>OU611846.1:7500000-10000000 GCA_914767755.1 Agrochola circellaris | reverse complement strand
GATTTTTTTTCGATTAAAAATGTGATAAATTGGTAAGCATCATTGGTTCTTCGAATTTGACATCCGAAAAAGCTTAGTGGCGTAATCTTTATACCTACGAAATTACTACATAAGATACGTGTCTATCAAGATTAAACAAGCGCTTATAGAAGATCCAAATCAGATATCTATAAATTAAGCTCGTTCATGCTTGCCTACCTGCGAGTATACACCTTATATAATACTCTTCAGGACCCTGAAAAGCAATTTTTTCACACAGTCTCTTCTGCTAAATGGGGCAGACAGCGGCATAATATGCCTCCTAGGATTTCTTGAAGGTATTTAGAGATTAAATCCGCTCAGCAGCTTGGGTTTACTTAGCTTCATCAAATTGTTTACAAAAGGAGCCCATTTTCTCTCAATTTTCAATGACACTCCAGCAAAATCCAACAAAGGCCCGCAATAAATTGTGTCGGAACTTAAATTAGTTTAGCTAAACTGGGTGGCTAGGTATGAGTTTTGGAATAATGTCACACAGGACTAGTGTCTGTCGCAAGTTATAAGCCTCGATGCTGTAATAGATTATTCTTGGTTACCCAATCCGTATGCCCAAGTAAATGTGTGTTCGTTCAACTACGTAAGCGCCTATAAACTAGTTGATTTATGGTGTTATCATAGTTGTTCCGTTTCTCTATTCAAATTAGGGTGGAACCGGACGTGATAGCCTGTAGACTGCTTTTCTTATATCCTCACGCCATGTGCTGTAATAAAGGCCAGGTACACCGATCGTATTCAGTGGATAGTGTTAAAATACAACGCATTGTACCTAATAATGGAAGTTTATTTTAAGAATATGCTATTGAGGTTATCGATTGGGAAATACGGTAAATTGGTTCATTACGTATTGAAGAGTCGTGTGAACTCTGCAGCCTGAGTATTGTTTTGGCCGATAAAATAGATATTGATGGAATATCGATAGGCTAATCCAATGTCGTAATCTAACACTGATATTACGTAGGTGTAGGATAGTTCTTCCTAACCCTTTGGGATTTTGGTCGTAAGGTTTTGATAATACCTACACAAGTTCGATGCGAAAACTACATAGCATTCATTCCTTTCCTCCTGGCTTACATGGTATCACGAAAAAGCGGCTGAAAAGATCGTTAATACCTGGATAACACATAGAATACTTTGAAAGACAATCAGTTTTGTCTTTGAAGTGAGTGTAGGTAGTCGTGTTAGCTCTGCGAGTCCTTTGATCCTAATTCAATATAATACTTTTGGAGATGCTGCTTGGATGTGTAATGTAGAAATGTTATACTTATATATGTAAGGTCTGAAGATATAAGGTGCAAAATACGTTTTTGTGCTATGAATTAAGCAAAACTGCAGAAAAAGTGCAAGTACAAAAGAATGCAAGTGAAAAGGAAAGTGTATATAGAATTTTTTATACTACTTATGAACAGTTCAATAATTTATATCTAAGTATTCTAAGTCTTCTTCCAAAACTAAAAATATCCTAATATTCTAATCTAACTAAAACTATTAACAAACTAAAATATGGCGTCGAAAAATTCCTCCGCATCGCTGTCGACTGGTAATGTACCCAAGGGACTGCCCAAAGGTTAAGAAAAGTTAGTTATATGTAGGTACCTGAAATAAAATGTTTTGAAGCATTTAGGTACTTAATTAAAATAAAAGTGACTCGATCACATTTACATTACTAAGTCAATGAACAACAATTTTGAAGTAAGTACATATTCTTAGAAAAAAGACATGAACAGCCGACTTCAAATAAATTGGGGTAAGGACTGGAGATTAGAGGGTTATAGGAAACGGGGAATACTTACGTCTTACATGAGCTCCTCGTTCTTATAAGTTGTACCGATTGATAATATAAGCCTTATTCATCAATTCTAATCAATTCCTTCGTTCAGCGAGCAGCCGAAAGTTTTGCAAGATTCAGGTGAATCGCCTAATCAAGATTTCTTGTTCATCCTACATAGACATGAGCGGCACGTCCCCACTAACTAACGAAACAGTATTTATTAGCCTCCTTAATGTTTGTGAGGGATGTAGCTACGTTAGTATTAGATTATTTCGATGCAAGCGTCTAATTGTAGGGACTATGGTGGCCCATTGGTATCGGCCCCGACTGACGAGTTGTAGGACGTGTGTTCGAACTCAGGCAGACAGTTTACTTGTGTATTTAATTTCATCACCACTGCTCTCTAAACGGTGAAGGAAAACATCGTGTGGAATCCGGTATGTCCTAGGACCAAAAATTCGAAGACGTGTGACATCCAACAACCCGCACTGGACCCGCGAGATATATAACGGTCCACGCTCTCTCACAAAGAGGATGCCTGTGTCCCAGCAGTTTGAATATTCATAACACATAACATTATTTTTATTGGCAATGAAGAGGGAGATATTGCCTTCAATCTTTATTGACCACGTTTATAGGTAGAGAAAGGTTCACCTTCAACGGAACAGAAACGCGACCATCTTTATATGTTATTGCACACACTAAAGTGCGTTTCATCAAATAGTTCCTTTACCGTAATGTTGGCTCAACGGACCTATTAGGTAGCGCTGGAGCGTAATCGTGTTCGTCCTAGCAGTGGAGCCAAACATTACGGCATAGGAACTATTTGATGAAACGCACTTTACAACCAAACTCAAAGCAGTCCGTTTTGTCTCGAGTTAAACATTTGTACTAGGTACTGCTTCAGTAGGTTTAAGACAACTTTGACAAAGGGTGTTTCGTTGCGAAAGGGCACGCAATACTTGTTTTCACAGAGCAATAAATAGTCTTTGTAAAGACGAGTAGGTATTGACTCAGATGTACTCACAGCCTAAAGACCAAGCCACAGCGTACCCTACGCTACGGTGTCTAGATTCAAGACTAATTTAATTATTTTTTAATATTATGTCCATGTGAATACATTAAAGATATAAGATTTTAGCCATTTCCATAATAAATAAGACGTTGTTTGTTTTGGGATCAAACACTGAAGTTTTATTATATTTATTCTAAATCCAGCTATTACGAGCAGGCGGGAATAAAATTCAATATAGTCAGGTAATTTAGTTTGGTCGGTTTTACCTTAAAATGTAGACATTTTTACCTTTATAAAATTAACATAATAAGTTCTTAGCATAAGATCGTAATTTTATGTTAACTACGAATATTTGAATATGACGCAAAAGTTAGTCTGCTGCTGGCTATTTTCGCGGATGGGTACATTAGGCAGAATCGTAAAACTAAGAATATATCGTAGTCTTGCGTGAAAGATCACGTCACTAATTTTACGGTAACCATCGTCTAAAGAGGTAAAATATGAAGCCAACTGGTCAGTCACATGACATATGGCTCATCAATTATTTATGAATGTGTGGCTTGTTAAATTCATCGTTCTTCAAAGCTTTTTTTATTTATAAGAACTTATCAGAATAATTTTTATTTTAAATTCCATTGAAGAAAAACACGCAATAAGTCTAAAACATAATAACAACAACATTTTAGTTAATTCTGTGTGGGTCTTACTGTCTCATTATATTAAAAGGTATAAAAAAAAAAAAAAAAAAAAATTACTAGGTAGTCTGTCGAATAAATGGAATGTCATCCATTTCTTAAAAGCATGAATATAATAATATTAAACACAAACCAAAATACATTTACCTACGAACGTGAACAATGGAAGAAAGCTTAAATTCATTCACATCGCAATGAATCGGAAACGTGCCTGAAAAACTAGCGATTCAATCAATCAATCTGCCTAACCTTTTCCCTACTATATTGGAGTCGGCTTCCAGTCTAACCCGATGCAGCTGAGTACCAGTATTTTACATGGAGCGACTGCCTATCTCACCTCCACAACCCAGTAACTCGGCAATACGATACCCCTTGGTAAGACTGGTTGTCAGACTTTCGGGCTTCTGACGACCCGTAACGACTGTCAAAGATCCACGTTTGACAGCCGGGACCAACGGCTTAACGTGCTTTCCGAGTTTCGGTTCGATTGAATTTGCTTTATTTACATAAAAGTGCGTTGTCATGCCTATCTGCAACTACATGACATCAATTCTACTCGTAGTGACCAAAAATATTTCGTAGAGGTGCACTAGAATTTTTCGAAACTATAGCTCAGACTGAACAGGTCTGAGGTAGAGTCCCACAATGCTGACTGCTGGGTTACACAATGCTGGGTTAGAGTCTGAAGTTGGAATGAGAACGAATAAGTTTGGGGCAGCAGTAAGTTACTCCTCTGAATCATCTGATTTTTTTAATCCGAACATATTTATCGTTACAATCATACACTGTTAATAAAGGACTATTGAATTAAGAAAAATATTTACGAGTCACAGACAACAAAGAAGACAATTAAGCGATAAATAAAAGCCATCAAAGGTTAGAGATCGTTGATTGACAAACTGACAAACAATTGGTCATAAAATTCTTTTACTATGTCCAAATAGACCTATAAATGATTTCCTGCAATAAAGATCCATTAGGACAAAAATATATTAAAGCTTCTCGTCGACTCTTATGACCCTCGAGCGTGTGTCATACATAAGACTGTCGACATAATTTAGTTTAGGGCTTGCTGTAGTTGCTGTGATTTTATGATGCCATCGGGACCTTTAAATTGTGTCAGTTTAGCTCCCAGAATTCCGAAAATACGGCACTCTAGAGAAAAATACAGACTGCCGAAGGCTTTATACAATGTGAAATTTAATTCATTTGTATTCTCTTAAGGGGTCATTGTTGGGCACGCCACAATTGTGGCGATAAGTCCCCTCTTTGAGGAGTGGCTAGAGAGGCGCCACGGCGTCCTCACCTTCCGCCTGACACAGGTCCTCACCGGACATGGTTGTTTCGGGAGGTTCCTGTTCAGGATAAAGCGGGAGGAAACGCCCGGGTGTCACCACTGTGTGGATCGCCCGGAGGACACGGTGGAGCATACGGTGGAGGTCTGCCCAGCTTGGGCGGAGCACCGCCGTGTCCTCACGGAGGCGATCGGCGGCGGCGATCTCTCGCGTCCGGCCCTGGTTCAGGCCATGGTCCGGAGCGAGAGTGCATGGGAGGCCGTCACCTCCTTCTGCGAAGCAGTAATGCTCGCGAAGGAGGAGGCGGAGCGCGCGAGGGAGAGGCAAAATGCGCGCCCTCGCGCCCCTAGTCGCCGCAGGAGACGCCCCGGGCGTCGGGAGTCGAGAGCCGACTTCCGGCCACCGTAGGCGCGGGCTTGCGGACGGTGAGCAATGGGTAGCTCGCCGTCCGATAGGGACCAGGCCCGGGTCGACGGCGCGTTGTGTTCCACGCGCGCCTCAAAGAGATGTCAGCACCAACTGACGGGGTCCGGAAGGGCCAATGCCTGCCGGGGTTGCGGGTTTGTCTGAAAGGGATATCGCGACCTCGGCACACAGGCAACGGAAGGAACACGGGTGGGTTTTAGTCAGTAAAAGTCTGACACGCCCTCCCGCTCCACCCAGAGCGGGAGAAGTTATTTGATAAAATCCCATCCTCAAAAAAAAAAAAAAAAGGGGTCATTGTACTCATCATTATGAACAACTTTCCCTATGGGGACAACAACGAAATCGCGAAAAAAAAATCTGCTGTTCCCTACATTATAACGAGCTCTGCGAACATAAATGTAAGGAACAGCTGATTTATTTGCGCGATTTCAGGGTTGGCCCCATAGTGAAAATTGTTCATAATGATGACTACAATGACCCCTTAAGAGGATGTAAACGAATTAAATTTCACATTGTATAAGATGCTGCTTTACCTACGCACTACTTATCTCAGTAATTGATCTTAGAATAATCTCAGAAATCGAAATTTCCAAGACAGTCGTTTCTTATCACGGGTAAAAAGTATATATTTCAATTGTATCCGTTATTTAAACGAAATTGTATTGTAGACTCATTTTGTTGGTATTTTATCTATATTATTATGTTGCCGTATGAACTTCGTTAGTTTAAAATCTATCGGTATTATTTTCGGATTATAAATTGTCGAGAAATTGTGAAAATGCAACAACCCATTTACAATTTAACGCATTTTCTCGATACTTTATAATCTATCCATGGGAAACCGGCAAATTGAGAATCAAACTTGCTTGCGACGTAACGCACTTTGCGGTAATAAAACCTGCCTAGCTGTCAGCAACTTAGAAGTAGCGCTCGCTCGGCTCGCGCAACGTAACCCATTTATTTATATATACTTTATTTTACAACACAAAAATAGATAACAAAAAATAATAATTATGCACTACAAAATATACAATGGGTATATATTCATATATATATACGGTGTAATTTTTTATTAAAAATGAGTAAAATGCATTTTACCCATTTTTAATAAAAAATTACACCGTAAAGTTAAGGAAGTGGTGAAACTAGAAGAAAACAAAAAATTTTTTTTTACATATCCAGGGGGCCAGAGCCAAATAAATTAGGGCTGAGTAAGTAGCAGATGACCCCACCTATCCACCATTTTCGTATGTTCAACGTTCTGCCAAACACCCTGTATATTCCCATTTCACCCAGTTCACACTATACCGACAGTTTATAATAATCTAACTGAAATAATACCGATACTATATAATATTTTCTGGTTCTCATAACCGTGCGGTGACTTATATTATTCTTAATTTGAATGTCTAGATGTAGATTATAGCGTCTACGTTAGTTTTATCAAACATAATGCCCGTATAACTAAAGTATAACTATACCTAGCAGTAACCAATGGCGTGAATGTAATAACCTTTTAACTTTATAGTGGCTTGTGTACACTAGGCGGTTGCTACGTGCCGTGTCCGCTTCAGGTGTGAGCCGGGAAACAGCAGGCGCTTCCGACGACAGACGTTCCGTGTTCAAAAACACTCATAAAATTATCTTCCACATGACTGCAGCATTGTATACAATTCAAATTAATGGTTCGTAGATTATGAACGGCCGGTTATTTTTGTTTCGCATTAAAACGGTTTGTTTTTTTTACCGTAGTATTTTTTTGTTGCCGTGTTAAGATAGCTAAT
The DNA here is from genome assembly GCA_914767755.1 of Agrochola circellaris. Taxonomy (NCBI): domain Eukaryota; kingdom Metazoa; phylum Arthropoda; class Insecta; order Lepidoptera; family Noctuidae; genus Agrochola; species Agrochola circellaris. The sequence continues at coordinate 9,992,978 of OU611846.1, read as the reverse complement.
GGCTTTAGGGATCGGTGTGGAAATGATTAAGTGAAATGATCAGTGTTCATATCCGGTACTGTACAGGTCGTTTGTAACCCTTTAAAATTTATTTGAAATTCATTTTTAATAACGTTAATTATATTCCAAACACTTTTTTTGTGACAGTCCGACTGACAAGCAAAGCACAGCTAAAGATCGTCGTCATCATCATTTCAGCCGAAAAATGTCCACTGCTGGACATAGGACTCCCCCTCCCTACTAAAGATAGAGACACTAAAATGGGGCGATATGTTACTTTTCGAACTTTCGTGTGTGTAGGTAAACTGAGAGGTGCATTTAGAATAGATTTTTTCGAAAACCCACCTCTGAGTGAGTGAAATGGAAAGTAAACACTTCAAAGTCAGAGAAATTCATGTGGAAGAAGTCGCAGAAAAGCCAGTAAAATGAAATCATTTGAAGAATAATCATGACTATAGTAACTGAAGATAATAAGTGAAGTGTCTAAAATTCTGTTATTTTGTGACCAAAATGAATTGGATTCCACTTCATTTGTCAAAGCGAAAACAATCTTCAGAAAACATTTTAAATTTCCGTTTTTCGTTCAGCTGGCGGATAAATAAAATGGATTTTCTTGTAAAGTTTAAGAAGAAAGGACCACAAAAGGACCAAGGAGAGGACCAAATAATAATTGTGTTAAAAGTCTTTGAGATTTAAATATAATAGTAATAGCTGTGCCAACGCCTTAAGCTTCGTGCAGACTAGCGCGACGCGACACCGGTTATATATACCGTGAAGTTTTCTTAGAAATTCTATTGTTCGAGTCGCGTCGCGTCGTCGTGTCGCACTGGTCTGCACGAGCCTTTAATCCCTGTGGATGTCGGAAAACAACATCGCAATTCGCAAGATTGTAGGTTACAGAGAAACTAAGATTGAGTTGAGGGTCGATGAATGGAAGAAAAAAACAGATTGGACGTGACAGTGGTATGTGTAAAAGGAATGTTGAATATGTTTTATGTCACTTGAATCGATGACCTTTTTTGCAACAGAATCTACAGAATTATGGCCTATTGTAGTGGGTGGTTAGGAAAGGTCAGCTTACTAGCTAACAATGAAGATTTCTCCTTTATCTATTCAGCCGTTGCAGAGATAGGTACCTAACCACCGTTTTTGCATATAGCTTTGATTTTTCGGGACAAAAGTATTTATGTGTTCATTAGTAATTAAACGGAGCTCGTGGCTAAATAATAACAGCCGTACAGATCGATCGCAGGTTAAGCTACGCTTGCCGCGGTCGGTTCGAGGATGGGTGACCATTTATTAACATATCGAGACCCGCCCATGCGTTGGAAAGTACGTAGATCTTTGACAGTCGTTACGGAAAGTCAGAAGCCCAAGTCTGCCAACCAGTCTTACCAAGGGGTATTGTGTTACCCAGTAACTGGGTTGTGGAGGTCAGATAGGCAGTCACTCCATGTAAAATACTGGTATTCCGCTGCATCCGGTTAGACTAGAAGCCGAGCCCAACATAGTTGGGCAAAGCCTAGAAAAAGAAGGATTTTTTGTTACTAAGCGTTGAGGAGGTGGTTTTATAACAATTTTGATTTGAACCCACCATACTAATAACACACAAACCAGAATAAAATATTTAATCAACACTTTGGACAATACTATTTGTACAGAAATAGTTTTCTTTGAGTTTTATTATAGTTAACCCTTAACCTATATCAAAACCTTAGTTATAGAATATTTATGACACTGAATTTCTACATAAAAAAAGCAATTTCGTTAACCTTTTGAATATTATCTCGTCATCGTCAGGTCGAAGTGTTTTGCGTCACAAACGTGTAACAAAAAGTGTGTACATAGGTACTTTAGGTAGATACTCCTCGTGTAACGGAAGGTCCACAAAGGTTACATTTTATTTTAAAAGGACTTTGTGAACGGCTCAGTAGAGTTGATTAAAGTATTATTAGGTAGGTCTCCAACCGGCTCTGCAGTGCTGTGATTTTTATTAAAATAATTGAGCCCTTGGGAAAAGCGTAGCCTTCAATTTTAGTTTTTTAGCTTGTCCGTTCTCTTTGCCGTTTTGCGTGGATGTGACGCATATTTTCACCCAACTTGTTCTTTTCGTGTGTAAACTGGAAATTGTACCAGTAACGGCTGTACTGTAAAACATTATAATATAGTATATAGTCGACCTCACCTCACCTCACTGCTTTATCACTCTAAGGCCGTTTGTCCACCGCCACATCAACGAGACGTCAACGGGACATCTACGAGGAGATGACGGCGCCGAAGTGCCGGGTGTCCACAGAACGTGTTCAACGAATCTCGCATATTTTCACCCAACTTGTTCTTTTCGTGTAAGCGTTGTTTCTTTGTTTAATAAATAATACCAGCCTGTTACTGTCCCACTGCAGGGCAAAGGCCTCTTCTCATACTGAGAAGGCACGAGCATTGGTAACCACGCTTGCTCAAGACAGGTTGGTGATTTCAGACTTATATTAACTATAAGTCCAGGTTTCCTCACGGTGTTTTCCTTCACCGATGTCAGTAATGTCCAAGATAAACTCAGAAAGAAGATAGGAATTGAAAAAGTCACATTGGTAGGTACTTGCCCCGATTTGAACCCACAACCTCGTGCATGAGAGGCGAGGCCGTAACCACTGGGCCATCGCGACATTTGTTTCTTTGTATGTTTACCGCAAATAAACGTATTTTCTTTCTTTCTTGTAGGAATTCTCTCTCTTAATCAGAATGTTAACAATTGAGGTACACCTTTTTTTTTTTTTTTTTTTTTGGATGGGAAATTATCAAATAACTTCTCCCGCTCTGGGTGGAGCGGGAGGGCGTGTCAGACTTTTACTGACTAAAACCCACCCGTGTTCCTTCCGTTGCCTGTGTGCCGAGGTCGCGATATCCCTTTCAGACAAACCCGCAACCCCGGCAGGCATTGGCCCTTCCGGACCCCGTCAGTTGGTGCTGACATCTCTTTGAGGCGCGCGTGGAACACAACGCGCCGTCGACCCGGGCCTGGTCATTGAGGTACACCTGATGTGTGAAATTATTATAAAAAATAATCATCACAGAAGATTTTTGATTTCTTCTTTCCTCTCGCTTTTCTACAAACTGTGGGATTGATTTCGTGAAAAGGGACGGAAGTGAGTAACAGGAAGCCGGGGAAGCGCGCGCTATTTGATTTGACCAATGAGCGCGCGCGGTGCTAGAGTTGGCTGTCAGAGCCTACCTTGACGAGGCCCCGTCCATTTAATTTTGCTTATTATCGAATTAATTAAATGCTTATTACCAAGGTAAAATGTCCAATGTTACACATCGTAGTGTAAGGCTTCCCCTTTTTTTACAAATATAATGTGTTACGTTTTCTGGTTCAAAACCTGGCCGATATATAGTCTGTAGTTAGGTACAGGGAAAAATATTACCAAACGGAAAAACACCCACCATGTTTGCTCGTTGCGTGTTAATATGAATAATAAACTAACAATAACCTTAAAATATGATGTTAATATTTCACCTAGTAAATAGTTCGAGCGAAAGTTGAAAATAAAATATACTTATAACACGATATAAACATCCATATTCGTATACCATTTGTTACAATCTTGTTCTACGTACAACATGAAATTCTTCCTTCTATTTATACCTATGTTTATAGTACTGAACCATTTTCGCCATCTTCGATTGCACGTGAATATCGGCTTGTGCGTTCTTTATCATCAATATTTTGTTTATGTAGACGCGATTAACGAATGCTGAAAAATCATTTGTTTCAATGTGTAGGTATTTTGAATTCCCCCGTGCCTCGGAAAGCACATTAAGCCATTGGTTCTGCGCCTGATCTTTCTCCGGTCGTGTCGGATTACGTGCCGTCCCATCGGACACTATGAGAGTGAGAGAAGAGAGAGTGCACCTGTGTCTGCGCACACAATTGTGCACTATAATATCTCCCGCGCTGTAGGCTAGTTTCCGTTGATATTGGCCGCCATGGCCGAAATATGGTCTGGAGGACTATATATTTTGAAATAACGTTGCGTACAGTTTGCCAATATTCAATTCAGATTTTTATTAAGTGGATTCTTGAGACTTAAAGGATTGGAATGTAATTGGCTTTATACGGTGTACTCAAGAAAGGCACATAAGTATTGAAAAATCAGTCTGTACGGCTAAACCTGGGTCAGTTGGGTCTTATCGGATGCGTGCACACACACGAAAAAATCTCATCAGTTTAAACGATTCGCTTCTGGAGTGTTGGTAGATCTTGGGGCCGCCGGCCGCCCAGGCGTACCGAATAACTGCCAGACAGGATTTGAAACGGATTTTACGGTTAAAGATATTTATTTCTCAAAAGAATTACAGGTTCACACATAGAGAAAACATAAATAGGTTTAAATAATATTAGATATGTGCCAATAAACATGGCTGAAAATAAAATATTGCTACACGTAGTACGTATCTTATAATATTATATATATATGTTATTTAAAATTGAATAACAACATAACCAAATAGATTTGATTATAAAATAAAATAAAATAATAAATAATGCATTTCCTCACATTGCATGAGAGCAATAAAACCATACAAAATCACAACAAAATATTAGCACATAGGTAACAAAACTAATAAAATGGAATAAAATAAAGGTTAGTATTTAAATGACGTGCTATAAGTAAAAATATTAAAAATACAAAAAAAGGAAAAGCACGTTAAACTAAATTACAAGAAAATTATTATTTCAGATAACATTATTAAATTAAAATCCAACACAAATAAATAAAAAAAATAAAAATAATTAAATAAAAATGACATTACTATTAAATTAGAACAAGTCAGTATAAGTACGAAGCTGATTACAGATCGATTTGAATAATTTTGGTTTTAAATGTTGGCAGACCATCAAAGAAAATATCGATATTGCTGTCAACTGAAAAGGCTCTGTTGTAAAAAGTATATACGTATATATACAACATTATAATTTTGCCTTGACCTAGTAGTTTTGGCATACCAAACAAAACAAATCAGAAGTTTTACGCAAGGAATATCGGGGTTTTAATGAGATCGGCGAACTGACCATGTTTAATAGCCACAAGGCGTTTTCATTAGGTCGTTTTCTGCGGGCTAGATCTCAGAGTTCTCAGACAATTCATGCGAATAGTGACATTATTTTAACTTTATTCCCCAGTGAGACGGTGACTTTAGATTGAACCGCGCTGGGGGTATCCCTTTTCGTCGCAACGTCAAGTTGAACCTCGAAACAAGCTGTCTTATTCCGGGAATATATCAAATCTGAATCAATCTTCAGAGAACTTTGTAGGGTTTGTTATCTATTCGAAGGGGATATTGAACTATATACTTTTCATCTCGAATTTCAACTTGTGTTAGATTTTATTTTTTATTTGATTGAAAAGGTTACAATTATTTTGTTTTGTTTCTGATTTTGGTATTGTGATACTGAAAAAAAACCTGACCTTAAATTTAAATTTAAGGTCTAGTTTTTTACTATAATTAAAACAAAAAAAAACTAGATAAACTACCAAAGAAAAACCTAAACCACTACTAACTAGATGGTTAATAAACTGATATTTTTTTAAATATTTCATCATATCGATTGCAAATAATTGCAATAAAACTCATAAATTATACAAGTTTCAGCAAAAAAAAACAAAATTGCAACTCTCATTCCGTCTTGCATTGTGCCTAAACGTAGACGGCCGCAATAAACTAGTCCACGCGACGAGGCGTCCTATTTTTGTCGACAGACGACAGAACATTTTGGAGACAGATTACCCGAGTTATATACGAGGAAGCCGTAAAGCGTGTAATTACATATCTCTACGTGTTTACGAATATATGAGGGATCACTTTATCTGGAAACTCGATAAGATAAAATGTTAGAGCCCTTATTGCAACCGTATGGGGGCAATTTCACAACCGTATGGGGGCAACTTAACGGCATCAAATTAGCCCCTATCCCACCTTATTTTAAACGTATTATGTCAACTTTTAAACATAATTTCATTCACACAAGTTCACGATTTAAAATGAAAGATTGTTTGAATAATTTAGTCGACACATTTCAACGTGCGGCGTTCTCCAACTTGTATAATATTCTCGAAAGAAATAGCCGGAAAACTTACAAAGAGGAACTGAAGCTCACTGTTGACGTGTTGAACACATGTTATGAAATATTAATTAAATCTTAAGATTGCTTACTTACTAACAGGTTTTACAGGTTACACACTAAAAAAGCAAAAATTTGCTGCTTCTTTAGTCCTCGTGGATTCAAAGTGACGGATTCCTCTTTCATTTCAGTAGGTAAGTATTCCGTATGGAAATATAAGCAAGCAGTCTTTTCGTCTTATGACGGCTGTTTATTTTGACACAAATAAAGAAGCCTCAATTATTTATGTGGGTATAAAATAATACAAAGCTCCCTTGAGAAAATGTGTGAAAGGAATAACCTGGACAAACAATAAATATACCTAAAATAATTCCATCCTTTTGACAAAAATGTGGCATGAATGTTAATTGTGTACCTATATTTGAATTTCAAGTACAAATGTTGGGAACTTTGAAAATGTGACGTAGCAAAAATATATAATGTAGGTAGCTGTAATAAACAATATATTTCAGTTGTTTTATGTATTCCTATAAATCTATTACGTCCTAATTATAGCGTGTTTGCATGTGTATGTAGTGTAAGCAAAGCGTGAATTATTGCATGTTCTGCTTTTAATTACTGCAAACATGAAAAATATCCAACAGTTCCTAACGATTTTTAAATATTGGTATATATGTAGTTACTACAGTTTTTCCTATAATATAATATTTTTATTTGTTTTTTATTATATTTGTTGTATGTATTTGTATTTTGTAATATTTATACATTTCCAGTACAAGCTGACCTCGCATTGTAATATTATATTATGCTGTGGGTGTAGAACTGCTACTGTTGTCTGGTGCTGGGATCACTCACTCGCATAGACTCTTGCACAATGCAATAATACAAAGACAGGTAGGTACACACGGCTACACATCAAGCTATACATTTCCAGTATAAGCTGACCTCGCATTGTACGGAAATCCTATACAATGCGAGATCAGCATAAACTTGAAATTGTACCAGTAACGGCTGTACTGTAAAACATTATAATATAGTATATAGTCGACCTCACCTCACCTCACTGCTTTATCACTCTAAGGCCGTTTGTCCACCGCCACATCAACGAGACGTCAACGGGACATCTACGAGGAGATGACGGCGCCGAAGTGCCGGGTGTCCACAGAACGTGTTCAAAGAATCTCGACTCTCGTTGACGTCCCGTTGATTGTGGCGGTGGACAAACGCTGTAAGGCTCACAACTTTAGTGAAAATTGTGGTCAAAAGTGACAGCAAACTATACAAATTTCAAAGGAGAATGCCAAAGTTTCCTACAAGACTCGGCCAGAACCGACAGAGATGAACTATATTTCATAAAAAGGGAAAATAATTTTAGAATTTGATAATATAATTAGATTTATATTGGAAGTACACCAAAAAAAGTTATAGTGCTTTAAAGTTGACCACTTAATACTTCTGATTTTAACGATAACATGAAACAAACTATTAAGTGATTAATTAAATGAATGACTTTTAGCAGATTATCGTCGTATATAAATGTTTTTATATTAAAAATATACATAAAACATACTTAGATTAGAATATATGAAAAAAAAACACAACAACACGCCGATGAAGTGAAGTCAAACTTTTTGACAATGACAAGGACCACAGACAAAACACAAGTTGTTTTACATCAAGTGTTGCCACTACAATAACATTATAAGGTATTAGGAATAAACTATTCTAAACAATATCGATCATCGGATTATTTTTAATAAAATTATTACATCACTTTATAATATTATTCATAAATATAACTAAACGGTATTTATTATTAAAAGAACACACAGGCTCTTTGTCTCCGAACCGGAGACAGTTTGCCAAAACCGTCAAACCCCACCGAATCGACGACGGTGAGTCACGCGGGTTAGATCTCATACTTATCCACCTTATGTGTGTTTTTTCTTATGCACCTATGGGGTATCATGCGACATTCAAGGATAAATAATAAAAAAAAACTAAAATGATAAATGACGTTTTTTTCATCAAATGACTTCTCCCGCTCTAGGCGGAGCGGGAGGGCGTGTCAGACTCTTACTGACTAAAACCCACCCGTGTTCCTTCACTTGCCTGTACGTTGACGCTAACGCTAACTTGACAGTTAAAACGTCACAAAAGAGGCAGGACTTTATCTTTATTCATATTTAAATTATTGTAATCGATTTGCATATGCAATTTCGTATCGATATTATTTTATTTTGGTATTGGCAACATTTCTTCTTGAAATTGTAGCTATGAAATGTGTTGTTAAATTGACAATTAGTTGAATAACTTTTTAAAATGAGTTTTCAGCGGTGTACTTCTACAGATTTTATATAAATTGTATAATTGTTACTATTTTCTGTTATGAATTATCATTATTACAGAAAGTCTGTCGGACGCTACATGATTCGAGCCTATTCTTGTCATTGTCCTTTGACTCTCTATTTAAATTTTAATTATAATGAAACATTATATATTTGCGATACCTATAAGTAGCAATTAAATCAACATAGATCATTAACGTAAATTGACGTTTCTGAGTATAGAAAATCTAGTCTCAGAAATTAAAAATGTTGTACAGTTTCCTGACGTTAGGAGGTCACAATTCAGATCGCTAATGACTACACGTCACGTCATGATCTGAAAGAATTTCATAGAGCTAGAATATTGGCAATATCTTGCAATTATTGGCAACATTCGGATTCATTTCGGAGTAAAATTTTGTGTTATTCAAATAACCGTATATCTAAGTCGACATAGTGCACATACATTAAGGAATATACCTGAACAAAAATAAACCTATCAAATATTCCACGATTACATTGCCTGATTGTTCGACAAGTACGTTTAATTAACTGTTTCAAGACAATGTTTGACTTCTGCAACTACCTCATAGTATAACGGAATATCAATAGGGCGGGCACCCACACCTGGAACAAACAAACGTCACCGTATCGATATTATTTATGATTTAATCGAACGTGGGCTTTGTTTAGTCATAAGAAGAGATGGATGTTTGTTACTATTTTGAGATGAACATATTTTTCATAAATAATTTGACACGTTTCAGTCTGCACTCTTCTCTCTGTTTATACAATAAGTTGATCTGCTTAGTTTCGTTTAGCTGACGCTAAAAGCAAATAATGATTAATCACAGCCGTCGATCGATAACATGTGAAACATATTTTTGAATGAAATTCGGCGTTTTGAGTGGGAAGTTAGGAATATTTGACGCGGCGCATCCGGAACATAAATTTTCTGGAAGTTGAAAAAGATGAGATAATTAATGACTGACACCAAATGTTGGCTACGGTTCATCTTTGCAAACTTAGTGTTTTTGTATAAATATAGTGTCTTTTGGAGTTTGGATGAAACTAGTTCAACATAAAACAGTTTCTTACGGTAGAATTGTTGTTATTTATTGTACCTAAGACTGGCATATTTCTTATGAAAGTAAGGAACAATAGTATGTGAATGATTGTATTCAGAGCTTGGGTCCAAAATATGATAATGTGTTCAAGTTCGCAGATATTTGGGAAGCGTTCCCTTTTCTTTCCCTTTGGAGTTTTCTAGACATACCTACCCATTCTATAATAATGAAAAGCATACATTATAAGAATAATAAAACTGACTTAAAATTGTTTCTTTATAAGTAAAGATGGGTAAAATGTGAGCTTTTGCTACCAAGGATAAAAAATCCTTTTGTACCCTTTTGTTAAAGAGCACGAACAGAAAATATATTGTTTCATTTTTACTTCGGAACATACATTCCGTTTATTCACGATGGTTTAATCGTTCGTCGTATAGATGGGATAATTGAACTAGATCCGTTTATTTTAGTTATTGTTACCGAATCTGACTACCGGAAAGCCCCTCAGTAAGTCGTTGTTTGTTTTAGTTGTGATCACGGATATGGTGTTGTTGGACTGATCCCAAATATTGGCGATAGCTCTGATTAGGAAAGTTACATTGAAGACAAATAACAACAATGTAGTGGAAGTATACATTTCTAAATTTAGAAAAAACGATTAAGAGCGTTTATCCTAAAAGTTTGCAACGTCGCAAATAGCTGTCAAATATTTACCTGTTTTGATTAATTTGGCAATATTATGTACTTTAAGGAATTATGAAATGTGGCTAACTATTGAACTAAAATAATGATTATGAAATGCATTAATTAATATCGTAACACCAAATATTTATTTTAGATGTACCTAAAACAAGTATTTGGAAACTTTCCAAGTGCCTTTTTTACACGTAAAACGGTTACAACATCAAATTCAATGTTATAATTGCAATTCATTGTTAATATTCTAGTTCGCTATTTAGCCATATTTCTTATTTCCATACTACCAAAACGTAATATTTCCAAATTAATCAAAACAGCGAAATATTTGACATCTATTAGCGACGTTGCCCACTTTCACAATAAATGCTCTAAAAATAAACATCAATTTTGCGTAGCACTGTCTCAGTTTTGACAGCTCGTCGCATCACGCCTTTAGTGACCTACACAACAACACAATTCAAGTGAGTGCAAGTAAGTTTAGGCGGTTTAGGACTTTCTATTAAAAGTACCTACCTACCTAAGATTTCTTCGTCATCATTATTTCTGGATAATATAAGAAACCAAAAAATATTTATCTAAAATTACATATTTTATTCTGTAAAAGCGATTAGACCATTTTTTTATTATTTATTCAGTAGAAGTAAAACTAGTGTAGCCTGGACGTCCGGATGTAACTTTCGGATAAAACATTTTTGTGACAGTTGAGCGGTCAGACGGTCCGAAGGGTACCGCTTTCCTACAAACCGCTAAAACTGTTATGGTTTCAGGTAAACCAAAAAAGAGTTAGCTACTGTTACTGGTAGATTAAGAGCGTTTATACAGAAAGTGGGCAACGTCGCAAATAGCTGTCAAATATTTCGCCGTTTTGATTAATTTGGCTATATTACTGTATGGAAATAAGAAACATGGCAAACTAGTGAACTAAAATATTGATTATGAAATGCAATAATTAATATCATAACACCGAATATTTCGTTTTAGATGTTAAAAAAGTATTTGTAAACTTTCTAAATGCCTAAATTCATTATTAATATTCTAGTTCATTAGTTAGCCATATTTATTATTACTATGCAGAAATATTGCCAAATTAATCAAAACAGGTAAATATTTGACAGCTATTTGCGACGTTGCCAAATTTTTGGATGAACGCTCTCAACCACAACTATAAGTTACGGAGTGGAACAGTTTGTAAACACTTAATTATTTAACCAATTTTAATTGAGTAGGTCCCTACATTGTTATCCTTATATCTCTATCTACGAGTATATATAACCTTACAGGGTCTTTACCTCTTGGTGACTGGTGGCAAATATGGAACTAAACCACAATATATGTCACGAATACTTAGTCGTTCAAATATTTCAGAGAAGTGTCTATAAATTTACCTTCCAACCAACCTCCTAGTTCTACCTTTAAAAGTTATCGACTGACACAGTTAATTATGTTAATGAATATTTCTCTTTGTAGAAGTAGGTCTTCATTTACATAAAGACCAGAGCGTCTATTTTCGTGATTTTATTTTTTTACAGGAAGCTTACAGACTAATAACACAATATTAAAACCATTCATAGGTAGGAAAATTTGCTAATTACAAGCTCCCACATGTATACATCTAGTAACAAATACTTTGCGTTGACTAAATGTTCGTTAACAGCGAATTGTAAACCAAGAAAAAGAAAAAATATATACTTTTAGTTTGTTAATAAAAACGTAGACGAAAACATACATAAAAAAGAAAATGTTTGGCAAGTCGTGCAACATCAAAAGTCAAGCAAAGTCATATATTAGCGACTACACAACATTCCATCAGATATCACGAACCGAACCATTTAGTAGTTATTCATGAGTTTCCCCAAAATATTCCTTGTTTAGGATCCTTCTAATACTGTGTGAGCTGGTGCAAAATAGATCGATCTAAAGTATATATCACTAATTATTGCATTAATTAACTAGCGATTAAGGGTGCGGTAAGTAGGTAAGTTGCAGCTCTTAATGACACGATGCTACCGTGGAAAAATCACGTCGGGGTCAACAATTTTGTGTGTTCGTGTGTATAATGGTCTAGGTGTGTTTTATCTTTCTTAAAAAACAACTCTGCGAGGTAGACAGATTTGCACCACTATCCACTAAAAAGTTCAAACCTGAATTCCTGTCCTTGACACATATATGGTTCCATTGGTCGCTCGCGAGATGGTAGACCTAGGAAATTCCGATCCAGATCACGATTAGACTCCAGGTCTAGAAGAAATCCCCGGGCTTCGGGAGTCGCGAGCCGACTTCCGGCCACCGTAGGCGCGGGCTTGCGGACGGTGAGCAATGGGTAGCTCGCCGTCCGATAGGGACCAGGCCCGGGTCGACGGCGCGTTGTGTTCCACGCGCGGCTCAAAGTGATGTCAGCTTCAACTGACGGACCCCGTAAGGGCCCCGACCCCGGCACACAGGCAACGGAAGGAACACGGGTGGGTTTTAGTCAGTAAAAGTCTGACACACCCTCCCGCTTCGACCAGAGCGGGAGAAGTTATTTGATAATTTCCCACCCTCAAAAAAAAAAAAAATTGTCTAGAAGAAATGCGAAGAATCCCAACTGCTTATGTTTTTACCACGTCAGATTCCGAAATAAGGCGAATAAGTGTGTTCAATCGTGCAACTGGAAGAAGAGAGACGCCTCGCCATCGGAAAACTAGAAACGGTGCACTTAGCGACGGGAGGCGGTGACCGCGTGCACGTCAATCACCGTCTATGTGTCAAGGACACGAATTCAGGTTTGAACTTTTTAGTGGATAAAAACCTAGAACATTATACACACGAACACACAAAACTCATGTAAGAGGCTTCCGAAAGGGTGATTGACACAGAAGTTAACTTACACGCCGTAAAATCGAATGCTATCTTTCAAATCATTTAGCGAAATATTTGACTTCAGTTATAGGTATTTATAAAGGTACATGAAGAACCATCCTATGCTCACACTATGACATAGGCCTCTCCAATTGCACGCCATTCAGCTCAATTCTCGGCAACTCTCATCCAGCTGCATTTGCCGATTCGTGGTCTCCGTCAGGGTTGGAAAAAAAAACAGATCTAAAAAAAAATTATATAACAAACAGTTCAAAATGTTTTAAACAAAGACAGAGTTTTTTTAGTTTTTTTTAGTTATGAGCGATTTATCAAATTTATTATCATCACAAATCGATGAGGCCTAATATAAATCATTTCTAAACTATTTTAAATTAAACTGAGGAAAGATTTATAAAAATCGATCAGAATAACATACTAGTTATAGCTAATTATAGGTAACTAGTATGTTATTCTAATCGAAGTACTAACTATTAAACTATCTAATCTGTGAACATACTTTTTTTTTGTAACACGGATACTCAACCACTTACATACACCCAGTAGGTACGTTTCTAGTTGCGAAATTATATTTAAATAGTAGACATCCCCAAAATAATTGCGGGAAATTACCTCTTTTCGACAAGCGACAGAACGGAACTTTACCGGCGACAAAGTATAGATATAAATAGGTACTATATTCAAAGGGAATCCGCAAAATAGTTTCGGGGAATACATTTATTTCGACCGGCGCCGAAGTGTATAAATAGATCGGACTTTTAGTCCGATATCTAACCTTTTGAATTTAATTTCTTTTCGAGCTATTTCAAGTGCTAAACATTTATAACTTTTCATTTAATTTCATTCATTCGTTTTTTTTCTTAATGTTTAAAACATTGTTTAAAGCATGTTTTAAACTGTGATTTTAAATACTTAGTAAAAATAAAAAAATATTTTAAACTATTTTAAACATTGTTTAAAAAACGGGTTTTAAAACAACTTGTTTGTTTTATGCCAACCCTCGTTATCATTCAAAATTCAAAAGTCATTTATTCAAACTAGCAACCTAGTTTGAATTCTTTTGAAGAAGTCTTTTGAATTTTGAATTTCATTCACACATAAAAACATTTTGAACGTCAAAATTACATAAGACAGCCCCCCAAAAACGCCCACCCTTCACCACTTTCTAGTGCATTAGCTGGGAAGAAGAAGTGGCATAAAAAAATCCCCAGCAGCACTGCTGTCTGTTTAGTTAGAGAAAAAAAAAAAAACTTGATTCTATACATGTATGCAAAATAATTTATTTAAGTCAACACAAAACATTAAATAAAATTATTTGCCATAATGTCAGCTAGCACGCGCCAATATACCAACGAAAACATCGAAATCTATAATCAAGCGTTCAATAACACGTCAACCTCATACTCATAATTGTAATAAAGATCAAATCATAATTGGACGTAGTTATGCAGAAATGTTCCAACCCACAAGTCACCCGAAATCGAGATAATGTGATCAAACTACCTTTTATGACACTTAGGGTCAGATTTGCAATAAGGTTCCAAATTTTAAGTCTTATATCAGAAAATATTTTTTTCACTTACGTTCCAACCCACAACCTTTATCAAATAATAACTTGTGTAAATTAACTAGAACGTACTATGAGGACAGGAACATTTAATGTTTTACGAAACAGTATATTTATTTTGTTAAAACGCCACAACAATCTTGTAACGTTTTAGCAAAACCATGTTAAACCATTTTATTTTGGAACAAATGTTCCATGTATATTTGGAACGTTTTTGCAAAATTACAATAGCGAGGCATAAACGTTCCAAAATTTGTGGAACGTTATGTTTCAGACCTAAATACCATAATTTGAAAACTTAAAAGGTTTCATGAATTTTGTACTATTATTTACCTAAATAAAAAACCTGTTTCGAAAAAAAAATGTTTCAACTTTAAAGGGTTCATTTTTAACACGCTTTAATTAGCTTCATCCTTAACTGTTTGCATACACGACCACTAAAAATAAATATTTATAACACATATGTAAAGAAAAAGTTTATTTTCTTTGTAGTTATTTACCAATAAAATATTACTTGAAACTTTTAATATCATAGACAAAAAAAAAATACTAATGACATTAATCCGAAGTTATGCCCAACCGGGAACGCATCTTTCAATAACTTTTTACTAGTGCAAGCGAGACGGAGTATTTTCTTTTTGACATTGAATCTTATTTGAGTTCGCAACGGTCATTATTGAAACAAACGTCGTGGAAGAGGTAGTTTCCGTCGTCTTTTGTTTGCAATTGGACGTAGTTATGCTACAACGTTCCAATCCACACGCAGGTCGAACTGAATAAATCGCGTTTTTGTAATTTTGTGGTACGCTTTTTTTTGGTAGCGAGTACAACTAAGTAGTATGTATCACTTCAACTAAATAAATAAACATTATTGTATTATATACTTGTCATTAAAATTTATTAATATTTCTCATACAAATTTTGAAAAAAATGCACTTGGAACGTTTTTGAAAAAAGGCTTTTTGTATGGAAGTAGCTTTTAACTTAATTTGCAAAAACGATCCAATATCTGAAAATTGGTATATTTTGGTAGTTAATATATATTTTTTCTAAAACATAAGTATAACAATGAAACAACATTATTAAAAAAATATTTATTAAGAAATAGTTGTATCAAAGCATGGAAAATCATCACAATTTATTCATCATACAGATCGAAATCCAGCTCCTTACCAAATCCATCGACATCGTCAATGGCGTCATTAGACGCTTTCAATGTTTTATAAAAACTAAGGCAATCTGCTGGAATAAATTTGTAAACAGATCGTAAATCAGTCAATTTAGCTGGAGCAATGGGTTTCCCGTTAGGCCGTAACTGTTTCCGATCAGATCTATGTATAGTCGAAATCTCTCCTTTTATCGTTTTTTTAATGTTAAGTTCGTTATAATCCTCAGCAAGGGACGTTTTCATAAAAATAGAATATAATCTAGCTTTTTCAATCTTTATCTCCATTGCCAGCAGCCAGTTTAGTTTACTTTTATCTGTGTATTTCTTACGATTTACTATGTTTTTCTCAATATCTTCAGTGCTATAAAAGTCATTGTTGTCCATTCTATATACTTGAAATGGTTATTTTCTTCTAGCATTTTTCATAATTTCTATATATTCGTCAGCTGTATAAACACGTTGTTGCTTTTTAGGTAAGAAACTATGCCCTGACTCAAGATACCGAAAAGTTATCGTTTGAAACTGCGCTTAATTGACTGATTGATCCAGCTAAATTGACTGATTTACGATCTGTTTACAAGTTTATTCCAGCAGATTGCCTTAGTTTTTATAAAACATTGAAAGCGTCTAATGACGCCATTGACGATGTCGATGGATTTGGTAAGGAGCTGGATTTCGATCTGTATGATGAATAAATTGTGATGATTTTCCATGCTTTGATACAACTATTTCTTAATAAATATTTTTTTAATAATGTTGTTTCATTGTTATACTTATGTTTTAGAAAAAATATATATTAACTACCAAAATATACCAATTTTCAGATATTGGATCGTTTTTGCAAATTAAGTTAAAAGCTACTGCCATACAAAAAGCCTTTTTTCAAAAACGTTCCAAGTGCATTTTTTCAAAATTTGTATGAGAAATATTAATACATTTTAATGACAAGTATATAATAAAATAATGTTTATTTATTTAGTTGATGTGATACATACTACTTAGTTGTACTCGCTACCAAAAAAAAGCGTACCACAAAATTACAAAAACGCGATTTACTCAGTTCGACCTGCGTGTGGATTGGAACATTTCTGCATAACTACGTCCAATTTTTCTCTTCAAATTCGAGTTACGGCTCCCGCGGACAGGCGCTACGCGACGCGATTTTGATAGAACAATTTACATGAAGTTTTACAGAAATTGTTCTACTAGTAAACTCGCTCTGTCGCCTCGCGTCTGTCCGCGGAAACCTTCAGGGATTTTTCTTGGTATAAATATTTCCTACATGTGTGGAGAATATATCAACCGGAAGAGACAATTGTTTTTTTTGGGTCGTGTTATTTACCATAATTTTTTCATTGGGGACGGATGACTTTTCATTAAAAGAGCGAGCCTTACAGCAGTTGCATATGATGGGTAACATCTGACATCTCATCTTGGTAATAAGCAACATTAAGGGGATACAGGACCTAAACGTGCCTAAACGCAAGTTTTATAATGCGTAAAAGAATATGATCCACTGCAGTAAACAAAATCAGAAAAATATATGATATTCTTCAGGATTTATGCTAGTATGATAGTGTGTTGAAATCATAATACAACTAATTTGATACGATAGAAAAAAATCATGAAGATACCTCTAAAAATTTCTTTTAACGATTAAAAATCATATTAATTTACATGCAATCATTCTGATTTTTTGTCAGATTATTCTAAAAGCTACATATTAGCATAATAGTGTTTTAATTTCCCAGTCCAATCAATAGATTTTCTGTAAATCGCTAACTGCTTCATATTTTGCAATAAATTACCTGCGTCGTGTCATCGCGCTTCTCTTTCATTTCTATGCAGTCCGACAGTGACCGCGCTTTAGCTGTTGTAAGCCTCTTAAAGGCGCGGGCCTCGTAAAGGTCCTTTCTGACAGCCAACTCTAGCACCGCGCGCTACTGGTCAAATCAACTAGCGCTGGCTTCCCCGGCTTCCTGTGACGCGCTTCCGTCCCTTTTCACGAAATCACTCCCACAGATTTAATTATTTAGATTTTTTTAGATTTTGATTTTGTTTACAAGAAAGCGAGAGGAAAGCAATTTACACATAATTTTTTGTGTCTATTGTCTTGCGGAACTAAAACACACCGTTATCTTTAATAAGTAGGTATCTGCTTTCTACTTGCTTATGCGGTGATACTTATATGTACTTACTTACCTAACAAGGTCCCAAAAATTGTTACTTTTGTCGAAATGCGACTCGAGTTCGGTACCTACCTTTATTGTTATAAGATAATAATATAGTTAACAAGGTCCCAAAAATTGTTACTTTTGTCGAAATGCGACTCGAGTTCGACAAAAGTAACCCTTTTAAAAGTTAACCGATAACCAATTTTTCATTCGGATGCGTACCCTTCAGATATTGCGTAACTGACCTGACTATTTACGAAATACGGGATAAAATCTACCAGTAAGTATACCTACCCAGGGTACCATTTAGATATCTTATCTACTCAATATTCACGAACTCAAATCAAGGTCCCATAAATGTACTCGTATACTCATTATTTGTATCTCTAGTATTTGGACAAATTTTAATACAGGGTTGCACATAAGTCAACGGGGTCGCAACTACTAATAAATTTGTTTGTTTTTGTTGACTAATGTTAATTATTGTTAACAGATAATAAAATAAAACACATGGAGAAATTTTCAAGTTAGGTTTTAAATATTACGTCACGTAAATGACCACCATTTGGGTGCAGGCCAGTGAAATGTTGAAAATTTCGAGATTAAACGCTCGCCAAAAGTCTGCCTTAAGACAGTCATTGTGACTCGAGTCGTATGGCCCTGTGGCTCCATCTTGTCAACACCACATCTCTGGCCTGTCGAAACTAGAGTTAAAAAATTACGGGAGAGTTACGCACATGGAAATGGAGGCTATATGCTCGTTGGGTTTGAATAATCGACCGATGATGTTCAAAAAAATAATCTGTTACTTTGGTATATTGGGTAACGGTGAAGTTATCCATGATAAATCTCTAAAATGTATTTTATAATTTGTTAAAACGAAAGAATAGTAAATGTCAGTGAAAACATCATATTTTATTTTTAAAACCCCGTCGTGAGTTTTGCGTCACCTAGTATAACCTAGACATCACATCGGAGAATAGTCGTGGTTATAGGATAATTAATATATTGAAAACTGGGTTTTGCTCGTGGCTTCTTAGGTGAGGCAGGTCGTAAATTACCCCCACGGGAATGTACTGCCGGGATAAAAGTATCCTATGTAGTTAATTGACTCAGGCGTGACTCCATTATAAAATACAATGGACGAAATACGAGTATATTTAGTAACCTAAGCAACTACAAAGTTACTAAATATACGTCTTCTATTGTATTTTAGTATCCTACGTCTTAACCCAGGTCATGGTCTATCCGTGTGCCAAATTTCGTCCAAATCCGTTCAGCCGTTAAGGCGTGAAAACGGACATAAAAGACACCGACAGACAGACCGAGTTACTTTAGCATTTATAGTAATAGGATGGATATTTATGCAACGTAAGTATGTAAGCTAATTTTGTAGCAAACAATTACAAAAAGTCTTCCCTTTTGTACAAGAATCTATTTCCACAAGGTTTTAGGATATAGTAATTTGTCGCTATGAGCTATAACATAAGTACCTAGCTTATGTTGAGGGGATTACGTCATTCTGCCAATTCCAAGTCGAGTCAGTATTTGTAGGTAATACAGTAATTCCTAAATCTCTATTTGGGATCGCCAAATAGAACGCGTACTGGTACACGCACCCACAAAGGTCCACTGTAGGACTAAAATGCGTAAACCAAACCCCATAACATAGAACGGGTACTTAGCGCGCGTTAGAGCGCTAGCCTGTCGCCGCGCTATAGCGCTGAATTGTGTTGCACTATGATGTACTTTTACTGTCAAACAGAGCGCCGGCGCGTGCTTGCGACCAGCCCGCCGATTGAACGCGTCCCAAAGGGTCAAGGACATTAGGCTGGTCCAAGGATACCGCACGGTCTCCCGTGAGGCAGCGAGCCTCCTTGCTGGACTACCGCCATGGGATCTGGAGGTTTCTTGCCCGTTCTTCTCCATAGGAACCTACAACGCGTTGGAATGGGCAACTAGCTTCGTATCTCTGACTGACCGACCCCTTGACAATTCAAAAGTGCCTGTAATTGGTTTATTCGAAATAAATGCTTTGAGTTTGAGTTTCCCGAAAGGTCGAAGTGATTTTCACTTCGACCTTTCGGGAACGTTGAAATAAAATTTGGATAGAATATTGGAGATGTTAATATCATTATTTAAGGTTATCCTAGACACTCGCCAAGGCTCCAGCAGCAGTCGCGACACAACGATGACGGCGACGCGACACGACTCTGGTGGAACAATTTCTATGAAAACTTTACGGATATTGTTCTACCGATGTCGCGCCGCGCCGTCGTCGCGTCGGTCGCGCCTGTCTGCCCTTCAAACATCTCTTTGAAATGGTAGGTAAGTGGTAAAGGTTCCCCTCCCAGCCTCAATATGTTAACAAGATCTAATAGACTAGTTTTAGTTTGTTAAACGAACCAACTAGGAAACCCAGCATAGTTTACCTATGAGTTTTACGTTTCTACCTAAAGTGATTGACAAAGGTCGACCCTTGAAATTCATCAACTGTATTTTAACCTAATATTGTAATTAAGTTGATTGAAATTTGATGTGATATAGGAAACCTACTTTAAATTAAATATGTAAGTAGCAATAAAAACACAATTGGATTTTGCAAAAACATAAATCATTGTAGGTCTCGAAATAATAAGCTTTAAGGCCACCCATTGTATATTTTGTAGTGTTTAATTTATTTTTTGTTATGTATTTTACTGATGTACAATAAATTAAATACAAAATCAATTCCAGATATGTAGGTAGGTATGGTAACCTTAACGATTTAATTTAAAAACATGATGTACCTATATATAACGATATATATGTTTTATATAGGTAATTTCCACATATATTATCAGTAAAACATTCTGACATTTTGTTTAAAATACTTTGTATGTGGTAGGTATTACATCCTATGTTTGATCAGCAGTTAAAGCTCTTAGCAATGGAACGGAGTGGTGCTATCAGTGCGGCCGTCGGAATCCTTTGAGAGCGCTAATCCTTCGATACTTAAATGCCAGTTCCGTCCACACAAGCTTTGCAATTTGCATATAGGCGACTGGCCCATTCGCTAATTAATTATCTTTTGGCTGTTAATGTGGGTTTTACGGTGTAGTTTCAATGATTCTGGCTAATTTATTAACCGATGAAAGGTCCTCATCGTTTCTCAACTGAAAGAGTGAAAGCCTGAATGCTTTCCTCGTTTTAATCTGATGGGCAATTTTCGTACTTAAAAACGTTCAAATAGAGTCTCAATCTCATTTCAGCGACAATCAATGGTCAAAAATAGTGGTAAAGAAATTAGAGGTAATTCTGACAGATTCAGACTGAGAATAGAATGCGAACGTTCTTAAAAATACGGGTATTGCCCCTCTGTTGTCAAATCTCAAGTCGAGTGATTTGATTGGCTGTTGTTTTTTCAACTAATCACAGCATAACTGCAATGCTACTGCTAGCTTGTTTGTTAATTAGGGGTCTGTACCCGCAGGGTGGCAAACGTAACCCTATTACTAAGCCTCCGCTGTCCGTCTGTCAGTCAGCGGGCTGTATCTAATGAACCGTAATACGAAGACGGTTGATATTTTCACAGACTGTGTACTTTTATTGCCACTAAAAACAAATAATAATAATAAAGTAGTAAAAAAATTGACGGGGTCTTCTTCTTCTTCTCCACCTTCTTCTTATTATCCATCTTCTTCTTCTCCATCTTCTTCTTCTTCTCCATCTTCTTCTTCTTCTTGCCCATACAACATAACCTTTCTTTTTCGAGTCCGACTCGCACTTGGCCTGTTTTTTTGTCTTAATCACTCTTTCAGAAACCGGTAGTTGATCTATAGAGAACGAAAAAAATTACAATTTAATTTAGTTACAATGTAATAAGTAGGTATAAGTCTAAAGAGTAACTACTCGTAGAACATGTCTGGCACAGATTACACGAATACGCAGAAAGATTATTATTTAATGGGGACACGAGTAGACATCTTTTAGGTCAGCTGAAAGCTTAAGGAACGCTAGCAGAGGTACGTTAAAAACAACTTCTTTTTCTATCAAATTACGTAGTTTTTCGTAGCTACTTAATAAATCTAAGGTTTTATTGGATACTAAATCTAAGGTTTTATTTGATACTAAAATATATCAAATGAAAACCATTTCGTTTTCATGTTTTCAGTTCAATAAAAAATATTGTAAATAATGTAGGTACCTAATCTCTTAATCACTGTGGCGTCGCCGCAGCCTGAAATTAAAGTTTCACTGCCTTATTTAAGAGCGAGAGACTTAATAAAGCTTCGTGCAGACCAGCGCGACGCGACAACGGTTATTGTTATACCGTCAACTTTTCTTAGAAATTGTATTGTTCGTGTCGCGGCGCGGCGTCGCGTCGCGCTGGTCTGTACGAGCTTTAAAACCGTAATACCTAACTCGATATAATTATACTACTTACAGCTCAAATAAATATTCTAGACTAGCTATTGCCCACGACTTCGTCTGTAATACAAGATGAAAAGTAGCCTATGTTCTTCTCCAGGTCATGGTTAAATTTCATCCAAATCCATTTAGCCGTTTTTGCGTGAAAGCGTAACAAACAAACTCACTTTCGCATTTATAATTAAGGATTTCTTACACCTCTAAACGAATCACGTCTGCAAATCTCGACAGTTCGACACCCTATCAAACAATTCGCCAGGCAAACTGTAAAATGGTGGTGGTTTCAAGTTGAATGCATCATCTCAACAGTCCCTTTAACAATTAGGTACCTATTGTGTCAATGAAAGGAGGTGTACGTATTCAATCTCAAGGGACTCGTAATAAAACGAAGCCCCTTCGCACCGAGGGGATCAGGTATTATTGTATATTTTCATTAAAAAGGCGGAAATTGAGTAAATTCGAGAGACAAGTCTGTTTCTTTTCATTCAAAAAAATGCTGACATAAAGCAGTGTACATTTTGTTGAAGTGTTAATTATGTGATTTACACTATGATGCTGTGTATGTGTGCTATGTTGTTGTGATTGTTGTATTGTGTTGTGTGTTGTGTTTTGTTGTCTGTTGTGTTGTGTGTTGTGTTATGTTGTCTGTTGTGTTGTGTGTTGTTGTTGTTACTCAATAATTACCTAATACGCTATCTAATCACATTGTAATCATTGCGATTGGTTCACAACAGCCAATGATTTGCCGACAGAACGAGCTTTTAGAATCAGGGAACTAGGTATATATTGAACTGTACCGTCTCAACATCTTTCTTATACTTTCAAATAAAAAATTAAGCGGCCGAGTGAGAGTCGGAGTCGGATAATAATATTTTTTTTTTAAACGCCGAAAAAATCACGATTGCTGTTCATATTCTCGCCATCAAACGTAAAAGTTTGGCGAGTTTAGAATTCAGTAACACCTCTGTATTATAATATCATTAAATAAAAAATAAAATATTTTTATTACTTTTTGTTATATCGGCCATAGTAGTACAAACTTTGTGAAAATTTCAAGTGTCTACCAATTTTGGTTCAAAAGATGCAATGCAGCCCTGTGACAGACGACAGACGGACAGACAGCGGAGCTTTAAAATTAGTAATAGGGTTCCGTTACCACTCTTTGCATAGGGAACCCTAAAAACGAGCTAAGTAGTAGGTTGTCTATTCGCTAAAAGTGTATTGCTTCTTCCCAAGCAAAGATTTTTAATCTAATCTACTTCATTGAGGATATGGCCAAAGTTTCAGTAAACTTATTTACTTAGACTTGGTCTGGACGTGTGGGAGTTTCCTCTAGCTATATTTAAAAGGAAACAAGCCATTCTTTGACATCATTCAAATTAATAGAGAGAAAGGATAAGAGTTTTTAATTGGAGTCTCATTGCATCATTTCAGCAACCTACCTAACTGAACTCATGTCATTCTTTTTTACCCTGTTAGGGTTAGTACCCAAAAAGACAAAAACCAAAAACAAAAATCGGTGGGAATGGCTCCGATCGTATGCGGGAAATAATCAACGATTTCCATAAAAAGCCAATTTATTCTTTATGTTTTTATTTGGGATCCGAACCTTTCGCTGGGTCACCATTAATGTTGTAGTCATTAACATTTTACCCTGTAACTTCCGAAACAGAATGCGTAAACGCCACAAATTAAAATGGAAACGTTAAAGATTATAAACATCATTTCTTCTATTACTGTTTATGACACCTTTGCGAAATTTATTGTAGGAAATTACACCGATTCGGCGAAAGCAGCCGAAGAGAATAGCCGAGTGCATATGACTGGCGTATGATATTTTGTATCTCAGAAACAATCTAAATTTATAGGTAAATCTAGGCATTTGGTCAAACTTTTGTCTATTAATTGTCTAAATAATCTATTGTTTAGGGCGTTTTATTTTCTGAAATGGCCTTTCAAAACCCATTTCCATCTAAACAAGATTTTAATTCGGTCGCGCGCCGTCTGGCTCGAATAAATGTCTGTGCTATATTCTCACTTCTTAAACAATATCGATAAAAGCAATGGACAATTGAACGGGGAACGACTTCCATGATCTAGGTTATTTAATTACGGGTATTAGTATTCATTTTGCCAAAAGAGACAATGGTTTTCCGAATTCTCAAAGTAATTCCACGAGAGCCACGGCCTAAAATGAAAGCAGTGTGCTCGCAAAGAGGGCAACGATAATTGAGGGCAACCGCCACATAGGAACGTTTTTAGAGCTTCCGCAAAATGTGTTATGTATTCTGTTAAAAAGTAAACCTCTTACATATAAACATACGATGTACCTATGTATATGTAGCGTCACACGAGTTTTTCTAACTAGTAAATATGTAAATACATGTAGGTATGTATTTGTTAGGATGGCTTTTGTGGGAGTTGTAATATGATAAAATTGCCAGTCGTCGTGATTGTCATTGACGAAGGATTTTACGTATTCTTGAGCTGTTGTTTGTTTGAGGATGATAAATTCAATAATTTCCCATAACTGTATTTATGTGTACATAAAAAAGAAAAGTCACCTCATTTGAGATTTTAAACAGCCAGTGTAGGTTGGTTCAACTTCTTTTCTCAAATAGGAGCTTTATTCAAAGAACATAATTTCTAATTTATTAAAAAAATTGCGGTCTATTGAATTAAATTGTCCTTAATAGTATTTGGGGCTTCACCTAATTAGTCCTCCGAGAAGGATTTTTAGTATTCTACCCACGTTTACTTGAGACGCCTAAAAGCTAGGTAAATGTTTTTCCTTAAATACATACCTGCGTCAATATGGAGTTCTTAAGATTCTTCAATGTCAGTCAAATCTGACAGGCGTTAGGGAATAATAGTTGAGTAATAAGCTTACCTACAGATATTTACGAGGTAAAATCTTTCACTGAAGAATATTTTGTAGAAATCTACCGAACTCGACCACCGTTAAAGGAAGGTTGGGTTTAATAGCATTACTTATTCAAAATGAGTAGCACCTATAAGAGCTTGAATTGTTCAATTATTCAGCGAACTTACAACGTCAAACTTCCCGTAATAGGTGCTCTCTGTAGCGAATGTAACGTGATTATGCGATTCTCGAAAAATTACAGAAGTCTTTACTTCCACACGAGTATCTTCTGGAGATCAATATTTGCATTCATTTACTTTGAACGTTTCTTTCACATGTAAATTGCGAAATTATAGCATTGTTATATATGATGTTCTCTCTATCAACTTTTATAATTTTGTTCATTTTGTTGTCGTTTTGACTGTTTTACTTCGAAACGTTGAAGAAAGTCGACTTGCTTTAGTTTATCTCAGTCAATTGTTGACGGCGATATGATGCAGTCTGATTTCGAGCATCATGATTTACATCATCTTTAAAATTGGGCATGATAGGACAAAAATCGTTTTTGCTAAATAACTATCTATGTAAAACCTGTATTTAACAGAACAACCAGTGAGCGTGTCAATGAATAGATACCACTCAAGCCGAGTGTTTAGTGTAGTGGAGTGGAGACAAACCTGGAGGCTACCCACACCTACCTACATATGTATGGGCTGAGCTTCAAGTGCTTCTCTTGACTTGATAAAAACCGGTCGAGTGCGCGTTGAGCCGCGGCGGTACGAAATTACAATATATATTTAAAACCTGATAGATACACGTCCCGAAGGGGCTGGTGGCTAAATAATAACAGCCGCATGGGTCGATCTTCAAGGGTTGCCGGGGTCGGTCCGTGTGGATGGTCATCCATTACATACCGAGACCCCTCCGTGCCTTGGAAACCACGTTAAGGCTTTGTCCCCGGTTGTCATTCGTAGATCTTTAACAGTAGATACGGTTCGTCAGAAGTCTGAAAGTCTGACAACCAGTTTTGCCAAGGGGTATCCTTACCTAGTAACTGGGTTGTGGAGGTCAGATAGGCAGTCACTCCATATAAAATACTGGTATTCAGCTGGATCCGGATAGACTGGAAGCTGACCCCAATATATTTGGAAAAGGCTAAGCAGCTGATGGGGTACACGTTCCGATACTAATTTTTTTCCTAATAACAATGTTAGTACCTACGTAAAATTTATGATCGTATGAACAAATCGAGTTATATACATTCCGTGAAGAGAAATCATTTACATCTGAGTTATATTTATTTGGGTAATACGAATATCGTAACCAGACAGGGGTTGTCTGGCTGTTTTTACTCGTAAAGACGTCTCTTTTCTTCCGTAATAAAGTGGACTACACACAAGAAACTTGTTATGCATTTCATGCATGTTTCGGACCGCAATAAAAGTAGCAATCAATCGTATGAGGTCCCTCAAATATTCATTGAACAGTTAACTTTTCAATTTCGTTGCAAATGTGCTTAATTATTCCGCAATATGGATTGACGATTGCAATTTGTGTTAACACCAAAATATATTGATGTTTATGCTTCCTGATGACTATTTTTGGGGTCTATTCGGTGCTTGTTTACAACACACGATATCAAGAGATATTAATTTCGTTTAATTAAGTAATTAGAGAGGTGTCGATTATAAATAGTCCAACAAACTGTTCAAGGTCTTAATTAGAAAGAAAATATCACAGACTTTTGCTGCATAAAAGTATTGATACACGAGATACTCCGTCGTTCACGTGATATAACTCTGTGTTAGTTACTACATAGTTTCCGTAGGTCTGGCAGCTTAATGATGTCGCCATGTTGCCGCTATTTTCCTAGCACTTCTCTTTTTATCTGCGGAGTTGTATGAAAAGCATCGCTATAGAATAAAACTTTTCAAACCTATTAAATAGGTATGCACTTAATTACATGTCTTTCTTGACTGCATAGAGTAGATTTTGTTTTTAATTAAGGGCTAAAAACAAAAAAGATTATTTCAAATAATCTTTTACCAATAGAAACCTACAATTTTCTGCGTAAGTTAATCTCTGAAAATTCAGAGGTTAACTTTTACAAACATACAACTTGACCTCTTTGTAGTACTAATAATAAGAAATAAAAGATTAAGAATAGAATAGAATACTCTTTATTATGTACACCATGCGAATGACAGATATTGTATTGAGAGGGGGCTGAATAATCGTCTTTTGTCTTTCCTGGAAAACCATAATATTTTCTCCTACAATCAATTTGGCTGTCGTAGGGGAAAGCCATGTGAGGACGCTTTCTCGGCCCTGATTGATGGAGTTGTTGTTGAAACTCTTGATAAAAAGTCCAAGTGCCTCGGTTTATTCTTAGACCTATCTAAGGCATTTGACATTGTCTCTGTCCCCATCCTACTCAAAAAATTGGAGAGAATTGGAGTTAGAGGCCCTGCACTTGCTATCTTTGCGAGCTATTTATCTGAGCGAACGCAGTGTGTTAAAGTTACCGCGTATGTTAGTGATGAGTGTGGATTATCCTTCGGAGTGCCTCAAGGTTCCATCTTGGGACCTACACTTTTTTTAGTGTACGTAAACATTCTATGTGATTAAGTACTCCCAAATTGTTCCATTTACACATATGCTGATGATACGGCCCTTCTGGTCCATGCTGAAAATTGGAACGAAGCCCAAGAGAGACCAGAATCTATTTTTGGCATTGTTGTCTTGGCTACCGGTGATTACTGAGCCTGGTTTTATCCACATTTAACTTTAAATGTAGATAAAACCAACTTCATCACTTTCTCCCTTAATGTTGTAATGCTTACCCAAACCAATGCTCCTGCCTTCCCCTGACAAGAAAAACCAGTGTGAAATACATTGGCGTACTAATAGACAATCTCATAATATGGAATGCTCAGATTGGGGCATTGTCTGGCAGAGTTAGAAAACTAATTACCGTGTTTAGGGGCCTGCGGTATAGTGCTGAAGCAGATACCTTACGCATGGTTTATTTCTCCCTTTACCGGTCAATATTAACATTTGGCATAATAGTCTGCGGCGGTACTTCGAAGACAAGTATGATATATTTGGTAAGGGCGTAGAGAGCTGTCCTCAAGGTCATGACCTTTAAATACTTTCGGCATAGTACGACTCAATTGTAGAAAGAATGTCAGGTCTTGACCGTGAGGCAGCTCTTTGTGCTAAACTGTACGTTGCGCAGACATGCTTCTTTGTAGCTGGATCTCAATCGCTTGACAAAACGTCGGACCACAAACGTGTGTACCATAGAGAAGCACAGAACGAAACTTGCAGAACGTCATTTTAGAATCCGATTCGGTAGTTGAATATACAACTTTTTGACCAAACAGTGTAACATCATTCTACACGTTGAATATATTTGATTGTAAAGGTAAACTCTGTAAATGGATAGTGACAATTAGCTATGACGAGGATGAAAAATGAAAAAATTCTCAATACGTAGATTTAACCCACACCCTAACAGTACCCCGTCCGACATACCCTCGAATACTTCCACCTTTCAACACAACACAACACAACACAACATAACATGATATAACATAACACAACACAACACTACATAGCACAACAGAACACTTACAAAACACTACACATCACAACACAAAAACACACTCACAACATACACTATACAAATGGATTTTCTCTTTAAATATTTTGTTTTAATTTCTATAAAAATTGTATTTTCTTTATTTTCTGTCGATAGTAATTCCGAACACATAGAAATTCCGAATTTTGTTTTGTCTAACTGGCGTTAACTTGAGAGCCCTGATACCCATAACACAAGTTTAATCTTAGCTTGGGTGTCAGAGGTGTATAACTCTGCATTAACCTACAATTTAAATGACAAATTTATCATGTTATATCAAGTGGCATATTTATGTAAAACTGTAAATCTGGAAATAACGATCTTATTTACTTGTACATGTAGTTAATTTACATACGGTGACACAATAGGGCGGTCTTATTGCTAAAAGTTAGTATTCAGTTAGTATTTACTACTAGTATAGAGATACTAGATACAGAGAGTAGAGTTGAGTTTTTTATAGAGATAAAAAACTCAACTCTACTCTCTGTATCTCTATTTTAAATAGTTCTGAAAGGGTGATGTCCGAACATGTCCCGTTCCGAAACGAAATAATGAACCTCGTAATGAGGAAACCCATCTACGTAAGCGAAAATCTTACTTACTTGCTTTTAAGTTCCTAAACAAACACGGATCTAAGATTACCTTACGTAGGTATACAGCTGTTTGCATAGGAACCTACTTTGAATGCCGATGAGGTCGAATATTAAAAAAGAATGTAATCTGCAGTCTCATGGATAAATAAATTATTTACTTCTTTTAGATTCAGATGGGTAGCTAAATTTTTACACCTCCAGCTTGTGTAGTTCACGTAGGACCGGGAAAACAAACATTTTATACTAGCGAACATTTTGATCATGAAATAGTGCCTGCCTTGACATTATTGCCAAAATTGTGTCATTAAAGTTATTTAAGATAGGGAGGGAAACGAATTAAAATGTACGACCTAGCCTGAGTTTAGGTTTATTTATAACTAGCTTTCGCTCGCGGTTTCGCCCGCGGCTTCGCCCGCGTGGAGGTCGGAAATTATCCCACGGGAACGTATAACCGGGATAAAAAGTATCCTATATGTTAATCCAGGTTACAAACTACCTGAGGGCCAAATTTCATCAAAAGCCGTTCAGTCGTTTTTGCGTGATTGAGTAACAAACATCCAAACATACAAACTTTTACATTTATTATATTAGTAGGATTTTTCATTTCGCATACTTGGAAAGTACGCTTAAAGTTACCTGATCAGAGGGATCAAAACAATACTTTTCGTCCCTGGGAAACGATTTTCCCTGCAGTCAAAAAATGTAAACCATGCAAACCCAACTTTTTATACAGCCTCTAAGTTAAACGGCGGCGTAAAATGAAATTAAAAAATATTAACAACAATTTTGTAACATGACTTTATACATATAATTTACTTTTCACTGAATTATTGTTTAGTTTACATAGATTTGAAAGAAAAATTTACCATCATCAATGATAAAAATACTGCCTGTTAGAATGCCACAGAAAAGGCGGGAAAGCGGCAATTCGATGTTTAAGGCTCGTGCAGACCAGCGCGACGCGACGACGGCTCGACGCGACTCGAACAATACAATTTCTAAGAAAACTTCACGGTATAACAATAACCGGTGTCGCGTTGCGCTGTCGCGTCGCGCTAGTCTGCACAAAGCTTTAGTCGTTTTGGCTAGTGCTTTGTATAAAATTAGTTCATCGGATTCGAATATTGATTTAATCAGGTTTTTATGTACTTTTCTCATATTCGAAATGAAAAGCAGAGTATTGACCTTGAGTGAAATGCCTATTTAGGCACTCGAACTATTGGTCCATAACCATCTCGTGCCTAAATAGGTCCCTTTCATCCCTTATATAACAATCTACTATTATTTGAGAGCCGACTCCCATTAGATTGGGATGTTATCTTTGTTAAGATTATACAGGAATATATTATTTTATTACTGAAATTGTTTCGTCTACACAGTCCGGACAAATGTATTCATAGTTACGTTTACGTAGAAGCTTTTTTTGTTTTTACAACTAAGTGTGAAAATTGAGAACGAAAATGTTTTTAGTAATAAAAGATAAAATACGACTCTAGTTGAAAGTGTTTTACATTATTTTTACCTGCTATGTATACGTGAATGCGGAAAGTTAAATAATAATTCCTACTTGGTTTTTGTAATACCTGTATTTCGAAAAACAGGTAGGTTTTTTGTAGGAGTTTCTTCCGGAAGGAAGATAAAATAATGACAATATTGTGGAAAATATACGGGAATGTGAGTGAAATTGAAGCATTATAAGGACCGTCTTTCACCAAAGCATTAGGTTTGCATTATTTTCACAACTTACAATACAATATTGGTAGCTACCAATTTTCTTTTGTTATTGTGGTATTGTATTGTAAATAACAAATAGGTATTGGTTCTTTACGAAATCTCCACTCTCGCCTGTCCTTTGGTGGAAACCTGCCGTAAAGCTGGTATTGAAATAAACTTCTGAAGTAGGATACGGTACCCCAGAGAGACTTATGTACGTAGCATTACAATGCTTTCAAGTGGCCACGAAAACCTCAAAAGAAATCAAGAACATTGTAAAATGTAATACTTAAAACATTCTTAGATTGGTTTCCTGCTAGCCAGTTTTTCACGACGTTGTAAAGTTATTTCCCTTACTTTTATTTACTAGGGTTCCATACTAAAAACGTAATTTCGGAAGGTTGATACGAGTAGGCTTCGTCTGTTTATTCATAGGTAGGTACTTAGGCAGATAGTACCTACCTATCTCCTACCAGTTTATGACCTGTCACCCGCGGAATATAGAAATATTCCGTGTGCAAATATTTATATTGCTGCCATTTACAAAAGTAAACCAAAGTAACGATGGATGGACTGTGTGAAAGATGATATGGCTAGAAAGGGAGGTGACTACCGAGATGACGACTAATAGAGCAGTATGGAAGAAAATATATTTTGCGTCGACCCCAAATAAATTGGGAGGGCAAGGGAATGTACATATTGTACCAAAAAAAGGATATTTTGCCACCTTCAGATTAAAAGTCGCTGGGATTCGAACTCAGTACGACGCAGGACGAATAATGAAACACAGTATTTATTTATTTATTAAAACTTTTCACACTCAAAAAAGTACAAAGGCGGACTTAATGCCTTAGGCATTCTCTACCAGTCAACCAAGGGTGGTGAAGAGATTAGATGGCAGGTGCTCTAATTGAGAGGAACAAAGAAAAAAAAAATATTCTAATGACTTATAACTAAAATCCAGCAGTATCCAGGTTGAGATCACAAAGTATATAAAAAAATGGGTTAAAATAAAAATATCATGAATAAGGTAAAATAAAATAAAATTACGGTGTCGCCGCGTTAAGACACGATTTGGTTAGTTACAGGATTATTAATTATAGCAGGTACCCTTGACGAAGTACGACGGGCCCATCGGGAAACGTTAGTTGTCTGTGGTTTTGTTTCACGACGTGATGAACGTAGCGCTCGCCAGGGCTGGCTGACGTGAAAATACGTGTTCAAAACCGAATTATATACGAGTATTACCCGTGAGGAACCGATGCGCCTTCTAGGCAAGGTGACCTGATTTTATTTTCAAATTACGGACACACAGAATAAAAAACTAAACGGAGACAAGTAGTAAAAAAAAAATACAACGCGATATCCTACAAATAAAATAAAAATCCCGATGGCAACTAATGCCGTAAATCTTTAGTGTTGCCTGTAACTTAGCGACGTTGGCGCTCGCCTGCAGTAGGGTTCGGGACCCGCACGGGTAGGGGGCACCGCGGCAGACCGCGTTCAGCCCGAGTGGTATTGCCTCAGCCGGTGTTGACTCGGGTAGGACCTGGGCCTCAACGAGGCCTTTTATGTTAATACAGATTGTTCCTTTTACTAGATAAACTATAAGCTCGAACTGGCTATTATTTATTATAATAATAAGGTATTATATGGGAAGGCGTCGAGACGTCCGCTCGATAATACAGAAAATTTTATCGGAAAATTAATGTTTGCAGCGACACCATTAGAGCTTGACTCGAAAATGACCACTCCCTCAAAAACAAAACCTGAGTTTTTGCAGCGTAACATCATTTTAAGAAAAAAACATGTTTAGCCTTTTTCGTGAGTAAGGAGGTCTACTTGGCAGCGGAATGCTGCAATATGTACCGTTTACAAACAAACTATTATGTAGTTGAAAACGAGGGTGTGCTTATGTGACACGATAGAAGTGAAAAGTTATAGGTATGATATTTTTTTATTGTAAAGTATACAACATGTAAATAAAACCCTGCCCGATCCGTGAGGGTGTTGTTAGGTATCGTGCTGAGTTTATTTATGTGGTAATATTTAGGAAAAAATAAATAAAAAATCGCCACATTTTTTTTCAATGGGGATATTACCGAGTTAGCACATCGGGTACGGGCGGCCGTCTTCTAGCGTGTCTACAAATCATAACCTATGACCTCTGTTGAAAATTTGCAAATTTTTAATGGATTTGGGGTAATTTTGGTACAAAAATATGTGAATTTTAAATAGCAAATACTTTTTATATTCAATAATAATAAGATTTTTTATTACTTTTTGGTAATTTTATTGCAGTACCTAACCTACAGGGTTTTTTTTACATCTTGTATAAATGTGAATTTGTTTTTTATTTTTGCTTTTTTGGACACCCGAGCGTGACAGTTCAGTTTCGTTTGCTGTTCAGAAAGAGCAACCAACCGTTCACCTTGTAAACCAAGTTATGTTTCTTAATGGTGCGGAATCTTAACCTTAACGTATCGAATACGATCGATTCGAACGACGAGCACTAGGTACTTGAGTATTTGGGAGCTTTTTTATACGTTCTAATCAATCGTAAAATATCAGACTAAAGTAGGTACTCTCTATGCTTTCAATGGCGCCTTCAATCTTTCTTCCTTTGTTGGTTAATATCATTCTTTACGAACTTTTGAAGGTGTGAAATCTGTTCAGCTCCTAACGAGACACAGGGAATTTGTAAAAACATCTTCTATACTTCGTATGCTTGTGATCTTGATTCAGGGAATCTCTATTTTTAACTACCACGGTAATCTGTTTATAATAAACGTTTTATACAATAACAGAAAAAGCTATTAAACTATAAAATGGGCACAGGCATTTATGTAACACGTAACTATGTTAGTTTCGCGGAAGAATACATTTTGGAATGTCAGTTTGTTTTGCGCGTCCCGTACATTGTTTTTGGTTGGCAACGAGCAGTGTGAAATATTCAAATAATTTATTCAACAAGTAGACGAATTCCAGGTATTATTTGGGAATTTTAGTTTCACTGCGGCAGTTTTTATCGCCCGTATAACAGCAACTAATTTATGGCAGTTGTAAGCTTTTGGTGTTATCAAAATCAGCTTAGCCTTTCCCAACTATGTTGAGGTCGGCTTTCAGTCTGTTGAATACCATTAGTATTTTACATGGAGCGCCTGCCTATCTGACCTCCACAACCCAAATGACTGGGTAACAAGATACCCCTTAAAAACGCCAGCTGTTTCATATAAATTGGCATGCAGATATAAAGTCAGTTAGTCAGTCTTTTTGTACGAAATAGCTGTTTTTTTTTTACACTTTCAGATTTGGTTCCATACAAAAAAAAAAAAAACAGTTTTAAGATTCTATATGCTCCCTAGTTATCGCTAGACCACGTCTGAGCAACGTGTATGGGTACACTGACCAACCGTGGCAAGCGTAGCTTTAGCTTCGCTGGACCCGTGCGGCTGTACGGGCCCTTCCGTTATATATATCGTGGCCAGATCTTAGAATTGACCATTTCATGATATGGCCAGCTAACATTGGCCATATCGTTTAAATGTTAACGTTTAATGATATGTCAGTCGACGTTTGGCCATATGATTAATGTAGGGTATCCATGGTGTAAGGTGTAGTAAAAATAGCCAAGTAACTGCGACCCATTTGGTCGCGGTGCCACATAACGGCGTAAATTTTTACATTTTTTAAAACTAATTTTAAGTGCTATGTTGTATTTCACGACGTGGCAGCGGCCGGCGAGCGCTACTTCCAAGTTGATCAGTTTCCATAATATCATATTTGGGAACCCAATAAAAGTCCATCAAATTATTTTGCGTAGTCACCGTACTTTGTTTGATTTGTTGTATGCCGCCGCCATGATGCACAACAAAAACAAAGCGACATCAACGCTTCTATCGGTGGATAATCTAACAATTTTATGATATGATCACTAATGTTTGGCCACATCATGAAGTAATCGTGCGTTTAAGTGTTCATATCGTCAAACGTTGAGTATTCAATGATCTGACCAGACCACATCATGATGTGACCAGTGGTCGATGTTCATTTCATGAAATGATCAATTTTAAGATCTGGTCACGACATATATACTTAAATGTACCTCATAAATGAACATTGGACAGTGTCATAAATAAATCCATCAAGATCCGGTCTAAAACCTCCTTAGACTCCATGATAAATTACGGATAGAACTCTCAAAAAAAAAATAAGATGGTTTTTCTTTAGTTTTCCTAAGATTTTCGTTTTATTTCAGACCTCGTATTTTCTTCAACTTAATGCTATCAAGTTCAATTCCTTGTGTTTGCCACTCTCCAGGGGGATTTGGCAGTGAAGCGGATTATAATGACCGCTTCCTTGTTGCCTTTAGCCAGGAAAGACAAAACTCTTTGCCTTTCATAAGTTTTAGCTACATTTCTGCAGACATAAGCTTTGAAAAAGTCTAGGTAAATCTTCTATTAAATAGAGTGGTAATAATATAATTCACTTGTGTTAAAAGCACCTTGACTAGCTAGTTAGAGTATACTTATTCACTCATTTGTGAATTCCAGACATAGGATTTTACAGCCAATTCATTTCACCGTCTCACCTCTTAAAATATATATTCAGACAGAGGTGTTCCTATAAAAATATTTCTTTGAGGGATGTAAGTGATGGGCACGCCACAATTGCGGCGATAAGTCCCCTCTTTGAGGAGTGGCTAGAGAGGCGCCACGGCATCCTCATCTTCCGGCTGACGCAGGTCCTCACCGGACACGGTTGTTTCGGGAGGTTCCTGTTCCGCATAAGGCGGGAGGAAACGCCCGGGTGTCACCACTGTGTAGATCGCCCGGAGGACACGGTGGAGCATACGGTGGAGCATACGGTGGAGGTCTGCCCGGTTTGGGTGGGGCACCGCCGTGTCCTTGTGGAGGCGACCGGCGACAGTGATCTCTCGCGTCCGGCCCTGGTCCAGGCCATGGTACGGAGCGAGAAGGCGTGGAAGCCGTCACCTCCTTCTGCTAAGCGGTAATGCTCGCGAAGGAGGAAGCGAAACGCGTGAGGGAGAGGCAAATTTTTGACTCGCCCTCACGCCCCTAGCCACCGCAGGTGACGCCCTGGGCGTCGGGAGTCGCAAGCCGATTCCGGGCCACCGTAAGCGCGGCCTTTGTGGACGGTGAGCAATGGGTAGCTCGCCGTCCGATAAGGACAAGGCCCGGGTCGACGGCGCGTAGTTTTCCACGCACGCCTCAAGGAGATGTCAGCACAACTGAAGGGGTCTGCTAGGCCAGCTGGGGTCGTGGGAAAATCCGAAAGGGATACCGTGGCCCCTGGCAACGTTCAGGCAACTGAAGGAACACGGGGTGGTTTTTGGTCGGTAAGAGTCTGACACGCCCTCCCGCTCCGCCCAGAGCGGGAGAAGTTATTTGATAAGTTCCTAGACAAAAAGAAAAGGGATGTAAGTGAGAACGGCTCAGCCAATTGATATTAAAATCTTCTCGATCGTAAAACCCAGATTAGTGTCGAGATTGTCATAGACAAAAAACTTAATAGGAGAGAAGCCCTGAGGAATCCCTAAAGAGAGTACCTTTTTTAAGAGAAAATACATATATAGGTACCTACAGAGTACCTTTTTGTGAAACTTCTCTGTAACATACAAGGTCTTAAATATTTATTTGAATAGGGTCGTTGCGCCCAACGAACTGTTTTATAAACACGTTGAAGATTACCTTACGAACACCAGAAAGTTGTATTTTATTTGCGAAAGGAAATATTAAAACGAGGTGGAAGTTAAGTATGCAAAACAGAATCTGATGAAACACAGACGTTTGTAATGAAGTGTTTCTTTTTGTAAGCTTGTTATTTATTACTTCGCATAAATAAGCAACCGGCTCCGTTTTCGATTTGGGTAAAATTCTTAGGAATCCTCAATTGAATTTAACTGCCTTTGCTACCGAAAGAAGGAAATGAAAATTCATTAGTTACCTACCTAACATAAACACAAAAGAAAAAAAGGTAAAATGACATAAAAGGAGATTGGGGTAACATAGAAGAAAATATGCCAATAACAGGAATAATAGAATGGTAGCAATATTCACACAATAGATCAATAAAGATTGTCACGATACCATAACAGAATCGTCATTTGGGTCTGATATGAACACGATATAACTCAAACTTGTATGACATCTGATGTGATACATGGGGCACTATTAGGTACCATTTGACCCTTCTATGTCGGGTGCGGAAGTTTGACATCGTAGGCCTAATGTTTCAGAAGTACTGTCGTACAGTGGAACTAACTCTTATATCATAAGTTCTGCCACTATAGCAATGTACAGTTTCGAATATAATCCTATCAGCCGTTGTGCCCGTGCAATCGTAATACTGGCAGATGGGTTATTCTGCGAACAAATGCCAAAACAAAACTGACGCAACAAGATTTCAGTGCTGCTCCAATTTATTGTATCTATTGGATGATGAAACGACAAAACCATTTCTTCATAATAATGTTTCTTATTTTCTTCTCTTTTTGTATATTTCTATACATTTATATATGTCATTCGTACGGTGAACATATTAAAGAGTATTCTATTCTATATATAAAAGACCTGAACAGCTTTAAAATGTTTAATTTCATGTGTTCTTTCTTAGTAGATATAAAGTCATAAGCATCTTCGTTTTAACGAAACATCTCCAAGAAAAATGTGTTGAAAAATTCACAACAAAAATAACCTCCATGTGGTATAATTACTATAAATACTAGGATACGGTTGTTTATTTACGATAACGGTTCTAGCTCGATTTCTGATGTTTGTTACACACGTGCTGTATTTTTAAAACTGTATATTTTCTTATACTTAATCGTCTCAGAGCTAGCGGCATTTTAAAAGTTGTTAAACGTTCTTGTTTCAGAAGATGGCTGACGAAAACCGCGATTCAGTGAAGAATGACCCATGATTGACACGTCAACAGAAAATATGTACAAGTTATTCGTAACCAAAGATTTAAAACAAAACAATGTATGGGGGTCTTTTAACAAGACGGAGGCAGTCGACGGGGGCGCTATCAATGTGTCGAGAGTGAACCAGACAATATACTCGCTCAGTGATGACGACTACATATTCGATAGAACGGATGTTAGAGCCATATTCATTACGCTGTATACGATCGTGTTCTGTTGCTGTTTCTTTGGTAAGTAAAAACAATTTATTCTTGATATTATACATACATACGTTTTATCGAGTACCTACGCTTGTGAATCTTGTAATAACGTTTACATCTTGGGAGATCGAGTCATGTATCTTAAGAGGTAACTTGGGCCTAAATCCAGACAGGCAGAAAACTAGATTGTCCTAATAGTGACGAGATAAACGAAATAACAGTCAGGACTTACAAGGGAAAAGCGCTTGAGGTTTCTTGAATAAAATATTCTGCTGTGATAAAATAGTCAGACTAAGTATTGGCGACAAGAAAACTTAATAAAAATATAAACACTAAACTTGTTGCACGGAAAAATGATGACGGAAACTTACCGACATTATTAATAAGTAATAAAGGTTCTATCACGCCCTGTTTCCATTAAGTCGAGCGACCACCATAATATGGAACAACACCCTTTTCTCGAAGCAACACGACGTACTTTTCAGCATCTCGTAATATTGATAATTAATTTTAATTTGCAACGTTACAACCATCTTCAATTTCAACGTGAACCATATAATCTAATTCATCGTTTTTTGTATGTTTACCTATGTTCTTGTTTCACTCACATGACATCTTGAATTAGAGGGTTTCCGAAAAAACCACTTATAGTTCCTAAGGATCGTTCTGCCAAATTGACAAAGGTTGGCCGGCCTTATATTTCCGGTGGTTTCGTGCCTCCTCAAAATTCTGTCAAGTTTAAGAGTAAGAAATTTTCTCATTATGCGGCTGTTGGTAATTGATTACTTTTTAAAAGCTTAGGGATTTGGTGTTTTCGCCGTTTCTTTTAAGTTTTGCTTATGCAGCAGCTTTTTTAAATTAAGCCGCTGTATTTACAAACATGTTATGTTGCTTACCTATTTTTTTGTTAATCTCTTTTAAGAATTTTACAACTTCTAAGGGTTTTAAACTTTATAACTTCTTAGAAATGAGGATCAATTTCTTATTAGAATCTTGTAGTAATCTTGGAATAAATTCCCAAGGAACCAATACTAGCCCAACGAAGGGAATAGAATAGAATATCTTTGTTTCGCATTAAATATTTTACATAAAAGGTCTTAAATATAAATAGTTCCGCTTCATTTGCTTACTTATTTCAGCATGCAAAAATTACCTTAAAATAAAATTACAAACAAAATATGTACTTCAATATCACTACTGGGTTGGGAAACAGGGACTAATTAAAAATAACGAATATTCTAAGGAATATATTGTAAAGATGTTAATTTACACAATAAAAAGCAAAATTCGAACACAATGCGTACATTGAAATACTGATCCAGTCAGATCAATTCCGAAGGTTGAGTTAATTCTCCCGCAGACAGGCGCGACGTGACTCTAGTA
Source organism: Agrochola circellaris (assembly GCA_914767755.1). Classification (NCBI taxonomy): domain Eukaryota; kingdom Metazoa; phylum Arthropoda; class Insecta; order Lepidoptera; family Noctuidae; genus Agrochola; species Agrochola circellaris. The sequence continues at coordinate 9,953,248 of OU611846.1, read as the reverse complement.
GAACTGTTTCTTCTAAAACTTTATGGAAATTGTTCATCGAAAGTCGCCTCGCGCCTGTCTGCGGGAGCAGTTATGTGTGGTCTGCACAGTGCACACACATTAGCAGTGCAGGCTTGATGACTCACATGGCTACCCATATCAGTACAAATGATGTAAACATTCATCAATTATGTCCTTATACATTGACATCATTAACTTGTCGAATGAATACTCTCAGTAGGGATTATCTCGAACATTCTCAAATATCAGGAATTACTTACTCCGGATTACGATTATGACAAGTACTTGCTAAATGGGGCATCTGTTCCGACAAGTCTGTTTGATGTACCTAACTATGAAGCAAAATACACCCGAAGCAGACATATTATTACGAGGAATATATTATGTATTCGATAACATGACGCCTGTAATTCCCGAAAGGTTAGGCAGAGGCTACGGCAGAGGTGTATCAGAGTGACACCCACATTAGAATTATTTGTACATAAATATATTATATTGAAGTGATCTCAACTTTACTGATATCCACAGGTTCTATGCCACATATAGAATACCTATTTATGACAGCTCCGAGAGCAACGACATTTAGAAGAAGCAAAGCTCGAATTGGTTTACAAATATCGTATAGTGAAATAAACAAGTGTTCTCCAAAATATTTACTGGGCTCATAATTCTTGAATTAAACGGTTGAATTAAAAATGGGTCTGACGCTTAGCGGAAGCCTGTTCATATAACTCACTCCGAAATGTAGCATTTTACCTGGAAAAACGAGCCGAAAGAGAACAAAAATTGGGCGTAGCATCTACTTATAACATTTCAAGCTCGTATCTCATACGATGATGTGTAATTTTTTCTCAACAGCTCTTGTCTGTCCACAATATTTTTTGCTCGCTCCACTTACCTACTTTTAATTCTGGAGTGGTGAAAATTGACGTAGGAATCAAAGCTCGTACAGACCAGCGCGACGCGACGCCGCGCCGCGACACGAACAATACAATTTCTAAGAAAACTTGACGGTATAACAATAACCGGTGTCGCGTCGCGCTGTCGCGTTGCGCTGGTCTGCACGAAGCCTTAAACGACGTAGGAATATAACGTGCGCGTAACTTTTATAAGTTGGGTTATAAATTGAGTATTTTTGTATTCCGTAGCACGTTGGTCGTCGCAGTTAATGGATGAAAGCTGTAATTATATAATATGTTTGTAAATTCAAAATATCGTGCCAAAGTTGTAATTTGCAGAGACGGGGTGGAGGCCACTATAGAAATATTTTGTTTTATTCCCAAATTCTAGGCTGTTTCAGAACCTTTTTTTGATAATTACTAATCAATTTAAATATATCTAAAAACATAAGTTATCTTAAAATACATGGGTACAAAAAAAAACAAGAATAAAATGCACAAACAATTTTAGAGATCTATTTGAAAACGTATAGCACAAAAAATGAAAGCGTTTTTGAAATAAGCGTATTTGTTTTTTCTATTTTAAGTTATCTTTATTTTTATGTTTTCTTTTGTTTTTGTGTGAATATTGTGTGCCTGAGTCAAATAAATTTAGTTTCTTTCTTTTTTTCTTTCAAATACTTACAGAAAATAATTTTGGCTCTTAAGACTTTTGTGTTTAGAGCCAATACTGGAGACAAAATACTGAATGGTATAGGTCGACATCTGGTACAAATTTTATCAAAGAATTCATCTCTCTACTAAGTCTGTTTAGTTGGGAGTTTACCCCAATATTTGTCTTGGATGCTTAAGTTTGTGTGGAAATGAACTAATTATATTAATGATGTAATAAGCCTGACAATTTGTAGGACGATATTAAAAGACCTATGCCCTTGCCCCGTCCCTGCTCGAACTACGACCGTACAAAGGTATTGATTTATTTTCAATGAAAAACGTTGTTTCATTTACAAAAACAAGAGCTTCAGCAAAAGTCTGATGCTGCAATGCTATTGGTTGATGATCGTAGGTAAAGGTTACAATAGCGGCCGAGCGCTGCAAGCAGGAATGGTCCTTACGGTGTACAGATGTCCGCGCCCGCGTTAGTACGAACATAAAAACAAGAATTCGGGCGACGACGCGGGTCGGGATTTTTGTCCTATTAATTATCTGTGCCGAATAGTGTGCATAATTTAGAACTATAATACAATCGCGGCAACCTGAGGTGAACAGCGACGAGCTACAGGTCGAAGTTGTACCGCGTCAGAGCTGGACATAAACAACGAGGAGCGCCAACAGATTCACTTGTGAAGCTGGACTTGAACGAACCTGGCGGAGAGAGTTATCATGTGAGACTTGATTAACCACGCTAGGAATAAATCAAGCCGAAAGAAAAAATATGAAAATAATGTTAGACGGAAAAACCGTTACCAAAAGCAGCAAGAATGTGCCAACTCGCACAGGCGCCGCAAACCACAACTGTAACATGCAGTACAGGACCAAATCCAAGAAAGCCGGACGACCTATTTACGCATGTAATGGCAACCTCGAACAAGACATGACTTCGTCAAGGAAATCATTTTTTGGATGGACACGACTGAGGACCGAGATAAGTTTAAGAAGACTGTTAGCGAGATTTATAGAAAACAGCAGCAAGAACCTGAGACGAAGACATTGGAAACAGTAAAGAGCAGACGCACCGATGAAGCTGGACATGCACCTGAACCAACGGCGCCGTCGTAAAAAGATGCCTATCCTTAGATAAAAATAACCCGTCTCTCCACTATTCTATTGCCTACTCAAGGATGCATATCCGGTACGGCTCGCAAATCCTTCCTTATCCTAAGGGCACGTCTTCCCTATCATACTGCGCCCCCCGGTCTACTCCTTGATATGCAATGGCCTCTGTAGCCCCATGAAGCATGATGCTTCAGGGGCTAGTGCAAATCTTGGGGTTCATTCGATTTATCGAGTCTGGTTAAACCACGCTGGGGTCGGTGCATTTCATTCATTAATTCATAGCTGTTTACAGAAATGAGTAGGTAGTAGGCTCGATAATTAACTACATATAAGCAGACTTTTAATTGTATTTACGTATAATTAGATATAATTATACACATTAATACATAACAGATCATGTAATAATGTGTATAATTATAATTATACGTAGGTATGCGATTTAAAAATCGATTATAATTTCCAATGGCAGTGGTAAAAATAAATTTTATTATTGCTTGTTTTGCTTAAATTGGTAATATATTAATTATAGATTGACATTTATATTAATTATATTCGAGTTAATCGACCTGAAAATATTTCTAACTGAAACATTTATAACATTTGGCAGCTATTTAATAATTGGAATTGGAATTATTCCATGAAATGGTTGCTTCCAATTAATTTAATTAGCTAATTATAATGAGCTTGTTGTTTATACTAAATAAACAACGAAATGTAAATCAACCTCATTGAATATTGAAACAATATTGTCAATACTGTAATATGAGCATTCGATATGCAACAAAAAGGAATAGTTACAACAGTTACCGCAATTTGTTTCGAGAAACAGGCAAATCAATTTGAAATTCTCATTATACAATTGACGCTCTGTCAGATGCAAGTTAGAGACTATTATGTTCGCAGTTGGTTGTGCACTAGCGACTAATGCATTGTTAGCCTGCACACATTCGTTCAACGTGCTCCTAAATTGTTTCATTAGAACGGCTGCACACATTGTTGTGACTTGCGTAGAACACAATCAATCACATCACAATCTGTTTCATTTTGACAGTTAAACAACATTCATTGCGTTATATATGTACGTTGTTGAGCAGACAAATTCGAACATAAATGAAGCAATGGATTAACAATATCCTTCAAAATGATTATGACTATGATTGGTCGTGTGTAAAACAATTAGTGTGCTGACGTAAATATGGACGCCCACTCTCTTTCTGAGGATGTTGTAACGTTTTTATAGGATTTAGTCACGAGTAACAATACATAATATATACCATGAGCACCAATCCAATCTCCCAAGGTAGTGACAACGATACTATTATCCCTCGATCTTTAGTATTGAAGCAGTCTATGAGAAAGGCTTGATGGTAATGAAAGAGCCCTGCATGTCGATAGTAAACAATTTATAAAAGAAACGGCTGACTCAATTAAATCCGTAGTTAGAATATAAATGCGAAAGTAACGCTGTCTGTCTGTCTTTTACCTCTTCACACCTTAAGGGATGAACGAAATTGACTATGATTGTGACAAGGGTTCGGGCACAGGATAGTTTTTACCCCGTTAGAACGTAGCGCCGGCCCTAGCCCTTGATCAAGGTCGAGCAAAATTGTCTTTCGGCACCCTTTGATCGACTTTTGAAAATTTGGGAATTATTATTTATTTAACATGAAACCGAAGTAGAATTTACGTGAAATGAAAGACTTCAGTTCACTTTCACTTCAGGTTTCACGGACAGGTCGTGTTCACATCAGGTTTGCATTTCGTTGACATCTTTTTTAGGGTTCCGTAGTAAACAAGGAAGCCTTATAGTTTCGCCATGTTCGTCTGTCTGTCTGGCCGTCTGTCTGTCCGCGGCTTAGCTCAGAGACGGTTAGTACCTACTTGAAAGCTGTAATTTGGCATGGATATACATACATATTAATCACGCCGACAAAGTGGTAAAATAAGATCAAGAAATATAATATTTTTTTTAGGGTACACGTAAAATGGGGATGTTTTTTTTTCCTCATCTATACCATGGTGTGGCGTATCGTTAGAAAGGTCGTTAAAAATATTGTTAGTTTGTGAAAACCGTTTTTGGATTCAGGGATCCAATTGCGAAATATTAAGCTTTTAACTGCAAATTATTGTTAGAGTCAAGTCCCCCCCTCCTACCAGCTAAATGGTTATACTCGGATTTGTGAAAAAATTCACAGCAGTGGTATATATAACGAAATTAAAAGGAAAACTGTAACAGCAGGCTGTACAGGTTAACGAGTACCTAATAATCGACCAACTGCACTTTGAAAAACATGTTCTCCCATACATTCCGTATGGGCGATCATGTTTTTCAAACTGCAATGTTAAGTTTGTTCTTGGGATAAATTCATCCCAACTAAGGAACCCTTCATTGTGCGTGGTCCGACCCGCACTTGGCCGGTTTTTGATAAAGAATATTGCCCAAATTATTTCTCTACTGTATTAATGTCCCAAAGCTTGCATCAGAATCAGACGACCTTTTTTCGATAATTATATGTAACTAAGATATTTTTCTTCGATTCCTAGTAGTTTGGAAGTAATTTAAATTGTCTATTGTTGTAGTATGGTATATAAATTTCTTTAAACATGGTCGTTATTTACGAAAGAACATGAGTACGGCCTTGTTAATTTGAGTAACGACCAATACAAAAGCTTTCTATAATAATTTATCTATAAAATAATATATTTGTTCCAGGTAACTTGCTTGTTATCCTCGTGGTTACGTTATCGCGGCGCCTGCGCTCCATAACCAACTTCTTTTTGGCGAATCTGGCCGTGGCAGATTTATGTGTTGGCGTGTTCTGTGTCTTCCAAAACCTGACTATATATCTTATACCAAGGTGAGTGAATCGAAGCATCAGGTAAACAACGCCTGTAAACACAGCGTGTAATTAGAACAGCATGTTGAATGAATTTGTGTGTGGTGGGGGGCCCAACGCGGTCAAATGTAAAAATAATGGTAGCGCGGAAAGGTATTGTGGTAAATGGTGTGTACTTTATAGCTCTCAAGCGCTGTGTACATAAGATAGAATAGAGGCTCTTTGTCTTATAGGTAAATGGCAAGACATATTATCGCGTATATCACGGATTTATAACCTGATTTTGTGAGAGATGTGACAAAATTGCAAAGTCATGTTTCGATGATAAATGCTATGGTCTGTCCCAGAAGTACTTGATGAAACTGTAAACACACCCTGTTCAAGTTAAATTCTTATGCAATCACTCACTAAAGGGAATAAGTAATTCCCTTTAGTGAGTGATAAGAATTTATCACATTCATCTGTATTTAGAAGATTTCTAAACTCTGTATCTCACCACTTTTTCCAACAATTATTTTTGAATAACATTAATAAATTATAATTTGTAAAATCATTGACGAAAAGTCCTAATCCTAACTTCCTAACTATAACTATAACAATATTATAAATGCGAAAGTGAGTTTGTTTGTTTATAACGCTTTCACGCTTAAACAGGTGAACAGATTTGGATGAAATTTGGCACATGGGTAGACCATGACCTGGATTAGGACTTTTTATCCCGATATTCCCACGGGATCGAGACTTATGCGGGTGAAACCACAGGGAGCAGCTAGTAAGGTTATAAAGGTAATAAAATCTTAATTGGCAAATGAAAAACAGCTATATGGTGATTTTAAATTAGAATTTCGAGATTAAATACACAAATAGTCAAATCAAAGCACTAAATTTTTTTGTGAAACTACTATTTGACTTCACAGTTACGTTTTCTGATGCATTAGTTTACATTTTCCTCAAATATTTTTGGAACAGGCTATAAATACCGTCTTTCACGCTTATATTTTCTTGTAAAGGTATTATTATGCAATTGGTAATTGCAATTGACTGTGCAGGGTCAAGCAAATGTATGCACATTTGCTTGACCCTGCACAGTCACATTCGCGTATCATGTTCCACGTTCACAAGTAAACAAGGTCTAATGTCGAACGCCTGTCCGTTTAATTAATCCCAAATGAACGTTTTGTTTACTTTTCGTTGATAACGTTGACTTTAATTTTTTTCATAATTCGGACGCTGTAACCACAGTAACCCTCTTTTGAGTTAACCCGAAAAGTGTGTAACCACAAAAAAAACTTTTAATTACACTTCTTTTTAATTTAAAAGTAACAGAGTTAGTTAAATCGGTTAGATCTAAGCACCTAATTAGTCTCACATGAATATTATTCTTTCAATTAGTAAATCATTTTCTTTGACGGCAATTAATTCAGCAGGATTAAATTCAACATCGAGGTGGCGATAAATTAAGTTACCGTCATAGGTGAATGCATGATAAATAGAATTTAATGGAAAACCTACAAGTAATGTAGGGTCGGGTAGGTACCTACAAATCAATGACAAAAGATTCGTTCTAAAGAGTCCTACCTGCTTCCGGATCATTCGAGATGTACAGTATTTTTCCTTGATACTCCAAAATTTGTTGATAACGTGGAGGAAATAAGAGGTTTTGACATATGTACTTGTACGGACGTGATTGTCAGAGAGCACGCGGGGAGGGAGTGGCTGTCGGGGATATGATTGATTGTGTCACAATCATTATCGCTTAACCTATGTATATTTACCGAAGGGTCTGACATGATAATATTGGGTATATGATATTGATTTCGGCCAGTGATTGGCTATGAGTTTGGCACCTTCAGTAGCGTCCATCACTTTCAGTAAAGGGCCAACAATAGGACAGGCTGGTCCCAAGTTTCTGGAACAGCACCTACTGCTTTTCAGAGAAGGATCGAGCATTGCAGCAGGAACTAAGCTTGCTATTTGACTGTTTGCTACCTACTATTCTTAAATAAAATAAGTACTTTTCCTATAAAATATGGGTAAACCGATGAAAATTAAGGATCAAACCTGTCACTGGGCACTTAAACTGGAATCCACCATACATAGCCGAATCTATAGTGCCCCTTAAGTGGAACTCCGTGTTATTTTGTCCTACGAATCACATAGTCACAAATACGCCACTAGTCATGTGAAGGGATTGGACCGTGTTTCATCTGGATCCCGAAATATTAAAGGATTATGTAGCGTGAGAATACGTGTCTGGCAATCCTAACGAATGACCGAGCGTGTGATGATTGATGACTGCTAACCGTGTGTGCCAGAACTACATGTTAAAATGATTGAAACCAAAATAATGAATAAATTTGATTTAAATTAAAACAAATACAGGCGAACTGAAAGAGGCTGGCAATATGGTACACGGATTTTTAGAAAAAAGTTGGCGTTATAGAGCTACCTAATGCAAGCCATACACGTTACGATATACTTGCGCAAATTTAGATTTGCGTAAGTATGTCGGGACGTGTATGCTTTAGACTATAATATCTATATGACTGTGAGAGACAAAACTATCATAGTCTAAGTATATATATTATAGACTTTATAGTCTAAGGTCACTGTGCCATTCTTAAAGGGACTGGTACTGGGTGATAGTCTTTTTTATAAAGCACGATGTGCCATATTTACACTCCGGTACTGTACTTAATGTAGAGTTCAAAGTTAAAATTGCACTGTTTTTTTATCAGCTATAAGCACTTGAGGTACCTCATAAAAGGTGGCTTTTTCAGACCTGCAAGACAAAATAACTACATTTGATGACGGTTTTATTTTAATGAATAGAGAACTAAAATTAAATGGGAAATATTAACTGATCCTCTAAAACCCTACTAAAATTTATTCAACTTCTAACGATGGACACTTTTTGGAATTAAAGGACCTCTTACCGGTGCCGCGGCAGCGGCCGGCGAGCGCTACATACAAGTTGTTCGCAGTTACTTGGCCAATTAGTTTTTTAGGACCAAAATAGGAATTAATTGAGGTTCACAAAAAGAGACGCCATCATTGTATTAGGAGAGCAAAATGGGAATTATTAGAGTATATGCCAAATTAAATTAACAAGTGGAACTAACGATTTCAAAAGCTCAAAATATTTTTATTTCACATAAACCTACAAGGGCACTTATGAAACGTCAGAAGCTAGGTGCACGGTTCCAATTGGTCGTTTCCTATGAAGAAGAGCCGGCAAGAAAATCCACGGTTACTCTTTTAAAAATAATTGGCCTTTATAATATTTTCAAATAACAGTATTAATAGGTATGGGAGGACAGTGTAGGTCTTTCAACAAGCACCAGGTACTTAACAAAATAGAAGATGGTCAATAAATCTACAGTCCACTAAGCCTACAGCGTTCTCACATTCACAAAATAGAAAATAATCTATATAAAATATGAATAAATTAATAAAAACCAATTTTAAACGAAATGACACGATTGCTATTACAACTACGATGTGGATTGGATCGTCTTGTAGATTCTGAAGAAACTATAAACAGAACAATAACCGTGTGTGTCTGGATTGAGGAGCCAATCTCATATCGGAACGAGGGTACTACCAATATTTAGTAGTAAATTAGCCGATTTTGTAGACCGGATCCTGGAATTTGTAGTAAAACCCTTAAAAAGTTATACGACGTTAAAGGTGGCTCCTCAATCCTGATGTCTGGATTGAGGAGCCACCTTAGAACTCGAAAACTAGCCAAGGGATATTTTTGAAAATTTTGTAGGATTTAGTAGTACTTTTGCGTAATCTCTACAAAAAAAATGGGGTTTGTACGGTCGATTTTGAGATAGCAACAACGTTTTAATTTTTCATAAAAAAACATAAATTTCACCGCGCTGTATCTCGGAAAGTTATCAACCAATTACAACAGATTTTTTATATGATTTAGTAGTAAATGTGCTCGAATTTGTACAATAAAAATAAAATGGAAAAGCTATACAATTTCGGTAACACAATACATTTTATGTGGCTCCTCAATCCTGACGGTCTATAAAAATGATATGTACGTAGCTACTAAAGTAGTTGATCAAATCGGATAACAATAACACCAATATTTAGTAGAAATTTCTACTAAATATTGGCGTAATCCAACATCCTGCGCATTCAGTATTTCAAAAGATATTAATAAAATAAACATTCCTTAACAAATTAGTGAATAGGGTGACCATAAATAATTCAAAGAAGACCATTGTTTGAAATAAGTAGTTTTATTTGCATATAAATCATTCTACAAGTACGATTACCTATGTAAGTGTAACTTATGTAATTGTGGTTTTAGATTATTTGAAATACTAGCTGCGCCCCGTGGACCAACCTTCATAAGTCTCGATTCCGTGGGAATACCGGGATGAAAAGTATTCTATGTCCTTACCCTATGCTCGCTTGTTATGCTCTACCCATGTGCCAAATTTCATTAAAATCCGTTCGGCCGATATAGCGTAACAAACAAACAAACTCACTTTCGCATTTATAATATTATATAGTTAGGATATTTATGTCATGAACCTAATGAAATGAAATTCAGTAACCGATGATGAATTTAATGATACTTATTTTATACAAACTTATGTTTAGTTTGATTATTTAAACAATATTTTAGTTCCTGATGTATCGATAGATGGCGTTGTACATTTAGCACTCTCCGCTGAATCGCGGTGATAGGAATCTCCGCAGAAACATGACCTCTTCGTGTATAGTAGAATAAATTGTCTTCGTCAAAGTTTCTATTCATACGTTATGATTTTAAATTCATTAATGTTTCGCTGTTATTTTTCACAACATTATTGCTATAGTAACGTAAAGAATGTAATAGACAAGCATTAGATTAGAAAACAAATCGGTTAGACATAAATGATACAAACTCCATTAAAATGCTTAAGGGTAACGCTTAAGCATTTTAACAGTTTTTTTTTTTTTTTTGCTATGTCGATTATGAAACCAAAATTCGCAATAGTACAAAATTACCAAAATATTTTCATATTACATATGGCAAAATTTAAAGTTGGGGGGGGGGCATAGACCCACAAATGGTCCAAAATTTTAAGGGAATATCGGGTAGCAAGATTACGTTACGCCCGCGAACACGCACAATGGGGAGACGAAGAATGGGCAAGAGTAATGTTTTCTGACGAATCCAGATTTATGCTGTGTGCAAGTGACGGGCGGCGAAGAGTCTAGGGCGGGTAGATTTTATTCCAGCTTGTTTTGAAGAAAAAGTGCCGGTTGGCAGTGGATATGTTATAGTTTGGGCTGGAATCTCTTTAGAGCGTCGTCGCTCGGAGTTAGTGCTGATGCTGAAAATTCTTTGTGATTTCTTTTGTTATTCTTGGTGTTTGTTTATTCTATGGGATATTGCTCTTTTAGTTTATTTTTATTTTTTATTCTTGGAGTTAATATTGTGTTCATAATTTAAGTACTGATTGGTGAAGAATTATTCATGTGTAAGTAAAACTCTGTTTATGATCATAGTTTGAATTATTTATGGTCACCCTATTCACTAATTTGTTAAGGAATGTTTATTTTATTAATATCTTTTGAAATACTGAATGCGCAGGATGTTGGATTACGCCAATATTTAGTAGAAATTTCTACTAAATATTGGTGTTATTGTTATCCGATTTGATCAACTACTTTAGTAGCTACGTACATATCATTTCTATAGACCGTCAGGATTGAGGAGCCACATAAAATGTGTTGTGTTACCGAAATTATATAGCTTTTCCATTTTATTTTTATTGTACAAATTCGAGCACATTTACTACTAAATCATACAAAAAATCTGTTGTAATTGGTTGATAACTTTCCGAGATACAGCGCGGTGAAATTTATGGTTTTTTATGAAAAATCAAAACGTTGTAGCTATCTCAAAATCGACCGTACAAACCCCATTTTTTTTGTAGAGATTACGCAAAAGTACTACTAAATCCTACAAAATTTTCAAAAATATCCCTTGGCTAGTTTTCGAGTTCTAAGGTGGCTCCTCAATCCAGACGTCAGGATTGAGGAGCCACCTTTAACGTCGTATAACTTTTTAAGGGTTTTACTACAAATTCCAGGATCCGGCCTACAAAATCGGCTAATTTACTACTAAATATTGGTAGTACCCTCGTTCCGATATGAGATTGGCTCCTCAATCCAGACACACACCAATAACCCACCTCCACGTGCGCAGAAATTATAGAAATGGGATTGAAACGCCTACTGTGTAACCCATTCGGTTGAATGAATATACCTATTATTATTTTTTCGATCAAAATCTTTTCAACAATTTCCATTAATACATAGATCATGTATAATTATATCTCTGTGTTAGTGGTATATTTTTTGCCCATTTTAATACATTGGTATATTGTGACTATTTAGAGTAGGTGGGCTCTCTAGAAAGAGCTAGACATAATTAATAGCTTATCTTACATCAGCTCGTAAAAGCACGTAAAGAAAGATCTCCAAAATAACTGTCACTCAAACTATCGGGCTGAGAGAGATATATAAAGATATATTAATCTGGGTTATGCGCACTTCGTCCCATTCACACTTCGTCCCGTGCTCCCAGTTAATCACATTAGCACTTGGTCCCATTCGCGGTTGGTCCCATTCGCGGTTGGTCCCATTCGCACTTAGTTCCATTCGCAGATCGTCCCATGCAAGTAGTTTGTAAGGGAAGAGGTAGGTTTATGGCTCTGTGTTTGATAAACAAATTGGCGATTGCAGTTAGTAATCTTAGGACCTAACCGTGTATAATCCCATTATCACCGTTTACGAAATTGAAGATTTACACTGAAAATCTCAAAGCAAATATTTGCTTTGGTATTTTCAGTGTAAATTAGCCAGGGGCAAATACCAATATAAATAAGTGCGACATTTTGTATAAAATGCCGCACTATTTTCCCCTGGCATCTCATGAAGCTTTAACTTGAATTTCGCAAAGCAATAAACGAACACAAACACCTTGCGATAAACGAACTAACCCAACGTTGAAAACTCAGCAATTTGTGAACATTTATTTATATTTCCAGCTGGGTGTTTGGCGACTTCCTGTGCAAAATGTACCAGTTCGTACATTCGCTGAGCTACACGGCGTCGATATTCATTCTCGTGGTGATATGCACGGAGAGATACTTCGCTATTATACATCCCATCACTTGCAAACAGATCCTCACCTCGACGCGACTTCGGGTAAGATTCAGTGTGTCTCAGAGTCGCAAGCGGCGGATGGCGAACGCGTCGCGGGGGAACGATTTCATTTGAATTGACTTCCTCATTTCCCCCGGATGCCCGGATAAGCTGATGTTTTCCTAGAACCTTATAAATTGCTAGAGCATTATTCAGGTCGACAAATGACGTCGTTTTCGCGCCATTGTTCGCCGTAACGTCGTGTTATTGAAATAGAATAGTACAGGATCCATAGCAATTTAACTGTATTGTATTTATCTCTATTTCGAAAGTAATCTGTTAAAGTTCAGAACTCTTCAAAATAGCTCTAAAAGATATTTTTGTATTTAACAAGAAGAGCAAAAGAGTTAACTACGATATCTCAGTTGGTAGAAATTATTCTAGTTTCGAGTATTGCAGCCTTTGCAAATAACTGCTAAAGCAATTTTGTGAGCAGTGCAGCATGGTCCGTCGTCCGGCTAGTCCAACTGTACAAGTATAGTCTGAATAAAGCGCTGTGGCGTCGCTGTCGCGTAAATAATATAATTAGCAAGTTCGCCAGATTGACTAGACTCAGTTTGAGAGCAAACTGGAAATATGTAGATTCCACTTCTGGAGCCAGCCTTAGAATAAATAATAAACTGTTTAATATAACTAACAGGCCTTAGTCAGGCGTAGTGTCGAATTATTAAATTGGATTTAGTTTCAATTAAAAAGTTTTGCAAAATTATGAGGCTGCCAAACTGCGGAACGAGGTTATTGTCGTTTGACAACTAGTATAGTTAGTAGTTTCAAAAATATGTTTAATTTTTGTAAAAACAATATGCCGCCTTTTTTCGGAAATGCGGAACATACTCGGAATGATAATCCCTTTCATTTTAACAATACAACAAAATCCATTGCATCGTGTCTTTGAAATTTTCGTCTGCTCTACATCAAAAACCACGCAATGTACATGGTTAAATTCTCAAAAAGAAAAGGGATTGTCATTCCGAACATATTATGCCAGTGGTTCCCAAAGTTGAATAGACCGCGAACCACCTAATAAAATTTTCCAAATTCGGGACTCACCTCGTTGGCTGTCGTGGTGAAAAAGGGATACTTAACTTTTTGTCATTATAGCTTTAGTATCAACTTCAATTTTAGTTTTATTCACAATGAGTTTTACGTCCAATTTATTTCCGTATTTAGTTTTAATATTAATCTTAGCTGAAAATAAATTTTTCAGGGCCACCCAATATTCGCTCGCGACCCACCGGTGGGTCATGACCACATGACATGATAATTAGGATGCTGCTAACCCAAGTTCTATTGATGGACAGTTGGTGATACTCGGCGTGTGGATCACGAGCGCAGCCTACAGCGCTCCCAAGTTCATCTGGGTGGAGACCATCACCAACGACCTCGGCGACGGCCACATGGAGACAATATGCATCTCCCATCGAAGGAAGTACAACTCGGAACTGTTCGACATGGTGAACTTCGGGCTTCTCTACGTCACACCTTTATGTGTCATGACGGTGAGTGAATTATATAATACTAGCGTTTTTACGACTTGACAAAACATCGAGATTTCTTTGTTACATGTAAATTTAATAATTCCGGAATAAATTATCTAAACAATGGTGAAAACCGCATCAAAACCCTTTGCGTACACAAACATCGCGAACACACAGACAAACACGAACGCCTTTAATTTATGTATAGAGATAGATAAACTATACTATATACTTACCCAAACGCGCGCATGAAACAGCTTTACAGCTTTAATTTGATTTAACGATCTTATTTTTATAGGAAAATAACTTGTCCATTAAGTTTTTAACGTTACGTCATAACTATTCCTTTATTGACTTTATAAGGATTAGTAACTGGGATACAGCTGTCTATTATTATTAAAATAATAGATTATGCTCTAAGGGGATAAAGTAGTGTCTTATTGAATCCAGAGCAAAACGAAGGATTCTAGCGTTAACTTCAGAGCGGAGCGAGGCAAGAGGCAAGAAGCCTGAGTGCAGCGTGGGGTTCAAGTTCGCCCAAGACGAAGGCACCTTTATCCCCGAGGAGAATACTCTACTTTTCACACCATCTATGAGACAATAAAAAGCAATAGTACTAGAATCAAAGTTTTTATTAAAATTACAATTACAGTTAGTAGAACAATTAAATGTTACAGGTGTTTGATACAGTAGACCAGTTGTGGAAAGACAAAGTTATGTTTTTATTCGGTACATTTATTGACGTTGAGGTAGAGTTTATTTGATTATTACTGTTAAGTAAAGTTTCAGGAAGTTGGGTCTGCTGAGGACCATTTTAGATCGTGAAAGTTGGTGAAGGTGGTGCTTGAGGCAGCGGGCTAGATGAATAGTGTTTTGATGAGGAAAGTTGTGGTGACAAAGGTGTCCAAGGATCAGTTATCAACGGTGTTTTTAGTTTGATGTTGTCACCAATGCGGCAGCTTATTTGTGTTCTATTTTTCTTTTATTTATATTCTACTCGTGGTGGCCAGTTCGATTTCCGTACACTTTATTTTTTAGTGCAGATCTTAATGGTGAATGCATGGAATTAGTATGTACCTACTACCTATCGTAAATGTTCGTATGGGATTTCTACTTTATGTTCCAAATTCAAATCACGTTAATGACCAGAGCGGGTCATAATGAAATTCAGTACAACATTAATGCTAGACCTCAGGTCATAAATTACTTACTTTAGGTTAGGTTTGCATGACACATAATTTGTCGAGCAGGTGGTGTGAAAAGATATTTTTTTATTCATGGCTGTAACTAAATGTTACGTGGATAAGGTTAATTTTCGGCACAGTCTGTAATAAAATCGGGATTTTATTATAAAGTTGTGTTTAATCAACTATACGTACAAAATGATTTAATTAAGTTGAAATTATAAAACGTATAAAAATTTTAATAAAAAAAATTAACTCGTAGAAAAAGTTAAATGTATAAAATGAAGTGCGGAAATGACATGCGTTAACCAAAGCACGTTTACCAATATCCCAGAGAATCTTTGAATCACTAAAGAGCTTCAGTTCTCGTGATGTTCATTTCATGTTATTCCTTTTTCGTGCTGACGTCACTAGTTGTGACCGGCAGACGCAAATTGCGACAGATATTGGATACTAGACAGCTGGACAAAGAGCTTATCAAGTGAAAATCACCCCGATACAGCAACTTGCACTCAACGTTCAATCTTTTATGAAAAGTAGCAAATTCGCAGATATTAAGTTCCTACATTTAACTTCGAAGGAACTGGATTCATGTCGAAAGTCAAAACTACTATTAAAATAAGGCGAGCAAGATAAACTTTTTCGAACGCAGCTTCAGAAATGTCAAGGTAAAATGTAAGCCGCGGGCCAAAAAATCTCTTTTAGAATTTACATTTGCGTTTGTTAGAATATTTAAAACGTCACTTTGCTCGTGTATGTTCCATTTATCAAATAAGTTTTGAAGCTTTCATAATTCATGACGTTTGAAATACGTATTTGAGCAACTTTTTAATGGGCAAGATAATTTCAAACAATAAAATTAAAATACGAAATCAACTTTATAACTGAAGGCAGGTGATGAATTCGTTGCGTTTTTGCGCCATCGTTTACAGGAGTTCGTTTCGACGTCAGCTGGTGAATATTTTAATACAGAAAACGGGATGTCCGTAGTACGTAAAGCAGAATTTTAATGATCGTGTGGGCTGTTTGTTTGTAGGTACTCTGCGAGCATTTTCTCTTCGACTAACACACTGTAGGTGCTCTAATGATACAGTCTTGCATCAACGCCAAGATCAGCGTCTATCATAACATGTTGCTGTCATAGAAAATAAATATTTTCTTGTTACATATCTGGAAAAAGTTTTATCGTCTGTATACTTTACTTCTGTGTATTATGATTGGAGTTTTAGTCTGGTGATTGATTTTTAATTTAACTGTACCTATTACAAAAAAAACTGACCGCTTTATTTTATTTAGATTTTTGATCGATCCTGTGTCTAGGGTAAAGGACTTATGAAGCTATTTTATTTAGATTTTTGGTCGATCCTGTGCCTAGGGTAAAGGACTTTTGAAGCTATTGCAGTAGGTAGTCAACTTTCAACACCAGAATTCAACCATCAGAAATATAGATAAAACAATTTTGTGTTACCTATCGAAATTAATATGGGTGTCTTTATATTTTAAGACTCATTGCTGCCAGGCCTAGCCTATAGATCAAAATATCATTTATTATCTCAAGTAACACAGCATCAACAAAAACCGATTTCAACAAGTTTGCGAGTTATTGTCGCAAAGATATCACCAACAAACATTACCCTCCCAACTTTGACGTATTCAGGTAAATAGAGTTGGAGAAAGTATCAGCCTATTTCCCCCTTCATATTATCCGTAAGTACATAAAATCCGTGAATCCTACAAACGACCAAAATAACATTGAACGGTAATGTAATGGTAACTTCACCTTTCAGACGAGTTCTGTGCTAATATAATAAAAACGCTGCCTTCGGCTCGAATGGCGGGCTAAAAATTTTACAGCGACGCGCGACGTGATGCGGGAAACATTAAAGTGAAAATACTTTGATAATGAAATTGTCAATCTTTATTTGCCCGCGTGATGTTTTTATAAATTATAGCATTTATGTTACTCAGTGATAATATAGCATTCTACTGGTGGAAAGATTTTTCAGAGGAACTTATTCATTACAAACAAAAATACAAATCTTTTCTCTAGAGAATTATTAGAAATTCTCTATTTATATACTGAGAAGAAAAAAAAAATGACCACATTTTTTTAAATGGGGAATTTTACCCGCTTATTTTCATGTGGCGCGGGTGGCCGTCGTTTAGCGACTACAAGCCGCTAGCTACAAGTCATAAGTTATGACCCCTATTGAAAATTTACCAATTTTTTGTGGAACTGGAATAATTTTGGTGGTAAAAACGCGAATTTTGAATAGCAATAAGTTTTTTATTATTTTTTGTTAATGTTATCGCAGTACCTACCTATGTGCCCTTTTCGGGTCGGACAGGATTTTTGTAACACATTGTATATACCTGGCTACTACTTTTTCTGCTCACCTAGTTCACTAATTTAGGTAAAAAGAAAGATAGAAAGCTTCGTTGATAGGATTATAACGAAATGTCGAGCTAGTCGATATTTTATCGGGAAAATGTACGTAGTTTGAGCCCAGACTTGTTTAAAACAAAAACATTTACTTAGGACATGGTATGTTGATCTTAAAGGGTATCGCAAGCATAATATTTGTATATCATCTACCGCAAAAGTTTAAGAAACATGTTTTGGAAAGAGTGTTTTTATAAGTTAACATGTGACGCCGCCGGACCAATCGTTATAATAACAATTTCTGGAGCATGCGTAGTTATCCCTCAGACGCAGGACAAATAAAAAACCAAGACAGAGCGCTGCGAACAATACAGTGAACCATGCCAAAACTACACCGCCGCTCTGTGCATACTCGCTCACACGCACACATTTACAACTTTTTACAATGACACTACAATCAAACTACACCACCCAAAGAGCACACATGTTTATGAAACCGGCTTCACTTCACTGTTGATAGCGCTCTGTCTTGGTTTTTTATTTGGTCTGAGGGTTATCCTAGTAAAAATATTAGATCGTTTTACAAAAATATACAACGAGTAGGTTAAAATCAAGTAGTAAAATATCAAGGAGTAGGATGATTGAAGTTAACGATATTTATTGCTGCACAATATGTCGGTAACATATTATTGGTGCAGCAATAAATATCTTTAACTTCGATCATTAATTTGTTTTATCAACCCTGCAACGTCAACGGACACGAGATACGGTTCACGATATTATCAATGTAAAATAATTAAATTTTATAATTCATCAATAGTCCTCCATCCACAAAGTTGAAGTATTCTCGACTAGGAACCACAAGCTACGTATTGGAAAATTAAAAATAAATGTATTCCTCTATTCATCCGTGCATCCGCAATAAGCAATATAAACTGCCGATAGTGGCGTTTGTTCTCGTCGGATATCTCTGCCCGAGTTCTATTCAGCTATTGTTCAAAATAATGACTTCAGCAAGAGAGAACGTTCTGTTCTGACTTCGAATTTAAATAATCTCTATGGTGAGTTTACTTCGATCTCCTCGGTATGAAATTGTCTGTTATTTTCTCTTGTAATTATTTTATTATTGTGAAATTGTGATTCAATTTCAGAATAATAAAATAATTACAAGAGATAATGACAAATTCAACAAATTCTAATTGTTTACAGCGTAGAAAACGCTGTAAACAATTGGTATTGTTAATGTTTAGAACTAAGTGTCAAGGATAGAAATGAGGCAGTTTGTTTTGATATCGAACCTATCTATCACAACGGTCTATTTACTTGTGGAAATTTCCCAAAATACGAAGTCTTTGTAAAATTTGGCGAAAA
Source organism: Agrochola circellaris (assembly GCA_914767755.1). Lineage (NCBI taxonomy): Eukaryota > Metazoa > Arthropoda > Insecta > Lepidoptera > Noctuidae > Agrochola > Agrochola circellaris. The sequence continues at coordinate 9,934,096 of OU611846.1, read as the reverse complement.
ATATGAAATGTTAAATTATTTCTTGGTTTGAATGGTCCACCGCTGACATTGGCACGAACGTACCCCACGTTCGTGCCAATGTCAGCGGCGGGCACTCGCCGCCTACCCTCTTTCAGCGGCGATTGATTCTATGTACACAATAAATTGGTGGAAACCTGAGAGAGGTTCCATTTGCACACAAGCTTCCCTATGATACGAGTAGCTCGAACGTTTCACAGAAAAGTTTCCAGAATTACTAACATTTTATCCGTCGTGTACCGATGAAATCAGTCTTGTTAGTTTCGTAACTACTTTTTCAACATATTTCGGTCCCTGACCGAGAGTTTGGTTACGAACTACAAGAAACAACTAATATTAAGAACGAAATAGGTCACTTAGGTATTAGGTACAAGGATCTGCACATTATATATTAAAACGATAAGTAGGTACAGGGTGTAAAAATGCCCAACACCGAGACGAAATCTGCGCATGCTGTTCATTTTACCAAGTATCTAACTTTCAGCAAATTAATTAGGCATGTTGTTTGACGTCTGATGCGGTCGGAGCTTCAAATTAAACCAAACCATGTTCTGGCGCCAAACCATGACACAAAGGAAGAAAGTAGGTAGGTAACATGCAAACAGACGCGAGTACTTAAGTAAGTACCCAAAGCTTTTAAGCCCGAATTCAAGAATGATGCTCAGCCATGAATCTCGTTTTAAAACTGACAGATTTGATACTTAACTCGACTTAAATTTAGTTTTAGATCGACGGCAGCTGCCTTCCCCGCCCTAGTACGCCCATGGCTGGTATAGTGGTCTCATAAAAATGAGCTAAGGATGGATCGATAAAAGAAGAACAAAAGAGCTATAAGTACCACAGTTACCACGTGAACGTTAAAACTTTTAAGTGGCTCTATATCAAGCTTTATTTAGTTTGTTTAGTTTGTATTTTCTAATTAATCGGTTGGTGGACACTGAACGAGACATAAGAGAAGTTTAAGTTTAGTTAATGTCCGTTGCAGATAAGTGCTTGTTCAAACAAGGCATATGCGCGTGAACTGAGGCGCTTACAGTATGTTGATACGCGCGCGTAAAAAACGCGTGCATGTAGACTGACTGTGCTGGTGTCCGTAGTATCGCCACAGCGCGCGTGACACGGTGACTATACGCGCGTATCCGTACGTGCGTAAAACGGTAAATCGGGAGGCTAGGAAAAGAATCCCACTATGCGATCCCGTTACAGATAAATAAATTAAATGTACCAAATAAAGTCACATAAATACACGTTGAGGACGAAACCCCTAAACATAAATTGATTTGTCGGTATATCGAACAAAATGTGAATCCATTTCCTTTTATCGACATGTTATAAAATGATAATGTTGGGTACAGCCATTTTAATAATATGAACCTGTCCGCATAATATTTTACGGTTGCCTTATTTTTTAGGTGTAGGTACCTACACATAATCATATTACAAAAATGCCTGTTAATATTTTAGAGTTCTCGTTATTTATAAAAAATAAAATACTAAATCTAAAACTTTGAAATACAACTAGCTTAAAGGTTGTGGATTGACCTTCAAGCTTGTATATTTAAAGAAAACTTTAATAACCTGATCGGTAACCTACCCTTCTAGTTACAGATCATGTTTAAAAAGTTTTCTAGCTTTCTTAGTAGCCTTACCTATTTATAAAATAGATTTTATAAGGTTGAGAACAATAGATAGGTATTATATAAGTGTGACTTTTCATTATTTGAGCGAATGTTATGATGTGACTTGATACTGTGGCGGCATCTACACCGCCACATGCGAACTACGCATCAAAGACTTGACGTCACACAACATCCTGACGTCACTCAAAATCCTGGGTCCGTAGGTTACGCCCCCAGGGTGTTTTGCCCCCGTGGTGGAAGCCCCCGATTTCGTTTTAGTACTATAATATTTATTAGTTAAATATTTTTATCAAAAGTACAGTCAGATAGCAAAGTGTAACCTATTATAAAAAATGTCTAAGTCATGGTTCATTATTAAAATCAAAATCATAGTTTATTATTATAAATCTTTATTAACAATGTCGGTGTAACAAACGTTTGCTTATCTAATAATAGGTACTAATGGGTAATAATAGGTAATACGTAGGTACTTAATATGTAATAAAAATTAAATTAAATGTCTAATAAATAATAATAGGTATCTACGTAAATACAACTTTGATAACAAATAAAACCAAACATTAAAATAAAGCAACAATAACATGCAAAATCACAGATACGAAATTAAAAATCACAGTTTAAAATTAGGATTATTTTAAGTACTTATATACTATTTACGTACTAAGTATATAGGTAGGCATCTACTTAAATATTTAGAAGATTGGTAACAGAATGTTCAAACACTAAAATATAATAAAAACAATTAACATTTAAAATCACAGATAACAAAAGTAACAAAAGAAGAAAAACATAGTAAAAATATTAGGATGATTTGAACTTTGTAATTAAATTATGTAATTTAAGTCATTTATATGCAGTGACTATGGAGGTTACAACATTGATATAGATATAAAATTAAAATGTAGTAATTATGTAACAATAAACATGCAAAATCATTATTTTTAAGCTAAGTAAGTAGGTGATTATTTTTGCTTGACTTGCACATACGGACGGATTTGTTCCAAAAACTCCATAATTGTAATTTGTTTCTTTTCATATTTGTCTGTCAGCTTAGCAATGAGTTTGTCAGTGATTATTGAAGATTTTTTCCTTTTACATATAGGACTGTCATTTCTTCGTAATCTGAAAGTATAAGATAAAGATTATTTACTAAGAGTAAAAAAAATGAATTACTGATATATTACGCGTTATGTAAGTAATCAGCATTTTACCTCACTTGACCTGTGCTATACGTAGAAATATCAGTTGTTATAATTTCCAAAAACGATAATAATGATGGTTTTCGGCCCAGATAGCACTGAAGCCGTTGATTCCAGGCCTCCACTAAATTTGTGGTTCTATGTCGTTCTTTATAGCAACACCACTTTGAGATCATCCCCGGAGGCTCAAGCCATTGTTCAACGAAATAATCGTTGAATTGGGTGACTTTTTCATCGGGAATACTGAAAACAAAAATTATGATATATATGACATGTCGTATATACCTAAGCATTATTTTTATTTTTGCGTACTTATAAAAACAATCTATGAGCTGTTAAAACTTTAAAATAAAATGAAAATTAAAATTACCTGTTTTCCATTACGGAAAGCCAACCATCTTCTATATCTTCTTTAGGAAGAAATGCTAGACAGGTGCACAGTTTCACATACAATGTTGTTTCTTCGTGTGCCAATAAACCTAAAGACTTCGCTTTTCTGTAAATGGCTCTTTGGAAGTGAACATTACAGCCATGTATTGTGACCGCTGGCAATACCTCTTTTATTGCCAGCATTGTAGCTAATTCAAAATCTACAGTGAATTTCATGGGGCTGAAGTCCGGCACAGCTTCTTTAATTTTTTTAAACATGACTTCATATGTACTTTTTTCTTTATTAACTAGTAGCACATAAAATATAGGCACAATATTGGTTGCTTGTGCATCACTTCCCATATCTCCATGAATGGTAAATATTTGGTAAAATGGACCTGGACAACAATCAAATGTACCATCCCCGAAGTAGTGTTGTATATTTTTGATGTGTTTTAAAGCCTGTGCTGATACGAATACTATAATTCTGTTGTCGTTCTCACAGTAATCAACTAATAGATATTTTTGAAAAATCTCAGGTATAATGACTTCAGCTGGATTACGAAACTGTGTCTTTTCTACATTTAAGGCTTTCTTTCGAGAGTTGTATAACTGTTGCTTGATATTATTGAATTTGGGTATGTATTCATCGAAGGCTGTGTCTGTGTTTTTTAACTCGGCAAATTTTGTTTCAAATTTTTGTTGTATAGAGCTCGAGAAACTCGTTTTCACTTCCTTTTTTAATTTTTCCATAACAACTCTAACTTCATTTTTCATTAAGTTAGGTTGACACTCAGCATTATGACACTTTTGGATTTGTACATTGTCACTTTCCTCACTTAATTTTATAGAACCACTACACTTGCCATGTCTTTTATTTACGCATGTCCACACACTCGATTTATTATTTTTCCTATGAAGATTATAAGCAAATCCGACATGTAGTAACGTTCTTCCACCTAGTTTATTTGAAATTATTTTGTAATTGGTTTGTGCTAAACCCCGTGAAGGACCTGGACTTGCCATTTTGAGTTAACATGACCGACTAAACTTTCTTATCAGTAACATATTGCAACTATGTGGGAAAGGGATAGAAATAGTGCCCATCGCTATGTTTGCTATTTTCACTGTCCGTCACCCTGGACTCTATTGTTTTCAACCCTATCTTTCCCTTTCTTTGACTACCTATCTCTTTCTTTTAGAATTCGATCTGGCTATTGTGTAAAACCAGTTTGGCCGGGCACGGGCGCCTCGTTTAGACAAAGTACAAAGTAATGCATCTAAAGTAAATAATTGTAATATAGTAATAAAGTGAATATCCTTGTAGCATGTTTATAGTATCCAATATTGTGTTAGTTAGAATACTTATTTAGTAAGTTTGTCTACGTATTTGGTTCCGAAACACTTTTTTCATCGTCTGTATCTAGTAAAAAATATTTTTATTTCGGCGAAATCAACTATAATAACTTAATTTAAAATCGGGGGCTTCCACCACGGGGGCAAAACACCCTGGGGGCGTAACCTACGGACCCAAAATCCTGCATCGCGCAATTAGAGTTTACCGCGCGGTGGACATATATACAAGCTCACGACTTCAACCTCTGGGCAATTGCCCGCCAGACATGACACCCGTCTAGTCGGAGGATCCTCCCTTTTCTATGGGGGATGAGTGAACTTTACACCCTGTTCCTCGTACCCCTAAAATACCAGTGTATTGTATAGTTGACATCGGAATTGCATTACCACTTTCGACAACAATATCCAGTAAATTGAAACTTCACTAGGGGTGAATTTCACCAATGAAGCAGAACCCGATCAGCACATTCAAACGGCGTTCAAGAGCTGTCAGTTCAACGGAATATTGAATTCCGTTACAATAAAGACACTGACAGCTGTTCTAGAACGTCGTTCTAGAATGTGCTAATCGTGTTCAGTTTTTTTGATGAAATTCGCCCTCAGGTTAAAACTATCTAACTGTTACATACACAAATTGCCTTTTGTTTTATTGCATGCACGTGACATTTAACCTTAGTGTGAAGGGTGGTAAAGCAATTACGAGGCGGACTATACAGTATGAGCGAACAGAGTGAAGTAGAAGCTGACCTCTGACCTTTATGCGATAGAGCTTCAAGAAAAAAAAAAAAAAAACAGGAGTATAAAAAAAACAGTTTTAACGAGGTCAACATTAAAATATAACTCTAGTAGAAAAACAAAAGCTATTCAATAAAAATTAGATCGTTTTAGACTTTCGACCCGAATTTGTTTTCACTACGAGTGCTCGAAAATTAAGGAAAATGTTTAAATAAGTATACGTAATTATCCTTCAGACTGAAAAGCTAGTTTTATTTCAAGTCGTTCTCGTGTAGGACTGTAGATACTCGTTATATTAGCCAACGCAACACCACGTACAATATTTTATTCAGGATATGGAGCAAAGTGCAAAAAGAACCCAGTTCTACTTACTTTCTGCGCGTCGCAACTGTGTTATAGAACCTACATTAGGTTGCAGACAAGTGATCGTCTTCAACCTAATGTAGGTTCTATATTACCATATAGTATGTTTTTGTTAGAGATGCTATATATGTTTGTCAGGGTCAGTACATTCGATTCGGCAGTATTTGTTGAACAACAAAGCCGACCCGCAGCAATAGGGAATATGCATGAGATTCAAATAAAACAACATAATCTAAAACAAATAAAATAACAGCTTCGCAAAATATTGAAATCTAGATTGTGTTAAGTATAGAATGTTGTCATAATACTAGGATAATGAAAACATTACGTAATACGCACAACGAAATAACATGTAATTTGGTTATAATTACATGCTTATTTTTTTTTTATTTGATCAAAGAGAGAATCATACGGCGATTCAGCGAGAAGTTGGTTCCATGATGATGTATTAGTCGAAAATAGAAAACACTGTATATTTGCAGCAGAGCACAATAGTTCTTTAACCTAACCTCACCACTTGACACTTGTTTGTTTGTTGTCATAGACTGTGACGTCACCACACCAAGCGCGCCAAAATGGCGTTTAAATAACCCGAGTCGGATGGTTATTTTTAACTTTTTTTAAAAGTACTTTTTCAATTGCTTTTTTGGCGTTGAATTTTTTTTTACTATTATTTGGCGATGTAAAGTATCGAATAAAAATATAAACAAAATACATGCATATTCCCTAATATTCGTCTCGTGCCGATCGGGAAACTTCGTTTGGAATCTAACCTCGCTTAATCATGTTCGAGTCGGCTCAGAACAATTCGAGCTAAGCCCAGCGGTTCTTTCCCGAATATATAATCTTTATCTATAGGTACTAATATTATAAAGAGGTAAAATGTGTGAGTCTGTAGATATGTAGGGGGTAATCATCGGAACTACTGATCCGGTTCCGAAAAATCTTTCACTACTGGTAAGCTACAGTATTGCAGAGTGTTATAGGATATATGTTATGTTAAAATAAGACATAACATGCGGATGAAGTCGCGGGTCGAAGCTAGTACATATTGGATTTTGTCGCCCAGCTGTTTCGAATCAGGCTTTTTTTTTTTTTTTTTGAGGATGGGAAATTATCAAATAACTTCTCCCGCTCTGGGCGGAGCGGGAGGGCGTGTCAGACTTTTACTGACTAAAACCCACCCGTGTTCCTTCCGTTGCCTGTGTGCCGAGGTCGCGATATCCCTTTCAGACAAACCCGCAACCCCGGCAGGCATTGGCCCTTCCGGACCCCGTCAGTTGGTGCTGACATCTCTTTGAGGCGCGCGTGGAACACAACGCGCCGTCGACCCGGGCCTGGTCCCTATCGGACGGCGAGCTACCCATTGCTCACCGTCCGCAAGCCCGCGCCTACGGTGGCCGGAAGTCGGCTCGCGACTTTTCGAATCAGGCTGGGCCGAATATGTGTGTTTACTCCCTACACATTTTGCTGGCCATTGACCTGATAATGATGTTATACTTTTATAATTAGGTATCATATTATTATCACATCACGTCAAAAATGTCAACGTCTATGATCCTCGGCTCCTAATGGCCGTAATAAAATGTCATAAATATCGCGATAACAACGATGCTTGACATACGAATTAGTGATCGTAATTTAGGTTAGCTACAATAAATAAAAATATCAGATAGGAGGACCGGATGTATACTCTTGAACATACATATAGATACATAACATAATAAACAGTCCGCCATTTTCTTTTTTTCTCGTGTAACAGGGGCAGGTCTTTTGCCATTATTTGGGCTCAAGGGACAATATATACACCGAGCCGCTATTGAAAAATTCCTAGAAGAATAACCTTATACCTGTTCGATCTCGGTATCGTACCCGTATCATATTATCGTGTTGAGCGCAAACCTACCAAAGTCAAGTGTCTAGCCGCCCAAAGGCAGTCATTTTCTGGATATAATATTGTAATTCGGTTTTTGAATAACATGTTCTCAGGACACGAGAAAGAGGAGGAGGAGGGGGAGGAAAGGGGCTAGTGGCTGGGTAATAACAGCCGCACGGATCGATCCATCAGTAGTTGGTCTGTAGATGGGTGACCATCTTTACATACCGAGACCCTTCCGTTCCTCGGAAAGCATGTTAAGCCGTTGGCCCCGGCTGTCATTCGTGGATCTTTGACAGTCGTTACGGGTCTTCAGAAACCCTGACAAGTAGTCTTACCAAGGAGTATCGTATTACTTAGTAACTGGGTTGTGGAGGTCAGATAGCAGTCGCTCCATGTAAAATATTGCAGGTATTAGCTGCATCCAGTTAGACTGGAAATCGAACTCAACATAGTTAGGAAAAGGCTAGACAGATGGTGTGCTCAGGACACGGGAAACCGAATAGTTGAACGAATTTATTATTAGCTTTACATTATTACGTTACGTGAGAAACGCGTGGGATGACAAGCACCTGAAAACCGTACTTATTATTCAGTCATATAAACTACTAACTTCCGCTAGCAGCTGTGCCCGCGTGATATCTTTATAAATTAATAGCTGCCCGCCCCGGCTCCGCACGGGTAGCACTAAGTACTCATCTACGGCGCACCTACCTACCTACCTACTACCTACCTACATACCTACCTATCTGCCTACCTATATACCTACCTACCCTACCTACCTATCTACCTACCTTACCTACACACCTACCTACATACCTACCGACCTACCTACCTACATACCTACCTACATACCTAGCTACACACCTACCCTACCTTCACCTACCTATCCTAAAACCCTTGTCACTTAGGGGTATGAAAAATAGACACAAAATTTCATAAGAATCGTTCAAGCCGTTTCGGGAGAGTTTTATTACAAACACCGTGACACGAGATTTTTATATATTAGAAGAGATAGCATGTGTTACTCAGTGATAAAATAGCATTCTACTGGTGAAAGAATTTTTAATATCGGTCCAGAAGTTTTTGAGTTTATTCATTACAAACAAATATACAAAAAATCAAATCTATTCTCTTTATAATATTAGTTTAAGATAGTTAATAGACTCAGGCGTGACTTTGCATAAATCCATTATAAAATACTTAGCTCATATCTCTCGTATATTTAGTAACATAATCCACTTAACTGTTCTTAAAGAGTCATAAATAACCCTGTAAGGAGGTTTCCAGGTTAACTGATTTCTTACAGGGTTCTTTATGACTTTTAAAGAACAGTTAAGCGGATTATGTTACTAAATATACGTCGTCTAATGTATTTAATATTAGTTTAGAAAACATTTAAATAAAAAAATAAAAAAAATATATATATATATTTCTGTTGTCTTATTTTAGTCGCTAGATTTAATTTGTCTAAAGCCCCCAAGGTTAGTTGTTCATAACATCTTAATAGAGGCTCTCATTCTTAATTTAAGACTCAAATCCGTAGTAGGACGACCGAGCCTTGTAATTTCATTACTAAATTACGGTTGAGGAGGGATTGGCATATTGGTAGGTACAGGAAGCCGCACGTCATTTGTAACACGTTGACCTTGAGCTGGCCTAGCATAGTACAGATGACAGTTTCAATGGAATAAGAGGATACGGGGTAATTGCGTAACACACTTACAGTAGCCATGTCTTTCATTTTGACAGTTCAACAACATTCATTGCGTTATTTAAGTTGTTGAGCAGACAAATTTTTCGAACATAAGAAGCAATGGATTAGTAATATCCATCAAAATCATTCAGATTGTGATTGAAAGTGTGTTACGCAATTAGGGTTGTGCAGCTGTTTTTTTCCGTTAACGTGATAAAAAAACTTACCGTACCTGCAAACTCGGTAAATATTCCGTTCGTACATTACCGATTAATATTAGTTAGAACTTTGATCTTTTTAACATACCTCTTGCGTTTGTTTACCGAATAGCTTCTCATTAATTTTCTTCACGTGATAGCCGTATGTTTACACCGCTATAAGACAGTGAGCACACCGAGTCAAAATAGTTTCGTCTGCCGTAGATGTTCTTCTAGTGTCTGTGTGTGAGTGTTGCTGGGGAGTTTGTTGCGCCACTTCTTCCCAGCTCAAACACTAGGAAGTGGTGAAGGGCGGGCTTTTCGGGGACTGTCTTATGCATAGATAAAGCTAGTTTTAAATACTACTATGGTCTTATGTAATTTTGACGTTCAAAAAGTGTAGATGTTCCGCCTAAGTAATTAAAATAAATGATTTTTGGATTTAGAGTTAAAAAGAAAATGAAAAAGTTTTTATTCACAGAAACAATTTTTGAACGATATACAGGGTGTTTGGCGCATGGACCGACACATTTTTTTCAGGAATTTGGGAGGTCATTAGCTAGGTTCTACCCATACACCCTTTGTCCCAAATGTCACGGTTGGTTACATATGATTATTTTTTTTAAATGAAAAAAATTCCCAAAATGTGTCCTTTAATTTGAAATAACTTTTTTGTTTGTGGGTGTAGTGGCACAAAACAAATTTTGTTGCATTCTCCAAAGTCCTTTAAATCTAAAAACATCTTTGTTTTATACAACTGGTTTCAAGAAAATTCCTTACAAGCTTCCAAAGTTAATTTTTGTATTTAATGAATGAAATTTTACAACTTCTAAATTAATTATAAAAAAAAAAAGGGACAAAGGGTGTATGGGTAGAACCTAGCTAATGACCTCCCAAATCCCTGAAAAAATTGTGTCGGTCCATGCGCCAAACACCCTGTATATTACCTCTGCCAAACTGCAAAGCAGTTTGTTGGCAGATGTAGCTCCTTTTTTTAACCAACAGATTTTTAATAATCTTCATGTCTCATCTTTTCTCAGATATTTAATGCGTGATGTAGGTCTGGAAATAATTTTAATTTAAAATCAATAATAAAGAGCACTCTGGACTCGATGGCTAAAAGACAAACAAGATTGCAAACCAATCTTTTTAGGCCGACCAGCAAACATGTTAACATCGGTACACTGAAAATCAATTCCGTTTTTTCCATTACGGTTTTTCCACATACGTTTTAGTTTTTTTTATGTGAAAAACATGTAAATCACGGACAGGCAGACTTTTCAGCGGACGTTTTGTTATTAAAAAGACAAAAGAAAGCATTTTTTTTTAAATTTAGTCTTTTCTGGGTACATTTTTAACAATGAATTTCTGTTCGAACAAATAATAAAAAGCTCTTAGCGGTTGGCACGTTGTTGTGACAATTTCAAGATGTTTTTTCAACGGTGTGCAGTGGCTCGTATCGGGTTTGTAAACGAAATGTTAAAAAAAATGTTTTTTATGTTTGTAGTTCTTTTAAAATATCAGGCAGCGCTATCATTTTCAGATGGCGTTTTAAAGTGATATGTGCTGCGGCTTAGCTCATAACAACACGAAAACACATGAAAAAAAAAACTAACCCCGGTATTCCACCCTACTTCTATTTATTACAGAGCGCCAGTGCTTATTAAGGTAATTAGCGTCAAGAGCTCACATACACTTAGGTCCGTCCATCACTCTTATTTGAAAGCTTTTGAGTCTCAGCTTTTATGTCTAAATATGCAGATTTTAATTAAAGAAAAACATAACTAAATTCAACGATAATTGGTTTAAGAATCTCCTGACTTTAACATTTTGACAGTTGTTTTAAGGTAGGTACCTAAATTGTGACCTAAGTCTAACGCAAAAAAAACACGAATCAATATCTACATAACATCATAATGACATCACAATTCCCGTGCCCTGTTCCCAATTTATTTGTGGTCGGCGCAAAATGTCGTTTTCTTCCATACATCTGTATTAGTCGTCATTTCCGTAGTCACCCTTTCTAGCCACATCACACAGTCCATCCATCGTTTTTTTGGTCTTCCCCTATTCTTATAGCCATCGACAGTCATACTCAAAACTTTTTCACGACATTTTCCTCATTACTCCGCATCACATGCCCATACCATGACAGCCGATTTCCGCACAACTTTTCAGTCACCGGACTTTCAGACTTCCTCTTAATAGTATAAGGAATGATTACACTCATTCCTTATTCTACCCATTCGCGTAACACCACACATCCCTCTTATAGTATGCGAGCCCACGACCAAAACCATGTCATATCGTTTTACGGCCAAAACCGTATAAAATCGTTAATTTAGATGATTCTGAATCCGACTCGGTGGGTAGTATCGGTCAGAAACGTCACAGTTTTATGGTAGTATGTCTGATATTATAAATGTACATAGGTTTCGTAACTTTATTACGAAAAAGTTTGTTTTCAGACATTTAGCGTGTGAAATGTGGACTGAGCGCATTTACAAAAATGTCAATAAATTTAACCGATCTGTCTCATAGCAAAGGTTTCATCTTTTTGGTTAGGTTAAATATTTTGTATAGTAACCGGGGTTTCTAAAAACCAGTTTTCAGAAATTTTAAATGTCACCTCTAATTCCAAAAACCAGGATTCAGAATCACCAAATTTATCTGTTTTATACGGTTTCAATTGCCTTTCAATTCATCCCTTTTGAAGCCCAACATTCTGATCCATACAAGGCAGCGGGTCTAACCATTGTTTTATATATACATACTCGTACATACATAAAGTCACGCCTTCTTTCCACGGGGGTAAGCAGAAACTACAGAACGCCACCTGCTAAGATCCGTACATATTCATTTTGCCTCGCTTACGTTCATACATCTGGTCATACACGGACGCCCAATTACTACGCACCTGTCTTTTCTGAAGAACATCACCAATAAGGTCAGTATATGTCCTCCGAGGGCCTCCCCTCTCGGCATTTCCAGTCACATCTGCCTTGTAAATAAATTTTGTTAGTCGCCTTTCATGTTGTTCCTGTGTTGTTGTTATGTTGTTTGTTGTTGCCTTTCTGTGTTTTCTTTTTTTCTTTTATGTTTTATATACCCTCTCCTTAAATTTATGGGGAATGCGTACAAAACAATACAATAAAATAATGTTGAATCAGATACGACTAATAAAGCGACAACTGGGTCTAAAAAAGGTCAGCACCCACAAATTTTAGAATAAAAGAATATTGAATTTTCCAGTGTAACTTAGAGGTCCAGTAGCAATCGGAATATTAAGGTTATTTTTACCCGACTGCCATGGAAGGGAGGTACGTTTTTCGTACGTATATTGTATGTATGTATATTTGTAAATTTCTTTATTACCTTGTATCTTGCAAACGGCTGGATGGATTTCGACAGTTAAGGTATCGTTATATTCGTCTTAAAAACCCAAGTGTCCTTAGATAGATGTTTGAAACTAAAAACAAAATGCCGGATTTTTGGCGCGTGATACGTTAATTTAAAAAATAAACAAACCTATCGAGTAGAGTATCAAAATAAACGAAATTAAAAGGGCACTACAAAAATATCTATGTTATATGTTTTAATTTAATTAGCAAAGCTTAAAAAGATTTTGATAGCGTAAAAATGGGCCATAATTGTGTCGGACCAGTTTTTGTTCATAAGGTGTCCGGCACACTAAAAACTCAAAAATAAAATTATTAAAAAATTAAAAACCCGCCTGCAAAATCACTTTAAATTATTAACAAATTATATATTTTAATATATATATTTAAAGATACAATTCGCACAAACTAAAGTTTCATCGTTTCATTCATCGTTAGGCATCAGTGCACTAAACTGACGGAAACCTTTGTAGTGTTTAATTCGTCAAGTGTAACGAAGATTATGATATTATCGCCTTTAATATGATAAGACAGCTTCACTTTTGCTTTTCAGCTGAAATATAATTCGACTTTATTGAATTCCAAATGTTAGTGATAATAATTTAAATACGTTTATTTCGTTAAAATACATAAAATGCCGGCAGAGGCATTATGATAATACAACCACATTTCGGGAGTTATGTTTAAGTCCCATGTAATAGGGGGCGAGCCTATTAATTTTCTAAATACTATGAAGAATCAGTAAAATGGTTATGGTAACAGATTAGGTACTCGAAACGAAACAATATATTTGTGGCCCCTATGGGCAAGGGTAAAGCTTCGTGCAGACCAGCGCGACGCGACAGCGCGACGTGACACCGGTTATTGTTATACCGTCAAGTTTTCTTAGAAATTGTATTGTTCGTGTCGCGGCGCGGCGTCGCGTCGCGCTGGTCTGTACGAGCTTTAAAGGACCAGCGGCACCATGCGCCACAACCGTCAAGGCCCAGACTGGCACCGAAAACGCGACTATGCGTGTCAAGTGTCGCTTTTTCGGTGCGGGGCTAGTCAGTTGTGGCGCGCTGGCACCGATTCGGCGCGGGCACTTTACCGGTTAATATCTACTGATGAATGATGATCTGCCTCAATGTTCTAGTGGTACCAAGCGCTACTGCTGAGCATGAGGTCCTGGTTTCGATTCCCAGGTCGGGCAAAGTGATATTGGATTTTTCCATTAGGAATTTCTCAGTAGCAGCCCGGAGTCTGGATTTGTGCCCAGTTGATGGCAATAGGCCAGGCTCCTATTACATGGGACTTAAACATATCTATACAACATGTAAAAAAACCCTATCCAATCCGTGAAGGTATTGTTAGTTATTGTACTGAGAGTATATTTCTGTGGAAATTCTGAGGAAAAACGAAAAATAAAAATCGCCTCATTTTTTTTCAATGGGGAATTTTACCGTGTTACATTGGGCGCGGCCGGCCGTCATTTAGCGGGTGTCTATAAGTCATATCATAACTTATGACCCCTGTTGAAAGGCAAATTTTTAATAGATTTGGGTTAATTTTGGTACAAAATTTTAAATAGTAATAAGTTTTTTAATTTAAATAATAATTTAAAAAGAGCTCGGACAGGTTTTTTTTACATATTTTTATATTTATATTTATTTTATTGCTAAACACGAAATGACAAATTTTAATCATTTTTCAATAACAAATACCCAACTAACGTTTCCCCACACACAATCTTAACTAAACTTTCACTGATTCTATTTTCCCCATATTCAGTCAACTAGAATCGCCATGCGTCATCGTAAAAACCTACTTTTGCTTTTGAAGAATCAGTTTCTCGGTTTATTACCGTTTAATACTAATTCTAGGAATGTAGAAGGTTGGTGATAACAAAACCCCGAATGCTCTGCTGTCCTTTGAGATATTAACGGAAAAAAACTTGTTTAGGTAAAATAATATGGGTTTACAAAGAAAATATCTCACAATATTAGGACGTACGTGAGTAAGCAGAGCTTTGCATGACGTGGAAGGTTGGCTCAAAAGAACACGACGAAAAGATAAAAAGTGAATGTTGTATACTAATAATAAAGCTGAAGAGTTTGTTTATTTTTTTATTTGTTTGAACGCGCTAATCTTTGGAGGTACCAGTCAGATGTTTTTGCATTTCATAGCCCAATTCTTGAGGAACGTTATTTAACATCACGCTACAACCTTTAACAGCCGAGCAAAAAGGAAAAGTCAGAAAGAACGCTAAGCGAAACCGAAGTAACAGCTCGAGCCGGCGGCGATGCGACGCAACGCGACGGGTCGGGAGCCGACGCAGTCCCGAGCAGAAGCCAGTAAATAATACATAGTACCTACACAGTTTACGCTTTCCCCACGTGCGAAACAGAACAGATAATCCTAATTCTGTTATCTATCCAAATCTCGGGTTCGTTAATGGATTAGCAATGTTAGATTGAATTGTAAATTATGTCGTGTGTATAGGATGTTTGTCGCCAGGTTACCAATTGAATAGGAACCAGTTTCGCGCCGGAAAATATTCTATAAATAATTGTCGTGACTAACATTCATTTGTTTCATAAAACGATAAATCTCCTTAGGCATCACTTACAAGTTTATTTTTCAGATAATTTACCTAATTCTAAATTAAGTTGTAACATCACGTTATACCTTCACTACATTTCACACCCACATTTGAAGATACAAGATACAAGATACAAGATATTTATTTTGTAAAACATGAGTGTAGAATTATACAGGTCTTAAAAATAATAGGAGGTAGCTACATGTTTTGCCAATCATGGCGTACAAAATTAGTCGCACTAAAGACAACTATTACAAAATGATAATTATAAAATCGTCAATAATAAATTAAAACAATGACATACAAAGAAAAACATAGGATTAAATTAAAATGTCAACAATTTAAATTCAATATTATAGTAAAATACAGATTAGAAAAAATAATAACACAGGTACACATTCCAAATTCTATTGCAGAAGATTATAATCATTTAAAAAGTCATCTACGCTGTAATAGCACTTTTCCAGTAAAAACCCCTGAACGGACTTTTTAAATTTTCGCCAGTTATGTTTAAGTCCCATGTAATAGGGGGTGACCCTATTGACATCAACTGGGCACAAATCCAGACTCCGGGCTGCTACTGACAAATTCCAGATGGAAAACCCAATAACACTTTGCTCGACCCGGGAATCGAACCCGGGACTACATACACAGCAGTAGCACTTGCAACGACTAGACCAACGAAGCAATTAAGTTATTTTACTGTAAAACTTCGTATCAATTGTAAAATTCTCGGTCAATGGGTAACATTCCAGAAAGTTAACGAGTCAATAGGAATAAAAAAATAAATGAGATTGAACCATATTTTTTTATTGTTTTCAGATAGGAGCTTGATTCTTTTCTGAAATATGGAGGGGTTGAAGTTATTACTTTTCGTGTATTAATTTTAAGATAGTAGATTCATAAATTACAATATGATCCTTTAAAAGATTTTTCTTGTCAGTGTGATGTAATTATACAAAATATACACATACATACATTACATAGGTCATCCTCAGCCCTTTCCCCAATTTATTTGAGATTGGCGCAGTTTGGCCTTTTTTACCAAACATCACTATCAGTCTTCATCTCAGTATATCCCTTGCTGGCCATATCATTTTGCACACAATACTTTAGTTTCTGACAATCAGGTACTACATACTCGTAGATATTCAGGTACCCACTAAGTACATAGATTCATTATTCCTTTAACAATTTCGACTCCACCCACTTTTCATAGAACTCATACGCCATGCCGCCTTACATATTGGAAGTGAACCCTCCAGTAGGGCTCCCGGCACTGAACGTGTTAAAATCTCTCGTGTAATTAAATAAACCGGCATGATTTGAACCTCGTCTCCCAGTGTGCTCATTTAATTATTTCGCTTCAATAATTTATAATTGCTTGCTTAGTCGATTTAGGTAGGTACTCTTTCAGAAACACTCATGTTAATCACAGAACTCCGCTTCATTAACAATTTGGTATTTTGAAAGTTTAACGCAAATTGACGCTAATTATACGCAAACTTTTTGATCGGTGATCGCCCAGAAATTATAATTTAGAATCCTAATAATTATTAGGAGTCTAAATTGCTGAGTGCTCATTGGTCAACATTCTAATTGCTAACGGATTAACAACTGGATCTCGACCGAGTAACTATAGTAATATTAATTTAGCGGTTGACTGTTCGGTGGTAAAATAATAAACAGATTATAAAACACCCATTAGTATTATCAATATTCAAGGAACCCCTACACACATAATATTGATAATCAAGTTAATACTTGGTTTTACTGTATTTTATTAGTGTAAACTTTTATAATAGCATGTATATTGTCTTTTTTTTAATGTATTCTTAATTTAATTTAATTAATTATGTATTCAGAGCATGTGTACTCGATAATGTGTAAGCGGTGGTTACCTGTAATTTAGTGTGCATTACAGGATAAGGTATATTATATATGTTTTTAATTTTGTAAAAGATAATCGTAATGTATCTCGTTGGTAATCCTTAAATAAATAAACCCCTGTGGATTCCGGCGGAAGAAAAAAATATACCATTCCTACGTCAAAGGATGTCTTAAAAGCTGATCAAAGGGATTACGCGAAGAGAAAGGGCATTAGGATAACTATTAATTAATTAGACAACCGCACTAATTTTGTATAATATAGGTAGTATAATAAACTGGAACGGGTAGTTAGTAGTCCGAAAGTCTGACAGCCAGTCTTACCAAGGGGTATCGTGTTACTCAGTAACTGGGTTGTGGAGGTCAGATAGGCAGTCGCTCCATGTAAAATAGTATTCAGCTGCATCCGGTTAGACTAGATGTAAAAGTGAAATCATTTATTTCAAATAAGTACATAAAATGCACTTTGAAAGTCAACATTTACAGGAAAATAGAATTGATTCTAATTGCCCCTTCCAAAAGGTAGTTTCGTATGAAACTCACTCACTCACTCGTGAGAAACTCTACCGTTACTCTTTTAAAATGTTTTACAATATTTTGTATAATTAATTATTTATAAGTGAAGACGATGTACCCAGAATAAAATTACTACATTACAAATATTTAAAAAGAATTAAAAATGAAGCAATGACAGATAAATTAATAATGGGATATATAACTATTCTATTCAATTTTTATTAAATGGCAAGCAAAGCCGATGTCGATTATTCTGCCAATTGTCTTGGTGCTTACATATTTATACCGACTCCAACATAGGTGGGTAAAGGCTCAACAGATTTTGATGGAATAAACCGTACTAGCTCTTTGTGAATGACCTCGTCCGGGGAGGGAAAGTTCAAATTCAAATTCAAAAGTCATTTATTCAAACTAGGCTGAGAATCAGCACTTTTCGAACGTCAAAATTACATAAGATAGTCCTCAGCAGCACAGCTGTCTGTTCAGTTAGTCACCACAAGCAGCACCCGTTCACGAGCATAACGCAAATATCAGGCATTACCCGTCGCCATATTTGAGGGAAGGAGGCAACCCGACCCCCGACGCAACCGCAAGCAGTGACATCTAAGGGAGCATGACGAACTTGCTGCCGGTTGCTCAGCCAAGAAAAATATGATCGATTTTCGAGGTAAAAATTTTCATAAAAAACATTGTCATATGTCAATAAAGACTGAAAATAAATTGACTTATACAGTCAAATAAAATAAACTAAACAATTATATGAACTCATAGTGTTATCTAGTCATTGATTCTAAAATAATTGATTGTTGCTTGGGGCGCGGGCGGTACATTGGAGTAGTTTAATTATTCCCAAGCCTTTTTGTCGTCTACGTAATCTTTAACTTTATAGAAACCTTTTTCACATAGTTTCTGTTTAATAAATGATTCTTATTTATTGGGGCTCTGTTCTTTAGCATGGCTTGGGAGTTTATTGTAAAAACGTATACTTTGGCACTTAAATTAATTACTAATTTCTGGAGCCTAGTCCTGGGCACAATAAATAAATCTTTGGTTCTAGTATTTAAATGAATGTCGCTGTTTAGCATATAGATTTATATTCTGTTTTACTTAAATCAGGTTCTCATATACATATTGAAACGCGACAGACATTATGTTTATTTCCTTAAATTTATCCCTCAGTGAATGCCTAAAATTTAGGTTATAAATTGCTCGAACGGCTCGTTTCTGCAGCACAAATATAGCCTGAATGTCGGCTGGATTTCCCCACAGCAAAATGCCGTGTGACCCTACACTATGGAAATAACTAAAATATACTAATCGAGCTGTTTCTACATAAGTTAAATGACGGATTTTATACACCGCGTAGGCTGCAGAGCTTAGCCTCTTCGACAATTTGTTTATATGTGGGCTCCATTGCAGCTTCGAATTTAAGGTAATACCTAAGAACGCAGTGGTGTCCACAAGACAAAGTCTTTCCACCATAAGTAGTGTTGCTGTTTTCAGGTCTGAAGGCTATGTTTATGAAATTAAGGGCCCGTGAGATATTTCAGCTTTGTCACTGGAATAGTACCGTACCGTACCTATCAACCTGCAAATGCTCTGGTATTTCAGATCTTGTTATCCGGCAACGAAAACTCACAATCTATCTATCTATTTAGCCCGTCTATGTCCAACAGCTGGGCAAAAGCCTCCCTTTCCACAAATATCTGTTCTCTGCAATTGCGGGCCAGTCCTTTCTTGTTTCGGTAGGGTCAAGTTCTTCCCTCCATATTCGCCTTGGTCTACTGCGATGTCGTCGAGCATTTAATGGGACCCAGATAGTGGTTCTTTTACATTCACAAAATCATAAAAATACATAAATATTTAGTGTCCGACCGAAAATGGATTTTCAGCAAAAAACGAAAACGAAAAAAAAGTTTCGGCTTTGGTCTTATTTTCAGCTGAAAATGAAGCCTAAAGCGAAAATGATTTAGACGGTAAAAAATAATAATATTTTCGCTGTATACTGAAATCTTGTTTGTTTTTTTACACCTGTATGGAGAGAAAGAGCTAATATAGGCCTTAAAAGAAATAAAACACGATAATTTACGAGCCGAGCTTTACGGAGTAGCCCGAATAACGCGCGACAATTCACGAATTTCTGATTTTCGGCTTGGCCGAAGCTTCGGCTGGTTTATGGCCGAAAACAAAAATATGGCCGAATCATGATTTTTTGTCCAAAAATGGGCGAAAACGAAAACGAAGCTTCCGTCGGTCACTATTATAAAGCATCAACCCGAGAAAAGCTTTGATTACATCATGTGAAGCTTTATTACAATGTCAAGTTGAGTGTTGTTAGCAAACTCTAGACTAAGTAACCTATAAGTTGGCATGGCATTTATTAATAGATAGTTTGACTTTGAAGGCTTGACTGAAGAAACTTGGGAAATCATGTCATAATAACTTTTGGCATTAGACGAATCATTTTCTCCCTCGTTATTTATCTCGTTGTTGTGCCTTCACAAATTTTCTTCATTAAGCCGGACATTCCGTGATAAAGGAGAAAATTGACGTAGGTTGTAACAATTTTGCTCTGTAACTTTTATTGCGAAACATTCTGAAATTTAAATCAAAAATCTAATTATATTATTATTTTGTAGAAAAAGACTCTTTTTTTTGTATACATAAACATTTTCCTTCGCTTACCAGATAAAACGTACATGTTTTATACAAGTAGGCGTTATTTTTACATTACAAATACTAACAAAACTTTTTTTTTTTTTTTACAATTACCTATTGCTTTTGCCTGATGTGCGCTGGACTCCCGGGGGTCGCGTAATAATAGATACTTAAGTAATTAATATGTTTCATAATAATACGCTTGGTAGTTTAAGGTTTTTAAAGATACAAAATAATTACTACTTTGCCTGCTGCCTCGTTGGAGTAGTGGTTGCTACTGCTGAGCATGAGGTCTTGGGTTCCCAGGTCGGGCCAAGTGTTATTGGGTTTCAAGGACACACAGGTATCAGGGATTTCTCAATGCAATAGGCTCTCCCCTTATTACACGGGACTTAAAAACATAACTGGCGAAATACGTACAGTCACGAGCTTAAATACCTTACACTTACGCAAGATTCAAAAGCGATTTTTTCCTAAAGTACTGATATAAATCTTGTGGTGATACGAACATAATGGTTTCGAGAATACTATGTTAGTGAGAATACTATTCAAATTCAAATAATTCTTTATTGACATAATAGAATATAGAAACTTGTTTGAAACCTCTGACTCCTGAACTAGGCTTACCTGTATGTGAGGAGTCAGGTCACTATGTAACATATTATATACAGGATGTTCGGCAGACAGTTGAACATACGAAAATGGTGGATCCGTGGGGTCGCGCTGCTACGTGTTTAGGCCCAATAACAAGACCTGGCCACAAGGATTTTTTAAATGATGTTTGTATATTTTATTCGTAATTCGTCATTGCTCAAACTTGAAACGTCAATAGTTTCATTTAAAAATAACAAATCAGGCAACATTTTTTTTTTTCCGTAATAATTGTGGAATCTAAGATGCAAAAAGAAATTGTTTCTATACAGGGTGTTAAAGTAATTGCGTGCCATAGCTTCAGGGTGAGTTCAGAGTCGATAAAGGAACCCATAAAAAATAAAAAATAAATACATATAAAAAAAAGTGTAAAAAAAAAACGAAAATTATCATAAGATGAACCTAATGTAGACTATCTACTAATTAAATAGCAATCGTTTAGAATTGATTAAAAAATTGCTTAAAATACGTTTTTATTTTGTTTAAATGCTAATAAATAATTTCTTAGAGTTACTACCTACTATCGAACGCAATGAAAGTAAGTAATTAAAGTATTTAAACAAATAAAATAATTTTACTTCTAAACGATTGCTATTTTAAGTCGACAATTGCTTTTTTTTTCCTGGGATCGTTTACTTTTTTTTAAGATATTTGTTTTTTCCTGGGTTGCTTTATCGACTCTGAACTCACCCTGAAGCTATGGCACGCAACTACTTTAACACCCTGTATAATTAATTTCACTTTTCGCAAATGTTGTGTCACGGATATTTTTTCTCTCTCGGTCTCGTTATTGGGCCTAGACACGTAGCAAATGGCCCCACGGAACCGCCATTTTCGTATGTTCAACCGTCTGCCGAACAGCCTGTATATTATGAAATAGGTCTTTTCTCAAAGTTGCAATCATTATTTAACGAGAAAACTGAAAGGTATTTATTCTCGTGACTGTACACAATTCTGTCTAGCTCTTGGGGAATACAGCCGATGTTATGTTATGTAAATTCTACCCCTTTGTGTTTGTATGAGCAAGGTCAACAACGGGTTATATGGGGCTTCAAGTTCTACGGTGTTGTGGCTACCCCCAATACACCTCATATGTAATTTACTTGATACACCAAGACAGTTGCAAAATCCCGGAATTGAAGCCTCTGTGTCGATTTGAAACTGTGCGGTACAGACTAACTTGTGTAACTTACTCATTACCTTTGACCCCCGTCTTCATTAACATTTGGCTAAGTTAAGATAACCCTAACTTTACTACCAGTGGCGTAAAGTTTGAATTTTCAAAGATGATGAGGATTCTAAATTCCCTAAGTCAAAGTCAAAGTCAAATCATTTATTTCAAATAGGCCCCTGTAAGGCACTTTTGAACGTCAAACTTTACAAAAAAAATTGAATTGATTCTAGTCGCCCCTTCCAAAAGGTAGTTTTCGTATGGAGAAGAATGGGCAAGAAACTCCACCGTTACTCTTTTAAAATGTGTTACAATATTTTGCATTATGTACGTACATTAGTTACATAATTATATGTGAAGACGATGCAAATAAAAAAATAAAAATAAAAATACGTTACCACAATAGTTAAAAGGAGAATTAATAAAAATGAAGCAACGAAAGATAAATTAATTACTTATGTGATAGATGCATTGTTCTCACATATTTACAAACATTGTAAAAGTAGACCTAATTGAAACAATTACCAAGTTCCTATCTAAAGATCTTCTATAAGACATCATCAACCATCTCTGTGCTGACTCAGCTTTGACATCTTCGGACGTTGACATTGATTTGCACCCTTTTTTGTTAAGATATCTATCTCCTGCCTGCATGAAGGGTAGGCACTGTAGACCACACGGCAGCGCTAACAAAACCAGATTTTTTAACCTGGCGATTTTCATCACGCACTTGAAAAAATGAAAAAAAATGAAAATATTTTTTATTTAAACAAAATGCTTCTTAATCAATGATTTGTGTTTGGAGCCTCCTTTTAGGCAAACAATGCCTGTGTTAGGAGACTCCGCTCCTCCATATCTTAGTTATACAAATTATTTAAATTAAATTAAATTAAAAATTAATGTTACATATTTATATTACATTATGGCAATTAGTTATTTGTTATTCTAACATCTTGAGTATGTATCACGTGAATCGTGGTGTGCTTTAGTTAGGCGTGGCGTGTGTGTTCGATGTAGTGCGGCTAGATGTGATGTGTGGTGTGGTGTGTAGTGCGGTGTGGTGTGGTGTGGTGTGGTGTGGTGTGGTGTGGTGTGGTGTAGTGTGGTATGGTGTAGTATGGTGTGGTGTGGTGTGGTGTAGTGTGATGTAGTGTAGTGTAGTGTGGTGTAGTGTGGTATGGTGTAGTGTGATGTGGTGTAGTGTGGTGTGCTGTAGTGTGGTGTAGCGTGGTGTGGTGTAGTGTTGGTGTGGCGAGGTGTACTTGATTTCCAACGCGCTGCTTAGTGCCGAGAGTTCAAAATCCAACAGTATATTTTTTTGACGCGCTTGGGTTCGCTCTGTTGGATTCTCAAGGCTCGGCTCGCCACCGAGAGTTGATAATTCAGTGCGCGATAAAAATGGTCGCGTTTAAAAATCGCCCGTTCAAGAGCAAGCAAGCAGCGTCACCTGTAATTTATATGAAACCCAACTCCCTTACCAACTTACAGCACAGTGCTATTCTGTAACCATCTCACCGTGAAAACTTAAGTGAAGTGAGCGTGGAGTGAGCTGTCATTCCACAGGGATTGTCACTATTGACAGCTCACTTCACCCAAGTTTTCACGGTGAGATGTTTACAGAATAGCATGGCTGGTATCGTGTTTGAGCTCATTTGAATGGTCTCAATGAATTGGCTATAGATAGATGATGAACAGGGTCTGGTGATGGAGTAGGAAAGAGAAATCAGGAAATGTTTGTGTCGGGGTTTTTTTAGATCTTAATATAATTTCACCTGTTCTTTCACTTGTTTCAGCGCCAAAACGCAAAACTCATGTTTTCATACTCGCTGTACTTACGTTTAGTATCGCTTTCTCTCATTTTAATAACGTGATAGTTGTATTTGCACAGTCACTTTTGGAACCATTGAAATGCTAAACAGTTGGGTCCATTTATACTCGTATAATACCCAAATCCTATTTAAGCTCAACTACCTATTGAAGTTACCTGGCATTTGTTTACCGAACTAAACTGGAATATAAAATCCTCCAAGCCACACATATTTATGTAAAGCGAGCTCACACGTTCTTATCTATGTTAAGGCGCAAATATGTTAATTACAGTAAACAGAAAACGTTTTCATGGTTTAATCACTAGTACCTGGGCAACCAAGCTCTGCTCGGGGGAAAATAGAGAAAACAAATTTCCCCAAATATGAGACCTAGTTAGATCGACTTTTCGCCCCCCGTAAACCCCTATATTGCAACTTTCATCGAAATCGTTAGAGCCGTTTTCGAGAACGTGTTTACAAATATATATTTATACAAATATTGCTCATATAGGATAAAGGTAATCCCATTGTATCGAGATCATGTTATAATGATGTGATAAGTTAAGCGAATATTTCATAAATATTCTCTTTGTCTTTAAAATCATCTTTCTCCATAATGTGTAGGCTTCACATCAAACAAGGATTTTCTAGTAAGGCGGAGGAATTTTCTAATTCATGTCAAAATGTCAAGTCGGTACAGCACCCCTTCATGTTTTAATGCCGCGAGTCTTTTGACATTTACCGCCTTCTTTACTTAGAATTGAAGCCGTCAGCTTTTATTCGATGTTTTTGTAAACATTACAGAGAAATAAACACTCTGAACATACTTATTACCTTCAGCTAGACGCACAATGGAATATCAAAGCGATACTTATTTATAGCTGTAGCGGATATTTATACCGTTAATTCAGAATTAATAGGTTTTTCATTTCTTTAACCTGAAGGTTGAGAAAAAACCACAACTTTTTATCGTGTACTAGCTGCGCCCTGCGGTTTCACCCGCATAAGTCTCGATCCTATCGAGATAAAAAGTATCCTATATCACCCAGGTTATGGTCTACCCATGTGCCAAATTAAATCCAAATCCGTTCAGCCGTTTTAGCGTGAAAGCGTAACAAATAAACAAACAGACAAATAAATTCACTTTCGCATTTATAATATAAATATGTTAGGATTACGTAGGCAATTTATCTATTTAATAATACCTTTTCCGAAATTATGCCTATTGAGTTGGATTTAATTTCAAACTTTGCACATTACAAGCACATAGCTACTAACAATGAGCCATAAATAACTTGTTTCCCCAGGAAAGGCCAGAAAACCAATCTTGTTACATAATACCGTACTTCACCAATAAAAAGTAAGGGCGTTTGTCCACCGCCGTCGTCATGGAGAACCCGCACGGAGGGCTCATTTTAAATGTAGGTTTTTATTAGCGGATTCGGCATTATAAACTGTGAAAATGAAATCAGTTGTATATCTTAACAAGATTTCAATCCTAATGCCGGTGACACTCCTCGAGGGTTAACTTTAGCGCAAACGTAATGCCGGTGCCTCTCCTGGAATCAACTTGAAATATGTATGGCGGCATGGCGTATGAGCTCTGTGAAAAATGGGTGGTGTCGAAAGTATAAAAACGTGAAAAATAAAAATAAACTTTGAGTTATTTTTCATTTTGTAGTTTTTCGTTGGGTGTCGGTTGTTGTTTTTTTGGAAAGAAAGTTTCTGTATTGCTGGGATAGACTGGAGATAGACCGGAAGATTGTGCCAGGATGTGCCCCGCAAAATCTCGGGCTGAGTTCTGGTGGTCGCGCCGGACCACTAGAAACTTCGGCGACCAGGATGACAGCGCTCGGGTGACGGACGTGAGGTGGACACACGGCCATAGTAAATGTACGTATCGCTACTTCGGCGCCGTCATCTCTTTGACGACGCGGTCTCGGTGACGCCTGCGGGGGATCAACGCCTTGAGTAGGTATAGCTATTTAGTTATATAGTAAGTATAAATACTGGTAATCTACATATCGCTCTAACATAATATTGTGTTCTTGGTAAATTATTCACCAAACAAGGTAATGAATAAATAATGTAGCAAGTAAACAAGCTCTAGTATCAATGAGAATACCAAAGTCTTTAATCTTAGAGTTCCTTAAGTCTCTGTCAGCGACATGGTAACAGAATCAAGTAAGGCGCCATTTTCACGGGCGAGAGAATCGCGGATGTCACGACTTGATTTTCGCCACAATACTCTCACCAGTGAAGATGGCGCCTAAGGCTGGCATATGCTTTTAGAGTTTAAGGATTTTTCTGTAACACACGGAATATGTTATTCAGTACGTATAGAATCCTGTCTATCTCATCTCATGTAGGCTTATCATCACATCAAGCCTCTCATTCAGGCAACGTGTCACTTTCAACAATTTCCCGCCATTCGTGGTGACTGACAGTTGACATTAGTGACAGCTACATCACTACGGATGTGCATGATACAGTGTTTACATATCAATTAAATATATACACTATAGTATGTAGGTGCTAGTGTCCTTTCTGGGGGACCTCGTCCAGGGATGGACTACCACTATATTGATTACTATATTGATGTAAGAGTGCCCGTGTAATTGCAGGGACATGTCATTTTTAGCAAATACGTTACGTTACGTAATTATAGTAAATTGTCTTTGGCCTCTGGCCCTGACAGCAAGCAATAGACAAAATTTGTCAATCTTTTCTGTGGTAATAATGGATACGAGGCTTTTGGCTAATTTGTAAAGTGGTATAGCATTTTGTTTTTTTTTGTAATGTGCGCTTAGTTTGTGCAGAATAAACACCTTTTCTTTATTTCTTTCGCACAATTTTTTTAATGCACATACGCTGCCTCTGGTGTCTATATTCGGCGGAGACTACTTAAAATTAAGCGGGCGTACTCCTAAATTTCAATATTCGAAATGGCATCACCAAAGGTTGACTGGTAAAAAATGCCTTATATGCCTATCGCCTTAAGTCCGCTTCTGTACAGTTGTGTGCTTGAAGTAATAAATAAATAATTTACAAGAAACATATTTCAAAACATTTCCAACAGCTACAAAACATTTACACCCAATGATAACTTCCTAAAGTCGCCAGCTGTGTAGATTAGACCGAATTCTCCGTCATATAAGTGGCGACAACTGACAGGATGCGGCAGCCTTGCAGCACACTACAATTTACACTTACTGTGTAGCCATGCAAATGGACCCGTAGATAGTTAAATGTTAAATGCAAGTTGAATGACAAAATGTGTTTTTGCGTTTCTGCATGGGAATGCGTGGCTTTGTGGTCCATTCTAAGTTAGTCACAACGCATTTTAGGTGTGTGGCTGTTTCTGGTATAAATTCCACAACGCGTTATGAACGTTTTTAGGGTTCCGTACCTAATTGAAAGTTTACAAAGAGTTAGAGTTAAATGTAATTTAATATATTTTTGTACTCCTAAATTTTAGATAAACTGTTAAGGTGCTGATAGACTTGAGCATTCACTTGTAACAGAACATCGAGCATTCGCCGTTTGTAAAATTTGTCGAACTGAACAACAAACAGAGCCAAGCATAGAGCCAAACATCACTACGAACATTTTCATGATCATTCTAGCGAACGCTCTAGTCAATGCTCTAGGCAGAGAAGGACGGCGGTGGATGAATGACAGAATGGCAAAAAGCTCGAAGCAAATATACTGTCCTTTCGCTAGAACGCTCGCGAGAATGCTCGCTAAAACGCTCCCGTTTATTTTTCTGTAATGTGTTTTTTATTTAACACAAAAAGACTTTCAGGCCAAAACTTTTCCGAAAAGTAAGCGCACGAGGCGACTGAGTCAACAAACCCGTATATCCAGCCCGTATTTCAAGAACGTTCTGGCTCGTCATGCGTGACCGCGCTGCCTACATATATTATGTACATACTCAGTTTTAATTTACATAAATAAACTCACGCCTTCCCACGGGGGTAGGCAGAAACCACAGAACGCCACCTGCTACGATCTTTACCTACTCCTTTTCTTTCGTTTATGTTCATACATCTGGGCCCTGTTTAATAAACGTTACAATCCTACAATTTTGTAAAAAAGTCACATATTTGTTAAGTTTTACTACATACATGTGCTGTTTAATAAACCTTACAAATACGTAAGAAAGTAACAAGTAAATAACTTACAATTATCACAATTGTAAACGCTGTCTCAATCAATAAACTAGGCCTATGTTCAGCAGTGGACAGCGATAAGCTTACCACTGTCCACTGCTGAACATAGGCTTCTCCCAGGCTGCACCACAACACCCTTTCCTCAACTTCCCAACCACCTTTTTAATTTCTCTCCACCTGTCAATCGGTCCTTGGGCAAACATGGCCAGCCCACTGCCACTTCAGCTTGCTTACTCTGCAAGCTATATCGGTAACTCCGGTTCTTTTCCGGATAGTTTCATTTAGACAGGTACTACGGAAACTAATTTATGACAATTAGGTATGGATATAGGATTTCTCGTATTTTATCATCTTGTTCGTATGTCTCTGTAATATTTTAATTTAAGCAAAATTGTCGCTTCCACGAACAGAAAAGCTGAAACAAATGGTCTCGGATTAATATGATTTGCGGCTTTAATGTGAGCTCTAATTGCCACAGAGTTGCCAGTCTTAATCTGTCGTTTTGCATACAAAATGGCCGGAGGACTTTGACGTTTAACACGAGCGACTTGATCAAACCTACAATGCCTTTAGGCATAAGGCTTAACGCTTTTCCATTGTAAATTGAGGCATCAACTACGTTCTCCTTATCATTCAGTTTTATGATGGGATCTGTGGATCGATTTTTCCCCTGGCGCACGGGAGGCGCCTTTTTTCGGAAATTATATGGCTTGAGCGATGTTGATAGTAGAGGGTATTTACCATCAGCTCGACCACCTACTAGCTCGCCACTTTGCCACACAATAACTTACAAAAAACAACAAAAATACCCTTTGGTTTTAACCAAATAACGATGTTATTAGATAGTAGACCTACCTACATACAAAACAGTCTGTAGTATCACAAAGCTAAAGATTAAATATTCATTTTTGAGAGGCCCTTTATATGTCATCATTTCGCGGACGTAAAATACACACGATAAAGCGCTCTTTATTTTTGTTACACAACACGGAGTCTGTCTAGGGAAGAAATATTTCACGCCAATGTGAGTGACCCCCAATGTATTAATTAGTAAGGTTGTTAGATTGCCTGCCAAAATATCTATAATATATTGTTCATCATCATTTTCCTACCCATAGCCCAATTTATTTTTACGTCGGCGCAACATGTATATTTATTCCATAATATACCAGGTATATTGTTACAGTACCACATTGTTCCTTACATGTTTTATTTAGTAAACAAACACAAAGAAAATCGCGAGTTAGGTGTGAGAAACACAAATACAGTATGAATTACACCAATAACAGCTTCAAATTTATTTATTTTTATTTATTTACAGAAAAACAAACAGTATCACAATAAGGTTACACATATTATCTTGAACATTAGGTACATTATAACAATTATGCTACCCACTACGTTCTCCACAGATTACAATTTAAAGTATTTAAAAACTAGCTAGTAACACAGACAATACCTAGCACAGCATACCTAGGCGTTATCACAGAATTCATATCTGGATTTTTAGAATTTAAGTAAATTTGTGTGCGTACATTATTAAACATTAGTAAGTACGTTAATTATATAATACTTTACTGATCCTTTAGGGTTGCTGGGATTTACTTCTTAAATACATTTTTAGTAAGAAAAAGAATGTCGATTGAATTAAACTCATTGTTGTATGTCTCAACTAAACGACGAAGCGAACTGGCGAACGCGAGCCAGCGTTGGATTTACAGAGGCGAGTAGCAAATGGAAGTCGAGTGCGTACCTCACGTACATGAACTGTTCGAGGAACAAAAAATTAACTATATAAACACGATAATATTCTCGAAATTAAACTCGTGGTATCTCCTTACGCCATATACATATAATGATGTCGCTATATGTTATGCTCTTTGTAAATCAAAACTCACTTTCGACATATTTTTCTAACCAACGCGCATGAAGGTGCATGCGCATATTATTATAGTAGGAAAACCTTTTACTGTCTTAACGCGAAAGAGGCAGCAGTGTAGCTTAATTATTTAAAAGGGTACACGAGTTGAGTATGTGTTTAACTCGATTAAATAACGCGGTTTTCCAGAAACCCTAGCAGACAAATTAGTAAGTAGGTACACAGTTACAACATAAACATTTCGTACAGTCGCATTCATAAGTACAGTACTTAGTTCTACGAAATACATAATTAATTATTCAATACGACTAATTGCAGGCTCGGCTCACAGACATAACACTAAGGAAATGTACGACATATATCATTTATACATATTATAGATTAAAGACGCTTTTCTGTCTGTGTGACCGCGTTGTTCTTCTAAACTTCGCAACGGATTTTGATGTGGTTTTGACCATCATTGTGGTTTATTCGTACCAAATTATTATTAAACTTACATAAATATTAAATAAATCTCGATTTTTCTAAAGTCTTAAAAATTGTGCGAAATAGGGGCGGGTTAGTGAAATCAAATGAAACTGTTTATTCAGTAAATAGGATATCGGAAAATAAAAACTTTTACACGTCATATTAACTTAACGTTCTGTCTACTCTAAGAAGAAAGGCCGAAACAAACTCAGAGGTCGCAGTCTCTTTTAAAGTCCAGACATAATCTTGATCAGGCCATGTGAGAACCATGTAGATTAGTCTCTGAAATGGTCTTTTGAGGAAAGAACCACACAGATTTGAGTGGACCTGTCCAGTCAGTGCAAGCATTTGTCAGTAATCGTATAGCTCAACTCAGAACTTAAGGTGCTCAACTCGACGAACAATACAAAAGAAAGGACATTTGGGTAGACCGTATATAGTACTCAAACTGCCAGACGATCATTAAAATAAAACTGAGAAAAAAAAAGGAAAAAAAATAAAACAGTCCTCACATTAACAATAATTAAAATATATGATACTCGTATTAATCATGTCATTTTGTATAATAAACATCTCAGTCAAGAATATTCGCGAGGGGTGTGCAATTAATACGAAAATAACCAAATATGCCCTCCACATTTTTTTTTGCCGGTGATGTATTTTGCTTTTTAACCGACTTCCCAAAAAGGTTCTCAATTCGGTTGTTTAAAACAAAGTTTTTTTTTAGGTAAGTCTCGGACACCCCGGCACGGTCATTACGTTTATTTTTTTATATTTATCATGTCACATTCTTTTTTTTATTTGTCCTTGACCTTCGAAACGTTTGACATTGACCTTGAAAATGTGTCTCCTATGCCCCAAGTGTACTCTACTCTAGAATCCTCCAATAGCCTCACATGTTTCTAAACTTTAATCATTTCGTTTGATAAAACATACAATTTAGTCTGATGTAACTACGGAGAAAATTAAATGAAACTTTAATGCAACAGCTACTAAAAGATGTCTACACTCTCTGGACTAAATTTTATGGTAGGATCGTACGTAGATTAAAGTGCAAGACGACACAGCTTCAGACATAGCTTTTTCGTTAAGTTAAGCTACTCAGTGCCCAACTTAATTTAAAAGTCTCCAACCAAGAAATTGCAAGTCACCCACGAGACATAAAATTTTAAAAGAGACATGAATTTAAATGAAAGGCTTCCTTATCTATTCATAATTTATTTAAGTTCTAATTGCAGATTTATTATAGGAAGGTTTTTGAGGAATTTTGGTTTTTCTTTAAGCCGTAATATTTTGGAAGGTTTGGTAAATAAAATCTTGTGTTTTCAAATTCGCCTGTCAGTCTTCTACTATTTTCGATAATTTTTGGTATTACGTTCTGTGGCCGGCATCTGCATCGCCACAAGCGAACTTCGTATCAAAGACCTGACGTCACACAAAATCTTAACGTCACACAAATCCTGCATTGCGCAATTAGAGTTTACCGCGCGAACGACGTAGATAAGACTATCCGACATCAATCGTTGAGCAGTTGCCCATCAGACACGACACCCGTCAGGTCGGAGGATCCCCCCTTTTCTATAGAGGATGATTGAACTTTACATCCTGTTCCTCATGCCTCTAATGTTCTGTTGTTCTTCTTCGTCTGGATGGCACGACAGTGTATTAAATTTTGTTAGCCCAAAATCTTCGCAACTTCTAAGGCATCGTCGTACGTTCTGTTGGACCCTAATTACGTACACAATATCGATTGGGATGGTAGACCATGACCTGGGTTATGACATAGGATACTTTTTATCCCGATAGTACGTTGCCGTGGGATAATTTCCGACCTCCACGTGGGCAAAGCCGCGGGCAAAAGCTAGTAACTATAACTATATCCTAAGTAATATTATAAGTGGGAAAGTGAGTTGTTTATTTGTTTGTTTGTTACGCTTTCACGTTAAAACGGCTGAACGGATTCGCCCGCACATCCGTGCGAACTTGGCAAAGAATTCTTTTGATCCCGGTATTCCCACGAGATCGAGACTTATGCGGGTGAAACCTCGGGGAAAAAGACAAGAGCAAAAAATAAAGTAGACCATATTTATTATTCTCCCTTTGCTTTGCTGCTTAATTGTACTTAAATAAGAAGAAACAATGAGTTAATTAGATGATGTTCCTAGCTGGAACGGATAGAAAATATCACTTTGATTAATTATTCTGTTATGCAATGCTGAAACAGAAGGTGCCGAGTGCATTCATCAAAACACAACTAGTTTTTTTAACATCATTATTTCAGGGATTACAAAAGCTTTTAAAATGGTAACTTTTTCCTTCTTACTTTTACGTATTTTTTTCTGTAATTATATGAGCCTAAATAACTTCTTGTTGAAAATGTCGTGAGGAATGTTTTGAGTATGAATGTGGATGGCTATAAGAGTTGGGGAAGATCAAAGAAACGATGGATGGACTCTGTGAAAGATGTTTATGGCTAGAAAGCGGGGAGCAGTGAATAAAAAAACGGGTGTGTACCTTCAAAAGTATTATATTGATAATAAAACCAAGCTGGTAAAGCCGGAGGCATACAATAATTTGTGGGTCGTGGGTTACGGACGTCTGTCGTCACTTCTGCAGGGATAGGTACTCCCCTGTAGCTGCAGGCGAATTTCCGTCGCTGGCCGGAGATGGAAGTAAGCCGAAGTTCCGTGCTGTGCTGCACGGTGACGTCACTGGTAGACAGTAAGGCGCAGCCGCCGACTTGCTCAGCACACCGATGGTGAAGCGTAAAAGTGGGGGTGATTACCGAGATGACGACTAATAGAGAAGTATGGAAGAAAAATACATGTTGCGCCGACCGCTATTAAGTAAGGGCAGGAGAATGACGATTACTAAATAACTTCTTATAACGTGATTAAGTTGAATAGGTTATATAGCACTAGGAAATGTTAAGGCGATTTAGGGGAGTGTTTACTGGCTCCACTCGATCTATATACAGGCTGATTATAAATTCAATGGCAATCTTTCGAGTGGTGAAAGTACTCATGAATATGAACAACTTTTGCCATGGGACCAACTCTGGAATACAAACAAAAATCTATGACTTCATTAATTTTCATTTGGATTTACATTTTTATATGAAGCAGCAGATTATAATTACCAGGATCAGAAGTTATGAGTACGTTTACCCCAAAAAGAGACTAACGTCCGTGCGAACGTGGCAAAAACAGAATCGACTGTAAGCTATGAACACTTTTGAATCGAAACGGGATTTTAGGAATATTTAATAACTTTAACTTAACTAAAGCTCTATAATAAATTAAGTTTCCAGTTGAACCCTTTGTTATTGATTTAGGATCGGGAAACAATGATCGCGTTAGAGATTGCTTCGGCTCAAGTTTTACATTTGTTTGAATATGAATTGTTTAACCTGTTTCGTCGGAAAGTTTTCTTCTAATATCAACCACTAGAAACTACGATAGAAATTGTACTTCGATACGTTATATGGACTCATAGTAACAATACTCTTTTCAGTTTACCAGGAAGTAAAAAAAGTTTATTAAACTCGATGTCGTTTAGAATAATTTATTTTACTAACAATATTGTAGGTACCTTTAACTTCAAATATACTGTTACGATAGTCGTTCCAATGAAAGTTTAAGTATTTGTTTTCTAGTAGTTTTAGTGCTGTAGAGTGTAGAACCCGTGTTTTTCATTCTAAGTGAATAAAATTGTATTCTTTTATTGAGAAATAAATGTTTTGGACTTAATGAAAAATAAATTAATGAAATATTGTTATAATTATGATACATTTTGGGGCTTCGAGTAGCATATTTGTGCAGTTATTTTTTTACTTACTTACTTAACAAGAGGACAATTAAAGATATTTTGTATAAAGATTATTCTTAATTGAAAACCCATATTAATTAATAATTTATTAACAACAAGGTATTACGGCTCCTAATAGACACTCCAGTCATTTGACCGAACAATTCTAAGAATAGGTAATTTAGAGTTTGCTTGAAGCACTATCAACTAAATGAATTGGCTCAAATAAAAGAATTTAATAACTTCTTAATTAATAACTTTCAGTAGAATTCTTCAATGAATGAGGCGTCCAGACTTGGTCTTTGAACGAGTCAAATGTCTGCTAAAAAGCCAG
Organism: Agrochola circellaris; assembly: GCA_914767755.1. NCBI lineage: Eukaryota > Metazoa > Arthropoda > Insecta > Lepidoptera > Noctuidae > Agrochola > Agrochola circellaris. The sequence goes on along the minus strand of OU611846.1, from coordinate 9,899,317 downwards.
ACATAATATAAAAATAACAAAATAATCATTGAATATTATCTCCGATGTTTTTATTTTAAAATGGTTTCGCTGTAGTAAATTACCAACATTTTGAATTGGGCAATCGTCTCAGTTCTCTTATAATTCTTGATTTGCAAATGTATTACTAATTGAGGCATTCATCTTCATTGAATTAGGCGTCCTAAGTTTGTCTTTGACCGAATCAAAGGTGCCAAAAAGCGAGGCACATGTAATAAAATAAAAGTAACCGTAAATTCTTAACACTAACAATACGCTCCATGAATGTTTTTTTTTTGTTTTAATAGGGTTTCCCTGAAGGAAAATACCTACGTTTTAAATTAGAAAAACATCTCAATTCCCTTTAACCTTCGTTCTTGTCTTGCAAAAGTATCTCTAATTGAAATTAATTGTGACGCTTCAAAGTACTATTGCGACCAAATTACAGTGTCAACTTGAATTAAAAGAAGTTGTTATTTAAGCAATAAAAAAATAACAATTTAATTCTGTCGAGTTATTTTATTTTATATTAGAGTCACTGAAAAACAAAACAAAGAATTTGCAAGACGCACCGGAAATGCCTGGTAGAGCTATTGGGCTATGAAAGATGTAATGAGGGGTGATCTTGATCTTCTTTTGTCCCATAAGAGAAGACTCATTGACGTAAGCATACCTACTTCCCATCCTCACTTATGGTTCTCAAAAATGGTCTTTTACAGATCAGCAAAAGTCCACGCTCGAGGTTTGCCAGAGGACTATAGAACGAACTATTCTGGCAATTAGACTAACCGATCGGGTTAGGAACACGACTATCTATTCCATCACGACCAGGTTAGGAATTGGGCTGGACACAACCTGCCACAATGTCAGACGATCAATGGGGCAAATTCTCGACCCAATGTGTCCCTCGTAATGGCAAGCGCGACATCGCGGTAGGTCTAGGCGGAGATGGCGAGATGAGCTGGACTCCTTCAACAAGAACTGGTCCTTAGCAGCTTAAAAGGAGAGAAGTGGAAAGCGAGTAGGGAGGCCTTTGCCCTGCAGTGGGACGTCACAGGTTTTTAACAATAATTAGGGTGCAATAGACGACGTATATTTAGTAACCTTATCCGCTTAACTGTTTTTAAAGAGTCATAAAGAACCCTGTAAGAAATCAACACGTATTTCACCTCTCAACAAGGCATCCTCAGGATGACGATTGACTTGTTGCGAACCCGGACATGACGGGTTGCCACGTCAAGCGGCGAACGCAGTGGGTGTCTATTTATTATGTGTATGTATTTTATCATGGATTTCCGCAAAGCCGCGCCTGAGTCAATTAACTAATAATTAGGGTCACTGTATCTATGTAGGCAAAAAAAGAAAAATATCCTAGCGGCAGCTGTAAACTATACAATAATAAATCAAACACGAAGGTCAAAGGTCAAAGTTCTGGTCAAATATTTTCTTTGCTATCTTTTGTAACCATAACACGTTCTAAAAGGTCAGTTAATTTTACCACATAACATGATATCTGTATTCGCCGAAGGGCTAAGCAGAGGTCCCAAGTTACAGGTGAGCCTATTGCCATCACCCGGGCACAAATCCGAACTCCGGGCTGCTATTCAGTAGCAGCCCGGAGTTCAGATTTGTGCATTCCAATTTTAATTCTCAACTTTGCTTGTAAGTATGTACCTACCGTACCTAAAGTTTAAATAAACCTATTCTGTCTGCTCAAACAGTCGGACAATCTAAAAAAAATCTCAAACAAAGTAAAATCGTTGAGAATTCTGACTGTTAACATTTATTACGATTGATGTGGGTACAGCCTTTCTTTTTATTCAGTCTTTTACAACCATTTTAAATTTTAGGTGTGAATACATCGACCAAAATTCATTCAATTGTCTAAAATCCTTTTCCATAATATAGTAGTAATGTGTAGCCACAAAACAAATTATACATTGGGCACATGGAAAACAAATTGTAGACCATGAAATGAATTCTTGTCGATGTATACATTCTTTTTGAGGCTGACTGTACTTTGAAGGGTATCGGCGACGATCAATAGGTACCTCTAGGGGCTCTAGGTATATCATTACGTGTTATAAAAATACTACTAATCATGCCGTTACATTTATTACCTCTCGAGGTAAGTGCCATAATACGATCATTAGTGGAATAGAGGATTTCATCAAACGTATATTATACTAGCTGCGCCCCGTCGTTTCAACCGCATAAGTTTCGATCCCGTGGGAATTTCGGGATAAAACTATCCTATAACCTAACCCAGGTCATGGTCTACCCATGTGCCAATTTCATCCAAATCCGTTCAGCCGTTTTAGCGTGAGAGCGTAACAAACAAACTCACATTATATATTTATTATTATTATTTATTTCGCATTTATAATATTAGTTAGGATTATAATATTTGTATAATAGTGTCCTAGGACACAGGTGCAATTAGCATGGTTGGCTTTGCATCATTTTGTCAAGCTTTCTATAACGTGGAAAGCTCTCAGAGATGAAAAAAAAAAACAATTATGTACAGTGGGCTCCAGAGAAATCTCACCCCGTAGCAATGTGAAAAACAATGCAAGGGGGTGAGGTTTCTCTGGAGCCCACTGTACCTAACATGTCGTACGCAAAAGTGTTAAAGTAATCATTGCTATGTTGCGAAAAGGGGATGGCGCTATTCGTTATGTATAGCTCCATCTCTATCTCGCTCTGGAACAATGAGGAAACATGGTCACGGTTTCCTGCGTGGGTAATTCATGTCACTAGAGCAAGTATTTTTTTACTAAACCATCTTTATTATCTACCACGGCCATGTGCGTATCTTCGGTTTCTTTTTCCATATTTTTTCCTCTAAAATTAATTGAATTACGCCAAAAACAAATCATAGGGTTAGCAAGGTATGGTGGTAGAAGTACATTAGGCACCTATACAGTGGATTTTTGAGAATGGGCAGAAACGACAGCTATCCTAACTGTTGTAGCTACCGGAAAACGGTCTAAGGAGACTGTCCTTAACTTTTTGAGAATTTTTGATCTGCATTTACAGATTTTGAAAAAAAATTACAGCCAGCAAGTACTAGGCAGTTTTCTCAAATAAAAAAAATACACCTATCAATCCTGTTTCTTATAAAGATAAAAAAACTCCATTGGATCAACTGAGGTTTGAGTACTAGAAAAGTCAGAAATCGCAAAAACTTTTCCCATACATTTCGTGGAAAATGAGACTCCAATCTACTTTGCACGATGGATAGACTGGTCGAAAATAAACAAAACAAGGAAATTTCATGTGTACAAGTTTGAGCTTTTGTAAAAAAAAAACCATACAAAGGTTTTTTACAATTTCTGAATTTTGTAGCGGGGTCTTTTGTAACATTACCCATACAAGTCTGAAAAATCCACCCTGTATATAAAAATATTTGGATTGAACGCCAACGACCACAGGACCACGTTTCGGTCAGTGGGTCGTCTTAGGCTTCTTTTTTGCGGTCCCTAAATTAGGAGAAGTAAAAAATCTCACCCTAAACCGCTATAAAATCCGCTATGAAACAGTGCAAGCGCTATAAAGCCTTACAATTTGCATAAACATGAATATTTTTTTATTCATAACACTAACTTTCTTTTAAGAGTTATTATAGTTCATTTTTTTGTTATCTTCCGAAATGTTTTCATAGTAGGTACTCTTAAATTAACAGTAGACATACATAACGTCGTCAATAATGAAACCGGAAAACATAATTGGGTTACGTATTCCGTTGCGGTATTCCGCGAAGGGGTACGCGGAGGTTTTATAGAACAACCTTTAAACCTAGCCAGTTATGTTAAAAATTCCGTGCCTCTAGCGAGCCTATTGCTGTTATCCAAGGTTTATTGATATAGTTTGACCTCTCTTTCTTTACACAAAATTCGTCGTGGTCGACTCTTCACGTGACCAAAGGGCTGCCTCGTTCTTTGGCCAAATAATTAGCATTGCCATACAACGTGGCAATGCTGCCAGTTTTCTGGGCACTTTTCCGGATGACAGCGATGCCGACGAATACTTCGACGCCTAAGTGGTGTCTTTTGTTTTTGTATGTATTTGTAGTTATTTAATTTATTATCTAGTGTAAACAGTTAGTTGTGTTAAATATTGTAAAAGTTATATTATCAATGTTTCAAATAAACTGACTTGGCATAAAAAAAAAATATTATGTGATAATTTCAACTTGTACCAACAGGTATAATATGTGAAAAGGTGAGGTCTATAAAACGGACAATTTAATACAAATGGTAGTTATTGTTCACGAAACAATAAAGATTCATTTAACTGTACCGTATTGTCTTACTCGTAGTCTATAAATACTTACCTACATTATTCATTACATTTCATCATGTAGGCGTAGGTGTATTAAATTCCTTCTGCTCAGATAAGCCCTATCTATCAGATTAACAGATATCATTAGGTAGATTCTGTAAAAAGTTGGCAACCCTAATCTAGGTTCACTTTTCTTTATACTGGCCATGGGAAGCTGAGACCAATCACAATTACCTAAGTGTGGTTCGCGCACCACAAATCGCGTCCGTGCTTTAGTAACTACCTAAGTGTTTTTATAACAGGTTATATTATATCTACATACTTATCTACAGAATGTAACTTGGCATCCTTCCAAGTTAACGTAGGGGTGCCTATATTGACCAAATGATATTTTTTTTCTATGAAATAGTAAAAATAGAAACACAAATCTGAAATAGTTAAAATTGAAAAACAACATCGGGTTTTTGTTGATTTTTGTATTAACAGTAAATATGTTTCTATATTCTAGAGCTTTTGGTCCACCATGTAAATACACTTAAAAAAAAAATTGTTTGTTGAATACAAATTGTTTTTTTTTGTCCCAGGTCCTGTACACTCGCATAGCAGTGGGTCTGTGGCAGAGTTCTCATGCGCTGCAGCATCTGGAGCGGGTTCAATGCTGTGCGACGCAGTTCCCACGCCCTGAGAAGTCGGCAACGGCACCTTTCGACCCGAACCGGCCCCTAGTCGGCAGTAATGATGAAAAGGTATAAACGTATTCTAATTCTCTAGCCTGTTATTCCTGTACGTTGGATATATGGTTTGTTCAAAAATTTTCTGATGAAAATGTAAATTAAAGAAAACGTAAACAGGTACGTTGCCAATTTGTAATTTCAAATTGGCATCGAATGCTTTGATTTGATAATTTGATTAGTTAACCACGATAATCTAATTTTAATTCACTTTAAAGATGTTTTTCATTTGACGCTTAGGGTTAATTTTATAACCTCAATTTCATTCGATGATTTTTCAAATTAATATTTAGGAATATTATTCAAACAACAATTGTTGGAAAATGAGGTGAAATATGAAGTTTAAACCTGCTAAATACAGATTAATGTGTTCCTAATTCTCTTTAGTGAGCGATTGCGTTAAAATTTAATCCGAACCGGGTTTTGTACACATTCATGAAATACTTTTGGAACAGACGATAGTAGGTAGGTAGGTGATATAAAAAGACACCCTTTATCTTCGTCTTGCTCGTTTCTTTTCTGATGAGGTCACCTGCCCATCAAACGGGTCTTCCAACAATTACCGTACTTTAATTAACAAGTAGATAGGTAGGTAAATTTATTTTTCCGTCTCCATTACCCGCTCAGCTATGAAATATTCAGGCCTATTCCTTTCTATTCAAGGCATTATTCAGACACTAAACAACTAGACTGAATAATTTGTTTTCCAAGTACTTATATCCGCCCTTCACTATTCGCCCAACTATGAAATTATTCATGCCTAGGTAGGCAGTGGGCACTAGACTATTCAAAAATTCTTAACAAAAGTCTGTTAACCTTCATCACAAAGGTGAGTAAGAAATAAGTTGGGCTACCTTTTGTACTTTCATTTAAGGATTTCATTAAAAGCCAAAAACAAAAGCACATACTAAAAGTCAAATAATTCTGCAGCTTGATGGTAAACAGTATTCGGTTTGACACAGGTGTGTGTGCCCTCTGCCTCTTTTGCATAAATTGATGCAATCAATTCGTGTTTTCATTGTAATTGTCCAAATGATACGATTGAAAGTATTCATGAGTGTGGTTAAAGGAATAATTGACACGAAAAGCATGCGAGCAATCGAAAATAAACCAAAACAATCTAAAGGCAAGCTTCTTAACTTTTTACTGTTTACTTGAGAAATGCTTTTGAACCGTAACTCCTTTGTCAATTCGGATCTCACACGGATCAAGTTCCGGAATTATTTGCCAGGTAGGTATAAAGTTTGAGTACGGTTACAAGCAACTGAAACGGTTGTGTAATCGTCTGTTTACGGATATGAGCAGGAATAGCCGAATAGCGCCACGAGCGACGGCTTAAGGCGGTAGAGCGTTTATTTAGCAAGTAAATGGGCTCTCTCGCGAAGTAGCGATATACTGTCCGCCATTGTGGATATCACTCTTTTTATAAATGAAAACTTCCAACTGAGGCAAAGAATATAACGTGGTCCGTAGTCCGGAAACCTTATTGAATGTATATTTTTAACTTTTACGTTATCTGATCATTGTTGGTAGGTAGGTTGTCGCGAAGGGTCTATATCACGATTCTTTTCTACCTCCATTTATAAATATTCGTACCTAGCTGCTACACGTCATTTATATTACGTTGCCTATCAAAACCAACATGTAGGTAGGTATCTACATTATCTCAGTGCATACATTATTTTCCCACCATCTCAGGAATAATGTAGTGATCACAAGAGCGAAGTTCCCCTGGCACCTCAAACTTTTTACCCGGCAAACATTTGCTACTCAGTCAATGAAAAGACGCTACTGGAAGTCTCCCGCCTCAAACAAACAAACTGAGATATATGTGTGGAAGGCGGTTAGAGCTTCCATGAATATTAAACTAAATACAAGAGAGTAAAACATTTATTTATTATGGTGTTTATTAACAATGACTTAGTTAACACTTTTTGTTTAACACGACGTGTCATTTACAAGTATTATTTTATCACATTTAGGTATAGAACACACTATAGACATTCAGTATCCCGGATGGTGTTCAATTACTTAGCTTACCTAAGGTTTTCACTTGGTACCCATAGGTACCTAGGTGTAGGTAACTTCCATGTGCTTTTAAGGTGTCCCAAAGTCGGGCGCTATTTGAATGTTTCCGCCCGAAAACAAAAAAAAAACGTACTAATTGGTACCTACCCACCTAACATTGTTTTTGTTAATGAAAAATTTAAATGCATGGTCTTACAGCAAATTTAGTCGATGGAGAGAAGCGCGAGGCTTTTAGGTACACTAACTACCTAGATCATTAAAAGATTTCACAAGGTGTTAGTAGATCCAACGACTATGGTTACTTTGTATAAATTCGAGTAAGATTTAGTTGGCAACGGATAGCCGGAAGGTAATATTTTATATCAGAACCAAATATTATTTTTTCATCAAGTGGAATATTAAACCAATATTAATTTATGAATTTCCCCAGTATGTACAAAATCTTTGATATTAAATTATCTCGTATTACAGGGCAAATGTATTAAGTAGGCTTTGCTCGACATACGCCATCATTCCTTTAGTGGATTTCTAAATATATTGAAAAGTACTTTAACAACAGCTGTTGCTATGATCGTATGAATTTTATGATATTTATTTTCAGACACGACGTATGTATATTTGCTAAGTAAACAATCGTTAAAATATGTAACTAGTCTAAGTCTTTTTCTATTTTTGTAAGCAGCAGTAATACACATGGGTCGTAAGAAATAGTACTAAGTTTAGAAGAAATAGGTATGCTAGGAGTCGTCGAATATAAAAAGTCCATCTTACCAATATACGTGCTAAATGAATATTCCTTCAATACAGAAAGTGGTGACGATGAGCAGCAGCAGCCAGACTGGCAAGACGACCACATCGAAGGCGACGCGCGGCCACGAGACTCGCAACTGCCACCACCTCAGTCACCTGTCGCGCAATGTGCTGCGCGCGCGCCGCGGCGTCGTGCGCATGCTCATCGTCGTCGTGCTCACCTTCGCCATCTGCAACCTACCATTCCACGCACGCAAGATGTGGCAGTACTGGTCGAGCGGCTACGAGGGCCCCAGCGATTTCAGCACTCTACTCACCCCCCTCACGTTCCTCATCACATACTTCAACTCCGGTATAAATCCACTCTTGTACGCTTTCCTGTCTAAGAATTTTAGGAAAGGCATGAAAGAGTTAATATTCTGCAATTGTCACGGGAAAAGGAAAAGTGAAAACTTGATTCTTTTAAACCCCGTGGGTGGCGTCGGTCTGCGCAGGAGTTCGACGCGCTCCACCCGCGCCAACTGCAGCACGGTGACCATCGCACCCAACGGGGAGTCATGAGACATGCGTCGGCGGCGCTTTCTGTACAAGGTGGAAAACATTGATATTTCCTGATTGACGGAGAGCACCGACGAAGTGACGGACAGCAGCGGCTTCTACACTGTCTCTACCGTATCTAGACGTGATCTCTACGACTGAGACAGTGTGTGAAGCGAGAGCTTTCGACTACTTCACTTAAAGACTTCTTGAAGACTTCTTAGTAAATATCGCTGATTAGCACTTTGAGTGTGAGTGATTGTGAACTAAGTGATCGAGCTTAAAGAGTTAGAATATATTTGTTATTAGATGGATTAACTAGGGCTAGTGAGTTAAGACCAAACGTAACATATCTTTTAGTTAATCCTACTTGATGAAAATGTATGACTTCATTTGTTGTTAGATAGATAATGTTTTTAAATTAACTGGTTAAAAATAAGTGAATGTAAATCTAAATGACTGTAAAAAGTGTAAATATGCTATTCAAATTTACATAAAAAGGGAATATTTATGAGTGGGTACGTCGGTACAGTTGTAAGTAAATATAGATTTTATTTTATGTGATATTTATACTACGAAACAGTACCTACTTTGTTACATAGATGAAATTTGGATCACAAAGATTCAAGATGAAGCCACGTAGAGCCGACATCTTGGCCTTGCCCAGAATTTGAAATGCAATAGGTATTTATGTTCAATACCGAAATACCGCTTACCCTGTTATCGCTAGTAGTAGCGGCAGGTTACCATTTAACAACAAGGATGAGACTCTAGGTGAGTGATAGCTGACAATATTATAATAACAATTTCAAATATACGAATTAAGTAATAAAATGGCAACTAAAAATTTAATATCACGACGTTCTATTGATAAAATTTAATCTTGTAAATAGTGAACATATCTAAACATTTTGATACGTTTAGATTCTAATACAGTCAAGCTAAATATAATTCATAGTAGTCCGCCTACTAGCCGAAATATAGCAATCTATGGCCAAATAACCATAATTTACTTTAAAACATTAGGAAATAATGGCTTGAAATATGTTTATTTACTTTTGCCAACATAGATTTATGTTTAATTCGATATATGTATATTTTCACACAGTTTATTACACGAAATACTAGTTATTTACAAAATTGTATTGTACATTATTGTATATAAGTTCTAATATAATATGGTCAAATAAAGTAATTCGATATAATACAGCGTTCCCTTTTAATGACAAGGAAAACTTTGCAATTCAATTTCAAAATAATTTATTTGCAAATATGGGTAGACAATAAATAAATGTTTTACCTTTTTGTAACAATAGTACACAGTCTTGGTATCACCATTTTTTTACTTTTTGGCATGTAAAGTTCCGAGTATAAAGAAAAAAATATCGTCGAAACATTTTGAAAAAAAAAACAATCTTCCTAAATAAAATAATAAGTAAAAATGATATTCCAAAAGGTTGCTTCATTTTTTCAGAACATATAATTATGACATTTCAAGTCAAAGACATGTAGCTAGTTGGCGTCTTTGTAAGCATACCCTTATGGCGGCTGTACACTCTCACCGAGGAACATGTAGAATGTAGATGAGAGCGCGCGGCCCGCCTCGATGTGTCTCGGCATTCGTCGCCCACTTTCCGTCCCGTGTCGGCTTTTTGTACCCGATTCAAAGGATCTCGCAGCAGTTGCGAGTGAGTCGCTGTACACTCTCGTGTCTCCAGTTTTGCTTGCTGATGGCACATAGAGCAACGGCAGCAGCTAGTTCAATTTCTGCGTCCATGCTCTCGGGGTTCACAACTTCAACTGAACTAGGCGAGAGCGTAGATGGCTGCACTGGGCTGAAGCCCCTCGCTCGACACTTTCTCACGAGACCTAGCGAAACCACTCGGACAGGAGTGTATAGTCGCCATTACATTTTGTCGACAGTAATAAATAATGTTCCCAGAGAAACAATGTTTTTTTGTGTAATTTGCAAAAGTTGTTGAACAAACGATAACGAAAAGTAACAAGTAGGTATGATGCACCTGAGAGCTTTTCTGGTCACTAAAAGGCGTCGTGTCTAAACTCATTTCCACGTTCTCGTTGTCTAGATGTTATAATAAAATTGATAGAAATGTACATATTACCAGTAGTTGAGAGTTACATAAGAGGAAACTGGGGACAGTTGGAACATTTGGATGCTGACGCTCGTAGGGAGGTCGTTACGAAACCGAACTCTAAGCGATAAAATGACTTTATTAGTCCTCAAATGGCCACAACTTGAGCTTTTACTGCTATAGTTAGAAGCGATAGGCAGAAACTAAAAGGCTCCTAAGTGAACGTGCTCAACTTTGAATTTGGCGTCATTTTCTCCCAGACAAGACTGTAATCTAACGCGAAAAAACTTAAAAAGTAATTGGACGAGAGCTGTCTGTGTAAAAGCCCGCTCCATACCACAGTAAACTGGAATAGGTAAACATAATTTTTACCGAAATTCAGCCGTTTTTGTCTTACGAAGACAAGGGCAAAAGTACCCACTTTTCGTCTTAAACTTATAATTTATGGTGGATAATGGACTCCACTCAACACAAGCGTAACGCTGATAAATGCGTAGAGATACCCGATATCCGAGCTTGTCCCTGCAGACGTAACCCCGTCACTACGTGAGTTATTTATTACTATTGTTCCAAACGTGCAACTGACCCCTGTCTACTCTACCGGCTGTTATTATTTTCACCTTTTAACCCGAAGTTCATATTAAAAATTCTATTATGAACTGACTTGTGGAGCATTCATTATTATTGAAATATACACAAACACAATACTGAGTGATGTTACGGCCCCGCCGCCGCCAGGTGGCGCACGGCGGGACTTACTGTAGCCATGCCGCTGCGCCAGCCTGTGCACTATGCGCCGTTAAAACTAGCGCGTTCCGCCGCAGCATCAGAAAAATAAAACAGATTCATCATTCATCGTTCTTAAAAATTACGGGAATTGCCTCTCTGGAATACCAGAAAGGCAATTCCCGTAATTTTTTGTTCGCATACGCATCTCATTCGCAAAAAAAAAATTTGACAAGTTTGACAGATTGCGACTAGAATGTGACCGTTTTTTAAAGTACGAGAATTGGCCTTCAGGCCTAGTTCATTATTTTCGAAGATTCACAGCGGCAACAGCGACGAGGAAAATTCACAATATTCACTGGATATTGCACAAGTCTGTACCTTCCTTAAGATAGTTTGATTCTTGTGTATTTAAAATCTGCTAGGTATCTAAAGAATAAAGAGCTATTTTTTCCACTTCCATTGTAAAGTCAGGGAAGCAAATTGACTTCAGACCGTTCACTATAACTTGTCCCTTGCGTCATGCTGGCACCATTGCTTGTCAAGCTTAGTTTCAATACTATTAGAGTTCAAAATGGCGACTGACAGAACAGTGCTACCATTCGCGTCACGGGACAAGTTAACCAACTTATATTGTTGAAATCACAATTGTCATTATTTTTGTATAAAATGGCTATAACACGGCAAATTGACGAAGGGTGCTTAACAATTAACTTCCCTGACTGACCCATTAGACACCTGATATTATATTAATTATATATTTCTGATTGTTAAACTATTACTGAAAATATATTTTTCACTGTGTATTATGAAATATTATGTACTTATTATTATTGATGTATAATTTTGTCAAAAAATATAATTATAAATCTTATAAATAATTCTTCAAGTGAGTTTATTTTTGGAAACCACCAACATTATTTATTACTTTTCTTAAATAATATGACATAATTTGAAGGGCCGCCCAGTGCGAGTTGGTAGATGTCACATGTCTTCGATTTTTTTGTTCTAGGACACGCCGCCGCGCCGGTGTAAATTATTTCATCACCACTGCATTCAAAACGGTGAAGGAAAACATAGTGAGGACACTGTTTCCTTCACCGTTTTGAAAGCAGTGGTGATGAAATAATTTACACAAAGTAAGTAGTGCCTGCTTGGGTTTGAAACCACGACCACTCGGTAAGTCACGGTCGTTTCGACTGGGCCACCAGTCCACCGCTTCTGCACATCAACATAGCAATACTTCTTAAATCAATCAATCTTTTGAAATAATACACAGTAGGACTAACAATTCGGACATAACTTTTACTAAATTACATTTCATTTAAACATTTAAATCACCCTTATACAACATTTTTTTAAATTCATCCATTTATATTGTCCCCTGTTTAGTTCCAATATAAATGGTATTGGAAAAGTAATCAAACGGTGTCGTACTTATCTATCTATGTCGCACTTTTCTATCTACTTACTATCTTGAGGAATGCTTTGAATGGCAAACTTTTAGCTTGTGTGAATTTGGGTTTTTATTATGATTTTTTCTCAAACTTGCTTGGAAATTTCAGCTTTATTTTGACAACCTGCTTCGAGATGAATAGAAAATGCTGTACCAGTCAAATACATGCGAGTAGGCGGCCGGCAATGTTACTATGAAGATCCATATTTGTCGTGTTCAGCGGTCCAATAAATTACAATGAAAATTCAAATCTGTTGTGTAATTAAAAAAATGGAACGAACTTTTTACTTCGTCCCATGGTACCTACCCAAGGAGGTAACTTATCAAAGATTTTATTTAAATTTCGATTTGGCTTGCAAAAAGAGCTGTTATAAGTAAAGTCGAAACAAATTAACATCTTTGCGCGTGAAAAATTATCGTTGTTCGCCATTTATTATTTTAATTTACCTAGTTTGAATTTCCGGGCATTATTTGAGAAAAGTACTGTACAAGCCTTGACCGCAATCAGGCATTGATGGATTCACGTATGTGTGCCTTAGCTTCGCCACGGCCCACATTTTTACATTCGTCCATCAATGCCCCTTTTGCAGGCCGCGACAGTAATGTACTGTAAGTAGAGTAGGAGTAGTTGCCGGGGTTGCGGGTTTGTCCGAAAGGGATATCGCGACCCCGGCACACAGGCAACGGAAAGAACACGGGTGGGTTTCATACAGTAACCAAACCACACCCTCAAAAAAAAAAAAAAAAATGCCGCGACAGTAATGTACTGTAAGTAGAAACACTTTTACATGTCAATCAAACTAGATGAGGTTGGCGTTTCCTATCAGACTACTCTGAGAAGAAAGGCCGAAACAAACTCAGAAGCCACAGTCTCTTCAAAAGTCCTGACATAATATTGATCAAACCATGTAGATAAGTGTCCTGAAATGCTGTTTTGAGGAAAATACTACACCGATTTGAGTAGGCCTGTCCAGTCAGCTCAACTCGGAACTTAAAAAGCTCAACGACTCGATGAAAAATACCAAATAAAGGACATTTGGGTAAGCCGCATAAAGTACTCAAACTGCCACATCATCATTAAAACTAATTTATTTAATTTGCCGACATTACCTAAACCTCTTTTTATTACCTACTATACTAGTACTATACAATCCTTGGCAGTAGTCAGGGATTGATGGACCCACGTATGTGTGCCTTGAGAAAGGAAATTATGGAAGTCAGTAACAATTGAATTCTAAAATCTTATTACATCTGAGATATGTTAACGTTTATCTAGACGCCTAGGTAGGTATTAGGTAGACAGTTTTGTCTACTAAAATTACTAGATAAAAACGTATTTACGCATTATCTGAGCAAACGCCATTACCGTCTATATTTTACCCGACTGAGGCAAAACCCAAAACGAGAAACGTCCTTTCTTCTTCGCCTTATTTTTGAAAAAGGTTTTATCACAATTTTTCTTTGATTGAAAATGGCATTGTTTGTACTTTGTAGGTTCTAAAATGTATATACATAAATTTAATTAAATCGTACTATGTAAATCATGTTGATTGCTTACCGCCCAATGTCTGCGAAAAGGGTAGTACGTTGTCTGTAATCAATAATTCTATTGCTGCGTAAAGTAATTTAATTACATTAAAATCTTTTAAACAATTAATCAGCACTTGCTTTCAATCGTGCATTAAACAGCAACGCATTAATTAGATCGTTTTCTATCATTTTATAAGTAAAGTTGGTATGTTTTAGTATTAATTATATTTATTAGCATTTTAATTTATGAGAAAGCAAATTACTAAAACGTTGGGTCGATTCAAGATTAGACTTCTTAAGCTTTATTTATTGGAAAGGGTTTCACTCTTTGTATTTTTACAATTATTGTCTGTTTTCAACAAAATATGTAAATGGTGTTGGTACAAATAAGTACCTACTATAGTTTGACCGATATCGCTCGTGAGGAAATATTTCTCGACGGCATGTGAAGCCATGTTAGAGGCCCGTGGGCGGTTTAAAACTCTGCCACCAAGTTAGTCACTAACCACACGAAAAGAAGAAGCCGAAAACCGATACCGCTGTGCCGCGATTTAGCTATGTTCGCGGCAAGCCAGTCCACAAAACGGTACCCTAATGCACTGTACTGCGAGATTAGTCAGCCATCAAGTATGCACTAGTGTGCAAGGATTACACCAGAGTTGGCACAATAGGTACCTGCAGCGGTTTGTCGCATTACTAGCGACCCGCCCTTTTTATGTATGGCATCTCGCAGGCCAACCTAGGAGGTTTTCTGCTATTTAATCGGACTTTCCTGTGGGTGCCTCAATAAATTAAGGCCTCTAGCAAGGGTATTAGCGACCAGCCCTTGCTTCACACGGTTTTTACCTATTTTTACGCCTTGATAAAAATTGAGATTTCTTTACTAAATAGAGAGCAGTGTGGTCCAGTGGTAACGGCCGCGACTTACGAGTTGTTAGGTCATAGGTTCGAACCCTGACAGGCGTTTTACTTTGTTTAAATAATTTTCATCACCACTGCTCTCAAAACGATAAGGGAAAACATCGTGAGGAAACTGGCATGTCCTAGAACCAAAAAATCGAATTTAATATGTGACAATTACCAACCCACATCCACAATCCACCACGTGGACCCAGTCCACGTGGTGGATTCCGGCCCACTCCTTCTCACAGAGAGGAGACCTGTGTCCCAGCAGTGGAAATATTATAGGCTGATTGTGTAAGTTATGTATGTATGGATGTACAGAATTGTTTGATGGTATACTTTGTACCCATATTATGCTGTGTAGGTAATTCACCCATTTATATGTAGAATTTATAAAAGAATTGCGACCCGTATAAAAATCCAAATAGGTTCAAAGCTGGAGCATTAGGTGTTTTTTGACGGTTGAATTAGAATAACAAAGGTCTACATAATTATGGTTTCACCGTTCTTTGTTTACCTCACACAATTGGGGCATGTAAGTACCAAGTATTTTAGTGGTATGAGGACCAGGGTGTAAAGTTCACTCATCCTCTTTAGAAAAGGGAGGATCCTCCGATCAGACGGGTGTCGTGTCTGGCGGGTAACTGCGCGGAGGTTGATGTCGGGAGCTTGTATATAATGTACATCGCGCGGTAAACTCTAATTGCGCGATGCAGGATTTGTGTGACGTCAGGAATGTTGTGTGACGTCAGGTCTTTGATGCGTAGTTCGCATGTGGCGATGTAGATACCGCCACGGTATAATACAGAGATATAGAACATAAACAAGATCATGTTTTTGATTAAAAGAATTAGTTTTCTTTATAGAGGAAGTTGTTTATATAAATTTTTGGTTTAGAAGATTTAATTTCGTTTAATAATCTCAGTTCTAATGAGGTACCAAATATTTTGCCGAAAGACGTTATAAAAGTTAGATGAAAGAGCCTTCGATAATGCTTGCTAATTGGTATATATAAAATGGCTTTACAAACGATATTTTTTGTATATACGCCGGAAAACCATCCAAATTAATTTAATACGAATGTTTTTGATAGGAATTTCAACAGAAGTGGACCCTTAGGTATCGGAAATCTATACTTATACTTATTACTTACAATATTATAAAGGTGTAAAATTTGTTTGTTTGTGAGTTTGTATGCAGGGGGTACTCCGAACTACCAGTCAGATTTGAAAAAATCTTTTTGTTTTGGATAGCGTAATTCTTGAGGTAGGTTATAGGCTCGCGGACGAAGTCGCGGGCAGAATCTAGTATTATATAACTAGCTGTTGCCCGCGACTTGGTCTGCGATCCAGGATGAATAGTATCCTATGTCCTTCTCCAGGTCATGGTCTATCCATGTGCCAAATTTAATCAAAATTTGTTTAGCCGTTTTAGCCAGAAATTGTAACAAACAAACAAACTCACTTTCATATTTATAATATTAAACAATGTCAGCTGAAAAAAAAAACTGCTGTTCCATACATTTATGTTCGCATAGCTCGTATTAATGTAGGGAACAGCTGATTTTTTTTCGCGATTTCAGGGTTGGCCCCATAGTGAAAGTTCTTCATAATGATGAGTACAATGCTAACCCCTTAAGAGGATGCAAATGAATTAAATTTCACATTGTATATGTATAGTTGGGATTAGGGTTGTACGTATCTACATCTATGCTCAAAAGTAAAATGTCGTATCTCTATTTAATTTACTGTGTGTAGTTATATATATATTGAAATAAATAATTGGTCAAAAATGTATAGGTATCTATTATCTACCTATTTGTATACGTACGTACCTACCGTAGGTAGGTTAATGGTTTGTACATATTTCTAGTACATAGTTTGTGCTGAAAGAAATGGTACTGCGTTGATTTCAGACTCAAATTCTGCGTCTAAATAGTGACAAAATTGTACCTATTAATATTTTGTATCTATGAAGAGGTAGTAGTATGATGACGTAGATCTTTGAAGTTCTACTCAGATATCTGTAAAAATAAAACCTGCCAAGTGCGTGTCGGACCACGCACAATGAAAGGTTCCGTAGTTGGGATGAATTTATCCCGAGAACAAACTTAAATTAGTTGTTGAGAAAGATGTTCTCCTGTACATCGATAAACGCCACGGTCAATTCTCCAACTGCAAATGTAAGTTTGTAATCGCATTTTCTTTAATGTGATAGACCTACTAATTATCAATTTTCGGACATTTTCCTTTACTTGTGCTGTGAGACCTTGCTTCGTGCCACATTTCATGATTCTAGGTCAACGGGAAGTACCCTGTAGGTTTTGATTTATTTGCGAGTATCAAAATAAATGTCACATAAATGGCCGTATTTTTGTATTGTGTTGAGTTAGAAGCCTTTTTAGAGTTCCAAGGGAACATATATTTACGTATTTGATATTAATTTCAACTTGATACCTCCACGCGTTCCTGAGAAAATGGGTCTTGACAGACTGACGGACGGACAACGAAGTGATCCTATAAGGGTTCCGTTTTTTCCTTTTGAGGTACGGAACCCTAAAAACAAAGTCAGAACTTTCTCGGTATCTAATGCTAATTATTAATACCTACTCAATACACACATACTTTAATATAAATTCCGCGAAACATTCAGAATGATCAAGTATATACGTAAATTATGATCATATGTGAACAAGTCAGTAAATTAACTTCTTACTTTGCTTGAACGCAATCATTAATTTGTTTTTCCAATCGTTTGATGTCAGATTGACATAATTTGAAATAAATGTATTACAACACAAAAAAAAAAATGTTTTAATTATTTAATTATGCTAAAGCGTTTGATCTTTGATACTGAAATTATAACGTTCATGCTATTAAACGGTTCACGGAGGTGAGAAAATTGTTTATTGTTTGAACACAATGCCATTCGCTGTTATAATGGGTCTCAGTAATTGTCCTTTATCTTATAATAGAATTGACTATTTATACACCATTGAGAGGAGCCACCGAAAGCCACCGAGAGGAGCTCGTGGTTAAGTAATAACAGCCGCATGATTCGCTCCATCAGGTTAGGCTACGCTTGCCGGGGTTGGTCTGTGGGTCTGGTGACCATCTTAACATACCGAAACTCCTCCGTGCCTCGGAAAGCACCTTAAGCCGTTGATCCCGGCTGTCATTCGTGGATCTTTGACACTCGTTACGGGTCGTCAGAGGCCCGAAAGTCTGACAACCAGTCTTACCAAGGAGTATCGTATTACCCAGGGTTGTGGAGATCCGATTGGCAGTCGCTTCATGTAAAATACGGTATTCAGCTGCATCCGGTTAGACTGGAAGCCAACCCAAATATAGTTGGGGAAAGGCTAGGCAGGTTGATTGATTTATACACCATTGCTTGGTTAAATAAATAATAACTTCCAGTACTTTTTTTTTTTTCACTTTTATTTTACATACCATCACGCCTGTGTTCCTCAAAGGGTAAAGCAGAGGTGTATTACCTATAGTCCACCCACATTTCGCCGGTAGTCCTAAATAGGTACGTAATACGGGGCGAGCCTATTGACATCAACCACGCACAAATCCAGACTCTTGGCTGCTGAAAAATGTCTGATAGAATTTTTTTATAACTCAACCCGGAAAACGAACCCAAGACCTCATACTGAGCAGCTTAGCCTTTGCGACCTCCAGATCAACGACGCAATTTTTAAATAACGTATAAATACATTATTATTGGAGAAAGAAACTTTATAAATTAGCAGACGGGTTTCATTGAACAAACGTAAGAAATATTCCGTAATAAAATAAAACACAATTTACTTCAGGAAAATAAATTGGCCGACGAAAAGCAATATTCACGTTAGATGGAGACAAAAGCATTTTTTTCAGTCGTGATTTAAGGGATACATATAACGTAGTACTTTTGGGCTTGAAATGTTACATATACCTTTCAAGATTAACCAAGAGACGAAATAATTCGTAAAAACTTTTGTGATACTTACCTAAGCGAAAAACCCAATTTGAAATGAAAATACCGAGAATCAGTTTTGAAATTCGTTGACTCAGAACTTATGACTTCTGAAAATCCATAGAAAAAAAAAGACGAATAAAGTAACGATAGCATTAGAATTGAGAAAGTAAACTAACAAAAAAATATTTAATTATGACAATAAAAAAACTACACATTTTTCAGCCCCTTTTTTCAGTTGTACGCTCGACCTTTAACTTGGATTGACGTCCAGCGGTGGATTGCTATTGGACGAGTTGATTGATTGATTAAAGGGTCACAGGGAGGTGAACACAGACCAACGACAGATGGGACACAAAGACACACAATAAGTACAATATTACTCAAGTGAAACGCCCGGAAAAGCTTTCTTGCTTAACTTGACAAAAACCGTCCTGACAGAAAAAACGTTCAATTTAAAGGGTCGACTAAAAGATTCCCTGTTTATTTATTGCTTAACGAGGAAAAGACAGTACAAGTTTGCCCATTATAAACTTAAAATACAACTAGTACGAGAAAAAGGGTGTGTCCGAGATGTAATTTATCGCTAGATCAAACAGGAAAATTGCGATTAATCGTGAATTAATAGGAACACTACGCCACAGTAATTCCTGTAGATACATATATATGTTATAACTGAGAAGTTACTCGATATCCAGCTCCCCTCTTCCGTAACTTAAATTTACATAATGTACAACTGTACTGTTTACTATTTATAATTAATTACAATTTTGAGAATTATATATATATAATTCTCAAAATTGTAATTAATTATAAATAGTAAACAGTGGCATTTCTTGTGTACATTATGTAAATTTAAGTTACGGAAGAGGGGAGTGTCCTAATACAGGCATTTACTTGCTTAAAGGGACACTTCTATCACTAGTATGTAGTACAAGCTTGTTAAAGAAAATAAACTATTTGTATTTGTATAACGAGCGTTCAAACTTATTACTTAAATCCCCCGCAAAGTCCTCACAGACTTTGCGGGGATATTGAAATAATCTTGCTACTCAGCCTGTGTTGACGATAAAATATCCACAAAGTGTCTTTTATTAAACCTGACTTATGTTTGGGATGCGTCAAGAGGTTTTGATTATTTTTAAATAAAAGTTTTTCAATGCAAATTACTTTGAAGGTAACTATTTATTTTATTTATTTATTTAACGGTTTATGTACACACATATAAACAGACAAGAAAAAAAGGAACAGAAAAATACGTACAAAGGTGATGCTTATTTCTAAAGAAATCTCTTCCAGCATACCTGCGATAGGAAAGTAGTTAAAGAGATGTAGACAACGTGTGTAAGAGTAGAAGAGAAAATAAAATACATAAAATAAAAACACCTAATTATTCACTAATACAACTATAATATTAACTATAAACATACATTATGAGAATAAACTTACATACATACTTCTAAAATAAATATCACTAAAATATACTAACTATATTTTCACGAAAGGTTTCTTTTTGAATCAAAGAACACCAGTATCCTGTCCTATGAACCAGAAAAACCTGGATCATCATCATTTTGCAAATAACAATAACGAGTATTTTTCTCAATTCAAAAGAAAATCCTTAAGAGAATATTTTCGCCATAAAAAGTCTATTACTCGACTAAAGCGCCCGAGATAGTTGTACCTCAGTGCCGTTTACGCGCCCCCGGAGTTACGCTAGATTTAGATAGGTACCTTATGAATTGCCATATACGTGAGACACTTGTGTGGCGCCATATTTATGAACTGCTTACCTTAGGAACCATATTACTTCCTAAGATGAAAAGTAGGGTTTGGTATACCGTATCCTTCGCGTAAAATATTTAATCGTAGCTCAAAAAATATCTGAGCAGTTAAGCACAAAAAGAACTATCAGACCTATGTTCGGAACCTTAACCGTGACATTACAGTCTAAGTAGCACATCTAAACTTATATCCTAACATTATAAATGCGAAAGTGAGTTTGTTTGTTTGTTTGTTACGCTTTCACGCTAAAACGGCTTAACAGATTTAAATAAAATTTGGCACATGGGTAAAACATGATCTGGGTTTGGACGTAGAACACTTTTTATCCCGCTATTCCCACGGGATCGAGACTTATGTGTGTGAAACCGCAGGGCACAGCGAGTATTTTTATAAATGGTTCTTGACTCCCTATAAGTTTTTGTTGACTCAATAGCGTATACTGCGTAAACCGATATTCTAGCGTCTCCATAGTTATTTACAAGCAGAGGTTCAAACAGTAACTTATTCCATGTCACGTGAAACTTTTCGTTGCGCATATTGGAGTTACCCATTTCAGTTACAGCCGCCAAAAATAAAATGTAGGGCAGTGTCGTGGGACACCCGGTTGGAACGAATAGTATGGTCGCAGTTTTATAATATTCTTGGAACTGTGAAAGGTCTTTGCCTAAAACGAGAACTGTAAGAGCTAAATTCCCTTCGTGGTTTAGTCATTCGTTAATTAGGATTAATCTGAAAAGGAAAAAAATCTAAAGAAATATAAAAGATTCGGTAATCCCCGAGACAAAATCGAATATCAATTACTCCGCTCTCGCTGTCACAAACTTTATGATGAATGTACAAGTACAAAACAAAAATATAGACCAACACTCCTAAAAACCCAAAAGCCTTTTGGAGTATTATCAAAAACAAACGCGGTGGTAAGTCAACTATTCCTGCAAAAATAATACTGGGAGACAAAATCGCTAAGACTGGCCCTGAAATTGCAAATCTATTTGCTCATAAATTTTCCTCCGTATAAACAGCAAATGCTACCAAGCAGTCCACACCTTCACCCTCTCATTACGTTCAATCACTTGACCATCAATCACAATCTGGGACTTCTAACTTCATATCGAGCGTAAAATTTGACGAAGCCGACGTTTTTAAGGCAACTAGGAAGATTGATCCAGCAAAACGTACGTACCTGACCTTGTTCCACCAGTATTTGTTAAAAGATGCGGTTCTGCCCTTGCACTTCCATTATTGCTGATATTTAACCGTTCCTGAATGGAAGGCAAATTCCCTGAAGAATGGAAGAAAGCTCGTATTGTTCTAATATTCAAAAAGGGTGATCCAGTCAGCGCCGTTAATTACCGTCCGATATCGATACTTTCATGTTCTTCGAAACTGTTTTTGTTGTTACTAGTCTTATTTACGTTAGTCAATTTTAGTTTATTTTATTTTAGGTTTAGTTTAGTTTAATTTAGTATATTTAATTAGTATATTTAATTCATTTATAACAATATTTTGTTGCCTTGCAGGCAACAAAATATTGTTATAAATGCAATGTACGCCGTAATTGTCATGTACATTAGCCCTTTAGTTATTAAATTTATTTCTGGCATAAGTTGAATGTATGTGATGTGGATATGCTTTTTTTAAATAAATAAATAGACACTTGAAACTGACTTTTTCGGGCATAACGCTTTTTCGTTACGTGACGATTTCTACTAGTTTAATCTTACCCCAAGCCCTGTTAAAGAACTTCGTTCCGAAAACATGCCGTCCGAACATAAAAATATGTAATTCATCGTCATGGACAAACAATTTTCAGGTTAGCAACGGAAGCTTAATTTCAAGCCTACTGAACGAAATGCCAATAGTAAAATGAATGGGGACAAAATGCTAATTGCTATTAGAGGAAAAACAGAACACATTACCAGCTTCAAACGCGACGATTTGTCCGTACCTGTTATCCCCAAACTACGTTTTGCAATTTACGGTAAGCAAACTTCAGTAAGGCTTTATTAAAAAAATAACTGCTTTATTTTATAGAACTTACTAGCGATATAATCAGTTTTACCTAACTATTTGCCACTCATGTTCGGCCTTGCTTATTGACTGTGAAATACCCAATCAAAAACTGAATTTTCGCTCTTAAATTGGACTCATAATACGTAAGTCTAAACTTTTATTCGTGTTCAAGAACTATTTTCTTTCGTGATAATAAATAAAGGTAAATGTACCTTTTTATGATATTCTTGTGCCTAATAATAATGTAAGTATACTTTTAGCGTCGACCACATTAACATTTTGGACATGATAAAGGACCGGAAACGTAAATTTCAATTACGATCCACAATTTTCATTATTCACGCAATATGAGCACTGAACACAGTACCTAATTAGGTCAAACACAGATTAACCTCACAAATACATTAATTACCTACATGTCAAAGTTAAATTAACGTGAAGGATAGATAGCAAAGTTTCTTATCTTGTGAAATATACAAACTTGACACTTCAACTCAAGTGTCAACTGGGTGGACCCAAATCTTTATGTCTCGTCAAATAACTGTAATATTATAGGGAGATGTGTTATAACACGCATTTAATAAGCTTTAGTAGATAGTGAACACCCTAAATGTAATAACCCTTAATTAATGTTTACTAAACACCAAAACACTGTTTGCTTTGTTACTGTAATTAAAGGATGAGCTCATACTTAGATAGATAGATAAATCGTTTATTTGGTGCACACAAAAGACAGCATAAAATATTGATATTCTGCTGGATCCCTGCAGTGACATACGGATGTCGAGCAGATGTAATGATAAATAAGCGAATTATTGGTGTTGTGAAAAGTGAAATGTGCAGAATGAAATTACGTAAGTATACCCGCAATTTAAATAATGACAGAATTTTTTAGTGATAACAGTAAAGTTTAGCATTTGAAAACGTTCTTGTTCGATAGTGATTGTGTATTTGATAGGTACTTGATTATTTAAATAATAAAAAAAAACACTTATAATAGTATTCACTTTCAGTTGGGGTTTGGAATAAATAAGTTATGAACGGATTATTATTATTGAATGAAGATTAAAAACTTAATAAATGAACTTTAAAAAAAAAACACTACAAAGTGAAAAATAACTTTAATTTCGGAAGTCAGTGTCTTCGGTGTCGGTTTTGAATTTTTGTTTTTTTTTTTGGAAGTCTGTTGTTTTTTTTTGTAAAAAGTTTTTATATTTCACTTTTTAGTTGTGGTACCTACCCCACACAAATTCGAATACCACTACCTGCTATATAAATAACAGTGACAGGAAGTTATTATCATATCATCCACTTAAACTAAGTGGGAAAAATACGTATTATGGAAGCTTACTCAAAAACTATCCAAGCAAAATTAATAAAATTTAAATGGGACCAACTTGGGAGCATACCGTTTAAAAAAAAAAATATAATCGGTTCCCAATTGACGGACATATCGGCGGACATACATAAAAAAAACATACATACGCGACGAACATATCGCTGGCCCCGGGCAATAAAGCGGTAATATCTAAAATCAAAATTTACAGGAGAAGTAAAAATACATAACTTAGTCGTAAGAGAATGTTCCATGCAATAAAGCTGTTATTGTCATTTATTCTACATAAATATTATAAAAAAAAACTGAATAAAATAAGAGTGATAGATTGGTACTCAGAGAAGCCAACAATCAAATAACATTAAAAAGGGCGTTACCGGTGTTTACCGCTATATTGCCCGGGGCCAGCGATATAACCTCCTCCTTTTTGGAAGTCGGTTAAAAATAGACATTTTCATTGCCTTGGTTTTTGGTGTAGAGTAGACTAATAGTTAAAACAAATGGATCGTGTTGTACCTATAGTCAAAATAAAAGCGATTATCATTCCGAGTGTGATCCGCAGCTATCGATTACATAAACGTTACGGAAATAGGTACGGTTATTATGCATACAGATAAGCAGTGGAACTCCCCATCGGTGTCTGCGTTTCAAGATACCTGTACCGAGGGATGGCCTGGGAGTTTTCAAAGTCAAATTCTTCGAGAATAGGTTACTTCTAGGCAAGCGTGCATTATAATTGACTGCACCATCGCTTACCTTGGCGAATGGTGAAACGTGGCCGTAACAAATATATAACAAAATAGGTTCTGGACGGGTCCACTCAATTACGCAACACATTTTCGTAAACTATTACGACTAATTTATTTCATTTTGACGGTTCAACAACATTCATTGTGTTATTTATGTTGTTGAGCAGATTTTTTTCGAACTTATGAAGCAATGGATTAGCAATCTGTTTCAAAACGATTCAGATTTTGATTCATCGTGTATTACGCAATTAGGGGTGCTGGTCCAATCTGTATGGTCTTCACATGATCTGACCAAGATTATGTCTGGACTTAGACTGTGACCTCTGAATTTATTTCGCCTTTTCTTCTCAGAGTAGTCAGATAGGAAACACCATCCTCATCTAGTTTTTAAAATATGATTGACGTGTCAAAGTGCTTTGTACAAATCTATGTACTTACAGAAATAAATTATTTATCATTTACAAATCGTATACTCTGTAAACAGAATTAAATTACCATAAACTTTGATGATAATAATGTGTTTTCCATTCTAGTTTAATATGTATGAATTAATTAATGTATGCAAATCAAGGAAGCGTGTATAATTTGCTTCCGGTTTGCCTCAAGTGAAACTTGAGCTGAACTTGATGTGAATATTTCACACAGCGCTAATCGCCCTGTAATTAATTATTGTTTGAATAGCCTCAGTGGAGATAATGTTTGTCTGACGCATCTTGGGCAGTCTGCTCTGCTATCACCTTGCTAACTTGATACTATGGAACAGATAAAAGTAGGTACTTATCCTGAAACCACAGCAGCTCGAAGTCAAAGTCAGTCAAATAATTTATTTTAAATACGCACATAAAAGGCACTTGTGAACGTCAAAATTTACAAAAAAGAATTAATTGATTATAGTCGCCCATTCCAAACGGTAGTTTTTGTATGGAGAAGAATGGGCAAGAAAATTCTCTTTTAAAATGTTTCGTTTGCTTTGCTCATCAGACAGCCTGCCTACACTGGAACGTTTAAGGCTGCCGATTCTTAAAAACATAACAATATTGTATAAAAGTAAAATATCTGAAATCTGAAAAAAATTACCAAGGAAGATAATTTTCATAATTTTGCCCCGGTCAATCCTTCCGTTAGACATAATTTGCAAAATCCACATTACTGTCTCATTCCGGCAATCTTTGTATAAGTTACTGTGATATTTCTGGTCACGTTCGCCAGCGGTCGTGACTTCCTGAGCAATGCTCATTCAGCCCGAACATCTTCCACAAAGTTCCTTTAGGAACAGCCTTTTTATTTCCCTCGGTACGACCCGGCGATAAGATTTACAGTAAAACATTTAGGAAGACTTTTGGCTCAATTGTTGGCTGAAATCACTTTTTACTTCTTACAGGATTAGAGTAGTAAAAACTTGCCTGACTTTAGTACGCACGTTTCAATGCGGGACAATCAACCGCATGACTGTGGTAACATTTGCGCTACAAAAACGGCTACGACAGCCTCCACGACGGCTACGACATAAAGTCGCTGTCAAGGTCATATTGCAGGGACGTGCCATTGATTGCAGAAGTGGACTGTTTCAGATACTGGTGCCCGGTGCTTATTTTCTAATGTGATGGAGAGAGAAAAACATTATAAAAACTGAAGAAGATATAAAAAGTAAGGATTACAAATAAGTTTAAGCACTAAACAACAGTCTATTAGAGAAAGGGATAGGATATTTTCTCCGACTTAAAAATATTGTATGGCTAGTTCCTGCATCTTAGAAGGAATCGCAAGTCAGGCCGCAAGGCAAATGTACGCTTCGCAAGCGCCTCGCTCCTCTCCCTCATAGATTAACTATGTACAGTGTCAAGACCACGCAATTAAAAGTGCGACAGAACACTGGACTCAGGAGATCTATTTTCTTTTACACTCGACCGCAAAATTTAGGAGCCGCCTTCACCCTGGTGTTTTACTACACTCTCCTAACTGTTTGTTTACAGCCTAATGTAAGTTGTATGAGAATATTAGTTTGGCTTAACGTCACATAAAATAAGCTCGCCCAAGTGTAAAGTTCATGGTTTTAACAATAACTTGTTATGATCGAGAGACTTTATGCCATGTTACTATGTTCAATACTTATCAAAAGCAATTTGTAGATTGATATATCATAAAATAGGGTACCTAATGTGATTTACGGAGGCAGTTTGAGGTTTCTATGCTTACATCTGCTTAGAAACTACCACAGAGAGAGACATTATATACGAGTATGTATTAGGTAGGTAGGTACGTGTGTAATTAATTATGTATGCGTTAAAAGAAAGAAGAAAGAATATACATTTATTTAGCACAGACTAAAACACACACAATATAATTATACAGAAGACAAAAAAAGAAAAACAAATAAAAAAAGTATAAAGTGCGATGTAAGCAGAAATTTGATGGGGAGTGTGCCTTAGGGCTGCGTCAAAAAGGCCCAGTTCAGCAAAAATGCCAGACAACTATAATTGCATGACGCTAGTTTACAACTGGACCTGAGAGTGTGATACAAAATGATGAAATGATGATGACACAGAATACAGAATAATGATGTGATGGATGTAAATCAGTTTTATAATGTAACGTGTGTATGCAGCATACATAAAACAAATTTGTGTCAGGTAAAAAAAAAAAAAAGAATATGTAGGTATATAAATAGTGTGATTGTGCATAAAATTGCAAATCAACACAAAAAAACAATTTGATAAATAAATGAGTAAATGAGACGAATGCTTGAAAGACCATTGTTAAGCAAGTAAGTAAATAAATAAATCCCTTGAAAGGAGATAGCAAAAAAAAAACCTGCTTAGAACGATGCCAGACTTCCATGTTCTAAAACATTGTCTCAATGTATTAATGCACTAACGCATCGCTCAATACGCCATAGATAATTCAGCATACACTTAATACACTGCAAGCAGGAATATAAATATAAAAGGAATTGTTACAATCCCATAAAGAACACCAAACTATGCTGAATTTGTACCTCGGTTACAAATAAGCGAAGTGGCATGTTCATTATTAATTAATAAATTCGTTAATATCTGATTTACCGTACCTAATTTCAATATGAAATATTGGTTCAATAAATAATTAGTCGAACCTCGAGTTAAATTGTGAATGATACCACTTTAGAACAATACATAAACAACAAATATTGAATATATAAAATTCAAATCCAATTTTTTATTGAATGTATTGAATCATTTCGGACCAATATAATATCAACGAAAGCCGGGACCAACGGCTTAACGTGATTTCCGGCACGGAGGGTCTCGATAGGTATGTAATGGATGGTCACCCATCCACGGACCGACCGCAGTTAGCGTTACTTAACCTTGAAGATCATCCCTACTAGATGATGATAGTACCAAAATCTCATTATAAGTACCTGCCTACAACTTAGGGATGTACATTTTTTGTCGTAAGAATAATAAACCCTACTTATTCTCCTCAGATTGAAATTGGTGATTCAAGAGCAATTATATTCTGAGTAACAGAAAGAACCTTCAAGAAAAACAAAGATGTATTGATGTTTACGCATCAGTAGTAAGTAATACTGCTATTTTATCCTTACTCGTTGTTACATAATCAAAGCGAGATACTACGAAGGTACATCAAAACAAGCAAATCCGTTTATATTTGTTGTTTGTTATCTAGAAAATAAAGTAGGGACTACGCTGGATTGGACTAAACAAAACATACCTTGAGTTCTGGGCGACAGAGGGCTATTTATTTAGATTTACACTTTACACCGAAAACATTGGATGGAGGAATATTTTAAATAATAAAAGGTGTTGAACAAGAGTCCCTATTTAATACAAAGAACTCCTTCAGCATCCCAATTTAAACCGGCACAGATTATTAGGTAGGTTATAATGAAACACCTAGTTAGGGGCTTGCTATATTACTTTTTACGTAAAAGCCAGTCCCGTGCTACTCGTAATAGAGTTAATCTCTACTTTAATTAAGTGTAACTATGGAAAAGCCTTTGTGCCAAACATTGTTATAATCGGTTTATCGGACAAGCTTTTCAACGTGAATAAACAGTATTTTTGATGCAGTCTCGTTAACGACACTCGTTAACTTTTTCACGTAACTAGTTGTTACGTTTATTACGTAGACGTCGAGTTATATATAGGAACATTATAGGAGTTGTTGTTGTGTACAGAGTTCACAGATAATGAAGATATTTTGAGAGATTTGGGCACTCTCTGCCAGCTCAAAGGGAATATTGTGTAATACCTATCAACAAATAGATATGAGGAAACAAAGGGTCGTATTAAGCGTCGTGCAGACTAGCGCGATGCGACAACGCGACGCGACACCGGTTATTGTTATACCGTGAAGTTTTCTTAGAAATTGTATTGTTCAAGTCGCGTCGCGCCGTCGCGTCGCGCTGGTCTGCACGAGCCTTTAATTTACATAACAGCTGTTATGCAGACGTGGCGAGAATGGAACAATTTCAGCATGCATGACCGTTTAATATCACTAAAGTATTGTATGAAACTCATGCCATAGTAATAAAAATAATGAATTGATTTATTGCAATTCGTAGTATTGTAGTTTTATGGATTGTTTTTTGCTTTGGAATATGCCTAAAGGGTACCGTGCTGAAACCTGAACTAGAGCATTATTTATTCATAGTATCTAATTTATGTTATAATAGGTATGCCAAGCTTAGGTAGTAGTTATCCGCACTTAACATTTAGCAAATAGAAAAAAAGAAAGAAAGAACGAATAATGTTTATTTGGACACAGTTCGTGAAACACAAAATAAAAAAAGTGAAAATAATATTTTAACAACAATGTGTGTGCCTCACGGCTGCGCCAAAAAGGTTAATTTCAGCATTAATGCCAGACAGGTGTTGTCTGACGCTGATTTTTTAATGAACCTATAAGTAAGGACAAGTGACGGTATATAAAGTATAAGTACGGCAAATAAAGAAGCCAACAATTACTAATCATAAAGATAACGCACGACGGCCAGAAATACAAGGCGAATTCCCATTTCAAATGTAGATACATAATTTCCAAGAACAATGAGAATGTTACTGTATGTAAGTTATCGTTGTAAATCTGGCCGCATCGCACATGTACGTAGGTCCAACTTCCCAGCCATAATGCCCGACTGTTCTCCCGAGAATATGCAATGAATCATAATATAAAATGCATAGAAGTGCCCATAATATCTTGGCAAGCCTGCGGTGAAAAAACGAACTTCATTTAAAAGCACTGAATTTGTGGTATTGTAGACCCCTGCAAGCTTCGCCAAACTTTTCACAACTATTCACATTCATTCGTGCGGGTCACAGACTAAATTTTAAATAACGAATCCCTTCGGCCCGATACGATCGTGTTTTAACAAAAAGAATGCTCAGTGTTATCTAATTCACTCAAGTAATTCAAACGGTGTACTGCTTACCTTTGTTAAAGCTGTTTTAAGTAAAACTTCAACAAAAGTTTGGGTTTATCTTTTAACAAAATTGGACTTATCAGCGAAGGATGCGCAGTGTTTCTTGCTTTTTAAATCGGATTTTCATTTAAAATATTTGAATCAAAAGTTGGATTTAAATTAAAAAGCTCAATGTTTTTCGAGTTTAACAATCAATTCAATTTGGTTCACCGCATTCTATTCACTGGACCATCATACTTTACGATCTCTGGCATTTGACTGTAATAAATTTGGTTATTTCTGACCCAGTGACCAAAGTGTGACCTAAATGGGCTCTTGAGTGCCAACGTGCCTTTCTTACGATTGTAATTTTTCACTTTACTTTCGAGCTCTTGTTTTATAAGGACAGAAGCTTTGTCTTCATTTAAAGAATTAGACACGAGACTTTGAATGTTGACGATATTTTTGCGCCTAATCTGCTGGGCAAAGCTATGGATGTTTGCGACCATAAGTCGTGTAAATATCTATTATTGGAACGAAGTTCTGTAACGTGACCTGTAAACTTTCAGAAATCGTCACGTTAAAAAGTGTTAATACTTGCGACTGTCTTCTTTCAACTCAAAGAGAAAGAAAGAGAGAGAGAGAGGGAACGCCGTCAGAAAAAAAACAAAAGAAAAGAGTAAAGTGTCGATTAGTGATGTCAATTTAGTGAATTTAGTGATCGTCAATTTAGTGTCGTGGGACACTAAATTGTAATAACACATCGGCCCGAGTACATGACTATTTTTATCGCGAAAATAAGTACTTATAACTAAATTTCAAAACTTTTTTGCTAGAATACATTACGATTCCGCCCACCAGGTGTGCGTAAAATAACATGATTTGTATCCCTATAGACACGTTTGTGTTGCTATTTCTATAAATAACAGTGATAAAATGCAAATACACGGCATAAGCATCATTTTTACATAGCATTTCTAAAGACGGATTGTATAAATAATATTTATTTATTTATTTATTTATTTATTTATTAACTATGGATGACTTACAGCTAAAACAAACAGAATAAAAAATTGTATGTGAGACTGACAGCCAATTAAAAGTCTTCACTTCTAAAAACAGATTGGCAAGAAAGAATGTGAACAGCACAACACAGCTACCAAAAAAGAATAGAAAAATAAACAGTATAACATTCAAGCTTAAACCAATTCACATTTTATATTTATACAAGAATAAAGACCTTAATATACGAAATCTTAATTAAAAAAGTCAAGGCTCAGGCACTTTCTGACCGAGACCACACTTGTTAAGAAAGGATCAAAATCATGCTGTTTGCACATACTATTAAATTTGCTACTTGCACGCACTATAAATGAGTTTTGCCTGTAATTCGTAGAGGTAAATGGAACACGCAACGGTGCGTTCCATCGCTTCGACCTTCCGGGAACGTTAAAATAAAATTTGGATAGAATATCAGAGTTATTAATTGAATTATTGAAAATTTTAAATAATGAAATACAGTCACAGATTGTTCGCCGATTAATTAGAGGTAGTATATGATACTTCTTACAGAGGTTGAGGTAATCTTCAGACCGGTAGGGCACTTTCTGATGATAACACAAATACTTGATGAACCTTTTCTGGATGTTCTCTATACGATCAATGTACTTGTGGTAACATGGATTCCAGATTTCAGACGCGTATTCCAAGTGGCTTCTAACAAAAGTACAGTATAGAATCTTTAAAGTTTTGGCTTGAGTGAAGCACCTGGACAGCCGCATTATGAAACCTAGGGCCTTAGATGCTTTAGCGACTATGGCATCGACATGAAATTCAAAAGTTAGCTTAGAATCATGATAAACCCCCAGATCTCGGATGCAATTCGTTCTAGGTAGTACTTGATCACCCAAGATATACGATGAAGGTATAATTGTACGCTTTCGAGAATACGTTAGAACCGAACATTTAGCAGGGTTAAGATCAAGCTTACTCCTACGACAATAAGCCTCCAAACGACGCAAATCATCCTGAAGTGCAATCACGTCCACATGTGATGATATTTTGGTATAGATTTTCATATCGTCAGCAAAACATAACAGTTTGGATGAAATCAAGCAAGAGTTGATGTCGTTTATATAGATAATGAAGAGTAATGGGCCGAGCAATGAACCCTGGGGGACACCACTGGGGACAGGCACCCAACCAGAAATATAATTACTTAATACTACTGCTTGGGACCTGTTCTCCAGATAAGAAGAAAACCATCTGAGTAAATCGCCGCGTATTCCCATACCATATAGCTTTGATATTAAGATCTCATGGTCAATCCGATCAAAAGCTTTACTGTAATCAGTATAAACGACATCAACCTGCTTACCGTTATCCATGGCGTCAGTAATAAAATCATTGAGCAGAATTAAGTTGGTGACTGTAGACCTTCCTTTCAAAAAACCATGTTGAAAGGAACTAAATGAATTTTTAAGAGCACTATACACCTGGTTATAGATGATCCTTTCGAAGATTTTTGCCACAATACAGAGCTTGGATATTGGCCTGTAGTTAACAATTTCGGTTTTTACTCCTTTTTTGTGAATAGGCGTTATGAAAGCCGATTTCCAAAGTTGAGGTACAACACAAGTATCCAAGGATTTCCTAAAGAGAATCGAGATAGGTTGGGCAATTGAAGTCGGACATCGTACTAGAAATTTCGATGAAATATTATCTGGGCCGGCTGCTTTAGAAGTATCCAACTTGCGAAGCAAGTTAGAAACCTCATCAACGTTCACTTCAATGCTACATATATCAGATAGGCTGGAAGATTCAGTAAAAAAAGGGGGTGAAGATATTCCATGACTAGGGCCAGTATCCAGAAATGTAGAGTGGAAGTACGTAGAAAACGCTTCGCATATTGTTTCTCCGGTACGCAACGCTTCGCTATTATAGTGTAAAGTGCTGGGAACTGCATTTGAGTTATGTCGTTTTTTAACGAAGGTCCAAAAATATTTAGGATTTTCTTTAATAGATTTTTCGGTTAAGTTCAAGTAGTTTTCGTAACATTGCGATTCTAATTTCTTTACCCTTTCACGAAGAAGCTTAAATGTTGACTCATCCGCTAAATTGCCATACGTCTTGAACTTTTTTAAATATTTGTATTTTTCTTTAATTGTTTTAATTAATGCCGAATTGTACCAAGTTGGATATTTTTTACTACGATGTAATTTTTGTGGAATGTATTTTGCGTGTAAATTGAGAATAAATTGATTGAAAAGGTTTAATGATTCATCAATTGATCGCGCCGCAAACTCGGATTCCCAGTCAGTCGCGGAAATGTCTTTATTGATAGATTCGTAGTCACCCTTGTCGAACAGATATTGCGTCCGTGACGCGCACTCTAATAGAGGGGCTTCAACGAAATCCATATTAATTAGTAGTGCTGGATGGTAGGCGTCAATGGGAACCAGCGGATTTGAGCATTCAACCACAGTAACTAATTGGTTAGAAAGTACCAAATCTAAAATTTTACCATACCTATTAAGAACACCATTGTATTGTTTAAAATCTAGGGTACATAATTCGTCACCAAATAAAACTTCGTCAGAACCATTCGGGTTCATCGGGACGAGCGATAGATTTTCAGATAAGACCCAGTTAATACCGCTCATGTTAAAATCACCAATGATGAGAAAGTTATCAGAAGAGTTACTCATAACTACTTGGTTTAGTTTTGTGAGGTAATTACGAAGTTGTAAAGAAAAAGAAAGGCCTAAGTTTTGCTGACATAAATAAACAACACAAATATGTAAGGTAATATATTTACGTGTACTAGAATTTTTCAGTCGTATGCTGAGCCATAAATCCTCTGCTGTAGAATAGAAGGTAGGTTGGCATATAACTGAAAGCTCCCTGCGTGTAGCAATAAGCACACCCCCACCACGCGATTGCCCGGTCAAAACATAATCCCGATCACGACGCCACACAATGTACCGTTCATCAAAGAATTCGGAATTTAAAACTCCATCCAATAACCACGTCTCTGTAAGAACAATAATATCATACGAGTCTAGCAACATTTGACGATAGAACGTATCACTTTTAGTTCTAAGCCCGCGAACGTTTTGATAAAATATATTTAACTTAGGAGCCATTAAAAGCTAAAACTAATAATTGAGTATAAATCTGTATAATCCATTAAAATAAAGCATTTCATTAAATAACATTGTAGAATAAGTTTTAATATAATTAAATTAGTATAATGAAGGTAAAAGTCAATAAGATTTGCGCGAGCGCAAGAATCATACGATGTTAAATAGTAACCAGCCGTGCGAAAAAGCAAGCAATAGTGCGTGGTGCGTGCAAGTGCGAGAGAGAAAAACATATTATAGTGCGGTAAAGCTTTAAAGTAAACAGCGCGATAACGAACACAAAGCATACAACTATCTAAACAAAGGATAGGTGTCGAACTCATTAGTACGGCAGAGGTGTTAAACATTTTGCAAAAAGTTAATGTGAACCAAATGGTATTAAGCATTTTAAGCCATTGAAGTAAAATATTATAGCAAAATAGGTAAGTAAGTGTAACAATTAAGAAGCACATTAGACAATCTTGTTTAAATCTGACTCCTTCCTTATAATAATAACTTTTGAGTGATTGTTTTTAAGTATATGAATTTTACCATGTTTAACCCATACGTACTCATAATGTTTATCCTTAGCAATGGTTTTAACTTTGGTTAAAAGCTTTTTGTACTCCACGCTTAGGTGATCGTTAACATACACACGCTGAGATGAGCCTTGAAACCCGATGTCACAAGTGGATAGGTCCTTCCTGGAGCGTGCGGCCGAAATGAAATCTTCCTTTACATACCGATTTAAAAAGCTCACTATTATCAACTTTTCATTGGAACCAAAAATAGGGACTCTTGAAATGTAGTTCACCTGGGTTTTGGGGCAGCTGTAGTTAACTTTACGGCCGATTGCGTCGATAATTGAGTACAAATTCTCATCCTTCTTTATAGGAACCCCCTTAATTTCAACGTTGTTTAGCCTGGATCTCTGTCCGTAAGTCGAGAGCAAGTACTTCGTGCTCGCCAAGTCGGTCTGCAAACATTTCACAGATTCCTGCAGCTTATCAAATTCAGACACTTTTGCTTCGACTTCCACGAGTCTTGAATCAAAATCGTCGAGTCTCCCACCAGTGCCCTCACATGTCAATTTAAGCTCAGCCAACTCGTCCTTGATCGCGCGAATATCATCTACCAAGGTCGGCAAACTAAGTAGCTGCCGCTTCATGTCGCGAATCTCGCTTAATATGGTATCCAGCGACGCAGGTTCAGGGGTAGGCACAACTGGTGATGAGGTTCTGCAAGCGGGGCATTTCCATTGTGCCATCCTATTGACACCCAGCTTTCTCCATCCGGTTTCTGAGATGTTAGCACATCCAAAATCCAGGTGTTTCTTGCAACTGCTACACTGGACGCCATCGTTGAACTGCATGTTACAAACTGCGCACGATTTCATTTTAAAATTTTCAAAATTTTATAATTTTAACCAAACTACAAACGCAAAAAGGTTGGCGATCTATTTCTTTTGAGTGGCGCGTACTGTGCATATGGGTGTCCACACACGAGTGAATATGCAACTTACGTCGTGTTAAAGTTTTCTGCAGCAAGTACTGTCAGCAACAAAAGTCGATCGACACTTACGCGCTACTTTTACACATAATCTAAACTGACACAAAATTATTCAATACATTGTATTTCAGCATTTCATATAAGAGCGAGAGATATGTTTTTATATTACTTCTGTTCCGAATTTAATCAAATATTTCGCTCAATGTTTAGTTAAAAAAAAATAAAGTGTTAATGCTCCTTAACAAATTGGAAAAACATGGTATCAGAGGTAATGTCCTTCAACTTATTAAGTCATACCTAATGAATCGGCAACAATGTAAAGAAAATCTGCCGCTACACAAAAACAGTAATTACATACACGTCTGAATATCGCAAATCCTTATTTGGAGTACCACACGGTGTCCTAGCACCATTATTTTTCATTGTATATATTAACGACATGCCTAAAATTATTTCTAATCCGATGATCTTATTTGCGGACGATAGCACAATATTATTTAGAAGCGAAAATTATGAGACTTTCGAAAATGACATAAATAATAACTTGAATGACATAATAAACAAAATAATCTCAAAATAAATCTAGAAAAAACAACCTACATTTCGTTTGAACAAAGAACAAACAATAAAACACTAGATGTTCGATATGGTGATAAATATATTCAGGAGACTGATAATAAAAAATTCTTAGGTATCTGGATCGATAAAAAGATGAACTGGAAAATACATATTGAAAATGTATGCAAAAAACTTAGCCAGTGTTCATATCGTCAGTCGGAGTCATTACTGGAACATCTCTAAAATTTTGTGTTTTGGACTAAGTATGCAGAATGATATTACAGTTGATTTTTATCATTCTGCATACTTAGTCCAAAACACAAAATTTTAGAGATGTTCCAGTAAAGACTCCGACCGACGATATGCCCTTTATAACTTAAGGAAAATTTCAAATCAGTCAACATTAAACTCAAACTCAAACTCAAACTCAAAGCATTTATTTCAAATAAACCAATTACAGGCACTTTTGAATTGTCAAGGGGTCGGTCAGTCAGAAAGATGAAGCTAGTTGCCCATTCCAAAGCGTAGTAGGTACCTATGGAGAAGAACGGGCAAGAAACTCCACGGACACTCTTTTAAATCAAAATATTCTTACAAAATAATGGTTACATACATCATTCATGTTTAAATTATACATGTGAGAACAATGTAGAAAGACGTGCACGTTAAAAGCGTCCGCAATGAAAAGATAATAAACAAATTCAAAAATTAAAATATTAGGTATTTACCTATGAAATTGCCGTTCTGCAGTACTGGCCATTTCAAATCAAAATAATTTTTGTTTGGCTAAGAATTCTAATTTCAAATTAATTTTATTTTAAAAACATGTTTTTTTTTTTCCAAAAGTAGTCATTTGTTTATTGATTAGTGTTACATTTTCATCGCATTTCAATCTTTTTCGTCATCATGAATACGTTAAAAATTCGAGTAATTATGGAATATGAGTACCGTCGTGGCAGCAACGCGGCACAAGCGGCACGCAACATCAACGACGTTTACGGAGCTAACACTACAAACCAACGCACCACCTGTTATTGGTTTGCTCGCTTCCGTTCTGGAAATTTCGACCTGAAAAATGAACCTCGCGGTCGTCCGAAGACTTTGGTCGACAATGACGAATTAAAGGCGATTGTGGAAGCTGATGATACACAATCTACGGCTGAATTAGCAGCAGCTTTCGACGTTAGCGTCAAAACAATATTGGTCCATTTGCGTCAAATTGGCAAGGTAAAAAAGCTTGACAAATGGGTGCCCCACGAACTCGATGATCGCCAGCGCAAAGTACGCGTCGAGACGTGCCTTGCACTGCTCAACAGACACACAAATGAAGGAATTTTGAACCGCATTGTTACCTGCGATGAAAAATGGATTCTGTTTGATAACCGCAAGCGCTCAGCAAGTTGGTTGGATCCTGGTTCAGCACCTAAACAATGCCCTAAACGAAAACTTACCCCAAGAAAAGTGATGGTCACTGTCTGGTGGCCTAGCGCCGGTGTGATTCATCACAGCTTCTTAACAAACGGGGTGAGCATTACTGCAAATGTGTACTGTGTAGAACTGAACACAATGATGGAGAAGCTGGCACATCTCCAACCAGCATTGATCAATCGCTCGTCTCCGCTGCTACTGCACGACAACGCGCGACCTCATACTGCACAGCAGACGGTCTCCAAGTTGCAAGAAATGGGGTTGGAAGCTCTCCATCATCCGCCCTACTCACCAGACCTTGCGCCTACAGACTACTACTTTTTCCAGAATTTGGATAACTTCTTGGCGGGAAAAAAATTCAATACCCGAGAGGCAGTACAAAATGCCTTTGAAGAATTAGTTGCCTCCCGTCCAGCTGATTTCTTTAAGAAGCCCATCAATAAACTGCCACTGCGTTGGCAAAGATGCATTGATTGCATTGGTGATTACTTCGATTAATATAAATAAAAAATACATGACAAAAAATCGTTTAAATTTTTTCATACAAAACGGCAATTTCATAGGTAAAGACCTATTACATTAAAATAAGCCATGGAAGCTAAGAGATGACCAGTCCCTACTGACGGCGCCCGTTCACGAACATGACGCATGGATCAGCACCATTCAGCTCAACCATTTTGTAGGGAACTTAATGATCCAACACACACGCCACCACCAGCGAGACATTTGAGTGAGCATGACATACTCTCAGCCGCCATGGCTCATTCAAGTCAATGAAAGACTTACCCAGTAAATGGTAATGGTCACAGTGCTCACACATGTGCTATGCAATTATACAATACTAAGAGATTGAATTTATACAATGCAAAGATATTTTTTTGCAATCTTCAGCAGCTCGCAACATTATTTTCAATGCTAATCAACTAGTTTATGCGCCCTTGTGGAGCTGGACCAGCGTTGAGCCAAGCATTTTTGTCAGCGATGTAATCCCCCAATTTATAATATGCTTGGCAGCATAGTGTGCGTTTAATACAAGATTTAAATTTTGTTTCATTTAGTTCGAGTATGTGGGGAGGTATTTTATTGTAACATTTTAAACAGTACCCCATGAAGGATGAATCTACTTTAGCCAGTCTGAAACCAGGTTGAACTAATTGGTCCCTATTTCTAGTACTATAATTGTGTCTTTCACCTCTTTTACTGAAACAAAACTCTTTTTATTATTAATGGCGTACCACGGATATGCATTGTCTACTTTGCGATATGGACTTATATTTTAGGGAAACTCGCCCGATAGAGAAATGGCGTTAAAAAGCACAGATAGTTGTAAGCCACTTTTCCAAAAGCTTCAGCTACTTACACTTCCTTGTCTCTACATATACAAAGTAGTAAACTAGGTTAAAACAAATATACACGTATACAATCACCCAAGGAGTTTACGTCACAAATATAAAATATGCACAATATCACATAAAAAAGCCATTTTTAATTAAAAAAATCTTGTTATGGCACCCAAACTCTACAATAAGCTACCTGAACACATAATTGAAATTAAAAATATGGATCAATTAAAAAAAAAACTACATTATATTTTTGGGTGCGAAATGTTACTATCATATTAATGACTATTTAAATGAAAAATGCTAGGCCTACTACATCCGATTTATTATATTGAGGAAAAATCAATACTAGTCTGATGAATGATAAATTTATTATTTTTAATTTGGTTTGTATTAGTTTTAAATCTGACTGTAATGTATTATTTTGAACTGGTATTTCCATTGTTTCGAACTTAATTTTTGTTTGTTTGTAATTTAATTTTCTATTGATTTTTTTATTCTGACATTTATAAGGCTGACATATTTAATTTTATCTTGTACCTACTCACTTTTTATTATTTGCATACCCATGTGATGGTTAAACATAGAGAACTTTATTACTATTAAACAAAAAACATCAATGTATATCTGTACCCATGTTTGCAAATAAATAAATGATGATGATGATTTTAATTAACTTAAGTCGCTGACTGTACATAAGTAAAGGTTTCATATTCTGATCGGAGGTTTTTATTGCAGCTTCTTCCAAAAGCACAAAGTTGTGGTTTGTTTGATATTTACACATACCTAACTATATAAAAATGCTGTTAAAATATTAAGGTCTGCTTTCACGTCGATTCACTTCGGATCCTTTAAGACGAGCCACAACCACACCACACTGGAAAAATGTCGCAGCAGCACTAAATTGTATGAAAATGCGACTGAGAATCGTTGGTGAAAAAGCAACCGCACGTTTTCATAAAATTTTGCTTCAAGAATTTTGTGGTATAGTAGTGGCGAGTCTGAAAGAACCGTCACTTATAATTATTTTGAGCGCTTTATAAAGGGGGGGCGGGGTTCTTTCTCAAACGAGTACATTAGGGATGTTGACTAAAATTATTTTATTGTCCGTCAGATAGGTTATTAAAAAATATTGGACACGTATTTTTTCCTTTTTTACGTAATCAAAAGTTTACGGCAATATATGGAGTTAAAATGTGAGATGATGTCAGTGGCCGGTAGATTTCATACTGAATTGTTGCGTAGCGAGCACCCACTCCCCAACTTTAATGCATTTTATCTAAATTACTGTTTATTAATTAATATGATAAAGCAAAAAATACGTGTCTAATATTTTCTTATTATCTGACGGACGGGCTAAATAAGTTTTTTCTTTTTACCCAGTCAACGTCAAAGTGTTTTTCACTACATTTTGATTTAGCACATCGAAAATAGTAACTCGTTGACGTCGTAAAAGGCTACGTGGTCATTTTTGTTCTTAATAAATCTGATTTCAAGAGAATTGACTACCAAAAGTGTGAGAAGAACGAGGAAAACATCCTCTCAGGTATTTTGTTTATCTCCTGAAATTTTTTGATTATGCACAATGTTGCGCAGGGAATGTCAAAGTGATGAGTACCTACAATAGAAAGCATTATGTCAAGAAGAGTGATTAAATTGTTTTCTTGCGTTTTTATCAGCATTTTTATCTTGATTGGCATAACCTGCGATGAAATGCGTATCTCTAGTAGATATAAAGCTGGATTATTGGATTAGTTGATTGGTTGATACTTATATCGGGTGTAAAAAGACACTTTCCGAAGCCGAAAGCCACATATTCTACCCATTATTTGCATCATTTTTTTCCACTAGACCATACCTGGGAATCTACTGGTTCTGGAGATATTGAAGGTCAAAGTCGCATTTTTTTTTTTTACTTTTTCACGAAAATGAATTCTATGCGATAATACGAAACTTTTTTCCAAACAAACATTACCTGAATTTTAGATTTATCTTAACAGATTACGCATTTGAAGTTACAAAAACGCAATGAACAACAAGTACCTACCTACGTAGCGTAGGGGCGGAGCTTAACTAACACTGAATCCGTTCATTCAAGCGTGGGTTCGCGTTACATTGCGCGCAATAAAAACTTTTTTTTTTTTTATAAAAAAAAAAAAAAATACGGTTCCCAGCAATAATTTTTGCGCAAAGCTACTTAGCTATACGTACAGTATGCGTAGTTTACGGCTTTGTGATGTGTCTTTTTACACCCTGTATTTACTTGACTGAACTAAAAATATCTTCGCTGTCTACGTAATTAATACACACGAAACCAAAGAAAAAATATCGGAGTACTCAAACAAAGAATATGTATCTAAATGGGGTTTTTATGTTTTAAGGGTTACGAAAAAGTGTTATAAAATTATTTAGTTAACATTCATATAAGTAAGTTTACTCATGTGAACTCAGAAAGAAGCCACCTTCAGAAAGTTTTACATACTCGCGCAGTTACGAATACCTAAAAGACCGATCCAAACTTTAGGCAACCCCTTAAATTTTTCCCAACAACTCATCTATAACTTTTTCAATAAACAGCACTCGGAACATAATTGAAACAAATATGGGAACTTTTCAGTTTTTGATAAGTGAGCGCTGGTTTTCCTGCAGCTTGGAAGGAAAAGTTAGTGCAAACATGGTGGAGTCGCCACTACTTGCGAAAATGATTAGATATTTATTTGCTAACTTCAATCACTTGAAGAAGGCTCTTAAAGAAAAAAATGCTGTAACTTACAAGTCTACCACATATTGACTCCGACTCATATTGTTTACTTGACTCCGTATCTTACCTTGTGATTTAATGACCTGTCCTTTCCAGAGACCAAGTTCCGAAACTACAAATAAGTCGGTAGGTATGTCATTTTTACCCCGTGCTGGGCACGCCACAATTGCGGCGATAAGTCCCGTCTTTGAGGAGTGGCTTGAGAGGCGCCACGGCGTCCTCACCTTCCGCCTGACGCAGGTCCTCACCGGACACGGTTGTTTTCCGCATAAGGCGGGAGGAAACGCCCGGGTGTCACCACTGTGTGGATCGCCCGGAGGACGCGGAGGAGCATACGGTGGAGATCTGCCCGGCTTGGGCGGGGCACCGCCGTGTCCGCCTCCACAAGGCGATCGGCGGCAGTGATCTCTCGCGTAATGCTCGCGAAGGAGGAGACGGAGCGCGTGAGGGAGAGGCAAATGTCGCGTCCTCACGCCCCTAGCCGCCGCAGGAGACGCGTTGGGCGTCGGGAATCGCAGGCCGATTACCGGCCACCATAGGCGCGGGATTGCGGGCGGTGAGCAATGGATGGCTTGCGGGCGGTGAGCAATGCGTAGCTCGCCGTCCGATAAGGACCAGGCCCGGGTCGACGGCGCGTTGTGTTCCACGCGCGCCTCTATGAGATGTCAGCACAACGGAACGGGTCCGCTAGGACCGATGCCTGCCGGGGTCGCGAGAAAGTCCGAAAGGGATACCGTGGCCCCTGGCTACGTACAGGCAACTGAAGGAACATAGGAACACAGGTGGGTTTTAGTCAGTAAGAGTCTGACACGCCCTCCCGCTCCACCCATTGATAATTTCTTTCTTTTCTTTTTCTTTCTTTGATAATTTCCCACCCAAAAAAAAAAGGTAGGTATGTCATTTTATTAATCATTTGGTAGCATAGTCTCCACAAAAATTGTATCAGTACATTGTACCTTCACCATTTCTGCATTTAGTTCCCGGATAGAAATACCGCGACTTACTCGTATGCTTTAGGTAAACAAAACTGTTTGGCAATAAATAAGATTTATTAAACGAGAACACTTTCGAAGCTTTTCACTACAGCCCATTTTTCTCCCCGAAGACTTGGCTGTTGTCCAATTTAGAGGACCTATGCTACACCTTTAAGACACAGGCTATTATTCTCCGTCGGAAATAATCAACGTCATCAATAAACGTCTAGCCGGGAGGGACAGATTAGGCTACGATATAGCTTACACCTCAGAACACAAGTTCTCATCTCAAATCAAGACTAGGTCAAGGAGAACCCTTTTTCCAGTACATTTACATTCGGCTTTTATTCTCCACGCATTGGTTTGCATAAATACAATTTTCACAGAGCCTTATTTGCATTTTTTCCGACCTCTGCAAGATTTTCCGTACTGTCCTCAAATAGTCGGTTTGATTAAAACTTTTATTTGGTGAACTAGACTTTTTTCAGCATAACGAATGTTCTTAAGGTCAATATTCGCTCCCCTTATAATTCTAAGTATCGAACTATGTTCAATATGGTTCAATGCGAAG
The DNA here is from genome assembly GCA_914767755.1 of Agrochola circellaris. Classification (NCBI taxonomy): domain Eukaryota; kingdom Metazoa; phylum Arthropoda; class Insecta; order Lepidoptera; family Noctuidae; genus Agrochola; species Agrochola circellaris. The sequence goes on along the minus strand of OU611846.1, from coordinate 9,855,770 downwards.
CGTTACGTGTCGTGCATGTTATATGAGTTGGGTCGAAGGGTTAGCAAATGTTGGAAATTTTCCGCCAATATATCTTCATATGATCTTACCGAACAGCAGTTTTGATTTAATATTAGTATCAGTACTCAAACTCACGACATACGCCTAGAACTTTTCCACTTTTTATACAACAGCGATATTATCTGCACTCTCTTATATGTCAACTTCTTTTAGGTTTTACGTTTACTCATGCAAAAAGTTGGTTAGAAAATATTTTTAGTTTGTTGTTCCAGCATCATGTAAATACTACCAGATAGACTCTGTTAAAATTTTGCTTAGATATTTCCTATACGTCCAGTCAGTCTGTAGGCTATAAATGATCTAGCTATTTGCTATGGGAGATGAGCAATATTGCATTATGTTCGTATTCTTCTTCAGTTTACCACCAAAAAACGAGCCAAAAGATTAATATAGCAGATAGTTATAGATTTAACCTGTTAAATTTATTATCATCGCGCTATACCTCTATGGCGATATGGAGTCAATCATGAAATATATAAGAACGGCTATTTTAGTCAACTGTAAACAAAGCAATAAGCTTAGCGGTCCGACGACTGCTTTGCAAATCTGTTGTTGTAAGTTTGAATCCCAACTATTGACAATTTCTATGATTCCTTTTTTTACATTTTGTTATATTATTATATGATAGTTCATAGAACGTTCACAGAAAAACATGAAGTTATAATAAATATAAACGAGCGAGCCTTACAGAAGTCGCATATAATGTGTAACATCTGACATATCACCTTAGTAATAAGCAACATTAAAGGGGTGGGGCCTCGTGAAAGTTGTTTCTGACGGCCAACTCTAGCACTGCGCGCACTCATTGGTCAAATCAAATAGCGTGCGCTTCCCCGATTTCCTGTTACAAACTTCCGTCCCTTTTCACGAAATCACTCCCAGAGACTTTTAGGGTACCCCCATAAAATGTTCAGTGCACAGGTTGCAGGAAAGCGAAAGGACAGATGTTACACATCATAAATAAATGGTTAATTGACTGCTAATGAGAAATCCCATGTGTTAAAAATCGACTGTTATTACATTATTTTTGTGATGGTCGTTAGTCAGGAATAATCTGTATCACTCAGAAAGTGTATCAGTGTTGTACCATTAGGTAGTACAGTAAACAGGGAAGTTTTATAAAAATGTGTCTGTTATTTTAGTATATTTTGATGTCTTATGACTTCCGCGCAAACGAAGTCGCGGGAAGAAGCTAGTAAATAAATAAATAAACCCACCCAAATACCCCTTCAAATATTGTCTAATATTATTGCTAGTCCTTGTTCCTATACCAAGCAAAGGACAAGGTAAGTTTCCATATAAATTATCACTAACATCATATTATGAAGGGAATGCCCGCCTAGTTTCAGACTAGACCAGAGCCCTTAATCATAAACTAATGTGGGAAAAGCCGTTAACATCCATAAACATGAATATTTACTTCATTTTCTTTGAATAGTAATGTTTATACACATACAGTATGACTGGATAAACAAAGGACATACACAGGGTCAAATCATATGACTGGTTAAACAAGGGACATATACAGGGCGTCTCATATCATATAAAGGTATTTGGTATATTTTCATTTCAATAACGTTCACAAAATGTAATAGACGTGAGATATACCAACTGTTGACATAATTTCTTTACATAAACATTTATATACTCTAAAACTTATTTCGTATAGCTAACGTTATTGGAAATCCCGTTTATTTAATCGAAAATCATTAGGTGTATCGTTTAAAATATATATTGATACCATGATTATGGTTAAAATCCCGATTCAGAGCAATCCGACTCGGATAGGTTAGGTTAGAAGTCTAAGGCGGGAGCGGTCGCCGAGTGTCAGATCCCTTCTATTGTTGGTATTGTTGGTGGAACATTTGGGTTAGGTTAGGTTAGAACAGTGAAGGGACGAGGGGTCCTGGGCGGCAGTCGCCTCCTTCTGCGAGCACGTCATGTCCCAGAAGGAGGCGGCGGAGCGCGTGCGGGAGGACGATCCCGACGCGGCGCCGCTCCGAAGGCGGAGGAAGGGTCGAAGGAGACGTCAATTCGACAGTCATCTCCGACTCCTCCTCCCAGGTGGAGGCCAGCAGGCAACGGGTGCGGGGGCACCCTCGCCTGCATCGCACAGGCCTCCACCAGTGCCGGACGGGAATGGCCAGGTGCTCCCGGCCATTCCCGTAGCCCCCCACCCAGGTAGGGGGCATGTGGGGCCCGCCAGCTAGGCGGGCATGCGCCGGGAGGGCTGTGGATGTAAAGGCTGAGCCGGTTTCCCATGGCCCTCCCATCACGGTGATGCGGGAGCACCGCTGAGTTTTAGTGGGTATACTGTATTTAGACAGGAGTCCCACATACCCCGACTCGTCCCCCACGAGCCGGGGATGCGTAACGCATTTCTCAGAGATAAAAAAAAAAAAGGTTACAACAGTGACCGGCGAACGTGCCGCGGGAGCGACCGCTGAGCGCCAGAAATAGATCCCCTCTATTATTGGTGAATCATTTGGATTAGGTTAAGTTAGAACAGTGACCATACGCGCGAAGCCGTGCGAGCGAAGCCAATTTTACTGCACTCTTTGAAATGTTGTATGTCTCACACTTGCAAAAATCTATTTTTAAAGAAATAGATTATTATTTAACTGATCAAGATAATGCACACAAACAGCTTCAACTTATCAATAATTAGACTAAGTCTGTTATAATATGTTTAAATGCAATTTTGTTATTTGTAAAAACAAAAAACAAAATTGCATTTAAACACATTATAAGTAACACACAATAAGTAAAAATAATTTAAAATGAAGCAATCGCAGATAAACTAATTATGCGATAGATACAGGCTGCTCGATATTTACAAGTTAAAAAATGTTAACAAGTAATACTAATAAGTCAGTGTGTGACTTAAAGTAATCACATAATGTAAAACGCGCGGTTTCTACAATTGTTAACTGTCTTATCTTTCTAACAGCATAAACGGCCGAGCTTAGCCGCCCCGCAAGAGATGTTATATGAGGTCCCCATTGTTATTTCTCGTCTAGCGTGATTCCTAGGAAAACCGTTTGATTAATAAATTCCAGTTTTTCTCCATTCTATATGATGGTACATTCGCTACTTCTAACATTATTTAATGTTAACATTAGGTAAATTACTTCTAACATTAGGTAATTTATATCCAATGCATTTGGTTTTTTTTCATTTAGTACCAAATTATTTACTATAAACCAATCTTGGGACCTGAAGGTTAGAGTTCAACCGTCGGTCTATTTTACAGTTCAATGAAGTGTCATCTGCAACTAACACAATCCTCGGTTGATTTTTAAGAAATTCTAGCTATTCGCATGTTTGCCTATCCCAGGTCCAGGTTGAATATAAAGCTAAAACGGATCATACCATCATATCTTATTAAAGGATATTAGCCTGGAGTAGTCGCCTCTTTGCATATAGATAATACATTAGTTCCATACTTTTCAAAACTTATCACAATACTCAATATCATTTAGGTTTTAACGTTTTATTAGCAATTCATTTGTCTCTTTATTTATAAACGTTGCTAAAGTTAAAAGACGTTTAAACGTCAAAAATGTATGATTAACCCGTCTGTAATCATAACTTAACTTTAAGCAACGTTTATAAATAAACCCATTTTTTATTTTTTATTGTTCGATATTTACGGTCGGGGAAGTATAATTGCTAACCAAATTGACACCCTGTGTATAATAATAGTCATTTCATAAGTTGGTGGTCAATTTGTTCAATAATTCATTTCTCTAACTTTACATGAAGCATAAATCTATCATAATATCATATTAATATATTTTAAGTTCCTTGTTTAACCAGTCAGTCAGATAGTATACTGTAGCAGTCACTGGCATCTGACCACTTTTCGACCTTATTGCTTAGGCAATAAGGTCGAAAAGTGGTCAGGCGCCAGTGTCCGCGATGGTACCTAAGCTCAATAGTGCTTACACACACATTGGTAATCAGGCCATGCTTCGGTATATTTATACTGCACAGTCGACAGTAAATTACATACCGCAGTGTCTCAAGACGAAACTCTTTGACCAGTGGGTGTGGCCAGTGATGACCTAGCACTGAAACGTGGTCGTTCACAATGAGCCTTATAAGAAGGCTAAAAGTCAACGGCAACGGAGAGGGCTATGCTTGGAGTTTCCCTATGTGATCGGATCAAAAATGAAGAGATCCGCAGGTGAACCAAGGTAACCGGCATAGCCCGAAGAATTGCCAAACTTAAGTGGCAATGGGCAAAGCACATTGCTCACAGAACTGATGGCCGATGGGGCCGAAAGGTTCTGGAGTGACCGTGTACCGGAAGAAATAGCATCGGAAGGCCGTCGGAAGGCCTCCCGCAAGGTGGATCGATGACTTTGTGAATCCACTGGATGCGGGAAGCACAGAACTGGTGGAACAGCATGAAGTGGCGGTGCTTGCGGGAGGCCTATGTCCAGCAGCGGACGTCTTTCGGCTGAAATGATGATGATGATCAAACAGTTTGCCTCCATTAATAATAATAATAATAATAAGTTTTTTTATTACTGGAAGAATAGGTACAGTAAATCTCCTTAAAAAAAAAAATTGGTCTTATGAAATGTGCACTTAGGTGTCAAAGGAGTGCTTTGGCACTCGTACTAGGATTACCCTGTATCACGAATGCCATCACCTTCCTCCGGACCAGCTAAGATAGTTGTTTATACTTACTTAGAATTAAATTTTGAATTAATTATAAACGAAAATAAAATTAAAATTAACTTACATAAACAAGGAAATACACAAAAGGAGCATGTGTGTGTTTGTATGTGTGTTGTAATGTGTGTCTGTGTGTGTGTGTGGGTGTGGGTGTATGTGTGTGTTTGGTAGTATGTGTCCAGAAATCCAGAAGGTATGAGTGAGTATGCGTTGGTGAAAAAGACAGTTAACCCACTAATTGTATAAGTCTCTCAGATTCTTCGTAGGTGAGACCCCTCAGCCAGTTACTAACAGCGTTCCTGCATTGCTGCCTGGTAAGTAAGCAAATATTTAGAAGAGCATTAAGTTTATTGTACCTACAAATGCGAGTTTGGACTAATAGGATTGAGAAATAGAATCAAAAACATTTTCATGGTGTATTCTGGTATTATGCCAAGATCACAATTCTTCTCATTTTTAATTACTTTCGAAAACTCTCATTAGCCTTAATAAATGCTTAGACTAGTCTAGAGTTGCCCAAATATAATTATTTGAGTTCAAAGAAGACATAAATAAAAGGGTTTAAAAAATATTCGAAATTAGTTTTAGTAAGAAACATTTATAAGAAGTCTAGAAAGAAGGCTAGAACCTTTTTAACAACAATATTTCATGCATAAATCAAAAGAGATTGATGTAGTAAGTCATTTGACATGAAATATCTAAATGAGTTTCTAACTATACATAATATGGCATGGATAAAATATATATACAGCAATAATACGTAAATCAATAATTTCAAGGTAAAATCGATTACTAGTTACTAGCTCGTTAGCGTAGCGGCTACGTCGAAGCGTAACTATACTACACCGTAGCAGCTCGGCGGAGGCACTTGATCAAAGTAAAATTTTGCTGCTTATAGATGGACCTTCCATTGATGAATTAATGAGGAATGAACAGAAAAAAAAAAAAAAAAATCTGTAAGTCCTAAATTTATACAAGGATCATTTGGCGTGTGTCCAACATCAGAATTAGCGCCGCACATCTTGCTTTTTCAATACAATTTCACAAATAGCAACCAAAAAAGCAATCAATGTCATTCAAGCGCCAAAAGCACTACCTATTTTAAAGAACCTTAACCTTAACACCCGGTTTCTTAACGTAGAACCTAACAAGAGTCGACTTTTCCTTGCCAGGATCGATACTTACTAGTAATACAATCAATGTTTAAAGTAATTTGATGTATCGTACGTAGGTACACAACTCACTCAAGATAGCCCTGTAATTGTGCTAGTAGGTAAGTCAACCTACTTACTTCATTAAGACTTGATAAAGTGTTTCAACCATAATCTTAAGTGTATTTTAAATGGAAAGAATAAATAAATAAATTTAATTCTACTTGAATTTAATTTGTGTTTCCAACGCTTAATAAATATGGTAACAAGACTAGTCCGCCAGTAAATCTCGGTGTATTTTTAGTGAAAACGTTTTATACAATTATACGGGTGTTTTTGAAGTGTAAAATTGTAAATTGAAGATATAGTTACAAAAGGTTCAAAGAAAATAATACAGGGCAGAATCCGTTAGTACATTTTTAAATATTTATTTAGGAAATCTGATCAATAGTGTTATTTTAATCAACTTTGGACAGAATAGAACAGAATATAATATTGTTGTTTATTACTTAGTTATGAAAATTCCACATGTCACTTAATGAAATAAATTTAACAAAGTGATCTTAAGTGATATGGATATATATATATATATATATATATATAATATATATAACTTAAAAAAAAAAGTGATATGGAGTTTGTTTTACGAGTAAGTGCATTTTTTCCTGTGGGGGATCTTTTGCAACCTATTTTTATCATCTTTCCTTATTTTATTTTTAGTGTATACAGTACAAAATAAGGTTTGTGGATTTATAATCCCAGCAAGTCTAGACCTGAATTTACTGATTATCTAGGCGTGACTCTACGCCTACGCTCTCGGGAGAGGACTGTTCGCTTGTGGAGCAGCTCTCTCCTTTTTATGTAAATATTCAATTTCACCTAATCTATGGTCGAAGAGAACTCGGTTAAATTGACCGTATCGCGTGTATTCGGGTCCGCGATCTTCCAGGCCAGTGTTCGTCAGTTGTTGGAGTTTGTTGATCATATCGCGTTGTAGGTCGTGGGCTCTGATGTACCAGGAGGGGTCTTGTTGTAGCATCTCCCACCGTGTGTCCGTGTCTAATGGTCGGTCGAAACCTCCAGCTGCTTTTAACTTTGAATCTCGTCCTATAAAGATAATAACTTTAAGAAAAATTTAACCTTCAACATTTTGCAAATGGTAAATTATACATAGGTAAGCTAAGTACTGGAAAAAACTCCATGTGTAAGTTATGCGAGGAAAAGGGAAGATAATTTTTTTAAATATTTGTTTATATTGAACACATATGCGACGATGATATTGTTATTCTTTTTATTATACTTATTTTATTTTGTAAAATAACATTAAATATCATTATTTTAATTTAGTTTGTCCATAAAAAACAACAATTATATGATGTCATCTGTCCCTTCTAGAAACATTAAACCCACGTTTTTAGATTGTATAAATTCAATCTCTTATATTATTATATAATTGCATAGCACATGTGTGAGCACTATGTACCTACTTTAAAGCTACCATTTACTTGGTACATCTTTCATTGACTTTGAAGGTGCCCTAGCGGCTGAGAGTATGTCATACTCATTCAAATGTCTCGCTGGTGGTGGCGTGTGTGTTGGATCATTAAGTTCCCTTCAAAATGGTTGAGCTGAATGGTGCTGATCCATGCGTCATGTTCGTGAACGGGCGCCGTCACTGGTCATCTCTTAGCTGCCACGGCTTTTTTTAATTTATTTAAATTTTTGAATTATCTTTGTTTTTTATATTTTTATTACGGACGCTTCTTCTACATTGTTCTCACACCATCTAACCACATTTCGCTTAGAATACCTAAATTAATATTTTCTCGAGTCAGTAATAGTTCTAAATCAATTAATTAAATTAGCTTCAGACTCTGCGAGTTCCAGGGGTATATGTTATATTAGTAGTAGACTAGATTTAGCCCGCGGCTTCGCCCACGTGAATGTCGTAAAATATCCCACGGGAACGTAGTACCGGGAGTAAAAGTACTCTATGGTTAATCCGGTTAAACAATATATTGTTTTCATATAACTCTATTGGTTTACGCGGCGCACGCCAGTAAAGCTCCCAGTTGGCATGATTTTTTCCGACATCTTCAACCATCATCTTCATTTTCAGCCAATTTATACAAAATCTTAATTAATTAGACACCTAAACCTTCCTCATGAATCACTTCGTCCATTGGTGACAGCCGTATGAAAATCCGTTCGGTAGTTTTTGAGTTCAGACAGACAGACGCGGCGGGGGTACTTTGTTTTATATGTATTGATATTCTTTGTCGTATACACATGAACTGGATTTGCGAAAATATGAGAAGACGATATATCTACGAGCACTAAAAACCAAATGGAAAAAAACGACAAGCGTTTGCTTTCGACTTCAGAAAACTAGCACGTTACCAAAATAAATCATGAAAATAAAATAACATCAGAATAATGTGTCTAATATGAAAGAAAACTAACTTCTGCAAAAGAACACCTGTTCCAATTTTTCGTAAAATTATGTTTACAATGTAATAATACAGCATGCCGAGTAAATAATATACTTGTCATCATCAAAACAAAATTCTTGTCCAAGGCTTATTATAATTAAGCCAAATTTTATTTTAAAAGAAGTGAAAATAAGAGATGTCAATCAAAAAACAGAAACAAAACAAAATGAACTACATACGTACCTATAACTGGATACGTGAAAAAAAAAAAAACAATAGACCACGTATATTTAGTAACCTACTGTAACAGCGTACAGTTAAGCGGATTAGGTTACTAAATATACGTCGTCTATTGTATTTTATGATGGATTTCCGCAGTCACACTTGAGTCAATTAACTGCAGTGCTATTCTGTAACCATCTCACCGTGAAAACTTAGGTGAAGTGAGCGTGGAGTGAGCTGTCATTCCACAGGGATTGACACTATTGACAGGTCACTTCACCCAAGTTTTCACGGTGAGATGTTTACAGAATAGCATGGCTGGTTATGTGAAGATAAATGGATGTGTTAAATTAAAAAAATCATCTTCCTATCCTTGGGTCATGTTACATGGGGTCGACGCAACACTTTTCATTTTCCCCTGTCAACCGTCACGCTATCATTCACTCCCTTCTCTTTCCTATCACGTTAAATTAACACGTCATGTTAATTTAAGTATAACATTGTTTATTGGTGATACTAACACACACAATGTAGGTACCACGGTGCGATTTAATCACGCTTGTTCATACAAGTCAATATATTTTACGTTGGCATGAAACGACACTGCCTATAATATTGGTATTTTTAAATTAAGTAGTTTCTTTTTGTACCTACTACTTTTTTATTAGGATTCCGTACTCAAAGGGTATACAACGGAACTCTATTAGTATGCCTCTGCAAATAAAACATAATAATAAAGAAAATAAAATAAAGGGGGATACAAGAAGTGTTTTTTCGGCGTTTTTGATCGATCTACTAAACGGATCTTAATACGGTATCGGCCCCGAATCGTACCCAAGCAGGAGCTTTATAAGCTGTGTACAGACTAGCGCGACGCGACAGCGCGACGCGACACAGGTTATTGTTATACCGTGAAGTTTTCTTAGAAATTGTATTGTTCGAGTCGCGTCGCGCCGTCGCGTCGCGCTGGTCTGCACAAGCCTTTACTGTGTGTAATTTATTTCATCACCTCTGTTCTTAATTTGAAAAAATGTGACATCCACCAACCGGCACTGGGCCCGCATGGTGAATTACGGCCCACTCCCTTTACAGAGAGGAGCCTGTGGCCCAGCAGTGGGAACATAATAGGCTGATTATAATCGTACATGTATGTCGTGTCTACATCCTACTCGTACACATGCTGGGTATACCTACTACGAGTCGTTAGTACTCCAATATTCAGCAGCACACTTATATTTCACTACTCCATTACGCGTGAATTCTATTGGAAGCGAGAAGCCATCGAGTTTTTCGATTTGTTCGTATCTTTTATGTGCACGTAACGTAGCTGGCCTTCTACATCATCAGGAATTCCGGCCCGGAATTCCCGATGAGGTCCGGGTGTTGGAAGCACAAAATATATTTGCTTTATACAAACCCTAACACTGAAAGTTGTCAGAAGTGGCTGGTTAGAAACAAATCCATAGAAAAAATATTTAAACTTCGAATTTAAAACTCTTTGGTAAACTGTTGATGTATAAAAGTCATCTGTCATTTATACCTATAAATTGGCGGCAATTAGAAAACTGCGTGTAGCGCGTCAAAATGAATTTAACGCGAGAAAATTTTCGCTTTATGATTTATTATGACTTTCGTTGAGGTCTTAATCAACAACAAAGTTATGATAGACTTCGATTAGCTTTTCAAAGTCAAAGTCAAACAATTTATTTCAATTAGGCACATAAAAGGCACTTATGAACATCAATCTTACAAAAAATTTAATTGATTCTGTTCACTCCTTCCAAAAGGTAGTTTTCGTATGAAGAAGAATGGGAAAGAAACTCCACCGTTACTCTTTTAAAATGTTTTTACAATATTTTGTATACATTAATTATATAATAATATTTGAAGACGATGCATCTAGAATAAGATTACTATACCACGATAGGTAAAAAAGAATAATAATAAATTGTTTTATTGACATAAAAAAAGTTGTTACATTTTAATTTGAAGCCCTGACTCCTGAGCTAGGTAGTACCTGTGTTACAGCCATGCTATTCTGTAAACATCTCACCGTGAAAACTTGGGTGAAGTGAGCTGTCAATAGTGTCAATCCCTGTGGAATGACAGCTCACTCCACGCTCACTTCACCTAAGTTTTCACGGTGAGATGGTTACAGAATAGCACTGCAGGAATCAGTGTCTTCACCCGTTTTTTGAACATTAACAAATTATGTAATAAAATTTAAAATAAAATAACTTAAAAATGTAGGAATCTAATTTAGTGCATGCATACTCTTGAGTGGTTTGTGTACGTGTGTGTTTGTTGTGTATGTGCATGAGTGTGTATGGGTGTGTGTGTGTGTGTGTGTGAGTGAGTGTGAGTGATTGTGCTTGGTGGCTGGACTTTGGGTATATGTGAGGATTTGTGTGCCTACTTTACTATTTAATTATCACGAGTATTGTTCTTTAAGTATGTTTTCTGTCTGTGGGTAATCCAGTGTTTGAAGCCATGAGTTTAGTTTCATCTTAGTTTTATTTTTTGTAAGTGGGTTGATATGGAGAATTTTGTTTACTTTATTATAAATATAAGTAGCTGGGTATAGGCGTTGCCGTCGAGCGGATGCGGTCTTGCACTTGACTGCGCGGCATACATTAGTGATAGTTCTCTTATGTTTTGTTGTGTGATTTACCGGTGTGACTTCATGCTGTTTTATTATGAGATTGAGAAGGAATAATTGTCTCACTGTATGTACCTGACAACTCTCATATAGGGTTTTTGTAGGAAACCGGTACGGTTTGAAGGTCATGACTTTTAACAGAGATCTTTGAGCTCTCTCGAGGTGTATCATATAGGTTTTACATGCACCTCGCCATGCCGTGACACAGTAACCTATCATTGATTGTGCTAGTGCTAAATACACCGCACGGAGAAGTTTAAAGTCGGGCACTTGCCGCAGTCTCTTGAACGCCCATATAAGTTTTCTAACACTCCCAGGCAGTCTGTTCAATGTGGGGACGCCAGCAAAGTCGCTCATCCAGAATCACACCCAGGTATTTCATTGTCTTTTGTTGTGTTATTGGAAGACATGAGCATGTAAGACTGTTTCATCACAGAGTGTGCTTTAAGGCTTATTACTGTAGGTTTAGTTTTGGCGAAAGTAAATTGCAGTAAAATCTAACATGAGCATTTAAAAGACTCAGGAAGCTATGTACTAGATGGACACCCCGTAATTTCACTGAAGAACAAAAACGCCGTGAACTGACGTGAACGTTCGGTCCGTAACTCAGTGGTTCCATCGAAGGCAAAGTTGCTTAGAATGGAATGAAGAGTATTTCGAAAAAGGGTATTATGTTTCATTCGATTTTTTATTTTCATAGAACTCCCAGTGTGTCCCACGTAGAAGCGCATTGCGTCCGTGCCGATTTTTTTCGGTGCCTGCCCGGTTCCATCTGCAGCCGCTGGCTGAGATTATTCACGTCAGGGAGAAAATACTGTACGATGTGGTACTGCATTTTTAAGCATTATGCACTTGGGTAACTAAACAAACATCCGGCACGACCAAACTTGCGGACGTGAACGGACTGCTCAGCCGGAATCACGAATCATAAATTACGGAGCTTATACTGTATGCCGTTCAGCAGCAAGGTTCTCGAAACACGAATAAAATCACTCAACGTATGAATGTTACAGATTATTCAAACCGTTTAAGACTCTGTGCACGAAAATAAACTTCTTTTGTCAATTTCTTATCAAATTGTAATTTGGCTATAAAAATAGGTACAGTTTTTGTGGCGCTAAACCATTCGTGTCAGTCACTGAGTCACTTTTGCGCTCTCGAAAATATAGTTTATTTCAGCATTTATTTATTTAATGAAGCTATTGTATTATCATAAAATAAAATTTTGATTTTATTTGAATGATAGCTGATAACAAACGTGCGATTTAATAATTTCTTGAATTGGCTTGCTAAATAATATGAAAAATACATTACTGACTAGGTTATTTTTTTCGAAAAATTGGTATTTTCAACATAATTTTTTTTTTAATGGTATTTTTAACCATTTGGCTGAAACGAAGTTCCATCTGACGCCACGTCTAGCCAGATTTGCAGCCTAAATCCACTGTCACCGACGTCGTACACTTTCGTGTGGAGTACTAATATCTGTTCTCCGTCTCCCAATGCACTGTTATCGCAAAAATTGTGTTTAACAACTACTCAGAACCACTTAATAATTCCATCGATCGAACATAACCTCACGATTTTCCACGTATTACCTACTTAAAGACGTTCATTTCACTTGAAGCCGCGTCAAAAGACGTTATATGTGGAGCGATATAAACCCCGCTTAAGTTTAATACGGCTAAGTTTGGAACGATGTCAGGAGGTAACCTGTTCGACATATATATACAGGGTGTAAAAAGACACATCACAAAGCCGTAAACTACGCATACTGTACGTATAGCTAAGTAGCTTTGCGCAAAAATTATTGCTGGGAACCGTAATTTTTTTTTTTTAAATAAAAAAAAACAAGTTTTTATTGCGCGCAATGTAACGCGAACCCACGCTTGAATGAACGGATTCAGTGTTAGTTAAGCTCCGCCCCTACGCTACGTAGGTAGGTACTTGTTGTTCATTGCGTTTTTGTAACTTCAAATGCGTAATCTGTTAAGATAAATCTAAAATTCAGGTAATGTTTGTTTGGAAAAAAGTTTCGTATTATCGCATAGAATTAATTTTCGTGAAAAAGTAAAAAAAAAAATGCGACTTTGACCTTCAATATCTCCAGAACCAGTGGATTCCCAGGTATGGTCTAGTGGAAAAAAATGATGCAAATAATGGGTAGAATATGTGGCTTTCGGCTTCGGAAAGTGTCTTTTTACACCCGATATGTCGTAGTATCTCATCATCTTCATATCAGGCTATAAACACACATAACATCACGCCTTGTTCCCCCAAAGGGTTCGGCAGAGGTGTACCTATAGTAAACCTATTTCGCCAGTTATGTTAAAGTCCCAGGTTTTATAGGTATTTAATAGGGGGCGCCCTTTGCTGGCCATTCGTGGATCTTTGACAGTCGTTACAGGTCGTCAGAAGTCCGAAAGTCTGACAACCAGTCTTACCAAGGGGTATCGTATTACCCAGTTACTGGGTTGTGGAGGTCAGATAAGGAGTCGCTCCATGTAAAATACGGTATTTAGCTGCACCCGGTTAGCCTGGAAGCCGGCCCCAACATAGTTGAGAAAGGCTATCCATATTGAATAAGGAATTGATTATAGAATAGGAAGAATTGATTGTAATAGGGGCGCCCTAAACGTTTATTATGTTATAGTTCAGACGAACTTGGGGTACTCATTGAAGTTAACGATCAATGTACCATGATCATAGCTTAGCAGTTTTATTGATGACCGCTGTTGTTTATAAGAAAGAAAGAAAGAAAGAAAAATAAGTTTATTTGTCACAGAAACTCGTGCATAAAAAAAAAAGATGATAAACTCGAGTAAAAATAAGCAAAAGAAACAGAATAGATTTAAATACAATAACGAGCACAAAACAGAAATAGTCGGCAGCTGCTGGCACGTCATGACTGTGACAAGAAGGCTTCCACTCAGCTTGATGCTGTGCTATGGAGACCCACAGCACAGCGCTGATTTTCAGTGGTCACCCGAAAGAGACGTACGGAGACCAAGTCTGGTACACAGGTTCACAGGTCACGTTTATGTTGCTACACCATTATCTTGAGATAGTCCCTTAGTCTGATATTTATCAAAAATCAAACGACCCATTTATAATACAAAATAGGTCCACCGACATCCTCTTTGTACCTTGAGTATTGAGATATGAATCATCTGAAATTTATGACAGCCGTCATATCTGACACTTGACAGCTAGGATTACCTCACTTACGCAGGGATCAGACACTACCCGATTGCGACGCATATTTAAAAAACGGTAAAGGGCTTAGACGTAGAAATTCTTCTTTAAGATCGAATTGATGACATCGCACTAACTAGGATTTTCCTAATAACAATTTAGGCTCAATCTGTGTTCAATTTGTGCGGATTATAACAATTAGTTAATCTTTACTGAGTAATTGTATTTGCTCAAAAACGAATTATTCCATCTGAAGGTATTTCTGAAATTTAATACCTGTTTCATCTTGTTACACGTGTTTTTAATGTCCACGTCAGTGACATAAGTTGACGATAACTTTTTAACAGCTTCCTTGCCATAAACCGTTTATAATTTAAAGAAGAGTTAGGTATGCAAACAGTCCATTTTACATAAGAATAAATATTCAAAGTACTAGGTAATAAGAAAGAACTAAGTTAGAACTAAAAAACTGCTCTCTTGGAACAGAACCTAATGAATAGTTAAGAGTGGTTTCGAAGTATATCGAACTCGTTTATTATGCTCAAGAGCCATTAAACAGCTTAAGTAAGTTTCAAGTAGATACGAAGGTAAGTTGAATATTTAAAAAAGTTATTTGGAAAGCTAAATAAATAAGGACTTATTTTTTTTACGATTTTTTGAGATATCCAGGTAAGATATTTCTCTTAAATTAATTTACAGAACGGGTTAGGCACTTCACATAAACTCTGTCTACTATAGATACAGAAATTCTTCGGCCGGGAAAATAAAGTAAGTAACTACGGTTCACATATAACTTTGATAATTACTTTGGCCATGGTTAGAGACTTAGTTTCGATTCAAAGGGTCCGATCCACAACCGTTGTGGTGTACAACGGTACCACGTGGACGGGCGTTAATTTGTATAAAAATGAATAGTCTATCCACACGGACCGCAATTGGCTATCCAAATCAACCGTGTGGGCGACACCGACCACATCAAGGCAGCCACAAAGCAACCAGAACGATCTGTGTATCTGCAAACACTAACCACAACGTAACCACAACGCAATTACAAAAAGTTGCAGCGACTCTATTCACACGTAATTGCGTGCCCAAATTTGACGCTACGATGCGGTTTGGTTGTTGTACGTGCGAACGGGCCCTTAGACCCCGCATTCTTATCAAATCCAACAATTGAAATGATTGAACATCGTTCTACAATACCTACTTGCAATAGTTACAATATCTAGGCACTGACGAACATATATAATTGAACGTCTTTAACGCAATCATTTTCTTCAGTTTTACTCATTTGATACAGGACTTCTGAGGCCCAAAGTAAAAGCCTAAACGTTCTTTTACAAAACGAAGTACATAAATATAGTACTTACCGGTGCTACAACATGGATGAAGTACCCACAAACCCGGAAGCTCTGTCGTATAAGGGAATTACATTAAAGCGGCTGAACATTGAGCATTACAGCACCTTTTATTCCGCTCCACATATCCTAACGTGTTGATAGATTGAATAAGATCCTTCCTCATTTTCAAGAACGGACAACATCAATGAGTCACCTAAAGCGTTGTTTCATTTGATTTTTATTCTATTTATGTAGCATTTGAGATAACATTGCTAGTTATAATAATAATTAAACTTAGTATACCTACGCAATTACTCTTCAAAAGTATAGTAAGTAAACTATAGTAAGTAAGTAATAGTAATTAATTTCTCTCAGAAAGGTACAAATTTGATACATGAACCTAGATTAGGTTACAGGCAGTTTCAAACCTTTGTGATAGCTGGCATCCATACTGGGTTCGGGACCTGTCTGACGGATCTCCAGGCTCACACCCTTACAATTACAACATTAAATTCCACTTACATAGACAATCGTCAATTTGTACACCGAGATTTTTAATAAAATTGATGCGAGACAGGCAGGGACAGTTACAAACTGTGAGATGAGGTGAGATACATGAGTGGGCAATCGCTTCTCAACTTCCCGATCAAAATATCTAGTTCAAATTTGTCTGTTCCTAGCATGACAAAACTCAAGTACGGTGGGAGATCATCGGTTTGTGAAAGTAAGCATGTGGAGACGTATCGTATGTTTTCAGCTAATACACAACGAATCGTTTTTTCCTACCAATAGTAATATTTTTATTGCCAAGATGTGCATACAAATAGATTTATAAGCTAATTTTACCTGTGATAGCTACGTCTATATGGGAGGGTCTACTATGCAAAGCTATGAGGTCTTTGATTAATTATTGGTAAAGATACAAGAGTCTTAATGATAACCAATAACGGTCCGTAAATTATAGGAATCGGCTATTAGAGATCATCATACATAACATCACGCCTTGTTTCCCTGAAGAGTTAGGCAGAGGTGTACCCACAGTAGGTACACCCACATTTCGCCAGTTATGTTTAAGTCCCATGTAATAGGGGGCGAGCCTATTGCCATCAACCGGGCACAAATCCAGAATCCGAGGTGTTACTGAGAAATTCCTAATGGAAAACCCAATATCACTTTGCCCGGCCTGGGAATCGAACCTAGGACCTCATGCTCAGCAGTAGCGCTTGCTACCACTAGACCATTGAGGCAGATCATCATTCATCAGTAGATATTAACGCCTGCCGGAACCCTTGCTCATAGGGGCCACAAATATATTGTTTTGTTGCAAGTATCTAATCTTTTACCATAACCATTTTACTGATTCTTCATAATATTAAGAAAATTTATTGAGACTCATGTCAAATAGGAAAAGAAACGAAACATGTAAAACACAGAATTGAGTAACCCTATAAAAGTAAAGTTTTAGGGATATGAGGAACAGGGTGTAAAGTTCACTCACCCACCATAGAAAAGGGAGGATGTCCGACCAGACGGGTGTCATGTCTGGCGGGCAACTGCCCAGAAGTCAACCTCTGGGCAGTTACCCGCCAGACATATATACAAGCTCCCGACTTCAAAGTCGGGAGCTTGTATATATGTCCACCGCGCGGTAAACTCTAATTGCGCGATGCAGGATTTGAGTGACGTCAGGATGTTGTGTGACGTCAGGTCTTTGATGCGTAGTTCGCATGTGGTGGTGTAGATGCCGCCACAAAGTAATCTGAAGCATTACATTTTCTAGGTGTACTGAGTAAGTTTGAGGTAGCATTACTCCAAGTTTACCTATTAGTACAAAGTAAGGGGTTAATGTATGATTAGGGTTTGATGTAAGATGTGGAGTCGTAACAACAGTAATTAGATTTGTTGATATGCAGCCTACTTGCGTAACACACAATCAAAATCCATTTAGTTATGTCAGGAGACGACTGATTTAAACATATCAAGCAATGAATTACCTATTAGATGTCATCATCATCATCAGCCCAGCCTTTTCCCAACTATTAGGTCCCCACCTATGAAATCAGCGTTTTTTAAGGAGAATTTTAATAAAGTTGCATTTTTCATACTAACATTTTCTTAATTTATATAACAACCATGAACACTAATGTTTAAAAACTAAGATAACGTAATATGCCACTTAGATTAAGCGACAAAAATAAGTTTTGGCTAAGTTAAAACAAATACTGGTAATTTCTGCTAACAAAATGAGGAGTAATTTTTAAGGTATCTTTTATGTTTAGAAAACTATAATTAATAAGGTTTTCTTTACTATTGGTAGTTGTCTATGATGGTCACTATTCGATGGAATACCGAGCAATTGATGAATATTTTAAATCATAGAAGTGACAAGGTTCTCTATTTGTGAGAAAAAAAACGCCAATTTCATAGGTATGGACCCAATATGTTGGGGTCGGCTTCCAGCCTAACCGGATGCAGCTCAATACCAGTATTTTACATGGAGCGACTGCCTATCTGACCTCCACATCCCAGTTACTGGGTAACATGATACCAATTGGTAAGACGGATTGTCAGATTTTCGGGCTTCTGACTACCTAGCCCGGGGAAGTTACGTCGAATTTTAGGCTAACTTTGCATTAATTTAAAGCAGCGATTTTTTTCATTTAACGTGTAGGGTATGGACAAGGGAGTATGTTAAAATGTATACCGCGAAAAGTTCACCCCCTCGTGTTCGTTTTTTTTAAGAAAACATCTAATTTCAATTTTACGTTGTAGAAAAAAATATTAACGGATATGTTTATAGGGAGTGTTTGTCGAAGAGATTAGGTATCACATGTAGGTCAAAAAAATTAACATTTTCGTCCAAAGAAATTTCCATATTTTTTTTTCTTTTTTGTTGTACTTCACGGAAAATATACCGCCATTTTTTTTTTGCATTAAATTACTTAATTAAATATTCTAATACGCTGTTCAACAAAATTAAACATATTGTACTAGCGCAAGATATTAAACAAAGTTTTTTTGCAATAACGGTTCAGGCAAAAATGTAACAGAGTTAAATTTAGTTTTAACTTTAATTTATAGGCTCTATTTCACTTAAATACAAGAAAATTACTATACCAAAGAGGCACACTGGGTTGGTATTTGTTGGAATAAAAGTACCTATCTGTTCGCGAGAGCATGAGAGAAAGCTAAGTAGGAATTCGGTAAATTAGTTTCCGAGTTTTCCTGTTAACTACACACGCACACAGATGTTACCTGCTTAGGTAACATCTGTGCTAGCAATCAGTTATCGACGCTGATCCGTAGATCCGAAGTTTTCCCGGATTTTCTAAACATAAGTAAGTACATTCTACACGTACAGTGGACTCCAGAGAAACATCACCCCCTAGCAATGTAAAAAACAATGCAAAGGGGTGAGGTATCTCTGGAGCCCACTGAATATACCTGTTACTTTTTCTAATTTCAACATTTGTTGCTATAATTTTATTACTTAGAATGTTGAACCTCTTTTAATAATTAAAAAATATCAAAAGCCGCGCCCGCTTTCTTAAACATTCAGTCGTCGTTTCAAGTTGGTAAAATCAAAGACAGGTTCCTGGCCCACTTCAAAAGATCCATGTTTCGTTTTCCCCTGAAAACGTTAACAATAGAAAAAAAAAAGTTGCAAAAGATTCTATGAAATTCAAGGAAAATCAATATCACCATTCTCGTGCCCGTAACCCAATTTATTTGTGGTCGGCGCAACAAGTATTTTGCTTCCATACTTCTGTATTATTTCGTCTTAGGAAAATCAATAAAACTGGATTTTTTAAGTAACTATCGCACTCGAATAATTTGTTATAATGTGGAGACCATTTTTTTAAATATTTTAGTTGTCATTTGTTTGAAAAGTAAGCATAAACGTTGAAATGAAAACAAACAAGAAGAATAGTAAATAATATAAATATCCTAGGTATCAAACTCCCAACTGACAATCACGGATATAAGGAGACGAATGACGTCATAATATAAGTACTTCCTTGCGGGTTCGTTAAGTATAATGAATATATCACTACTTTTAACGTGTTTTCCACGTGTAGAAAATACTGAAAAAAAATCCTTGCCAAGATTTCAGAAATTTAAATGAAATTACAAATGAATTCGCTGAACTCTGATCGAATTGGGCGTCAAAGTATTTTTTTTAACCTTTTAATGACGTAATAAATGAGATCATGAGGTTAAAAGAACCTAATAAATATAAAATTAATTCCAGAACTTTCATGAGATGGTTGAGACGTGAATTAAATTGAGACTACCTCTAAAGGTATCTAGTATTTGGTATCACATTGGTACCTTCTTTAAAATTTTAAACTGTGCTATTGTTTCGACACTTTTAAAAGTCATCCCCAAGGGATCAGTATCACGGCAACACATCACTTATTCAAATAACAGTCGTCAGCTTATACTGTACGTACATTGCATTGAGCACTAAAATATGTAATTCTATGCTTATTTCAGACAAAATGGAATAGATATTACATACGTAAGTATAGGGTGGCCAGTTAGGAAATATACAACTAAATTAAGATTATTTTTATTACAAACGAAAATTACTGGATATTTTTTATAACTACATTATTCAGGCTTGGCAATTTTATACGGTGAATAAGATCTTGCTTATCTGCTCCTGTTTTATTCTTAAAAAAAGCTATCGCTTTTCATCGTGTTATTCATTAAATATCATAATTTCCGCATACTTTATTTGGTATTTCACTAACAAAGTCACAAATATTCTGCTTTTCGTATTCAAGCTTGACCACGATACGTCCCTTTAGATAAACCCACAGGAAAAAAAACAAGACGTGTCTCGAAATCCTCAGTGATCAAAATGGTATTCGTTACTCTTACCAAAGATTTTTTTGAAAAATTGAGTCGTTTCTAAATTCGCTTATGAACTTCAGGATAAAATTAATTCAAAATTCAAAAGTCATTTATTCAAACTGGGCTAAGAATCAGCACTTTTCGAACGTCAAAATTACATAAGACAGTCACCCAAAACGCCCACCCTTCACCACTTCCTAGTGCTAGCTGGGAAGAAGAAGTGGCGCAACAAACTCCCCAGTGAAACTCCCCAAATGAAAGCATTGCGGTGGTCATGGCCTTATGGACTGTGCATAACAGCCGCATTCTAACTAAATAATAGACACCAAACAACTGCAAAAATTGGCGTCAAATCTGAATACGGGGGCTAAATAAAGTTGAATACTTCTTAATTGGCCACCCTGTATTTTTGGCTCGAAATAATATCCTTAATACCTACCGGCATTGGCATTTTGCAGATGTATTATGGTTACTTATTCCTCTAGATACATTTCCATTTATTGAGGAGGCAACTAATGTAACCTAACTAATCCGGAAGTAAGTACCCAGGTAGGTACTAGAATATTTCATCCCTAGTTTCTATTTCAGACACGACAAAAGAGGTTTTAAGTTAGGAAGCACAGCGGATTCAACTACATATAAAATGAAATGAAAAAAGTTAGCGGGAACTGCTCAGTGCGCGCGAGTGTTTGCATACAACCAAGCTGGGCCGAGTCGAGAGTGTGCACTTTGACTTCGTCGAGCAACTTGGGCCTCTTGAGTCTCACTCAATATCATGTTCTATTGTACCCGCGTCGAGCAAATATGTCTGATCTGCTCTTTTATGTCAGAGATAACGGTACTTACCTACTTATATTTTGGATGAGTGTAGGTAAATAAGGTTCTTTGATTAATGACGGGTTTTTTTTATGTAACTCAATGTAGTTTATATAAAAAAAAATACAAAACCTGACCGCAAAACAGATACAAACGCAACGACAAAAAAAAATATGGTATCGCAGACCGACAAACCGATATCCTGCCTACAACCCATATTACAGAACCTCACTCAATACTCAAACATTACTTAAAACTCGTTTAAAGCCTTTTGATTGGTTGAAACTAGTTTTAAGTAATGCTTGAGTCTTGAGTGCGTTTCTGTAATACGGTTTACGGGCCTAAGTGTATAACTGCTTTATTGAAAAAGAGTGACTTTGGTATTGCTCCAAATATTTATAATAAAATACCAGATATTATTAAATGTATACCTCTAAACAAATTTAAAAGTCCCTTTACTAGAGAAGTGCTATTACAGCGTAAATGAATTTTTAAACGATATTTTGTTTGTATAGAATTCTGATTGTGCGTATTCATTTGTTCTTTTCTGTATGTCTTACTCAAATTGAATTTAGTTTTAACATTGTGTAATATGTAATGTATGTAATTTTGAATGATAGTAAAATTTTTACATTGTTGGTGTAACTTCTGTTTTTCGGGTCTGAAAAACCAAAATTCTATAAATTGTAATGCTTGTTTTTCACTTTTCAGTTATGTGTTTTTGCAGTCGGCTTTTTTTTTATGCTTATCATTTCTCATTCCGAATTAATTAAACATTTTATTTGTATATATTTTTGTAAGCACCTTTTAAAACCCTTCATTTTGATACCTATCGTATCAAAATGAACGGTTTTAAAAGGTGCTTTTGGTTGCTTATGGTTTGGGGTTTTTTTTAACACTTCCATTTTGGCGCCATAAATCCGCTATTTTGATTTTTTTAAATTATAATATACCCAGTGACACTAGCGCAATAAAGACGAATCTAACGACATATCATTCATCAAAATCGGTTCAGCCGTTTAGAAGTTACGAGGGAACATAGAGACGCGAGGATACATAATACAGGTCAAAAACATGTACCTCCTTTTTTGGCTTCGCCGCAGTCGGGTAAAAAGATCTGGTGCACCTGAACTAAGGTTAAGGGTAAAGTTAAATTAAAAACATAAAATTATTATCCGTAGCCTTCGTATATGACTGAAACTAAGGATTCATGTTGAAAACCTAGAAGCCAACATGTTGCTGATTTCGAGCATTCGCACTTTATTTCAATTCCTTCGTTAGGTACAAAACAATTAGGTACCTAACCTACACGTAGAAATGTAATACCCCAGAATAGTGTCACGACAAACCGCCCCGGGCCCCCATTTCTAGCGGCTCCGATAGTAGATATAGATAGAGTACTTTTCAATGGTATCCCAAACACGGTTAAAATATATTCAGTAAGAAGTTTTAAAAGTTGGAGGCTGGGGATGAAAATTTTTGAGCTCTTTACGCTCGCTACAATCTACATTCTCAGACTTTCTGCATAAGTCGACAAAGGATGTTCCTATTTATGTTTTTCAAAAATACAGGCAATTTTCGAGCTCGCTCCGCTCGCTCTGGAATTCTATACGTATTTTTCTAACTATACGTATTCTTTTAACTCTCGAACTTTTCTGCATAAGTAGACAAAGCGACTCTTATTTCCGTAAGGATGTTCAATAGAAACCTAACCGGGAATTCCGAGACGAGGTGCAAAAAATTTCTAGCTTGCCTTGTTCGCTCTCCTACATTCTTCCTTTTCGTTAATTGCCTATTGAGGAGATAAAAGTGCACCTCCATGAAAAAAAATATCCTGCCGGTTGCGAGGTCCATGGTGTAGGTATTATAATTTTTTTGTAAAATGTTACTGGAAATCCTAACTAATATAATAAATGCGTTGGTTTGTTTGTTACACTTTCACACTAAAACGGATTTCGATGAAATTTGACACAGGGGTAGATCTTGACCTGGAGAAAGTCATAGGCTTCGCATAGTCGCGGGCAACAGCTAGTACTTACATAAACTGAGAAGACCGGGGGGCCTCATTTTGTTTTGCCGCTCCGGGCCCCCGAAAGGCTTACTATGCCACTGATTGGAGCCTGTCCTGACTGGACCCCGACTATGTGATGTGACTAACTCGAAAGCTTGATCCACCCTTGATTATAAATGTCCCTATCAGCCAGTTGCAGAACAGAAACGAACTTTAACTTTTAAAGCTGTCATTAAATACTAACCTTCCATTAATTTATTTTAGTTAGTTGCAGAAAGCAACATATATTATTGTACTCGATTTTGATGGTTCTTTCATGAAATTAATGAAATCATTAGCGTGAATGTTCCATTACATAATGGGTATTGATGTTTGTCTTGGTGCAACTGGGTGTAAGTGGGGCAGTCTAACCTCATTCTGATGTCGTTCTGCTATAGTGTAAGCATTCTTATACAATAACCTTGGTTTTAGAAACATTAATATTTAAAACTTTAATAGGATTTAACAGTGAACAGCCTAATTACGCAACACAATCGTAATGACAATCACTTTCATTTTGATAATATATTTATATTCATTGATAATAATTGATATATTGGCAAAATTTAAAAGGTTCTGATTCAAGTGTAGGTACCTATTTGTACTTATGGGAGAGTGCTTTTACAACACCCCTAAGCTGTTTGCGAATTTCATGTCTAATTAATATACTAATATATGCTATAATTTTCATGTCTAAATCATAATAGATAAGTACCCCCACACAAATTCGAATACTGCTATGTAAATAACAGTGGCAGAATCTTATTATAGTATCATCCACATAGACTAAGTGGGAAAAATATTTATTATTGAAGCTAACTCAAAAACTTCTCAACTAAAGTTTTTATATGGAACCACCGCGCAAGCTTCCTCTATGAAATGAAAAAAGAATTTTCAAAATCGCTCAACAATTGACGAAAAAATCGATGAACATACATATTTAAAAAAATACATAAATACGAACATAGAACCTCCTCCTTTTTGGAAGTCAGTTAATGAACGGTATTGTGCCTAACTTCTGAAAAATAATCAATTATACTTTTAAAAAATTCGTGTGCGTGCTCTTTCTGGAAAAACCAATGGAAATTAAACTAAATCTCGATATTATATCCATAGTATAACTCCATTATTATCCTCATGAAATAATATATAGTTATAAAGATCTGAGTAACTCGGAAATTTTTGAATCTGCTATGATTCAAATATTTTAGAATAATAAATTGCGATGGAATATCTACCTTATTTCCTGAAATTTTCCAAACACGGTCTATTATTTCAGTTTCGAAGATGTTGCGAAGTTTTGAGAAATCACAAGCTACCGGTCAGCAATCGCTGTCTGAATATTATGATTTAATTAAGGTTCTACAGGACTTACAGGTCATTGCCGCCTGCCAATATCGCCACAAGGAAGCCGAACTGACAGCTGCCTTTCAAGCAGTCAGGAAATAAACGGATATAACAAAAGACCAGGGACAGGGGCTGTGTAACACGCTATGGTATGAATAGAATAATAGTCACCTACTAATACTTTTACGATGAATGATGTTAATTAATACGTCGGTAGCCTAATGGCACGCCACAATTGTGGCGATAAGTCCCCTCTTTGAGGAGTGGCTAGAGAGGCGCCACGGCGTCCTCACCTTCCGCCTGACGCAGGTCCTCACCGGACATGGTTGTTTCGGGAGGTTCCTGTTCAGAATAAAGCGGGAGGAAACGCCCGGGTGTCACCACTGTGTGGATCGCCCGGAGGACACGGTGGAGCATACGGTGGAGGTCTGCCCAGCTTGGGCGGAGCACCGCCGTGTCCTCACGGAGGCGATCGGCGGCGGCGATCTCTCGCGTCCGGCCCTGGTTCAGGCCATGGTCCGGAGCGAGAGTGCATGGGAGGCCGTCACCTCCTTCTGCGAAGCAGTAATGCTCGCGAAGGAGGAGGCGGAGCGCCCGAGGAAGAGGCAAGAGTCGCGAGCCGACTTCCGGCCACCGTAGGCGCGGGCTTGCGGACGGTGAGCAATGGGTAGCTCGCCGTCCGATAGGGACCAGGCCCGGGTCAACGGCGCGTTGTGTTCCACGCGCGCCTCAAAGTGATGTCAGCACCAACTGACGGGGTCCGGAAGGGTCAATGCCTGACGGGGTTGCGGGTTTGTCCGAAAGGGATATCGCGACCCCGGCACACAGGCAACGGAAGGAACACGGGTGGGTTTTAGTCAGTAAAAGTCTGACACGCCCTCCCGCTCCGCCCAGAGCGGGAGAAGTTATTTGATAATTTCCCACCCTCTGGCATCAATACGCGACTCTAGTAAAACAATTTCTATGAAACTAAATAGGAATTGTTCTACCAGAATCGCGTCGCACCGTCGCGTCGCGCCTATCTGCGGGTGCCTTAAGGCATTTCCATAATATTATGGATAAATGATGAATACAAACTTCAACTAGTTACCTAATCTAAAACTAATCGGGCATATCCGAAACTTAGGGAGTTTCATTATCCTTATGCGGCTCCAATGGTACTAGTATTATCATCTGCAAAAACACGGTCCGGCTATATATTCCATTTCTCTATGGCACATAAAATTCAAATTCAATTATTAGCATAACACACGTTTATGGTATAGGTATTACAAATTTTTTGATTAGGTTATTATACTGTATTTAAGAGAGGTGTGCGTTTACAAAATTATTGTCTCACAAATTAAATATTAACAGAATAATTGTTTATATAGGATAGGTTATAATAGGTTGCGGCGAACATTTCTAAGGCACTGCAATAATAAGGCAATTGCAACAGCATCCTAAAAGCATTGTTGTATTGGACGCGTAAAATATCCAGCGACCTTTTCGAGTAGGTAGTTGACCCAAAGATTACGGTTGTAAAAACTCTGACAATAAGCTTTAAAAAGCGTAATCTTTACTTGTTCAGTACATGGAGCAAATCTTCGTGCCAACATATTACCCCTGACAGCCAGAGCCCTACGCTCGAGATCTCAATGTCACCATGCTCACTGAGGTCGTCGGTAAGAAAATGCCCAAGATATTTAAACTTTGTGACTCTACGTATTGGCGTACGATTTATGGGAAGTTCGAGTGTACTTTCCCGGAAATTACCGGCGACCCCAAGGACCATATTTACATATTCACAATTATTTGTATTATAGACCAGCCGTGCTATCCTGTAAACATCTCACCGTGATAACTTGGGTGAAGTGAGCTTGATGTGAGCTGTCATTACACCTAAAGCTAGGGATTGACACTATGTACAGCTCACTTCATGCTCACTTCATCTCACTCATCACGGTGAGATGTTTACAGAATGGATCGACAGTATTAATGTGCAACAGCATAGCTCACACACTCAGTAAGCAACTCCACGAACAGCTATAAATACTCAGTTATCAATAAATAGTCTTGAAATAAGATGCGAACTGCCTAAAGAACTTCGTTAAAACGTTATTGGAAATCCCGTTTTCCATCTTATAAATAAAAGAAATAGCGGCGAATCCTATTTAATGCCGTCACCAGCACCCGACACTCAACAATTCTATTTTAGTGATTCCGTTACAAAAATATACTACAAATGTTAAAATAAACAGACAAGTTAAAAAAAGATAAGATGGATTGGCAAGTCGTAAGTCATAAGTCTAAATCACAAGTTACATGCCACAAGTCATGAGACTATCACGTGACCGTCATGGGACTGTCATGAGATTGTCGTGAGACTGTCATGAGACCGTCATGAGACTGCCATGATCCGACACGAGACTGTCCTGAGACTGTCGTGACACTGTCATGAGACTGTTGTAACTCGTCGCGAGACCGTCATGCGACTGTGAGACTGCAGCGAGCCGGTCACAAGACCGTCATGAGACAGCCGCGAGACTGTCGTGGGACAAAAAACATATTACGATGGGACGGGTCACTTTTGGGGGGCAAACAAGAAAAATAAAAAATAAAGTTGTGCGAACTGTACCTTGTGACACAAATACACTTTTTTATAATTTTATACAGGGTGTAAAAAGAC
Source organism: Agrochola circellaris (assembly GCA_914767755.1). NCBI lineage: Eukaryota > Metazoa > Arthropoda > Insecta > Lepidoptera > Noctuidae > Agrochola > Agrochola circellaris. The sequence continues at coordinate 9,828,284 of OU611846.1, read as the reverse complement.
ACATCACAAAGCCGTAAACTACGCATACTGTACGTGTAGCTAAGTAGCTTTGCGCAAAAATTATTGCTGGGAACCGTAATTTTTTTTTTTTTAATAAAAAAAAACAAGTTTTTATTGCGCGCAATGTAACGCGAACCCACGCTTGAATGAACGGATTCAGTGTTAGTTAAGCTCCGCCCCTACGCTACGTAGGTAGGTACTTGTTGTTCATTGCGTTTTTGTAACTTCAAATGCGTAATCTGTTAAGATAAATCTAAAATTCAGGTAATGTTTGTTTGGAAAAAAGTTTCGTATTATCGCATAGAATTCATTTTCGTGAAAAAGTAAAAAAAAAAAATGCGACTTTGACCTTCAATATCTCCAGAACCAGTGGATTCCCAGGTATGGTCTAGTGGAAAAAAATGATGCAAATAATGGGTAGAATATGTGGCTTTCGGCTTCGGAAAGTGTCTTTTTACACCCGATATAAGAACACAAATGAAAATTTACCATTGCCCCCACCTTACCTTATTGATATGCTTGACATTATTGATTGCCTTATCTCCGAAACTACTAAGCCTAAAATTTTAAAAAAAATACAGAAAATTGTTCTATGCAGCTTCGTGTAGACTAGCGCGACGCGACAGCGCGAAACGACACCTGTTATTGTTATAACGTGAAATTTTCTTAGAAATTTTTTGAGTCGCGTCGCGCCCTCGCGTCGCGCTGGTCTGCACGAGCCCTCAATCACTCAATATTGTGCGTACTTTTGCAATTGGAATGTGTCGTGGAACATGTTTTGCAACTAAAATGTTGAGTTTGTTCTTGGGATAAATTCATCCCAACTACGGAACCCTTCATTGTGCTTGGTCCGACACGCACTCGACCTGCTTTAAAAAAAAAATATATATCGATCTACTTTATTTTTTGTTGGACGCTAGCTTTTAATAATTGTTTAGTGTGCGCCGTGTCGTTTTAATGTAGTGAAGTAGGCTCCTGAATCAGCCAAAAGCGTGGCCGTTCGACACCGGACTCACTCATATTTACTTATTATTATATCCAACGTGTATCAAACTTTGTAGCTAGCGTAACAAAAGAAAAAAATTATCTCGTGAAAATTGGGGTCGCGAATTCTTCCTAAACGATCTTATTTATGGCCAAATTTCAGCCCTGTAACGCCAGGCCCAAGTTTCAATGGAGTTTGGGTTTCTCCTTTGAATCCGGCTATTTATTAAAGATGCATTCTGAAACTAAACCCGCGGTATTCTGTCACAATATTAAAGATTGTTAAAACTATAAGGTAGGCTGGTGTGTAAGTAGTTTGGCGGGTAGGTTGGTTGATGGATAGGTTGGTGGGTAGGTTGGTTGGCGGGTAAAAAACGCTCATTGAAATTAGGCGCTCAGTGAGCTTTCGCTACCGGCAGGGTCAAATTCAAATTCAAAATGCAAAAGTCATTTAATCAAACTGTTTTAAACATTGTTTAAAAAACGGGTTTTAAAACAACTTGTTTGTTTTATGTTAACCCTGGTTATCATTCGAAATTCAAAATTCACATAATAGGTAATAACATTTCGAACGTCAAAATTACATAAGACAGTCCCCCAGAACGTCCACACTTCACCACTTCCTAGTGCGTTAGCTGGGAAGAAGAAGTGGCGCAACAAACTCCCCAGCAGCACAGCTGTCTGTTTAGTTAGAAAAAATGATTCTTTATAGTAGTATGCAAAATAAATTTCATTACGCTTCACAAAACAGAATTATAATATTAATCCGTGAAGCAAAATCTTTGTACCCCTTTTTACGAAAATTACGCGGACGGAGGAGTATGTTCGGCTAAGTTTATATGGAGAAGGAGTGCAAAATGCTTATATTTTTATATAATAAACATTAGATATAAATTAAATTAATTAAAAAACATTACATACACTACCATGCGTTTGACACAAGATACTTTAGAATCATGAATTTAAATTAATTATGGTCGAATTTCGACCCCTGGGCGACCACTAGTTATACCAACACACGCCAATATACCAACCAAAATAATACTCAGGCAGAACTATACTCAGGCAGAAATAAAAACTAAACGTACACAACTATAATAACAATAGAACTTAATATCTAAATAAAATACCGAGTATACCGAGAATGCTGATCCCGCACCCCTTTTTTTTTTTTTTTTTTTTTGAGGATGGGAAATTATCAAATAACTTCTCCCGCTCTGGGTGGAGCGGGAGGGCGTGTCAGACTTTTACTGACTAAAACCCACCCGTGTTCCTTCCGTTGCCTGTGTGCCGAGGTCGCGATATCCCTTTCAGACAAACCCGCGACCCCGGCAGGCATTGGCCCTTCCGGACCCGATCCCGCACCCCTGACGCACGGACCAATGAATAAAGGGCCTTAGTTGCCTATCACAGCATTAAAACGTATTCTTTGAATGAGTTACTATTGGAGGCACTCAGGCGCCAGATTTAACCACAAATAAATATAATTCTTTATTTCTGTGTCAACATAGTTAATACAAATCTGGGTCATTGTCAGCATTCCATTCTTCTTTCCAATCAGATCGATTTTTTGGATGTGACATCCGTAAATAGCATCACATATGTGAAGCCCATATGGGCTTCTTCAGACAGAGACACCACATGATAATCTAGATATGCTTCAGGGCTTCCTTCACGATAATGCAACGTCAGACCGAATGTAACTAAGACTCTCGCGAGAAATTACTTCTCGCTTTTGGACAAGGCCATTGTGGTTTTTTCTCAACAAACGAGTTTTGACAGTTATTCGGAAAACCCTGTTAGGTCAACGAGAATGGGAAATGGGTCTTGGTCGCCTCAGAAAGGGTTTGCTGACCGGTCCACAGCCTATTTCAATTTACAATTCATTATTCTGTATTCGATCAGAGATTTCCATCAATGTGTTATTAGATTCCGCTGGCGTGTTGGCTACTTGCGGTAACGGTCTAAAATAGGCCTGTAATATCTAACTTTTACCTATAATAAAGAGAAAAGTTTAGATTTTTTGTATGTCTGTATGTTTGTTTATAATGAATAAACTCAAAAACTACTGGACCGATTTAAAAAAATCTTTCACCAGTAGAATGCTATATGATCACTGAGTTACATAGGCTATAATTTGGCGGAAGCTAGTATTTTATATTTTTTTACATTCAGACTTCACACAATACATTTCCGCATGAAAACCTCAGCTGCATGCATTGCTCAGCTGTGCGGAAAATAGTTCAAAAGTTTTCGATTTAAGCATAAAATATGTTGCTCGAAACATTTACAAAAGCAGCATTCATTTTTGCACAATGGAATCTCTCGCGCATAATGTCAATTACTTTGTTCTCGGGAGACCAGATATTTATCGTCTAGACTCTGCCAACTGCTGTTAGGTTAGGTTTACTATCTAAATACGATAATAATAAAGTTTTATTGGGCGTGTCCTACCGGCTTCTGACAATATTCATAGAAAATACACTTCTAGACTCGTAATTAAACCACCCTGCACTTTTTGTATAGAATCTATAACTTTTTAAATGGTTACATTTAAAATTCGGAACAATGACGACACCAAAACCATGGCCAGTATGTCGCCATCAAAATCGCATAAAACCTTTGTCTATAAATCATCATTATTTAAATGTTTTAGGCCTTTATATCTCATTTGGAATTGAAGGGGCTTACGGTGGCTCGATATAGGATTCCGAGGGTGTAGTTTATTGACCAGGTAATGCTTAGGTTCACAGGTTCATACAAGTTGATACGACATGGGTAGGTACGTTTTGTGTTAAAATATAAACATAAATCGATCGATGCTTTATTGTGACAAAAATAGGCAGGTGATTACAGTTTTTAATACATAATTTTGATTAGCAAATTTACGTTACCTGGATAATATCACAGCACGCGTAGTCTGACCGCCGTAGAAACGAGTTTTGTCGACGGAAGAATAGACAAAATGACAGATTGTGATTGTTTAACTGTCATTTTGTCTATTGTTCCGTCGACTAAACCCGATATTAGATAGAATCGATAAGCGACATTCTGTACTGCTACATCCCTAAATCAGATGCGAGGAAGTCATCTTCTGGCCGGCAGCCCACGCCATTGTCACAATATCAGACAGCAGATCGAGAATAGTGCTGTAACATAATGTTGTTTTTACATTGATAAACTCTGTAAATGCCGTGTAATGACTACTATAGTGGGAATTAGTGCGAAGTTAAATAAAATTTCAATGTCATGAGTAGCGAAAAGAAAAAATATGCAACAGGTTAACCCCAACGTATAAAAAGCTACGACTCATTATTATACTAGGTAGGTAGGTAGGTAATTTAATGACAGCCCGTTGAGACTGCCGATAATTAAAAAAATTGAAGAGCGTGTCTCTTCTTTGTGTGTTAAAAACTTTTGCACTCGGGAGCGGTGGCACAACATATAATAAATAATATAATCATTCCGGGCGTAAAAGGTGTTATTTTGCCTGGAAATAAAGAATTCAGAGTTATTACAGGGACGATAATTGGTAAAACGAGATCTGTGTTGCCACTGGCAGATTAATCAGAGAAATAATTAAAATGGAATATGAATACGCAGAAGTATTGTGTTTTCAGTGTTCGAGTATGCGAATCAAGTAGACCTACATACAGAGTGGTGATGAGGTTATCATATTTAGAGCGGATTTCATCGATGAAACTGAACGCGATCAGCACATCGAAACCATTTTTAAGAGCTGTCAGTGTCATCATTGTTGTGGAATATTGACATTCACATCTCTTGAACGCAGTTTAGATTTGTTGATCGCGTTCAATCGCAGTGGTGAAATTGACATTGGTGGTAAATCTTCGATATTCAAATACGTACCCTTAATTTCTTGTTCAAAAAGTTGGCAACCCTAGGCCTGCCTGTCTATGTTAACTGTTTACTTTCTTTACAAGGTCATGTCTATCTTAGTCAGATCCTAGGCCATATTGAAATTGTAATTTATATTAGAACTAGCTAACTGAGAGCCGTAGGAGTAGCTAAATTACATGGTTTCAATAAACAAACACTTTAGACTTCTAACAGTTTCATACGAGGAACGCACACGCATCGTCGGACTCAGAATATTTAATAAGTCTGACATTAACTACGAGTCACGCCACTCCACACACTGACTTTACATGCGTGAGTTCGAAGAATCGCAAGAACGACGCATACTCGGCTTGTTTTGAACTAAAATGATTTACCATACGTCGCGCCGCACGCGACGTTTCTGTGCCGTTTACGCCGAAAAAGTACGCGCACACGACTCAATTAAAGAAAACTCGCTTTGGAAATTACTGGTATGGTACCTTATCTGGATGAGTTCAAGGTCTGTGTGCTTGAATTCCTGAACTTCGACACGGGTTGTAGGATATCAACAACTTGTGTTAGCATGAAAAGTGTTTTCGAGTTTTGATTTGTTTTGTTGTCGACCGGAGTCTGGATTTGTGCTCGGGGAATGGCAATAGGCTTGCCTCCTATTAGGTACTATCGAGGACACAGGCGCATTGACCACTTTTCGACCTCAGGTCAAAAAGTGGTCAGGCGCCTGTGTTCTCGATAGCACATAGACTTAAATTAACGTAACTGACGAAATGCGGGTGCAAAATTCTAGGGAATAGGCGTGATGTTTCTGTAAATTATTTAAACTATAATGCGAAATAACTCGCAGCAAAGAACAAACATTCTTATCCGAGTATGAATGTTTGTTGAATGTATTATTTCAGTAAATACTTATAACGTTAGTAAAAATTTCATTACAAATTAAGTTAGTAATTTTTACAAAACATAACAACAAAAACTTTCAAGTTATTAAACAACTACGTTCATATTAGCAGGTACATGCTGCTGGCTTAAATAGTACCTAAATGATATGGCAATCCAGTTCGCTAGCAATGACCACCAAGAGCCTTGGAGCTGGCACGTACTCTGCGCAACAGGGATGCTGCACGCTCGCGTCTGATCACAGCGAAGCCGCGTTTGCGCGTCCGCGAACATACCCGAGGCACTACAAAAGCGTGGCAGCCCCCAACATAATCCTGAATGCATTGCGGTACTGAACGCGAAGAGCATTAACAGGTTGAGAGAAGCTAGTCCAAAGACTACAAGAGTAAAAAACTTGACAATATACCTTAAAGGTTATTTTAACCGGACCCGAGCAGCGTGAGAACCTTCGGATCAAGATATTACATCTCACTGTTAATGCTCTTCGCTCCCGGTCTACATCTAGATATTTAAACTGAAGAACACGGTCCAAGACAACACCATTGAAAGTGACAGTTGGGTGGCTCTCTTCGCATTTATTGGACACCCAACTGACTTTCGTCCGTGTTATATCTTAAACCGTGATCCTCCGCGTAATACTCACAAACTTAAGGTAACTTTCGTAAAGCACCGCGAAAAATCTATCGCAGCTAAACTTTTTGCACCCGTTAAGAACCAAGATCTAATAAACCGTTCGCAACCCACTTCCGAATTCAGGCCACGAAGAATATTTTTTCATAACTTTTGCTAGGAAATAAGTGTAATCGAAGAGGAAAACTTACCAAAATATATATCTACCTACTTACGATCCGTGTATCCTGTAACTTGGCAGCCAGATTTTCAAACTTTCCGGGTTACGAGAGCTCCAAGCCTTTTGGGACGCACGCAGGCTAATAGCATTTCAATTTCATATCTACATAAAGGGGTTTTTTATTTCAACATTGCATTAAACTATCAAGTTGTGTCGGTACAGTAAGGGTTGACTCCCACTTATTGCTGTGTACCTGATAACAAAATTCTCAGAAACCGCTCGGATCATGAAATTGTGCTCAATCAGTATGACAATAGGTTCGTATCCCTTTGAATATTGCAGCACCTCGTATTAGTATATTCCTTCGTAACGTGACGTAACATTAAGATCCCTACATTTTCTTTACTTTTCTAAAGCATTGAAATAACGTCAAAGAAGAAAATATGACTATTGAGATGAAAATATTTCTAGGAAAGATTCACTTCCATTCTCTGCGGGAAATAGTTTGCTATTCGATATAAGATGGCTTCCTCTGACGACCGCTTCAATGGCGTCTCTTGAGAGATTGTCTATCAACATCGCGTTTGATAAGTGGATTAATTGTGTTAGGCTTTGTACGTCCTTCAACAGTAGGTACGTGGCTAAAGTTACAATATCACTTCTAGGTAGTCTGGATCAGGTTTCACGTATGAAATATTACGTCTATAGTATATGAATAGATAATTTATAGCAGTTACCACCACACGAAACCATAGAGAAGCAGAAATTATAAAAGATGAATGATTCTATCTGTATTTTCGCCAGTCGTCGCGTAGTCGTGTTGAGTAACACCACCGAACCGACAATAATAATATTTTGCTCAGATATTTCGAACAGGCTTCAAATGATGTAAACGGCGCGGATCCAATTAAATGTTTTGAAACAAAATGTTTAAATAGGACAGGATCCATACATCATTTAAATATATAGCCTTGTTAGACTGAAGTTCGCACATGTACCTATGCTCACACCCGTAGGTAAAAAAAAAGTTGTATGTAACAAGTTATCAACGGTTGATCTTTAGTCGTGCTTGATTCCGTATTTTATAAATAAAGGGAGAGATAGGTAGATCAAAAGTTAAACACGCATTAAGAATCGTATCCCAAATACATATCCAGTGTGGGAAACTTCCAGAATGCCCAGGAGCCTTCAAAATGTTCTCAAACAGGACAAAAAAAACGGCCATAATTTAGATTACTATAAAGTAAACCTACTACGTACAATTAAATATTAATTTACGCCTAAAGCAATAAGATCCATTAATTACAAACAGTTAAGTTTCCGTCTCGATTTCAGCGGAGTTCTCAATAAACCTTGGGCCTGCTGGACTAGCATTAAAAATATTATTAATTCCGCAGCCTCTTATGACATCACTGCGATTCATCTTATCTAAATCATCTTGAACTTAATAGGTTTTGTTTTATTTAAGTATGTAATTTTTTTTTTTTTTTAATGATCGCAATGAAATGCAGAGTACAGAGAAACTGCTTATTTCTTCCTAATTCTTACATAGATCCTTATATATTATAAAACAAAGTCCCCCGCCGCATCTGTCTGTCTGTCTGTCTGAACGGAATAAACTCAAAAACGACCGAACGGATTTTCAAACGGTTTACAGCAATGGACGGAGTGATTCATGAGGAAGATTTTGGTGTATAATAAATACAATTTTTGTATAAATTGGCTTGAATATGACGATTATTGTTGAAGATGTCGGAAAAAATCATGCCAACTGGGAGCTCTACAGGCGTGTGTCGCGTGAAACGTAAGAGATAAATAGAATTTATGTTCTATATGAATGTACATCTTAAAAGTTCAACAAAAATGTCGGCGATAGCATATGTCTATCTTCTAACGATGACCCACAGTACGAGTAACTATCCACCACCAGTACCAGTACCATCTTTCAGAATTTGATAAAAAATTCATTGTTATTTCCAAAGCTATTTTGACAGGTATTATATATGTATTAATACCTATCCAGTAAAATATGTTATTTAAATTGGGCATTTAATTTAGATTAAAATATTCCTTGACATTATATCATTTAAATGAATAGTTATAACATTTTATGATGATCACAGATTCAAAATTACGTGTAAGTAACAACGTAACAAAATAATTATGGTTGACGGCAACGCGGGCGCAACTGTATGAGTGAATGAACTTTTCCTCGGCTATTAGGTATGTAATCCCGGTAGTACGTTCCCGTGAGATATTTTCCGACATCCACGCGGGCGAAGCCGCGGGCAAAAGCTTCAAACTAAAACCGCTGAACGGATTTGGATGAAATTTGGCATATACGTAAACCATGACCTGGGTTAGGACATAGGATACTTTTTGTCCCGATATATCTGTCGCAGTAGATTGTATGATTCGTTATTTTACAAACGGCGCCGGCCGTTTAAAAACGCTGGCGGTTTTGCAAAATGCCAAAGGCAAAATGTCAATTGCCTAGCCACTTTATAACATGCCACAACATTTGATGGACAATTAAAGCCAGCGTTTGTAAACGGACGGGGCCGTTTGTAAACTGACGAATCATACAACCTGCCTGCGACATATCCACGATTGAGTTTTATGCGGGTCAAACCGCGGGGCGCAGCTAGTAATTAGATAAATCTCTTTCAGCAGTCATTCAAATCAATAGGTCGAGTCAGTATAATACATACAGGTTTTATAACGTTAAGGTTATACTGCAGTAGGATTAATTTTGGCATCGTTTGCGTTACTTAGGTAAGGTGTATCTCAATCATAAGGATAATTACCTTGATTCACCTGCCCTTATCCCATTAATTTGTGGGCGGTGTGAATATGGCTTTTCTTCCATACTTGTCTATTAGTCGTCATCTCGGTACTCATCCTTTCACATTCATACTCATAAATTTCCTCACGACATTGTCCTCAGTCCTCCACAGCACCTCTTAGCATTCTCATCTCAGCTGCATGTAATTGCCTTTCATTCATCCATAAGGATACTACATTAATATTGGTATATCGTGATGAAATCGAAAAAAAAACCAGCGGGATTTCACATATACTTTAATTGAAAAAATATTGACTTAATTGGTACTTACCTAAAGCCGATTAAAATGTAGGTCGGTTTTATCTTTAGCAGGTTTTTTTTTTTTTATAAGTAGCAAAAGCGGAAAATGATCTTAACTTTTGGAAAGTTTATTTATAATACATATAGTAACTTAGACAAACAATTACTTTTCGAGAATAATTAGATCTGTTTTATGTACTTTAAGAAGCTTTACATCTCGGGATCACAAACTCGTATTGAATTTAAAAATAAATACCTATTAAAAACAGTCAGTGCTCTTGAACAATTACGGCCAAAGAAGATCCTATGATAATCTAATACTAGCGACACGCGGGGTTGCGACAATCGTCGACAGGATCCGGCAATTGGGAGTCGAGGTGGCCCTGCACAAGTCCGAGGCCATGTATTTCATGGTCCTTGCAACGCGCCACCGTCGGGTTCCCAAATGACGGTAGGAGGGGTTCACATCGGCGTCGAGTTGACGATGAAGTATCTGGGACTCGTCCTCGACAGTCGGTCGAACTTCATGGAGCATTTCCGACGTTTGGCTCCCAGACTGGAGCGGGCCGGGACTGCCTTGAAGCGGCTCCTGCCCAATCTAGGGGCTCTACACGGGGGTCGTGCGGTCCATGGCCCTTTACGGGGCACCGGTGTGGGCGCGAGCCTCCTTGCTGGATTGCCGCCATGGGATTTGGAGGCGAAAGTCCTCGCGCAAATTTGGGAGTGACGCGAGGAGGTGAAACGTCGAGGCGTAACTCCGCTACCGCGAGAAATAACATGCCTGCCGGGGTCGCGGGAAAGTCCGAAAGGGATACCGTGGCCCCTGGCAACGTACAGGCAACACTGAAGGAACACAGGTGGGATTTAGTCAGTAAGAGTCTGACACGCCCTCTCACTCCGCCCAGAGCGGGAGAAGTTATTTGATAATATCCCACATTCAAAAAATTAAAAACGGCACATCTAGTGCTCTATAGGTAATAAATACTCCGTCATTCTATTTAAGTGCAACGAGTTTGCCTGCGAGTACATATTTGCTAAATAGACTCACATCGTTGCTATTCGGGTTTCAACTGACTGATGGCAGGGCGTGTACGGGTAATTTGCTAGGTACTTACTATAAATCCACTGCCACTCGTCTACTCGTATCAATAGAATCCGTGCACACCATTCCGACGTATACAAGGCACAGTGTGCGCTTAATTAATATGTACCTACAATTGCACAGTCATTGGTTTGTGGTAATTAACATCCCGGATGGATGTAAATTATTAATAAATAATCCTGGATTGTTTTGGTATACACGTTTACATATTCTTTTCTCTTCTATTCTATCCACATATATAATATTCTGCAGCGGAATTTGAATTTTTTAAATAATTTTATGTTACTAAGAAGAAAAGAATCCTTGCAGGAATGTCAAGCGGCAGTCAGCAGCTCATGAAAACGATTCCACTATTTGGCTATGAAAGTAATGAGGAATATACGTATTCCCTAACAAACGCTTTTCAAGCCCCAGCACAGTGAAGCCAAGAGAAAGACCGTACACGTCAGATGACAGATAAATAAGAGATTGGACAGTAGGTTTACCATGAGATATGATAATCCCCTGGGGCCTGTCACAGAAGATTAATGAGCAGGCTCAGTTTTACGTTAATTAAGAAAGAAATACGGAAATAAATCCATTCTCACATCTTTTACTAGAAATGTCATTAACGACAGTAAGATAATCTAATTAATTCCATTCTTGTTTGATTTTGTAACACTTGTTTATATCTTCTATACTCCTACTTGTGTATTCCCTATGTAGAAGCAGATACAGTTAAAAGCTTTTGAATGTACCTCCATATACAGAGGGTTGTCTGATTGCTATCCTTAAAGAGACCATACATTACGTGATGAGATATAGAACACCTTTTAGGGCGCTTTATATCTCGGACGATAGATTTGACAAATAGGCGTTTAAAAAAGGACCCTTTAGGTAGAACAAGCAGGCCCGCTTACCGAATTAAGTGATAATGAGAATATAACGGTGGATTTTCTTGCCCATTCTTCTCCATACGAAAGCTACCTTTTGGAAGGGGCGACTGGAATTAATTAAATTTTTTGTAAATTTTGACGTTCAAAGGTGCCTTTAAAGCTTCGTGCAGACCAGCGCGACGCGACGCCGCGACGCGACTTGAACAATAGAATTTCTAAGAAAACTTGACGGTATAACAATAAACGGTGCCGCGTCGCGCTGGTCTGCACGAAGCTTTATGTGACTAATTGAAATAAATTGTTTGACTCTGACTATAGTTTCTTTATTACCCGACTGCGGCGAAGCCAAAAAAGGAGGGATTTGTTGTTTTGTTTGCGCAAAATAAATAACTATGCGACCACGACGCAGACTGTAGAAGACTTATTGGCGATTCGCACGAAGGTAATTTATTTGTAGGCGAATCGACAACTCCAGAAATCGATTAGCCTACAAATAAGTTAACTTCGTGCGAATCGCCTCAAGAAAAACAAACAATATCTTAAAGTGTCGATTCGCCTGTTTCGGGTGAGCAAATTCGAGCGAATCACCAATAAGCCTTGCTCGTATGCAGAATAAGCCCTATCTCTTATATAAGATACTAGCGCCCCTGCTTCGCAAGGTTTTTACGACTTGACAGCATAATATATCGAGATTTCTTTATTATATGTATGATAATTAAATATTAATGTATTATACACGTACACCTTCCCGAATAAATTATCTAAATGAAGGTGAAAACTGCATCAAAATTCGTTGCGTAGTTTGGATGAAAAACGCGGTCACAAAGACAGACACGAGTGACTTTAATTAATAATACGTAGGTATATAGATAAGAGGGGTTTCACTGGCTCTTGAAGATTTCAGACAGGGAATTAGTCCCTATAGTTTCATTAGCAAGTCAGTACCGTCTTAGTAACAGAATGTCTAATTTATCCAAGCAATATTTACACAAACAATAATTATTACTTAGTTCATAGACAATGAGCCTATCAGGCACTCTCTACTTATTTATTATGAATAAAATATAATTTTAGTTACCCCTTTTCACCCGCAGCAGGCTCTATTTGATTAAATAACTTGTTTGTCGCTCTCTGTATTTAAGTTCATGTGCAAATAAACACATTTCACTTTGGTATATAATACTGGGATTATTTTAAAGATCGTGTCTACGACTAACGGGGTATAAAATATGAAACAAGTGAAATTATATTAAAAATTAAAAAATCCCCGACATACACATTATCTTATTTCTAAAGAGAAATAAGAAAATGTGTGTGTCTGGTGATGGAGTATAAAAGTATACTCCATCACCAGACCCTGGTCATGATCTATCTATAATCTATTCATTGAGACCTTACCAATGAGCCCAAACACGATACCTGTAACATGGTAAGGGAGTTGGGTATCCTGCAAATTCCAGGTGATGCAGCAGCATCAGTTCAAGGTTACTATGTTCTTCTAATATCATTGAAGTAACAGAATACCAAATTACAAATCAGATGTTGAAGACGCTCACATCCATTCATCAACTAGAAAAGAGCTAATTATCTTCAAACAGCTGAACCGATTTTGATGAAACATATCTAAGAACCATCGCTAGAAAACCCTGCTTTCAAATAAAAAAACCGCATTCAAATCACCCGTTTAAGAGCTACGGTGCAACAGACAGATACACAGACACACACACAGCGGTCAAACTTATAACATCCCTCTTTTTGCGTCGGGGGTTCATTTTCATCATCATTTCAGCCAAAAGACGTCCACTGCTGAAGGCCTCCCCGAAGCACCGCCGCTTCGACCGATTCTTTGCTTCCCGCATCCAGCGGATTCCTGCGGCCTTCACAAGGTCATCGGTCCATTTTGTGGGAGGCCTTCCAACGCTTCGTCTTCCGGTACGCGGTCGCCACTCCAGAACCTTTCGGCCCCATCGGCCATCTGTTCTGCGAGCAATGTGCCCTGCCCATTGCCACTCAAGTTTGACAATTCTTCGGGCTATGTCGGTTACCTTGTTTCTCCTACGGATCTCTTCATTTCTGATTCGATCACGTAGGGACACTTCAAGCATAGCCCTCTCCATTGCCCTTTGGGTGACTTTTAGCCTTCTAATAAGGCCCACTGTGAGCGACTATGTTTCTGCAGGTGCATGTCGGGGGTTATAAAGATACAAACCCAAAAAAGTTTGTTACTTATTTCACGTTTATCGATACAAAAGTTTAAAAAAAGAATACCCGGGCTAAATAAAGGCTAGGCAGATGATGATGATTGGTGATGTTCTTCAGAAACGTCAGATGCGTAGTACTCGCAACCAGCGGCGTGCGTATGACATGCTATCTCATTACGCAACACATTTTCGTTAACAATTCCGACTAATCTGTTTCAATTTGACAGGTCAACAACATTCATTGTGTTATTTACGTTGTTGAGCAGATTTTGTTTTCGAACGTACGAAGCAATGGATTAGCAATCTGTTTCAAAACGATTCAGATTCTGATTGATCGTGTATTACGTAATTAGGGTACTGATGTATGAACGTAAACTAAGCAAAAGGAGTATGTAAGGATCGCAGTGGTGGCGTTCTGTAGTTTCTGCTTACCCCCGTGGGAAGGCGTGATTTTATGTATGCGGAGACTACCTATTAGCCAAGGCTTAGGTGTGTGGTTAGGCCGCCCAGCTATAAACATTGCAACGTAGCTAATCTTTTCACTAAAGCGTGAGCTATTTTTACCCGACTAAGGCGAAACAAAAAGGATTGTTATGATTTTGACCGGTATGTATGTATATTCATCTGTTCCGTCATAACTTCTAAAGTACTTACTCATTTTAATTTGACAAATGAGGTATCGATGCAAGCGTTTTGATCGTCCGCTGGTTATAGGCTATGTGACGACACATTAAAAATGAATATGGCGCCCTATAGAGGACGAAGCCATTTTTTTTGTTTTCTTAGTTATTCCTTGTTGGGTATCAAACGAAAGGGCTTAATTAGCACATTTCAAAAATATTTATAGTACAACCTCAACATAATTTAAATAAAAACAAAAGTAGTAGAAAAGTAGTAGTACTATAATCCAACTACGACAAAAATTAAAAATCCGTAGTCACACGTAATCTGTTAGATTTAAGCCCTAACACGTGTGACTGATATCTTGTATAAACCCTATTTAGTTGACTTTTTTGTCGTAGTTGGTTTTTAGTTTTTATAACTTTTATTTTTTTATTACCCGTCTACCGCAGAGCGGAAGGATCATAATAGTTCGGCGGTTTCACTGACGTGAGACTGGAAAATTAAGACGTTTTAGCTGTTTAATTAGGGAAATATTTAATTGGTCCTCTAAAAACTTATTGACATTTAAATGAAAATTGATTTTTTAAATAAAATAGCCTCAAATCTTTTTGGTCGTCAAATAGGTACTGGCGGTTTTTTGTTATTTAGGGTTCCGTACCTCAAAAGGAAAAAACGGAATCCTTATAGGATCACTCGTGTGTCTGTCTGTCTATCTATCCGTCTGTCACAGCCAATTTCCTCCGAATCTAATGGACGGATTAAGTTGAAATTTGGTACAGATATGTATTTTTGTGTCCCAAACATGGATGTGTAACGTAAATAAATGAATTTTGAATATGGGTGTCACTTTTGGGGGGCAAAAAATAAATTTAAAAAAAGTTTTACTTATTGTGTACCGTGTGACATATCAAATGAAAGGGCTTGTTGCGAAGATCACAAATATTTTATTTAAATAATTTTAAAATAAATAGGTACTTTTAAAGATAATTAAGAAAGTTGATGGAAATTGACCATTCCCAAACTACTGTGACTACCGAGTTTAAAATTTTGAAAAAAAATACAGAGAATGGTTCTTTATTCATAGATTACAGAAAAACCTATAAGAAGTATATGGTATTAAAATAACATGGTACATTTCTCAATATTATGCGTACAAACTTAAATTTGCAGTTGGAATGTATGGGAGAAAATGTTTTCAACTACAATGTTAAGTTTGTTCTTGGGATAAATTCATCCCAACTACGGAACCCTTCATTGTGCGTGGTCCGACACGCACTTGGCCGGTTTTTTTTACAAATGAACATCTTTTTATCTTTCTGGCCTTTTCTGGAAGTTTGGTCGCAGTAACTAAGCTAGGGCTTCCCAACCAAATGGGGTTAGGTTGATCACAAAAAGAGGCCCATTTATTATGTTGGGAACTATTTATTTGCTGTTAGTTTTACCATTACGATCAAAGTTAAGACTTACTGATAATATATAAACTACGTGACTCAGAATAGAGTTATGTTAATACTCATGTTAAATTATTCGTAATTTGTTCAGGCACTTGTATGGTATGCCCCACTCCACCCGAGTTAAGGAAAAGTCTCGCTATATCCTCAACTCCATTGGATGACTAATGTAAGACCAATATAAGTAATGTTTACGTTGTTATGTTTCGAAATATAAGTATCGAAGGGAACTCGAAAACTACAAATCCACGTCATTTTGTGAATGAAGGGAGGTAAGTTAGTAGGTTCAACAGGAAAATGGACCATTTTCATTGTGTGTGTGTCCTTTTTGCACTGAAGAGGGACTGTGTGCATTTTATTGAGATTGATTGTTCGGAAATATTGTAAAATGCACACAGTCCGTGTGCATTTTACAATATTTCCGAACAATCAATCTGCCTAGTCTTTTCCAACTATGTTAGAGTCGGCTGCCAGTCTAACCGGATGCAGCTGAATACATAGTATTTTACATGGAGCGACTGCCTATCTGACCTTCACATCTCAGTTACTGGGTAACACTATACCCCTTTTAGGTAAGTCTGGTTGTCAGACTTATAGGCTAGGTAGGTACTCATTGTGTAAGTTCTGTTTTATTGGTTTTTTCTGCAACTACAGTTCTATAAATGGTGAAATAGTTTGGACTGAGTTTGTTTTTTTATTACACTTAAAATAAAATAAAATACACGTAGGTATTTATAGGAGTTGAGTTTGTTTGTTAGTTTTCACTTCTCCTGCTTGGCGTATCGATGGCAAAAATAATACAAAAAATAAAAAAATGGCACAGAGTTCTGAAAAAATACACACGTCATTGATGACTATCACCTTAATAATTTACAATTTAAACTTAGTCATTTAATTTCAAACATATACATTGTAAATACAATTTACTATGAGCAACAAAATATCCTGTTATTACGCGAACAATTAACTGTTTACTCATATTTTATGTCTGAATCACAATTAACTCATTATAATGACGCGGATTGCCGATCCCCGTTGCTGGACAAATAATTAGGTAATTAGTTAAAATAAACAGGTGACACGAGTGACAGAGCTGGCTAAATAAAAACAGAAAAAGGCCTTAATCATCATTCATCCTGATACACTTTTAAGGGTTCTGTACCCAAAAGGTGCCAACAGCCTAGAACCCTATCACTAAGGCTCCGGTGTCCGTCCGTCTGTCACAGGGCGTTTATCTTTTGAACCATAATAAAGAGAACCATGCAATTTTACAGAATGTGTTGTGTGTACTACTATGGCCGCTATAAAAACAATTAATTAAAATAAAATAAAGTTTTAAAAATTTAAGGGGGTCCCCCATATAACAAACGTGATTTTTTCGGCATTTCATATTATACGGTGGTATGGAACTCTTCGTGTGCGAGTTCGAATCGCACTTGGCCGCTTTTTTAATATTCAACAAACGTTCTAAAAGAAAGAAAGAAAGAAAGAATAATGTTTATTTGGACACAGTTCGAGAAACACAAATTACAAAATAAAAAAAGTGAAGAAAAAAAACAATTTTTTAACAACAATAGTGTGTGCCTCACGGCTGCTCCAAAAAGGTTCATTTCAGCATTAATGCCAGACAGGTGCTGTCTGACGCTGGTTTTCTAATGAACCTACAAGTAGGGACAAGTGACGGTGAGTACAAAACAGTTTCAACATACCTAATAAATAATTTGTATACTTCTAAATAAATAAATAATAAATAAACTAGTAATAAAATATAAATTAGAAAAACAAAAATAAAAACTCTAGGGACTTATTAACATGTCAATTAGATGAAGTGCGTAGTGGCGTAGAAAATAACTGAAAGTGAATAAGTAAGAGTAAAAGCCTGCTTTTAAAACTCATAACTAGTTCGTTTTCGGATAGATTAGTCAGGGTTCTCGTTGGTCTAGTAGTCTAGTATGTCGTCTCTAGCGCGAATTCAGAGCATGGGGTCCAAGGGTTGATCCGGGGATGACTCTACCCGTCCCGAAGACTGATAGAGTGATATGTGAGGGTGTACTCAGCTGTACTGTACAATATCTACACCCCCGCCTACCCTTTACGAGAATTCAGGCGTAAAGTTAGGTTATTTACTTTCGGAGTATCCAGCCATTTATGGAAGTTCAACCACGCTGTGTGAATAAATAATCATAAACGATACCCTCAGCTTCCATCCCCTAAATTCTACCAACTTTTTTTCTGGTCTGACGCGGCTGTTATTGGTCCACTATATTATTTTGTACAGTTACGCGTTCAGTCGTATCCCTGGTAACGGTCCCTTTAGCTGGGCAGCCATCGGAAAACACAATTTATGTCCGCTGGTATAGGAGGCATCGTGGCATGTACTCTACTCAGTCATCGATGAAATTTGAATAGGTAGGCAGGCACTCATATCTGACCTGGGATATTGTCATAAATTTTCCTTTTGAGTAGATATGTTAGGCTTTAAGACAGACGAGAGACTTTCAGAACACGTGGTCGTAGGTTTTCGTAAATACCACTTTTTCGTAGTGGAGAATTTTTTGTCTTTGACCGATACAGATATACATAATATACACCATGTAGTTAAAAAGAAAATAAAAAAAATGATAATTAGTATGGAACAACTTTTGGGGTCCTAGTATAAAACCCTTTAGATTTACACAGTGTGAAAAGTATTTGAACTGAAAGCCAGCTGAAATACGATCAATATAAACATTCGACCTAAGCCTTCACTGTCTGATAGTCTCGTTTCATTAATTTGAACCCACCTACTTTAATAGTAGCTATGTCCACAATGGTACAGTAGACCGCACCGCCGCACGTCTTTGACCTTGAGCTGGCCTCTCTGGGTACGGAGTTTAAATAGAATAATGGCCGATTTCTATGATTTATAGACCGTTATTGGTTAAATTAAAACTCTTGTATTTTTTACCAATAATTAAGCAAAAACCTCATATTTTTGCATAGTAGACCTTTCCATATGGAAGGACCACAGGTAGCTTAAGAATCCATTTATATGCTGCGTTTTTGTTTATAGGAACCGAGTGTAAAGAGGTCAGCTAATACCTACTGGGCTTTGTTACCACTGACGTGCAATCTACAGTACGCACAATAATTATTTAACTTATCATTTTATGCAATCTTCTTTATTTTTCGTGTGGTTCGTGACTAACCTGGTGTCAGAGTTTTAAAGCCCTGACTTGGCTTCACATGCCGTCGAGACATATCTGTCAGTCATGCCGGTTTCCCCACGATGTTTTCCTTCACCGTTTTTTAAGCAAGTGATAATTATACAAAACGCACATGAATCCGAAAAGTCAGAGATATTTGCCTTAGGTTCTTGACAGTCGACTTAACAGTTTGACGGTCACACCACTAGGCTATCACTGCTACTATTCAACCACCATTCAACCATTCAATCAAATCAGTCTAGTTGTGCCACAATCATCAATGTCGTGCTCAGCAGACGGATGGTTTATATTGGAGACGGTACATACGCTGAGTACGTACGTATTTACTTATAGCTTTTTATATCAACAAACTTTTATAAGCCATTTTACTTATGAGGTCAGAGGTACCCATCTCTTCACCACAAAACAAACTCAAAATATTGTTGAGGAAACAAATTTTAATAAGGAACTGCATGTTCTATTATAAACTTATGACAAAATTACTATTGTTTCTTGTTGACTTTTAAAAATAATAATTTGAAAAGACAAAATACTGTACAATGTTTGCCTTTAACTACACAGAATAACTTTGTCAAGATTCCCAGTCACAGCAATAAATAAATTCTTAGTAATTGTACAAATGTTCTTCATAATACTTCGCGAAGGACAAAATGTTTACAAGCACTCGTCCTAATCTCTTTCGTCATTAACAATCCTTACGTTTACGTATTTTGGTAACTCTAATTACGATCCTTAACATAAACCGCAATCATGTTGAAATACATCTGCGGCGCTTCCTATATTAATTATTTATAATAATCCACCCACAGCATAAAATATGATTCCATGAAAAGTGATTGCGGGATTAAATCAGGAAAATGGGTAGCCGTATACATTACTGTATAAGCATCATTGAGGAGGCAATTTTCCAGAAGGGTCGTTCATAATGTAACGTCTATGGGGTCATCCATTTACTAACACATACCTATCATATGTAGTTTAGTTTTGCTTTATGGGTGAACTTCACTAACGATTTTGACGCGATAATATTTACTGAAGCTACGTTGATTGAGCGGTGGCTTAACGTTCCAATTACTAGACACAATTAGCCGATGCCTAACGAACGTCTGGCTCTACATGTTGGATTTCTGGGAAGTCTACATTTAGAGAACAGGCTCTGACTATCATTATTCTGGATTTTGAAGGTTTTAGGTCAATGATGAACCTAAATGCCAACTACCTTTGATGTTTAAAGCCATTACAAAACAGGACCAAAAATAAAATGTTTCTGAAATTAAATTTTATTTTATTGTACCTACTTTAACTGTAAAATTTGTACGCCGCTGGCAAAACACAGAGAGTCAACTGAATTGTTACTGAAGACCAAATGTATGTACCTGTGTTTAACAAACAAATATTCATTCATTCATTAATAAAAATAAAAAACCATATTAGAATTTGTTTAGAAAGAATGTTCATTCATTTTTTAATTACCATTGATTTGAGGTCCAAAATAAACTTTACTCAAATGTTCAGAAGCTGCCAGGTGTCCAGGCAAGGAGGCTGGTCATCTCTTAGCTTCCATGGCTTATTTTAATGTATTTTAATTTTTGAATTTGTTTATTATCTTTTCATTGCGGACGCTTTTAACGTGCACGTCTTTCTACATTGTTCTCACATGTATAATTTAAACATGAATGATGTATGTAACCATTATTTTGTAAGAATATTTTGATTTAAAAGAGTGTCCGTGGAGTTTCTTGCCCGTTCTTCTCCATAGGTACCTACTACGCTTTGGAATGGGCAACTAGCTTCATCTTTCTGACTGACCGACCCCTTGACAATTCAAAAGTGCCTGTAATTGGTTTATTTGAAATAAATGCTTTGAGTTTGAGTTTTGGAGATCCTTTGTTCGCTTCGTCAGGTTATACTTAAACCGGACTTTGGCAAAAAATTGTGATATTATATTCATAAATCTGCAATATATGTATGTATTGCAGATTTAAATAAAGAAAAAACAATGATGATAATATTCTGGAGGCAGTTCTGAAAAACGAGGGATCAGTAACGAGGATACCCAACATCATGTAATTAACAATCCTACTGGTAATTGTAATGAATTGCAGTTTTGCTTATCTATATTACAGCAGCATATTAATTAGTAAGCCCTAGGTTTTGTCTGATTGGCATTCCGAAGTAGTAATTGTCATTCTTCCTCTTAAAATATCCTTCAAAATCTATATAGGGATTGTAACAGGGAAAATAATCTGTTATATTGCCAATCCTTGTATTTTTCCTCTCCCTTATCTATTTTATAAATCAAATATTTATTCAGTTCACTTGTACTGTGGGGGCATCCTATTTTGATTCAGGATTCCTCGACATCATTTCCCTAATCAGTTTCAGTTTAGATAATTTTCTATCACCAATTTTTTTAATGTCGATATGTCGGTCTAGTGGTCAGGATAGTGTTATTGGGTTTTTCCATTAGGTATTTCTCAGCAGCAATCTAGAGTCTGCATTTGTTCCCAGTTGATGGTAAGTAATAGGAGAGGAGATGGGTGACCATCTTTACATACCGAGAATCCTCCGTGCCTCGGAAAGCACGTTAAGCCGTTGGTCCCGGCTGTCATTCGTGGACTTTTGATATTTGTTACGGGTCGTCAGAAGCCCGAAAGTCTGACAACCAGTCCTTACCAAGTAATCCTTGCCAAGTACCAAGTACTTAGTCCTTATAGTATTACCCAGTTACTGGGTTGTGGAGGTCAGATAAGCAGTCGCTTCATGAAAAATACTGGTATTCAGCTGCATTCGGTTAGACTGGAAGCCCACTCTAACATAGTTGGGAAAAGGCTAGGCAGATAGATTTTTTTATGGTGAGTAATAGGCTCGCCCCCTATAACATGGACAACATGGTACTTAAAACATAACTGGCGAAATGATGGTTCTCTATAGGAACACCTCTGAATACAGGCATAATCTATTTTTAGTTTTTGAAATTTAATAATTAAGTAAAGGTACCTAACCTTTACTTAATTATTAAATTTCAAAACTTACATTGTTGTCGGGAAAAACCTAAAATGGCCACCCTATACTACTGATGACTATTAACTGTTCTGCAATATTGATAAAGAAAATATTAAGTTTATTAAACCTACTTCAGAGTAAGTACCTAGTTCAGACTCTGAGAGGGCTTGATTAGCAGCGAATGCAACGAAACACCATTAATTATTATTTTAAACATGATCGTTTGGATGCGCAGATACAGAATTAGTTACCTAAAACAAGATCGGAAATAAACGCGAAATTTCAAAACAGGTATCTGCACTTGCGCGTGCGTTAGCGTAGCCAACGTAAAACGATTCGTCACAGTGAGCGTAGTAGGCAATATCACTACAATCAAACATCGATCGAAAACGACCTAACCTTGAGATAATGTTAAACACGCCTGCAAATCGATTATAGTTAAATAAAATCGAATAGGAAACATTATCGAGATGGCCGGAGCCTGTCGAATCAACAATGCAGCAGCAAGATACATGATGAGAAAAGTGTTCGCGGGTTGTGCCAGCCGGCATTTTTAATGTGTTTAGTTGATAACCGCGGGCCGCGCGCGACGCTTGTGCCTACGCGCATCCCGCACGACCACCTCCACGCGCTGCACCTCTTATCACATACCAGTTTTGTACGTGTTTTCACTGTGTCTTTCATCAAAAAGTGGGTCCACTGACCAACAGTTACTAAGTGCAGCAAGAACACACTCATAGCATAACGAGGCAACAATCAACTGACGCCGTACGACCTGAAGGAAGCCGGTCCATATATCAAGAGAAACTGTGATTACAATTGACTCAAGGTATATCAACTAACCATCTATTCTCTATTATGTACATAAATGCATTATGTATCGGAGACAAGGGACGAATGCATCTCTGGAATATGAATGCGACTAACTTTTTGAGTATGTATTTATGCGACTATTAAAATGCGTATACCGTAACAATAACAACACTCCCAATTTATTTCAAAGTCTCGACAAATATTCGTACAACGAAAAGCAGGCGCTCACTAAGTGAGTTAGTCAAGCGTGTGTGAGTACGAAGTTTATATTTCTTTAGACATAATTTTGTGTCGAGTTTAGCAACATCGTCATGAATACAAAAAATACAGGCAGGTAGGTAAGTTCAACCGCAGTATCGCACTAGGTACTTCACGAAACTCATTAGGACCTTTTATAAACAAAAATAACTGCGTTATTAAGTATATGTAGCTTCTAGCATTGTTTTACTTAATTTTATCTAGATTATGACAAATAAAGGTATGGGTGAGTTAATAAAGTCTGTATGAATCATGATCTCACTCTTGTGGTTTTTGTACACAATGCCATTTCATCCACAACATGGCAATGTTATCAGATGAACGTAATAGGCTGATTTATTTAGAAGGCATATTTCTTATCACGAGATCAACCTAGTTATACGTTCAAAACTTTAGCGAAACAAAATATACACTACAGTCACAAGCGATAGCGATAATGCCAATACACAATTATTGTATGCCTATTAGGCAGGACATATTGTAACTTAAATTTTTTGTTAAGACTTGTAACAAACATATGCCCACAATAAAGATATTATGATTATGAATGCCAACGCTTTTTTAGAAGCCTCAATTTATATGGAAACGCCAACACAGAAATTGCGTCCAACTCTCGTGTGAAAAGATGCGTGCAAGTTAATTAAGTACCGTTTCCTTAGTTAATTATAGCCTTATTGTACAAACAATACCTACTTCAGTTTCTCTAAAGGTTTTTCTTTTAGAGCACTCCATTTTTATGTAAATCTTCATTCATTACGGACAATGCTAACGCTATCTTGAGTACAAAATTTTAGAAGACTCTTTTGCCGTGGGTCGGTTATTTAAAATGTCCACACAAAAAAGTTCAACAAAAAGGTCACAAATCAACCTCTTATGTCCAAAGATTACTTTGTACAGTGGTAAAAAGAACCATATTCTTATTCCATCATGGAATACAATGAGTGTACCTATCTACGAGTCATTTTGAACAGTTTTTGTCACACAAAACTTTTCCTCCTATCTTAGTCCTTGAGCATACCACATTTAAAGTCTATCCACACATATCAGGGCCGTGAAGCTCCGTCGCTGGCCCGGACCCGGACGTGTGTGAACGAGTTCATATAAAATGTACATATCGCAGATGGATTGGCGAATTCGTTGTTTTACATAACCGCTAGCGGTTTTACAAAACAGCCCGGTTATGTAAAACAGCATATTTCGCTATTTTCCATAATTACTGAATTTTCACACGCAAAATTGCATAAAAGTTTTGCAGTTATCAATACAGCGGATCAACGATTTGAGGTAATGTAAAACAGCGTGAAATGAAACGTCAGATTGCAGGTTTTTAGTTCAATAATTTATCGCTCGGGACTGTGTCATAACAACAATAAAGGCGAAACAGAAATAAATAAAACGAGTAATATGAGGCAAAATGACCCTAACTCAAGTGAAAACAGTGATTTTAAGGACAATGTTTACATAAACTATCAGAGTTTAATGAAAAGTCAGTTCAGTCCTGAAAATACTAAATAATAACTGCGACCAACTTGGAAGTAGCGCTCTCCGGCTGCTACCGGGGCACCGCTCGCTTCGCTCGCTCGGCTCGCGCCTGGCTGGTCACAGTTCTAACCTAACCTTAACCAATAGGTCAGTTTCCCTAGCTAAGTTACTGCGACCGATTCGGCATTAGAAGCCACACCAAACGCTTATTGTGACTGCTGATAAGCAAATCTGCATTACTTCTAAACGCAATAAAAATCCAGCTGAACAAGTTCAGCTGTACATAACGGAGCTGTTTCGAAACAGCTAATTCGACAATCCATCTGCGACATACACACCGATATTATTTTGAGCCCCTGAAGGAGCACGGTCCGTTCACTTCCTGGGCATGGCCCTAATAATATGTGAGGATAGAACTTTAGAGTGTGATTTAATGCCTCCTGTTTACTTGTGAATAGCCTTAATTCGGTCAGTTTAGGTTCAATTGTAACCACAACAGAGAACTAGAACAATGTGTTTCATAGCAGTCAATCATTACTTATGGCTCTTGCCTTTTTAACCGACATCAATAAATTACAACCACAATCGTGCAATCACATTAAGTGCCATGCATGTCATTTAAAACGACTAAGTATGGTTCCTACTACATACATTCGTCAGGATTTCCGGATTTTCGTTCACAAGCTGACTACCAGGCTATTAAGTTTTTTACTAGTATTAAGGTACCATTCCGTAACCGACCGCAGGAGTCAACTGCAGGCGTCATGTCGCTGCAGTCATGATTCCGAACCCGACCGCAGGCGACAGCAGCCCGTATTCCAGTCGGTAGATAGAAGAACGGGTTATCGCTCGAACGTTGGCGGCACTACTGGTCTGCGGTCGAGCTACACATGTCGCCTGCCGCTCGCCCGTAGCTGCCAACGACGTCTCGCTAGCTACCGAAGGTATTTCATAAAAACAAGTCGTGTCGCGGTGACACGTCGCTTGCGGTCGGGTACGAAATGGTACCTTTAAAAATAACTACAAATAAATTGACAAGTCGTGATAAATGCATTAAAATCTGACACCCAAAATTAGTGCAGACTTCCGACGGGCCCATTCAAGACCACTTAGTATTAATACGGTAAATATGTTTACTAGGTTAGTACTATTGATTACTGTAAGCCGGTAGTATCGAAGTTCTTTTTAACAGTAAAATTCCTGATTGGTTTCGACCTTGTCTTCTTAGACACATATAGTAAGAGCCGTCTTTTAAGTTGTGAACTTGTGATCATCTGAATATTGAACAGTAACTCTTTAGATGGACTCAATGCAAAAAAATCAAGGATTTTTGTGTCTCACATGTTTTCCAACCGTCTAGAACTTTTATGCTAATACTTTTTTTTGTAGACTTTTTTTGGCTTAGGCCTGCTTATATCTATAGACTAGAGAATAGCGCTAACACGACCAGATTTATTGACTGCGTAAGTTGAAAATGTGGTTATTTCTGAAAGCCACAAAGGTAATAACATTTTACGGTTCATTTAAAACTCGTTGTAAGTACAATATTAATTACGGGCTCACGAACAAACATTATTTTCGCAGAGTGGCAGTAATTAATGCTTTATCTGATAATCCATAAATATATGTTAGACTTTAAAGGCTTAGTGGGAAAAAAAAAAACATCGCGTTTTGATAATCACGAAGATATTGATGGTAGTTTGTTTGTTTTAGTTGCCAAGATCTGTTTCGGGTCATAAAGAACCAGATTACGAATTAACATGAATAAAAAAATGAGAAAGCTATCTCTTCTTTGCTGAACTACCCTGCAATCAAACAGATTTTATACTGTACTAGCTTTTGCCCGCGGCATCGCCCTCGTGGAGGTCGGAAATTATCCCACGGGAACGTTCCCGTCCCCAGGGGTCATCCCGGTAGTACGTACTACAGGGATGAAAAGTGTGTTAATGCAGGTAACTATATATATGCCAATTATAAAGGCAAAGAGCCTAATCGTAACTCATATTAAAGAAGTAAGTAGGTACCTAGGGCTGTTTCTCCTACATTTTACTTTTATTCTTACGGACCTACCTACTATCCAAAAAAGGAACAATAAACCTATCACAATAGTGAAGACCTGAAAGTTCCCGGCAGCTTAAGGTCTAGAATTTTGAAAAGGAAAGGCCATTGTGCCTACACAATGGCCTTTCCATTTCAAAATTCAAAATTTCCTTTTACAAGAATTTGTCAAAGAAAATGGTCCATACATTTACCGGACAAAATCTCAATTTCTTCCAGTTTCTTTATTTTCTGAGACATAATATTACTATTAATATCTACACCTAAATTACCAATATTCATTAAGAATTTAGTAAAAACGAAGTAGAACTTAATGATAAGGATATGAATATAAATAGGCGGACATAACCACAAATTTTAGGATGAAAATATTTTTTGTTATTAAAGAAGGAAAAATTAGGACGCCAAATAAAACCAAAACCAGCTGCCGCCGCCCCGTGTTAATTACAATTTCCGCAAAGTCGCCGCCGACCTAGAACCATTACAATGGAAAGTGGTGTAATTAATGACATCGAATTTAGATTGACTAACAACTTGGTTATTGTTTTCAGTAGAAATGGGTAACTCTAGTTGCTGTAATAATCCTACTAAAAGGGATAGTTACGATTATATGTGCTAAATTAATTATACATTGTACTCCATTTGTTTAGAAAATTGCGTCTAACACTTGTAATGAAAAAAAAATCAAAGTCAAAGTCAAGTCTCAATTCAAAGTTTAAGGAATTTTGAGTCATCCTGGCGAGGACGGTAATTTGTACCTAATGCTCAACGTTTTTCTACAGGAATATCCCGTGCTATACCTAAGTCTGTCAGTAAACCCTCCGCTTTCCACGGTATCAAGTAGGATTGTCTGGGGGGAAAAGCAGATATGGGATATATCTGCTTTTCCCCCCCGTCATATTATAATAGTCTGTAAAGATTAGCATAACATTACGGAAATCCAAAGTTCTTGTACATTACAACAATTTCAAATTCGCCGAAATTTTTACAAGCATAAATTTAAATTAGCAAATTTATATTAGCTTGCTTCGTTCGTATGTTTCAAGTTACACTAATTGTCATCCATTTTTCAAGCACTTCCTGACACCCAATTGAGTTGTACGAGTAACTTGTAATATCGAGCTTGAGAACTCGAATTGATAACTATGTAGAAACAAGTGAAGTGAGAATGTTGTTCAACAACTATTAGAGATGTCACACCGTAAGTTGTATCTCGTGGATTGCTTTGTCAGTATGTTTATATAACTTAGGGTTGCCAACCGTCTTGTTTTCCCAGGACATGTCCTGCTTTTTGCGTGTTTTAAAGCATCCCAGTAAAGTCCTGTATTTTAAATTGAACCTTACGTTTATCGGCCGGCCCCGCGCCCCACGTTACATCTTTATTTTTAAAATACTCCACGCCCGCGTTTGGTGGAGTTGAAAAATATAATAAAAGTCAAAGAGAATAAATAATTAGATACATAAAATAAGGCAAAAAATTTGTTATATCTACAGTACTAAAGTTACGTATTCATTACTTAACTACATATATAGGCTGGCAGGGACATCGACGCGAAAACTGTTACTATGGATTCAGTACATGATTTTGAACACCACGGCGTTGAAATTTTTCGTCTATTTTTTTTTTTTTAATCTGCGGTTCCGTACATTTTGACCACGTAGGTAATGCACTTTTCTATGTAACAGCAGACTTTTTTTTGCCACCCTGTATAGGTATTGTTCAATTTATAATTTAATTCATTCCTTCATTTAATTTCTTATAACATATTTTTTTTATTTAGCAGAAACGTTCATTAAAAATTGTTTAAATAAAGTAAATACATAATTGAGTTTCATTAACCTTTTCATTTCGTGTTGCTATTAAATTAACTACTGCTCTAAATACTGCGTCCTGTTTTTAATCCGGAATGTCATGATATTTTCACCTTCTAATCCTGTTTTTCAAAATTTGTGGATGGCATCCCTAATATAACTACACAAGAGAATTTTTAACTCTCTTGTCAAAGACTTAACTAAACCCACAATTAGAACTTCTGAATATATTTATTTATGAAAGATGTAACTTTGGACTTGTTTCATGTATATCTTTGTATCTCGAATGTCAGTCGCTCATGAATAATGTATGCAAATATTATTCAATCTCGCAAACGCAGAAAGTAATTAAGGTAGAATAAATCATAAAAAAGTGTTACAGAATTTTGTTCTATTACATTCTTAACCAAATCAGGTTATCATAATGGCCGAATTAGAATAAACAAAGTAATTATTAGGGATGGGCCGAACGTGGTTTGAACCGAATACGAACTGCGGCCGACCATTCGGTAAAAAAAAAAGTTTATCGAAATTCGGTTGTTTTCAACAAAACCGTAACAGACTCCTGCCACATAACGCAGAATCCTTGATGTTTTTGCACCATAACCTGCCCTTGGTAGTTTTTAAATAGGTACCAGACATAAATAAGATTTCATGTCACTTTTATATAAATTAATACCTAATAGTGATTTTTGGCGATGATTATTTCAATGTTTATATGTCAGCATTCTGATAATGTTTAAAATACATTTAATTGTTAGTAACAACTAACAAACAATAAATAAATGCTTATGATTTTATTTAACTGGTTTAGTTTTTTTTTTTCTTTCTCAAAACAGTTGAGTTATGTTAATATTTTCTTATTTCGAATGTTCGGCATTTGAACCGAATTTCGGCCGAATGCCGAAGTCCGGTTAAACTGAAAGTGAAACGATTTTAGGCACATCCCTAGTAATCATTGTTTACAAAAGGATTTAAAAAATGTTTGCGGATGTTTTGATATGGCCGAGTACATACCTACAGTACCTACCTACCTATTATTCCTTGCTGTTGTTTTCAGGAATCGTTCTTATGTGGACGGCACGGGTCGATCCATCGGGTTAAAGCTCGTACAGACCAGCGCGACGCGACGCCGCGTCGCGACACGAACAATACAATTTCTAAGAAAACTTGACGGTATAACAATAACCGGTGTCGCGTCGCGCTGTCGCGTCGCGCTGTCCCGTCGCGCTGGTCTGCACAAGCCTTTAAGCTACGCTTGCCGGGGTTTGGTCCGTGGATGGGTGACAATCTTTTCATACCGAGACTCCTCCGTACCTCCGAAAGCACGTTAAGTCGCTGGTCCCGGCTATCATGCGTGAATCTTTGACAGTCGTTACGGGTTGTCAGAAGAACGAAAGTCTGACAACCAGTCTTATCAAGGGTTCTCTTATTACCCAGTTACTGGGTTGTGGAGGTCAGATAGGCAGTCGCTCCATGTAAAATACTGGTATTCAGCTGCATCCGGTTATACTGGAAGCCGACCCCAATATACACTCGAGAGCAATGAATCCGGGTCACTTAAAGAATGTTAAAAATCTCGGAAACTAAAAATGATAGGTTAATGCAATAAATTGTATTTAATAGACAATGTAATACTCCTTAAATGAAAGTAAAAAAAATATGAGTCACCATACATTTTATTAACACAAAATTACATAAAGAAAAAAACTGCTGATCTCTAATTAAAACAAAAATAGGAAACATGAAATTTTTTAACTTTATTACGATTTTCTTGAATTTTAATACTTCGTATTGCCTCCTCGTGCTTCCATTACTGCGTTTACGCGGTTTGGCATGCTGTACACCAAGTTCCTTATACGATTTTGGGGAATATTCTCCCATTCCTCTGTGAGAGCAATTTTGAGCTCACGAAGCGTGATTGGGGGAAGGTTTCGTTGTTTTACGCATCTGCCTAGCTCGTCCCAAGCATGCTCGATCGGGTTGATATCCGGGCTGCGCGCTGGCCACTCCATACGAGTAATGTTCATCTCTTGAAGGTAGTCATTCACAATCCTACCTGTATGAGGTCGGGCATTGTCATGCATAAATATAGCATCCTCACCTAAATTGACCATAAATGGACCAACGTGATCATTGAGGATTTCTTCCACATATCTTACGCTAGTTAAAGAGCCGTTTTCTATGATCACCAGCTCTGTGCGACTTTCAGAAGAAATTCCGGCCCACACAAGTACAGACCCACCACCGTAGGCTACTTTTTCTTCGATGCATGCTTGCTTGAATCTTTCCCCTGGTCTTCGATACACTCTGTGTCTTCCATCGTGCTTGTAGAGCATAAATTTTGATTCGTCGGAGAACATAACTTTTGACCAATCTTCAATACTCCAATTTACGTGGCTCTGGGCATATCTTAGTCTTGAAATACGATGCCCACGCTCCAGTTTAGGGCCGTTTGCAGGTCTAAGGGGTTTTAAGTTAGATTCAGCAAGCCGACGTCTTACTGTCCATGCACTTGGGTTACTTCCTCCGAGGCGTCGAAACTGATTTGTGAGTTCAGTTCCTGTGAGAAAGCGATTTCGAAGCATGGTGTTCACCAAGTATCGGTCTTCTCGTGCTGTGGTACACCTGGTTCTGCCCGTTCCTGGTCTGCGTAGGTTAGAACCAGTTTCTTCGTAACGTCGGAGAACTCTTTGTACTGTTGACAGCGACACACCGACAGTCCTGGCTGTATCGCGCTGACTCCGGCCGGTTTCCAGCATTGTAAGTATTCTGGTGCATTCTTCAGGCGTAAGCGACATAATTTCAGCTTGAATAATGAATATAGAGCACTATCAACATGGTTTATGTACCCACATAAATGACAGATTACAAACAAAAGCAAAACCAAATGCTGTAATTTCGTAGTTCCATCTTCGAAAGTGGCCCTTTTTCAAATTTTTTTTTTTTATGATATAACTTTACAATAACTAAGAAGTTTTAATACCTTCATTTAAGGAGTATTATATTGTCTATTAAATACAATTTATTGCATTAACCTAGCATTTTTAGTTTCCGAGATTTTTAGGATTCTTTAAGTGACCCGGATTCATTGCTCTCGAGTGTAGTTGGGAATAGGCTAGCCAGATTGATATTGATTCTTATGTGCACCCAGATAGTTTTCTAGTTTTCTTTTTTCTTTACAAATCAAATCTCTACAAATAATACCTAGATAGGATCCACTATTCGATTGTATTCTCTTTGAAATATCTCTTCGTAAAATATTGAACGTCTGAGATAGTAATTCGTCTTTGGAATTGAGTTTATTGAATGGGATTAGCTAAAGTACCCGTTTCCGCTCAGAAAATGCCTTTATGCAAGAAGATTAACAGCGATATAAGAAGCCACACAATGGTTCCAATGGATCCGTTTACTCCAAGATACCTCGTTGCTGATTAAGTGGATACACAAGTTATGCTACGATGAAGTAGAGAATCTTCTATTAAATATAAGGTGAAACCGCTTTCGTATAAAACAACCACACACACGCATACACACACACACACACT
The DNA here is from genome assembly GCA_914767755.1 of Agrochola circellaris. NCBI lineage: Eukaryota > Metazoa > Arthropoda > Insecta > Lepidoptera > Noctuidae > Agrochola > Agrochola circellaris. The sequence goes on along the minus strand of OU611846.1, from coordinate 9,796,234 downwards.
CACTCACACCAATACGCACGTACGCACACATTCACACATAACAACAGACTAAAGTAATATAAAATCAATAATTTATAAACTTATGTATAATAACAAATGTTTGGTAACATATTGCACTAATGGTAAGATATATGAAGGAGCGGCGCCTCCTGGCACAGGCATCTAAATGCTTAAAAGGAGACGCCACCAACTGTATAATGTACAACGTGTAATAATGAAATAAAACATTTTTTATTTTGATTTTGATACCTATTTCATGTAGCACAATAGACAAGAAAGATATTCACTCTCAAAAAAAAAAAAACGCTGGTATTCTGATAGGACCCACTGTGGTGCCACGGACACACCGACCGCTGACTGTTCACATCGCCGCCGCCGCCGCCGGCGAGTACCTACTCGTTTGTCGCAGCGACAAGAGCTATCAAAGGGGTTCCCTCTATCTGGCAGAATCTTGATGCTCCGAAATTTATTTGGCTTAATCTTCTTTATGAATATTTAAAAGGCATAAAAAATATTTTATATAATTATTGTTTGGCCGAATGTTCATTTGTCCGAATTTACAATGGCATACTTTTAAGATGGCAGCTTTTTATTTGGAATAATTTTATTAAGGATATTGCCATTTCTATAAAATAGCATTTTTAACCTTAAATTAAAATTAAAATATTGTCTTAAAAAGTCAGTATGTGCTACAAAAGTTAGTGACAGAAACGAATCGCTGCAAAACCGACTCCACGTAGTCTTGTCTGCACTTCCCCTAGAGTGTAATTTAAGCCCGCGTAGGCGCGGTGGGGCGAGGCGGCCCGCAAGCTGACGAGCAGGTGGTCACCGCAGCTTCGGCTGGCTGGCCGGCGAGCCGGCCAGCCTCAGCCACGGCGACGAACGTTAAAACCATTTGCGACGATAGGCTCACCTGGGACCGCCCGCCGGAGCCCCGCAGCGCCGGAGCCAGAAATCATGCCTGCTGCATGTTGCATGCTCGCTTGCATGCTGCATGTTAACTACATGCAGGGTTTATACTTGTTTGCATGTTTGTGTGAACTTTCTACGTTATGATGGTTCATCTTTTTAATTATTATGGATATGAAATTTATGCCTAAAGATGATTCTGACTTACAAAATTATGAGTTTTAAATATGATAAATGAAATGAGTGTATGCCAACCGATTTTCTGTGAAATTAAGTTTATGCTATCCGCTGTTATGCAAAATAATATTATGACATAAAAAGTTCTGCTATAAACAGTAGACCCCTATCAAAGACAGTACCTACTCCTTGATGGGCAGAAGACTCGCTGAGAGACGATCACGCTGGGCACAAACGGGTATATCATACCAGCAAGTAATCGCTCGTCGCGCACACGCTACTCGTCAACTCGTTTTTAGTTTCTAGCTCTACTCGCTTGTCGTTAATCGCCAGCGCGGCGGTAGGACAGCCTAAACACACGTTGCACCATGTTTTATTGCAACCTGTCACTCATGAGCCTGCTTTTACTCTCATTGCTGAACATGGCATTCCTAATGAAAACTGATGGGAGTAATTACCAAACCATAGATAGCTACGGGCTATGGTTTGGCAATAACTCTCACCACTACCTACCGTATCCTAGCATCAATAAAAGCTGCTGAGTTCAATCGGTAAATCAGTATTGCACTGAAAAATCTGTAGGAAAACTGACTGCATCAGTTTTTCACACGAACAAACAGGTAGCAGGTAGTTCTTCTACTTCGATACAAAATTTTGCTGGCCCAAAACATTTCCACTTCTACGGCAACGTCGAAGGCAGCGCAGAGCATATGGCAGCATTATTTAGGGCGCAGAGCGCAGGATTGGATGTGGGACAAAGTTTGCCGCCACGGCTCCACCCTACCGTCACCGTATGACGTGCCGTACCGTCAAGTTGTCGTACCCACTTTGCTTTGCTCTGAGGTAGCATTGCAAGCACCACAATCAATTAACGTCATTTAAAATACATGTGACAAAGGAAGATACTTAAAATTAAGTACTTCTACAAAAGCCAGGATCCAGCTCGGCTGGGTACGAATAACTTTTGTACGCTAACTTTTAAAAACGGATTTTAAGCGTAAAGCTGGTATATCACGAAACTTTCTGTTGTCGTTCTTCACAGGCTTTTTGAAAGTGATTTGATTATGGTTTTTACGCTATAATTACGCTGTAAAGATACCTTATAGGTTCATAAATTCTAATAACTTTAACAAATGTACTGCCAGGCATGTCCGTTACCCAGTACTTAATTGAGATTTTCTGGAAATTGGGTTTTTTCTTCAACAAAATTTTACTTCTATCAAATTATACAGGGTAATTGGTCAAATAACTTTATCATCGATGTAAATATTTAATAGGGATGTTGTAAAATTTTTTTTGGTCCGTCATGTAGATTATTAAAAAATATTGGACTCGTATTTTTTCTTTATTTACGTTATCAAAAGATTACGGCAATACATTGGGTAGGCAATACGTTAAAATGTGGCGTCACTCCCCGGTAGATTTTATACCGACTTGTGACGTGTATATGTTATGTTGTGACATAGCGAGCCCCCACTCCCCAACTTTTTACGTTTTATCTTTCTCATCTTTTATCATTTTTTATTTATATGATAAAGCAAACAATACGTGTCTAATCTTATAAAATAATAGTATTTTTTTCCTCCCCAGTATTTTTTATCTACCAAACGCGATGTTATTAGCAGTTCAATAGGAGAATGGAAATGGTTATAAAATTAACTGCGACGAAGTCCAATCTTATTTAAGTACAAAACTACATTACTTTGACTTCCTGTGTTTTGTTCTTTTTTGTATAATGTACCTATCCTTTTTTACCTTACTTGACCCGATGCGGGTCAAAAAAATTCCTTGACCCGATGTTCATATACCTACCTTGACTAAAATTAAAAGTTTGGTAGGTACCTACAAACTTACTACTTTGTCACCGTCTCGTCTTTCAGATGAAAGGAAAACTAATTCTCATTTAAGACATTCCTTGGCGACTGTAATTAAATGTCTTTGAACTTAGAAGTCACGCTGAGGCCTTTGAGATTTTGTCCTAGAAATGAATGGATATATACATCTATACATATACAAATAAATAAAATTGAAGTTAAAATTGTCCGTTTTTTATGTCAAAATAGCTGCTTTTTACTAAATGCATATGAAGACTTTCTGTACACAACGGTACTTATAACAAAAAAACAATATTTAAATTTTTTGTGCATCTGTCTGTCTGTTTGTTCCGGCTAATCTCCGAAACGGCTGCTCCGATTTTGACTGGCAGATAGCTGTTGTTATAAGGAGTAACTTAGACTACTTTTATTTTAGAAAAAGTATTTGGTTTCACGCGGGCGAAGCCGCGGGCTGCAGCTACTTTTATACAATTATTATTAGGACCAACTATAACTTTAACGAAAACTCATTTAATTTGAGTAGATAAGTAACTAACGATAAAAAAGATAAGTAAAACGTTACTAATAGTAAGTAATTAACAGTTGTGTTTAAGCAAAGAAAAATGGTCTTAGAACAGTTTTAACTTCTATTATTACATCACATTGTTTACAGTTATTTGCTCTTGTTTCCTGATTATTATTGCTTAAATATATATTATATAGAGAGATATAAGTATAGTATATATGTATTTATTGTATATGTAAATATTACACCACAGACTACCTGCATTACCGTCTCTTCTCTCTTTAAATCCATCCAAGGTTGTCTTTAAACGATCGCTTTTAGCGATAAGACCGCCCATTGTGTCACCCTATGTAATATTTCTACATTTATATCCGTAATTCGTATGGTGTGCATAATAAAGAGTAATCTATCCTAGAACAGTTAAAACTTTCATCATTATTACAAACGCTTATGAAAAATCTCCGTAGAGATTTAATGTCAATTATTCCGTAGGCAAAATCAAAAAAATCTAATCTGTCAAATCTGTCTTATCAAATCTGTCATATCAATGCATCGAGAGGTATGAGGAACAGGGTGTAAAGTTCACTCTATGCTCAGGGTGTAAGGTGGATGCTCCGACCAGACCGGTGTCGTATCTGGCGGGCAACTGCCCAATGATTGATGTCGAGACGTTGTATATATACGAGTCGCGCGGTAAATCTGCTTGCGTAGGATTTGGGGTGAAGTCAATAGGATGCGTAGTTCGCATGTGGCACTGTAGATGCCGCCACACATCTATCTGTATCTATACATGATATAAATTAAAGTCGCTCCTCCTGTCTGTCTGTATGACCGCGTTGTTCTTCTAAACTATGCAACGGATTTTGATTCGGCTTCCGCCATCATTCAGTGACTTTATTCCGGAAGGTTTATGCGTACCTATATTACTTTTATATTAAACCTTCTTAATATGTATTTTATAATAAAGAAACCTCGATGTTTTCTCAGGTCGTAAGCACATTATCCAATTTCAGTAGGTACCTACTTAACAAGCAATAAGGTACAATGAATATTTCAGCTAAAAGCATTCGTTTACCTTTCCTAAACAGGGTAAACAAACGAAAACAATACGACATGTAGGTAATGTGTTAGAACACATTACCTACATGTTATAAAAGTTTAGAAATAAACTAGCGACCCGCTCCTACTTCGCACGGTTTTTAAGACTTGACAAAACATGGAGATTTGTTTGTTATATTATTATGTAACTTTAACATTAATGTATTATTTATACACATAAACCTTCCGGAATAAATTCTCTAAAAGATTATGAAAACTGTATCAAAATCCTTTGCGTACTTTGGAAGAATCTAAATAACATGTATAGATAGTTACCGTGTACCGATCGCAATAAACAATGGTTAAGTTAGATAAGTAGGTACATGCAACTGCTGGGCTATCGTTAATGACTACAGAAATTAGTTCTACTCAATCACCTTTGCAAGTAAGTACTTAACCCCTGGGTGTCTTGTAGACCAAAGATTTAAATTAAATCGTTAGATTCGCCCTTCCGCGTCATAAGATAGTCGCGTTACTATTTCGTTTTGACACCTCTGACACATAATGACTTGACTTGATTGTCATGGAAACGCTGTTTAATAATATTAACGTGAGCGAACTCTTCTCAGTGTGGTCACTTTTTCACGTGACTAATTACGGTGATGGCAAATCTAACGATTTAAATCTTTATACACGGTTTCTAGACCGAGAATTTGAAGTTAAAAACAAAAACTCTACTTAAACTTAAAGTGATCCCTTCAATGAAGGTCGCGAAATTCAAAATGTCTTACGTTTTATGCAAAGTTAATAACTTTTTTTACTAATTGATAACTAAGTATTTAATTACTTTTTTTAAGTACTCAAGTACCTAATGCTAAAATAGAGTTTGACAAGTTCTAAACTTCAAATTCTCAATTCAGAAACTGGGTAGGTATTAAGAATCCATACTACCTCAGCTCAAATTCACTTTTTATCGCGCTCGCAACATGCTGCTCGCCGACTGCACGAGAGCGAAACGAAGTGAGCTGCTGGCGGCTCCAAGGCGCCAATAGTTTAGGTAATTGCTTTTTACCGCGAAAATAATGGTAATAACAATAAAAAAGCATAGTGCTTTATAGTTAGTTCAGTTATCATGCAAAGTTACATGATCTAATTTAAAGTATTTTTTGAATACCAGCGGTTTATTGTTTGGTTTGGTTTTTTTTTTCTAGAGAGAAAATTGTATGGAATTGGGTTTTCGCCAAACATAGTACTTAACATTAACCCTCAATTTTAACACATCTATTTCAAAATTAATACTGCAGTACTTTCAATATAACGGAGGATCATGCTAATCAATTTGAGGTAGTATAGGCCCTTAATTCCAGCCTCACGATTAAAAACAATGCTTCTCAAAAAAACGGTACAAAGATAGGTACGTATTCGGGCGATGATAATATATCGCATATCGAATTTGGATAGAGACTGTCGCACAAGGTATGGATGACCAAAACGACGATCAGGGTCATTCAGGACGTTCAAGGTCAGATTAAATTGAACGGAGAAGCTTCACAAACGTGATTGGTAGTACATCAATCAATCTGCCTAGTCTTTTCCGGAGTAGCCAATTATATGTTGGGGTCGGCTTCGGCAGTTTAACCGGATGCAGCTGAATACCAGCATTTTACATGGAGCGGCTGCCTATCTGACCTGCGCAACCCAGGAACTGGGTAATACTATATGTAGAGCTATTCTGTAATAATCTGGAGGAGGACCTCGTGGCTAAGTAATATCAGCCACACGGGTTCCATCAGGTTAAGCTACGCTTGCCGGTGTTGATCCGTGGATGGGTGACCATATTTACATACCGAGACTCCTCCGTGGCTCGGAAAGCATGGTAAGCCGTTGGTCCCGATCTTTGACAGTCAAAGGCCCGAAATTCTGACAACCAGCCAGCCTTGGTAAGCAAGGCGTATCGTGTTACCCAGTTACTGGCTTGTGGAGGTCAGATAGGCCGTCGTTCCATGTAGAATACTGGTATTCAGCTGCATCCAGTTAGGTTGTAAGTCTTGGCGTTATGTAAGTCTTGGCAACCTACTTTACATTAAATGTATTGGTGGGTATATCATAATTACTTATAGGTAACAATTAGCGTTGGAGTTACACCTTACACAATCGTCAGCATTCTCAAAAATAAGTGTTAACACAGGAAAAAAAAATACAAATATTGGCGCTAGAATTAATGTATGGCAAAATTAAGAAAATGAAGTATGAAATTACAAAACAAAACAATACAGACGGTATTGCAATTTTGCCCAATTTCTTAAAACTAAGACATAAACAATATAAAATGTAATCAAAATGATCAAAAGAACACAAAGAAAACACTCATAAATTCAAGTAACTTGACCCTACCAGAAGCTTTTATTTAATAATCAACTTCTTTGAGGGGTTTGAAGATATTAATTTTCTCTGCAAACAACGTTTGATATTGTCACCGGAACATCGTAACAAAATGATAGGAAAACATAAAGAATCAACTGCCACGATCGATAGGGATAATATTTGCCAAAGAAGGAAAAATGCCTCTCGATATTATAAACTAGCTTTTGCCCGCGGCTACGCACGCTTATGCCTATGTCCCCCGGGCTCACTCCGGGATTAAAATTACCCTATGATAACACACAGGGTTATTTCCATTAGAAAAGCCATCCAGATGAACCATCTGTGTGACTTTCATCCAAATCCGTTCAGTCGTTTTTGCGCCAATCCGGAACATACATCGAGACAAACAGACAAACGGACAAAAATTCTTCGTTGCTTTTTTATCATATGTATAGAAAACAGCCAAGAGATGTCATGGGGACACCTGGTTGGAACAAAATTCCTTTCGCTTTTGCACACTTGACGAATGAGAGCCAAAAATAGTGTAAACTTTTGGCCGTCACGACACTTATTACGTTTTATGTTTATGAGAAAAAGAAAAATTCATTTTTTTAATTAATTTGTAATGTAAAAAACCTTTATCATGCTAGAATATCTATTTTTAAACCAACTAGAAAACCGTTTTCTTACTAAACAGGTTTTTGTGACTAATGCATGTTTTAGCCTTGAACGTACTAAGAAGACGTATACGTAAATCAATACATGGATATACCTAACACGATCTACATATATACCTACCTCAGACCAAATAAAAAACCAAGACAGAGCGCTGCGAACAATACAGTGAAGCATGCCAAAACTACTCCGCCGCTCTGTGAATACTCGCTCACACGCACACATTTACAACCTTTTACAATGACACTACAATCAAACTACACCACACTAAGTGCACACATGTTTACGAAAACGGGTCCACTTCACTGTTGACAGCGCTCTGTCTTGGTTTTTTATTTGGTACTTTTAAGAACGGAAATATTTAACAGATCCTCTAAAACTTGTGAAAGTCTAAAGTCTGAACTGGTCTAAAGGTTTGACCTTATGATGATGGACACCAAAATAGTAATTAGTTGAGTTTCACAAAAAAGGCACAATCATTATATTAGTGTTTAATAATATTTTTAGTAGCGCAAAATAATTAATACAGCCTTTTATAAAGAATCTCTCGTAAAATAACACTTATTCTGAAATCTGAATTGAAATTGATTTCCATTTTGTTGAATATTTAAATCAATTTAATTCAATTATATACCATCTGACGTTTAACAAAGTTATTGAATCAGTGAAACTCTGTGAGGAATATAAACAGTTTTTATTGATTCGGTGCCGCAAGCTGACATAAATGTAATGAAATATCAGAATAACTATTTATACCAAGGACCGAAAGCCTTTATAAATTACGATACAGGTATCGAAGAATTTTGGTTACTTCTACGACTAAGGTTACCGCTATCTGGGTAACCAAGAAGAAGAAATAATTATGTTACCTCATTTAGGTTACCGTTTTAATACCGGTAACACACACACAGGGCGATTCCCTTTGACTAATGCCGACGGCACGGGTAAGATAGAGGTAATTTTTATTTCGGTAACCAGTATTAAATCTGGGTTGTTTAAATACAACTTTTAAAAATACCTGTAAAAAATATAAATTTTGTAACCGAAAAAATACCCGTATTGATCATACCGGTTTCGGTCCCTGTTAGACAAACCTAATTGGTAAAATCCCAAATGCCGCCTCTGACAGTTCGTTCAGGTCGGAGCTCCTACGTTCCACAACAAATGAGGTGGCTTATAGTAAATCCTCTTTCGCGATGTTCACAAATCAAAATGTCTGCTTCATATTCAGTATATACTCAATGAGCTGCGTCTCTAAAAAAAGGTTTTGGTATGGAAAAAGAATTATGCAAGATAGAAAGGTACAGTGGACTCCAGACAAACCTTACCCCCTTACATTGTTTTTTATATTGCTAGGGGGTGAAGTTCCTCTAGAGCCCACTGTGCCCACTTGCAATTTACGTATATTGCGTAGGTAATGCAATAACATTACCTAAAAGTAATATAAAATCTTATTATTATTGAAAATAAAAATGTTATTGCTATTTAAAAATCACATTTTTAGTACCAAAATTACCCCAAATCCATTGAAAATTAACAAATTTTCAACAGGGGTCATAACTTATGACTTGTAGACACCCGTTAAACGAGGGCCTCCCGCGTCCCATGCAACAAACCGGTAAAATTATCAATAGAAAAAAATGGGACAATTTTTTTTTCTTTTTTCTTGAGACATATAAATATATAGACTCTCAGTACCTAACAACACCCTCACGGATCGGGCAGGGTTATTTTTACATTTTGTATACAATCGTTTGTAAAAATGTAAACTCTACAAATTATGGCCAATTTTTTCTGTTTGTAGTTTGCAAGTTTTAATAGCCCTAATTATATTTAAATAGTAATAAAATTATATTTAAGATGCTATTTAGAAAATAATAGGTACTTAATGCAAATCGTGTGCCATTACATACTGGTATTTTTTACCTAAGTGTGTCTCGATCGCTAAGGTTAACTAATGGGCGGCCCTACAATGCCGTCATATGAAAATTGATATTTACGCAACGCCCAAGTGGCCCTTTAATGTAATTACCAAGCTTTTGAATGATTTTCTTTCAGGCCGGACAATGAGGCATTGAAATAGGAGACCCAATAATTGGTTGGCTTCAGCAAAGGTGCGAGGAGTCCTTCCGGGAAATACGGACGGCCATCGTCGTTATCATCCTATTTTTTTGCCATTCAAGGGTTAAATTAATGATATTTTCAATGATGAAAATAAACCTAAAAAGCCTTCGGGCTTTTCCGCAACGATAAAGCTATGCCGCTATATAAAGTTAAAATAAATAAATGTCAAGAGAACAAATATAAATGAATCGGTTCATTTAAGGTGGCGCTCATTTTAATTGGTATTTTAAATTAAGTAAGGGTGAGGGGAGATTTCATCTGCCCGGGAAAATGTGCACCGAAATTCGATCAATAAGAAAACTCAATCTATGAAAGATACTGAATTTCACTCTAAAGTTTTCACTTTCACAGCAGTGGTAGCCTAGTGGTGTGACCGTCAGACTGCCAAGTCATAGTTCTCGAGTTCGAACCCAAAGCACGCACCTCTGACTTTTCGGAATTATGTGCGTATTGTATAATTATCACTTGTTTTAAAAATGGGTGAAGGAAAACATAGCGAGGAAACCGGCTTGCCTGAGAGATATTTCTCGACAGCATGTGAAGCCAAGTCAGAGGCCTATGGGCGGCTTTAAAACTCTGACAGTAAGTTAGTCACAAACCACACAAAAAAAAACTTAACTCCAAAGTCTGTCTACATAGACAAATAATAAGCTCCTTGCTCTTGAAGTTAGTCGACAAACAGAAGATTCATATTCCTCTTAATATAACTACAGACGTATTGGATTCGCAGGTAATAAAGTTATACGAGTAATTAAGGTTTACATATACACGTAAAATTACGTTCGTTACACCGAATATCGTTAGCCTTATTTAAATGTATGTTCTGAGTCTTGAAAATGTGTTATTTCGCTCATACAAGACTATTAAATCTGTTTTAGGTATCATATCAAGTTTTAGTATCCGAACTTATACACCTGATATTATAATGCGTAAATTCTGCTTGCGCGATGCAGGATTTCGCGTGACGTCAGTGTAATGCGTAGTTCACCTGTGGCGACGTAGATGTCGCCACACGCTTTCACGCTAAAACGGCTGGACGGATTTGGATGAAATTTGGCACATGGGTAGACAATGACCTGAGTTAGAACTTAACGTACTTTTTATCCCGGCAGTACGTTGCCGTGGGATAATTTCCGACCTTCATGCGGGCGTAGCCGCGGGCAAAAGCTAAGCAAGCAAAAGTAAATAATAAAATAATAATTTTCAAAAGTAATAAGGAGTGTCTAATATCAAAGTCTTCATCTCGAATTTACATAGGTACTGTCGCAATGTAGGTAATTAGAGGTAATCTAATTAGATCCCTATTCGTAAGACTAATAACAATGAGAAACATGCTTTTTTCGTGGAAATTGATGTAAAAGGTACGGAAATTGTGAGACGATAGGAAAATATAATATGAAGAATATATTTTTGTGTCACATCATTAAGCCGGGTCGTTAATAAGAACTAATAAAATCAATTAAAAACTGTTGAAGGAGCTTAGGTAATAAATTGTCTGGTAAATGATATGCCTATTAAAAATGTTTATTAATAAATGTTCCATTGTATTGTATGTTTTACAACTTATTTATGTTTTAAAACTTAAGTTGGTACTTGTGCTTACCGTTAATCTGTACATTTACAGAACATTTGTTATTTTTTCCAACCAATTTTGTAACTTTACATGGCACAAATCAATGGTTTAAAATCCACTTTTATACTTACTTATGAAAGAACATCCTGTCGTTCCAAATGTTTAGTTATAACTTTAAATAGGCACTCGTACGCACGCATTAGCCCTTTCAAAGTTCGGACCTCACGCGCCGATCTTCAAGAGTTTAGGACTTCCGAAATCGTGCTCCTAAGTTACGACCATTTCGAACAACATTTGACGGAAAAGTAAATAATTTATTCTAACTAGAAATCGATTTATTGGTAATCAAACTATCTATAAAATAAGCGATAAAATCAATTCACTCCTCAGATATAATCTTGTTTGTGATAGTTATAGGTGTGGAAAGTAATTGTTGTTTTTTTTTATTAGAAACTCTCTGCTAGTTTAACTTGTCATATAGGTATGGAGAGCACTGAAAAGTTACTGAAAACTCAAGAAAATCAAGTTAAACGTAGTAGAATTAAATCTGATTTCAACTAATCCACAACGGAATGATCAAAGATTTATAACTCTGAGAATAATTGAAACAACGTTAACGGTGGCCACGAGCCACGCAGACAGGCCCTTGGGCAATACTTCACGCCGAAATTCTACGTATAAATTAAATTGTTCCTCGAGCAAATTCCAAGTTCGATCGTCTACAAAACTTTTAAATAATATTGTACCCGGCGTTTATGAAAATAAAGTTATCTCATAAATAAATATGGTTTGACTTCGACACCAGTGCTGAAACAGTTACTGAAAATAAATATTACATTTTCGAGATAAACACACAAAGGAGAGTAAAGTAAAATGATGGTAATAATGGTGTCATCGTTAGATAGCAATTCCGTTTACACAGAGTTATCGCTGCGTGCGCACAGATACAACGCATCAGCTTCCGTTAACGATCACCAACTCCTGCGCATACGTAAACAATTATCACATTAAACGAAGAACAAAGAACACAGTGTGTTTTGAATGTCGATAATTTTAAAAATGCGTCTACGCTATTAGGGAAACAAACTAAACACTACTTATTTAGCATATTAAAGCTGGTAGCGAAGTTACATAAAATATGCACAGAGAGCTATTGTTTATTCATCAACAAGTTGTTAAATTAGTAGGTTTAAATACTAGTCTATTTAGTAGTCAATTACTACTGACTTCGTGGAGTTGGTACTAATTGTGCAGTGACGGGTGAGTCTGAACAGGTCGTTAACATGTGAGAGCATGACAGCTTTAAATTCTAACTATTCAGAAAGTAAAGATAGTACCTATTTCCTTACAATAATAACTTTGGTGAGCGGGATACCAGTCCATCGACAAGAATAACTTTTCTTATAGAGTTGTACGACCGTCGTTCAAAATTTAAAATACAATGGTATTGACTTTTGCAAAGTTTAAATCCTGGACAAAGTCGGTATCGACGATCTTTGCAGGGTCGTAGGTAGCACCTGGACGAGACTAGTGGAGAACTTAAGAATCGAGTTATACTTATATGGAATGCGATTCAACCTCTTCAATCGCAAACGCATTCGATTTCCAATAAAGATAAAGATAAAGATCAATTTATTTGTTTAAACATGTGTAACATGATACATGAATATGCACATATACGAGTAGATAGAAGCGAAATTTTACCGGACCAACATGACAAACAATGTCATGCCAATTCCTCTTTGATAATCTGTCCAGGTGAGAACTGCTACAAGCTGCTACTGTAGACAGAGCGGTGGTGGCCCAATGGTAACGGCCCTGACTTTCGACGTGTAGGTCATAGTTTCGAACGTCAGGCTTTACTTTGTGTAAATTATTTTACCAAATCTTTGAAATGCTGTTTGAAAAACTGGGAGATAAATGTAAGTTCAAAACTAGATATCCTAATAGATTAATTATTCCTAGAATTAAAACGGAACTATATGGGTGAAGTTGCTATCCTATGTGTATTCAGATTTCTAACAAGATTCCTAACCTAATCAAAGAACTTCCAAAGGTCCGTTTCAGAAGAGTTTTACGCAGTTGGTTAGTTGAGAATTCCTTATACCATTGCTCTCAAAAAAGTGAAGGAAAAAATCGTGAGGAAACCGGCATTTCCTAATAAAAAAAACGAAGATATGTGACATCGACCAACCCGCACGGAAGCCGCGTTGTGGATTATGGCCCACTCCCAGAGAGGAGGCCTGTGACCCAGCAGTGAGAACATTATAAGCTGATTATGGCCCACTCCCAGAGAGGAGGCCTGTGACCCAGCAATGAGAACATTATAAGCTGATTATGCTGTAGATAATATTTCATTTAGCTATAATATGGTTCTATATCAGTTTTAGTCAAGATAAATTACGAAAAAAAGCTGTACATATATCATTGAAAATAATTTAAGTAAGGAATAAAAAACATAATTTATGAACCGCTATATCAAGTTTTTTTTTTATGTAGGTACGTACCTATTCTAAGTTAATTTATTATTTAACTTTGGATAAACTAGTACCTACTTATTGTACGATAGGTACTAGTTGTCTTTATCTAAACCAACAAATATAGTTACAATGTAATAAAATAAAATTGTACATAAACGTTTTTGTCTACTATTCTGTTTGAAAGGTCAAGAAATTTAGCAAAAAGTCCCATTATAATTATTTACCTATCTCGCGTTGAGCAGCAAACCAAACAATAGATATTTGTAAGTATCAACTTGTTACGAGTTAGATTACACTGTTAGCTTTAAGAAAAGTTTATTAAGAGGTTGACAACAACAGCTAAAGCGCGGTCACTGTCAGACTGCATAGAAAAGAAAGAGAAGGGCGATGACATAACGCTGGATGTTTATTGCAAAATATGAAGCAGTTATCCATTTACAAAAAATCTATTGATTGGAGTTAAAAATTTAAACACATTATGTTAATATGTTGCCTGTTGAATAAACTGACAAAAAATCAGAAAGATTGCATGTATATTAATATGGTTTTTAAACATTAAAAGAAATTTTGAGAAGTATCTTCGTGATTTTTTTATATTAAATCAAATTAGTTGTATTATGTTTTCAACAAACTATCTAACTAGCATATATCCAGAAGAATTTTCTGATTTTGTTTACTGCAGTAGATCATATATTTGTAGGCATTATAAAACTTGCGTTTAGGTTCTGTAGTCCCCTTAACAAAGATAACTTTTCCCAAACGCCTGGAGTAATTGGCTTTTCCTATTATAAACTTTTTAGAAGTCTTAAATGAAATGGTTCCAGATGAAAAAAAATCGCTTAACTCTATCCCATATTTACAATCCCCAGACACAGGACTAAGTATATAAAATATTATGTAATGCTTACTTCGTGCGCTATTGAACAGGCAGATCATGCTCCAATTGAGCAAAAAATGATCCTTTTGAATTTATTGTATAAAAATGAACGGGAATATACTCGACATATTTAAATCGTTAAATTCGCCCTACCGCGACAAAAGATAGTCGCGTTTCTATTTCGTTTTGATACTTCGACACACAATGACGCAGTAACTTGACTTGATTGTCATGGTAACGCTATTTAATCATTTGTGAGCTCACTTTTGTCAGTATGGACACTTTTTCGCGAGACTCAAGACTCAAGCATTACTTAAAACTAGTTTCAACGAATCAATAGGCTTTAAGGCTCGTGCAGACCAGCGCGACGTGACGGCGCGATGCGACTCGAATAATACAATTTCTAAGAAAACTTCACGGAATAACAATAACCGTTGTCGCGTCGCGCTAGTCTGTACGAATCTTTAAACGAGTTTTAAGTAATGCTGAGTGAGGTTCTGTAATACGGGCCTAAGTAGGTACGGTGAGGAAAAATCTAGCGATTCAAATCTTATCTCGACTACTATTCTGTGGCTCGACACGTGTATTTTTTTTCAACCCGACTTTTTATTTTAACAGTCAGTACCTACGTAATAAAACTAATCGTTTTATTAGGTAGGTAGGTACTGACTGTTGTAGGTCTGCCGGCCCTGTATTTTTTTTTGCATCAGAATGAAAACATCTTTTCCACTGAGCCACTCCTTTAATTTTAAGTTAAGGCTCCAGTAAACAGTCGCGACGCGACACCGGTAATTGTTCTACCGTGAAGTTTTCTTAAAAATAAATAAAAAATTGGAGTCACATCGCGCTGCCACTTCGCGTTAGGTTGCGGGAGCCTTTAACAATGATAGTTGTTTAGCCGTGTAAAAGTACCAAAACCCATCCCTTAACTTTGCAAAAATCAAGCATAGAGTACTCTAAACAAAAAATGCCCGTTCCCTGAGCCTGGCTTACATGGTGAAATGAATATCAAACCTTCACGTGTCTTGTGGAGTTACCAAGTTAAAGTTATGGGTACTAGGAAATCGTCTTATGGATTTTGAATAAGTTTATACAGAAAACTAAAAGTAGTAGCCACGAAAAAAGGTCTGGCTAGCTGAAGAGTTTCACCAGCCAGTGAAAACATCGGATTGAGGATGAACAAAGAAAGAAAGAAAAGGTATTTATATAGTAATTATGTACTATTTATGTAAATTGAGACTCGCACAAGAAAAACCCAAATTAAACAAAAACATAAACAAAAAAAAAACAAAGTAAAAATAAAATAAAAGCAGAAACAATGTAGATCACTGAAAAAAAAATTAATATCACTAAAAACGTGCAAAAAGCAATGCCGTATTTTGATAACTTTAAGAAGTAGTATTTTTTTAATGTCGCGGCATCATGCTGAGATAGGAGCCTTTTGGCCTCGTACGGGACTTCATTCTAATTTTGTTACTTTGGTTTTTATTTATGTTTAGTGTGTTTTAGTTTAATGTGTGATTTCCTGTGCGAGTCTCAATAAATACTTTTTCTTTCTTTCTTTCTTTCTTTAAGTCACCTTAACTTAAACAGTGAACACACAGATTTTTTTCTGTTTTGCGTAAAAAGTTCGGAAATTTTGTACCAAGTTTAAGTGTTGTATACAGGGTAGTGTCAGGGACATCGACGTACATGATTCTTAATGATAGAACGTCCAAGTCCTTGTCCTGCTGGAAGGAGCTTCCGGAAGGACAAACCAACGGACGTGCGTCCTGCCAGCAATACGCAATTTTTTGTAGATTTAGTATGAAAATTAGACGTTGTCCTTCTAGCAGTACTTGATTTTCATGCATAATAAAATTAGGCAGGGGTGACAAACATTCTCTTTGTAGGTATAGGTATCCAGAAATAGACCCGGGCACTTCTTGAGATTACAGGGTAGAAAAATAAATAAGAAAAAGTAAGTAGAAATCGTATTTATAAAAAAAAAAAAAAAGCATTATGCTGGAATTCCATTCGTGATGTGGTAGGTGAAGCAATTTCTTCCTGTCTGCGGAGAGCATAAAACACATCGTGGTCCACATGTCTTGCAAAAATAGCTAGCTTTCTATTAGAACTCCAACGGGCACGGTTGATTTTTTTTTTGTTAATTTCCCAATACACCCTCGCGTAGTTGTTTTCTATCTTTCTTACAATACCCCAACAATAACTAGTATCGTAGTTATCACCAAAATGCTTGCGACTCCAGGTGTTTTGGCCATCATTTTCGTCGAAATATGTAGCTTTGGCGCGAACGCGGACACCACGTCTTATACTCGGCGCCATTTTGGCCAGACTGACCGCAGAAACACGATTCAAAAACTCGCTGAATCAGAAAGAGACGCACTTTGCATTAGAGTTCACTGCGTCCTGCTGGCAGGCTCAGAAAGCCTCATATAACTAAAACCATTCCGTCCTACTGGTAGTACGCAAAGTCCTGCTAGCAGGACTCTGGACGTTCTATCATTAACCTGCGTTGAAATTTTTCGTCGGTTATTTAAAATAAATCAGCTGTTTCATAGAAACGTGCAATACCTACGCGGTCAAAATCGGCATCCGGTTAGACTGGAAGCCGACCCCAACATAGTTGGGAAAAGGCTAGGCAGATTGAACTTAAGATTTTTGGTCGGATATTCTTGAAACAGAGCGTAAACTTTGTAACAGACCGTGTAGGCATATAACAATTATATACGTCATTACAAAGTTTTAACCCTCGTTAAGGCTCTAATTTCGTTCAAATAATCATAATCGTTAACAGACCCTTTTTAATATCTGCCTACTTAGTGTAATTTCTTTTTAAGAATGTTTTAGAATGAAGTACTTAGCATAAGCTTAGCCTCACCCGCCCCGGGCCCCGGTCCTGGGGGGCCCCAAAACTTCAGAAATACTTTTTAATCAAATCTTAAACAAGAACAAATGTTTAGTAAGTTAAAGGTAGTTTGTAGTTGAGAGGCTAAATATTAACGTACAGTGCTAAAATTTTCGTGCTCGCTACGCTCGCTCTTGCAATCTACATTCTCGGACGTAGCAAATTCTGAGAAAGTACTTACGCAGTGGCGTAAGTTGACAAAGTAACTCCTACTTATGTACGAAAAGTCAAAAGAAAACCTTATCTATCCGGGGTGGAGTGCTAAATATTTCGCATTCATTTCTGAGCGGAGAGGTGGGGCGCATTTAGGCGCCCCGGGCCCCAGACAGGCTTAGTCCGCCACTGCCTCATCGCCTTCATCTCCATGGCATACGTATACCTACATGTAACGTTCTAAAACGTTTTACAACCTACATACAATGAAATTGATGTTCAGTTAAAGATACATTTTGAAATAAGTAGCAAAATTCCATTTATAAAATATGAACGATGTCCATTAGATAACTCTAGAACCACAATGTTATTGTTAACTTAGAAAAATACATGTAATCATACTTGACAATCCATTACATGTACACAGGTCATAAATTACGAGGGTACACAGCAAACACATTATTAACACAATCGTTTTCTAAGATGTCTATAAGTACTTACATCTAAAGTAAGTATTCAAGAAGAGGTACACACGGCTACACATCAAGCTACACATTTCCAGTATAAGCTGATCGCACATTGTATAGGATTTCCGTACAATGCGAGGTCAGCTTATACTGGAAATGTATGGCTTGATGAGTAACCGTGCGTACTTACGTACCTGAATATCAAGAAATAATAATAAGTCATTATGCAAATACAGTAGACCGACAAAGATTATAATGTCAAAACTCACGTCATACCTAGGTAAATACATAGTCAATGAGATTCATAATGATTATTCTACTCTGCTGTAGTCGGGTAAAAAGAGCGCATCTATAATTATTCAACATAAGTGCAGGCAATATATTCGGGGGGCTACATAATAACAGCCTCACGGGTCGATCTTCAAGGTTAAGCAACGTTTGCCGAGGTCGGTCCGTGGATGGGTGTTAACACAAGGTACTTTTTTTTTTAAATACTTTTGTTAAAAAAAAATATGTTTCATATATCGGAGTCCTTATTACTATTTTATTTTTATTATTTGTTGTTATAGCGGCTATAGTAGTACACGCTCTTATGAAAATTTCAAGTGTCTCCCTATTACAGGTCAATATGTACAGCCCTGTGACAGACGGACAGACAGCGCGGCCTTAGGGTTTCGTTGGCACCCTTTGGGTACGGAATCCTATCCGGAAGGGCCAATGTCTGCCGGGGTTGCGAGTTTGTCCGAAAGGGATATCGCGACCCCGGCACACAGGCAACGGAAGGAACACGGGTGGGTTTTAGATAGTAAAAGTCTGACACACCCTCCCGCTCCGCCCGGAGCGGGAGAAGTTATTTGACCATTTCACAGCCACAAAAAAAAATAAAAAAAAGGGTTAGGGTTCCTGAAACTGGCTTATATACCACTTTTGGTAACATTAACGGTTGACGTACCTTAAATATGATCACAAAATTACAATCTTCCTACGCTATCATATCATTTTTATTCCTCCCTGAGGCTTCGCAAATCGAAAAAGCCCTTCAGATGTTATATCCTACTAATCTTGCGGTACTACAAGATCACGCCTAAAATCCCCGAAGGGTAGGCAGACGTGTACCTATAGTACACCCACATTTCGCCAGTTAAGTTTAAGTCCCATGTAATAGGGGGCGAGCCTATGTCATCACCCGGGGACAAATTCAGACTCCGGGCTGCTACTGAGAAATTGCCGATGGACAAACCCAATAACACTATGCCCGACTTGGGAATCGAACATATAAGTACAATAGTACTGTACTGTAATAGTACTGTATATAATAATATAGAATCAAGTTTTTCCAACTGACGACCCAGCAGCACAGCTGTCTGTTCAGTTGGAAAAACTTGATTCTATATTATTATTATTATAATAGACAGCTGTGCTGCTGGGGAGTTTGTTGTGCCTTCTTCTTCGCAGCTAACGCACTAGGAAGTGGTGAAGGGTGGGCGTTTTTGGGGGACTGTCTTATGTAATTTTGACGTTCAAAGAGTGCTGATTCTCACTCTAGTTTAATAAATGACTTTAGAATTTTGAACCCCATGCTCAGCAGTAGTGCTTGCGACCTAAGACCACGAGGCAGTCTACTAACTGACCTACCTGACTATTAAAATTAAAATCAGTTTTATATTTTAACATTCGACATCCAATTATAATCTATTTCCCTATTCACCGTCGCAAAGGTAAACAAACCAGTCCTTTTTATTGGCTCTTATGTGGTTCCTTTACTATGGGCTACTCATAGAAATGTAGTGCAAGAAAGGTGCACACAAACTGCAAGATACTCGTGTTATTTGAATATTTTTTATTTATTTTATTTATTTATTTAGGTTAGCCAACAATTGTTTACACAATACATTCACACAAAATTCCATTATTATAAATACATTTATAAGTGCAACAATCACTTACAGGCTAACACAACATGCACAAAAAGGATATTTACAATTAAAGTTATTAAATAATTCTTATTCATTCGCAACAATAATAATAACAACAAAAATTTCATTCAAAGTAATATAACAAAAACATTAACATTGAACAAATAAAAATGATAAAAATGATAAAAATGATAATAATGATAAAAAATGATAAAAATGGTAAAAATGATAAAAATCTAAAATAATAAAAATTGAAATTAAAAATTCGCTAAAGAGATTGGTTATAGGAATAGTACTCAATAATAATTTTATAAAACTTTCCTATGCTGTCATGATGTATGTCAGTAAGATCACTACAACTATTTATTTTTTTGCACAGGCGAGAAATCGGTGAGTTAGCACCCAGAACTGTTCTACGCAAGGGTGGGTATAGTGGTGTGATAGGGTATCGCGGATATCGGGCTGGAGCACGAAACTTTAGGAGAATATCGGCTTGCGTTATTAGATTGCATGGATTCAGTTGGAGCCTATACGTACAGTCACGAACATAAATAATATATACTAATTCCTACGGATAGCTCGGCAATAATATCAGAGGGTCTAGTGTGAGTTTCGTTTAACCATCTCGATGTTACGCATCGACCGCGTTCGGCGCTCCGATTGGCCCATCACCAGTGAAGGCCAGTGAAGGGCCAATCAGAGCGCCGAACGCGGTCGATGCGTAAAATCGAGATGGTTAAAAAAAACTCACACTAGACCCACTGATTTCATAATTCATCTAAAACTACATAACTGACGAGATAAGCGACGCCATAATATAGGCTTGTCTCGTTAGATAGTTTTGGTGTTCTTTCTATGTTACATATTTGTGCTGCCACTTCTATATGCATCACATACATTTGCCGTCATCTTGACGACAGATAAATCTTGAAATCAGATATTATTGCCGAGTTGTCCAGAGTAGGTAATACATATATTTATGCTCGTGACTGTAGGACATAGGTCAACGTCATACGTGCGTGCCAGCTACATGTAAAATGAGAATTTAGCTTTAAAACACTAATGAAGCATTAAAAATATATTACTAGCCATTTGACTTATGATCATTAATATGTAATTAGTTAATAATGTAATTTAACACAACGAACGGTGAAATAAATCGGTTCATTTGGGACCGCAGTGTGGTAATAATTGTCGAGTGTTGATCATCATTAAAATTAGTGTCAGATATTCGGAATCAAAGTTATCGAGTGCTTTTTTCTCTTATAATCATGTACCAACATAAGTACCACGAGTTTGATGAATCTAGTGACAGTGATGACGAACTTCGGATCATTCGAGAATACAGAAATAAAAATCAGGTATTTAAATATAACTACGTTTTTCCAGCGGCTTGGCCCGCGTGCATGTCGGAAATTATCCAACGGGAAAGAACTACCGGATAAAAAGTGTACATTAGTAAATCCTATGTGTTAATTCAGGTTATAAACTATCTGTGTGCCAAATTTCATCTAAATCCGTAAAGCCGTTTTTGCGTGATTGAGTAACAAACATACCTATATACTTTCAAATTTAAATATTATTATAGTAGGATGTTCAAGAATAAATGGGTGATTTTTTCGTGAGAACAATAGTAGGGGTTCAGATCTTTATAAAAAGTATTAGGATAAGAGGAAATATGTTTTCATAAACAAACTTTTATCCGCAACGTTTGAAATAATCTGAATGAAGAAACAAAAGAATTAATAAAAATTAGATAATGTTATGTTAAAGTTACGTTTACTGAGCAGTAAGTGCCTTAAAGTATTCAAAATGAAATGTTAGGGTATAGTGAAGATATCTACACAAACTATAAAGAGAAAGAATTTTTAAAATTAGTCCAGTCGTTTTTGAGTTTCATTACAAACAAAAATAAAGATTTGTATTTTTGTTTATAATGAAACTCAGAAACGACTGGACTAATTTAAAAAATACTTTCACCAATAGAATGATATACCTTTTATCACTGCATGAATAATAAAGGCAAAGATATCACGCGGACAAAGCCGCTGGCGGAAGCTAGTAAGAAATATAAATGGTACTTTTATCATCTTTTTAAGCCGTAATCAATGGATTTATCAATAATGATCCACTTACATAGGTACACGTCACTAACAAAAAGTACCTTACAGCTACGCGTCATTAAATAAACGTTTTTCTCGTGAAATTTAAATTGAAACTTTGAGAAAAGACCTATATTATAATTGTATGGTTTCACGAATACCATGTAGGTACGTAACACAATAAAATTTATATCAATACTTAAGAAGAAAATTGCTTATTAATTGCGTACATATTACGTATTATGCTCGTGACTGTACTTAGGATACCCTCATAGGAAAATTAAAAAAATAAAATTTCGCCATAAACATCAATAAATAGATACACGAAAAAATATTAGTAAACTCGAATGTCGACTGAGTCGCAAAATGGTTTTTCGAAGCTGTTTACATAGGTGGCATATGAATAATTGATTAAATCTTGTTATTTTACATTAAATAAAAACCGGCCAAGTGCGTGTCGTACCACGCACAATGAAGGGTTCCGTAGTTGGGATGAATTTATCCCTAGAACAAACTTAACATTGTAGTTGAAAAACATGTTCTCCCATTCGGAATCTTGGGAGATTATGTTTTTCAAATTGCAAATTTAAGTTGGTTGATTATAACTCGTTAACTTGTACAGCCTACTTAGGTCTAATAGTTTTCCTTTTAATTTCGTTATATATACTACTGCTGTGAATTTTTTCACAAATCCAAGTACAACCATTTAGCAGGCAGGGGTGAGGACACTCGACTCTAACAAAAAAAATCCACCACTTTGTCGGCATAATTAATATGCCGAATTACAGCTTTCTAGTACTAACCGTCTCTGAGCTAAGCCGCGGACAGACAGACATGGCGAAACTATAAGGGTTACTTGTTAACTACGGAACCCTAAAAAGTGACTATATGTATTCCAAGTAAAGTGTAGGTTCGGAACCCTAATAGATCAAGTAAGTAAAAATAAGAAGATGAAAAAGAATAAGTTTGTTTAATGTTATTAGTGACACTTCAGGCCAACATTACAGATTTTTTTTTGTAATAAAACGATTTTTTTTTTTTAAATAGCTAAAAAAAAATCCTTTTTATTTAGATTTAGAGAGCGGTGACCACTTATCAGGTGGGATCTGCAATACCATAGATATCGCAGTGCAGAAACATGGTGAAGAAAAGAATAATAGCTACCTACATATTAGGTCGGTACCTACTACGGCAGGATCTAAAGGGATTTATTTTTTAATCGACTTCTAGAGAGAGGAGGATCTTAATTCGGTTTATGTTTATATTTCTTTTTAATGTACATATATAGACGGATTTGCAAAAATCCTTTTTATTTGAAAAGGTATGCTCTCGTGGTGGTCCCCTATTTTATTAACTTTACTTGGGTACTTTTTGAGTTGGCTTCAATAATACGTAAGTATTTTTTATAAAAACGTTTTTAAATAAAATTAGTTAAATGATTAATGAAAAAATATACATTAAAGGCAGATTGCCCGTAACGACGGCCGAAACTACGGATTTCGCTTAGGGAGTAGAGCCCCAGGGCCGCACCCCACTTATTGTATAAAAATGCGTTGTGCTGCGGCTCGTTGTGGCTGTATGGTGCGCATGGTTTAAAAAGTAAAATGTTTGATGACTTTTTTGTTTATGTCCGGCTTTTTATCAGGACTTTTCAAATTTCGAATTCCCTACATACGCCTGTAATTACACCGTCACTCATACGCTTGAAACAGAAACACAACATTGTAACGAACGAGCTTTAAAGAAGTTACGGAAAAGTGAAGAAAAAAAAAAAAAACTAAATTACTTTTTTATATTTACGCCAAAGTGTTTCTACGGGAAAAAAGAACCTATACTCCATAGGTTTAGGTAGTTAAATAAAGGTAAATAAAAAAACCACATGACGAGACAGCTGTTCAGTAACCGACTAAACGTAATACCTGTCACTTCAGTTGTCATGCTACGTCACAGTTGTACTCTTCAATTTAGTAACGTTATAATTCATTGACGTTTAGAGTTCGGGCTCTTTACAATAGACAGATTACAAAATATTATATTATTATTAAGTATAATAAATCTTACTAAAAAAAATTTGCTCAAGGAGTTACATTTACGAAGAAGTAGTTTATGAATATATGATAAAGTTTAATATACATAAATAAAAGAGGAAACTATTGTAAAAATCTAAAATAATTCAACCAACTAATAACAACTATAAAAACGATTTTTACGAGTTGTTTACCTTTATTTAACTATCTAAACCTATGGAGTATAATCATAGATTTATAACGTCCATTAGTCTGTTTGGAAACACAGAAACAAGTTTGGAACTGGAAAAATAAAAGGAAAGCTCTCTGCCCACTACACCGTACCATACCATTGACCGTGCTATGAACGTATCTGTTAGGCACGGAAAGAAACATGACACGTACTACTATGCCCGCTGGAACGTATTCAACAGTGTATCATATCCGTGCATTTATAACGGCTATAGTGGCCATAGCATCCGCGTACCATCTCCGTGTCATATACGTTGTAGTAGTTCCCCTGTGTTTTCGCGTGAAGCAGACTCGTCAGGAAAAACGAGTCAATATTTTTGACGAGGAAATTATTTCCTATACCATACGATGGATATTATAAAATTGTCCATTAGGGAATTGGTAATGATAACCATTGTTTTAAACGAGGAAGAAAAAGAAAACAATAACATCAGACGATCACGATGTTACTGGGTTCACGCCGGTTTAAAAAAAGGAAATGTCGAAAGAGAATACTGCTTATAACCCGTTTATACGGGTTTAGAACTGTCATCATACGCGGTTATATCCCGTATGACTACCGTCAACGGTTTGGCAACGTCGCGTGCCATACACGGTGCGTATGGGCACCGGCAAAATATTCTCGCCGACATGGCACGTGACTGTGACGGAAAGGTCTAGTGGGCAGTCACATACTTTTCAATAAAGCATATTTTCTTGCCTGACACGTTCCTAACGGTCATGGTATGATACAGTGTAGTGGGCAAACTCCTTTACTTATCCAACGGTAACTAATAAGAATCGAACTTTGCTCTCAGATCTTCTTTCTTTTATAGTTACAATATAATAAATAAGGTGTTTCACTATTAATGAAGTAGCAGCGTCCCGCGGTTTCACCTGCGTAAGTCTCGATCCCGTGGGAATATCGTTTTTTTTTTTTATCGAATTTGTTAAACCAGGTTAAAAACTATCTGTGTGCCAAACCATCCATCTATAAATCCATCCATACAGCCTCACAACTTCTTAATATTAGTAGAATAAAAGAGAAATTTATTCCTTTAATACTTCATTCATTTTCCTCAACCGCTTTTTTTTCATGTTTTGTTAGAAAACATGTGAACCGTGCTAACAATAAGCAAAAAACAACACGACGGCAATCACGCAAATAATTCCGGACTTGTGATGAATAAAAATATAATGCCAACACAAAGTAAACTAGCCAAAACTTACTGCATAACATAACAAAAAAAACAACCGACTTCCAAAAAAAAACACTACAAAGTGAAAAATAACTTTAATTTTGGAAGTCGATGTCTTTGGTTTTGAATTTTCGTGTTTTGCCACCGACTTCCTAAATTAAAGTTATTTTTCACTTGGTAGTGTTTAGTTTTTATTTTCCATTATTTAGTTATGGTACCTACCCCACACAAATTCGAATACCACTACCTGCTATATAAATAACAGTGACAGGAACTTATCATCATATAATGCACATAGAGTAAGTGGGAAAAATACGTATTATTGAAGCCTAATTAAAAAAATAAACAATTTTCAAAATCGGTCCACGATTGACGGAGAAACCGGTGAACACACATTAAAAAAAACATACATAAAGTCGAACATAGAACCTCCACCTTTTTGGACGTCGCGCGTCGGTTAAAAAGCAGCATCTGATTCAACTACATTACGTAAGCGTTATTTACCTAGTAATAGGTACCTAGTGGAGCTCTTTGTGAAGGAACTAGTCTGGGAAAGTAATTACAACCGAACTCATTTTCGCCGCAGAGCAACTTAGCTGTGTTTCGTCTTCTTCTGGTTGCGATTTGAGACAGGGCAGAAACATTTCGTGAATGCCTGTAATTGCACCGAATTACAGGCTAACATCAGATGTTCCTGCCTTTGCATCTGTAATTCCTGTGGAATTGCAGATGTCCATAGACGGCTCGTTATATCATGATGGCCCAGTGATGCCTCTCGTCTTATGCACGAGGTTGTGAGTTCCGGACAAGTACCAATGTGACTTTTTCAATTCAGAAGTAGGTACTTGCCGAGTTTGTTTTGGACATTATTGACGTTGAAGGAAAATCATCGTGAGGACACCTGGACTTTACATATAGTTAATATAAGTCTGAAATCACCAACCGTCTTGAGCAAGCGTGGTGATCAATGCTCGTGTCTTCTCTGTATGAGAAGAGGCCTTTGCGGTGCAGTGGGACCATAATAGGCTGGTATTATAGACGGCTCGTGACTACTTACCACGAGAAGGGTCGCTAGCCTATTTGCCACCAAAAAACATAAAAAAGATTTTTATAACACAATGTCATGGAGCAAAAAACCCATATATGTATAACCCTTAAAATACCCCGACATGATGTGGCTCACGTGAGGTGTGTTTGTAAGCAAGGTAAAACAGCCACAAAAAAATATGACAACACAAACTAAAGAAAATGGTGGTCCGTGCTCATAAGACAAATGTGGTTGTTGAGTGCCCATATCTTTGAGCCATGAAAATACGACAAGATAGCTGGTAAATGAAATGTTATTCCGTGTAACATTGATTTCATAGAGTAATTAAAAGTTCTTACTAAGAACTTTTCCATTTACTCCCCGTTAAAGTTTTATTTTAATCCCGGTGGAAAATAAACAACTAATTGCGATATTTCAATAACTACCTTCCTACTTGAGAAATCCTTTAATTGTTTATAGTGTTGACTGGGGTCAATTGAAACGTTTTTTGAGAAAATTGTTCCTTTGCCTTTCATTTTATACCCTATCTGTTTGGGTTTTAACTGTTGCTAGACTATCCGGCTAAATAATATAACTAGTGTTTTTTCTTACTATAGACCCGTAACTTACGTTGACGCTATTTAATAATCTTCAGAAAATGTTTCAATTGACCCTGTGTCGGGGACATTTGAAACGAAATATATCTACGTTTAAAAAGCCCGAAAAAACGTTTTTTTTTTGTTCAGAACCTGTTGACGATCCATTTCGCATATGAAATGGCTTAGTATTAGTACATTCCCTAATTTCATGTAATAAATTATTCCTAACTTGTAATTTTTTTATCTTCCTTTTGTAAATCAGTCCATCCAAAAAGATAAAAAATCCTCAATAGATATCCTCTAACACAATTGACTTAATATCAGCAGCCAATTCAAAATGTCTTAAAGTTAAACGAAATACCTGCCGCGATCCAATCAGCTT
This sequence comes from Agrochola circellaris, assembly GCA_914767755.1. Taxonomy (NCBI): domain Eukaryota; kingdom Metazoa; phylum Arthropoda; class Insecta; order Lepidoptera; family Noctuidae; genus Agrochola; species Agrochola circellaris. Next base: position 9,768,687 of record OU611846.1, on the reverse strand, counting down.
GTTCGTTACAATTTGCTATGGGAGGCGAAACAAAACAATGTTTTGTTATTTTGAAACAATTGGACGATTATAATTAAAATAAAGCATCAGCAGGGTTTGACACCAACCTAATTTTGTTTAGATTCGCCGTAGGAACAGGGCCGACATCAATTCAAGGTTTTCCTTTAGAATTTAGAAACATAATAAGCAAATTGCATACATATAAAGTAGTTTTAAGAGCTATTGTTAGAAAACATCTATGTTGATAACATCTATGGTTTATATGGATGGGCATGCGTTCGCAACATTTCCATTTGTGTAACATAGTTTACAACCCCTGTTTTGTTATGTAGATGGTGACATTATTAGCGCTCATTGTTCCGCACTAAACATATGATTTATGCACGAACTAACAAAGACTACGTGACTGCTCTATTACATGTGTATGCGCACTCTTTCTTATCCCCATTGACAATGGCTCACTTTATTCTTTACTGTTTACTCTTTGAAGTTTTGCTTCTCACCTACAGGAAATGAATTCATAGTGCCTTTGAAAAAAGCCTGCCGTCATGCTAAAGAATAATTAAACATGTTTTTGTAGTTAACTTTTTGCTTTAAATCAATGAGAAACTTATCAGAATAATTTGTACTTAGCTACTTTAAAGAAAAACGTAAGCAGCAATAATGGGTCTGTTCAAATAAGCATCTATTACATGCAAGTTACCTATAATGAAGCGGGTCTACAAACAATGAAAATATGCAGATTTCATCTCAAGTTTACAACATCTGGTCTCCATACCGCAGTGCACCATTCTCGTTCAGTCATACAAAACTCGCAACTATGTAAGTATATCACCTGAGTGCTATATAACGCGAGTCAATGCCACTTTTCAATACACTAATAGCCAGTCACAGAAACGAACTTTAACTTTGAACTTGAACTTTTTAGGCCAGGTACGCACGGGTGTATTTTTATCGCAGCGATTTTTTTTCGCGTATTTGGTTTTGAACGCTCTGCTTAGCGCCGAGATTTGAATATCCAACAATGTGTTTTCTTGACGCGCTTGGATACGAGCTAGATGCGCTCTGTTGGAATCTCAATGCTCGGCTCAATAGAGAGAGTTGAAAATCCAGTGTACGAAAAAAAATCGCCGAGATTTTATTACGTCCGTGCGTACGTAGACTTAAAGCTGTCATTAAATTCTAATCTTCAATTAACTTGTTCGAACTTGTCGCAGCAAGCAACATTAGACTCGATTTTAATGGTTCTTTGATGAAATTAATGAAATCATTAACGTTAATGAGCCAATACGTAATGGGGCATTAATGTTTGTCTTTGTGCAACTGGGTAACCCAAATAACAAATGAACTGAGTGTGTCATACGGGTATGCCTCATTTGTTCATATTATTTTCCTGATCGAAGTTCCGATGTTAGTCATAAACAGATAAAACTCATGTCTCCTTCATTAGTTAGTCGAGTGGTTCTCTTATCAGAAACGCATAAATACCTGACTGGCATTAAGTATAACGGGGCAAAGCCCTTGGCCCATTAACTGTTCTTTACCGCCGCATTCCAAAAGTTATTTGTTACTAGCTTCTGCCCGCGACTTCGATTGCGTGGAGGTTAGGTTATATTACTAGCTGAAAAGTTAAATCAAAATTTTTTAAAACCCCGACACAAACAAAAAACAATAAAAAGTTTTAAAAAAAATTGTTAAGTTTAATACAGGGTGTCAGGGACATCGATTGATTCTGAGCCCCCCTGCGTTGAAATTTTTCGTCGGTTATTTAAAAAAAAAACAGCTGCTCCATACATTTTGACCGCGTAGGTATTCACTAGGCACTTTTCTGTGAAACAGCAGATTTTTTTTTTATAACCGACTAAAAATTTTAACGCAGGGGGGCTCAGAATCATGTACTGAATCCATGGTAACCGGCTTCGCGTCGATGTCCCTGCCAGCCTGTATAAGCTGTAGGCAATATTTTGATCCAAGCGTCGTCGCGTCGGTCGGGAGACGCCTTATCCTTTCTAAAATAGCATACACTTATTATTGCTAGGTATAAGCCTCGTCTGTTTGGCATCTAAGTTCTAATATCATTGAAGAAACAGAATACCAAATTTCGACTCGATCAGACCTGAAGATGCTCACATCCAATTATCAACTAGAAAAGAGCTGATAGTCTTCAAACGACTGAACTGATTTTCTTGAATCATAGCTAAAAACACTCTCGATCAAGTCACCTATCAAACAAAACCGGTTCAGCCATTTGTGAGCTACGGTGCTGCAGACAGACATACAGATCCGCAGATACACACGTTAAACTTTTAACACCCCTCTTTTTCCGTCGGGGATAAAAAACCAGTATCCATGTCCTAACCCAAGCTTGGTCAATCCATGCGCCATATTTCATCCAAATCAGTTCAGCCGTTAAGGCATGAAATGAGACAGACAGATAGAAATTTTCGCATTCATAATAAATTAGTATGGATGACTAATAAAATGTATAAGTAATGTCATCGAGGAAATCCGAATTCCGTATCGGAAAACGATTTGTTGCTCAATAAAATCGATCAAAACAATTTATAACCAGATAATCTCGTGTTAGCTAATTATGAGTCAATGAAACAGGTGTTTTTGTTTACGTTGGTGTGTTACAAATTACAAACACACCACAAAACCACGACCTTCTATACGTACCTCTAGCCATTCGTGCTGTAAATTGACATTTTATTAGCGGAAATAAATCTTTCCGTCTTCCTATTCAAGATTCCTATCAATAGGCCCAGCTCTATCTAATTACGTAACATATTTTCGTAAACGATTACGACTAATCTGTTTCATTTGACAGTTCAACAACATTCATTGCGTTAAGTATTTACGTTGTTGAGCAGAACTTTTTTTTCGAACAGTTTCAAAACGATTCTGATAGATCATGCATTACGTAGGGTAGGGCTCTATTTACTATAACTGGCAATGCGACAGACTAATTTGTAAAAAAATTACACATCTTCCACATAAAAAAAAAAATGTGTCAATAAGTGTGTGAAATAAAGTGAAAATTCATAGCATTCAATATTGATACCGATTTATAAAGTTAGGTCCGAACACTACAGTTAGACAGAAATAGGTTGCTAGAACGTCCACAATAATAACTCATTTCCTCCAATTGACTACAAATTGCTTGACCCATTATCTAGCAAATTTATACATTTCCTTTCTGCCAGATGAGGTAGAGATAAAACAGAAATTATACCGCCAAACGCAATCCAACTCGTTTCGATTTCAAAGTTGAATCTGACAAATTAACTTCGTTGGCCAGTGTGGGTCTCTAAACTCTAAACCGGTGCTGCGGGCTATCACAGCATAAGAAGATACAGAAAGTTCACAGGAATTAGTCAGATTGATTTAATTTGGAAGAATGAGATTGGTTTGTACAAGAGTTTCAGGATAGTCTTCGCCTGTTGCGATTTGTTAGACGATTCGTTATTATTGGGTTACATATGGAATAATAATTAGTAAGCATCCTAGGTCTTCTTCTTCTTTTCATGTGCTTAGTGACTAACCTGGTGTCAGAGTTTTAAAGCCGCCCATGGGCCTCTGACTTGGCTTCACGTGCCGTCGAGAAATATCTCTCAGGCATGCCGGTTTCCTTACAATGTTTTCTTTCACCGTTTTTAAAGCAAGTGACAATTATACAATACGCACATGAATCCGAAAAGTCAGAGCCTTGGATTCGAACTTGAGACCTATTACTTGGCAGACCGACGGTCAAAATAACATGAGCGTTAGAAAACAATACTATACAATTTTTATATTTTTAATCTTGTCCTTTCTATAAAAACTTATTTGCTCATCGCCCCACGTATAGTATTTCCCAACGGAATATGTACTGGACCTTCTGTACCTTTTTCTTCTGCGTCCGTAGTTATATCGTGTTCGCCGGGTGCTCTCTCGATTACCTGCTCGTGCTCGTGCTCGTACGTACCTCTGTACCTACTTACAGCGCCATGTCAGCTCCTCGCTGTATTGAATTTCTTTCCGGTGCAGTTGCCAACTTTTACTACATGTACTCCTGAAGGCGGACTTTAAATGAAATTAGATCGTGTAGAACGTAAGTGTGTAATCACTAGCTGAACTGTTCGCTCCTAAGATTTAATTAACTGCTACGTGGGAGATGCTTGTTTTCAAGTAAAGTATTTGAGGAAATAAATATGGTGCTATATAACATTGTGACTATTTGGAAACGGGAAAGGGTTTTGTTGGAATGTAATCAGAATCACGTAAAGTAGTTTCATGACTGACTGGTTTACAGACTGACAACGCACTGACATGTAAGATCAATTATAGGAAGATACGTTCCTTTCAGGATGTAGAAGCTTTTTTGTAGGTCGTGGCCTCTGGCCAAATAAAAAACCAACACAGAACGCTGTCAACAGTGAAGTGAAGCCGGTTTGGTAAACATGCGTGCACTTTGTGTGGTGTAGTTTGATTGTAGTGTCATTGTAAAAGGTTGTGAATGTGTGCGTGTGAGCGTGTATGCACAGAGCCGCGGTGTAGTTTTGGCATGCTTCACTGTATCGTTCGCAGCACTCTGTCTTGGTTTTTCATTTGGTCTGAGGTCCTGGGTTAGATTGCCGGATCGGGCAAAGTGTTATTGGGTTTTTTCATCAGAAATTTCTCAGTGTCAGCCCGGAGTCTGGATTTGCGCCTGGTTGATGATATTAAGCTCCTGACGAAATGTGGGTATACTCTAGGTACACCTCTGCCTATCCCTGGTATACAGGCGTGATATTATGTAGGTAGGATAACTATTCCGAAAATTATTCACAAATTCTACCGTAGCAAATTAAAGCAGCTGATAAGATAGGCCAGCAGTATCCGATAAAGTATATAGGAGAGTAAATCAGCCGTGACATACGAGCAATATCGAGCCATCGTGTAAGCAACCTTATGAATAAATAAATATTCTTTAAATATTTAAGGGTATTTTCTTCCGGTTTTCACTGTAGAGGAAAAATTGTGCCTTCTCTTGAGGGGTCGGTTAAATTATCCCAAAGCCATCTTCATCATTGACAGTGTTGTGCTACCCAGTCCCTTTTATGCCATGCGTCTCTGGTATGTGCGAGTCTCATCCAGTACCCTAATTGCGTAGTACACGATCAATCAGAATCTGAATCGTTTTGAAACCGATTGCTAATCCAGTGCTTAATAAGTTCGAAACAAAAATCTGCTCAAAAACGTAAATAACGAAGATGAATTCAATGAGAAAAGATGGATTCAATGTCAGCAGTCCGACCACACAGTAAAATGCCATACGACGTAATACTCTGGAAATAGCTAAAATAGACCATACGCGCGGTTTCTACGTCTGTTAACTGTCTTATCTTTCTAACAGCATAAGCGGCCGAGCTTAGCCGCCCCGCAAGAGATGTAATATGAAGTCCCCCATTGTAATTTCTCGTCTAGCATGATTCCTAGGAAAACCGTTTGATGAATAAATTCCAGTTTTTCTCCATACAATATGATGTCAAATTCGCTAATTCTAACATTAGGTAATTTAAATCTAATGCATTTGGTTTTTTCTTTATTTATTACCAAATTATTTACCGTAAACCAATCTTGGACCTGAAGTATTGAGTTATTCACGTCGTCAAGATTTTGTGACCGTCGGTTGATTTTAAAGATCAAAAGGAGTAGGTATGTAAGATCGTAGCAAGTGGCGTTCGTCTAAAGGCTCGTAGAGACCAGCGCGACGCGACGGCGCGACGCGACTCGAACAATACAATTTCTTAGAAAACTTGACGGTATAACAATAACCTGTGTCGCATCGCGCTGTCGCGTTGCGCTAGTCTGCAAAAAGCTTAAAGGTCGGGAAACGCAAATTCGAGTGCAATTTCACGGGCTATTAGCTATAACATCATATTCATAACATACCAAAGCGTGCTATCAGCGGTTATCGTTGATAAACGCTTACCAACACAGATGATAAGTGGCCTTTAGTGCAAACAGGGCGCTGGAAAGTTTCGACACTCGCCCAATTAATCCTACAGTATGGAAAGATTAACGTGTATCTGCTGGATTACCTCTATACGTTATTTGGTATACTACGTAGATAGATTTAGCATACATTTGAAAATTTGCATTCACTCATTTCAATTTTACGAATGTATTTTATTATAAGACTTTACAAGTTATTGCGTTTGCGTAAAGATAATTTTCGCCTAAATAAGTAATAAAGATTGGTGATTTTGAAGGCGCATTCAGTTCGGATGGTGATCGGTTTTACGAATTTTACCGATGCTACATCTAAGTTGTGTCGTACTGTAACACTGGTTTAAAGGGTTAAAATTACATAACAGTGAAAAGATTCACTGTAATTATCGTCACCTCTACGGCAAACTTGCGAATCTGCAGAAAATGCAATGCAAAATTTTGACTTAAGTGCTAATGGCTTCCAAGTCTAGAATTATGACATTTTTTTTGTAACAGGTCTAAAGGTATCGTGGTACATTTGGTTTACAACATGGTACTTTTTTATCAACGGATTGTCAATATTTAAATAGTTATGGATCAGAAATAAATACACATTCGTAACTTTACATCACCATACATAGTTAATAGACATTTATTCATACCCTGGCAAACTTACGAAAGTGGCACTTTCGTTACTAAATAATACTAACATAATAAAAATATCTTATTGAAGCTTCGGTGAACTTACGAAAGTAACACTTTCGTGAGTTTGACAGGGTGTGAATAAATATCTATTAGCTTATTTATTTTAAATTTACTACGCTAAAATACCGAATATGAATTTCGTAAGTTTACTATGGGTGTATTAAGAGCGTTTATTCTGAAAGTTGGCAACGTCGTAAATAGCTGTCAAATATTTACCTGTTTTTATTAATTTGGAAATAATACTGTATGGAAATAAGAAATGTGGCTAACTAAGTTACTAGAATATTGATTATGATAAGCAATAATTAATATTGTAACACCGAATATTTAGTTTTAGGCGTAAAAAAAGCCTTTGGAAAGTTTCCAAATGCTTTTTTTACGCCTAAAACGGGTACAACATCAAATTCAATGTTACAATTGCATAACATAATCAATATTCTAGTAACTTAGTTAGTCACATTTCTTATTTCCATACAGTATTATTTCCAAATTAATCAAAACAGGTAAATATTTGACAGCTATTTACGACGTTGCCAACTTTCAGAATAAACGCTCTTAACATAGAACGCAGATTCGAACAATTTGAATTTTGTAATCGTCAGAGATAAAAATTCGAAAATTTTCCACGGTGTGTTGTAGTACCACATTAGGTACGTTTTTCATCAAAATGGCGATTTCACTAAAACTGCAGATTCATAAGTTTGCCGTGGAGATGACGATGTAAAAGGTAAATAACCTCCTTTTTTAAGTCGGTTATAAAAGGGTTGGAATCATTTGCACTAATTAAAAAAATATATAAGGAGAATGCTCTTATTGCAGTTGGCATAAGGTCCTTAGGAAAGATATGTGCACTCGTATGAGCGAGGCTCTTTCGATAAACAGAAACAAAATAACATTGTGTAAATAAAGTATTTTTCGTAGATAGTAGAACCGTATCACATGTTTCCCAAACGTTTCCACTTACAGGGCTTTGTACTTCGACACGTAATGCTTTACACTCAAACGTTAAAACGGGCTGTTTTCATCCCTCGAACTCGTTATATCCGTTACAGGTACACACGGCTACACATCAAGCTATAAATTTACAGTTTATGCTGCTCTCGCATAGTATAGGATTTCCGTACAATGCGAGGTCAGCTTATACTGGAAATGTATAGTTTGAAGTGTAGCCGTGTGTAACAATCTCATACGATTAACATAATTTTATACAGAACGCAAAATATTTGTTTATTACCTGTATGAACATTAAAATTACTAATTTCTACGCGGCAATATATAAAATTCTGGCCTTATCTCTGGTGTGCCGCAAACCCTTAAAAAGCAATAACATAAAGCACACAAATGGCTGAAACGGGCATAGTAAAGTAAAGAAAACATTGGGTCCACGAAAGTTCTGTGGAAGCACTTCCCCGTGTGTACGCTGGGTTATATAAAATTAAAGTAACCGCCGCCGCCGCCGCGCCGGTCGGTACGCTATCGCGATAGCCGGTCATTTAAGGCGACGATAACCGAATTTTAATTATTTTATATTGAAGATCACGTCGAAACGAGTAGTGTTACTGATTTGGAAAAAACATATGTTAAATTACAGCATTTTCTTAATAACTTAATATTTTTGATTATGTTTATATTACATAGTGAAATTAATTTGTAAAGTTATATCAAACGCGGATAAAAAACTGATTACCGCGCAAAATATATCACTTCTTCACCATTTTAAAGATAATTTAATTATTGATCTTTTAGTATACGTGTTTTATTAAAAAACCTTTTGTTTTATGTATAATAAATTAATAATACGTCTATTTTAAGACAGCGCTCCTGGATGGGCGAGTCCTATTACTGGCTGGACGTACGACGCGTTGTGTAATCTTAGTATAGAATACGCAAGCTAACCAGTAAAGGACACAGGCATATATCTGCGTCTTAAATAATACCCGAAATAAGGTCAATTAAGTTTGAATGTACCAAATAAACGCGTTAAGGCTAGCAGAGAAGGTGCGACGCGACAGTGCGATGCGATTCTGGTATATATGAAAACTAAGGTTCTAGTCATGTCGCGCTATCGCGTCGCGCTTGTCTGAACCTTAACGAACTGAGTTTATTATAGATACACGTTGAAGATACTTTACACTTTTTTTTTTGTTCCTGTAGGTAACTCATCTAAGAATTAAAGTATTAGCGATTTAACTAGATACCTAAATTTCTAGGAGTAGGCTTAATCAGAGTTTTTCACAGATAAAAACACACGACTTCACTCACCATCAGAAACATTAAAAAAATCGGCCAAGTGCGAGTCGGTCTCGCACACGAAGGGTTCCGTACCACCGTACAATATTTGCAAATAAATGAAAATACTAAAAGAAGAATATTATTATTTTTTATCTTAAATTTTAAAAATTGTAAAGTAAAAGTATTTCATAATGATACTATGAATTAAAAAGTTATTTTTTGCAGTTGCAGAAAATCACCCATATTTAAATAAAATACCTTATGAATCGGCGTTCTTAGTATTTGTTGATATATGATTTACACAAATTTCAAATTACTAACTTGTTTTGTTGTTGAGACAGAGCTCGTACAAAAATGGTCTAAAACTTTTGCTCCTATTTCTTAATTTTTGAAGATTAAAATAAAATAAAAACATTGTTCTCTACTCGATGAGCTTTAGAAAATGCCACATGCCACGGTTAGAATATATTTTTACAAAATCATTTTTTTATTGTATGGAGATCCCCTTTAATTTTAACTTTAAATAATTTTTTATTAGGTATTTGTGGTTATAGCGGCAATATGATATTTATTTCAAATTGATACCTACACGCGTTCCTGAGATAAAAGGACTTGACAGACAGATAGACGGACGGACATCGAAGTCATCCTACAAGGGTTCCGATTTTTCTATTTGAGGTACGGAACCCTAAAAGGGAAATCTTAAAAAAAAAAACCTAATACGTGGCACGTGTTAAAGTTCCTAATGATGGATGGCTACCCCGCCAATAGTTATATAAACGTGATAAAATTCCTTCTATTCATCCTAAAATAACTGACAAAGGAAGATAAAAGCTGCTTAACCGGTAAAGCCCTGGGTGACCCTCAAGCACGTCAATTAGCACGTTAATTAGTTGTTTATCAGGGCTTTACCGGTTAAAGATGATCCATATTTTCACGAAACCATGAGTGACATGCCGGAAAAATATAAACTTTTCGTTTATATTTTTCCGGCATGTCACTCATGAAACACACGTATTTTTGTATTAATATGATAAGCAAAAAATTTGTGTCCAATATTTTATTACTATCTGACTGAAGGACAATTTTTTTTTTTTTTTTATCCAGCATCATCCCAATTCATAATGAGATAACTGAGGACACCTCTACAAAACATCTCATAAACAGTTCAATTAATTACGTAAGCACTAAATCGCCTTAGAAATGCTCGATCATTTGAATAATTAATTGGCCCTTTTACTTTATAAAGGGAATTCAATATGAGTCGAACGTCTACAATATCTACATTCCTATACTTTCGGATAACGATCTTCATCAAAAAGGGAATTTGAAAAGAATGTGAACGTGCCTATTTTCGACATCAATTCATTAAAATTCTGAGCTGTTTCTTTCGGCTATAACGTCTGTGGAAAGCCTATTTGCTTGGCATGTTCTTGTTCATGTGAATTTCAGTGACGTCACAACTTAAGGGCTGTTAACGCTGTCAGGAAACGGCGCGGCGGGTGTTCCATCGTTAACAAAGAGACCACTTATTCGACCATCAATCGTAACTAATCTTGTTTGTGTTTGTGTTTTTTCACCAATAGAGGTTTTCCTAAAGGGATAATGTCTCCTAAGTTCTAACTGCCGTGTTTACGCTCAAGTTTCTCCCATAATTCAACTCAGTTCTGCAATAAAGACTAGCGTTTGTAAGTTCTAGAAAATCGTTTAGCCTACCATTTCTTTTTCACTGTTTATTTGAATATCTGTTAATGTTTCCTCAAGTGATCTAATTTGGTATTCTGTTGCCATCAGATATAGCAACGTAGCATTGAGTAGTTGTATTAGCATTACCGACGGCGCTGCCGTCACGGTCGTCCGTGGCTGTACTTACACCATCAGCTCCTGGCTGGCATTGTAAACCGATACTTTTGGTCTAAGTTTTAAAACCAATTTTTTTTGTCCCAGTTTTTATTTAATACTACTATACTTACAGCGTTGTGTAACTAAATCCAAAAAATATCTATCTGTTTAATTTTTTTTATCCAAATCCATTCAATCATTAATGCGTGATTGAGCAAAATAATAACATGCTATAGGTACTTTCTAATTAGTGAGAATAATATTGATTATTAATCTGCATTTTTAGGGTTCCGTACCTCAAAAGCAAAAAACGGAACCCTTATAGGATCACTCATGTGTCTGTCTGTCTGTCCGTCTGTCACAGCCAATTTGCTCCAAATCTAGTGGATCGATTAAGTTGAAATTTGGTACACATATGTTTTTCTGTGACCCAAATACGGACCTGTAACGTAAATAAATGAATTTTGAAAATGGGGGTCACTTTTGGGGGCAAATAAAAAAATATTTTTTAAACGTTTTGCAAGCTGCGTGTGCCATATCAAATAAAAGGGCTTATTGCGAAGACCTCATTTTTTTTTAATAATTTTAAAATAATAAAAATAAAAGATATTTAAGAAGATTGATGAAAATTGACCATCGGGGCCCTTATCACCGAATCTACTGAACTGAATTTTGAAAAAAATACAGAGAATTGTTATTTACTCATAGATTACAGGAAAACCTATAAGAAGTCAATGGTCTTAAAATAACATGGTAAATCTCTCAATTGCGTTTGCAATTTTACAAACTTACATTTTCAGTTGGAATATAATGGGAGACCATGTTTTCCAACTACAATATTAAGTTCGTATTTGGGATAAATTCATCCCAACTACGGAACCCTTCATTTTGCGTACTCCGACACGCACTTGGCCGCTTTTTTTTTGTACAATAACTGTGACTTTTTTAAGAAAGATATGTCCCTACCTTCGATCAACAATACCAACTATAGTTGATCGAAGGTCCCTACAGCGGTGTCTCTTATGTAGTTAATGAAAGGCTCTACATGCTAATGTTATATTATCAGTATCAGATAACCCTAACAAGTGACCGATCGCATACATCATTGACATTGAAATCGATACGAACCTCGCTTTATTGGCATTTCACACATCATCGCATCACATGTAGGTAGGTAGGTACTTATCTACCCATCTATGAGCTCATTCCGTTTCGGTTTTAGTTACCTAATCACTTTTGTATGCTTAACATAGGTAGGTTGGATCGTAGCAGATGGGGTCCTAGTTCCTGCCTAATGGCAATGGGGAGATGGCGAAAATGTATGTGAACAAAGTTTTTTTTTTTGTTCTTGTATATATTTAAACCTGCCTTTTAACGCATGCCTTAAGAGCGCTTATCCTAAAAGTTGGCAACGTCGCAAATAGCTGTCAAATATTTACCTGTTTTGATTAATTTGGCAATATTACTGTATGGAAATATGAAATGTGGCTAACTAACTAACTAACTAACTAAAATATTGATTATGAAATGGAATAATTAATAGCGTAACACCGAAAATTTAGTTTAAAAAAAAAAAATGGAAACTTGCCAAACGCCTTTTATACACCTAAAAAGGTTACAACATCAAATTCAGTGTTATAATTGCAATTCATCATTAATATTCTAGTTTGCTAGTTAGCCACATTACAGTAATATCGCCAAATTAATCAAAACAGCGAAATATTTTAACATCTATTTGCGACGTTGCCCAATTTCAGAATAAACGCTCTTAAAACTATAATGTATCTCAGTTTTGTGTTTTACATATGCCCTGTACCTAAATTAAGAGGTCTGGCTCATGTCATACAGGAACTCCTAGTACAAGAGCCAGGGCTACCAAGATGTTTGTGTCCCTGAAGAGAAAGAAAAAAAAAAAAAAAAAACTACATGTGTTTCAACTACAACTTTATTTTCTTTATTAAATAACCTTATTTTCCTCATACCTACTCTAATATAATCTCAATTTCATCTTATAATACCCAAGTTTCAGTGAAAGTGGTACTTAACATAAAATATAAAAATAACAAAATCTGAAGACTTTTAAGAAAAAAAACGTTCCTTTGACAGGCGTCCATAATACAGGTACCTATGTTGAGGTCAAGCTCAAGCTCAAGGTAACCTCTCAAAAACCACTTGTTGTTTTTTCATTAGAACTCTCCTACGAGCCGGGCTTAATCAATTAAAGTCAACTGTATACAATGTAAATATAAATAAGTACCTTAAATAGAATTTTCGTTATAACTTTATTAAATAATTACTTGAGTAAAATGTTTAGGTCTTACTTTAGATTTCAACAAAAGTTTCAGTTCTCATAATGTTATGAAATTAACTTTCAAGCTCGGAGATATGTTAAAGGAGGGTCTCGTAATAACAAAATTTCAACATTCCCAAAGTCTGGCTGAGTCATCTGGCGTTAATTTATAGACATATGACTACCGTAATAATATTAAATTATACAAGAAATTTGCGTACAATAACAATGTTTCCTGACAATGCTAAATTCACTTGTATTCTTACCAATTACATGGCTACAATTCGAATGCCTTAGACGTCTTGCTAAATGCTCAAATGAAACATAAAGATCAAAATTGTCGACTTCATAGCAACGGCTACAAGTAAAATGTCGAGTAATCATTGACAATTCACCGCGTCACTCGTCTCGGAGCAAAGGCTTTTATTTCGTTCTAATTAGTCAGACGCTTCGCAGATTACTTAGTCTTAATTGTACACAACACAAAAAGCCAATAAGCTGTCGCGACAAACAATTTTAGAATTCAATAGCACATAAAATACATTTCGAGTGACCCAAAATTAACCCGTTAAGGTCTTTGACACTTCTGATAAATAGACATAAATGTTGGAGGCTTTTGAAGGCTTTATGAATATCAAAAGCAAGGGACAAGAAATAAAGTGTCACGGGACAAAAGATGAGATGATGAGATGATTCTTCCTATTGTCCCTTAATATCAAAATGACTGAATATATACCTATTTGTAAGCTCTGACAAGTAAATCCCCCTTACAACTAAGTTTTTTTACCTAATATGTTTCCAAGAATGTATTGCTTGAAAACATCCGATTATTATTGTCGCCTCAGAAATCTTACCGATCGATGCTGTATGTGCCCAACTATAGTACAATGTCACGTAAAAAGCGACAATGCAGGGGATGTGTCTGCGCACGGGCACAGTCGCGTCCTAAAGAACTAGGCTATTGTTTTATAATATAAGTGTATTGTTTTGTTTTAGAATCTTAATAGGTTTCTTTATTAGCTACTTAGTACTATGAAATAAGCTGGCTATAATATCGCTCAATGCGCAGGTAAACGGCCAGCGTTCTTTTTACCTGACGGGACCAGCTAACCTAATTACGTAACATATTTTCGTAAGCGATTACGACTAATCTGTTTCATTTATGTATGGCGCTGATAGCCGAAATACTAGGCTTTCGCCTAGTTCGGCTACAGATGTCTAATTAATTTGTGACTAGAAAATATAGCCTTTAAACATTTATGTGTATCAATGTAAACATTTATTGAAATAAACTTATTACTTACTATTTTGACAGTTCAACAACATTCATTGCGTTATTCACGTTGCTGAGCAGATTTTCTTTTTTGAATTTATGAATCAATGGATAGCAATCAAAACGATTCAGATTCTGATTGATCGTGTATTACGCAATTAGGGTACAGTACTATCTTATAATCTTGTAAGACGAAGGAGATTAGTATCGACGACTCAGGGAATCCTAGTGTGGAGGCTGATGCCATTTGAATTCGTAATTGCTCTCTTGAACAATTACCTAAGTTTTAATTTTAGGCAAAAATATGCATGCCGCATTATCTTGGATTTCCTCAGCCACGTTTTATGTTACACTTATTTGCATTTCATCGCTGCTATTAACAGAGTGTTCGCAGTGAATAAGTTTGGACGAAACGAAATTATTCTTTTGACGTCATACAGAAGTTGCACTGATTAACAAGATAAATCTTCTTTTCTTGAAATTAAACGAGTGTGACGTAGGTAGGCCGGCTTTGAATAAGAGATGTTATTCAGATGCTAATACGGCACATAGTCATAAATCTTGAGACCCTTTTGTTAGCAATTCTGCGGCTTAACTTACCTATAATATGTACCGTTGTGTCGAGTGTCAATAACATACATTGTTATGAATTCTAAAATAAAGAAGAAAAAAAAATGGTATGTAGCTGTGTCTTACGTGAACCTGTACGTTACGACGAGTAATATTTTTTTTAGACGATCTTTGATCCTTTAGCTATCAAGTGGTGTAATTTAATTTTGGATATAGATGATAGATATGTAGCTGCAGCATCAAACTGCATCCCCTGATTTTATTATCATCAGTTTTTTTAATTGCCTCCCACTATAAAAGCAAATTTAAAGAAGTATTTACGTCAAAACGAACACCATTTATTAATTAACCCAACCTTGGTATAATTTAAAAATAATTATATAAAACCGGCCAACTGCGTGTCGGACCACGCACAGTGAAGGGTTCCGCAGTTAGGTTGTTCTCCCATACGGAATGTATGGGAGAACATGTTTTTGTAACTGCAAATGTAAGTTGGTCGATTATTACTCTTATCTTGAAGAGCCTACTTAGCTGTGATCGTTTTCCTTTTAATTTCGTTATATATACTACTGCCGTGATTTTTTTCAATATCCATAACCAACCATTTAGCTGGCAGGGGGGACACTTGATATACCCTGCCCTGGAGTTGCATTAGGGAGGCACTCCGGTATCACCGGATGCCGACCTACCTCTGTCGAGTGGTCGAGGCCTATTTGACGGACAGGGCCGTCATCTACCCCGGTCACCACGGAGAGTGGAACCGGCGAGAGATGTCGTGCGGTGTCCCACAGGGATCGGTCCTGGGGCCGCATCTGTGGGACATCGGCTACGACTGGGTGCTGCGCGCCGACCTCCCTAGCGGCGTCAGTGTAGTCTGCTACGCTGACGACACGCTGGTCCTGGCGCAGGGGAGGTCGCATGAGGCGGCGGCCGAACTGGCGACACGCGGGGTTGCGACAATCGTCGATAGGATCCGGCAATTGGGACTCGAGGTGGCCTTGCACAAGTCCGAGGCCATGTGTTTTTATGGTCCTCAGAACGCGCCACTATCGGGTTCCCGGATAACGGCAGGAGGGGTTCACATCGGTGTCGAGTCGACGATGAAGTACCTGGGACTCGTCCTCGACAGCCGGTGGAACTTCGTGGAGCACTTCCGACGTTTGGCTCCCAAACTGCAGAGGGCTGGGGCTGCTTTGAAGCGGCTCCTGCCCAATCTAGGGGGTCCAAACGCCTCCTGCCGGAGGCTCTACGCGGCGATCGTGCGGTCCATGGCCCTTTACGGGGCACCGGTGTGGGCGCGTTCGTTGAGGCTGCGACCGGCCCAGCGATTGAACGCGTCCCAAAGGGTCATGGCCATTAGGCTGGTCCGAGGTTACCGCACGGTCTCCCGTGAGGCGGCGAGCCTCCTTGCCGGACTACCGCCATGGGATCTGGAGGCAAAAGTCCTCGCGCACATGTGGGAGTTGCGCGAGGAGGCGAAACGCCTGGGCGTAACTCCGCTGCCGCGAGAAATCGCGGCACAGCGGACAGAGCTCCGGCGGGATCTCATGGCGGCATGGAGAGTGCGATTGTCGCAACCCAGCGCTGGGCACGCCACAATTGTGGCGATAAGTCCCCTCTTTGAGGAGTGGCTAGAGAGGCGCCACGGCGTCCTCACCTTCCGCCTGACACAGGTCCTCACCGGACATGGTTGTTTCGGGAGGTTCCTGTTCAGGATAAAGCGGGAGGAAACGCCCGGGTGTCACCACTGTGTGGATCGCCCGGAGGACACGGTGGAGCATACGGTGGAGGTCTGCCCAGCTTGGGCGGAGCACCGCCGTGTCCTCACGGAGGCGATCGGCGGCGGCGATCTCTCGCGTCCGGCCCTGGTTCAGGCCATGGTCCGGAGCGAGAGTGCATGGGAGGCCGTCACCTCCTTCTGCGAAGCAGTAATGCTCGCGAAGGAGGAGGCGGAGCGCGCGAGGGAGAGGCAAAATGCGCCCCCTCGCGCCCCTAGTCGCCGCAGGAGACGCCCCGGGCGTCGGGAGTCGCGAGCCGACTTCCGGCCACCGTAGGCGCGGGCTTGCGGACGGTGAGCAATGGGTAGCTCGCCGTCCGATAGGGACCAGGCCCGGGTCGACGGCACGTTGTGTTCCACGCGCGCCTCAAAGAGATGTCAGCACCAACTGACGGGGTCCGGAAGGGCCAATGCCTGCCGGGGTTGCGGGTTTGTCTGAAAGGGATATCGCGACCTCGGCACACAGGCAACGGAAGGAACACGGGTGGGTTTTAGTCAGTAAAAGTCTGACACGCCCTCCCGCTCCACCCAGAGCGGGAGAAGTTATTTGATAATTTCCCATCCTCAAAAAAAAAAAAAAAAAAAAAAAGGGGGGACACTTGATGCTAACAAAAAATTTTAGGTAATCTAAAGCTTAATATTTTGAAAACGGATCCAAAAATGGTTTCCACACACAATATTTTTGACAAACCTTTCTAGAGACGCCCCACACCATGGGAGAGATGAGAAAAAAAAATACATTCCCACTTTACGTGTAGAGAACCGTGGCAGGAACCCTAAAAAAAGGTTTTTTCATTATTTTATTTTACCACTTTGTCGGCGTAATTAATATGTATGCCCATGCCAAATTACAGCTTTAAGAGTCTGCAAGCTAAGAGACAGCCGCGGACAGACAGACAGACAGACGGACATGGCGAAACTATAAGGGTTCCTTGTTGACTACGGAACCCTAAAAACATGTGTTGAACTCTATGAACCCAGATCTGTTTTTTATTAGGTACATGTTGGGACTAGTAAAATAACTATCAAACTAAAATGGGTAAATTTATAAATAAGGTTCACATACATGGAAACATCACAAACAGAATTCAATGAAAAATAACAATAGAAATATCTTATTCTAATATCTGATCCTGAAATAAATAAAAAAGGGTTTTCTTTCCCTTTTATTATGTTTTTCATTCATATCAACATCCAAGTAGGCAAGTAGGTCTACTGGAGACATATGAAAAACAAACAAATGAATCTTGAGCGTCTGCCAGCAGCAACTACGCGCTTCTATAGTCCAGTTGTTTATCAAACAACAGTCGCAAATTAAAATATGTAACTACAGACGACACGAAATGTCTTTGCGACTTTATTTTCTAGCGCTTATTTTACTAAAATCTATACATATAATAAAATAGTAAGGGAATCAAAACTGTACATTAATTATTTTTGTAGTCAAGTAATTGCTACGGCTTGTGGGAACGACTTAGTGAATAGTCCCGGGAAATCCCGGAACCGAAAGTACCGGGAAATCCCGGAAATTTGCGTTGTTTTAGGAACCGGAATTTCCAAAACCAAATCCCGGTTCTTTCGGTACTTTCGGTAAAAGATTCGCGTTTAGAATTTTTCTAATTTTATTGCCTAAAATCCGACCGCTGCACTGTTACTATACTACCTAGCTACCACCGTTGCTACCTGTAATACAAGAGCATGATGCGCGAGGGTGCGGAGGTGCGGGAGGGGCAGGTGGCGGCCATCTTGTAGACGCGCGTCCCGCTTAGTTAGATTGTGATCGCGTCTTCGGAATGTTGTGCTAGTGAGATTTCGGTGTACAGTGCTTTGCAAAAACTACTCAAACAAGACTACTTCTTTTGGAAAGTGAGTATTTATTTTTATAAAACAAAATTAATGAAACATGAGCGGCTTTATATAATTATTTAGTTATTGTAGCCACCATTCTCATTCTCCATCCTCATTTTGAACATAAAATACGAGCAGCTGATTGTTCACCAAGCCACCAACCGACATGGGATTGGTTGGGAAGTTTATTTCATACGTACACTAATAAAATTTGCTGTTCTAAAGTTTTACATATTCAGTTTATTTTTAATGTTACTTACGGCACAATAACACTACAATGCACTGTATTAATTAAGCAAGAAGTAGTTTAGGTACGACTAGCTGTTTGTTTACCAACCTACATGGGGTTGGGAAGCTTATTTTATTCGTAGACGAATAATATTAGCTGTTCTAATGATATTTTTAATAAGCTTTTTTTTAATGTTGCATACTTTACCTTAAAACTACAGTGCACTGTGCTATTGATTAAACATCAAGTAATTTAGTCGGTACCAACGTTTTTCGTTTAACTTTGTATTTCAATAATTACTCTATATTTTGTTACAGACGATGGATTTTGAGGCAGTCCTTAATAAAGCCAACGATAAAACGTCAGTATGGCATTATTGCCTTAGATCTAAAGACAAAAATAACGCGAAATGCAAAACGTGTAATAGAATTTTGAAGTGTACTGGAGGTAGTACGAGTGGTCTCCAAAAGCATTTGAAAAATGTGCATCAGATAAGCATGAACACAGCAGATAGTCAAGTTCCTCAAAGTGTCGAATGTCCTTCAACATCGACAAATACTGAAATAATACCAAAGAAAAAAGCGAAATTAACTGATTACTACGAATCTGACGCAAATCCTTCCATGGAACTCATGGTTTCCCGAATGTCAGCTATGGATGGATATCCTTTCCGAACATTTGTGGAGTCTGAAGATCTGCGAATGCTGTTTCGAAAATCCGGACATAAATTGCCGAAGGCTGGAAATTCAATTCAAAATATTGTAATAAAACAAGCAGACAAAAGAAAACAACAACTGATCGGTGAAATCCAGAGACTATTAACAGAAGGACATAAATTTTCTATATCTTTTGACGAGTGGACGTCCATTCGCAACAGAAGATATATTAGCCTGAATCTGCACTCACAGCGTTTTCCCGAAAATTTCAAAAATCTAGGACTAATAAGAGTGCACGGTTCATTATCATCAAAAAGATGCAGTAAAATTATACTAAATAAGACTGATTTAGTGTCTATAAAACAAGAAATAAAACGTTTTATTTGATTTGATTAAAATGTTTTTACTTTGCCCTGTCATTTCGTCTTTTTTTACTTTCTCCGTTTCAACACTTTCAACTCTCTTACAAAGACTTATTAAAGTATCAAAAGTATCGATAGTACCGGGAATCCCGGTTCTTAAGCCAGAAGGTCCCGAAAATCCCGGTTCTTTAAAACAGCACCGGTTCTGCATTCCCTAGAACGACTCCGATGCCGAAAAAATAGTTTTTGAGTTTTTGTCCATTTGTCTGGATGTATGTTCCGTATTCGAGCAAAAACATGGATGAATGGATTTGGATGGAATATGGCACACAGATAATTTATAACCTTTTTTTAACACATAACGTATTTTAAATCTAGGCGGTACGTTCCCGAGGGATATTGTCCGACATGCACGCGGGCAATAGAATTTGTTTCAGCGTCCACGTGAAATTATTGTTTTGTTTCCATCTACGCCATTCCGTATTGGCATGAATGATTTCAATAGTTCTTTGATTGTTTTTAATCAATGAAGACATACTGACGCGCTATCGATTAAAATATAGTTCAATAGAAATGATGATGAGTGTCAATAGTTATGTGTTAAGATATCTACATTTATCAGTGTAAATATTCGTGTTCTCAATCAGCCTATAATGTTCCCACTGTTGGGATATAGGCCTCCTCTCGGGGAGTGGGTCGTAATCCACCTACCATCCAGTCACATGTCTTCGAATTTTTGGTTCTAGGACATGTTGGTTTCCTCACGATGTTTTCCTTCACCGTTTTCAAGTCAAGCGCCTGTCTGGGTTCGAACCAAATCGAAAGTCACGGCCGTTACCACCGGGCCACCTCTGCTAGATTATTATGCAATGTTCGTGTTAGGTAGTATTATTGTCAACAAAGAACTGCAGTGCTATTCTGTAACCATCTCACCGTGAAAACTTAGGTGAAGTGAGCGTGGAGTGAGCTGTCATTCCACCTAATGCTAGAGATTGACACTATTGACAGCTCACTCCACCTAAGTCTTCACGGTGTGTTTTTTATTTACAGAATACGTCGGCTGCTCTTATTTCGGTGTCGGAATCTTCTTAAAAACTTCACCTGAAAAACAAATGGGAGTAGAAGTTTCGTGTCATTACAACACCCAATTAAACATTAAACTAACAATATTTCCACAAAACTTCCAAATCACAGTCGTTAGCAAGCTCTTACAAGTTCTGAACAGACAAGTTTTAAAGTCAGAAACACGAAGGACTTACTGTTTCAGGTGAAATTAAGTTTCAGTTCGACCCATATTACAGTTTAGAGCTCAATAGAAATCTCACAAAAGGATTTTAGTTAAACCTGTCAAGTACATCTTGTAGGCTTGATTTTCCACTCTTAACACGAACGGTTAAATAAAAGTAACACTGTTACACACAGTAAACGCCGAGCTAACAATAAGCGCCGTTTAATCTAGGATTAACAATATCGCGCCAGTGCCACTCGCCACGCACTCGGTTAGGTCAGCAAAAAGCTGTTACAGACCCTATTAAGCTCAAAGGATGAAAGGATCTTAAAGAAAATTGGGTATGTTGTCTTTGAAACCAATGGAAGTCGAAAGGAATCCACCGTTTAGTAAATCAGTAGAGGTGTAATTAATATTACACCGGTTTAAACGACGGTATTAACGGTTTTAATAAACCGGAAAAACTTATTATGAATGAAACTTAAAGGTAAACGCACACTTATCTGAGCCGAATGCGTCGAACGAATCGAAGTCAACGAGAACGCTACGAACGGTCTTCCAGATTCGGACTATTGGATGCGGGCAGGTGTACGAGGTTTCATAGAATTTAATTTATAGAATTCTAAAATTCGGTTCGTACGACGCGTTCGGCTCAGATGCGCGATGGCGTTGTGCGTTCACATTGACGAGTAATTTCAAAGGTACATAAAATCAGGCACAGTGTATTAACACTGTGACAGATGGTCTTTTGGCCCCTTAAGAACTCAAATTATTGAGTTCTTCAGCCTAGTTTGAATAAATGACTTTTGATTTTGATTTTATGTAGTTATGAGGTGAGTAAAATCCTATAACTTATATTAGCAACCGATAACAAAATTTAATGATCTAATTTTAAAAAGTCACGTATCTAGTACAATGTTTTAGAGTACCACCCATATCTCCGCTTTTTTATTGTTTTTGGTCAGCCATTAATAATTTAAATATATATTTTAGTCCAGACAAAAACGATTACATTATTTTCTATTTTTATAAAACCGTTTATAAACAAAGAAAATCATGTAATCGTCTAGAATTTTTATACGCCTGAACAAAAACTTGTTGGAATTTCAATTCACATTTATGAATAAATAAAATAGAAAAACAATAGTAGTGTATAAAAAACAATTGTATAAAAACGTAGGCTCCGGTGGGAAAATGTCTTATATCTGCAGATGGCAGGATCTTGATATAGCCAATCCAATATTGTTGTAAAAAATATAATATTAAATATTTACGGTATCTACGATGTCGAACACAGAACAGCGGAACACCACTATACCACAAGGGCTTTCTTTGACTTTGCCACCACTTTCCTAGACTTTGCTTTCCTTCTTCGACATCTTAGGTACAAAGTGTTTTACTGTATAGATTGAATGCTAGATTTAAAATTGTGCAATGATTTATTGTATACTACATGTTCGCGTCTATTTCTGTACCTGTTTTTTATCAGTTTATATTTGAATCTCATGAATATTTCCAATGGAGTAAGTATATATATTTGCCATAGTTTACTGGGTGAAAAAAAGGCATATAAAATTATAAACAAATCAACAATACCTAAATCATATTTTGTTATTAATTTTAAAAAACCGGCCAAGTAAGACCACGCACAATGGAGGGTGCCGTAGTTAGGATGAATTTATCCCAAGAACAAACTTAACATTGTAGTTGAAAAACATATTCTCCCATACATTCCAACTGAAAATGTAAGTTTGCAGTAAACAACCATTCTTTATTATGCATAGTATTGTCTTTATAAGTCATTTCAAGCAAAACCAGACAATTAAAAATTTAAGCTCCTATTTCTTCGAGAGCCTTTTCTCGATACACAGTGCAGTGCTGTTTCTCGGTGACGTCCCGGTGACGGCTGCAGTGAACAAACACCCTAAGGCTAGGTCCTTAGGGTGTTTGTTTGTACAAGTGGCAATAGTTCTAAAGTGTTTCGTATTTCTACAACGACTTTCAAAAGGATTGACATTTCGGTAGCTTACAGTGGTGGTAGCTTATGTCAGTCTCATACATTTTTGTTTTGACTTTTCCATCAACGTTATTGCTGATAGAATGTCACTATGTCAAGGCCCTTATATCTCATGTTGGTTCGTAGCAAAATTATTTTTTTCTTCCAGTCTCCTCTGTCAGGTAGTGTCTCCCCATTTTTCAATATTTACTCTCATTATGTACTCTAAAATAGACTAAACTTTGACTGTTTTTTTTCCAGATAGGGCCACTAACCGAGTCGAAATGGCAACTGGGTGGGGCAAGAGGTCAAGAAGCAAGCAACATCGCTATACAAGTCACTCCACCCGATGGCGAAGAAGATGACGAGTTCGTGCCGGCGCTGCGCATGCGACGCAAGCTGAGCACGCCGCTCACCGCGATGCCCGGAGTTACTGATGGACTGATTAGCTTACCAAGTATGATTTTTTTTTAATTAGAAGAATTAATTGAGGTATAATGGAGGTAAATGAGGCAAACGTCAGAGCTGTTCAGGTCGCTACGTACGATCGGACATTTTAGTTATCGACAAGAGAAAAAGTAGAATGGAACTATAATATCGGGTGTAAAAAGACACTTTCCGAAGCCGAAAGCCACATATTCTACCCATTATTTGCATCATTTTTTTCCACTAGACCATACCTGGGAATCCACTGGTTCTGGAGATATTGAAGGTCAAAGTCGCATTTTTTTTTTTACTTTTTCACGAAAATGAATTCTATGCGATAATACGAAACTTTTTTCCAAACAAACATTACCTGAATTTTAGATTTATCTTAACAGATTACGCATTTGAAGTTACAAAAACGCAATGAAGAACAAGTACCTACCTACGTAGCGTAGGGGCGGAGCTTAACTAACACTGAATCCGTTCATTCAAGCGTGGGTTCGCGTTACATTGCGCGCAATAAAAACTTGTTTTTTTTTATTCAAAAAAAAAAAATTACGGTTCCCAGCAATAATTTTTGCGCAAAGCTACTTAGCTATACGTACAGTATGCGAAGTTTACGGCTTTGTGATGTGTCTTTTTACACCCTGTATATTCAATTTTCAAGCGTTTTGGGAGAGACGGAAGACCCATCGAACGCCCGTTTGTCGTTTGATAATTTTTTGGTTGGATGCTTTAGAATCGGACAATAGTAAACGTTATATTGGATACATAAGACTATAACATTTGCCATTAAACCATCATCACCGCCATTCTCCTGTTTTTATCCCAATTTATGAGGGGTCGGCACAAAATATCCTTTTCTTCCATACCACATATATTATCTCTATTAGCCGTCATATCTGTAGTGAAAGATTATATGACTAGAAAGGGAGTGCCTTTCCAGCCATATTATCTTTCGAACAGTCCATCCATCGTTTCTTTGATCTTCCCCTACTCGTATAACCATCCACATTCATACTCAAAACTTTCCTGACAACAGTTCCCTCATTCCTCCGCATCACATGCCCATACCATGACAACTGATCTCCACAAAACTTTTCAGTCACCGGTGTCACTTTCAGACTTTCAGTCTTATACCGCATGACTTTTTTTACCGTCTCGAAAAAAATAGGGTATAATAGGTGAACGGAGTAGAAGCCTATGGCATAGAAATTTTAATGTTTTAATTTTTTTCAATAACCTAGAATGAAATTGATTTATCGATAAATACCAAGCATATAAAGTGAACTTTTCATTCCAGAACATTAAAAATAGAAAATAAAAAAGAACCCTACCCTCATACGCACCCTACTAGATGCGCGGAATTTATCATGATACGAGTATATGATGGATAGTTTTCATGTTTTTTTAAGGATATTTGGAACTTCTTTTTTTTTTTTATTGAAAAAAATTAAAACATTAAAATTTCTATGCCATAGGCTTCTACTCCGTTCACCTATTATACCCTATTTTTTTCGAGACGGTAAAAAAAGTCATGCGGTATACTCATTTCTTATTTTATCCATTCGCGTAACATCACACATCCCTCTCATTTGCCACTTAACGATAAATGTTAATATTAAATGCAATTTAAGAACAATGAGAAATGGCGCATATTCTCATGGACCGACGGCGGGTCATAGGACGTTCGATGAGAAGTTCTGTAAAGGCTTTAAAACTTTACTAACTGGTTCAGAAGCTTATAATATCATAGCTGAGTTTAAATACAGTAATCTAATAGGTAATACTTTGAAGCCTATTTAATTTATTAGTCACGTTATCCTATCCTATTGAAGAACACCGTAAGGTTATTGCTAATTAAGTGATGTGTAGCTCATACATAAAACATTTTCTTCAATTAGTTACATAACTATACCCACTAAATCTATTACGTACGGTAGCTTTTTAATCCACTTCCATTGCCAATTAAGAAAAGATATTGTCTGATCGATTTCTACATAAATATAATGTCGGAGAATACTTATAGGACTTTCCAATTATATATTCCAATTAAATGAAAGCACTAAATCTACGAAATTGGTTGTCCTTTTTAGCGCGAAACATTTAAAGAATTTCAAATAGATACCAATCTTCAAGAAACCAATCCTCTGTAGAAGTGTGAAGAAACCTCTCAACCCTCTGTACCTACTTAGTAAGTTATAAGAATTTTATTATTTCACCGAAAAGTAATTTCAACCTTTCATCATGTACTTAATCACTTCACTTTGAAATAACTTCAAAGAGATTTAACACATTATTGATTAATGAGTAACAGACTCGTCCTATTATGTATTCTGTGGTAACAGCCTAATATGTTAGGGTTTGGGTAATTTAGTTTCAACACTTTCAAGTATCGTAGGTGAGGAATAATTTTCGTCATAGAAACTAAACGTGGCTGATCCCCCTGTACAATTTAATTAAAATCTGTGGTAAACCGATGAAACTCGAACCATGTGATGAAAGAAGGATACGGCTAAATAATTGGACTAAGCGCTAGAAACCTAAAACTATATTAATGTTTCGCAAGGGTTAAAGCCTTAAAAATCATATTAATTAACATGCAATCATTCTGATTTTTTGTCAGATTATTCTACAAGCTACATATTAGCATAATAGTGTTTTAATTTTCCAGTCCAATCAATAGATTTTTTGTAAATCGCTAACTGCTTCATATTTTGCAAAAAATTACCGCCGTCGTGTCATCGCGCTTCTCTTTCATTTCTACGCAGTCCGACAGTGACCGCGCTTTAGCTGTTGTAAGCCTCTTAAGAAAAAAAATAGCTGTAGCTAGAATATTTTTTATGATTTCTGTAGATCTACGCGCTTCTCCAACGCGGTCACTATCGACGTTGGACAGAACGAAGCGACGCTTCAGCACAATGGTGTCAAGCGCGGCCGCCGCGGCAGTGTCCCGGCGGCTCTCGGCAACTATCGGGTGGTGCCTCGCCAGCCCCACGCAAGTCAAGCCACAAATTGTCCGACAAGGCCGCGCCCTGTGCCTACAATACATTAAGACTCAGATTAGGAGATCCACGTTATGTGCGAAAAAGGTAATACAACAATCAAATTACAGTCTTTCAAATTAATTGGTTGTTACTTTTCATACTCATCTCTTAACAGTTGTTGTTGTTTGCAGCAAATAGTAATGAAACGTTTACAACGAATGGTGGAGACTGAATGTGGAGAGGAGGCTGTGAGTAACTCGGAGTCAGGAGTACTGGCGGGGCTTCGTGCGCTGTGCGCGGCGCTGGAGAGGAAGCGGCCCGACGCATTCCGGCAGGTGGCGCGGCAGGCGACGCGCGCCCCCTCCGCCATGCTGCGCTCAGACACAGCACTAGCGGAGCTGGCACTGGCGCTAGCTAGGCGTATCACTAGAGAAAATATAACGTGGTCTAAGGTAACAGAAAATATTGGCGAAGAAGATCGGATGGATGAAATGAAGGCAGATCACGGGAACAATCTGCGGCAAACAATCGCTAGACCTGCTGTCTTGTATGGATCAGGATTTTGGGCCACAAAAGGAATGAATGAAAAGCAATGGCATGCAACTGAGATGAGAATGTTAAGAATGAAGTGTGGTGTTACTCGAATGGATAGAATAAGAAATGAGTATAAAAGAGGAAGTCTGAAAGTGACACCGGGGACTGAAAAGTTTTGTGGAAATCGGTTGTCATGGTATGAGCAGTTATGCGGCCGAATGAGGAAATTGTCGTCAGGAAAGTTTGAAGTAAGATTGTGGAGGACTAGACCAAAGAAACGATGGATGAACTGTGTGAAAGATAATATGGCTAGAAAGGGAGGTGACTATCGAGATGACGACTAATAGAGAAGTATGGAAGAAAATGACATGTTGCGCCCACCACTAATAAATTGTAATAAGGGCAGGATGGTGATAATGAGGTAACAGAAAATTACTATTCGTGACCCTGTCGTATCTTTCGGTCATTAACTTTGAAAGTTTAATCAACGATAACGCCTCTGTAGAACCACAGCGTCAATAGGTCCTGCATAGTAAGGCTTAGTTCCCTTTGTTGTTAGTTGCTATAGATGCCGGCTATTATGAGATATTATAAGTAAAGTTTCAGGACACCTATAACAGTTGAAACCTAGCCCGATTCTTGAACTTCATGTTACGTCGAACACTTTAACGTCAGCAGAATCTCCTCGAATCAGTTTAATTCAAGCCAAGGTTCAAAGAGTATCTAAAAGTTTTGCTCAACCTTCAAATAACTCTATCAGGATTACTCTCCAGATATCTTAGTTCTAAAGTGATTTTAACACTTTAACGTAAGTCGAATGTGATTGTCTTAACCATAAATTAATCAATAATATTCTATATATATAAAAGAAAGTCGTGTTAGTTACACCACTTATAACTCAAGAACGGCTGAACCGATTTGGCTGAAAATTGGTGGGGAGGTAGCTTAGAACCAGGAGACGGACATAGGATTTAGACTTTTTAGTAGGGTAGGTAGGGTAGGTAGGGTGGGCACGCCACAATTGTGGCGATAAGTCCCCTCTTTGAGGAGTGGCTAGAGAGGCGCCATGGCGTCCTCACCTTCCGCCTGACACAGGTCCTCACCGGACATGGTTGTTTCGGGAGGTTCCTGTTCAGAATAAAGCGGGAGGAAACGCCCGGGTGTCACCACACACACACGACACGGTGGAGCATACGGTGGAGGTCTGGCCAGCTTGGGCGGAGCACCGCCGTGTCCTCACGGAGGCGATCGGCGGCGGCGATCTCTCGCGTCCGGCCCTGGTTCAGGCCATGGTCCGGAGCGAGAGTGCATGGGAGGCCGTCACCTCCTTCTGCGAAGCAGTAATGCTCGCGAAGGAGGAGGCGGAGCGCGCGAGGGAGAGGCAAAATGCGCCCCCTCGCGCCCCTAGTCGCCGCAGGAGACGCCCCGGGCGTCGGGAGTCGCGAGCCGACTTCCGGCCACCGTAGGCGCGGGCTTGCGGACGGTGAGCAATGGGTAGCTCGCCGTCCGATAGGGACCAGGCCCGGGTCGACGGCGCGTTGTGTTCCACGCGCGCCTCAAAGAGATGTCAGCACCAACTGACGGGGTCCGGAAGGGCCAATGCCTGCCGGGGTCGCGGGTTTGTCTGAAAGGGATATCGCGACCTCGGCACACAGGCAACGGAAGGAACACGGGTGGGTTTTAGTCAGTAAAAGTCTGACACGCCCTCCCGCTCCACCCAGAGCGGGAGAAGTTATTTGATAATTTCCCATCCTCAAAAAAAAAAAAAAAAAAAAAAAGGGTAGGTAGGGTAGGTAGGGTAGGTAGGGTAGGTAGGGTAGGTAGGGTAGGTAGGGTAGGTAGGGTAGGTAGGGTAGGTAGGGTAGGTAGGGTAGGTAGGGTAGGTAGGGTAGGTAGGGTAGGTAGGGTAGGTAGGGTAGGTAGGGTAGGTAGGGTAGGTAGGGTAGGTAGGGTAGGTAGGGTAGGTAGGGTAGGTAGGGTAGGTAGGGTAGGTAGGGTAGGTAGGGTAGGTAGGGTAGGTAGGGTAGGTAGGGTAGGTAGGGTAGGTAGGGTAGGTAGGGTAGGTAGGATAGGTAGGGTAGGTAGGGTAGGTAGGGTAGGTAGGGTAGGTAGGGTAGGTAGGGTAGGTAGGGTAGGTAGGGTAGGTAGGGTAGGTAGGGTAGGTAGGGTAGGTAGGGTAGGTAGGGTAGGTAGGGTAGGTAGGGTAGGTAGGGTAGGTAGGGTAGGTAGGGTAGGTAGGGTAGGTAGGGTAGGTAGGGTAGGTAGGGTAGGTAGGGTAGGTAGGGTAGGTAGGGTAGGTAGGGTAGGTAGGGTAGGTAGGGTAGGTAGGGTAGGTAGGGTCGGTAGGGTCGGTAGGGTCGGTAGGGTAGGCAGGTAGGTGCGCCGTAGATACGTACTTAGTGCTACTCGAGCGAAGCCGGGGCGGGCAGCTAGTTAATTTTATAAAAATATGGTGAAACATATTACAAACAAATGCGTAGGAAGTCTTCCTTGCAGTCGTCAATTGTCTTTTGTCTTCGTTCTTTCAAAGTATACGTGCTTTATTTTACCAACATTTCAACGAGAAAATGTTCTATTATATACCAAAAAATCATTCCAAATGATATCCATAATAATTAATTATATAAGATAGAAAAGAGGTGATATTTTGAAGCATTATAACTTAGTGTCCAAAAAAGGCTCTTTCTCTATAATTTTGTTGACGTAAGGGCAAACCCGCCATACTGTATTACCCATTAAGCCCATGTTTCTACCGGCATCACTTAATGATTAGTTGCTAAGCTAAAGTGTTACTAAGTGCCTCTCGGTTATTATAATGTTAAAGCAAAATAAGTTTATAGAAGAACATCGTGTGAAAAAGTTTTCAAAAGCACTCAGATTAATAATGGAAAACTGCACAACATCGATACTTAGAGCTTATTAAAAACGACGAAAGAAAAAAATAAAAAATAAACAGGCAATAAGTACACTCCTACCAACTAGTATTTTCTGTAGCAAAGCTGTTTTTAATTCGTTGAACCTGAAGCCCGCGATGCAAAATAAAATGGGGCATTCCAGTCAAGCAATAATTACCCCAGGCGTTCACTTTTATTGCAATCTATCTAAATAAACAAAAGTAGATATAAAATTAGATGTATTCCAGATAACCAAGATAGTTTGCCGTCTGGCCTCGCCTAGGAATAGACTCCATTTCATCTTACGATGACTAATACCAGTGTTATTTACTTTAAAAAAGGGATAATTTTACCTACACTCTAATATTTTTAAATACCTTACAAGTATATATAAAACCTCACAACGCTTTTGAATATTCAAATTTAAAAAAGCTGATGAGTTGATTTATTAACGACTAGCTTCTGCCAGAGACTTCACCCGCGTGATCTTATAAATTACTAGCTGCCCGCCCCGGCTTCGCTCGAGTAGCACTAAGTACGTATCTACGGCGCACCTACCTGCCTACCCTACCTACCCTACCTACCCTACCGACCCTACCGACCCTACCGACCCTACCTACCCTACCTACCCTACCTACCCTACCTACCCTACATACCCTACCTACCCTACCTACCCTACCTACCCTACCTACCCTACCTACCCTACCTACCCTACCTACCCTACCTACCCTACCTACCCTACCTACCCTACCTACCCTACCTACCCTACCTACCCTACCTACCCTACCTACCCTACCTACCCTACCTACCCTACCTACCCTACCTACCCTACCTACCCTACCTACCCTACCTACCCTACCTACCCTACCTACCCTACCTACCCTACCTACCCTACCTACCCTACCTACCCTACCTACCCTACCTACCCTACCTACCCTACCTACCCTACCTACCCTACCTACCCTACCTACCCTACCTACCCTACCTACCCTACCTACCCTACCTACCCTACCTACCCTACCTACCCTACCTACCCTACCTACCCTACCTACCCTACCTACCCTACCTACCCTACCTACCCTACCTACCCTACCTACCCTACCTACCCTACCTACCCTACCTACCCTACCTACCCTACCTACCCTACTAAAAAGTATCCTATGTCCGTCTCCTGGTTCTAAGCTACCTCCCCACCAATTTTCAGCCAAATCGGTTCAGCCGTTCTTGAGTTATAAGTGGTGTAACTAACACGACTTTCTTTTATATATATAGATAGCCTATGTTACTCAGTGATAATATAGCATTCTACTGATGAAAGAATTTTTTAAATCCATCCAGTGGTTTTTGAGTTTATTCATTAAAAACAAAAATACAAATCTTTTCTCTTTATGTATAATATGAAGTCTTGGTATAATCGGGGATAAGAAAAATAACGGAATGTCGTCGTGATTCAAACCCCTAAATACACTTTTCTCGTCTACATAAACTTTTCTTTTCTAAATAAAATGATTTATTGGTTTTAGATTGCAGCTGTATATTGCGTGTGTGGGGCGCTGGCGAGAGAAGCAGCAGAGGCTGCGGAAGGCGAGCCAGCACTCGAGCTGGTGTCCGCACCTGCCGCTGCCATCGCCGACCTGCTTCACGAAGACGCTGGCTCCTGGATCGCGTCGCACGGTGGTTGGGTATGCTTCATCTTCACTAACAGATCTGCTTCAAGGATCTTTTGGCACTATAATGACGTTGACAGGGAGGTTACGAGCTTTCATTCTAAAAGTTGGCAACGTCGCAAATAGCTGTCAAATAATCACCTGTTTTGATTACTTAATGAATTTCGAACATTTTCCTTTACTTTTGAGACCTTGCACCTTGCCAAATTTCATGATTCTATCAAAATCTATAAGTCGCATAAATGGCCGTTTTTTTTAATTACGTTGACTTAGAAGGTTCATTTTTTATTACGTCCACGCATTCCTGAAAGGGTTTCGTTTTTTCCTATTGAGGTACAGAACCATAAAAACAAGATGGCGACGTTAGTTGTGTGACAAAAGATCTTTGTAAGTACTTATATTTCCCATTTTCCTATAGACCAAAAATCTTTTATTCCCAAAAAATGGCTGAATGATAATTCCTGAGCGTTCTACCTAGATAATTGGAATTTAAGTGCCGTCGCAGATAAAGCTATTAAAGGCCGCCTCTAGAGGCGGCAACTTGACACGACGACGCGACTACCGTCTGACAGGCTTGAGCGTAGCGATATGATAGCCCTAAATATTTGGTTTCCTAGGAAATCGGTTCCGTCATACAGTGCGTTTCATCAAATAGTTCCTATACCGTAATGTTGACTCCACTGTTGTAGGACGAACACGAGTACGCTACGGTGCTACCTAATAGGTCCGTTGTTAGACCGCCATGTAAGTCTGTAATATTCACCAGTATTTGACATTAAGTCAAACCCATAGATACATAATAGGTACCTACATCTATGGTCAAACCGTGGTGCCCAAAGATTGAAATCGACAAGAAAAAGTGTCCATACTGAGAAGAGTGAGCTCACACATGATTAAATAGCGTTTCCATGACAATCAAATGTAGTCACTCAATCACAATCAGAAATGCGAGTATATTTTGACGCGGCGATTCTAACGATTTAAATCTTTGCCACTGCTATCATTTTCATGTCAGCCGTCACTGCGGCTGTCTTTAGCCACCGCTCTTCTAGGAAATCGTCGCTTTAGTGCATACAACTTAATTATCCTTTTTCTTTTTTTGGAAGTGGTTGCGTGAACGCAAAACTTAGACCTTTGACGGCCACATGTAGCCGTAATGTGGCTGACATCTGTCGCCTGGTGAGCAGCGGTACTAACCTTTGATAGCATTGTCAATTTGGCATAGAATAGAATTAGAATAGAATAGGAAATCACAGATAACTTTTTATATGGTTACCTTATTTTGTCTGCATCTCTAGATATGTACCTACCTACTTACGTTAGGTACATTTTTTTTACTAAAGCTTAGCTATTTTCAACATTACGTGACATCTCGCTTTCTACAAGCAGATGTGTACAGATAAATGAACTATTGTGACTAAAATAAAATAACGTATTATTTTCTGTAGGTATCGGGTGTCCTAAGCCCTATATGGCACTGATTGTGTATGATTCAAGAGCCATTTGCGACGATAATAAGCTTAAATTGTTAGTACATTTTGACGCCATAAACTAGTCAAAAAGGACGTCATATACTCATAAATCTTGTTAAAATACACATCAGATTTTATTTTCACGGTTTATAATGCTGTATTGGCTTAGAAAAACCTACATTTAAAATGAGCCCTCCGCGACGGCTCTCGGCATCCCATATGCGACTAGGTAAACCGTCCAGGAGGACTCCCGGCACTGAACGTGTCAAGTGGGCAGTTATCCCTGAGATTTGTTAACACTCTATCTGATCGGCGTGAGTGAAGCATCAACGCCCTTATTCAATTCAATTTAATGTTAAAAATAAGGAAAATATTTTGTTTTTCTTCGTCCTGCTCTTATCCCTTAACACTTAGACGAACCACCTCTCCATAAATTATTCCCATAGATACTAATCTTAAACCTTTTTTTTTCAGAACGGTTTAGTGGAGCGTCTACGAGCCAGCGAAAGAGATCAGAGATCAGAAAAGAACCTTCGAGTAATGGTGTCCTTCTTTGTATTAGCGTGTCTGACTTTGTTGCTGTTCCGATGGGTCCTTCATGCACATCCCGCATACAATGAGTAGACCTATAGCTAGCTATAGTTTGAGTTTTAGTAACAAGTTGTGACGTAATGTTGGCAGGTGATTAGTTATAATTTAGGTGAAAATATGTTGCTTTTTAGATAGAGGCTAGAGGTGCAATAAAAAAACGGCCAGTATTATTCAGAAATTGGTGGTTACATTACTTTTTTATCATATTTAATTTTTCTTCTTTCTTTTCATTGACCGATTTGAAATTGGAAGATAGGTATTTATAAAGAGAGGTTTGTCCACCGCACCGTGAACGGAACGAAAACGAGAAATGAGAACGCGGCCATAGTAAATGAAGTGTCGCTACTTCGGCGTCATCATCTCGTCTACGTTGACGTGTCATGGACAAACAGTGTAAAGCTATGGTTTCCTAAAAGAACGGTTCCATCATTATACAATGTGTTACAAAAACCCTGTCCGATCCGAAACGGCCACATAGGTACTGCAATAACATTAACAAAAAGTAATCAAAAATCTTATTATTATTGAAAACAAAAAGTTATTGCTATTTAAAATTCACATTTTTAGTACCAAAATTACACCAATCCCACAAAAAATTTGCAAATGTTCAACAGGGATCATAAATGATGACTTGTAGACACCCGCTAAACGACGGCCGCCCGCGCGTCCTGTATTATCCCAGCATAATCCCCCTTTGAAAAAAATGCGGGTATGTTTTTCTTCTTATTTTCTGAAAATTACCACATTAACGCTCAGTACCTACGATACCTTCACGGATCGAACAAGGTTTTTTTTACTCATTGTATAAGTGTCACGAAAATCTGTCATTTACAGCAGTATATTTGACATTAAGGTGTCAAAAAACGTTGTGTATTTGGACAGCCGCTATTGTATGACCTTTCACCGTTTTCTTGATACCAAAATTTTTACGTTCCTGCAACTTCGGCTGATAGTGATGCTATTTGCGCCCAGCCTAGTAGAGTAGGTCTTATTGCACGATACATATTTATTAAAACAATGAAGATAATTTAAATAGGTAGTAGATAGGTAGGTACAATACTTTGATGTGTTTAAAAGAGATTGTGTTTGTCATGAAGCCTCGTGCAGACTAGCGCGACGCGACGACGCGACGCGACACCGTAATAGGGATGATGACTAAAATTTTTTTTTTAGTCTGTCTTTAAAATTATTAAAAAAATTGGACACATATTTTTTCTTTTTTTACGTAATCTAAAGATTACGGCGATAAATTGAGGTAAAATGTGCCATGACGTCACGAGTATGTAGATTTTATACATACTAGTGACGTAGCGACCCCCACTCCCCAACTTAAAATGCGTTTTATCTAAGTATTTTTTTATTAATATGATAAAGCAAAAAATACGTGTCTAATATTTTTTTATTATCTGACAGACGGACTAATTAGATTTTTTTTTTTTACCCGGGCATCATCCCTATTGTTCTACCGTGAAGTTTTTTTAGAAATTGTTTTGTTAGAGTCGCGTCGCACCAGGCTGCTCGAAGCTTTATATTCGATCAAATTTTATAATGTTTTAGTAAATAGGTAGGTAGGCTACCTACTGCTGAAGATTTTCCAAAGTTCTTTATTTATTGTTACTGGGTACGTCTACATGGTCAGCGAAGATTCATGTAGGTAAGTACAGTACGACACAACTTAGGTGCTACACCTAAGTTGTGTCGTACTGTACCTATAAATTTGAAAATTTGATTCTGTCATTTCAATTTTACGAATGTATTTGGTTATATGACTTTAAAAGTTATTGCGTTTGCGTAAAGATCATTTTCACCTAAAGCAGTAATAAAGATTGGTAATTTTCAAGGCGCATTCAGTTCGGATTTACGAATTTTGCCGATGCTACATCTAAGTTGTGTCGTACTGTAGCGTATTACGTTATTATCTACAATCGTCACAATTACCTAATCATAACCTACCTAATAATTAATTCCGTTGTAATGAACCACATTATGTTAAAAATCGGTGTCTTATATGTGCCACAAAAATAATTAATGTAAGATTTAATAATAATAGTCCAAAGATGTAAACATTTAAATTATTACACATGTACAGCCATATTGTCTAAATAATTATTTATTGCCTACCTTTAACCACAGCAAAATATAATTTATTTATTATGTCAGTAGGCTGGAAAAAATAAAATAACTATTTTTAAATTTCAACTGTGTATTATTAATATGAAAAGCACCATTTTCCACGACTGCTGAGCGTGACGCTCAGCTCAGTGGCGCACGAGTCAAGTCTGGGTTCGATTCCTAGGTCGGGCTAAGTGTTTTTTGGTTTTTCATCAGAAGCATCACACTAGCAGTTCGGAGTCTGGATCTGTGCCCGGTAGATGGCAAAAGGCGCCTCCTACCTATTACCTACATAAAGCTTCGTGCAGACCAGCGCGACGCGACACCGGTTATTGTTATACCGTCAAGTTTTCTTAGAAATTGTATTGTTCGAGTCGCGGCGCGGTGTCGCGTCGCGCTGGTATGTACGAGCTATATGAGACGGACGCTAAAGAAACCGCCAAACTCATACTTAGCTAATGGGCTGTCTCTATTTAAATTGCCATTGACATGCTAAAAGGATATGGGAATTCAAATATCTTGCGAAAGTGGGTATATGTACCACCTACCTAACTACCTACTCAAGAAGTCTGCAGGCCTTATCCGGGGAACAGCAGATGTGATATTATCTACTATCAAGATCAGGAGGTTAAACTCTATAATCTCCTTTTTGCTTCGCAGTATTCGGGTGAAAAAATTCCAAAAGCAAAATGCGCTGTCAAATACATAAGCCTGCCCAGTACATCGAAGTGCAATATCGCAGTGCATGGGTACCTGTGGTAGGTAATTGGTTGTGTCGGTGCTGTAGGTACCTACAAGCTTTCACCGTCAACAAGTTGACGACAGCCGGAAGTAGTAGGCCTTAGGCACCTGTCCCACCTCCAGCGATCGAGAAGCGAGTAGAAATGGCAACTAAACTCGAGTTGGCGCAAGGGCGTCGTCAGGGGGGAGCAGCCAACCCGCACTAGGCCCGCATGGTGGATCATAACCAACTCCGTCTCACAGAAAGGAGACCTGTGTCCCAGCAGTGGGAACAGTGGGGAGTGGGCTGATTATGCTATCTAAATTATAAATGCAATAGTTCTAATCGAATTTAGTTGCTGACGGTACCTATACGAGGCAAAGACAGATCACGTTTGTTTTTGTATGACAAACCTTGAACATTTGAAGAAAACCTGTTCATACAATTCTAGCACCTAAATGTAGGTAGGTACTTTTTTATAGTTTAAAAAAAATATTGGTCATTTATCAAAGATAAGACCGTTTATTTTAAAAGTTGGCAACGTCGCGAATAGGTGTCAAATATTTACCTGTTTTGATTAATTTGGCAATATTACTGTATGGAAATAAGAAATGTGGCTAACTAGCGAACCAGAATATTTATTAAGAAATGCAATAATTAATATCCAAACAACGAATAATTATTTAGTTTTAGATGTAAAAAAAAGTATTTGGTAACTTTCCAAATGCCTTTTTTACACCTAAAACGAGTACAACATCAAAGTCAATGTTATAATTGTAATTTATTATTACTATCAATTCATTATTATTACCTACTTTGCAAGTGTATACAGTGCCGCTAGCGGTAGGTACTCTATTCCTATTGGATAAAACGCCGCTAACGGCATTATAGTGGCGCTACCTCGGCCCGGCTAAAGTGCCGTAAGCATTGCATTGTCACTGTCACTGAGTCACTGTCACTTGTTACCTATTTTGTTTGATTGTTGATTTGTGGTTAGTTCGCTGTAAAACACCACATTCCCAAAACATTACATTATGTTGTGCCTAAACGGACCCTGACGTTGTGTGGTCACAGTTCTAACCTAACCTACCTTTAAGCCATTTTCATTTGCTACTTAATTTTTCGCAAATTCAGTCATTGTAGTGACTTTTGATATAATTATCTAAAACAAATACGATCAATCAATACAAAGGGCGGTGAACTAACCTCAACGATCAAACAAAATGACAAGTGAGCAGCGTTGCCAGACGTCCCGATTTTGGTGGGACGTCCCGTTTTTCCAATCTTGAACTGTTTTATGGAATAATAGCTTCTATGGTTTGTGAAGAATATGTTTCTGAAGAATAAAACTCTTATTTTGATTTCAATTTTTTTATTTTTTTTATTCAGAAGACGAATAAGACTCAATTATTTAACGATAGGGTAAATCTGATTTAAAATATCATATTTTTATAAAAATCATTTTCTATTTTTGCTATCTATTGTCACGTAAACGTACTTAATTTCAACTCAAATAAAAAGATAAATATTTAAAAACTTCTGATTATATACGTTTTTTTACTATGTCCCGCTTTCGACGAAAGAAAAAAACTTTTTCACTCAAAAAGTTCCAAAATCCCGACTTGGCAAAAAAAATATTTCTGGCCACTATTATGCCGCAAGTAGCGACACCTTAACCGATAGGGATAAAGTGCCGCTAGCGGCACTCTATACACTTCCTATTACTTTTTGCCAGCTATTTGCGACATTGCCAACTTTTAGGATAAACGTTCATAAGTAATTTACTTTAAAAACTTCAAAGAAAAAGAACTTCTTAACAATAATCTCCAAAATTATTATTTTAAACTTAACTTTGATAATTGTATGAAATTATATACGTACATACAATTTTATTGTTTCCATTAACCGATTAAGTTCCGCAAGAAATGCGCGCGAAAAGAGTGCAAAACAGCGACAGGCAATGCCATCTATCTTAATTGAAGCTAAGTTTTACAGGAGCATGCTACCTTGGCACTGGTGAAATATTCATATACAAACATATTGAAATCTTTATTTTCTGTCAATGTTCGATACAATGTTTTTGGATATAAAATCAGGAAATAGAGATTTCAACATGTTTTTTCGCCAATGCAAACGCACAGTAAAGATAAACCAGTAAAACACAACTCTTTGGAAGTCTTTCTTTACACAATAGTCTAATAGGTCCTACACACTACGCACAAAGGATCTCAAAGGAAATGAAGGCGCAGAAGCCGGGGGTACGTGCCGCGCGGCAAAAGCCGGCGGCCATGCCGCCAGCATAGTGTGTAGGAGCCATTATAGTAGATTCAATAATATTGAATCTATACCAATACTGATTAAGAGGCTTACAACAGCTAAAGCGCGGTCACTGTCGGACTGCATAGAAATGAAAGAGAAGCGCGATGACACGACGCAGGTAATTTATTGCAAAATATGAAGCAGTTAGCGATTTACAGAAAATCTATTGATTTGACTGGAAAATTAAAACACTATTATGCTAATATGTAGCTTGTAGAATAATCTGACAAAAAATCTGAATGATTGCATGTAAATTAATATGATTTTTAATCGTTAAAATATTTTTTTAGAGGTATCTTCATGATTTTTTTCTATCGTATCAAATTAGTTGTATTATGTTTTCAACACACTATCATACTAGCATATATCCTGAAGAATATCATATATTTTTCTGATTTTGTTTACTGCAGTGGATCATATACTTTTACGCATTATAAAACTTGCGTTTAGGCACGTTTAGGTCCTGTAGTCCCCTTAAATCAATAGTACTAAAGTACTACGTGGGCCGTACTACCAGATGGGCCGCGGTTTCACCACTGTTTAACGAACGGAGGCTATTAGACTTGAACAATTTACTCATACGAACCAAACCTCGACTAATATTAAATACGTTGTTTTTATTAGCCATAAAAAAACCACATTGGGTTTGCACCTACTTACATGGAAAAAGTGAACAATTTTAAGACAGTCATGCTTTTCGG
This sequence comes from Agrochola circellaris, assembly GCA_914767755.1. NCBI lineage: Eukaryota > Metazoa > Arthropoda > Insecta > Lepidoptera > Noctuidae > Agrochola > Agrochola circellaris. The sequence goes on along the minus strand of OU611846.1, from coordinate 9,729,300 downwards.
ATACATACCGGTGTGGTGGTGGAGCATGGAGCACACAGAACGATAACAATGAGTATTTGTACCTACAGTGACTAAAATATCATCCTTTTTACCCATCTACGCCAATCTACGCTTTTCACGCTAAAATCATAGACCAATCTTGACTCCTCAAGACCAAAAGGATAAGTGTTCAAACAATCAAATCAAAAAGTATTTAAAAATAAAAACAGGTTTGTTTATGGTCTCGCCAGAAAGCTGAAACAATTGAAGAAATAATAGCATGCTAAAGCGGAAAAATACATGTACTATACATATTGCGATAGTGAAATACTTGTGACCAAACTAGCAGTGGATAATCTCATTACTTGTAAGTTATTACATCCTAGCGTATTGTGTTTGTACAAATCTGAATAATAGCCATTGCAGAGAAAAGGAAATCAAAAAAGAACGTCACACACGAAACGTGAGGTGGCGCTATTGTATATGGAGATTCGCACGAGAGCGAAAGAGACGAAAGTTATTTTACCTGTCAATGTCATTATACTATTCACAAATATGACTGAGTCTCAGAATTTATTATTTTTAATGATTGACACCTACTAGAGCAAAATCCTAAATTGTATTGTATATTGTAAATATTAGTTACTGAATTGATAACGAATCTTTGTAATAACTCAACAAAAACATCGTGGCGAAACAGTGAACAGCGAATTTGTTTAGAGGCCAAATTACTTTTTTTATTCGTTGTGTTTACTAAAACTCTCTTTGCAGGTGTAAATGAGAGTAACGATGTGTTATCGCGACAACAAATGAATAGAGATCAAATCTTCTTTAATTGTGTAGTGTTTCGTTGGTACAAAATATCGTAGCCGCAATGATGAAGAGTACGTTACCTAAGGATAAACCTGGCAAGATGAGGATCCGAGCTTTCCCAGTAAGTATCGGTCCGTCAATCATTTTGATTAACGTGTCTTCCATATCAGCCCTTGTCTCGAAATGTAATATTCCTTGCTAAGTGACTCAAACCTACTAACAAAGCATTATTGCTGGTCTCCTAAAAAATAACTGTGCAATTTGTTTTCGTAAAATGTCTTTTTGTAAATGATCTTTAATTTATTTACATCAAGAGCTTTTGTCTTTGAGCTATATAGCAATCTTTATGCAGTATTGGTAATTAGTAATAACTCTCATGCAACCCAGTCCTCATTATCAATGTGCCTAATAATAGTTTTAACATGTTACTCATATGGTTTGAGTTCAATAAAAAACCTATCACACTAAAAGTAATGAAGATTGTTATGAGTCACAGTAAATTTTGCATTTTGTTCTTTATGAATTGACTGTAATTAAATACTTACCATCAAAATATTATTTTGGTATGGTTGATCTCAACATTGCGATTGTGAAATACTTGTGAATAAACTAGATAATATTTTATTAAATAAATAAAGGGAATAGTTTATAGTAGTATACATTCAAAAAATAAAAATATGATATCCTTACCTAACTAAAACTATTAACAAAGTAATGTATAGCATTGAAAAATTCCTCCGCTTCACTGTTTAAATATATTAACAAAACACCTCCATTTGAATTTTGGAAGCAAAGCAACACAAATTATGTGATTTGTGTCCACAGTTTTGTTGAGAAGTTTCTTTTCTGACAACTGAATCACATACTTTTTGCTGTAATAGAAAAGAGGTTCATTTAAGGAAATGGTAGAATGGTAACACTTGATGATATAACTTAACTGTCACTATGATTTAAAAATAGAAACCAATTTATTTTCCTTTAGAACAAAATTTTTGTATTCAATATGTCATAATTTATATTTTTGATGACAGTTGTGAAAATCAATCAAAAGATAAACATTCGTATTTTTTCCTATTTTACATAATCAATGTTTTTGAACTTCTATTTTAATTTTGAACAATGTTGGTTTAACACCCGAAGTTATTAATTTTCAAGATGACGAGAAAATTTCAAGTGTGGAACTATTCTGAACCATATTACCAAATGTATCCAGACACTTGGGTCTGTATTGTCTCAAATGAATACCAATACGATTTGAGAAACTGTCTGAACTGTTTTGAGTGTATTTGCATTGTTTTGAATAGATAATAGGCAGCATACTGTGTAACATTACAGATGACTATGGATGAGAAGTATGTGGAGAGCATATGGAGTTTACTAAAGAATGCGATACAAGAGATTCAAAAGAAGAACAATTCAGGACTTTCCTTTGAAGAACTTTATCGCAATGCTTACACCATGGTCCTCCACAAACATGGTGAAAGACTTTACACTGGATTGAAGGAAGTGGTCACTCAGCATCTTGAAACAAAGGTACAAACATTTACAAGTATATATGAATGCAGATATTGTAGTAAGTGCATATTCACAATCCTTTGGCTATTTTTTCAGGTGAGGGAAGATGTTCTGCACTCATTACACAATGGATTCCTCCAGACCCTCAACAATGCTTGGACAGACCATCAAACTAGTATGGTTATGATTCGAGACATACTTATGTACATGGACAGGGTGTATGTACAACAAAATGAAGTGGACAATGTCTATAATCTGGGACTTATTATTTTTAGAGATCAGGTTAGTAAATAAACAAACATGTTATTTTATCTTCAGATTTCAGGTGCTTCCCCGGGAGCATTCGCCTGTAATGTAACAATCCAAGATTCGGTTTTGAGCATTATGTTACAATACTGGACTGGGTGGAGATCAGGGACTTAAACATAGAAGATTAAAGAAACAAAGTGTCTCAACCCTACAAGGTAGATTCATCAGGATGGAATGAGACACCTACCTGAGAAGTGTCTCACCAAGCTTAAAAAGCCTAAAGAGATACAAGTATCAGACAGAGCAGTGGCTTATTGTTGTGTCCAACAGATTACCGCAGTGCAGAAACAGAGAAACAAAAATAAAATGTTACAATATTACCTCATTGACTGACGAACATCACTGTCTAGGTCCAAAGTGGTCCACATTTATGTTAAAATTGTATCCCACTCACTACTGTAATGTTACAAATTGTATCATTACAGGTTGTGCTCTGTAATGTGTGGTTTTTCGCACTCTCTGATGTAATGCTCAGTTCTCTGCACTCACTGATGTAATGCTCGAATATGAACTGTTACATTACAGACAACAGCTCCCTATGAGTGAGCGCCTTTACATTCAGCAAAATAGAATACAAGTTGCCAATACAAACTGCTTGCAGTTACCAACAATACAATGGTTCGCACAGAAGAAACAAAAAACAAAAAAAACTTTTGCATCATCTTGGATTGTTTTTTCATGTTTACCCAGCTCTTAGGCTGCCGTAAAAGTGAATTAGTTGTCTTGATTTATTCTGAAGCTGGTGAATCTTTTAAAAACATATTACCATGGATAAGCAAGTTATAATGCACAAGCATCTTGTATGGCTGTATTTTTTTTTTAATGCTCTTGTTCAGCTAGTATTTCCCGATATAAGCCAAAGAATTATGGCCTTTTTGCTTACATACATTTATGTCCTCCAGAAAGGATAACCATAAAAATAAAATGATTACAATACAATAGCATCATAATTGTTTCCTTAGGTTGTTCGCTATGGGTGCATCCGTGACCACCTCCGTCAAACGCTACTGGAACTAGTGGCCCGCGAGCGTCGCGGCGAGGTGGTGGACCGGCTGGCGATACGCAACGCTTGCCAGATGCTCATGGTGCTCGGCATCAACTCACGCGCCGTCTACGAGGAAGACTTTGAGAAGCCATTCCTGCACCAGTCTTCCGAGTTTTATAGGGTATGTTACACAGTCTCTGGCCAAACAAAATTGGCAATCAGTGGAATAATGTTCGTGGGCATACTGCCATAATCATTGATTACATGTTTAGTAGATAGGTGGATTCCACAGCTGTTGACTTGATAGTGTAATCTATTGATCTATCACCTAAAACCTAAACAATGATAATGCCTTTGATCAAATACACACAACATACCTTTTTACAACTACAAAGACCCTTGTAAGGTTGTACTAACTCCATGGTATGTTTGTTTAGATGGAATCTCAGAAGTTCTTGGCGGAGAATAGCGCGGCAGTGTACATCAACCGTGTGGAGGCGCGCATTGCCGAGGAAGCGGAGCGAGCGCGCCACTACCTCGACGAGAGCACCGAGCCGCGCGTCGTCAGCGTGCTGGAGCACGAGCTCATAGAGCGACATATGAAGACCATTGTTGAGGTAACACATGTCCTCATGTAATAGGGGGTGAACTTATTGCCATTCGGGCACAAATCCAGACTCCGGACTGCAAATGAGAAATTCGAAATTAATTTTAGTAACACTGCCAGACCTGTATATTGAACCTAGGTGTCATACAGAGCAGTTGCATTTGCGTATACTTTGCCGACGACGCTGTCAACTGACACAAACTGACTAAAGAAAATAAGCAGTACTAATTATATTACCCATACACACAGTACAAGATTTTAACCATTTTAATTTCAGAATAAATATTTATTTTTTATTTATCTACACTAATATTATAAAGAGAAAAGATTTGTGTTTATATATGTTTATATTTTTGTTTGTGATAAACTAAACTCAAAAACGACTGGTACGATTTAAAAAAAATATTTTACCTGTAGAATGCTATATTATCAATCAATCACGCGGGCGAAACCGGTGGCGGAAGCTAGTTCGTAATTTATGAAACAACTTATGCATTTGTGCTTCATATCCTAACCCGTTACAAACCAGCTACTTTCAACATATTTAGTGCTAACCTTATTCTTAATAACCAGATGGAGAACTCTGGCGTGGTCCATATGCTGATGCACACGCGCACGCTGGAGCTGGCGTGCGTGTACAAGCTGCTGTCACGCGTGGGCGAGGGCCTGCGCACCGTAGCCGACGCCGTGTCCGCGCACCTGCGCGAGCAGGGCCGCGCGCTCGTCACCGACACGCATCACAACACCAATGCTATCACCTTTGTGCAGGTATGTAACATCTTCATTTTCATCCTTTTGAGGGTTCTGTACGTCCGAATGAAAAAACAGAACCGTTATAGAATCACTTGTGTGTCTGTCTGTCCGTCTGTTACAGCCAATTTGCTCCGAATCTAATGGACCGATTAAGTTGAAATTTGGTACACATTTATGGATTTCTGTGACCCAACAGACGTGTAACGTAAATAAATGAGTTAGGAACTTGCTAAATAGTTTTGCTCCTCGATCGCAATCCAAACTCAGAGGATTCGAGGTCCGAGGATCTGACTGGCCGACTCACCACCAACTTTTTTTTTTTTTCTTTTCTCTTAAAATTGTGTTTGATGCCTAGAGTAAATTTTGGGGTGTACCTGGTGAATCATGTAAATCTCGAGGATGTAGCGACGAAGTGTAATTTTAGTTTTTCTGTAATGTCTTTCTCACACTGTCTACGTTTCCCATTCAACTCTCCTGCTGCAGATCTGCTGGACAGTATCTTTGTCCTCTTTTTTCTCTATTGTTTTTTGTGTTTATAAATATAAAATAAATAAATGTTCTACGTCTCTAGAATCAAAAATTCATAGTCGTGACATGTGACTACTCTCCAGAAACCTCCTTTGGGTCCATGTGGTTGACTAGGTACCATTTATGCCTCTCAGAAGGAGAAGGTTTAGGTCACAGCATTGGGAGTTATTTCGGGTGATTTATTACGACTTCTTTCTACCTGTCTACTTTAATAAATTAACCTGGATACTTAAACAATTTCTGCAAAAAGAAAAATACTTTGTATAGATAGAAGTGAAACTAGGCGTATAATACACCCCGAAGCGGATTTTCAAAATGCATAATTTCTTGTACTATGCAATCGTAAGTAAAGAGTGAGTTAATCATTAATTAAATCCTGATTATATGTTACAGAATCTGCTCGACCTGAAGGACAGATTTGACCATTTCCTTCAAAACTCATTCAACAACGACAAGATTTTCAAACACATGATTGCATCAGACTTCGAATATTTCCTCAACTTGAACAGCAAATCTCCAGAGTTTTTATCGCTGTTCATTGACGGAAAACTGAAGAAGGGTGAAAAAGGCGTAAGTATTTCTTCACCAGACTTATGTAGCTATAAGCCGCTTTGGTCCTAAAAAACTTTATTTTTCTCAGATGAGTGAACAAGAAATCGAAGCAGTATTGGACAAAACTATGGTACTGTTCAGATTCTTACAAGAGAAGGATGTATTCGAGCGTTACTACAAGCAGCACTTAGCTAAAAGATTGTTGCTTAACAAATCCGTCTCTGACGACAGTGAGAAGAATATGATCTCTAAACTGAAGGTTAGTTTTCGCATCGTACATAATCACATCATAAAAATCTTTATTTTTTATTAACAGTCGAAAATGAAACACTGTTCATAAATATTTTGGTTTCTAACCTTTCCCAGAAAGAAGGTTTACTTAAGGATGTTGAGCCGCGAGACTTTCATTGTATAATCGGAGATGTCTCGCAAATAGAGAATTCATTAAGTGACTAAATGAACAATCCATCCGACCTCCCCATCCTGTCCACATATTTCTGCAAAATTCTTTACCAATTATAGATGGACATTTTTCGTAAGTGTCCTATGTCTCGTATACCCCTGGTAGTTCTTTTTCTATTGTGAAAAGTCTGCTTAAAGTCTTGGAATTACAGTATAAAAATCTATTTTAAAAATTAAGTTAATATTTCTAAAACCGGTTAAGGTAAAGAATTTTGCAGAGAATTAAGACTTTAAGCAGGATTACGTTTAGTAGTCTTATTTTTAATTACACTGTATTGTCAATAGTTTTGTGTAATGATAGATAAACAGACAACTAACAGCATCTGTGTTTAAACAGACATTTTAGTGTCGGAGTTTATAATAAAAGATGTACCTATTTAAAGAATTATAATCGTTAAAATCATAAACACAACTCTCCAAGTTCAAATTACCTCGCGCATTTGAGCGTATCTTGCACTCATAACATTCTCCTGTACAATGAACACTTAGTTGCCTGTTTACTTACTTTTTTTACTGTATATTTAATTTTACATACTTTGAAAGTTCCTATTCAATCATAACAAATGTAAATAATTTCAGACTGAATGCGGTTGTCAGTTCACATCAAAGCTGGAAGGGATGTTCAAAGACATGACCGTCTCGAACACCATAATGGAAGAATTCAAGGAACATGTGCTGTCAACTGGGGTGAATCTTTGTTGTTTATTACGCTTATGTGGCTATCACTGCCGTCGTTCTATAGTATAAATCGAGCTGACAAAGTAACTGTAAGTCGCAGCGTCACTCGAAAGTTCTTTATAATAGATATTGCTTTCTTTCAATACTTTTCTAAAAAGAAGTATTGTAATTTCAGATCAACCTTCACGGCGTAGATCTCTCAGTGCGCGTGCTAACCACAGGCTTCTGGCCCACACAAAGCGCGACGCCCAAATGCAACATACCTACAGCGCCGCGAAGTGCATTCGAAGTGTTTAGAAGGTAAGCCAAATATTTTACAGATGATAGACTTAAATAATGGACGTACTTTGGATGTACTATGTCAGGAATACAAGCGTCATGTTATGTTACGTACAGATATCAAATTGAATAATAAACGACAGGCGTACTAGTCTTACTAAACGCCAACGTTCGTGGTTTGTCGTGGTCATAAAACGTGCGAAAGAAACAACACTATAGTCTCAGTAAGATGACATAAATCCCGTACTAAATATTCACCGTCCTACTCGCACATTTTGCGACCGCGACTGCAATCTTAGTATAGTGAGTAAATATGAACATTGGGCTCGTTGGTGTCAGCTTCTACCTGGCGAAGCACTCGGGCCGGCAGCTGTCGCTGCAGCCGCAGCTGGGCAGCGCGGACCTCAACGCCACGTTCCGCGCGGCCGCCGCGTCCCCGCCGCGCTCGCCGCCCGCGCCGGCCGCGCCGCGCCGCCACATCATCCAGGTGTCCACCTTCCAGATGTGCGTGCTGCTGCTCTTCAACAAACGCGAGCGACTCACATATGAGGTATGATATTTCTATTTATAAATTGGTTCTGTTTTTTTTTTGCCGGATTAACTTATCTTTTTTATATGCACGTGTTTTTGGACAAACAAACCTACTTTTCTTTCTTTACATCGTTTCCTCTAAGAAATCTTCAACTTTCAAAGAAAACGCTAACTACCGCAACTAACTTCACGGACAAAAAATCCGTTGCGCATAAACGTCCACGTTTATTTCACTTTTGTAGTAAACTTTTCTCCACCACATCTCATATTAATACAGATGGTTCATTCGGCAAAATAATTTAAATATAAAGCGACTCTTGCTACGAAACAATAAAGTGCAATTCAGGTCGCACAGCGCTAATTACCTACAGATATTTTCCTCTAGAAGTTGCCTCTCTTTCTATCGCGTTACTCGTAACACTTACATTTTCTGACTACGTTACCCTCAGTGAATTGACCCGATAAGACGAGCCCGCCGCCGTACTTATATCGATACCTCTGGTCTCAAAGGGCGTATAGCACAAAACATAAACCCATGTTTTGTGCTATACGCCCTTTGAGCCCAGAGGTATCGATATCTTCATACCTAAAATGTAAAGTGCGCATTCTGTACTATTCTGTGACCATACTCTTATTCTTTCAGGAAATACTCAACGAGACTGATATTCCGGAGAAGGATCTTGTCCGGGCCCTACAGTCGTTAGCGATGGGAAAGCCCACACAGAGGGTGCTTATCAAACAGCCGAAGACAAAAGAGATAGAGCCGTCTCATCAATTTTACGTCAACGACGCCTTTACATCTAAGTTACATAGGTATGCACCGATACCCTTTAAATAGGAAGGTAAGAATAGCACCATTTAATGATACAGGTTTTTACAAATTTGTTATCCTGTATTTCAGAGTTAAGATCCAGACCGTTGCAGCTAAAGGCGAGTCTGAACCGGAGCGACGCGAAACACGTAACAAAGTTGATGAAGACCGTAAACATGAAATCGAAGCGGCCATCGTGCGTATCATGAAAGCCAGGAAGAAGATGGCGGTATGTCAAAATATTGCTGTATCATTCATAATAACTCATGCATGACATGGTTTCGCGAACATTGATATCTATCTATACTTTTACTATCTAAATCTAACAGAATATGCAAGGTATAATATTAATGTAACGTATTTCTCCGCAGCATACGCTTTTGGTCGCCGAAGTGACGGAGCAACTGCGCGCACGCTTCCTGCCGTCGCCAGTGGTTATCAAAAAACGCATCGAAGGGCTTATTGAACGAGAGTATCTCGCTCGCACGCCTGACGACCGCAAAGTCTACACTTACGTCGCATAGGTTTGTAGCGACATCTCAGCATTGCTCCGATCGATTTGTGTAAAAGCAGCTTCAGTTTATATTTACTGTCTTCTTTGCTTTTCAATATATTTTATTAGACTAAAAAGATTCTTTGAAGATTAATTATGTAAAAATATTGTAAATACCAATAAAGCTCTAGTACCTTAACGTCATGTACTATGATAGTTCACCTCGTTTCCTTGATGCGGCTATATTAAAAACTTCCTTTATAACAGAATGTTTTATTAAATTCTCTTTTGTCTCTTGAATTTCGCTAATTCTTACGAGCTCATTGGGTTGACGTGGTCTAAGGGTGCGTTTCCACTGAAGCGGAGACGTACGGAGCTGAGCGCAGACGTGCAGGAATCGTCCAATCACAGACGAGACGAGAGACGCGATGAAGATTTCAACCATTGTGATTGCACGTCTCCGCTCAGCTTCGCTCGTCTCCGCTTCAGTGGAAACGCACCCTTATTGAACCTAAAATGGGTTTTATTTTCAGGCCACCACAAACTCAAGATCGTTAAGTCCTTGAACGGGATGCCAAGTTAGAAGTGATAGAAGTAACAAAAGTATTTAAATTATTTCAAAATAAAAATTATTAGTTATTATTCAAGAGTTATTTTATTTGCAAAGAAATAATATGACAAAGCAATATATTGTTACAATACACGTGCTAGACATACTGAAACAGCCATTCTGAGGAAAAGGGAAGAAGAAATCTTTGGGTAGATGAATATTTAAATGCGGACTTCCAGCATATTCAATTACACTTGGCTTTGACAAATCCACGAAGTTAAAATCAATAGTGATGACCACTGAAATATCTTCAATGTTAAAACTAAAATTTTTAGTAGTTACTTCATACTTAGCTGACAGAATTTTGTTCTGCCCTGTATAAGACTTTTCGTCGACATTAGCGAACATGAAAGTAACAGAAAGTCTGTTTATTAAATTATAACAGTAAAGTTTCAAAGTGTTTTCATTATATTCTCCATAAATTGGTTCTTGTTTATTTGTGTCCTTATGCAAGTTTATCCAATTATCGTCAGCAATATCATGTGGATTCCCAAATGGAGAAATGGATACATTCTTGTTCAGCCTTAATAGTTCATTAATATCATTTTGTATATTGTTGCACATGTTTTTCTTCGATAATGTTGTGTGTGGGTAAACATAACGGCATTTAGTTCTTTTGTTCAAACCAAATTTTAAAATATTATTTGATGTATTCGATGAAACACACAGTCCATTTCTATTTTCAGGAAATAACATGTGTCTCCTTGATTCTGAAGTGTTATTGAAAAAGTCGTCTGTGTGATTGCTCTTTACATAAGATACTATAACCGGTAGACCGTTAATATATCCTGGATTGCCACTTAATTCTATAACATGGTCTAAAGATTTATTTGCCAGATAAAAATGTACACTGACTTGTTGCATCATAAAGGGCAAAACATGCGATATATTTTGTAGGTGTAATTTTATAGTCGCGTTTATAATTTTCATATCGTAAAAATAGAAGCCGTAATCAATTTTCAATGCTATGTTAGTACAAACATCCTTTGTGCATGACGCTTCATTATAAGTCTTATTGTAATTCAAACAAAACCCATTTTCACAAGCTAGAATAGTCCAATTGATACAGTGGAGATTTGAGCAGTTCTGTAAATAATAACATTCAATTTAGAAACCATCAAGGGTTATTACTTATAAAGCAAAGAATGCAAAAAAAAAAATAAGTACCAAAGCAGTACTGTTAAATGTATTATTTGTAGCGCTTATAACCATAGCTTCTTCAGAAGTTTTTAAAATATTAAACATTTCCAATTCCTTGAACTTCACATTACATGTGATTTTCTCTTCTTTAAAAAATGCTATTGGTACTCGATCGGTACAGTAATTATTTATCATGGGAGCTGGAAAATCTGAAATACAATAATATGCTATATTCAACCATTAAATGAAAGACTTCGGCATGACAGTTTTCATCATAAGAAACATAAAATATAGTTTTCCCAAGAAAATACCAACCTAAATAATAAATTATTCCATTTTTTAATAGCCAAATAGGATCAGCTTGTTTATACAAAGTCTTTTTAAATTCATATGAGTTTTGCCTCTGATAAACACTTTGCCACTTGTAATATGTACCTACTGGAGTCTGAACAAACTGAAAAAAAAAAAAAATATTTAGCTGAAATTAATAATACTTTACATATTTTTGGAATATTCATTTTATACTTGTACCTTTTTAATACTGCGCTTACTGGGTAAATTAGTTTTAACAACACAAAACAGATTATCAAGCATACTGCCTCCATATTTCTGCTCATCAAGTAAGTGGCTAATACACCCATCAATTACTTTATTCTCAGCCTTACTAGTTTCTTGGCATTCAAATATTTTGTGTTCATAATCAGAACAATCCTGATCACAACAGCAATTTATATCACATACTTTGTACTGGAAAAGAAATATCACACTCGTAAAGAAGTCCCTAGGCCCAAATTCTAAAGGTATTCTAAATAATATTCTAAGGCCCGTCTTACAGAACCTCACTCAAGAATTACTTAAAACTAGTTTCAACCAATCAAAAGGCTTTAAAAAAGTTTTCAAGTAATGTTTGAGTTTTGAGTGAGATTCTGTAATAGGCCTAGGTGCTTACCAATAAGTTGCAATCACAATGCATATTAAAATTATTTTTTGGTGTAGTACTAGGAACACTAGATGATTTGTTTTTCGTTTCAAAGAATGTTATTTCTGTAAGATTATCAAATTCAGTGCTTGTGAAATACATTTCGGTGGTTGTGGGAGTTGCTTCTGTATCAGAAGTATTTTCATCATACAGAACATCAAATATAGTGGTGGTTCCATCTGTTGTTCCTAAAGTAACTTCTGACATGGATGAGTTATTATAACTCTTCGATGGGGATGTGTCTTTCAGTGATCTACTCATAACATGTGTCCTGTAGTAAAGAGCAAGAGGGTTGCTGCTTATATTCTTCAGCAAATCACTTAGGATTTGTTTCTTTGTAGTAACATCAATATTCACAGTATCTTCAGTCTGAATTTTCTCTTGAATGTAATCCATAACACAAAATTGAATGAGTATTGACAGAACAGTAAAAGCTAAATAAGTAATGACTTTCATGTTTTCACTTATACTCTACACCAAACTGACAAAAATTTCTAAGCAATAAGTTCACTTGCAGCTGAATTGTCCCTTTGGATTGGGTCCTTAACTTAAATCTGTAATTAAAATTTATTTGCATTTGAATGGTAATAATCTGTTTGATCTCTGACGCGAAAGCACAACCTACAGAACAATCTTACCGGTTTAATCCTAAATTAACTATATCACTTTGAATAACTTGATGAGATCCACCGAGGAAATATTGTCGGATTCTATCAGTTATTGACGTTGGGGATGGTACCCAGCAGTTCACATGGATGATGTGAGGCCCTGGCACTGCAGGCAAGTTACAGCAACCATATCCTACTATCCAAGAGCGCCCTATAGAATCGAGGCAGCTCACTTGTACTAATAATTTCGGCCAACCTGAATTGTATGAATAAAAGTAAAATATTTTTTATGTAGTTACAAAATATAAAAACATTTGTAAAATAAAAAAACATACCTTGGACACCTTTAGTTACGTAGTGAATATCAAGAGGGTGTGCCCAGACAACAGTCCTTTCGTAATCTAATTTACCTGAGACTGTCTGCCCCTCTGGGCAACCTGAGACAACTGTCCAGTTTGGGCCTGAAAATGAATGATACTTGAAATACCAAATTCAGTTACAAAATGTATCAAACTAAAAACGTCATCATTAGACGAGGCGATAGTAGTACACTGTTATACATCTCCAATACAAACGTAAAAGTTATTAATAAAATTACGTAATACAACAACATACCGGCTTGAAATGAATATCGACAAAATAGGGATGATTTATCTTGAAAGTTTGAAGCACACTGCAGTTGCCCTAATATGTGCAATTCTGCCATGAGATAGCATTAAATAAAGCAACATACGTATGATTTACATTTAAAAGCATATTCAAAAATAAAACGTTTAATTTGTTGATAAACGTCGTTACCATGGAAACTGGATTTGACAAGCAAGCACTGCAGAAACCGGTGCTGCCATTGTAAAAAAAACAAGCCTAGGAAAACAATAGACGATCAATCTGGCTTCAGTTCGAAACAAATAAAAAGTTATGAAAATATTGCATCAATCTAGCATTGCCGCGCCTAGAGATCGTCGCGTTCGTATTCACGTTTTGGTTTTGTTCGGTGAACCTGAACGCGTGGTCACCCCGATGAAACAGGGGGCATCTTCCGGTTTTCTGAACAAAAAGTGACTTACGCACGCTTTTTATTTGAATCATCTAAAAAGCGACTCTTGCACAATAAAGTGTCAGATTGCACAGCGCTATAACTACCTACAGGCTACAGCTATTGGCCTGACAAGACGAGCCTGCCGCGTAAAGGGTCAACATAAGAGTCTGACGTGGTGACATTTGGAACTAAATAATTTACTTAAGTAATGCAGACCTATGATGATGGCACTACTTTGGCGACAAGTGCTAGTAGGTTTTGAGTTCCCACAAGCAGAGTTTTGAATAATTTGTTTAAATTCTTTTACATAATTCCCATTCGAAGTCACCTAAATGCGATAGTGGCGCCGTCATTTCACACACTCTTTTATGTCGACCTGTACTTGTAGCTGCGTACCGAAAATGCGGAGTGCGCCTTTACTTATATCGACGAAACATCGGCCGATAGAAATGTAGTCTACGGGGGCTCTATAATAACTTGGATACAACTGGAAGGTCGCCCTAGCAAACTAATATTTGCAGAACCAAAATAAAACTCAAAAACAAAAATGAAAAAATATGATTTATTTGGTACTCATTTGTTAAAATTATGATAAGTAACATGCAAATTATAATCAGATCACGGTAAAAAAAATTGTTCACATTAAGATTGAATCACAGTTTAAAATGAGTTAATAAAACATAAATTACAGATAGGGTTGCCAGCCATTAAACAGGCGGCACAAATATAAGGGGTCGGTGGCGATGTGCAACAGTCGCGCGACTTGGCCGGCCACTGCCACGCCACCGGCCACGCCGTCTTCTGTGCCGCTTAGCTTGCTCGTGACTACTAGCAGCGCACGCTTGGCCAGACCACTGGGAGTACCGGTATCCCCTGGGGACACGAAAGGACATTTACCATATCGTACAAAAAAAAACACAGAAAGAAAAATACTGGATTCTGACGGAAAATATAATCCTGAACAAACAAAAAACTCGAAAGAAAACAGTATTTGAATTTTTAGGTAAAAAATTATCGACACTGTAACAATCAGAAGAGATAGGAAGAAATCTAGACTATAAGCGACTACCGAGAAATTCGATATGAAAAACCCATTAACACTGCTCGACCAGTGGGTCGAACCCAGGATCCAGGGTGCTCAGCAGTCGTGCTTGCGATCACTTCAACAACGAGGCAGTCATGATCATAAGGAAATCTGTCTGAACGCGATAAACTCAAAAACTACCGAGCGGATTTTCATACGGTTTTTGCATCGATCACTAATAAAGAAAGTCCTTTATTAGTGATCGATGGGTTTTTGATATAAACCTTTTTTGATACATTGGGTTTCATTATTGCAATTTTCGTAGGGATCAAAATGTAAAAAAAAAACATAAGATACCGCTGATAATGTAAAAAGTGATTTTTTTTAAATCGGTTAAGTCGTTTTTGAGTTTATACATAACAAATACACATACAAAAATCTAATTTCTTGTTTTTTATAATATTAGTTTAGATTAAGGTTTTGTGTAAATTGGCTGACATTTGACGATGATTGTTGAGATGGCGGAAAAACCATGACGACCCCGCTTTACTGGCGTGCGCGTTACGGTAGTACGTTTTCTGTGGGATAATTTCCGACCTCCACGCGGGCGAAGCCGCGGACAAAAGCTAGTATTACATAATATTAAGGTCACGCGATTACTTACAGACTGCACTGGTGTTCCTGCTTGAAGTAGCAGCATTCTGTTGCGCAGTTTTCACCGACCATGAGTACAGAGGATCACACAGTAAAACTTCTAATATCGTCAACAATGTCTCTTGATTGTCACGAAGAAGCTGCATTGTCTTTTCGCAGCACCTGCAATTTTATGGTACACTTTTAAGTATAGCTGATTCACTCTGAAATGACGTGCCCCGCTACCGCATTTACGCACACGGTAATGCGGATTTCTATGCGTAATGCGATAGTGGGGCGCGTCATTTCAGTGTGGACAAGCTATAAGACTCGACACAACGAAACATCAAGCTATACAGTGTTATTGGTTAAACGTGCCTCAGAACCCATAGGGGTTCTGAATTAAAAAATATTTTTTGTAAAGATTTTGAAATTATACATTTACATATTAGCATTGGTATTTTATATTTTAAAATGTATGAAATAAAAATATAAAATGTCAAACGAATTGAATTTTTTGACATTTGCGTAGGAGTCAAAAGGGGTCATTTCGTTGTAAATGACCTCTCCTAAATCCCCTTAATAAATTGTCGACATATAACTAATAACCCTGTATGTTTCCAGTGCAAGGTGACTTGACCTCGCATTGTAAGGCTCTCCTTTGATCTTGTTGATCGAAGCCTTAGATAGATAGTAAACTCTTTATTATGTACAACATACAAAGATATAAATGTAGAAATTTTACATAGGGTGAGACAATGGGTGGTCTTATCGCTAAAACGATATTTTAAAGACAACTTTTAGATGGATTTAAAGTACAATAAGAGGTCATCTTATACGAGAAATGAATAGCTTGATGTCTCATCGTACGTGCTAATGTAACATGAATAAACAGCTACTATTTACAGATAACTTAGTCCGCTTTTATGGAGTGTTAAATATTACCCTCTAAATATTCCTTCGGTGCCACTCGACCCAAAGCCAGCAATGATGTCTCGCGTCAAACGGAATGGCACTGTTTCTGGAGTGGGCAATGTCTTGCCTTGTTCAAAAGCAATACCTGCAGGATAATTATAATATTCAGTGAACAAGTAAGAAGTAGCTGATCACGATCACGCAATTCATTTTAAAATATGTGTTTTGTTTACCTAAATCAATGTGAACTACTTCAGCCGTCCTCTTGTCTATTAAAATGTTGTATACGTGTCTATCGCCCAGTCCTAGTATGTAGCCAACCATGGAAGAGGTAGCAACACTGAATAGGAAGATAAAATACAGAATTAAACTAAAACACATTTAGTTACATACTTAATCATAAAATACTTTGCTTCTATTCTCCTCGATATTTCAGACATTAGGGCCGACGACCTGCCGAAGCGCATCGCAGCGTGGTTTTTGACTGGAAAGCAAATCACCCTTGCGACAGTTGAAATAAAGTTGAAAATAAATAAACTTCCATTAGTCTAAGAGAGCATCAACGCGACCGGTTAAAGTTATTCAAAGTTAGTCAAGGTTATTTATTTTCCACTTTATTTTAAGAGACGCAATATTGATATTTTTTTGACTGAGAAAAGCGCTTTTTACTGCGCTTCGTCAGGTCTGTGCCTTACAACTGAAGCCTCTGTTATCAAAGTCACTTTTCGTGTATGTCTATGTGACCGTTTAGCTCTTTAAAACTACAGAATGGATTTTGATGCAGCTTTCACTATATAGAAAAAAAATCCGGAACGTTTATATGTTGAATAATAATTCATATTTAACTTAGTAATAGCACGGAAATATCGGGCGCATGCAGCAAACGACTTAATGGCATATTTTATTTATTTTATATATACTTTATTGTACACCACAAAAATACATAACAAGAAATAATAATTAAGCACTACAAAATATACAATGGGCGACCTTATCGCTTTCTGCGATCTCTTCCAGGCAACCTTAGAATGGACTGGAATGGAATGGCCTGGACATAAAAATGGGGCTGTCGTTGGTGCAAATAATATGTATACAATATACTAGAATAGAGACACAGATACATATCCTAAATAATAGATACATAAATACATACATACTAAATATATAAGCAACGAAAATAAATGAAGACTATAGATAATTACAGTTACGAGATCAAGATCACAACGACAAGTATTGTTCCTTCACGAGTCTCTTAAACACATGTAACGATTGCGCGCGCTTTATTTCAACTGGCATAATTCTCTATGCGCAAAATGGGACGGGATGGCGAGACGATTCGTGTTTCGCCGGAGCGTGTCAACAACGCGGGGACGGTTCGAGTCACTCACAGTCTGACGTTGTATTGTATGTACACGACACGACACGACGTGTCGTGTCGTGTCGTGTTCGTTGGACACGATTTTATTTGATAAATGCATGTTTTAATTTTTTGTATAATTGTTTATAAATTTAAACTTTATAAATCGTTGAACTGTCTATTTTTACCATCATTACTTGCACCAGTACCCTAATTACGTAATACACGATCAATCAGAATCTGAATCGCTTTGAAACAGATTGCTAATCCATTGCTTCGTACGTTCGAAAATAAAATCTGCTCAACAACGTAAATAACACAATGAATGTTGTTGACCTGTCAAATTGAAACAGATTAGTCGGAATTGTCAACGAAAATGTGTTGCGTAATTAGATAGCTGTTCTAAACATATTTTAGGTTTAGTTTATTTTTAAGCATTATAATTATTGTTTGGGAAATCTCACTGTTGGCTAAGTGTACACTTTTTGTTAAGTTTTATTCAATAAAATATTATTTTGATAACCTAATTCCCGTTCTGTATATTGAAATACTTACCTCTTCGTGTACGCCAGTCTTCTCTCATACCACGTAACCGGATCAAGGTAATGTTCAGTAAAGAAATAGTGGAACACGGGTTTGAATTCTTTCAGTATTTTGTTGAAGACATTCAACTTTGCCTCGTGGCCATCATTGCTGCATTCAATCATTTTCTTACGAGCGGCGATACATGAAATATCCTGTAAAACATCGAAATATTTTTCAATTACATCAACAATTTTATTCCATTTTTTTTTTTAACACAAACAATTGCAATTGTTTCAAACATAGGCATGAAAGTAGCTCTTAATCGCTCCATGATAATTTTTTAACAATCTCGCAATCCATTCTCAGGATGGAAGAGAGTTAAAAGACGCTTAATGAAGCCGAGAACCCCTTGCTCTTTCCGTCATGTACTGAACCGTACTTGGGAACCTTCTGGTTACAAAAAGATTGAAGGTCAAAGTTCCAACTATTTTTGTAATTTTTTTACGAAGGCATGTTTTAAATGTTGTAACCTGCTAAAGCGCAATCATGTAACGAGTTACACGCAAATCCCGCCCGACCGCCAAGCCCCCCCGTGTAACTTTAAATACCACTTGACCGCTGTATCATGCGTACACACATAAGCACTATGTTTTGCGTGCGTCGCGTTCTGTGCTACCTAAAACAGGGATTTTTCACTCCAAAAATAAAAGTCGTTTCCTAACAAATATTTGAGTTCGATGTACAGAATGCGTAGTATAGGCGGCTATGTGGTTGGTTATTTTTTACATCCTGTATTTTACCTGAGGGCGATAGCGGCCATGGGCACCTGTGTTGTCTTGTCCGACGAGATACAAGCCCATAGGTATAGTGCCATCGCACCATTCCAACACTCCCGACAGCCGAGACATTGGGACGACCTGTAACGTAAATGAATATACGTGCAGTCACAAAGGGTCCCGTAGTCATCGAGTACAGAACCCTAAAACGGAGTTGGCATGGTCATACACATTTATGTAACTTCTCACAGCCTTCTTAATTCCAAAAATTTTATAGGGCTTTTAAATGGTCAGTGTTAAAGAAACTTACCTTGTAAGTTCTAATGAGTAGTTTATTCTTATTGGTCACAGGATTATTCTCCAGCAAGGTATTTACAATATTGAATACTTGCTGCATAACAGCATCTTGTTTCAAATCATCCCCACCCTAGAAAAACAACAACGTTACCATTAGCATTTTTATTAAAATGTACCTAAAATCAATTGATAATTTTAAATATTTACCTTTATTAACAATACGTTGACTTTTCCGGAAGAATCCCTGCAATTTATCTTCTTTGGACAGTTCACTCCTCCAACTAGTTCGAAGTGAGAGTCAAAAGACAGTAAAGCTAAAAAAAAAATGAAATTTATTTTTTACTGAATAACAAGAAGTATAAGTCTTTGCAATATGAGCGTGCTTCATGTGACTCTTATTTCATTGTAATAAGGTATAAATTGCAATGATTGACACGCGTTGGTGAAATGTAATTTGTTATTAGTATTAAAATGATTCCTTACTGTGTATGTACGCATATTTGCAATCTTTCTTGATAGGCAAGGTAACTGTGGGCACAGGGACCGCCCTTAGATTTCGAATCTTGTGGATGTTCTCTGCATCGGGTATCTTCTGCTTTTTAATATTCCTTGTGGCGACCGGGGGCTCGTAGTTTGCGAAACTAATGATGGCTGAAAAGTATTTTCTCATTTTGTTTTTTTTTTTAAAGTAACGCTTTTTAGTAATCTAAGTGCAAGAAGCATAAGTCAAGCTTTTGAATTAAATCGATTATTAAAACGAATGTAATGAACTTGCTATGCTTTCATATGGCTATCATATCATGGATAAAATTTAAAATACATTTTTTTTTAAATTAACATTATCACATAAAAAATAACAGAAATTGATTCAGAAGTGCAAACTAGTTTCAGGATTCGTACACCTTGTATAAGTGTCTTAAAACTAAACCTACCGTCACACATCTTTTCCATTTGCGTAATAATAACCGTGATCTCGTCATTGTGTCCGCGCAACTCGCTCACGAGCGCTTGCGCAGCGAGGACGCGCGGCTGTTGGTCGCGCACGCGAGCGCTCGCTCCGCTCCGACCGCTCGCGTTCAAGATCACGTTGTCTTTGTCCGAGTTCATCAGCCCGAACAGGATCGGTAGCGTGTGATGGGGATGGTCGATCGCACACCGTTCTTTATGGGAAATTCATAAATTTATATATATACATATTACAACTACATATGTTGACAGACTTATATTATTTTTATTTTTATATATTACAACTACATATGTTGACAGACTTATTTTTTCTAGCAACCTTACTATTTGCTCCTGATATCGGTGTATCTACAACTATAGAGCAAATTTCCAGGTAAATCTGCGAAACTAAACGTAAATACGGCAAAAACAAATACAAGTATGAAATATTTACTTATTATTTTCTTTAATTTTTTTATGAACGTCGTATCTTCATTAGTTAGTCGTGGTGCAAGCTGCGGCAACACTGTTACGAACTTCCACGAAGGTATCATATTCAGCAGTTCTTCAAACGACTCGTCGCCATCTTGGAACTCAAAGTCTTGGTTAGCTAGCCACAATGATATCACTCGGAATACTGATAACTTGTTCTCGTCGCACTGTTTTAATGACAGTAAATAATATCTGCGAAAATAAAACACATGAATTAATAATGAGCAATTGAAATAATTCGTTATAAATATGCAATTCACGAGCTTCACGACCGCGCGTCATATGACTTTAAAGTCATTGTTATAAGGTATAAATTGGAATGCATGTCGTGCGTTCGTGAAATGCAACATCTGTACAACAGAATCACCTAATCGGTAATATCGGTGGGCATCATAACTATTATTTGTCGCATACCTACCTCATAGCTAAGTGTAAAAAGTTATTTTTCTCCACTTGTGAGTAGGCTATTTCAGCTTCATCAAGCTCTTTGAATTTTCTATTTGTAGATAAGGCCCGTTTCTCCTCTCTGAAATGGATTGAATAATGAATTAATATTTGAGAAAATGATAAAAATACTTTAAAACTAGCTTTTGCCCGCGGCTTCGCCCGGGTGGGTGTCGAAAAATATTCGACGGTAACGTACTACCGGGATTAAAAAATAACCTTTAGGTTAATCCAGTATCATACAAATCCGTTCATCCTTTTTTGTGTATAATCTATATCGATTCTCCCGGAGAAGGCGATGGGGGGGTTCTCCGGGGGAGGGGCCCGTGGCTAAATAATAACAGCCGCACAATTCGATCGATCAGGTTAAGCCACACTTGCCTCGGTTGGTCTGTGGATGGGTGACCATCTTTACATACAGAGACCCGTCCGTGACTCGGAAAGCACGTTAAGCTGTTGGTCCCGGCTGTCATTCGTGGATCTTTGACAGTCGTTACGGGAAGTCAGAAGCCCGAAAGTCTGACAACCATTCTTACCAAGGGGTATCGTATTACCCAGTAACTGTGTTATGGAGGTCAGATAGGCAGTCGCTCCATGTAAAATACTGTAAAGTTAGAAACAGTACATTTGTGTACTTTTATTATTTTTACTTGAATACAAAATGAAGCGAATGAACAACTTCAATAAAAAACTTCATCGCCCTTTTCAGACCCTTGAAGGTTGAAATAAAACAAAAACAACGATTTACTTTGTGATAGTTTCCAACCATAAGCCGAAATATTTGTGATTTTAACTTAAAAAATAAAGAACTTTAATTAAATACAAAATTTCATCCCCCTTTTCACCCCCTTAAGGGTTGAAATTCTATTTTTAATAGAATAGATTTAAATTTTGTTTTTAATTAAAGTTCTTTATTTTTTAAGTTATGAGACTTATGAGTCAAACTCAGAATATACATATGAATTGAAAGTCACATAGGTACTTGCCCGGATTTGAACCCACAACCTCGTGAGACATGAGAGGCGAGGCCTTAACCACTGACCACCAAGACTCAAAAAAAAAAACTTAAATTCTTTACTTTGTTAATAATAATAATTGAACTTACTTTGTCAATAACTTGGTAGATTTGTTGCCTAGTGATGAGGCTGTGCCCTTCATATTTTCTAAGCATTTTACTCTGTTTTCGTATACCGATGAATTCATGTAAGTCACCACCTAAAAAATCAATATTTGGTTATAATTATAAAGTCCCTCCTTTTATTTTGCTTATAACTGTTGCCGACATACCTGCTTATACTCTGCATCAGCAAACTTCGCGATATCGTGGTAGACTTTTAGTCTAACATCCATATTCTCAGTTCCCAGTACAACAAGACTTTTTTGTAAATATTTGTGTATTATTTCACGGGGATTGTCGCGTTTCGAGTCTGCCATCCAGAGCGCATACCGTCTGAAAACAATGAAACATGAATGATTTTTCAAAAGATATTAAAAACATCAACTTAATCTTAGAGTGATTACAAACGGTGGCTTTTTGCAGTACTTAATACAAACTGCATCGTGACACACTTTACCGCTAGTAAAGTAAGCAAGGCGACTTTTTGCAGCGATTCGGTAAATTCGTTTGAATTTACCGAATCGCTGCAAAAAGTCGCCTAACCTCTATAATATTGTTATAAATATTCGTATATTTTCAAGTCGATGAACAAATATTTATTTATTTATTTAACGGTTTATGTACACACATATAAACAGACAAGAAAAAAAGGAACAGAAAAATACGTACAAAGGTGATGCTTATTTCTAATGAAATCGCTTCCAGCATACCTGCGATAGGAAAGTAGACAAGTAGAGATGTAGACAACGTGTGTAAGAGTAGAAGAGAAAATAAAATACATAAAATAAAAACACCTAATTATTCACTAATTTAACTATAATACTTATTAACTATACTTAAACATACATTATGAGAATAAACTTACATACATACTTCTAAAATAAATATCACTAAAATATATATACTCAATTATAATGTACTTAGTATAAAATAATAAATACAAAAAAAAATAGAACTATGACGAAGTGGAAAGATAGTGTTCTTTCACTCTTCTTTTAAAAACTGCAACAGTTTGGCAGTCCCTAATGTCAGGCGGAAGTGAATTCCACAATCGAACCGCGTGCACGCTGAAGGAGTAGGAGTAGAAGTCGGTTGAGTGGGGAGGGGATTTAAGGAGATTTCTAAGATGCGACCTGCAAGGTGCATCAGAAGGACGGGCGTAGGAAAAGCGTTCCCGCAGATAGGATGGCGTTTTAGGGTTGTGAAGGATGTTAAATAGCAGACACAATATCCGAGAGTTCCTGCGAAGTCGAATAGGGAGCCACTTGAGTATCTTTTATCTTAATATATATATTTACCGTAAAGAAATTGCTGCAAGTTTCGCGTCCAGCGTGTGATTGGTAACAATGTTACGTAACAGAGACAGCGCTATTTCCTTATGTCCTTTAGCCCAGGCTATCTCGCTCTCCACCAGAGTTATATCTTCGGACAGCTGAGATTTCTTTGCCACAGCTAACAAGCGCTGTGCCATTTGGACTCTGCGATGATTTAGGGCCATTTCTGAAAAAAAAAAAATACATTAAAACTAGTACGTCTTAGAAAATATATAGAAAATAAAACTCGAAATAATCAATTGGTGGCCGTGGCTGTCGAAGGACCGATGGCAGTTGGTGCAGTGTCAGAGTGTGAGAAGACCGCGAATCGGCTTGAAACGTGAGGAGACGAACTGGGTGTTGTGGCCAGGGCTTGAAACCGGTTAATATTGTTCATATAACCGTTATAATACCGTTCGTCGATTAACCGGTTAATAACAAAAACGGTTTCGACTAAAACGAAATAATTTTGTTTACCGATTATATTACGGAGAATAGAATTTTTGAAACTCCGCTAACCTGAATAAACCGGCGGGGTGCGTCTGAGTACAACCACTCAGACGCACCCCGCCGTCGCTATTTGTCACATTTATTAACGTATTCGTTGGCGTAGAGCGAGAGCTTTGTTATTGTAGGTGTAAGGGAGGTGGCGTTTGTAAAAAAACGGAGTCTGCCATTAACCAGTTAAAATACCGGTAACCGAAACCTTAACCGCAATCGTTTTTGGTTCGAGGCAATGACCAAAACCGGTTTGGTAAATTAACCGGTTCCCGAACCCTGGCGTGTGACAGCTTGGAACTCAGGGAGAGACAGATATTTACATCCACCATTGACTTGATTCCTTGGCAAACTAATATAAAAATGAACTCACTAGCATATTGTATCTGCAAAGACACAATTTCGTTCAACATATTGTTATGAGATTTCGCGGCATGTTCAAGTATGAGCACCCGCTGAGATGACAACGCCTCAATATACTTGAAGTCAATAAACTGTGGCAAGTTTTCTATGTCCCATCTCTGGAGCAGCTCGGACACTTGAGAACGATTTGTTCTAACCGAGAAATAATCTTCTATGTCATTAAATATATGAAGTTTCTCTAAAACTTTGTAAATATTCTGACAATTTTCCATATTCAGATTCCGACATAATTTTGATACTGCTAGCTTTGCCTTATTTAGAGGTACCAACAGTTTATTTTCATACTCTGGCGTAGTTTGGATGTTTAAACAATTTTTTAGGCAAGAATATTGGAATGCTTTGACTACTGAATTTTGGTTACAATTTGTTAGTCTTTGCTTTTCTTCAAGTTGTTGTGTGTCCACGAAATCGCCCCAGTCACCTAAAATAAATGTAATAAAGCTTGATCAAGGTAAAAGCTAATTATTGGTTAAAGTGATTATAATAAATCAAAATCAAAAGTCATTTATTCAAACTAGGCTGAGAATCAGCACTTTTCGAACGTCAAAATTACATAAGACAGTCCCCCAAAACGCCCACCCTTCACCACTTCCTAGTGCTTTTGCTGGGCAGAAGAAGTGGCGCAACAAACTCCCCAGCAGCACAACTGTCTGTTCACTTATAAAAACTTGATTCTATAATAGTATGCAACATAATTTACATTACGCAACACAAAACATTAAATTATTTGCCATAAGTATGTCAAAAAAAACATTAATAGTTGATCATATAGGGATAAAAAATGACTAAAACTACTATAAAAACTATAACATTAACAGTGTATGGAACACTCACCTAAGAACGCCAAACACTCATATTTGTAGTCATTCAGTTGGTCGTCCTCTGGCAGTGACTTGATATACCGCAGTGCGAGGTGGTGCATGCCAGACTTGTGCAGAGACCTGACCACGCCGTAGTGGAGATCCTGGTCGGTCTGCCCACCGCAGGAGAGCGCTATATCATGCAAGAGTAGCGCGTCCGTGAACTGCCCAGTATTTATCAAGTGTTTACGCTTTTCATTCTCCATCGTTAAGTGCTCGGTGCCGCAGCCTTCGATAGCGTCTATTTCTCCGATCGACACGTAGCACTGATGAAGAAAAGGATTAATTCTCACGCGATCAAACAGACCAGGAAAATTTATATGTAATCCATACATTCTTTTTCCAGAGATACGCAGTATTAAAAACCCTCTCTGCATTTGTGTGAAAAACTTACCGTTCTAAATATCCGTTGTAGGTTCTCTCCACCAGGTAAGTTCGAGGTGGCTTCTGGAGAATCTGGCGAGACACCGCCATTCTGGGAAATTGCCCACAGCTCTCCGTAGTACGCGGCTGCCCAGTTCTGGTCGACCGCAGCCGCCGCCCACGCCACCTTGTCGTAGTCAAGCTCTAGATAATTCAATGTCTTCATCGCATTGCCAGGCCTAAAAATTTGATACAGTTTGACGTTTATAAAGATTAACTTAATTTCCCGGCCTTATTCCTAATTATTTTTATAATTATTTTTTGTATGGATCGTAGCAATTGGCGTTCTGTAGTTTATACCTACCCCATGAGAAAAAGGCGTGAGTATACGTATATGTTTGTATGTAATTTAATTTAATTTAACCACTGAAATTAAAAGAAAAACTATAAATATGTTAATACTTGCCTCATCTTATAATAGTTTCTTTGTATGCGAACAAAATCTACAATATTAAGCATATATTGAATGATTGTCTTGTAGCCATGGGTAAAAGTTCCACCAGTTCTAGAATTAAAGTTACTGTCTCCACTATTCTCCAATTTGTCATCGAAACTTTGTTCCCAAACGCTATTAAAGAATTTGTTTATATGTTGACTGACGGCTCTCACGTGCCTTTCTGTTAGACTTTGTAGTATGAGACCAACAAGAGCTGGTAATATTTTGCGGCAAACTCGAGCCTGGAAAAGTCAGAAACACATTTAAGGTACAAATCCTCACCCAATAAGCCACTGGTACACTTTTGGTAGAGTAGTGATTTTACAAAGAAGCTAAGAAACATTCCAATTTGAACCATATTGACGGTATTCTTAAAACCGATTTAAGATTACAGGGCCCTTAGGCAGCTAATTCACCCTAATAAAAAAAGCTGATGAGGTTATGATAATAAAAATTATACAAGTCCACTTACTTTCAACGAACAAACTTTTCTCAAGTTAGTCACATAATCCGTTGATGAATGAACAAAGGTCAAAAGAGTACATGTGACCTCTTTCAGCCAATCAGCATTATCTTTTGTGAGTAAAGCATTTAGAAATATTCCCTCAGGGCACCTGATACAATACTCTTCAATCGTCATACTATCAGTAAGGGTATCAGTGTGCATCGACGTTGAACAAGAAAAGGGTTTTAATATTTCTTTGTCAACTACCTCCAAATCTGAAATAATTTTTTTTATGTAACTTGGAATACAAAATTTTATAAAATTTGTAAGGTTATCTACACTAACAATAATATTATAAAGAGAAAATATTTGTATTTTCGTTTCTAATGAATAAACTCTAAAACCACAGGACCGATTTAAAAAATTCTTTCACCAATAGGTTGCTATATTATCACTGAGCAACATAGGCTATAATTTATAAAGATATCAGCCGGGCGAAGCCGCTAGTGGAAGCTAGTTTTAAATAATCGTAATAATACTGCCGCATACCTGGAATATCATTAACATCAAGGAACTTTAGCAGATCGTTCATAGTTTCAGCGATTTCGTTTGTGACATTGGGATCTTCATCAAACAACACATCCAGTAGAGATTTTCCAACTACTTGCATGAAGTAGCGTGTCGGGTTGACGGTCCTTACATCTTTTGTGTCAGCGGGCGGCACTGTGACCAATGTCTTTAAATCGAAAGAACTGATCTCAGACAAACAGTTGCATGCTTCAACTATGGTCTAAAAAAAAAAACAATGTTATAATGTTTATCTTATTCAACTATAGTAACACAATATTTCAAAGTACAAGTTACCTACTTTATCATCATACGTTGATTTTAGAATATTACAAAGCGCCTGCACTGTCTGATGTATGATACTTGTTTCGCAGTCCTCAGAAAATGTTTTAGAATCCAAATCGCAGTACAAATTGCGGATGTGATCTTTATTACTAATTAAAAATTGACGAATGTTTAACAAAGTCTCGTGGCTAGAAAAAAAAAAAAAAATTACAATCAATATTTAACACTTTTTTTTTTCAATATTACAGATAAGATGGTTGTACATACCTAGGACGATTCAAACTTATTTTATGAGTTTTTAATTTTTCTTTAAACACACTTAAGTTGCCGCAGCGCATGTTATCACCGCTATGCGTCATAGAACTAAGAAAGTCTACAACATCTTCGCTTTCCCTCAAGTAATTCTTCATATTCTCAACTAAATCATTTAAAAACCCAGTACACACTTGTTCGAATCTCTCCTCTTTCTTGATAATTAGGACAGGCAATAATTCTAGCAGTGACTTTCGCATAAGCGTCGCCGTTTCTGGTAATAAATGATCTAGGACTAGTTTCAAACCCGCAATGTATGCTCTCAATTCCGTTTTGTCGCAACAGTTTTTGATAACTTGAGTAAAACTGTTACAAGCAAAATTACACATGAATGCGTCAGAAGGATGGCCTAAAGGTATATTCTTTATAAAGGTAACATATGCATGAAGAGCCAGTAATTTCAGTTCAAATATGTTTTCTTGAGTAACAGCTTTCCACAGCTCAAACAAAATTTTGAATACCGTCACTGTTTGGTTTATACATAGATACTGAAGGACGTTTCCATCCGTAAGGTCCTGAGAAAAAGTGTAAAGTATGTTTAGGTTACAATAGCAATTAAATTGACGCATTTTTTGGATCACTACATTATTATGTAAGTAAGTACTCCGACTCCGATTCTTCGAATACGTGTTATTGTGGCATCCATAATGTCAACCGGCAAAAAAAGACCGGCCAAGTGCGTGTCGGACCACGCACAATGAAGGGTACGGTAGTTGGGATGAATTTATCCCAAGAACAAATTGTAGTTGAAACACATGATCTCCCATACATTCCAACTGCAAATGTAAGTTTGTACGCACAACATTGAGAGATTTACCATGTTATTTTAAGACCAAAGACTTCCTATAGGTTTTCCTATTTTCCTATAAGTGTAGAACTATTATCTGGATTTTTTTTAAATTTTTTGGCTCAGTAGTTTCGGTGAGAATGGGGGGAAATGGTCAATTTTCGTCTATTTTCTTAAATATCTTTAAAAGTATTTATTTTAAAATTATTAAAAAAAAATGTATTTGAGATCGTCAAAACAAGCTCTCTCATTATGATATGTCGGTACAATTAGCGAAACTTATTTTTTTTTTTTTCAATTTTACCTTGAGAAGTGACCCCTATATTCAAAATTCATTTATTTTTGTTACACGTTCGTGTTTGGGTCACAGAAATTGATATGTGTACCAAATTTCAACTTAATCGGTCCATTAAATTCGGAGAAAATTGGTTGTGACAGACGGGCAGACAGACACGAGTGATCTTATAAGGGTTCCGTTTTTTCCTTTTGAGGTACGGAACCCTAAAAACAATTATTGAGATCCTCACAACAAGTCTTTCCGTTTGATCGTACATGGTACTGTTTGCAGGTATTTTTTACCCCATATTGAAAAACAAATTATTTACATTACACGTCCGTGTTTGGGTCGCCGAAATACATGTGTACCAAATTGCAACTAAAGTGGTCCAGTAGATCCGAAGCAAATTGGCTGTGACAGACGGACAGACAGCTGGACAACCTGCCAGCCAGACAAACACACGAGTGATCCTATAAGGGTTCTGTTTTTCATTCGGACGTACGGAAACCTAAATACATAAAAAAATAAGGTAAAGTATAATACACTCACTTTAAAATAATCTAGAATGGCGCAAAAAATCTCCTTTGGATAATAAAACTCTTGATTCCGTTGCGGCAATTTAACTTGGAACAGTTGCTCCGCGTCTTCCCGGTCGCTCACGTGGGTAGCCGTCAGTAACAACAGCTCCCCAACATTCTCCACAAACAGATTACTCCAACTTTCATTTGCTAATATCTCAGCAGTCAGTTCAAACAATTTAGTTGCATTTTTCATTGACTTCTTAAATGCGTCTCGTTTAGAGGGTTCATAATAGACAATATCGTACTTGGTGCTGACAATATAAGGCAAACATAAGGCCATGATATTAGAAAAACAAGTCTGGAATTTAAAAATTAAAATTAAAATGTGCCAAACAAGTAGGTACTAGTAATAATAAAGAATAACGAAACTTAGGGCTAATAACAAATTGATTAAATAACTCAAATTATTCTAATCAGTATTTTTTTTTTTTCAATCACTTTTCCAATTCCATTGATATTATAACCTACTCAACTTTGACAACATACCTCAAGTATATTATCAATTGATTTCTTGTACTTCTTTGCGACTTGCTTCAAGAGGTCGCTCTTACGCACATTTCCTTCCTGTCGCCACAAAATTTCTCCCGCAATTAACCACTTCATGTGTTTTTCTATAAAACTGTCTATGGTGTCAAAACCAAGTATGTTGAGCGGTAAATCAACCACCTCGTTATTTTTAGTAAACCAAAAATGTAATATTGACAAAATATTGTTATTCAAATATGTCTCGAGATCTTGAATGCCAACAGAATTGATAATCAGGTTCAAAACTTTCATAACTATGCGGTTATCTAATGATTTCAGTTTCTGCAAATGAATTACTTGTAGTATGACGCTAAGTATAGAAGATTTTTTCGTTTGCGCCAATGCAACGAAGGCATGTAGAACTGTGAACGTCCTATTGGCAGATTCGTCCTTTAGTATCGATTCGTTACTGTTTGACACCTAAAACAATAATATAGTATAAGTCGCATCCGATGTGATACCCTCAACTGATCAAAACCTGTTGATAGAAATGTAAGATCAGCTGAATGTCACAAGTTAACATGATATTATACGTCCGATCACCGCATCGTTCGTGTTCCAGAGAGCTGTCAAAATATTTTTTGCTCATATAAAATGCCATAAAATGTGTGTAAGTCCATAAAATCATAGGGGGAATTAGAAAAAAAAAAATATTTAAGAAAAAAAGAAAAAGAAATAAGATAGACCCTTTAAAGTTAATTTTCGAAAAAAAATCATGAATATTCAGTAAAATACGGTCACATGCGAATTGGTGACATTGTATTTTAAATACAAAAAATAGGACTTACATCAATCAAAAACACGTCCAGCAACTTCATTGAAAATGTATCAATGTCATCTTCAGAGAAATCGTTAATCAACTTCATCAAATAACAGCAATGAAGACGAATGCTATGGACATTGCCCTTCACTTTCTTCATAAATGCATCTTCAAAGGATTCTTCAATATTCATGTTTTGGTTCCGATTCAATAAGATAATCTTAATGACGCATTCATAAATCAGAGATGCTACTTTCGGTGGGTAATGCATGTCCTCACAGAGTAGCAAATAACTCTTAATCATTATAAAACAATTCTGTTTCATATCACCATCATCCATACATAGAGGGTCCATTATTTTTAAAAGTATTTTTAGTATTTCAAAAGACACTTTGGAATTTCTATACAGTTTCTGGCAGATGCACTGCAACAGTGTGAAAATTAAACCTGCAAATAATTGTTTCATTTAGATAGATGGCTTGGTTAACACATAAATTTAATTAAAATAATTAATTATTATTACCTAGAGGAGGATCATGAACATTTGTATCTATCAGTAGTTCTATGCACTGAAAAACGCACTGAGTATCAGATGTAAAGTTATAGATACCATCATCTAATATTAATTTCAATATTTCTTCCCGGTACTCTGCTGGTTTTCTGCAGTATGCAGCTAGTACCAAGAAACAATTGTGCTTTAAAGTATCAACACTCGTGTCGTCCTCGTCTCCTTCGATGATTACTTCGAAATCTTCAGATTGAACTTCAGTGTTCAATATATTATTAATAGCATGAAAAAAATCAGCATCTATACTCGTCCGTAACATGCGCGACAAGAATGGATGGGAATCCGTTACCAAAAGTGCTCTAACTAGTTGAAGAGCACGAATTTTAACTGGTATTTCAGTGTTGCTCGCTAACAAACGAGTCAATGCTGTATACATGCGTGCCAATATCGTCGTCAGTAAAATACATATGTGCATGTTCTCAATTTCTTCTTGAGATTTTATATGATACATTATGACTTTTTCAAGGTATGATAAAACAACATTAATCAACTTAATACTCTCTAATAAATCTGCATCATTTTGGAATTCTTTTGAATTACTAGTAACTAAATTAGTTTTGAGGTATTCTTGCACTAGACCTTCAACGTCAGAAACGGTTCCAACATGTTCGTAAACAGTTTCTTGTTCTATTGACTTAACTGAATTGTGTATTTCAAATTCACTGAATAAAATACAGTGTTCCGTCGAATTGTATAATATATCACGTAACTTTTCGAATTCCGATTCAGGAGCACTAATAGGATTGAAAGCAATATTTTCATTAGCGATCAATCTAAATAATAATTCGGATACTTCTGTCACATATAAAGATCCAGTATCATTTGACGTAAGCCATGATATGCATTTAATTCTGAACTCATCCAAGGTACATTTGCTGTAGAATTTATGAAAGATATCGCTTAAAGTTTGAATACTGTTGTTGGTGACTGGCATTACATTATCAACGTACAGTTTTATGGGCTGTAGGGCATGTGGGTAGTCCAATATATCGGATATTAATAACTTTTGCAGGATTGTATGTACTGCTTTATGTGACCCATTTAAAGATGTGCAATTTCTGAAACCAATAGTTAATTATTTTTTTAACTTCCTCCATAGATAGCCTTTTCCTATTATTCAAATTAAAATAATTTCTCCATAATCTTACCTGACACATGAATTCCACAATGACACTGATGAGTTTTTAAATTCATCATTTCTGCTCATTAAAATCCGAGAATTTTCCAGCACCAAACAAACCAGCTGCTCAAAAACGTTCCATTCTATATTGGTACTGTTATTTGTAAGTAGAATTTGGAGACTATTCAGCAATGATAAGTAATCGTCGGAAGATATGCTGGTGGCATACTTTCCTACATAAACGTGTACAATTCCCAACCTGAAATCGCATTTTTTTTGTATTAATATCAAGAAAATCATGCTGAAAATGATTGGAATGTGTCCATAGCCGTAGATATTTCTTATGAGAAGTTTGACAAACTTAGGCAGTTAACTATGACGTGGAAAACTGCCGTAATATTTGAAAGCAAACATTACAGACTAAGTACATTATTATGTTTAGTAGAAAAAACAAAAATATGATGGTCAGATTACCTACCACGGTACATGGTTTTGCTGCAAATCGTTGATAAGGTCACAAAATGTGATGTTCTTGTTGATGCTCAATCTTAATCTTTTTGATACATTCTCTGCGCCAGTGTCGTTTCTTTCGGACAATTTAAATATCTGTAATTATATAGAAAAAAATATTTGTAACATAATATAACTTCACCCCTATATTCTTTTAGTTATATTACAAGGGTTGGCACAAACCTGGCGAAGCGCAGTAAAGCGCGGTATCTATTCCATGCCAAATAAATATCGACATTGCGCTTCTTAAAATAAAGTCTAAAATAAATCATGTTAACCACCTATCTCTTTTCGCGTTGATGCTCATTCGAACTAGCGGAAGTTTATTTATTTCCAACTTTAATTTCAACTAGTGTGTCGGCCGTAAGTCCAATGTTACTCATGAAATGGATATACGATAGGAATAGCGAATGTTATTGCTTAACTTACAGGTTAGCACTGCATGCCCCATAAACTATAAAATAAATATATATTAACCAAAATTATCAAGTTTGAATGAACATTACGTGATGGAATATAAACAACAACAAAAGGATATCAAGTAGTCTTAATCCGGCATTGTCTCCAGGTCATGGTCTACCCATGTGCCAAATTTTATCCAAATCCATTCAGCGGTTTTCGCGTGAAAGCGTAACAAACAAACTTACTTTCGCATTTATAAGTTAGGATGTTTAGAAATAAGTAATGTTATTATAATTCAGGTACCTACATATCTTTATACCAAGTACATAGTGTCCTATGTCGTTAGATGAACAGAAAGCTCAGATTACGTTTCTTTGTATTTAAGTACCTACTTATTAAATAAAGCTTAATGCAATTACATATTTCAAAACCAGCTTCTATATGCAACCTTGGCTTGTGCGATAATTAAATTAAAATGTATTTTTTTCGTGTTAGTCTTTGACAAATAATTACAAGATCGATTTGATCTAGGCAAAATGTGTTTGCAGGCTAAAACTAGATATACTTTCTTTATTTCGTTTATGCATGCACAGCCATTTGCGGTGTTGATTCTGTTGAAATCTGAATCGAACTGTTCTTTGTTATAGATAAGAGGGAGTACCTATTAAGGCAATGTTTTGAAATAACTTTAACAATGTAACTGAAGGTTTTAGTTTGATGGCATTTTGAAATGCCAGTATATAGGTATGATGAAATGAGGACTGTATTGTATCCTTTGACACCTTTCCTTTTTGTACCATACCCGACCGCAGCCAACGTATCGCCGCGTCATGTCGCTGCAGTCATGATTCCGGCAGCATCCCATATTACAGTCGGTAGATAGAAGATAGAAAAACGTGTTATCGCTCGAGCGTTGGCGACACTACTGGTCTGCGGTCGGGCTACACGTGTCGTATGTCGCTCGCCCGTAACTGCAAACGACGTGTCGCTAGCAGAAGGAATTTCATAGAAATTCATAGTCCCATAGTACCAGATGTGTCGCGGCGACACATCGCCTGCAGTTGCCGCCTGCGGTCGGGTACAAAACGGTACCTTAATTGTGTAAGAAATAATGCATATTTCCTTACCTGGTAATGCACTGATGCAGCTAAATTATGAAAATGTGAGCATTGTTGAAAAAGTTTATCATTTTGCTTTCGATTCTTTTGCAAATAGCTCACTTCCGTACATATTATTTCCGTAATGCTGTTCAGGTATTTGTTCCAAAGCTCCCAGTTGTTTGCGAGACTCCCTTCTTCATTTCGGAGTCTTCCCAGTGGGTGATGAAGTGCCACAGTCAGATTTAAAAAGTAAAACAATGAATTCTGTAAAGGAAAAGAGTACTTTTTAAAGTTGTATCTATGTCTAAAGAAAAAAAAACCACACACAATGAAGGGTTCTATAGTTAGGATGAATTTATCCCAAACTTAACATTGTAGTTGAAAAACATTCCAAGTGCAAATGTAAGTTTGTACACACAATATTGAGATAAAATGAGCAAGTCCTATACTGCCCTGCTAAGCCGAAAGGCATCTCAATCAGAATAAGTTTTGAGAAAATTGACTTTTTGTAAATATTAATTTAAGGAAACATAAGGATATAAAGAACTTCTGAGTGGTTTTTTTAAATGTTTTCAGTTAGATAGCGGTATGTGACTTATACCATTCGATGCGAAATTATTATAGCTATTGAATGGTATAAAAAAACTAAAAGGGATCTCAGAGATACCGCCTTTCGGCTTAGCAGGGCAGTATAGTAGTTGCATATGATGTGTAACGTCTGACATCTCCCCTTGGTAATAAGCAACATTAAATAAAGGGGCCTCTTCAAGGTCGTTTCTGCAAATCCAGAACCGCGCGCGCTCATTGGTCAAATCAAATAGCGCGCGCTTCCCCGGCTTCCTGTGACACACTTCCGTCCCTTTTCACGAAATTACTCCCACTGATTTGATTATTTCGATTTTTTTAGATTTTGATTGCAGGAAAGCGAGAGGAAAGATGTTACTCATCAAAAATCGGTCAGTTCGATTCAAACTTAATGGCGGCTCGGAAGTACGCCGTTCGCTACGCAGTACCCCTCCCCTCACCCCCGCTGACCCATGACTTCCCGCCATTAAGTTGGAATCGGGGTGTAGTTGTCGTTTATTGTATTGCAAAAAACGATATTTCTTAAGATCTGCTAAGTTTAAACCTACTTGTATAACTAATAATTATATAATATGTTAATACTAACCTTCTTCTTTTGATCCTTATTTTGATCATAAAATTTTAATAATGTGGGCATGTAATTTTCGGTAAAATGACACATTGTTAACCGATACTCGCAAGATAGCTAAAAATAATTCTGCGATTACTTACTGAACAAATTACAACAAATATAAAGGCTCGTACAGACCAGCGCGACGCGACTCGAACAATACAATTTCTAAGAAAACTTCATGGTATAACAATAACCAGTGTCGCGTCGCGCTAGTCTGCACGAAGCTTAATTCAACGTAAATCATTCACATACCGTTTCTAGCAGCAAAATAATTATTTCTATAACTACATCATGTACTTTTTTGTCATTTGAAATGTTAGAAAAAAATTGTTCTAATGAGGATAGTGATTCCATAAGTGGGCCCACAAACTGACAATTGTCCCTTCCACTTTTCATTACAAGCAGTACAAGCCTAAGCTTTGTGTAGTTGTCTATTTTGAAATCACTACAAAAACATGCAGCAATACAGACATCCAGCAACTCTGGAACATTACCAACAAAAAATCACTTTAATAAAAAAACAATTAAGTACGCATACATCAAATAAAACTATTCACTCACCTTTCCATGTGCATGGTTTTATGAGACCCAAGTAGTGCTCATAGGGCAGAAAATGTTTCAACAGTAAATTCAAATAACTATCACCAATAGCTTTCACCATGCGATTATCTTTTAGTACGTATAAACACATCTCTGTTATTTTGTCCGATTTAATATAAGCTTTGCCTGAAATCATAATCATTTTAATGTTTTTAAGTGGGACAGAAACTAATTTATTTTACATATACGCTAGTGATTTACTAAATTGGAAAGTTATTGATTCTCCCATTTATTATTGTAAGTATTAAAATTTTTGGGAGTTCCTGAAAAAGTTAAACTACATAAAATATGTTAAGACAAATCCTATAGAAATGCCTTACAATCCTGGATGCCACTTGTGCAATGCAGGTATACAAAGGCGGATCACGGAGGTGGATTTATATCTGGGAGAGGCACATGGCCCAGACAGATAATAAGTGTCTGCAATATCTTAATTGAACTATGCTGTTTTTGGGATATTCATTTTTCAATGAAGATATAGTAGCCTACTTCTTCAGAGTACATCATTGAAGAAATTTCTTGATAAAAATGCATTCAGATTTCCTTTCAATTTTATTTTACTTAAACCATTTGGACGGGGCCCATGCTCCTGAACCCTCCTGTCCCCCTGTGTCCAGATTGACAGGAGAACCAAGCTATCCCCATAGCCCTAAGAAGAGCTAAACTTAAGTGGTATACCATTATAGAGTGTAAGACATAGCTTATAGAAAGGATGTTCAATGGGTCTAAAGCGAGCTTGGCTGGCAACCTTGTACCATGAAGCACCTCATTCAAACTTTATGGCGTGATAGTAACAACTACAATTTCACGTGTCAGCGGGGTGACAGGTGCGGTACAGCACAGCAATTAGCGCACTTCAGTGCCAACATAAAGTTTGACACTTACTATACGAGGCAGTTAACTGGTATTTGCGGCGATTCTCTAGGGGAGGTCTATGTCCTGCACTGCATGTATTGTTGGGAGACAAAATAATTATAAAGTAAGAATGCAAATTAAATTACCTTTATTAGAGCCAGCCACACATAGGTGTAATAAACTACTACAAAGTGGCCTAATGTTCTTTTCATACGTTTTAGAAGTGTCAAACTTTTCTATTTCCTGTGAAATACATAAACACTTTTTATTAGAACTGTAGTTTACAATTTGGACCTTTTACTATTGATTAAAATTAAATCGAACACCCATCTGTGGAGATTGTCTTTGCTAGGTTGCAGACTTGGGTGTGAGCTTTAAGATTTTGATGCCAAGTCCAGCTAATAACAACTTCCTGAAAAAACCAATCAAATCCAATGAAGACTCAATAGATGTTCATTGGTAGTAGGTTTTAGGCAGATTATGATGACCATATTATTGTAGTGTGAATGAGTAATAAAGTAGTCCAGCTGTTATAGGTACCTTTAGAATATATTCATTTATGTCGTCAAATAGATTATTCCAAGTATATCCCCTCTTTTTTAAGGTATTTTCAGATAAAAGTGAAGGCACTGCATTTCTTGTAAGGAATTCTTTTAAATTTTCTGCATTTTTCTTCCGTTCTGTGAGTCGTCTGTCTTTGATACCATTACTGGCTTCTTTAATTGAAATTTCTAATTCCATGACACAAAAACTTTTTGAATTAAATACTGTTTATATGTAGATCTACTAAATCTGAAGATTCTCAAATTTTGCCTATAAACACATTATTTGGACAGTGGGTCGTCTTAGGGGCCGATTATTTGTTTTCAACTTAATTAGTATAATAAATAGCGGTATAGTTTGTCCCGATTGTTAATAATCAGTTAAACTTTAAACACCACTTTTCGCCGGTTATTCTGATTGCTTTTAGCTCAGGCTAGTGAGCTCAAAATCCTGCAACTTTACTTTTTATTTATGGTTTTCT
The DNA here is from genome assembly GCA_914767755.1 of Agrochola circellaris. Lineage (NCBI taxonomy): Eukaryota > Metazoa > Arthropoda > Insecta > Lepidoptera > Noctuidae > Agrochola > Agrochola circellaris. The sequence continues at coordinate 9,691,235 of OU611846.1, read as the reverse complement.
TGTAGAAAAACTATTCTTCTAATCTAGCTCTTATAATCTAGCCTGAAGCCAGGGCGCACTCTGATATGATAGTGTTCTGGCCAAAATGGGTGCCAGTAGACGGCACTCGGCAGAGAATACAACCGTACTATCATTTATATTAGCAAGGAATACAAACAGCGAGCGATAATTTTACAGTATAGTCAGCAAGAAACTATAGTTATTTACTCTTTGTAAAGTTACATGCTCTGTGACTCTTAGCAACTAATAATAAAAAGTTTAGTGAGACAACAAACAGTCAACAGCGTCACTGTCAAGTCAACAGCTGTCAACAACTCACGACCATGGAATTAGTATGTACTGTAGCGCAAAACTCTCGTGGTTAAAAGCTAAATGATTGGCCGCATGGGTCGATCGAAGAAGCTACACTTGCCGCGGTCGGTTCATGGATACCCATCAGATGTGGTAACGGGAGATGAGTTGAGTGGTTTTTTATGAGTTGTCATTGTCAGGGATTAAGTTGTCAAGGTTAAGTAACAAGCAATATTATGATGGAAATAATTTACAGTTTTATAGTCTTACATGAATTGAGAGGAGGGCTATAAAACTGTAAATTCGCCTCGGAAAACACGATAAGCCGTTGGTCCCAGCTGTCATTCGCTGATCTTTGAGAGTCGTTACGGGTCAGGGGCAGTTAGATTTATTCCATAAAAACTTTCCATATGAGATTTGTTGAAAGATGTAATGATTCTAATTCTGATACGTAATTGATATGGTCGCGAATCATATTTTATCAAGATACAACCTGGACTGACCTGCAACTTGCAAAAAACGTAAGAAATTTTTAATTTCGCGGGCCTTCTCTGCGGGTCCTCCTTATTGATGGAATGGAGTGTATATATTAGTAGGTAAGAAGTGGATATTATATAACATGTTAGTAGATCACATAATCTTGATCATCAAAACTGTCACAAATACAGCCTTACAAGATTATTTTGGCGTGTGGCTAAAATCAGAACAAACGCCTCCATCTTGTTCTTTTAGCAGGGTTCCTCACGATACGATGTTTTCCTTCACCGATGTCAGTGACGTCCAAGATAAACTTAGAGAATACTAGCCCGGATTAGAACCCAGAACCTTGTGCATGAAAGCCGAGGCCATGACTACTATAGTGGGAATTAGTGCGAAGCTAAATAAAATTTCAATGTCATGAGTAGTGTTTATTCGAAAATTAAAGACAAAAATGTTATAAGTAATAATATTGTTGATCGATAAAGTTTTGGAATCCCTATTCTTTTTGTAGGTATTTGCGGTGAAATTGTGACTTGGCGTGGAGGGCCCGCGCGTGCGTTTATGCTCTGGCGTTCAAAAGGTTAACCACAGGGCCAACACGACATTGATCGACTCTTTAAAAATTAACTACAACAGTACCTATACAACCAACCATACAATTTTCAATTTCGTTTCCGGTCACTCGGTCTTGTCAAATATTTTACAATTTTATATGTCAGAGAATTTGTTTTTATTTTATAGAGCTATATTAATCAGGACTTAAATATATCCAGTAATACATAATATTTTATTAAATAAAACCAATTTTATAAACGCTAGAATATGGCATTACCATGGCATATTCCTTTAGAATCAACACTCAGCAAAAACGGTAAAAAAAAAATGGGTCCAACACAACCATCTTTATTTAAACATTATTGCAATCTAGACATTCATCAATCTCCATGTGAAGAATTGCAAATGGGACTCATGTGCGATATTAGTACAAAAAATCGGGAGCCAGGTACTATTCAAAGATTAATCGCGTCGGGAATGACGGTGGCCCGGCTTGATATGCGAGACTTGGAACCTGATGGTTGCTCACAATTGATTCAAAGTATAAGACAAGCTGTTTATAATTATAGCGCTGAATTAGAATATGTGTACCCACTGGCTATAATAGTCGACGTAAGAAGCCCTGCAATTATAACGGGGGACCTGAGAGGCGGCCCGAAGTCAATCATGGATATTATCCAATACAACACAATGCGTCTAACAAATGATGCAAGTTGGCGTGAGTGTGGAACCCCTGATTGTTTATTTGTTGACTATGATCATTTGACTGATCTGCATCCTAAGGATATAATATATATAGATAGCCTGAGTCCAGGTAAGATTAAACTTGTAATAACTGACGTCGGTGATGACTGTGTAGATTGCTCAATCGCTATTGGTGGAACTATTGGGCCCAAAATGACCGTTCGTATCACTCAGACACCTCAAGATATCAATCAAATCAACCGCACGGCAAAACACGGAAGTGTTGAATCGATATCTTGTAGTGAAACATCGCACGACCCGTTCGAAACTATGGAAGATCAAATAGCTTGGGCTATCGGATCTGACGTAGATGCTGTACTGGTTCCAAATGCTCAATATGTACAGGATATTAATAGCGTAAAAGACCTTTTAGCGGAAAAGGGGAAACAAATTTTGATCATTGCTTGTATTGACACAGTATTAGGTCTCGATAATATTGATGAATTATTAGCTGCAGCAGATGGTGTCTATGTTGATCGATGCGTTTTAAGTACTGATTTGCCTGTAGAGAAAATATTCATTGCCCAGAAATTGTTATTGGCGAAGTGCAATGGAGCTGGGAAGCCATGCATAATTAAAGCAACTATAAATGAGCAGATTCCCACACTTTGCGTAACAGATATGGCAAATCTAGTAATTGATGGCGCGGATGTTATATCTTTAGAACTACATTATGACTCTCCGTTAAAGAAATTTTCACCTAACTTTGACTCTGTGAAAATGGCTGAACATTGTCTCGCTGCAGCAGCTGTTATTTGTAGGCAAGCCGAACGAATTATTTGGCAGCCACACATTTATGGAAATATTGAATTAATGCAATGTCCTTTCGATGAACCAACTAGAGCCATTAGTATAAATGCAGTGGAACTTGCCATGCGAGCTTTTGCTGTCGTAATTATATGTTTAACTAACTCTGGCCGAACAGCTAAACTAATTGCTCAAGCAAAACCACACTGTCCTATAGTGGCGATAACTAGAGCATGCCATACAGCACGTCAGTTACGCTTTTGGCGAGGAGTTCGATCTATACATTATTTTGAAGTTGCAAAAGGTAATTGGACGGCAGAAGTAGATTCACGTGTTCGTGCTGCACTCGATTATTGCAAAACAAAGCGTCTTTTGCGAGCTGGCGATGCTTACGTTTTAGTAACGGGATCACGACGAGGTGTTGGATATTGCGATAGTGTAAGACTTTTGTATGCAAGTGCCCGTAATACTGTTGACGCTGACTAACCATTTAATTTCCAATCCATATTATTAGTCATGGTTTGTTTTGGCGTATGATGTCAGACTTATAATTTGTTGTTTTTAATTAAAAAATATAAACAAACGTGGGGCGTATATACATTATTGCTGCTATTATACCTACATATAGTGCAATATCTTTCTATGTTTAGCTGAAGAGTTCTTTTATGGGTCAATTAGTTCCTTCTTCGATGCTGGTGTACCAAAGAAACGTCGATGTAAAAGTACAAGTAGGCAGTGCCGGATTAAGCAAGCGCGGGGCCCATAGCAAATTTTATGGACGGGCCCTTGATCTGCTATGGGTTCTTATGTATAAAGTGGTACAAACAAACAATACTCAATACGTCTATTTGCAATCAACTTTTAGAAATTGTATTACCTATATTCTGACGTCTTAGTCGGCAAGGTAGTACGTATCACGTTTTTGAGACATCAAGTAAATTCAATATACCACATCTTAATAAGTTTCACTCAAAAAATTACACGGGTTTGAATACGCGGGGCCCCCTTTAGCGCGGGGCCCGTAGCAATTGCTACTCTTGCTAAGTGGTTAATCCGGCACTGCAAGTAGGCTTTATCCAGTGTGATTCTCCAAACATACTAACTCAAGCGGCATACTGCTTTTCAAAAATATTCAATGTACAATTTTGACTTTGTTACTATTCTATTTGAACGAAGTTCTGTAACTAATATAACACGGCTTGCGGTAGATGTTGACTGGTAGAAATCGTCATTCGTCACGTAACGAAAAAGCATTATACCCGAAATACTGGGGCTATATTGTCGCGTTATCGCGAACTTTACTTCTCTTACTCTGACGACTTCGCGCGCTCTCTGTTGCTCAGCGAAACCACAGAACATATACTCTACGAGCGAGACGTCGAGCGGTGTGCGAGAGAGAGCGCGCGAAGATTAAAACATAAAACAAATGATGATTACTACAGTGATGCTTACAACACATCTTATAATGATGATATTATTACACATTATTTGGTAAAAATTTAACCCTCCTTTTCTGGCGTCATCGCAGTGGAGTTATAAAATTAGCTTAAATTACACTCCATAACAACATCAGCTGTCTGCCAGTAAAAGTCCCGTCAAAATCGGCCCAGCAATTTCGGACATTAGCTGGAACAAACAGACAGACAGCTGTTTAGTACCCCATATACTTTCATAAATCTAGTACAAAGCCGTTATTTAACATTACAAACCGTTCAATTTTGTTTATTTGTATAGATTATAGAGTAAGTATAAATGTATACAGGGTGTAAAAAGACACATCACAAAGCCGTAAACTACGCATACTGTACGTATAGCTAAGTAGCTTTGCGCAAAAATTATTGCTGGGAACCGTAATTTTTTTTTTTTTAATAAAAAAAAACAAGTTTTTATTGCGCGCAATGTAACGCGAACCCACGCTTGAATGAACGGATTCAGTGTTAGTTAAGCTCCGCCCCTACGCTACGTAGGTAGGTACTTGTTGTTCATTGCGTTTTTGTAACTTCAAATGCGTAATCTATTAAGATAAATCTAAAATTCAGGTAATGTTTGTTTGGAAAAAAGTTTCGTATTATCGCATAGAATTCATTTTCGTGAAAAAGTAAAAAAAAAAAATGCGACTTTGACCTTCAATATCTCCAGAACCAGTGGATTCCCAGGTATGGTCTAGTGGAAAAAAATGATGCAAATAATGGGTAGAATATGTGGCTTTCGGCTTCGGAAAGTGTCTTTTTACACCCGATAGATAAAACCAATCTGCTTTAAGTAAGTGTGAAGATTCATCTTCGTGCCTTCTCTACGAGAAGAGGCCTTTGCCCTACAGGGGGACCGCTACAGGCCGGTATTATAAAATTATAATACTCCTTATCCATTATACTTAGGCCCGTATTACAGAACCTCACTCAAGCCTCAAGCTTAGTATTTAAATAGTTTAAACCAATCAAAAGGCTCTAAATGAGTTTTAAGTAATGTTTGAGTTTTGAGTGAGATTCTGTAATACAGGCCAGTAATTAAGCTCAAATCACTGAATTACGCATTACTTACTTGAGTTTGAAATTACGCTAAGCAAAATCAATCTACTAATCCTACTCTTTCCCTACTAAGCGCTATCCTTAAAAACTTCAGCCCGATATTGCATTAGTCCAAATCATTGAATTTGTGACAGAAATAATGCGCAATTAACGTGGCCATCTACTGGGCCTTATTATGTAAGGTGGATAAAAAATTGTAAATATTCTGTGATGTCTTGAAAAGTTAATTACCTAACTATTAAAGGGGTGATAGACGTACGAGCAAGTACGCGTACTTAGGCTCTAAGACCTTATTCGCCAGTGTGTCATACTAAGTACGCGTACTTTAAAACCACTGAGTAAGTTCGTCGGCGATCCAACAGGTTTGAAATTTTGCTCGTAGCCCGCCTTGGATAGTAGTTTCGTACGTCTGTCATCGCCGCGTGTCGCCATTTTGTTTCGACATTTGTGTAATGTTTGTTTAGTTTGATTCAGAAAATTCGTGAGCAAGCTTCACTTGTGTCACCGACGGCGAGCCGATTAAGTTCGCGAACTTAAAAACCGCGTACTTTAACTTCGCACGTCTATCAACCACTGTAAAAAAAAATACGGTATGTGCAGTATAATGGCAAAAAAGAGATAGGAAAAAATGAGGGCGCCACTATCGCACTTATGTCACTTCGAATGGGAAATGAGTAAAAGAATTTAAAAATTGTTACAAACGCTGCTTCTAAGTGACTCAAAACTTACTAGTACTTGTCGGCAAAGTAGTGCCACCATCATAGGTCTGCAGTAAAATATTTAGTTCCAAAGAAGAAGTTACCATGTCACACTCTTATAAGTCGGCCTGTAACTACGGACTACGTTTATTTCCGGTTTCTCATAAATACCCTATTTATTATAAAAATACCATACTTATGTACAATCGGCCAAAGTTCCGCATGCTCACCTTAAAGGCGATAATCGCATAGCAGGACTCACGACTCGATCGCACAATGCACGAGTTTTGACCAATAGGATGCACAAAGCGTATTTTAGTGGTGTTCGTATTAGTATAATCATGTATAGAATGTGTGACACTCACACTAGGAGCGTACTATGCTCACTTGTTTCTGCTAAGAGACGAGTTTTTAATGGGCACGGCCAGCGCGGCGCGGCGGCGGCGTGAGCTCTTTGTTATTGAATTGAATTGTTATTTTATTATTGACAAGAATTAATTTTAGTACTCATATCTTCTGTTTGTTTGGTTTAGAAAATGTATTATTGATATTGCAGTATTTACAAAAATAATTTGTAATAACTAATAAACTACAATTTATATGATTGTATTAATCCACTTTAATATTTTCCTCTCTCTATCGGGTCTATAGATATAGGTTATTTATGAACACTTTCACTGCCTCTCCAATTTTCACCATATCCTATGTGATGCCGCATGCCGCAGCAACCGCACCATATTCCCTTCACAATAAGATGAGACATTGAAACGAACCGTTTTATTACAGTCCGTTCCACCGATTTTGACTTCTATTCCGTAGGCTTATGGATGGCATTAAAGACAAAAAAGTGGTTACAATACCAACTGTTTACTGCAGCTGCCATTTGTCATGCCACCAACACAATAGCATTCAAAATCGATTGAACGGACATTTATGGTTTGTTTACCTTTTATCTCACGGCTCCCTGAATACGTTAGGTATAGGTGCGTTGACCGGCACTGCATGAAGGTATCAAATGTTTATATTGAAATTTTTTGTGTTTAATCGACTTTATTAAAAGTAAATAACTATCTAAATTTCTATGTGTTTGTTTATACTTGGGCAATTTGGGAATACTTGAAAATTACAGTAATATTTGAACCAATACTCTGCGCAGTTCATACAATGTTATCAGAGCTTTTTGTTTGTAGCTAACGCAAGGCCGCAAGCCGCACAACTCTTGCAACTGAAATAAAAATAAGTTCATTATCTAAGACCCATTGTTATTTAGTGGGAATGTCTGGAAATTCGGTTAAACAATAGAGGACGGCTTAATACAAGGGCCATACGTTTTTTTATTACCTTAGGATTATCTCAAATGTTTTGCAGTTGTTCCTTGTATTTGGTTTAATACTTTTAACAGTAGGTAATTGTAATATTACCTTTTATTCATTAAAATAATACAGGGTGAAATTGAATTCATGGGCATCCTTTTAAGGGGTCATTGTACTCATCATTATGAACAACTTCAACTATGAGACCATACCTGAAATCGCGAAAAAAAAATCAGTTGTTCCCTACATTTATGTTTGCATAACTCGACAAAATGTAGGGAACAGCAATTTTTTTTTCTCGATTTCATATTTGCTCCCATAGTCAAAGTTGTTCATAATGACGAGTACAATGACCCCTTAAGAGGATACCCATGAATTAAATTTCAGCCTGTATAACGAACAAGGTATCGTTGCAATTAAAATGCCCAGGCATGCCGTGCAGGATGAGCACTTTAAGACTGGATTATAATCAAACCAACACTTTACTCTTTTATAATTCATGCTCTAGTCAAAGTTTGACAATTCATGATTTTAAGCGAAATCAACGCTACAGGCGCGTTACCGGCATTGCATGTCAAGTTTTTTTTTGAAAAATCTAACAATGATTCAGTTCCTACGCCACTTTAAAATTCAGAAGCTTATCAAGTAATTAAACTAAACTATAATTTGTGTCTTGGCAGCAGTGAGAGTGAAAGGATTGAAATAAAATGTTGGGTACTAGTGAAATATATATTTTTAGTTTGTGTTAATTTAACATTATGCAGGATTAAAGATTTATTTAGGTTGATATTTAAATCTTATCTGTATAATAAAAGATGTATAGTAAGTGCTTTTTGTATGAAACTATCGGCTGTAATCTCAGTGTGAAAAAATAAACAGTTAGTTAAAATCTACTTGAGAACAATTTTAAGGATTTGCTGTTGTAGAAAAAAAAACAATATAAGTAACTTAATTTATTTTTAATAGACTTTTTCAAAACATTAAAGATTCATCCAGAAATTAACATATTATAACAAAAAATTACACAGAAATTATCATCAAAATGCAAAATATTATAAGTGAAAAGATTCTTACTCATAATATCATTTATAAACTGTATTTATCTACACTTATATCGTAAAGTTCAAAATATGAAATCAACACAACAATGACAAACAGACAACACAACAACAACAGGCAAAAAGCCTGTCAGTAAATAAGATTAGGAGAATATTGCTCGTGCAGTTCTAATGAAATTGAAAAGTTTTAAGATTAGTACAATTTAAGAATCTTAATAATTTTTATAATTTGCAATAATTACATTACACTACAGACTAGGTTTATCAAGCAAATGAGATCAATTATTTATGAGGTGGACGGATATGATGACACTACTGAATATGTAAAATAACAAACTAACGAGATCGGGGCTTACGACAACATTGATTGTAAATAAAACAACAAATCCACCAATAAAGGCAACATGACACTAAATTGACATCAATAATTTTACAAGAAGACTTCAAAATCGTTGGCAATATTTTAAACTATGATTACGGTCTACAGTCTACCCTGTGACATTAATCAACGAAGTAATATAATACAAATTGGAATAATAAAAATAAACCTAATAAAAATAGCTATACAGGGTTATTTGCAAGCCGCCGGAGTCGCGGGTTGTTCGAAAGAGATACCATGGCCCTGGCACAGGCAACTGAAGAAACACGGGTGGGTTTTAGTCAGTAAAAGTTTGACACGACCTTCCGCTCCGCCCAGAGCGGGAGAAGTCATTTGATGATAAAACACTAATAAGCTCGTAGGACTATAATACTAACATCATAAATAACAACTTTTGTTGTATGACTTTTAATAATTCATTAAAAAATAATTTCATAATACAATTAAAAATATTTATTTTGATCGCTCTAAATTTGAACAACTGTACGCGGTACCAAAATATGTAAGTAGTTAAATAAACAAACAGTGCGTTGCGAATGCAGGGTCGCAGCGGTACTTACTACAAAATACAGATCTAAAAAGTGTTATTACAAATATTACAACAAAAACTTGAAAGTTTACTTTTGGTATTCTAAAAAGTCATAGATCAAAAGTGGTTGTACTAATATAGTCCTACCAGGTGTTAGAAAAATAACCCTGTATAATGTAATTATACAGTATGTTAATTAACGAAAGGCGTTCCCGTTAACCCGCAATAGTATAGCGTCCACATGCTACCAAAATATGACCATTCGAAAATTCACGAAAAAAAATCTGCTGTTCATTACATTTATGTTCGCATACCTAGCTTAACAAAATGTAGGGAGCAGCTGATTTTTTTTCGCGAATTTTTAAATGGTAATATTAATTGTAGCATGTTTGGACTATTGCGGGTTAACGGGAACGCCTTTCGTTAATTAACATAGTGCATGTTAAAAATTATATTAACTTAATATTTCGTCGCTGCTCCTCCCGCATCTATCACAGCATCGCAACGCCTACGCATGGACCTAGCCAGGACTTCGCACAAATTCGAACCTCTGAATGTGTCCCAAACTTGTTCGCAATGTGTGACAAGTGCTTCCTTCGTTCTTTCTGCTCTACTATCCCATCTCTGGACCATTAAACCCCACAAATTTTCAATGGGGTTTAAGTCTGGCGATCGGGAGGGCCATGGCACTGTTTTAATTTGTGGTTGCCCTCGCAACCACTCTTGAACAACCCGTGCACGGTGTATCGGGCAATTGTCTTGGAAAAAATAAAATTCTGGCACGTCCAGTTGTGGATACACCGTGCGCACTGTGGGTACCATGATGGTTCCCACAGTGCAGTGTAGACACGAGCGAATCGCACGCGAGCAGCTTTCTGCTCCTGCGTCAAAATAATTTTTTTTGCGGGACGTCTGTGATGGACTCCAGCTCGATGCAACTCGTTTCTAATAGTTTGCATCGAAACTTCGTATTCTTGTGCGAAACTGCGAGTGGGTGTGAACGGGTTCTCTTCATACGTGGCTATCATATTATTTAACTCGTTTTCGTTTATAGCCCGGGGTCGAGGTGCACGAACGCGTTCTGTAATTTCTCCTTCTTCATATCTTCGCACCCAGCGGCGCACCGTTGTTCTCTAACGAAAAAAAAAAAAAAAAAAACTATCAGCATCGATTTTTTACATAATATAGGAACTAAGTATAATAATACGAGTACACTACAAAAGTCTTATTCAAAGGGCACAACTAGTACACTATAAATAAAAATTATAAGTATTGAAATACTTAAGGTGTGCATTTTGGTTGACTTCATGATAAATAAACTCTTAACTTTTCTATAACTAATTTAAGTAGTTATAACATTCATAACTATATTTTAAAATACAAGTTGTAAATGCAATAACTGAAAATCTCTTAAGGGGTCATTACTCATCATTATAAACAACTTTTACTATGAGAACCAAACCTGAAATCGCGATAAAAAAGCAGCTGGTCCATACATTTTGACGAGTTACGCGAACATAAATGTAGGGAACAGCTGTTTTTTTTTCGCGATTTCAGGTTTGGTCCCGTAGTAAAAGTTGTTCATAATGATTAGTACAATGACCCCTTAAGAGGTTTTCAGATATTGCAATTTACACCTCGTATACCTATGAGTAAGAAAAATGGCATAGCGTAAATTCCAACATTGTATGAAACTGTCCCAAGCAAATTTGTGCTTTATCTCTACTATTTAAAAGTGTTTATCCCGTGCGGGCTGGCAACGTGGCATTTCTAAAGGTTTTTCGTGGTTAAATACCGACGATCTAGTGCTTGGCCGAAAAAATAGTAAGTACTTGCTATTTTATCGGCCAGCCAAGCACTAAATCGTTAGTATTTAAAACTATGTGTGCTATTTTTTTTAAGTTTTTTTGGTAAGTATTTACGAGCACTACTAACAAAAATTTACATTATTGTCAATTACTTTCCATCTGCAGTATTATGATAAAATAAATGTTAAAAATAATTATAAAAAACAATTATCTTGTGCTTGGGCGAAAAAAAATTGTAGTTTGAAATATAATGATCAAGCCTCTAGAAATGCGACGAATGCGCTCTGGTTTTTCTAATTAAAATGCGGCAACGACGCTGTGAGATAAGGCACCATTGTTTAGGTTGTTTTGGTTTAGGATTTATTATCGGGTCATAAAAGGCTCCAACAACGTCTTTGAAAGCAAAAATAAATAAAAAGAACAAACTTATTTGAATGCATTACTATAAGTAGGTAATATCTTATGAGACTTTTAAAAAGAATCCATCTGAAAGTTATAATAATTTTATTATTTTTATATATAAATCTGCCTAGCCTTTTCCCAACTATGTTGGGGTCGGCTTCCAGTCTAACCGGATGCAGCTGAATACCAATATTTTTCATGGAATTTGTTTTTAAATTGCAATATAAGGAAAAATGCAAACTATGAAATAATAATATTACTATCACTTTATTTATTTCTATATCTCTCCCTCTATCTGAATACAAAAACATAACTTACTTGCATGTTCAACTCCACTGCTATTTGGGATATATTTAACCCTTGTCTATGCAAAACAATAATTTGATTCCTTTCTTCCTGAATCAGGTTTCGGGTCGTCATGGTTGCACCACGTTAGTCACAGCCCACACACAATACACACACAGTCCAGGATACAAGCTAGGGTCAAGAAGAGGCTTTCGATCACAGTCCGGTATACAAGCAGAGGTCACAGTTAGGCAGGCAATCAGTCCGATAGAAATAAACAGGTCGTAAAATGAAATGGCGATAGGAATTTAAGGGAAGCGTCAACAATTAGCGAGAGCAAATTGGCACTGCCGCGCTCTAGCTAATGTTTGTTATTTTATGTTACTCGCTCATTACTCACACAAATGCATATTGTCTCTAATTGGGGGAAACTAGGAAGGGGTGTGGTTTGTCACTAGCTGCGCTCTCGCAGGAATATTTTCTTAAGTGAGCATGCTTAACTTGGGCCGATAGTACCTTAGTTGAATAAATTATTGTTTTAAGTTTTATTACCGTCGATAGTTGTGTTGTGTAACGACTTGAACTGTAGTGTTGCGAAACACTACCGTGACAACGCAAAGGAAAAAATAATAATTGCGTAATGGGAGACAAGGACATCACATAAATATCTCACCTAACTTTTGTCGACGACTCATTACAAATTATTTTACATAAAGGTGGAAAGTTATGGCATATTTTTGATACTTGGAAGTTCTGGACGACTTTTTACAGCATAAATTAATTATAATTTTACTTGCTTTATTGATAAACCCGGATTTTTTTAAACTTAAACGAAACTGCCTGCAGTGCGGTATCTAGATTAGATAGTGGTGATTTGAATGATTTGGTCATTGGGCGAGCCCTGCGCTCGGCCAGCGTATACTGAGACTTTTTGCGTGTATTTGGTATTACACTATCAAATATCTAGGATCCTATTTTTTTGTCATATGTGGTTGCAATCGTCTATTAAAACAAAATACTGAAGCCTTTCGGCACAGAATATAACAAATAGAACTTAGAACACTTTAGAATGAAGCCAAAACAATGAATTCCCGGCTGCCCGGCAACAGCTTGCTTTTTTTTAGTACAGCAGTGTTGCCAATAAATAATTTTAGAATTCCAAAGCGTATTGTCAACTTACGCCAAAATTTCGTTGTGCTTACTTTTTATCCGTCAATTAAACCGTCAACTGAGAATGTGGCAGTAGCAAAACTGAAAAGGCAAAAACACATAATTTTATGGACGGACTTTGCATCAGGAAATTATGAAAAAAAATGTGTAAATTCAGTATATAATATTCAATATGGCAAGACCTGTTTCTATGATCCTATCTAACAACAAATGTCAAAAATCTTTGATCAAAGACGATTTGATTTTAAGTTTGTATTACATTATCATATAAATATGACTCAGAGATCTGTGATCCTAGATATTTGATAGTGTAATACCCCCCTAAGATTTGAAAACGCCAGATAGGCGCTGCGCTGGTGACTAAAGTCGCTACGTGTGTCCTACCTAGCATTAGATTGTCAAACCCTAGACCTTGACAGAGGGGTATACCTAATCTTAGAGAATTCTAATCACAATTCTAATCAATCATACGAGGCGGATCCATGAATTGAGGGGGTTGAATTGATAAACAATTCATTTCCCTGACTGTACTTTGTATTTTTATCAGATAAATGCAGTCTGTGGAACAAATTATTGTCAAAATGCCTGCCATTGCTACCACCTTCAACTCTGTCTGAACAACGCATTATTCTGGGGCATAAATAGTATTGAGAAGGTATTAGATAGCCATCTAAAATGTGACTTTTTAATCTAACAATGTGAAATAGATAAAAAAACTATAAAATATCGATTTTTAACTTCCTGGTAGATTTTTAATATTTGTTAGAGGGTATCACTGACATAAAAAAAATAAAGAGCGAGCTTGCTTGACTGCGTGTCACGTTTGTTCTTAGGCATAATAATCTATCGCGTTTGATTTTTATTTTCCAAACACACAGGAACTCTGCATTGGAATGAGTCGTTTGTAAATAGTGACTTTTATAGGAGCAGTGTTAAAAGAACTATGCCAATTATTAATGTTTAGAATAACATAATTTCTTTTACTACCATTTATACCTACTGTGCGACCGTGAAGGTTGAGAATGTTACGTCATTTTGCTTTTAGTGTGTGATATAAACTTACATATTTTGTTTCTGTACTGAGACGTGTTTTTAACTCAAAAAGTGTTTGATGCTGTGAGTAATATTATCAAGTGTAATACGTCTGAAATTAGTGAAAACGTACATACACCGGCTGCGACGAGATGCCGCCATGTTATTTAGGATTCGCAGTTTCGCTGTCAACTACGAATCGCGGTTAGCCCTGATAAAGTTGGAGGATTTATTTTTATTCTCAAAGATCTGTAAGTAAACATAAACAGTGCAACGCTTTCATTACTTTTCACATAATTCTTTTAAGATTAGTTATGATAGGTAGTGTAAGTTTATGTTGTTTACTGTGGTGTATTGACTGTCAATGCAATGACGTCATTGTATGTAAGTAGTTACTGATTGTTTAATTGCAAAAGGTGGACCTTTTAGACACATATTAGACAATTTTGATGTTTAAAACAATTTTTTTAAAATTTTTTCTTCAACTCAGTTCTTTCAAGGTCTCATTTTAGCCTCGAACATTTGCTAGGTTATTTTTTGTTCCCTTAAACAATCACCAGTTTATACAATGACAGAAGCAACGTTTTGTCCAGTTCTTGTAGAGAATGCTATTATGAAATTATAGATTTTAAAGATAATGTTGATGTTTATGATATTTATCACATCCATTTCTTAATTTAAATTGATAAATTTACCATATTAACAATTTGCGCTATTGATGTTTCACGATTCTTTTGTGTCTCTATCTAATTCATTAGCTCACATGTCATTGATAAAAAATAAAATAAATTTACTAGAAAGTCGATATTTGTTGTGATAGCCAGCCTAGCAGTGAGATATCTAGTTAATTAATTTTTGTTGCACTTGATTTTAGTTTTCTCTTTCCCTTACAAAATAATATAAATAGGCAGAAAAGCTTAATTTTTTCATCATGTTATATTGCTGCATTTCAGATCATTATTAAAGGTACAGGTTGCCTGAAATTGTTTTCCTTCACTGTACTGTATACTGAAATACCAATATAATAAAAAACCTTCCCCTAAGATGAATAATGCTGCAGTTGAACTGTGTTGAAAGCAACACCTTTTAGGCTAACTAGGTAATACGCACTGGTGTCCACAACCCCAAGTCAAAGCGTGTATTTCGCATAGACTACCTATTAGTGATAGTATAATATTTTTAATAGTATATATAAAAGAGTATAAGATTTAGTGAAGCGTCAATATGCTTTCTTTTCTTGTTCACATACACGGATAGAAAACAGTAGAAATGAACATCCATTCATACCCATAAGACATACCGTCATCTAAGAGTGAAAACCTCTTATATGCTAAAAACGGGTGAGCAACTGGGAAGTAATATTATATGCTGATCGCTCGGTAAAAGTGCACGATTTTGTGTGACGTATGATGCGTAGGTCGCATGTGGCGATAACAAAACTGCGTGTGTTGCGAGGATTTTTTTTCCAAAAATGTAACAAAATAAAAAGTCTAAATTGCAGTCCCGAGCTTTTCACTCTTAAGGCGACGATATCATTTATTTGCATTCAACAATAGGATGATAACCATGGCTTAACTTGCTGCCTGCTCATAACTTTTATGGGTGCTAGTTCTCCTAGAACTGTTGTGTGCCCATAAAAGTTATATCAAATTTATACCAAAAACCATTTTTTTTTTTTAATCGTGAACTAGCTAGCTAGCTGTGACATTCTGCAAGTGTTCTACACGAAGACATATGCAAAAAAAATATGAAGCTTGGCACGCGCGGTCCATAAAGTACATTGGAGCCAAGTTAGTTACCCTTTTTCACTGTTAGAGGTTAATTTGCGAAAGACCCTTCAACAAGTAATTCTAAATATTTATCAGGAAGTGTATCAGCGTTGTTTGATTTAAAATAAAAATATTACTGTTTTGAATATAGTTTTTAGGGTTCCATAGTAAACAAGGAACCCTTATAGTTTCGCCATGTCCGTTTGCCCGTCTGTCTATCTGTCCGCGGCTTAGTTCAGAGACGTAAGTACTAGAAAGCTGTAATTTGGCATGGGTATGAGAGCGGATTCAGCGGGGGCCCAGGGCACGTGCCCCCAAACGGTTTAAGTTAAATAAAATCGAATTGTCTGAATGGAGTGGCCTGAATGCATATATCTATCAAGAAATTGCTTCAATGATGGACGCTGAAGAAGTAGGCTACTATATCTTTATTGAAAAAGAAATAATACCAAAAACAGCATCTAATAGGTCAATTAAGATATGGTAGACATGGAGACACTTCTTAACTATCTGGCCCATGTGGCCCTCCCAGAAATAAATCCTGGATATTAATCACGCCAAAAAAGTGGTAAAATAAAATCAAGTTTATTTTTAATTTAGGTACCTCCACTACACGTAAAGGCTCGTGCAGACCAGCGCGACGCGACTAGAACAAAATACTTTCTAAGAAAACTTCACGGTATACCAATCACCGGTGTCGCATCGCGCTAGTCTGCACGAAGCTTAAAGTGGGGATGTTTTTTTTTTCTCGTCTATTCCATAGTGTGGGGTATCGTTGAAAAGGTCGTTTAAAAATAGTGGGGGTATGTGAAAATCATCAACATCAACTTAAATTTGCAGTTCGAAAAACATGATCTCCCATACATTCCATATGGTCGAAAATGTTTTCAACAATGTTAAGTTTATTCTAGCGTTAAATTCATCCCAACTACGGAAGCTTTGGCCGGATTTTATTACAAAATATGAACATTAGAATGCTTAAAGTGAATGTAACAATTCAAAATAGTAGCAAATACAAAATCTTTTGTATTTTTAGGGTTCCATACCTCAAAAGGAAAAAACGGAGTGTGTCTGTCAGTCTGTCACAGACAATTTGCTCCGAATCTCATGGACTGATTAAGTTGAAATTTGGTACACATAATGTATTTCTGTGACCCAAACACTGACGTGTAATGTAAATAGATGAATTTTGAATATGGGAGTCACTTGTGGGGGGCAAATAAAAAAGTAAAATAAAAGTATTGCAAACTGTACCGTGTGACATATCAAATGAAAAGGCTTGTTGCGAGGATCTCTATAAATGTATTTTTTTATAATTATAAAAAAATACATTTAAAGATATTTAAGAAAATAGATGAAAATTGACCATTACCCCAGCTTATCTCCGAAACTACTGAGCCTAAAATTATCAAAAAAATACAGAGAATGGTTATCATTCTCTGTATTTTTTTGATAATTTTAGGCTTTACTCATAGATTCCAGGAAAACTTATAAGAAGTCTTAAAATAACATCAACTAAAAAATAATGAATAAATAAAAAAAAAAATTATTTATAAATTGAAATTATTAACATTAGTATGGTTTTCACATCTATTGGCAATCCAAGCAATAATTATAAACATTTTCATATTGTTTATTTATTAATCAACACATGATGGGCTGTGTACTTATAAATGAATTCCACTTACTGTTGATTACACAAAAAAACACTTAATTTTCAATAAAGTTCTCAGGAGCACGCACTCGAGACCTTCAAACTTACTGATAGTTTGACCGAGAACGCTGTACTGCACCTTAGGCATGTGCGCGGCGAGACGCAGGGCAGTCCGCTGATCCGTCAACTGCTGGTTAGATGCGCTTCTTTAAGCGGGGGCCTGGCGCGAGCATGTCGGTGACGCGAATCCATAAGTTTATCCCCTGCCAAAAATTGCTAATTAGCTATGATGAGCATGACGTGTTGCACTTGTTGTTGCTCGGAGTGCCGATAGATCTGAAAACCAGACTACAAATAATGTTAATAATTTGGTTTACAAATTATTACATATTAATTTGTGATACTGTCATATTATGTGATATTGTCACTAGAAGGAGCTGCGCCAGTGTCAGTACAAATTGAAGTTTACGTTTACGCGATCGAATACGTACAAAAACTCGGAACTAGACCCACCGCAAGCCTAGCACCGAAACGTTAATAATTTTTGAGGGAAAGGGTTTTTGATTGGGGTTACTAATCCGTTCATAATCTTATAATAGTATTTGAATGGGTTTACCAAACGGTAATTGCAGAGGAACCCTTATTCCTTTTACTCTCTTACCCGTTCATGGAATAAGAGTTACCCTATGCAATTACTGTTTGGTTGGAGAAGGATTACGATCCCGATCACAATGTTTGATATGAATGGGGTAACCGGTAAATATTAATAAGCCCTTCCCACATCGCAAGGGTTATCTTAAAAACACTTTGGCTTGATCATCATTTACCATCAGGTGAGATGCAGGTCAAGCGATTCCCAGATGTGGGTTAAAAAAAAAGCCCTTGTCGTAACCCTTTTATTCGGCAAACCGATTGCGGTAAGCCGTATAATGGGTCCCTGATAACGTAACAACGTAACGTTGTTCGATACAAAGGAATTCGTCAAAAATCGCTAACCTGGCGGAGTAGGTACACGTAGCTCGCGGCTAACGGTTCTGCTAGCATACTCAATAGACGAATGGTCGCATTGTAACATGTAGTATTACATGAAGTTAACTGTGGGGTAAGGTCTGAACATTGGCACTACGAACTTTCGCGCAAAAATGTTATTGCTGAGCCTTATGCGCGAAGTTCGGAACACACATAAAGGCGTGTACAGACGCGTGTAATGTCTATGTAATTTATCGTGTAATGGAATGCGAATTCTGCGTGTGGACGGGACTACGAGCATTACATGTAACGTTCGCACTGATCCTTCAGCTGGTTTTTCGTTTAATTTTGACAGTTCAGCCACGTTTGCTATACCGTTATAGGTACCTACAGTAAAATACAATTTGGAGACAAAGTTATTAATCAATTATCACAAGTTTTAGAAACATTCGCCCATTTTAACGCATTGCATGCGTTCATTCTGATGCAAAATTATTCAATAGTATTTTATCAGCCGCCTAGCTTATTCCCAAGTAGGTTAGGGTCGGCTTTCAGTCTACCAGTTGCAGCTGAATATGAGTATTTTACATAGAGCGACTGGCATCTGACCTCCGCAGCCCAATTACTAGGCAACGCCGGCATTTCTAAGGTTGTCAGACTTTCTATCTTCTGGCTATTCTTAACAAAATACATGGATGTGATTAATACATCACTGTTGTATGACGTTAATACACCACTTGCTTAAAGGAAAACCCAGGACATCTCTAGTGGAGAACCTTTGGGTTTCCTAGAAATATGTGGAGAATCTCCACATAGTTCTTGATAACATGGAGCAAATCCAATTAAGAAGCTATAAGCTTGTATAATGCTTAATAGCATTGACCAATAACCACAGTTTTTTTTGTTTCAGATGACTCGTTTTCTTGAGTAAGCATTGACGTTACATCGCCACGGAGCGTAAGAACTCGGCGCTGACCGGCGCCAAACACTTCAATGAACCATATATGCCAGTACTGGCTATTGAAGATGCAAGGTAATATCATTTTTCTCTAGCCTTTGTCCATCATATTCATAATATACATTTCTTATTTATTGAAATTCACTGAGTTCCTTGCAAACAGAATTAAACTAGCGAGTTTCATTCTGTTTGCAAGGAAATTATGAATGAATGCTCATCTTCATCCACAGTCACGTCACATCACATCACATAATTATGTCATACAAAAATGCTGTAAAGAAGCCCAAATCCGTAAATCAGACATAGTAAAACTTAAATAAAAAAATATTAATGGTTAATGATGATGGTACTTTGTCAAACAGTGGTGGTGCCTTATATAAATTAACGCATCTTAAACAGAAAAATTATTACCTACTCTATGCACCTTTGTTCTCTATGTTATCGGGATTGGTTTCAGCACTTAGTCCTAAGCTATTCCAACCAGCCCACCTCCCTCCAGAAGTTGATTAAATCTCCTGGTCTGTTCAGGACATCTGTAAAAGACCTGGGTGACCCGAGGGTTTCTTTTCTAATCTGGGTGACGCCTGTGCATTCAAAGAGCACATGCGCAACAGTTTCCTCTGCCTCCATGCATGCCCTGCACAGAGGACTGTCCGTTACGCACATTGTGTGCAAGTGTTTCTTTAGCGAGCAGTGGCCCGTGATGGTCCCCGTCATCAGGCGCAAGCCATTCCTGTCGAGGCGTAATATACGCCTGGTTAGCCTGCCATCTAAGGAGGGGCATAGCTTCCCTGAACTGCCTGCAGCCCGGTGTCGAGGTCCACCAGTTCTCCGCTTATGTGTGGATGAACTCCTTTAGCCACCTCCATAGCTGGTTGAACGGGATGGGTACGATAGGTTCGGGTCCACAGACTGATGCAATATTCAATTTATGTAAGTACTTATATTGTGAAGATTCACTGGACGATACCAAAGACATTGAGCCTCTCAGCTGTCTTTGAAGCTAATTCCCTAAGAATGTAATTTAAATCTAACCAAATATTTCACTAATATGCACGTGCAGTATTGTTAGATAGGTTAGTCTTCTCTGCTTCATTGATAATCGGAGGAATGTTCCGATGCGTCAGAGGGTGCTCAGCGACCTTTCACACGACGTAGATGTCGCTGGCACGGTGAGGAGCAAAACTACTAACCTTTCTACTTGGTCAATCATCGCCCTCGGAACTTTGGGTAGCCAGTTCTCTTGCGTACTCTCGGAGAGTCTTCACTTTAGGTATTGCTAGGTATCTTCATTTGCAGTGCTAGTGAGTCAATATCAAAGTCGATTGCGTGAACGCCTAATTCGGCGTGGATGTCGCTTGCTGATAATTCCTTTGAATGGTTAAGAAGAAGAGATTCAAGCTGGGCGAGGCGATTAAAAAAAACCAAGATACGGAGGAAGGAGGAGAAAACCTTTACCAGGTAGCAAAATGTGTCATTTGGCCCCCTCTGCCCGCCATTTCCGCGGTCCCTGGTAGGGTGTTGGGTGGAAGTGGGTGTAGTTCTCATACTGCTAGTGATTGCTACACAAACAAACCGCTGCAGTTTTTCGAGATTTCTGGGCTGTGCTCACGTCTGTCCTGGGCCACCAGACCCGTAGCCGTACAGTGAGCCGTATGTGAGAATTGGTCGGATGACTGTGGTGTATAGCCAGTAAGTGACCTTGGGGCTTATCCCTCAGTTCCTGCCAAGCAGTCGCTTGCACTGCCACCGGGATATGATGGCTTTTTTAGTGATGTAGTTGGTTTGTTTTGCCCAATTTAACTGTTTGTCCAAAAAGATGCCCAGGTATTTGGTTTTAGTTGATAGGCCGTTCCAAAGAATCATGGTAGTTCTCGTAGGATTATTGGCGATAGGTGCCTAATAATAGAGGCTAGGGGGCGTTTGACCCGAGAACATTGATGCGCCGCGGGTTTCGCCTCGGTGCGGGTTTCCTTGTGTTGGTAGTTAGTGTAAAGCGGATCCTTCTGTGGTCTGAGCAAAAAGGCTCGTCCATGATGCGCCAGTTTGTGATGAGTTTTGTCGCGTTTTCTTTAGCAAGTGTTAAATCTATGATCCCTTGTCCTCGGACTGTGACCCAAGTGGGTTCAGAGCCGCGGTTTACAATGTTAAGGTTAGTAGAGAATAAATAGGTGGATAGTACCTCTCCCCTAGAGCGGGTGATGGGTGTTCGAGTCGGTGTAGATGATCATGGCTAAATTGGCGCGTTTGCAGTTCTGTACCAGGTCGGCCATTTCTTTTGGCGGGCAGTTTGCGTCCTCGCATGGCATGTATACCAAGGCCAGTACAATATCTGGAACGCTAACTTCGGTCTGGAGCCTGACAGCTGTCAGGTCTCTGGAACAGAATTGAGTGAGTGGTGTGTTAGGAGTTTCTTTGGGTATGTAGGCGCAGGTTCTTGGTTTGTGTGATGTGTGTTTTGAGAATTATCTTAAGTCCGATATCTTACGTCCGTAAGCGTGCCGTGGCGGTCTGGCTATGCTGGACCTTTGCTATCTGCACCTTTTAACACTGAGTTTAATTTTATTGTTTTTTTTTTTTTTACTACAATTGTAGTGTAAACCACCATCACCATTTTACGCGTAGGTACGACACCGCGTTTTATTGAAAATGTAACTAAGGGACTTACACATTTTTGAAAAAGCTTTGAAAAGTTTTTATCGCACGATAACCTTTCTTTCCAAATCGATTCGACCCGACACGAACAGAATCTCAATCCAACATAGTTTTAGCAGTGAAACAGCTTTTCTGCATCACTGCTAAAACTATGTGTCAGAAAGACACAGACAACCGAATGATTTCGTAACTATTTCTTCTTGCCAAATACAAAATACTTTAGCCCTTCAATAAGTACAAACAAACCGATAAAAAGTTTTAGTGTGAAAAGAATAGATAGCCTATAATGTTCCCACTGCTGCGACACAGGCCTCCTCTCTTCGAGGAGTGGGCTGCATTCTACCACGCAGGCCCAGTGCTGGTTGGTAGATGTCAAATGGCTTCTAATTTGGCTCTAGGATATGTAGGTTTCCTCAAGATGTTTACCTTCACCGTTTTGAGAGCAGTGGTGATGACATTATTGACACAAAGTAAAGCGCCTGTCTTGTTTCGAACCCACGACCTACAACTCGTAAGTTGGGGCCCGTTACCACTGGGCCACCACTGCTCTCCGAAACTATTAGTCACTTGCCAATTACTTTGATTTAGATACTTACCGATAAAAAATCCTTTTGAAAGTAGTTTTTTATTGAACGATATACATATATTTGGGTAGAACCTTTTTGTTTTTGCAACTTTATCCGCTACTCACTCTCAATTGTAATAACACGGATTTACTATATCAAAACAATGAGCATGACTTATTTTATTAGTTTTGTTATATTAGCAATTTCTCTATTTATCATAATCGGAGTTAGCAGTTTAGAAGTTAGTAGCTGGGTGTTACCATGTTAATATTTCACTCATCTTCGTTAGCATCTCGGCCTACTGTAGACGTCCATTACTGGGCATGGCCTCCTTCAAGATTTACCACAAGGACCGGTGTTTCACTGCCCGCATCTAGCTTTATACTTTCAATCTTTGATTAGTAAATATACTTGTATTAACTATCGCCAACACTCTTCCATCTAGTCGCTTCTAGTTTTCTTTCACAGTTCATTTCTTGCAAATATGAAGAATTCTTCTGATTCTCTTATAATTTTCCCATTGTAATCTTATTGTAATTTCTTTAGATTGACACGACGCGAGTGGTGTCGTTATGTGTACGAAAATAAACACTAGATTTATGTATTTGCTGAATATGAAGAATATTTTTCAGCAGTACCAAATTGCTGATGATGTGTAGCTAGGTAAGTCGTAAACAACAGCGAAAAAAGAAAAAAAAAAAACACTTTTATTAGTTATCAAATCATTGTGATGAATTTGGCCGCCCGATTTTGGAAGGAGATGGCAATATTGTATTTTTTTTAATTTAAGCTCTATTGACGCAGTATCGGGCCAGGGCCAGGGTCAGGGCTTTCCGGGTACATGCACCCTAATTGCGTAACCCACTTTCAATCACAATCTGAAGGATATTACTAATCCACTGCTTATTATGTTGTAAAAGTTTGTGTGCTCGACAAATTAAATAACGCAATAAATGTTGTTGAACTGACAAAATGAAAGCCATTGGTACTGTAAGTGTGTTATGCAAGTACCCACGGGTCGCCGGGCTCCTTGTTTTTTTACG
The DNA here is from genome assembly GCA_914767755.1 of Agrochola circellaris. NCBI lineage: Eukaryota > Metazoa > Arthropoda > Insecta > Lepidoptera > Noctuidae > Agrochola > Agrochola circellaris. The sequence goes on along the minus strand of OU611846.1, from coordinate 9,667,602 downwards.
TCAGATATCCTCCCGACCAACAACTGCGAGCCCGGACGACCCGAGACCCGGGCATGAGTGAACCAGTTTTTAAGTTGTTGAAACCAACTGCATAACTATGAAGAACTGAAGACATAAATTGATAGCACAGACAAGAGATGATACTGTATAAAATATTTTCAATAATTTCGTTGTCGATTTTAACTTGAAAAATATTTTGAACGTTATGAATTTCTTTTAAATTAAACTAAGATAAATCTTTGCATGATGAACGTGCATTCTATCAAACAGACGTAGTTTATAGCATATTTGCATGTTAAAAAATTGAGCGGCACGGTTCTCATGGCGACGCTACGACGGCGATAGAGGCAGACGGTCTCCATGACGACACCGGAGACTTCACACGCGGAGTAGGTACGGGTACGATCAATCCCGGGCGAAGGAAGCCTGCGCCCACCCCGCCGCCACCGCCGCAGTCGTCGCCACTGCGCGTCGCGTTCGTTGCTGCGGTCAACGCGCACTTTCCTCACACATTTTTCCATTAATTTTCTTCTTTTATACCATAGCAAATATGTATGTTTTTTACATAAGTCCCGTCGAACAACTCTCAACCTTACCAATTTTTTGTTATTCAGGTCATTTATCTTAACCCTTAGTTTACCTGGTGATCCCAAATCACTTAATTTACCCGATGGAGTCCATGAGACTCCTTGCACAATAATCATTGATTATGGTCAAAATAAAAGCAACATATGTACTCAAAAATGGTTTATTATACTTAGCAACATTATACTTATATGTTTTAATATCACATTTCGTTATAAGTTTGTAACAGTCTTCTTGACAATTGAAAAACCTAATAGACTAAAAAATAAGAAAACAAAAATCAATGGCAACTTCTGGCTCAAAACTTAAATACAATATATTATAATTTTAAACTATTTCCTTCTATAATAAGTTTAAAATATAATCAACTTTTAAAAACTAAATAAAAATTGGAACACGTTTATACAAAAAAAAAAAACCTGCAGCGCTTTTTACTCCTTATCTTTAGCTGCACACCGAACACAGATTTTCTTTGTACATGTCTTGCATTCTCACCTGAATCCTGTGTTTCCTCGTCGCTTGACGTGTCAGGTGAGCACTCTGAATCTGAGTCATGGTTAGAAGGTATGCATCCATCTTCTGAATCGGAAAACAATTCGTTTGGCACTATTTCATCTTGTGGTCCATCGTGTTGTTCTTGCTCCTCGTCGTTAGACTCCTCATCATCACATCTGAGCCAGTCTAGTACTACCGAGTCAGCTTCGGGTTGAAGTAAATTGACTGACCGACTGTGTGAAGCCATTTGGTAGCCTAAAACACAAAAATAACACTGAATAAATGATAACGTAACAATCCAGCGAAATAATATTTTTATCACACAAATACCCCCATGGAGTCCAGCGGACTCCATAGGCACAATTACTCACCTAAACGCGTGGCGCAGCCGCACGTCCCCTTCACCCCGCGTCCGGACTGCTTCTGCAGGAAGGTACTGAGACGCGCGAAAACAAAAACGCGACAATAAAGTTTTTAGACCAAAATGAAACTTCGCGCGGAGTCCCTGGGACCTAACAGATAAATTAAGGGTTAATTCCATAAAATAAGTCTTAGTAGAGGATCCCCCTTAGTAGAGGAAACGATCTTCACCCATCTGTTTAATGGATGAAAAGTATTTTAAATCAAATTTAGTACGTATGTCAGAGAAAAAACCGCGACTGGCAAAAAAAATCCTGGCCAGATGAAGAATGACCTTTTTAACATTGCAAGATATACACCATATGAACGAGCCTTTCAAGGAGAACCTTTGCTACTAATTCGACTTTTGCCAATTGTTAGTCTATTCGGAGTTAATGACCTAAATAGGTGGCCACCAAGTTTAAGATTGTTCTTGGTGCCCAATAGCCATAAGTGATATATCAATGGATAGTGATAGTGCTTTATTTGTTACTCAAACGAATTAACGTTAAAAACGAATAAGTGCAATTTTTAAAAAAAGTGAAAAAGAAAAAAAAATTGTCATAGTCTGGCCAGGAATTTTTCAGCCAACCCACTCGCAATATATTTTTTAACATAAGTATTAAATTTGATATAAAATTATTGTCATTCATTAAACAGATGGGTGAAGGTCGTCCTTAATACCTAATAGGATCTCAGACCATCTTTAAGAAAATTAATACACGGGTTCGTTTGTCTATGTAAGTCTTAAGTCATCGTTATCAATTCATCATCAGCCTTTAAAGACCGGATCGCTGTCCTGGCTTCGTTGGACAATGCCGTAACCCAGTTCGTAGATTCATTCTTAGACCTTGCGAATTTTTCTCGTTGCTACTTAAGATTTTATCGTCAAGCTAGATTTTTTATATTTTTGTTCATTGCTGTGAACCAAATGAGGCGGTTCATGCAGAGGACAACCAAATAAAAAAACTAAAAAAAAACTTGAGCTCCTTTACGATAACATTGCTTATTCTTCGTAACTTGGCGATGTAACTTACACAATAAACTTAACGCAACATGTAGTACTGGCAACGCTTCGTCGGTTTTTCCTGATCTTGGCATTGGTCCTGCTTTGTTTGCAACATGTTTAAAATACAAATTAAAGATTAAAAAGAATAGAATACTTTCTATTTACTAGACTTATTGTTTATGTTACTGTACTTATAAGCTCGGAACTAACTCGAATGCCTTCAGATTTTTCAGCAAAACCAATACACCATGTATACGCAGTAAAAATTCCGGTCCGAATATTATCAGTATTCGGTAGTCTTATCTTGTCAGGAATCGTATATTATTTAAAACTTTTTAATTGACTATCTCTGGTAATATACCGGTTATTCAGGGATCGTACAACCCCGTTACCCTTAAGCGGGGTTGTACGATCCCTGATTAACCGACGACTTACTTAATTCTTAGAGGTCTCGCCCACGGCGACTTTTTGTAGCAATGCAATAGCGATGCTGTCGCGCATGTGTATCGATACAGCCGCGATGCTGTCGCTGGCTGTGTACCTTCGCCCAGATTCTGTGTATCGCTACTATCACGATGCTGTCACCTCCCCAGCACCCCTCCCTCCAATCTCCACCCTTCGTTCCCCCGATGTCGTCAGAAACGGTCGTGCGTGTGCATCGATACAGCTGCGCGTTTGCATCGTTTTCTGTCGCACGGTGCTAACGCAACTAACACGCGATAGTAGCGATGCAGAAGCGCGTTTACAAAACGCGCGACAGCATCGCTACAAAAAGTCGCCGTGGGCGAGCGGCCTTAAGGACCTCGCGCACTAGACGGCCAAAACCACGACCAGTGGTCGGCACCGACCAGGTAAACTATACAAACCGACCAAGTGCGCTATTCGTGTCGGTTTCTAGTTTACCTGGTCGGTGCCGTCTAGTGCGCAAGGTCCCTAAGAGTTAAGTAAGTCGTTCAGAAGGTTACGCGTTCATTCGGCTACCCATATGGAACATGTGTCATGTTGTACGGCTTAACCCTTTCAAACTCCATGAAACTGAAAACGCAATTATAACTATAACACTTTGAATAAGCATAATCAGCCTTTAACGTTCCCACTGCTGGGACATAGGCATCCTCTCTGTGAGAGGTAGTGGGCCATAATCCAAAACTTTGAATGGGTTAGCCTTCTAATTCTGATAATCGATTGAACGGCTAACCCATTGAAAAGTTTAAAACAAGTTTGAGGGAAAGGGTTTACTAAGCCGTTCAACGTGACGTTTTTAAAGGGATTTATTTACTTGTTCATGGGATATAGGGTTAAACAACAACTGTTTGGTTTGAAGGGATTTACTAACCAGTTCAGAATGTATCATTGGGATGAAAGGGGTAATCTGTTCATGTAGGATAGGGATAAGCCGTTCACAGTGTAACACATGGTTATGTATACACATGGTTATGGTTGGTATGGTGATAGGGTATTTTTTAAACCCATATGACTATCCGAAACGGTCCGGCGGTTAACTAATGTAGCAGTTAATTTTCATACTTGAAAAATTGCTGTCAATTTTTTTTAAATTATGTCGGGTTTCCAATTTATCTGGTCGAAATTGCTCATTCAAATACTGTGAAATAATTAGATATTTTACGTTTTCAAATATTAAAAGAAAACGTACCAACCACAAATTAAAAAACATTTATGAATGGCTGCCAATAAAGCATTTGAACACTACTGCCCCTCATAGGAGACGAACTCTAAACTATGTCATTCCCTTTCGTCGTCAACTTGATTTTTGAAACTATCCTCTGCCTCAGCGCGCTCACGCACGAGTAGGCTTGATTTAAAATATGTACTGTTGAACTTCAAAAATGATTCTACGTGTTCGCATAAAGCTTCGTGCAGACTAGCGCGACGCGACACCGGTTATTGTTATACCGTGAAGGTTTCTTAGAAATTGTATAGTTGGAGTCGCGTCGCGCTAGTCTGCACGAGGCTTAAATCTGGAGAATGCATTCCAGCTCCCGACATTATACTTTGGACCATCTAACTAGCTAAAAGCGAGGGTCCTTCCATCTTCGCATCAGACCCCTCAATCTCAGTCATCAAGTAAACAGTTTCGCTGTGAATAATGAATCGACCTGCAAAACAAGTGGTCTGCTACAATTCACTGAAGGCGTTTATATGTTTTTACGGAATGTGGTTCACTGCAGGACATGCCTCTCCTCAAAAGGATAAGAAACAGGCATTGATCAATCTGCTTTCTCAGTGCAATTATGTAGCGTTATTTGCGCCCGTTTAATATTAGATCTAATTTAATGAAAATAATTGTACCTACTTTTGGATACTATAGGTAATATTTCAGTGGTGTGCCACGTGACCTTGACCCCAGAGCATAGGCCTAACCTGCCCCAAAAGCGTTCAGTTAAAAGTTGGCGGTCGATAAATAAGATGGGGTTCGCGCAAGCGCCAACATTCCCGCTCACCGAATCGATCTGCCCGCCCACGTGACGCAACGCATTTGCGGGGATTCTTTGCGGACACCTCAGGCTTTATACTACAAGTTTACACTTGGAGCCTGGACCAAGGGACCAGAGAAGCAATGAACGAAAAGGAAACTATATAGATTTCATCCTACACAAGCCATTTCTTTATAATCATGTTATATAATCCCTACTAGGAATAAACAACCATACGAAAAAAAAATTACCGACTTCCAAAAAAAAGTAGGTACTACAAAGTGAAAAATAACTTTAATTTCGGAAGTCGGTGTCTTTGATTTTGAAATTTCGTTTATTTGGCACTTTGTAGTGTATTTCTTTGGAAGTCGTTTTTTTTTTTGTAAAAAGGTTTTATTTTTCACTGTTTAGTTGTGGTGACTAACCCACACAAATTCAATTACCACTACCTGCTATCTAAATAACAGTGACAGGAAATTATTGTAACATCATTGACATGGGCTAAGTGGAAAAAATACGTATTATTGAAGCTAAATCAAAAACTACCCAAGCAAAGTTAATAAAATTTAAAACAGATGAACATGGAACCTCCTCCTTTTTGGAAGTGGGTTAAAAAGATACTGTAATAAAATGCGTTCAATTCAACTTACATTTCTTTATCTATTTCCAAGATTTTTAAATATTAGTTAAGTCATAACTTGATCAAGTCATAACTTGATCTAGCCATTACGAAATACTTTGGATAAAACGAAGGTAGATGCCCATAAAAACGTCATCCGTCTTCGCATTTTTATAATTACATTACACAATATTATGAAAATTAGTTCTGACTAAGGTGGAATAAAAGGTTACGCTCTAGACAGCGGAGTATTACTTGGCCGGTTTCCTAACGTTACCAAGCTGCCGCCCTCGGATTGGCTCCCCAGGTCATTCCACAGGTTGTAAAAAAACAAAAAACGCTCCTGATTATTTTTAAGTCTATGATTTCGAAATAAAAATCCTTTTGATCTTAATAATAGTAAAATACTAATTAGTGGGTAAATAATAAATAGTTAGGTTCGATTTATATGGTGGAGTATGTGGGCCGCGAGACTACAGTCCACCCGGTCCCCAACCAATATATTACGCCATTTATATTCTCATTAGTTGTTTCATTTGATGAGATTATCTTCGCTCCCCCGAGGTTGAAGCTCATCATTTCTTGTAAACATAATATTGGTTGAGTTTCATTTAAAGTTAACAGACTGTAAAGATATCTGAGTCTGATGAGGAAAGTTATGTGTCTCTAGATCAAGCTGAATACTACCAACAATAAATAACCCCATAAAAGTTATAAAGTTTATGATTATGATAGACTTCTAATTTAATACACTGTATTTTTTACTTTTATTTACTATATATATTAAGTCCCTACAAATATATAAAAAACAATCTGATTATAATATTTAATTATGAGTATTATTTGTTTTACAGCATATTTAGAGGAAGATCTGACATGTATGCATGACAGGGTGTGAAGCCTTATACTGTCCCATTGCCAAAGGTCTCTCCCATAGTCTTCACACTTCCCTATGTGTATTTATTTATTAGGCAGTATTGTGTTGTCTTTTCTGACTAATCTATAATAAATACTTCCAAGTCATCACTTTAGCATTGTAGCTACTAACCATGATACATAATTGTTTATCTCTGTATCACCCTAAGTATGACTGGTAGAAAATGCCTACAAATTTAAGTATAAAAGGCATTAAGTCTGCTTCCTGTACATTTGTGTGCTTGGATTGGATTATAGAAATGCATCTAGATTTTCATAATGCATTAAAATTATGGCATTAAAATAACAATGAACTAATGGATAATTTATGCTGACGTATTTTTTTTTTATCTTCGAATTCAATTTTAAGACTAACAATTAATCTACACTAGCCAATCTGCATAATTGGTTGGTCGAAGCTGCCATAAATATCCTAGTTAAAAAACCATTATGTATGACTGAACAGATTATCTAAATAAGAAAAAAAATCTGCAAATATCTATGAATTAGATTAAGAAGGTAAAAACAAGTTAAAAACACCGTTTAAAAATCAAAACTACATTTCTGCATCTTGATGAAACAAGAAAGTACATATCTAAAATCATCCGGTATGGCATGTACAGAGTATTAAAGTAGAAATATAATCATCATTAATTTGATTAAGAAGTATATTGTACAAAAATAATAATTTACGATTTTATCACTAAAATAATAACATTAAATATGTACAGTTAACCAGGGTAATTGTAAACAGTAAATTTAAGCAGTAATTGGAAACAGTCGCTACAATACCAGTCCCTGGGTAATTACCATTTCTGATGACCCCTTGCTTATTCTGCCTACATTATTTTACAGTGGTTAACCCTACATAGTCAAAATGGGGAATTTAGGGAAAATTTAACCCAATAAAGATTATGCAAGACCTTAGTAGTGATTCATTAATCAATTACTACTACTAAACCCCTTTATATTTATTTTAATCGGTTACAGGCTTTACATTTTAATAATTGCTATTGATTGTGTGGCTACAAGCTATTTGTAAATAGGAAAATCCCACCTCTAACCCGAATTGCGAATTAATCAACTCGTATTTCTCATTCTCACGTGAATCATTTCAGTCGGTCAATGTCAACAGTAAGTAGACCTCCTGGTATTTGGTACACAATTTTTTATTGGAAGTGCAGGATTCCGACTGTATCTCGATTATAGATCTTAAATGTGAATTGAATCAATGCGTCAGATTAACGCACTAACACTTAAGTAAATAAATAAATAGCCCTCTAGTCAACACGAAGATACCGGTGAAGCGGAATTAGAATGAAGTACGCGGCGCGAGTCGCGGCGGCCGTGTGCCACGTCATTGCCGTGACCCACTGACATAGTTCCGCGGGGCCGCCTGCACCGATATCTGCACGCGCCGCGCTCTTCCTCTACTGCCCCTTTACTCTTTTACCTATAATTTGTATTTCAATGAATTTGAATCATAATATATTCATTGTTAAGACGAAAATTTGTGATTTCATTCGATTTGTTAAATGGCAAACATGCTCTTTAACATCCTCAATCTTTAATATCTAGTTAGATATCTTGGTTTAATACTTTATTTGTTTTAAGATTGTGAAAGGGACTTATTCTTGAGGCTGCTATTAAAAATGAAATCATTACTAAGTACCTACTTAATCTTTATAACATATGGGTCACATAAGCTTCTAAAAATTGTTAAGAAGTTTCCAGTTTTAGTTGGCCTATCGAAGAGTGGAATAAAAATCTTGCGATTGAGTTATGCAATGGATGACCTTGTTATCTAAATTGTGCACTTGACACAAATACTGTTCCATTTCACTTTCATGTAGGTACGAGTGCCTACGTCACGGCTTACAACGTATCGCTGTATGTCGCGCGATTTAGTCATTTATTTTATGTAATGCTTTATAAAATATTCTAAATTAAATTGCCAGCTTCACAAAGAATTAGTTCAAATGAAATAAAGAACCAGAAAAATGTGTGATCAATGATTATTTACTTTGAATACATCAAAGACTCATTCCCCATTTAATTCAATTCGAAACAACAGGTAAACCCTTTACTACTATCTATTTTATTTGAAATATAATTTCATACTTCGTTTAAAAAAATTCATCGTAGAATAATATGTTGAATAGTTAATCGTAGTAGCAGATAATAGTCATTATTACAACTTATTTTTATATTATGTACCGCTTTGCCCCATAAGCCACACAATAAAGTTATTAAAACATTTGCCTATATCTTGACGTTGATTGTTTATTATATTTCGGTCGTGTTTCGCAACAAATAGATGGCTAATGAAATAGCAAACAATTTTTTGTTATGTATTTATACGTCGTACTAAATCGTATGTACTCGGCTTCATTCGGCAAGTTCAACCTAGTCGTGTCGGTGAGCGAGATCGCAGGAGACTTCGTTTAGTTAGGAGTGACGTTGGTGTGACTAGCGAGTCTAGCGACTAGCGATACTGTTGTTGTTCAGTCCGTCAGTCCACCTTCTCACGCTCTTGCTCTTAGCCATCGTCGTCACCGTCGTCGCCGCCGACGTTCTGCGTCGTGTCGCGCCGCGCCGCCCGTCGTGTTGATAATTTGTAAAGCGGCGAACGAAAAGGATGTGTGTATATCTACGTCTCGCCTTTCAGTTGACTTTCATCGTCGTTTTGTAGCGAACGTTTCGCACGGATATCGATAGGAAATTGCACTATCACTACGTAATAAAGTTATTGCATGTTAAAGACGGCAAATATTAAAATTTAACGAGACGTAATACAAACTTCAGTAGTTTTCGGTTAATTGGTTTTGCAGTGGAATTAAGAGTGTGGATTTAGAAACCTTCATAGTATTAAAAAATAGCGTCGCGGCGGTCGTGGCGCAATGCAGTGTATGTTTGGATGCGGATACGTTTTGTGCTGTTTAAAATTGATCCTGGGATACATACGTTTCTCAAACAGTGGCAGTGAACGCTTGAGTGTGTCATAGCCATGCTGCCTATGGTACAAACAGAACCTGTGCTTTTCAACTGCGGTGTCCACTCAGTCACTGTGGCCGCATCTCCTCCGGCCAGATTGCCACCCTCGCTTACTCCAGATTCGGATGTGGATGAGCTAGTCGACATATTCTTCGACGTTGATGTTGCTGTTAACACTTTGCCGAGGTAATTTGTAAAACAATACCTTTTACAGACAGTATACACAATGATTATAATAACATGGATCTAGACATTATCAATATTGAATCATGAATTCATGATACACTGTTGTGTAAACAGATCTTTTTAGCCTTACAATTTTGTTTATCGTACATTTTCCACTTACCATAACGGTACCTACCTATGTATGTATTTAAATACGGCGTAGCAATATTGGAGACGTACACACAAGAACTTTCGTTTCAGTTTTGTTGATTTCATGCTGAAATGTTTGTTTCACGAAGTTTACCCTATGATTCAAAACGATAGGTATTGTAATCAGTCAAGTCACAACACCGGACCAATGACATACAATACCGAGACCCAGAATGATTGCGGGTCACATAATGAAGATAAAATTAGTAATTACGAGTGATAAGAAAATATTAAACCAACAATATAATGCTAATCCATTTAAGCTTGATCATAGGTTGAGAATAAATTAAAGGGGCTGGTAAAAATAGGTAAAAAATTATATTACGTAATATGAAACTTAAAACATTTCTGTTAAACCAAGAGAAATTTCGTTATCGTATCATTATATAACTTAATGAAATTATTATTTTTACACAAGCTGCTAGAAGTGTGGCTCACACTTTAGAATCAAAATATTTTATTTCAAATAAACCTACATGGGCACTTATGAAACGATTATAATAACATTACTACCCTTAAAGTGTCCCTATTTAACATAAGGCTTTTAAAGACAATTATTTATTTAACTATTTATGTACACACACACATATAAATATTATGTTACAGAATGGAAAAAGACAAACTTCTTACAAAAATAAATAACTGACTTCCAAAAAAAAATCCTACAAGGTGAAAAATAACTTTTTAATTTCGGAAGTCGGCATTTTTGGTGTAAAATTTTCGTTTTTTGCCACCGACTTCCAAAATTAAAGTTATTTTCACTCTGTAGTGTTTTTTTAGAAGTCGGTTGTTTATTTTTTGTATTTATTTTTATTTTTCACCTTTTAGTTGTGGTACCTACACTACCTACCCCACAAATTCGAATACCCCACTACCTGATATAAACTCGCTACATGTTGTAAATAACAGTGACAGGAAGTTATTCAAACATAATGCACATAGATTAAGTGCGAAAAATACTTAAGTTAATAAAATTGATATGGGACCACCGTGCAAGCTTCCTCTACCAAATGAATGAGAATTTTCAAAATCGGTCTACAATTGACGAAAATAACAAACGATAAACATGAAAAAAAAAACAGATAACGAAGAACTTAGAACCCCTCCTCCTTTTTAGAAGTCGGTTAAAAATAAATTAAAGGAATGAAAGGATGATAGAAATCGTGATCACGAATTAACATTTTTCTGCAGTACAGAGTTTGCAAGCTTTATAATTGCATGATTATCTATCAATACAAGAGAGGAATCCATGACTCATGTTTTATAGAGACACTGATTCTACCATGTTTGGAAAACTGAACTTGACAATGTACATTTTTCTGCTTCATTTCTATACCTACTTGTTTCATCATTAGAGACAGAGAAAAAAATACGTCGTTGATAAAAATATAAAGCGACTCCTGCATTATAGATACCAATCCACCGCCGGAAACTCGGCCCACGGTTGCCGATTGAATAAACCTTCCAAAGAAAGAGTTCTAAAATATAGATAGCTTCAAAATTGCTATATAGGTATTGTGGGTATGTGTGGTTCCCCATGAAAATCTTATCTCCACAATATGGTAGTCTATCTACGCAACACACCTGCGCACAGTCACTCACTAGGTATAACAACTTTGTTTTTCTTACTGAAAAGAGGAAACTCCATCCAATTTGAAACGAACGGAAATTAAAAATGTTAGCGGTATGAAACTAGCTACACAAAAAGGGTTTTTTATGTTCTGCTTCCCCAGCTCTAGTAGTTAGGTTTTCAAATAAAAGCAATACGGGTAACCCTTTACTAGTATTCCGTTCCGGTTAACCCCACGAAATAAACTGAATGCGTCGTGCTAAGAGTGGGTTCGCGTGAAAATTTTAATAAAAAACGGCCTGAAGTTGTTGTCTTTGTCGTATTCACCCGTTATCAATTCTTATAATACCTTTATACACTATTGAGCAATATCATCAATGTAACAATTGCCTACAACTGTATCTGTTTTGGGTATTTTCTCTCGCGACACAGCTGCTCTGCAAGCAGCGTTTTTGGCTCCTACTTTGCTGTTACCAGGGTTGCCCAAATTCATTTAACATAACAGTACATACCAATGATTCGGACCATCATGAAAAATATTACCCAGTAAGCAAGGTGGTTTGTAGCGGTAATTCAACTAACGTTTAACTATTGCTTGTGTTATACCATAAAGAATTCACAATTTGCTATTATCTGTGAAACTGTTAACACGTGTGCTTGTTTAACTTGTTTTTTATTCAAGGTTTTGAAAATGCAGACCTCCTTGAAAGATCAAAGTAATTTCCTTTCCGCAAGATTCAATAGTTTCAATTAAATCCATTAAACTTATAGCTCTATTCATTTGCATCTATTTAGACTGGAAACAGACTTACCCGATTTCAGAAGCAGTTGCAGCATTTCTGTTTAAAATTAATATGTACTACAAAACACTAACTTTGCATATATAGATCAGTATTGTATATTCAAATCCTGGTCACATTACGCTTACAAAATTACGTGTGTATTTTACAGAAGAAACCCCGGTTGACGTAACCATGTATTCATCGTAGGTAGGTACTGCACCCTCAACTTTCAAAAGTGAAAGTCTTCAAAATCGGCCTAGTAATTTTTGCGTGACGCTCTAAGTGATAGACAAATAGGCGAAACATCTAAAACAGCAGTGTTTCAATACTTGAATGTAAATACTTTTACTTTTACCATTTAAACAATCATTGGGGGTCATTTGTCCCTAATTTGACCCCCGATCCGGGGTTATTAAGTAGTTGTTCTCGGCCCAATAATGCTTTGTGTAGCGCTTTGCCTATACGTATTATTTCGAATTGTCGGTAAGTTTTAGTAACACCTATTTACGGAATTACCTTCTGAAATAATACACAAACGCGTCGAGATGTATGTATGATTAATTTCTTTATGCGTCGAGTACATTACATAACATTCGTATGAAGTGGGTACCTATGAATGACGATAATGAAAGAGAAAGAGGTACTATTTAAATTCCGTTTATCTAGCTGCTTTCCTATAAATAACCTTTTATATTATTTTGAGTATTTAATTATGCTTTATTTCTGTAGAAGTTGTAGCTGTTACACTTAATACGTTTGTTAATTATTATAACATTGCTGGAACATCCTGATAGTAGTTTACAGTTTGCTAGCAATAGTTTTAGCACTTGACTTTGCTTCGGCTTCTACGCCTTCGTCACTTCACATGTCACACTAACACGAATACTGATGTTCTTTCGAGTGCTTTACAGAAAAGTAAAAATGTTAATGAGCTTATAGTTAAGGACCCGCAAGGCACCCAGGTTTATTTATTTCGTTGTCTGGTTTTAACACTTCCATTTTTGTCTCTAACTTATGGATGCTTGCTTGAATCTATTTATTTCAGGGCCACAGTAATGAATATTTCGTTTCTTTATTAGAATTGCTTTGTTAGGACAGTCCCCCTGAAAATTAATATTGCTGATATTTAAGAATATGAAATCTGCGATAGAATACAATTAGCGCCGATTTCATATTTGTATCATACGTGTAGCAAATTAAAATTCTTAATCAAGTTGGTGCAGAATAACGCTTGACTGGTCGATTATATCACTACCAAGTATTCTCGCGATCTTATAACTCAAATGTTTTTTTACTCATGACTTCATTCGGAGTAAAAACACCTTTTGAGAGCATTAGGTGCAACTCTTGCTTTTGTAGTTTCATTTTCATGTTCAGGAAGTGTATGAAAATGAGTTTTTTAAGAAACGAATGGGTGATGGGCTAAACTGAACTCAATTATGGTCAATACATTTGCCTACTCAACTCCGGACCCCCTGAGAAAACGAAAAGGTGAAAAACAGTACCTATTAAACCGGCTAATAAAGCTATTTGTTAACTATATTCATAGAGCTCACTAGACCTGTAATTACATCATTTTGTAGCCAAAATTAATCTGAGGTCATTTTTCAACTTACTTACTTTTAATAAACATTTAAAAGAACGTTACAAAACCATGCTGGAAACAATATTTTAAATATTCAAGATTCATATTCGCTTTTGATCCATAAACAGCAATGTGTTTTCGTAGTTCCAACCTACTTAGATACTCACATTATGTCAGAGTCAGAACTAGTGTGGTCTAAGCAACACGACCTTACTAGATGTAATAAAATCAGACGAGAGCTTATAATAAAGTTGCTTATGTTGGTAGTCAAGTAGTTGTCTCGATGACGAATACCTGTTGAGTAACGAACGATTGAAAAAGCGAAACCTTCGACTGCGGAGCGCTGACAATACTTACCAACTTTCACCTATTCGAATTTAAGTGTCAATTTAACTCAAACAAAATAAATATTGAGTTATGCTAATGCCATAGGGACAATACAATCCAGGTATTGTCCAATTAATTGATTCAATATTTTCAAATGTTAGTGTAAATAGTGCAGGTATGATACACCTGGGTCTGTATCATCGCTGAAAATCGTTTAAATTATGTACCAAGCTCAAATACAGACAGGATATGACTTGAGTATGTACGAGGAGCTAGATAGAGGCTTCAAACATTTTCGAGAATTATTATACTATTTCTGGTCACGCTTGTGGCGCGTTGTTGTTATTCCGAACATTATTATTTCAAGGTTGCGCGGCCGTCGCAGTGAGGTTGCGTAGTGGGGCTCCTCGGTAGGCGTCGTTCAACTGGTATCTCTGTCCCTCTTTTGCATTAAGGTTCAGCTTACTCTGTACTTGGCATTTGATATGAGCCGCGTCAATGTGAACATAACTATTCCTTGATAGTCAGTCCATTACGATAGTGTACATCCTCACCTGGTTAAAGTTTTGATAATATATAAATACCTATTTAAGAAACCTGAATAAATACAATACACTACTCGCTTAGTAGCAAATATGAGTCATACTCTCGCACTATTTTATAATAATTATAAATTGATTGGGGAATCTGTATAGTAAAGAATGCTTCCTTTGTTATTATTTGTTTTATATGTAGAATTTAAGTAGATTTCCACCACCACTGTTACACTATTTTAGATTACATACGTAGTTATGTAAATTAGAACATTATTTTTCACAAAAACGAATGTCTTTATAAAATCACCATTCATCAGTAACACATTTTTTTGTAATTGTTTCAAACCATCATACTTTAATAATAGTTTATTTTGTTTGCTGCTTCTGTAGAATTGAATCCTGTGACCTCCAACTGGGAGACACATGGAGGGGGATGCAAGGCAAGATGAGCGTGACAGCGCCGGTTAAGAAGATAAGAAAAAAGTCAGACAATAAGCCACAATCTCAAATGTACGTATAATACGCTTGACATGTGTATATTGGTGGAAATGTCTGGGTTTTTGAAATTTACAGTAACTTTAAATGAAACCCTATTATTTTCCATAACGTTTGTGGTTGTATTTTTTCGTGTTCAAAGGAAACCTCCAGGCTCACCGGAAGTAGAGTATAAGTATCTTCAACAAAATCTTTTTATTGGTTTGTTAATTCAAAAATGCATGGTTTCGTTGCAATGCAATTCTATGGCTAAAAAGAAAATACTCCATGTGCCACAGTGGGCATGATCTGAGTACTGCTAAAATTATAATAAGTAAGTAAGTATTCGTTTCAACAATAAAATATTTTAACTAAGGGACTTATACAACGTAAAATAAACTTAGTAAGGGATCTCGAGCACCAGACGGCCACGACCACTGGTCGCAGCGACCAGGTAAGCTAATAAAAACCGATACGAATCGCGCACTTGTTCGCAACGGCCAACTAGTAGCAGACCGGGCCACGGACCTCGACTGGCCGGATTCGTGGCCGTCTAGTGCGCGAGATCCCTTAAAGTTCAGATAGCCTACCTAATAGATACGTAGTATTATTAGCTGTTGTGTGTATTCGATGCACTAAGTTTCCTAGGAAACCAAAACGTCTAAGGACTTCGTGTATGACGCCATTGAAGGTTATACTCAAATTTATCGTTATCGGCAATATTTATCTATAGTTATAATTATTATCGATAGGCAATCGCTAGGTCAGCATGTCAAAGGAAACTTAAGTCTTTTCTTTTTTTTTAAGTGTAAATATTAATTATGTTCACCTTTTGACTACTAGACTAGCATCAGGGAGCATTTTGGTTAGCAGTAAAAAGTTTTAAATGGGGTTGTTGAAAACCCCTTACGACACCGTGACCCGTTTACCCCGTTAAACCACACAGTTATTGTATAAAGGGTAATCCTTATTCCATGAACGGGTTAGTAAAGCCCCGCAAAAAAGTTTTAAAGGGTTAGCCGTATAATCGGTTACCGTAATAATAAAGCTAACCTATTCCAAGTGTTTGGCTGCTTTTCCACCAGAGATGTGCTACGTCCACCAATCATATTCATAGGCTGTGTAGCCCAGTATGGGACCAATGAATATGTTTGGTGGAAATCAAACGCATCCATAGCAACGTAGCATTTCACATCTGGTGGAAAGGCACCCTTATCGTTATAATTGGGTTTGCGCTTCATAAGGTTAAGCCATGCAAAATGTAACATACGCCATACTGGTAATCGAATGAACGGATAGGACTTAAAACTTAGGCGGGGTTTATGGTCCCGAACAAGAATAATTTTATATTTTTTACAATGTAAAATCCAATATTCTAAGTTATCCTATACAACGTGTCCCATAACTCTAAGGTTATATGCTATAAGTAAAAATAATAGGTACAAAAAGTCTTAGAACACGTGTTCCAAAAATACACAGTTTCGAAGATAACATAACAGTAGACTCTCGATGTGTTTTATCTATGTTTCATTGATAAGTACGAGTAAATCATTTTCATTCAAACCAAGCATTCATATTTAAAGCTAAGAAAATGCGACATTATCATATTTTTTCTTTTATGTAAGTACCTACAAGACTAGTCGGAATAAAAAAAAAAAATTAAATATATTTCACGTAAGGGTGTTTTACATAAATAATCGTGACTCTGTCGAATTATTTTGAATGAAAGAGAAGAGAACCAGAATGAAAAAAAAAAGTAAAATTATTCATAATTATGCCAGTTGATTCTTTGACATGGTCTCATTAGGAGATATCAAAAGGAACACGTTGTATAATATTAATGAGATAAAGACCAAGGAAGGAATTAAATAATATAAAGGAAGGAGTTAAATATATAATAAGGACCTTCCATTACATATCCGATTATAAAACTATAATTTAAAATAAAAAATTGCATGTGAAATGTACAATTCAAATTCGAAATCATTTATTCAAACTAGGCTGAGAATCAGCACTGTTCGAACGTCAAAATTAAATAAGACAGTCCCCCAAAACGCCCACCCTTCAACACTTCCTAGTGCTTTATTATTAGCCTTATGTCAGATAGCACACGTCAATATATCATTCAAAAACATCGGGAACTATACTCGGGCAGAGATAAAAAATAACAACTAAACGTAAACAGAACACAAATAAAAGCCTCCAGGCCAATAAAAGCCTCCAGGCCAATGTTTTAAGACCTATCTCATGTTATGAGTATTCATTTTATCTGTATGGTCCACTTAAGTTGACAAGGGAAGATGAACGTTCGAAATAATGCATACGACTCGTGTAATCATAACAATAATTGTTATGATTAATTGTGCAATTTTTTATTATTTTAAAATACATACCTACTCCTATAAATATTCGTAACTTACCCGGGATGGGTGCATTTCTCAAAAAATCTTTAAATAATATTTTTGTAATGTTTACAAATAAATAATGATTAAAAATATACATTTATATCTATAAAAATATTTATGAACTCATATTGAAAAAACCAATTAAATTAAATGCATGCATCTATCAAGCTGTTCCTTTTGATATCCCATAACTCTAGGGTATTAATGTGACCATGTCAAAGAATCAACTATTATGAATTACCCCTATTGTTGTTAAAACATTATTTTCAACATTTATTTTGTTATTTGCATTTTGTGTTTCACGAACTGTGTCCAAATAAACTTTATTCTTTCTTTCTTTCCCATTTTATTTTATTTTTTTCGTTTTTCATCCAAAATAATTCGACAATGGCACGATTATTTATGTAAAACACCTTTACGTTAAATTTATAAGATAAAAACCATTTAATTCAGACTATTTTTGTCCATAAAAAAGAAATATGACAACGTCGCATTTTCTTAGCTTTAAGTATGGTTTGAATGAAAATGATTTACTCGTACTAATCAATGAAACTTAGATACACACATCGAAAGTCTAGTGTTATCTTCGAAACAATGTATTTTTGAATACTTGTTCCTAGGACTTTTTGTATTATTGTAGAGCATATAACCTTAGTTATAGGACATCAAAAGGAACACGTTGTATATTGCCAATATGCAAAGTACTTTGTCCAAAAGGCAAAGCAATTGATTAAAAAAATGCGCTGGCCATAGATGAATCCTGAGCGACGCGAGTGATTCATGGTCCTCGATATAAATCCGTTTTATTCAAGAGTTGCATACTATACTTTATACCATAACTACGAGAAAAAAAAGAAATTTAAAGGAAAAGTAGACATTTAGTGAAAAAAAAGGAAAATTAAATTAATTAAAATGCACATTAAAATTGCAACGATTACTAAAATTAAGAATAATTATTATTATTACTAATAATAATCAACTTGTGAAGCGATATTTATTTCCTGTGTATCGAGTATGTTTTCGCAAGGAGGTTGTATAGCATTGAGATGGAGGTCGCATAATATAGATGTGTTCTAAATTCAAACACCAAAATAGTGATTAAAAGTGCTTTTTATTCACTGAAAACAGTGAATAAAATAATCTTTTTAGAGGGGGAATGGTATAAAGATTATTTGCTGTTACTTTGTCTTGAATATAAAAGTAAAGAAAGTGTTACTCTGCAATTTACATTATTATTAGTTATTGTTGTAATTATGTTTACCATTTTTGAATATAAATTATTATGCTAGTAATACTTGCGATCTTTGAACTCCATCATGCATGAATTAGTTCTATTTTTGTTTTACAAAGTGCTTATAAAATTTTGTTATTGTTATTGAAGTTTCTGCAAAGAACTAATCCAAGTTACCGTGCCATGTTGTATATATCTGAAAAGTTGAAAGAATAAAAGCATATTGTAGTTAATTTATTTGGTAAGTAATTTGTATACCAGAATCATTTAACAATCTGTTTTATGTCATGTAACATTAAAAATGTAGTACCTACAGGATTATTCATAATTTAGTAAGGGTAGAGTCATAATTATCATACATAAAGTACGTACAAAAAAAAAGCCAATATTAGTTATAGTCATCAATCTAAAAGTAAATATCAATAAAATAATAAATTGAAATAATCTATAACCTGTCTTGCTACACTTATTGCATTTATGCTGCAATGGCTATCAGGATTGCTAATAAAATTTTTGTACATTCAGATATTCGTGGACAAAACGTTTAGGCTGAATTTTGAAAACTAATTAAAAAACAAACACACATAGAGGATTTAAATTAAATTATGTTCCATGCCAAGTCTAGACAGATCATAAAGAATTGTTCAGTTTAATAGAAAAAAACGCAAAAGTGCATGTGCAAATATTATTGTTTTTGGTTATGAAAAATGTATGTTGATAATATCGCACACCTAGATAAAGAGTAGCACAACTCAAAATACCTCTTTTTTCAGGAACAGCAAAAACGGATTATTGCTGTTAATTAATCCGTTTTTTAGTAGGTGTGCGATATGATGTTATTAATATTTTTGCCGTCGTCGTTTTTAGGGTTCCGTAGTAAACAAGGAACCCTTATTAGTTTCGCCATGTCCGTCTGTCTGTCTGTCCTTCCGCGGCTTAGCTCAGAGACGGTTAGTACTAGAAAGCTGTAATTTGGCATGGGTATACATATTAATCACGCCGATAAAGTGGTAAAATAAAATGAAGTTTTTTTTAGGGTACATACCCTGCAGTTTAATAAAAAATTCACAGCAGTAGTATATATAACGAAGTTAAAAGGAAAACTATCAAAGCTAAGTAGGCTGTACAGGTTAAAGAGTAGTAATCGAACAACTTAAATTTGCAGTTTGAAAAACTTGATCTGCCGTACATTCCGTATGGCAGAACATATTTTTCAATTACAATGTTAAGTTCCGTAGTTGGGATGAATTTATCCCAAGAACAATCTTGGGATAAATTCATCCCAACTACGGAACCCTTCATTGTGCGTGGTCCGACACGTACTTGGCCGGTTTTTTATTTATGATGCCACAAAAACAGAAGCGAAATTTATAAAATTTGAATACAGCAGTCGGTTCTGTAAGAAAAATGTATTGTTAGACTGGCGGACGGGACGGCAGAGGATTCTAAAGTTATCAATTGATTTGAATACTTATCCAATTGAAATAAGGTATATATTTCAATGCTCGGTGATGGAGCTTGGAGCATCGCAGCGCAGTTTTCCGTCGATCACCGAGCATTGAAATATATTATACCTTATTTCGATTGCATAAGTATTCAATTCAATTGATAAATTTAAAATCCTCTGTCGTCCAGTCCACCAGTCTGCGCTGAACATAAGTCCTACCTTAAAGTTGCCACAGGTTTCATTGTTTTATTATAATTCTTTTACTTAGTGCTTTTGCCTAACTAAGTGATTGATTTTATTTAAGTACGGATATTTTTATCCGTTTAAAGATTTATTGGCTATTGGGTAAATAAAAGCATTATTTTAAAAACATTTTATTCGCAACCAGATTATCCGGAAAAGACTGGGGTCACGTAGCTCAGAAACAGCAGGCTGAAGTTCTAGTGAGCTGGCCATGTCTGTTGGTGCACCGATGGCCGTTGGAGCAGATAAGTCCTTGCGTGCACATCTCAAAACAGCAAACTTAGTGTGGAACGTCCCTTCTGCCAGATGGACAAGCAATCTAAAAGGTAGAGGGAACGGATTGGGCGAGGTGCGGGTTTTTTAGCTAAAAGTAAGAGAGATCTTATTGCAGTAGCGGGACATAATATTCGTCATATACCTACCTACACGTGTATAAAAAAACATAAAGCACATTGAGTTGGTACTTTCTTGAATATTGCATTGTAAAAATACTGCACTACAAAAGACTGATAGCTGACATCATACCTAACATTCCTGGTGTTTATATTTACCCTCCATATTAATACGGTCCATTGTTTATGATTTCAGCGAATAATTGATGCACAAGAAACACATGCGTTCAGGTTGATCTTTGATAACTATTTTACTATTGGAGTCGATCATATTTACTTACTGACTTTTAATAAACATTTTTATTTTTGGGAGAAATTTAAAGTTGGTGGCAGTTACTTGGCTTTTTAGTATTTTAGGACAACAAAATGGGAATAACTTGAGGCTTACATAAAGAGGCACATTTATTATTTATTAAAGTATCCATTAACATTTTTAGTAAATCATAATATGAATTATTTGGGGTTTTATTAAACATGCCTTTAAATTTCATATTTTTTTCACAAAGGATAGCAGCATCAGCTGAGTTAAAGCATTTCAGGTGCTAAATAATTTCATCACCACTGCTCTCAAAACGGTGAAGGAAAACATCGTGAGGAAACCGGCATGTCCTAGAACCAAAAATTCGAAGACATGTGACATCTACCAACCCGCGCTAGGCCCGCGTGGAGATTACAGCCCACTCTAGAAGAGAGGAGGTCTGTGTCCCAGCAGTGGGAACATTATAGACTGATTATGTGAGGTGGTTAGCAGTGCTAGCTAACATTACAGCAATAAACTGACAATAGAATAAGAATTCCAAAATATAGTTTTCACATAAATACAGTAAGAGAAGTAATTTAAAAAAGTACCAACCTACTCAATATCGAACATTTTTATAGCTGCGCCTGCGCCTCCATCTGCTTAAAAGTCTGAAAACAAAAAACACAACCATAAATATTTATTCTCCAAAACCACCAATCGCCTCGCAAGTCGCAACGTGATCTGATGCCATGTATCTCTTCATCAAGCAGTAACACACTACGTCGAATCAACAAAACTTACCCACCCACGACCATTAAAAGTAAACAATATCGTTTTGCGGTAAGCAATCAATCATCGTGACTACACATGATAGAGATAGGGAGGACAAGCTATAATATCTCAGGATCCACATGACTAATCAAGATAAAATGTACCCACCTTTGTTTTCAAACTAGGCTAGTAGCTTTATAACAATTTATTAAAAGGCAGTCAGACGGACGGATATCAATAACATTCTAAGAAGGACGAGCCACCACCTAATTCAGCATTAAATTCGGAAAAAAACATAACGCTGTCTTTGCTGTAGTGCAGTCGGGTAAAAAACAAACTAACACCATTCGCCTGTGCACGCGCATCTATCAGATAGGTATGATCTATCACCAATCACCACCTGCACTGAACACCTTTTATCAACCAACTATCTAATAATCATTTTATTAACACTGTTATCTACCGGAGTTCGGTAAAATACAGTTTTGCATCATCAAATCAATCATAACCTCTGCTTTGCATGGGACAGCATAAAATAAAGCTTTAACTAAAGCAAGCTGGATCTAGTGGATAAGTCGAAATAAAATGTTCTTACATGTTTCAACCTCCTCTACACGTAAAGTAGGGTTTTTTTTTCGTCTATCCCGTAGTGTGGGGTGTCGTTGGAAAGGGGTCGTTCAAAAATATTGTGGGTGTGTGAAAATAATTTTTCTATTCATGAATCCGTTTGCGAAATATTAAGTTTTGAAGTGTTAATTTTTGTAATAGTCAAAAATGTCCTCCCCCCTGCCAGCTAAATGGTTGTACTTGGATTTGTGAAAAATTTCACAGCGGTATATATAACGAAGTTAAAAGGAAAACTATCACAGCTAAGTAGACTTTGCAGGTTAACGAGTAATAATCGACCAATTTAAATTTGCAGTTTGAAAAACATGATCTCCCATACATTCCGTATGGGAGAACATGTTTTTCAACTGTAATATTAAGTTTGTTCTTGGGATAAATTCATCCCAACTACGGAACCCTTCATTGTGCGTGGTCCGACACGCACTTGGCCAGTTTTTACAACTAAAACGGTTACAACATCAAAACTAGTTCACTAGTTAGCGATATTTCATATTTCCATACAGTATTGCCAAATTAATCAAAACAGGTAAATATTTGACAGCTATTTGCGCCGTTGCGAACTTTTTGGATGAACGCTCTTAATCAAAACATATTTTTTTCAAATCACAAAAAATCTACAAAAATATGTTTATCTTAATACGATTTAGGGCACTGAGAGCGATGGATTGAAATGCAAGTTGTTAAAATGAACGCAAACGCATGGATGTGTCAGAGTTAATTTATCAGAATATGATTGGTGGTCACTTTCTGATGTAACATTTTAACATGACTAGCGAAGAATATTCGCTTATGTCAATGTAATTTATCTAACAAAGGTGAATTGACATTCTAGAGGGGTGTTTAGTTAGTTCTATGTATGTATTTTTCTTATATTTTAATCAATTATATTAGGTAACTAATACTTGATCGAATAAACTTCTTTGTTATATTCTACGTTTTCTTTTCAGCTTTTTGATAATAAAAACGCAAACGTATAAACTAAGTCGTTGAATTTATATGAATTTCTCATTTGCACAATCATCAAATTATTCTTGAAGAATCGTACAAGCACTTGGCGCAGTAGTATGTTATCCAAAAGCTCACAGACTATCAAAATAATTTTATTGACAAACACGTGCTTCATAGTAGTTTGTCAACAAGTACCTACTTTAGAATCTTTCGATGCGTGTGTATTTTTTGAAAAATATCAATTGTTTTTTAACTTCAGTCAAAATTTGTTTTTTTTTGGAATTTCAGAAATAAGTGTCACAACGAGAAGAAGCGACGGGAACTCGAAAACGAAACCATAAATCAACTTGAAGAACTTTTGGCTTCCTGTCTTGCCGAGATTAAACAGCCTGACAAAAACGGCATCGTCCTACTAGCTACTGAACAGATCCAGGAGGTGCTGCGGCGCAGGCGGGAGTGCCCCGACGAGTGTCCTCTTCGAGCCGCGCAGGGCCTGTCGCCCGTGCAAGGTGGCGAGGTCAGCTCCACCCAGCCATCCTGCGCTGGATTGCATTACTCGGAGCTCACCTCACTTATCGAGGTATTTCATTTTAATAAGTTTTATCCTGTTTGTGACACGGCATTTATTTGTTGGCAAATACATGATTTATAAAAAAGTAAAAGTTTACAAAGGATACGATAAAGCAAAATGGAATGTTGTTTTTTATGTGCTTAGTAGAGATAAGCACAAGTCCATGAATTATTTGTTGCTTTTTTCTTAAAAAGTGCGTTGTCTTTAAGACAGCAGTCTTTTAGATAAACTGCAACTAAAATTAATAAAGTTTTAGTTTTAGGAAACTGTTGGAAGTATTTTGATTTTAATCATAATTATTCAATTATGTTCTAGGCTCTCAAGCATTACACCGGCACCCTCGGATGGGTTTTATTGGAAATAAACTCAAAGGCTGAAATAGAGTGTATAACAGAAAATATTAAGGAGCTCACTCTGCAGGACAGAACTGAGTTGTACAAGAAATCGATATTCTCGCTTTTGCATGTCAAAGATCATGCAAAATTAAGGCCATTGTTAAGAAATATTCAAACCTTTAACTGGGGTTCAGGAGAAATCGACAAATTTCAAGCTATACAAGCTCGCCTTCTTGTCAAAAACGCCAATGGGACGGACAGTGCTGGGTAAGTTTTATATAAAGACGCGCTTTTTATGAGTGCGCAATTCACAATATAATATCAATAAAAAATCCCAAGGTGCTAAAGACATCGACTCATCGAGTTACACTATTGATATCAGAACATGTTTTGCTATTTCATTGTGATAGTAGATGGTGACGGTCGAACGATAAGAGGCCGATTACTTGTAACTAATACGTATTAAAGTCGAGTAATGCAAAACCACTGTAGAAATCTATTTCACAAATAAGGGCAATACTGTGCATAACAATCTAGAATATTACGCAGTATATGTAGGTACCGTTTTAAATATGTATTTTCTTTATAAGCGCGAATAATATTAAACAACGCTGTTTATCGTCGTTTGAGAGTAACTCTACACAATTGATATTGAGAAGTAAAGTACGTAAGAGACGTTTATGCGTTGTATGTGTATATTGTTAACACCGCGTGCTGTTTTGAGTTCGAGTTACGAATAGACCACCGACTTATAAATGCATATAAGAACGCTATTAAAACAAGCAGTATCATCTTGTATCAGTTTTTTAATCCTATAATCTGCAGGACGAATGCCTCTTTTGATATTGATGACAGAGTCATAAGATAATAAATCGATACAAAAGGTTTTTGCAAGTTTCTTTTAGGACTGAGTTTGTGAGTCAATAGTTACGAAATATCTAAAATAGGTATCGTTCATTAATTCAAATTAACGGAAGTATAAACGCTGGAGTTCAGTTACTGCGCATTAACGGATCTTCGTTTGCGAAAAAACATTTTTTTCTTTCTTATAATCTTCTTGTAATCGTGACTTTTTCAATTCATATATGTGAGTTTATCTTGGACATTACTAACATCGGTGAAGAAAATCTGGACTTATAGTTCATATATGAGTCTAAAATCGCCAACCTATCTTCAGCAAGCGTGGTGATTAATGCTCATGTCTTCTCTGAATGAGAAGAGGCCTTTGCCCTGCAGTGGGACATTAATAATGTTGCTGGTATTATTATAATAATCTGCCATTTTGTCTGGATCGTCCTGGGCCTTTTCTAAAGGCCCTCTCTGTTTGTTGCGGGATTGGTAGGCATCAACACGTTGGAACTGAGACGCAAGTGTGCGCTTTTGATGCACTACTTCTTATTCCTCAATAATAAGATGGATGACGCGACTACTCTAGCTTGCTGTTCATTGTTTGCTCTGGACCAGCTGCGGCGGTCACGCGCCTTTGCCTTGCGGTCCCTGTTCGCGACTCCGCCGTACTGCTCGATATGCTCCCACAACCCAGGCGATCAATCTGCCGAGGCCCTGATTGCCTCAGCAGCCAGCTGTGGACATATTTATGTATAGCACTAAAAAATCTATGTTTAATGTTTGCATGAAGTTTTTTAGTTAAATGTTATGTTGTGGCTTGCTGCGCGCTTTGGTGTTTACTGTAAGTGCAGCAAGCAATTTTTATATAAATAAATAAAGGCACCCTTTAATGTGATCAGTACTTAGAGCTAGATACTGATGTGAATGTATTTGGCTGGCAGGTTTGCGGAGTGCGTGATCCACGCGGCGCCCGTGCGCGGCTCGTCGTCGGAGGAGGCCGGCTCCGTCATGTGCGTCATCCGGCGCTGCGAGGACGCGTCGGCCGCACTACTCCCCGGCGACGGCGGCCCGCCCGCCATCACCGCCAAGCACTCCGATCACATCGTCTTCAGATTGGATTGCAACTTCATTATTTTATGTAAGTCACCATTACAACACATTATTTTATCTCATAAGATTTACCTATAAGATTATTTTGGAATGAAAGCACAATTTGTGTACGGTAGTTTTACCTATAATGTAACTTCTTTTTATTACAGTTTGTGATTTAAGTGGAGTGGAAAACTTAATAAACACTTCTATACCCCTAGTGGGTACACGTTATTTGGAACTTGTTGAGAATAGTGATCGTATTCGTATAGCCGCGCACCTACAAGAGGCGGTGTGTCTTCCCGCGCCGCCCGCGATCAGTGAACCCTTTCGACTGCGCATCGCTCCTGATAGACCTTGCTTCAGAGTGGTCGCACGGTCACGTCTTTTTCGAGCGAAACCGTCGTCGGGCGAACCGGATTTTATAATGTCCACGCACACCGTACTTGGTGACGAAGACATGGATCTCCTCGATAACGACGGCCCTCGACCTCCTGTCGGCGGACCACTCATGACATCGGTCGCAAACGGGGAGTCGTCCAATTGTGAACCTCGATATCGGTCCCCCATAAGTCCCAATGATGGTCCTTTCCTTAACGATTTTGACCTCGAACCTTGGGCATCTTCCTTGCTCGGCGAAATGCCCAGTGAAGATACAAAAGAGCGAAAAGAGAGTGCCGCCGAGGGAGCCTCGCAGCCCTTAACGCCGCGAGCACCTTCAACACCGGGCGAAGGACCACCGTCGAATCAGCCCTCAGAGGAGCCCAACAGACTTCGTTCGCTCCTCAGTAAGAAGCCAATGCCGGGGAACGACGGTGCGGTGAACTCGAACAATCGAATCCTAAAAGATTTGCTAAAGCAAGAAGACGAGGAGGCTACAGGCAGTGAAACGTCAGCGCCGCATACTCCTCACACTCCGCACACTCCAATGACGCCGCTCACGCCGCACACGCCCAGCGCGGCGCTGTCGCCGCTGCACTCGGCGCAGGCCCACGCGCGCCCGCCGCCGCTCCCGCCGCACACGCAGCACGCGCCGCACGCGCCGCACGTGTCGCACGCGTCGCACGTCTCGCACGGCTCGAACGCGACACATACTATGCAGCAGGCGCATCACAACAACTCCGACGTCTTGTTGAGGGTAAGTTTTGTGACATTGACTCCCTTCTGACCACTCGTAATGTTTTCTGTGACGATACTTATAAACTCTCTTGAATGTCTCAGATATTAAACGACAAGTCAGACGAGGATGCGGAGGAGAACAGAAGAAATTCTGCAGATGGAAATAGAGGTGTGTCCCAACCTAGTGCGCTGCTTTCACAATTACTCTCAAGTAGTAACGGACCGTCCGGCAACGGGCGACAGCAGGACAATAGCGAAAATTACCTTGAAAGAATCGCCGGCGTGAAACGCAAGTTCGAAGAAGGGAACAAGGGAGGGGCCAGTAACTCTAAAAGAGCTACGCCTGAAAACCAGCAGGTATGTACATGAGTTATTTTCATTATTTCACTGTTTATCGTTCATTAAACTAGACTATTTGTACACCCAAAGCCCTGAATACTATGCGGAATTAGCCAGGTTTCAAAATTGTACTTATAAGGATGTCCATTGTATGTCTGGTAGTGTTAATTAATTTTTTTATAATATGTATTTTTCTGGTCATCTTCAGAATTGTTTTACATGCCATGTCATTATGTCAGGTCACGTCAAGCGCTCTCCCCACGTCGTCGACGGCGTCGTCTACGGCCACGAGTCCGGCGACCAGCAGCAGTCCTGGCATGAGCCCGCTATGTCAGAAGAACCAGATTCTGGTGTCGCTATTAGCGCGGCAGCAGACCACGCCGACCACGCCGCTGCCGCTACCCAATCCGAACTTGCGGGCTTATGGGCCCACCGCGAGGCCCCGCCCCCCGCCCCCGCCACAGCTGCCGCCGCAGCGACATCTGCATTCTACGCTGTCTAACATACTCACCGGCGCCAATCAGTGAGTATACCTCTTCTATATGGCGCGAAGATACCGTCTAAGATTGAATTAGTGACTGATATCGATAATTTTTGAGTAGAGACAATATGAATCGAAACCCTCTGTCTGTTCCTAGATGGATGTTTTAAATTCTAGAATCATGATCGCTGCAATTACACCTGTAAGTGATAGGCTGTAAGGGCCCACAAACATAAAAGCGATGCAACGTCTCTCGCAACGCAATCGGTCAGCAAGGCACGTGCTCATTGACAGGCCGGCTTTATATTTATTTATATAGGATCTCCAAGAAAAGATATAGACAAAACATGACACATAAATAATGGGAAAAAATCGGATGCTATAGATTGACCGGGATCGTAGTTCCGCGTCTTAAGTATGTGCGCGGTGTTACGAGGGGGCAGTGTAAGCCGCTTATTCGTTAATGCTCAAGCGAGCGGGGAGCGGGATGCCGCGCACGGCATCCCGCTCCCCGCTCATTCGTCAACGTTGCCCCTCGCCTCGCCACGCATTCCTAACGCGTGGAACAGCGGTCTCTGTTAAACTATAAGAAGGTTGTACTCCTTCACTTAAAGGAGATCACAGCATGCACAATAAAGTTAACAACTAGGTAACAAATTTAAAATACTTATAAATATTTGTTAAAATATTCAAAGGGAAATTGTAATAAAAATGTGTCTTAATTCGTAGTTTTAGCATACATGTTAATGTTATATTGCTTACAAAATATTGGCAATATTGTGTTCGTGTCCACAGCCGCGCCAACAGCATGAACGGCGGCGGAGTATCGGGCGAGGGCCAGGGCATGGGCGGCATGGGCAACCTGGGCGGCCTGGGCGGTCTGGGCGGCCTGGGCTCCAGCCACCTGCAGATGGTGCTGCAGAGCGGCGGGCTGGCGGGCGGCGCGCGCTACCCGGCGCCCGCGCTGCACTACCCGCCGCCCGCGCAGCACGCGCCGCACGCGCCGCACGCCTACAACACGCAGCCGCCGTCAGTACCACGCACGCGCTTACTTTCATAATAACTAGCTGCAGCCCGCGGCTCCGCCCGTGTGGACCATATTTAAAATAAAAGTAACCTAAATTACTAGCTTCTAACATTAGCTATCTGCCAGTGAAAGTTCCGTCAAAATCGGTCCAACCATTTCGGAGATTAGTTAAGCTTGCCCAAGCCAAAATTTGCGGAAGTAAATCTTTACGTGTGTGGCTACCATAACGTTTAGAGAGAACGCAAAAAACCAAAAAAGATCGATCCGTAAAAAGTTTGTAAAAAATTATAATTATTATGTGAAATTCAATACGACGCGCATTCGTCGCATAAGAATCGGCCATATAAATAACGAATATCGAAAATTATCCAAAAGTCAATTAATGATAAATTTATTCCTGTAAAGGGGTTAAAAAAAAAATACTTTTACATGTCAAAAGTAAATTATGTTTAAAACTAGACGAGTTCGGTGTTTCCTATCCGACTACTCTGAGAAGAAAGACCGAAACAAACTCTGCAGCAACTATGTAACTAAAGCAAACTATTCTTCTAAGAATGTAAAGCTATGGATTATTTTTCTAAATGTACTTACTGATCTCGTTATAGAACTGGCAGCAATCGAGTACAAGGTGGGGGCGCCGGTGACAGTGAGGTGCCGAGTGACCAGACGCTCTCGGACATTCTGGACGAAGTCATCGACAACATGCCCGACGGCGACCGGCCGCAGCCCGACGTCAATGTGCGACAGAGACAGGTACACATCTAAATGATTGAATGCTGTCTTTGAAGGGTTAGGTTCCTATATTTTGATGATTATGTAAACTGGTCTTTGTTTAATCTTAGACTCGCGCTCGTAAGAGGCACTGAAGTTACGACTGATCATAAATTACCTAAGTTTAATCTTTAAAAGGCACCCATGGTATAATCGAATTTAAATGTTGATATTGAGGTAGTTCTATCTCAAACCAAACCAATCAAGTTAAACCAACTAAATTGTTAGCCAACACACACTGGTAAAATCATGACCAAGACTTCTTAGATTCTAGCTTGACACTGTTCTAAGAAAAATTGATTTAATTTGTTTGAAATTTGTTGAAGGGAAAGAACGAGAAGAACGCGATGATAAACGCGATAAGGCAAAGCTTGATGCAATACGAGGTGGTGGGCAAGAGTCCCGGGGGTTCGAGTCCGAGCCCCGGCGGCGCGGGCGGCAGCGGGGGCCCCGGCAGCGCGGGCTCCGCCAGTGCGGGCCCCGGCAGCGCATACTCCGTGCAGTCGCCCGTGTCGCCGGGCTCGCCCGAGCCGCGCGAGCGCTGGCGCGCGCTGCAGACGTGCGGGCTGGGCGCGGCCGGCGCGCTGTACGCCGACCCGGCGCGCGCGCGGGCGCTTGTGGAGCAGCAGCGCGCGCGCCTGCTGCAGATGCAGCGCTCGCAGCAGATGCTGGTGTCGCCCGAGGTACCGACATGCGATCCTTTTTTAGTTTATTCGGGAAACTTACAGCTAACTTATTTATGATGTTCTTAAAAAATCAAAAATTGAAGGCCATTTACAAGTTTCCGCTGATAAACACTAAAATAGAAACGAAAAAAGGTCGACACAAAATACATATAACATAAATGAAAAAAATAATACTACACCATTCGTACAAAACAATAATCGTTAGACGCAAACAGCTGTTACTTTTTCGTGAAGTAGCTTTTCACCAACTAATGCTTAAGCCGAGAGAAACACTGGTAAAGTAATGGACAAAAGACAAAAAAAAATAAAAGATAATTTATTTGTCAAACATGTGTTTACCATACAAATCGAGCATGCAAGATCTTAAATATAGGTAAAAAGTCCGTACATGTTTTGCCTGACGAGGCGTACATTTATTTTTAAATTTATCATACAAATTATTAATTTAATAAACCAAAGACTGGTTCACTAACATTCATTATTACATTTTATGAGAATAATAATCCTACTGAAATAATATTATAAAGTTCAAGTATGATAAAAGGTATCTGTCAAAAAGTCATTTATATTATAATGGCACTTGTCTGTTAATATATTTCCAATCTTGTTTTTAAATTGATTTGCTGTCCTAGCTCTAAATGACTGTGGTATTTTGTTGTATATTTTCGGGGCCATACAAAAAAAGCTTTTCCTCATGAGGGCAGTTTTTGCCGAGTGCAAGCAAAGTTGGCTATTGTCACTTCTATTGAGCGAAAAAGTGTCAGATTGTCGTTGAAAGACTTGGGGGTTAGACTTGACAAACGATGCAACTTCAAAAATATATAGAGATAATAAATAGACAAAGCATTGTCGAGTGGCTTGTCGAAAAACTGCTCGTACATCGTAACAGTTTAACTTCGCTAGCTCGTTCAAGTTTTACGTCTGACGAGCGGGTGGCCGTATGTCCTTATAGCAAACTCAAACTCAAACCAGTATCGAAAGCTTGTATTGGCGGTTCTAAATTTATTTTGAACGTTGCTGATCAACATAAAAGTATAGACGTTGACACCTCGTATAAATTAAGAGCTAGGATTTACAAAATGTCATCCAACTTATAGTTGAAGTTTTGGTTAATTAATGTTAACCACATAATATTTGTCCACAGGCTGCTGAGCAACCTCAAGCTGATTTAGGCTCCACCATCAACGCCCTAGTTTCGGGCACAGCCCCTAATGTAGCTTTAACAAGAACGGAGTATCACCATCCCATATATCACCAAAACAGTAAGTGCTAATCCGTAGTAATACATTTATATAATGTAACGTAATGTCAAGACTGTGATTTATGTTGTATATTTATTTGTTTACAGATCAAATGGGTCCAAACTACGGTACAAATAAAATAACTACGTCGCAGCAGAATCCGATGCTAAGTCGACAATTAAGTGTGAGTGTATGTATAGCTTTGTTCTTTTTATTTTAATCGTGATTGAGCCGACAGGTTTTTACAGTAGAATACCAAATCAAAATATAAATTATAAAGAAGTCTGTTAATGAACAAATGCGGTGCTAGTCTGGCCATAGGCCAAGCTGATATTCACAGACTTTATATTACCGTCGTGTAGGTAGTAGCTGCAGTAACTGGATATGTTGTTAAATTTAATATACTCGTAGCATATCACGACCGCGCCTCAAAAATTATAATTTTAAACTTATGTTTTGCACATGACGTGCGCTCTTGATGTCAGACTGAGTGATTGGACATGCAGTGTGTAGAAATACCCATCACATAAAATTTTATCTACGCATTCTGTACATGAAACTAAATAACGTGGAGCAAAAATTATTGCTGGAAAATGACTTATTTGTGGTGTGATAAATTGCAGTTTACGGCAGGGCGAAGTATAATGCACACAAATAATTGTGCTTTTGGATGCGTGACGGTACAAAAGTTGTGGGGGTATTTAAAGTTAAGTTACAACATTTAAATTTTGTTTTCGTGAAAAAAAGTAAAAACAAAATTACCTTACAGGTATAGGCCAGTGCAAAAAAAAAACAATGATGGAGAGTATAGTAACTCGCAGGTTCGTTAAGCGTCTATTTCTACCCGTTGTGTCGGTGTTGCAGGTGGCGGGCTCCAACGCGTACGCGCACGGCGGCGTGTCGGCGGCCGCGCTGCACACGCCCATGACGCCGCCGCCGCAGCCCTACCCGCGCCCGCCGCGCCCGCATCTAGGTAACAGCCGCGCGCGCGCAGCTACCGACCGCAATACGGCCGGAATGAACTATCGGCCGACCGACGCAGCTCAAACCGGGGCCCGGTTTGAGCTTCGTCGGTCGGAGCTATCTACTTAGTAAAAATCTTAAATTCTTTCATACAAACAGCTACCTTATTTTTGTTATGCCTACACGTAACAACTTTCAGTAATAGGTCACGGCCGTGACTTAGTGCTGCAACGTCCGATGCGGTAGGCTATCGAGGTGCGTCCGATAGTTACTTTCAGGCTCTCTGTTCTACAATCGTTTGCTCTAGAAGACACGTGACCTTTGATTGAAGCGTGATCTAAATGACCGATCCGCAAATTTTATTGTGCTTACGAGTGTAGAAATTGAGACACATAAACATTTGAAATGATAATTTACATGATAACTGTGTAGTTCTATTATTATTTGTATATTTACCTTTTTATTTATGATTACGATAAACAAGAATTTTGCCTCTAAAGGGTCGTCCATAAATCACGTGAGGCTCGGAAAGGGGGGAGTTGGGAACAAAATTACAAAATTTCATAAGGAGTGTAGTGAGATATCACACTGTATTTATTTTTTCGTTGAACGCGCGTTTTCTAAACCGAAAAACGGCGCGTGTCCTTGACTCGCCTTTGCCAGGCAATTATATAAACACAAGTTTCGAGTAAAGGTATTTTAAAGATAAAAATATTCACTTTGTACCAAAAAAATACTCGTGGTTTTGGGTGGCCCCCCACCTTAATCTAAAACCTCACTACGTATCATCAGGGAGGAGGGGGTTAAAAAGTTGCTAAAAAACACATGATTAATGGACGACCTCTAATGTCAATTACATCCACATATTATAATAATGAAATTTGAAATGCACAGTTTTGATTTATGTCTTTTTATTGTTATTAACGTATTGAAGAAGATTTTAAAACGACTTCAAAATACTTTTTAACAATAAATTACTATACTAACGAACGTATTAAAATGTTGAAACGGTAACATTTCCAAAATGTTAAACATTAAGGTTAAGAGGGTGGTCTTGTGGTTATATTTTACTTATATTTTGAAAGTAGTTTGCTTATCTTACTTAATGAGGTGATCAGATATTTTATATAATTAAATAAATCTTTATGAATCGATAGCATTACCCAAGGATTTTTTTATACGGCTTTTCAGTAAAATTAATGATGATAAATTACATTTTGTAAGGTAGATATTATAGATTAGAAGTTTGCCAATCGATTTTATTTGACTTCAGAGCATGATATTTCAAAAAAGAAACGCATGTCCCGTAGAACTTTAGAAATAGCGTGTCCTGCCAGAACTGGACAACTTTTCCAGAAATCTTAGACAAAAACCTAATTGCATGTCTTTAAGGCTTCACTATCCGGTATCTTTTAAAATCTTATGAATGCAAGTCAAACTAGAGCTACGACGAGACAATCTTTCGCGGTCTCAAACTCGTACCGAGTTAGTTACCCGTGGAGTTGGGTGACCTCCGCCCGTCGGGTACGGTCATCATGTCGTCGGCGACGCTCATGCGCAGCGTTCGGTCGACACGGTATTAGCGCTTTCGACTTGACATCGGCGAGTCCCTCGACTCCCCGATACTGCCGTAGTGGCGGGCAGGCGCATCGAATTAGGTAGGTCGGGCGTCGGTCACGGCACCGTGCTCGTCGCCCGTAGCACTTAACGCGGCGTGTGTGGCAGTGGGAGGCTACTACGAGGAGAGCGGCGCGGGCGCGGCCGGCTACTGCGGCGAGTACGCGCGCTGCGGCCCGCACCCGCTCGCGCCGCACGCGCCGCACGCGGCCCGAGACCTGCAGCACGCATGTGAGTATCTCACGCCCGGCGCTGAACGTGGCTTACATGTCGAAGCGCAACAGACCGACTTAATAGGCCGGTACAAAAGAGATCCTTGTAGATTACTTCAGGGAGCGCCGAAATTCGTGCGGGGATTTGCGTTTCATGAAGTTGATAAGTTCGACGATTGTACTGGCGTCGAATAAGGTAAGGCTTCGAGTAGTAGTCTAATCTGCTCAGACGTAGCGGCAGTTCTTTCTTCCGATACCTATCGCTCTGCATGGTTAATAATAATCTCTTGCATTCTGCGCTTCAAAAACCTTCGCTTACCTGATATAACTATGGAACAAGTTAGTAATGGCCCCGCTGCGGGAAATACTTCAATCCGAGCCTTCGAATATCTCTGAATGCATCGCGGTAGGGCCACACAAAGGTAGGAATAACCGTTAAATGTTCCACCTTCTGTCGCCTGTAATAGATGTAGCAAGGTGATGAGAGGTCACAATCGAATAAAAGTGTTTTTGTAGGTGCGGGCAACGGTGGAGGCGTGAGCGGCGCGGGCGGCGCGGGCGGCCCCGGCGGCCCCGGCGGGCCCGGGGGCGGCGGGCCGGGCGGGCCGGGCGCGGGCGGCACGTCGGAGTACGTGCGCAACGAGCTGCGCGCCGTGGTGGGCGCGCGCTCGGCGCGGCCCGACCTGCACCCGCTGCAGCCACCCGACATGGACTCGCTCATGAGCTTCGATATGACCCCGCCCGGTTCGTACACACTTATTATCTAGATATAGACTATAGATGTAGCCTCGGTAGGTATGATTACTGTTTAGATAAAGAGTTCTTATCCTTTATCGGCGGTTGTGAAATTATGCAGTTTATTATTTTCCCTCATGGAAAATCTTTCCCCCCAGTCTATGTGTGAGTGGTTGCTACTTAATTAATGGTATT
This sequence comes from Agrochola circellaris, assembly GCA_914767755.1. NCBI lineage: Eukaryota > Metazoa > Arthropoda > Insecta > Lepidoptera > Noctuidae > Agrochola > Agrochola circellaris. Next base: position 9,631,967 of record OU611846.1, on the reverse strand, counting down.
TTTTTTGTTTGCAACATGTTCAGGTACTTAAAAAGTTTATTCTAACTGAATATGTATTATTCTTTTTTTTTTTCAATGTTGTAAACTGGGATATGTGTTACTAAAAATAACCTAAACCTAAAAACAACGCCGGGCGTTGGGATTTTTTTTTTTTTTAATGATGATCATCAAATAATGTGTTGAAAAATAACACTGCTAATACCTGAGGTGAATACATCTTTAATTATCTGTAGGAGGGATATCATTCAAACTTTTTTTAAACTGAAAAACCATGGTTTAGTAAAACACTGAACACTCTGAAATCAACCAATTTACACCCTCACGGGGAGTATAAGTAGGGTTGCCAATTCTTTTTTATATCAAATATAGTATTTTCGAAGCCATTGCCTGAAAAATATAGTAGGCAGCGAAAAAAAGATGGTAGATATGTTTCAAAAATATTTAATTTTTATGCTTCTTTTGGCCTTTATTAACGGTTACTTATTTTTTATAAATTACTCTAGGTACTTATAATTATTACACTCTAAATTAGGGTTACAAAGCAGCTTTTATGAGATTAATACTGGCCCTTTTGTGGTCATCTCGTCGTTTTGTATTGAAATGAAAATATTGCAGTTTCGCCTACTATATTGTACAAATATAGGATTTAGACCTCTAATATAACAGGATACTATATTATATAGTAGGGTTGGCAACCCTAGATACTGGCGTGGTGTTATAATTTATGGTGTTTATATTTTTAATAATCATTTCCTTTTCAATCCACCTAATTTGAAGAATCTAACATGCTTGGGATAACCATTGCCTGCACTAAGCCCTTTGTTTTATCTTTAGTTATGATTTATTCATATATGGTAATGTAAATTTTTTATATGTGGAAATATTTAGATATAATGTTTGTTTAAAATGTTAAGTACTTACATAATCATTTCGGGAAAACATTGCATTTGATTGTGGCTGTACATGACAATGTTGTCCACAAGTGGTCACCCCTTCATGTCCAGAATATTTGGGGACAATAAAGGAACGTTGCTCTCAATAGCGCGTTTACTTGAAACATTGTCAGTGTAGGGGATATCCACTGCCAATGTATACGTGTGTACGTACGTAGGTGGCGGCAGTGTGGTGGGGGGCCGAGCGGCCTCGGCGTCGACTAATTCGTGGGAATCGCAGAGCACCCCGGTAAGCTTGGGACGCGTTCAGCGAGTACAAAATATCATCTAGTCACTTCACTACTTTATAGGTTTTCATTTTTCCGTAGACCTACCTATAATTATTACGTCTGCTCTGCTGCGTGTGTTGTCGATTCGATCATCTTGATACTAGAAGCTTAGAGAAATGTACCAACGTTCGCTTTCCACACTGGCAACGAATTTATTTATTTTTACTTATAAATGCAAAAACTAATCAACTGCTTAAAATTTATTGAATATCGATTTTATGACGTTTGGAGTAGCTGTAAATTGGTACATTCCTGAATTTTGAATAAGCTTTTGTGATGTGATGTAAAATAATGTTTCTTAACTAGTGAAAACTACTTTAATTCTAAAAATAATCATCTCAAATATTTTTTCTTAGAAATCTGTTTTAAACGTATACCTTAATATAATTCACCGGCTTATAGGACTTGACTAATTAAAGGTTAAGCTTATAATAAAATCGGAGAGGAAATCGCATGCGCAGACTATAACGTGTGGTGAAGGTTTTGTGACGTTGTAGAAATAAAACAACAGCATTATATTTTTGCAATAGTTTGCTTATTGTCTGCTTATAAAAATGTTTTAGAACATTTTTGTTGATTACGTTTCGTAGATATTCAGGAGACGATTGCATGGCGGTATTTGAGACTTGAATCGGTTTATACTATTAGAAATTGAATATGTACGAGTTGCGATCAAGATCATGCGAAACAAAAATGCTTTGTGGATTTAGCGAAATCTTTCAAGTTATTTAACTTACTGGAATTGAATGGTGATTTACACAAATTCTGGTGTGCAATTTTAAGTAGCAAAGAATCACGTACAAAAATAAACTAATAAATTGTTAGAAATGAACTGCAGTGTTTCCAGTTTGATGTACAAGATGCTTTCAAGATTACGTTTAAATTTTGTTTTATAAAGTGGCTCACTTGGACTTTTTAAGAAAGACAAATAAAAAGCCGAATTTAAAAGCATATTTTGATCGTTCCTCGTGTATATAAGTAAATTTCTCTTTTGCTTTCGTAAAAAAACGCTATCAAATTACTTACAATAATTATTAATAAATTTTCTTCTATTGTATCGATGGTACGTATTCAATTCAAATCGCCCAGTATTTCGCAATCAAATGATTTTATTAGATAGTTGAATTCGTTATAAATTAAAAGTTTCGTTATGAAATTAAATGGGCAATTATTCGAATAGGCATTATTGCTAAATATAAACAGTGCAATAATAGAATCAATGAATAATGTTTTGTATATTTATTTGAACATTTATATTCGACCTTCTGCTAGTAACGCGATGGTAAGACACAGGATAAAAAAAAGAAATATAGCACCTAAATTAATACATTTGTGTTAAAAGCTTAAAATTGCCGTCAACTAACTAAGTGTGCTTCAGATACTGTTTATAAACCTCATTAAAATATGGAGGTGTGGTAGAAAAACCCAACCAGTTCTCAACAATACATCAAAGTTAGAAATTCAATAAAAGATAAAATATTACAAGCAACGGCTGAATAGTCTCCCCTCAGTTTAGTAAAGCATATTATGGAACTCGCCCACTACGTTTAGGACTTAGGAGCACCTATGTGAATGTAGGTGAGAACAGTTTATTGATTGTGTTCGTTTGGTTTCGCACAGAGTACTACGGAGGCGGGCTCGGCGGGCCCGGCGCCGGGCGGTGATGAGGCGGGCGGCGCGGGCGGCGCGGGCGGGGCGGGCGGGGCGGGGGGGGCGGCCAGTAAGGCGTCGCTGCTGCAGAAGCTGCTGTCGCAGTGATGCCCGCGCCCCGCGCCTGCCCGAGCGCGGACGCGCGCTACGGGTCTCGCTGAAGTTTGCATTTATTAATTTCTCGCTTCATCGGGTGGACGTTAATCGACGATCCTTAGATTCCAGCGTAACGAACGTCGTCGTTCCCAGTTACGGTCTACGTGGTACCTCTGCGGCTGTAAATCTCACTCGTGAGAATAATATAGTACATACGCGTATTTATAGACATCTTTAATGTAGTCTAGTAGTGCTAGTGATGTTTTCGAGTTGTATAAAATCGTTTCGTTGATGATATATTTACTTCTAAGTTCTTTGAGAAACTTTAGGTATGGTCTTTTATAAATATGTATGTATCTTTAATTGTGCTCTAATTTTTAACGAAAAACGAATCGATGCGAAATTCGTAGCTTCCTGTGATGGAAAAAAAATAGTGATTTAAAAATATCTTATTGACTCGTACGCCCAGTACACATACACAATGTACAATAGAAATATACCGCGTGCAATATTGTATAGAAATATTAAATACATATTTTGGCGTTGTGAACGTTATGTATTATAGTATGAAAGTCAGATGTTACCTGTTATGACAAAGTAATTTGTATTATAGTATATGATGACGAGACGTCGAGTGAAATGGTTTCTCTTATGGAGAATATAATTTTTACGTGTAAATAATATGTTGTTAAATTATAGCTGTTGCTTTATTGTAAATATTTTGTTAAAATATTTCTTTGTGTTTCGTGTATGGTACAATATTCTTTTAATTTCAATCCATTTATGAAATTGATTAAATAATTACAAATTATTATTTTTATGTTTTTCCAATACCTGTTTTCTATTATTTTAACAAATGACTGAGTTTAATGTTATAATCACAGTAAATGTTTTCTTGGTTCACGTGATTTAACAAAACGTATTGACATAAACTCTGTTGAAAACAGTTCTACAACTTAATACTCGCATTAGTATCGCAACTCAATACGGTAAATTGAAAATTATACAAGCTAATGATATAAAAATTAAAAAAAAAAACCCTTGATGAAAGTAATAATATTTTTAAATTCTTGTTACAAATTATTTGGTTTGAAGATCTGTGATTATAACCTTTCTCATGTCCTTCCTGATACTAGAGTAAAACCCCCTTGTTTGGTCGATGAAGTTTCCCTAATACAAAGGCGCGGATTTGTTATAGATAGAAAATAAGAAAGAGTTATAATGAATTGATAATATATATTGTTATTTTTATCAATTTAATGTATCTATTATTCTTTGCACACTGTGCATGTAATATTGGATTTGATGAATAACAAAACATTTGATGACCTACATTTTTATACGTTCGTAAATATGGTATGCATGTACTTTGTACATGTCATATACACGATATTGACTAAAAACGTTTGAGGCTATTTGCGACGGTCTGACAGAGGAAATTCGCCTTTATACGGCTAGGCTACCGCCCTTTTTGCATGGCATTTCTAAGCTCAATTTTTACTTTTTCAAAACTCATTAGGTTTTCTGCTTTCGTCATGGGTTTAAAATTCAATTTACTTTTGGAATATAACAGGATTTTTAAATGTTTTTTTTTTTAAATCAATTAAACTGTAAATTACACAGTAAGCGTCACTTGAACCGTTGCAAATAGTGCTAACAATGAGTTGTTAAGGGCAATCGATATGACATTAAAAAACGTCTGTGCGCTTAGAATGTTTACAATATTAACTTTCATACATGCATAAACGTAGAACAGTGTAATAAACACGACGTTATTCGCTGCTGATAAAGAAATCGACATAATTATCGTAAGGTCATTTTGATCGTACATCACACAGTCTTAATTATAAACGTTGTTTACATTTGAAATCAATTTCCTTTTAGTAGTTTGTTGTTTACGATATTAAAGTTAGTAGTGTCGTAAAAATGATGTTTATAATTAAGTGCATAGAATGTTATCAACTGTGTGTGTATATTTCTAAGTTCTACGGTGAAAGGTCAATGTTGAATAACATCAATGTTGGATGTCATTATTAGTAACTATAAATTAAAAATTATGCACGAAAATTAGCAGTATTTACTTACTTCGCCATTTCAGGCAGTACAAAATAAAAACGAGAAATTAACTGGCTTGGAAATTTAAAAAAAAACATAAAGACATAAGAGATTACATGTCGTCACCAGCATACTTCTGTGGTAGTATTTTCTTTTGGATCTGATATTTCGAAATATATTTAGACTTAAAAAGTGAATACTGCTTGAAGTGGCATGTACTTTTGACGTTAACAATTAAGCGTACTAGAATTGCACAATATTATCTAATAATAATTAATATACGTTACCTTTAAAGTGTAATAATAATAATAAAATATGACTAAGACCTTTGGGTGTGGTATGTATCCTAAGAACGGTCTAATATGTAACTTAAATTTTAAAATAATTCACTGGTAGAACGTTTAGCTAAGTTGTTGACAGTATTGTTGCTCCCTTATTTTATATACGGGACCATGACTTAGCCTGAACGTTATAAACAGTGCAAATCCGGATAATAAGAAACGTTAGCGGTGCTCACATCGATCTTTGATACTGGGGTACATGCTACCGCCGAATTTGTTTTCTGATCTGGAATTGTTATAACTTTCCGATTGATACCTGTTTGCAAGCGACAACAAGTTAATCGATATGAAGTACTTAAAAGAGTTTAGGGGGTTCACTCGATTTAGATCATAATATAAGTAAGTTTCCTTATAATATATATTAATTACTTTCTAACAATTGAATTTTTCGAAATACCAACCATAACATTTAGGACGTAGATACATTAAAGAAGTAAATTGTGATGTGCTATAACTAAATAATGAACGTACAAAATATGTATAGATAATCCACAAATCAAATTAAACAAGTAATCTGACTATGAAATATTATATAAAAACATATTTTTATACCATAAAAATAAATAGAGTGAAGTGTAGGCCACTGACCAATTTAATTTGTCATTGTTGTTGATAAAATTGGAGAAGTTCGGCTCAGTCAGTCTATAGATAGTGAGATAAGCTTTACGCAATCTGATGACCATAGCAACATAATTCATTCCACACGATGGTTTCAGAGAGGCGAGTCCTGTCAGTGTTAATAAGTAAAATTCAAACCAACAAAGTACAAGTGATGGCCTTGTTACATGGAAATATAAGCAAATAGGCAAGGAAGTAGCCGTGTCTAATACATTCATAATACATAAATATATGGTAACGAAATTTATTTACTCGTAACTGGTCGCTAGATGAAACAGCATATAATGCCGTCACTTAGTTTACAACATCTCGACGAGGATAAATGTACACAAATGTTATATTTTTTGCAGATTTACGGTAACATAACTAGTTTATGTAATCAAGACTATATTATAACGTTTGAAACACGTCCATTGCATGATTAAACCGTTTACTTTTCTGTTAAACGTATATTATAATAATGACATGCCGTAATAAAGCATCGGTGCCTGAAAATTATAGATAAATAATATTTTTTCAAAACCACCTTTTAAGAAAAGTAATACGATTATTAATAATATTGAAATTGAAATAGAATTTAGTAATAATATGCATTAATATGGAATAAATTCATAAGTCTGCAAACACATAGATTCCATTAAAAATATGACTATAGCTTACCTGTACCTAGATCAAAAATCATTGTAAATAAACTACATCGAATTTAGAGCTGATGCATTCGGGTGAGATTATACCGCATAACATGTGGCCCTTATCATGAGATGATGAATTAGCCTACACAATATGCCTTTGACATAAAATTACCTTCATACGGGACTGACGTCTACATAGTTATATTATGTAGTTACAGTGGAATTATTGGTGAATTGTAGTCTTCCAAAATTAAAAGTAGTCTGGTCTGCATCGTATCTTGAACTTGGCCTGGGGCTGCCGCATTAAGGTCCACATTAAGATACCGCTTTCAATTTCAGATATAAATGTACAGTTTCCAAAAGTAGACAGTATGCAGTTGAGATAATAGGTAAACAGTAAAATCTTAACTTGAATCAAAAATCTATGTGGAGCTTTTGTGACAACGCCGTTTATGCGTTTTTGGGCAGTCTCTTAAATACCTAACTTTTCGACCCCTAACGGCAATCTGCCTTTATGTATGTACTTGCTACATTAAACTATATCTGTGTAAAATGTGTGCCATTACATTTTGTAGTCGCTTATTAATGACAACTGACCTGTTTGTAATTGTCTTTAAGTTCCTTTTTATACCGATTTAGTCGAATTGGTCATGTTTTTAGTGTCTAGTACAAATCAAGCACTATTACATATTTTAGTCCTCGTATAAGCCGTTTCAAAATACAAGGTTATTGGTTATATGTGGGCAATCCGCTAAAGGGATGCAGATTTGGTTGCAAATGACCTCCTACATCCCCTTAATGGATTGCCGACATAACCAATAACTCTGTACCTATATAATTATGGATATCTTAATATTATATTTTAGTCGCGAATCCAGCTTCTAATATTATTTTTTTCGTCATGTTTTAAATGCGCGGTTTTAGTCAATAACAATACGAGTATGTCTTAACCCCGCTTATTGCTACCACTAGAAGGTAGAAATCGATATTACGATTTGTACAACGACTATAAAATGAAACTCACGTTCCAATTCACTATTATAAACGCTCAATAAGCTACTAAATTACTTTTCCTTTACTAAATTTAGAATACGTAATTAAATTGTCTAGCTAAAAAAAGGAACGATATTCAATTGAACATTACCTATAAAAATGTGCTCTATGTTTCGACATCATTGCAACACGACTAATCATCAACGAAAATTAGTTTTCCTATAATATAAACAAATATTTTGATAACCGAACATTTAAATTTTAAAATGGGCTTTATGAATGGATATTACATGTATGGAAATCGTCTAAATATAATCAAGTGTTAGGAAGATATTTGTCTTGGTGTAATGAATGAATACCTCAATGTAAGAATCAATTCGAACTTCTAGTTCATAACAAAATTGTACAAACTGCTACAATACTGTTTAAAACATAGGTTGACGAAAGATCATTTAAAAAAACGCTAGTGTGTGCTGATATACCTGTAAGTCTTTTTTTCTAATTACTTTTAGAATATATTTGATTTCCGAATTGGGATACCCGATTTAGATATTGTTTTAAAATCTATGAATTTTTCGGAATAAATGATAATATCGAACATAAATTGTAAGAGCATGATAGATTTTACATTCTATAATTACAATTCTGGAGAAATTGGTATATATTGAAATGTTACATATAATTTGGAATTCTATTTAAGAAGATTGAAATAACGATTTCATTTTATATTTAAGAAAATACGACCCATTGTCTCAGAGTAAATTTAATAAATTAAAATATAATTAATTGGGTCCAAAATTCCATCCAATCTTGCAGAATAAATACAATTGGACTGCATTAACAAATGTGATATATCGATGTGTAATAGAAATATTTTTTTATCATTCATAAAATTACTCTGCGGCAGGGGCCTCATAATCACTATCACTATGCATCATTGTTACACGAGAAACATAGACGGGTACGGGAGTCTTTGATTCTGCGGGAAAACATAATTAGTTTAAAATAATTTGTTTTCAATCTTATGTTACATAATGAATCAATTTATTTTATAGTTATTGTTGTTTTTTCCTGATATAATAATAAACAAAGGGTTTTCAAAAAATTCCTCTACTTAGAGGTAAGTTTGTGTGATAAAATATTTATTATAGTAGGATGACAGTCGCTAACACAGCAAGGCATTCCCGTACGCTGTTGATTTTATTTTTTGTATAAAATCATGCCTTTGGTCTTGGCCTGTCGTCTGCGTACAAGGGTATTTTTATATTGTGAATATTGCTTAGGTTTAATATTCTGTTATAGAGTTATAACTAAACTAATTATGTTTTTCTAAAACATTGCAAAGTGATTTTATAGATCCGGTCGCTCACAGAATTGATTTTTGGGATGTGTGCTTTATTAGTTGTATGGTAGAGCTGTGTGTTTCTATTAATATTGTAGGGATAAGCTCAACGGTAGGTTTCCTTCAGTCATGAATTCCAACTATAATATTTTAATAATCTAATAGGTCAAACAGATTAAAATAAAACACGAGTAAGAAACCTAGTCCTTGTTTCTACAATGATCCTTTTTGTGAGTGGCCGTTAAGTCTGTGTTATTTAGTTCTTCAGATGTTAGTTAAGGCCTTTTGTGTTGCTGTGCATTTCTACGCATTGTATGTATGTTTATATATTGTAAATAGCTAAAATACATATATTTTTACGATTAGCATACACAACCAAAGTTGTTATGAAGTGATGGTTGATTAAATAAGAAATTTAACTATAGGTCGTTATGTTTATTTTAGAAGAGATACAAAGAAACCTGTACAGTTGCAATGTCAGTACATCCAATGTCTTGTCTTAGCATTTTAAACAACCGCCCTGGTATTAGGAATAATAATGAAATTGTTATTTTTGGCACAAAACTATTGACGAAATTTAAAATTATAACAGAAGAAATCAACAATGAAAAGGAGTCGAGAATGTTATAAGCTCCTTTTGTTCCTAGTAGCTTGCTCCGGGTCACTTACCATTTAGTAACTGTCAATTAATATAACATACACGTCACGTACTAATACCTTCAAAATGTTTGAATTGTAATATTTTATTCATTGATGAAATCAGGCGTTATGAGTACATAACATTTAAGTTGTATTTTTTTGTACATTTTAGATTCGAAAATATATTAATATCTAAATAAGTGGTGTTTTTATTTATCAAACTTCCATACCCCAAACGTATTATAATATGACGAGACCAGATGTCACGTGTAAAACACATAGTAAAATGTGTATTATAACTACTTTAACTGACCATTATCCTGTGCTAGTTTCTATGGATTTTAAACCTTCAAATCATCACCAGATTATGAAGTAGGACCGAAACTTACCTAAACGCGTTACAGGAATTTCTGTAATGTTATTTTAAAGAAAGTCAAACGTGCTTATGAGAAATCGGAGGTCGAAAAATCAAAAAACGATCCGAAAAGACTGGAGGGTACTTAGGGACATCTCCAATATGAATAAAGTAACTAGTCACTCCAATGAACTTCTGAATATAATTCCTTGCCCGAAAAAATCCTTAGACGAAGTAAATCATTATTTCATAAACGTTGGTAAGACTGGCTGGCTTGGCTGAAAATAAGCTTACACTTGCAAAATAATGTCAGTTTTTGGCTCAGATGATAAATGTAAATAGCTCCGGTCAAAGATTGAACTCATCTGTCAAGGAGGATACGAGTGAGGATGAGATTTCTCGCCTTGTGATGGGGTTAAAAACCGAATGCTCAGTAGGCAGAGATAAAATATCGAATAAACTCTTGAAACAACTTTTTGACTTCCTTGTCCCGGCTCTTACGACCATTTTCAACCTACGCCTGGAAACAAGTATTTTCCCATCCCAACTAAAATGCTCCGAAGTCCGTCCAATTTTTAAGGGTGGCGATAAACATGAAATCTCTAAGTATCGCCCGATCTCAATTCTCCCGTCTATGTCTAAATTGTTAAAAAGGATAATAAATGGCGCACTTACAAACTACTTGCTGTTCGGTTTCAGAGCTGGTAAATCTACGGACAAAGCAGTTTCTACATTAACTTAATAGCTACTAATCTAGATAAAAGGCACAAATGTTCGTCTATATTCCTGGATATACAAAAAACGTTCGATAACATTTCTATCTCCATCTTAATTTCCAAGCTTGAGAAGCTTGGCGTCAGATTAACTCAGCTACAACTATTTCAGAGCTATCTCACCGGGCGGAAACAGAGAGCTCGAATAGGTAGGCATGTAAGCGCTGATCTCCCGGTTTCCGTCAGGGCAGCATTTTGGGCCCAACCCTCTATGTTCTATGTTATGGAGTTTGGTTTCCGCACTTAGTCCTTCAGTGGATCATTGTGCGTGGGCCATAGCGGCCGTTGGTGGTTATTCAAAATTCAAAATTCAAAAGTCATTTATTCAAACTAGGCTGAGAATCAGCACTTTTCGAACGTCAAAATTACATAAGACAGTCCCCCAAAAACGCCCACCCTTCACCACTTCCTAGTGCTTAAGCTGGGAAGAAGAAGTGGCGCAACAAACTCCCGAGCAGCACAGCTGTCTGTTCAGTTAGAAAAACTTGATTCTATATAATAATGCTTTAATGCAAAAATAATTTACATAAGCACAAATTGCAATCAACTCATAAAATAAAAACATTTTAATGAGTAGATTATGTCAACAATAAATGAAAACAAAATTTAAAATAAATTGACTTACAGTCAAATAAAATAATCCAAACAATTATATGAGCTCATATAGTATCATGTAGTCTTTGATTCTAAAAACACTTGTTTGTTGCTTGGGGTACATTGGAGTAGCTTAATTAGTCCCAAGCCTTTTTGTCGTCTAAGTAATCTTTAACTTTATAGAAACCTTTTTGACATAGTTTCTGTTTAATAAATGATTTAAATTTATTGAGGCTCAGTTCTTTGACATGGCTTGGGAGTTTGTTGTAAAAACGTATACTTTGGCACTTAAATGAATTACTAATTTTTTGGAGCCTAGTCCTCGGCACAAGAAATAAATCTTTGTTTCTAGTATTTAAGCTATGAATGTCGCTGTGTTTAGAATATAGATTTATATTCTTTTTTACATGAATCAGGTTCTCATATACATATTGAGACGCGACCGTCATTATGTTTATTTCCTTAAATTTGTCCCTCAGTGAATGCCTACAACTTAGGTTATAAATTGCTCGAATCAACGACCAACCCACCTCCCTCCAGAAGTTAATTAAATCTCCTGGTCTGTTCAGAACGTCTGTGAAAGATCTGGGTGTCCCGAGGGTCTGTAGGACACCAATCTGGGTGACACCTGTGCATTCAAAAAGCACGTGCGTGATGGTTTCCTCAGCCTCAATGCACGCCCTGCATAGAGGACTGTCCGTTATGCCTATTGTGTGGAAGTGTTTGTTCAGCGGGCAGTGGCCCGTGATGGTCCCCGTCACCAGGCGCAGGCCGTTCCTATCCAGGCGTAGTAAACGCCGGGTTAACCTGGTATCTAAGGATGGCATGGCTTCTTTGGACTGCCTGCAGCCCGGTGTCGAGGTCCACCAGTGCTCCGCTTGAGTGTGGGTGAACTCCTGTAGCCACCTTCGTATCTGGTTGAAGGGGATGGGTACGATAGGCTCGGGTCCACAGACTGCCGTACTGGATCCTCGTCTAGCAAGTTCGCCAGCTGCGTCGTTACCTAGCGATCCGCTGTGTCCTTTTATCCATTGCAGTATCACCGTGTTATCCCAACTAGCACACTAGTGGAAATAGCAGCCTATTTTGCAACTTTTAGCTGTACAGTAGCGCTTTAGGGGTTCAGAAAGTGGTTTTAAGTTCTACTATTGCTTCCGTAATTGCTCATAGCTGTAAATATCACTAGGGGTAGCAGAAACTGAACTAAATGCCACTCTAGGTTTTATAAGAGTTAATTTTATAACCCATTTTCCGTCTATAGCTTTAAAAGAGAGTTAAAACATGGATGTTAAAGCTTAAAGCTTCTAAAAAGCTTCTATTGCCGCTGCTGTACGCTTCAGAACTGCATAAAGACTATAATTGCAGACTTTTTAACGGAACTGTATAAAAGATATATTTATCACTGTTCTGCCACTGAAAGTTTCATTTCAGAAGTGATTTGTTCTTTTGCGCAGACTTAAGTAGGAATTTGATCGACTGTTTCACTAATAGCGACATTAAGGCTTCACAATAGAAGCAGGAGAGTAATGGACATTGCCTACTCATTTGGATACATTCTGCTATTTTTATTGGAGAAATCAGATTTTATAAAATATTTAAGCCAGTTTAAAAGAAATATGGATCTGAAAGCATGGAAGTTCAAACAAAGAACTGGTGGATATCGCAAGAAAGTACGGAGAGTTTATCAAAATATGCAGAAATTAAAAAGGGCAACTGTTTACGAGAATTCTGTAATTGAAATATTAAATAACACGTAAGTTTTTTTAACTCAATTACGTGAGAGTAATTTAGCTTTTATTTATAAAACTCTATTCATTTAATTTATTCTTTAACGAATTCATTGGAAACAAACAAAAATAATGCGCCAAGTTCGAGTTCAACAAACACAAGCGAGGGTCCCGTAGATTTTGTTTTCTCAATTACTGATAACAGACCAGTTACATAGGAAAAGTAAGTTATAGCTTGGTGTGGCATATTATAAAAATAAAGTAAAATAACCTTCTTTGCGTAATTTATTGTTTCTTTTTTCTAGACTGGACTCGGACAGCGATACTGAATATAAACTAGACTATGTCGAATATGAAAGAAAATGGAGTTATCGCGAGCAAATACGAATTTGGGCGCTGAAACACAAATGTAGTCATGTACCTTTAAAAGACTTATTTCAAATTTTAAACCAAATTACTCCTAACGATATGCCTAAAGATCCACGCTCATTACTAGGTACACCAAGAGAAATTACAATAAACATCGTCGATCCAGGTGAATACTGGCACAATAATTTGAAAAATAGTATTATAAAATTCTAAAGTTATACTGGAAAATATATCGATTTTAGTAAACATAAACGGATTACCTATTTACAAAAGCTCCAAACAACAATTTTGGCCTATATTGTGCAGTATTTTTGAAATGCCTCACATAAGTCCTATTATTTGTGGAATTTATCTAGGTTCAGCTAAACCAAAAGATTTGCATGAATTTTTAAAAGTTTTTATTGAAGAATTTCGTATGACATAATATTTTTCCATTTTTTTTTTCATTCCATGCAGTTTATTTTAGTCCAGTTTGGTTGTGGAGTTTAATCTTCTATTTTACATAATTTTTTACTTTTTTTTGTTCGGCCAGTGTAACACTCCATGTTTTTCCCACTTAGATGGACAGATGCAAAGTTCTTGCTTATTTTGTTGTTCATTATAAGTTTGAATTATTTTGAAGGGCATTCTGAAAACATGGTAAGACATAGTAAGTGTTAAACAATTGAAAGAGCGAAAAATATAGAAGCAGCTAAAAATGATCATCGTATTTTAGGGTTTTCAACGAGTTCTACGGATCTCTAAACAAATAACCATTAGTGTGGTTCGATATCTGCAGTAAGTACGAAATAAAAGTGATTGTAAAGACTTGAACTGCATTAGTGGTACAGGTATTACTTGGACCTTCAGAAGAGTGAAACTTAGCGCTTTGACGCGCAGAGAGGAAGTATTAAGGTTGAAGTTGCAAGTTAAAGCTGCTTCTCATAGACATGTTTACAAGACAATTATTTAACATTACTTGAGAAATTTATAGGTTTTTATCGCAATTTGTAGTAAAATATAACTAAATATAGAACCAGCAACTTATTAAATACAAATGTAGTCAAGTATGTAATTTCAATATCGTGTAGGTATGTGATGTAATAATATTTATATAATAATATTTTACGATATTCTGAGGTAATTATTGAGGCGCGTTAAAAATACTCCAATAATATCAACTATATGCACGATAAACTGATCTGCGTTTGTAGCCACTTGCATATAATACAAAATATAACTCAAAAACACTTACCTTCACTTCACTTATTATTTATTTCTATTCAGAATGTCTGACTCAGGAACAACAGATGTATTTAATAAATGAGAGACAAGGTGAATGATCAGTGATCCTTTATTCGTTCAGTTAAACCTGTCATTCATTCAATAAGCGCCACAAGAGCTTTAGTGTGGTGTTAACTATTAGTTGCAGCTACTCTAGCGCTTTTATGCCAGTATTATGAAGTTCTAATGGAACTATAGATTGCAAAAAGTTGTGCCCCTTTGGCTCCAAAGCGGCTGCATAAGGTCCGCAGTGCACGCTCTGGCGCTTGAGCTTGGCGCCTTTGGGAATAATCGGATTAGCTCCAAAGCTCTTAAGCAACAGTTTGTGCTAGTTGGGTATGGCTAGATACCGTTATTTGTTCTAGTGCATTGTGACATTCTAGTGTAAGCTTTGAGGTAATATATTTTTTCCGTAAGGATTGAAGAACTGAGGCGCTGTCGGAGAGTATGCGTATGTGTGTGTCCGTAACTCTCCTGGCTTTTAGGGCGTGGACCGCTTGTATGATGCCCACACACTCCGCCTGGTACCTAGACGGTGTTGAACATTCCCAGCGGGCCCAACCTTCTTTCTTATATATATGATCTCACAAGTATCATCATTCCCAAACGCGATATATTATATGATGACACAGTCTCCTCTTTTCCGCCGATACATTAGACGAGGCTTTTGATGCTGCGCAAACTGGATTTATCATTATTAATAACTGACTTCGACGTCACATTTTGACTCTAAATACTGACAAAATTTCTGACTTTCAGTATCCGTCCGCCGTCACCAATTAGGAGTAACTACAATACTGTAGTATATATACAGTCTCCTCAATGCTCTCTGGGTAATAAATTGCACGTGCGGAACAATAGAACATGTTAACACCATCAAATATTTAAGTATTTTGATAGACAGTAATCTCAGCTTTAAGATATACAAAAAAGTTTGAGAATTAGGAGAATGCAGGACGCAAGAGCGAGGGTAGCAAGGTCGAAAATTTTAGCACCCCGCGTTGGAAAGGTACATAAGGTTTTCTTTTGACCATATATACAGAATTAGCGAGATACTTTGTCGTTGTTGACTTATGCAGAAAGGTTTGAGCATGAGAAGAATATAGTATGCTAGAGCGAGTGAACCCAGCACGAAAATTTTATCGACATACCTGTCTCACATAAGTAAAGAACATGTATACAAAAATAGGTTATTTTGTCGATCTTTGCAGTAAGTCTGAAAACGAAGAAAATGTACGATGGAAGAGCGACAGAAGCGAGTGCGAAATTTTTTGCATGCTACGCTTATATTTTGTACGTTATAATGAGGCCTTCATTGTCCATAAAAAATATCAGGACGATTAATAAAAAAAAATGTTTGGTTAAGTCGTCCAGGGTAAGCATCTACCTTAACAAACTATAAATTGCCTCTTTGTTACTAAACATAGTGTGTTTGGGATTTGATTAAAAAGTAGGTACTTCTCTAGATTTGGGGGGCCGCTAGGACGGGTGCCGGGGGGAAACTTTTAAACCTTTTTGCGAGACCCCCTCAGACGCGAGGTCGTCAGCGGTTGCCGACGTCGTCGATGCCTAGCGCCGCCACTGTATATGGTCTTTAAGAGCGTTTATCCTAAAAGCAACGTCGCAAATAGCTGTCAAAAATTTACCAGTTTTGATTAATTTGGCAATGTTACTTTATGGAAATAAGAAATGTGGCTAACTAGCGAACTAGAATATTAATAATGAATTGCAATTATTGTAAAAAAGGCGTAAAAAAGGGTATTTGGAAAGTGTCCAAATACTTTGTTTACATCTAAAACTAAATATTCGGTGTTATAATATTAATTATTACATTTCATAATAGCAATATTGCTAAATTATTCAAAATAGCGAAATATTTGACAACTCTTTGCGACCTTGCCCAATTTCAGATGCCATTGGAATCTTTTGCGACCCCTCGAAGGCGTTCGATTAGTCGAGTTCGATCGTAGACCATGAGACACTTCTGCTGAAACTAGAGCACTATGGGATTAGGAATATAGCTCTTGATTTACTAAGATCATACCTAAAATAACTTCTCGGCAGGCGGCGTTTGGACCCCCTAGATTGGGCAGGAGCCGCTTCAAGGCAGCCCCGACCCGCTCCAGTCTGGGAGCCAAACGTCGGAAATGCTCCAAGAAGTTCCACCGCCTGTCGAGGACGAGTCCCAGATACTTCATCGTCGACTCGACGCCGATGTGAACCCCGCCTACCGTTCAAAATCAACCTAAGATGGTGTTATTTGTGAATGAGACATCATTGATCTTTAAAATAAACCGACGGTCACAAAATCTTGACGACGTGCATAACTCTATTCTTCAAGTCTAAGAATAGTTTACCGTAAATAATTTGGTACTAAATAAAGAAAAACCATTAGATTTAAATTACCTTATGCTAGGAGTAGCGAATGTGACATCATATTAAATGGAGAAAATCTGGAATTTATTAATCCAACGGTTTTCCTAGGAATCACGCTAGACGAGAAATTACAATGGGGACCTCGTATAACATCTCTTGCGGGGCGGGTAAGTTCGGCCGCTTATGCTGTTAGAAAGATAAGACATTTATCAGATGTAGAAACCGAGCGTTTGGTCTATTTTAGCTACTTCCACAGTTTTATGTCGTATGGCATTGTACTGTGGGGTCGGGCTGCTGACATTGAATCCATCTTTATCAAAAGAGAGCTGTCGGAGCCATTTTTAATCTACATCGTCGCGAATCTCTCAGGGAACTATTTAAAAAGACGGTACCTTGCCAATTCATTTATGAAAATATTATGTATGTAAGAAAAAATCTACATATTTTTAATAAAATAAGTGATAGATTTTTAATACTAGAAATAAAGATAAAATAGATCAACCATTTTTCAGATTATCTAAAGTACCTACATCTCATATAGACACCAAAACTACTAAAGTACACTTTTTAAACAAGCATAATATATTACAAATTAGAGGATTATATCCAAGTTAAGAATGCTTGGAAACATGCTGGTCCTGCTCCATAGGACAATTTAGAGTCTAGACAAAATCAATCTGGTTGCTAATTTAATTGTATATTTTTATTTTATTTTATTACACTGGTTTTACATTCTGTGATTACTTGAACTCACACACTGACTTTATAGTATTACTTGTTAAAATGTAAGGAATATTGTATAATTTTGCAATGTTTGTAAGTATGTGAGCACAGTGTATCTATCACATAATTAATGTATCTGTCATTGCTTCATTTTTCATTCTTTTTACCTATCTACGTATAGTAATCTTATTCTAGATGCATCGTCTTCACAAATAATTATATAATTAATGTATACAAAATATTTTAAAAACATTTTAAAACAGTAACGGTTGAGTTTCTTGCCCAGTCTTCTCCATACGAAAACTATCTTTTGGAAGGGGCGAGTAGAATCAATTCTATATTTTATAAATTTTGACGTTCAAAAGTGCCTTTTATGTGTCTAAACTGAAATAAATTGTTTGACTTGACTTGACTTCTGCACTTGCTGCACGCTGCTCGCTAACTCGTTTTTAGTTGCTGGCTATAAGTACTCATAATCAGCCTTTAATACACTTCCTACTGCTGGGACACAGGCCTCCTCTTTCTGTGTGGGGGAGTGAGCCTTAATCAACCACACGGGCCCAGTGCGCGTTGGTGGATGTCGTGGATGTGCACGACTTCGAATTTTTAGTTTTAGTTTCCTTCATAGTTTTGAGTGGTGATGAAATAATTTACACAAAGTAAAGTGCCTATTGGCCTATACCCCGAAGTGGACTACGATAAGCTGAGTTGATTGATTGAAACTGCCTGCTCTGCTTGGGTTTTGACCCTCGACCTACTACTCGTAAGTTAAGGCTGTTACCACTGGGCCACCACCTGCGCTGACTTTACTCGCTTCTCGTTAATCGCCGGCGGTGGGACAGGTGCCTTTGTGCCGAGTTGTTTTCAATAGACTCGCCTACTACTTCAATCAGTGGTAACAATTTTGACATTGACAGCGCCCATATGTCGTAGCTGTAAGAGTGATTTTCGTAGTGCAGTTAAACTCATGACTGTACATAGGTACTGGTGAAATGTGGGTGTATATGTAGGTACCGTTTGCTTACCCTTTTGGGCAGGCGTAATATTTTGGTCGGATTTTACAAGAGGCGTAGTTTTTAAAACAAGCGCGTGAACCGAGAAATTACGAACATGAATGTATTACTCGCAAAATATATGCAGGTTGGTGGACCTATAAGGTTGGTAGTTACCTCTGCCTACCCTTTTGAGGGGGAATAAGTACCTACTACAGGCGTAATGATAATGTTTTTAATTGTTTTTATTGAGTTGCCTTACCTCTGCACAAAATCCTGACCAAGTCCATGGGCACCGCCTACCAATTTAATTTAATTCAATGCAGGAAGAAAATTCACACGTAGGTAATTGTGGCAGGCAATTAACAACTAGTGAACGCGTTGTTCCGCGCAGAGTGTGCGCGCTGGCAAGTAGTCATTATTCCTGAGAGATTCACAACGAACACAATTTTGTAACGAGTTTTCCACACCCGCCACCGGTTTTTCCTATTATCGAATTCAAATGGAATTAAAGCTCTATTATGATAGAGCTGCTTTTAGATACTTCTACGTGGTTAATTGTTTGTTTATTAACAGTTGGTTTAGTATTTCTATGTAATATTTTCAGTGTTACAGCAATTATGAAATGGGTGCAATGGTTTCGAAATAGAGACAAGTCTCTATTAATTTTTACAGGGGTAAGTTTCTTTTGTTATTTTCTTTGATATACATTTTACGCTTACTTATTTAAAATAGGTAGCTACCTAAGTACGTGTCGAAGTAGTAGTAGGCTCAGTCCACTTATCATGAGGTAGCATTATCTGCTCTCCCGTTTATAAAAACTGACATATAATGATGCCAAATTGTACATTTTAGCCCGTTAGTTAACTAAATACGTGGGTAACCTGCTAAAGATCGGAGAAGAAAACAAACAAAATATAAGATTTTGCTATTGTCTTTATTAAAATTTTGTTCACGGCTATTATCTCTCTGTTATGTTTGATTTCTGGCCAAAAAAAGGGAAACCTTTGCCCACAAACAGGGACACAACAAAGGCTATAAAAAATGTTAGTATCGTGGTTTTCAGACATGAATATCCATAATAAAAGGTATGTTTTGATTAAATTATGTAAGCGGTTTCGATTTCAAACTTTGAAGGATTCTGCTTAATTCGTACCTGTGGAAAATTCCGAAATCGTACCTTGTGAACAGAACGATATTTGGAGGACCCAACAATAATTTCATATTGTTGGGTCCTCCAAAGGTATGTAGCAGAAATGAACGATAACTTATATTAACACAACATTTAATTCATTTAGAGTCTAGTTCATGTCTAACTTTTACAGAACTAAAGAATTTTGAGGGAAATTATCAATAGAGAAGAATTTATCCCCTAAGATATTATTTGTAAGTACTTTTTATGTCGTCTTTTTTATTATTCTTGCGATTTATACGTATCGTCTCTGAGACTTTATTCTAGGTACAACTTAGGTACCCATACCCCTTAATAGTACTGAAGGATCTTTTTATAAAACATAAAAAAACATTGTAATAAAAGATTATAGTCGTTTTATGAATGTTGCTTGGTAGTTTAATTAATAAAGATTCAGTGGATGAAAAAGATTTTGATTAATTTAAGTTACCCTCAAAAGTACAGCAGTTCTCCCTTATGGGTTACGACTTACGCAACCTTACCCTACAACAGGACATAATTACGGAATGTACGGAATGAAAGTACATTTCTGAAAATGTAGGTAGGTAAAGGTCTGAAGGCCTAGAAAGTTCTAAACCTATACCGTATACCTCTTGAACCTCTATATAAATGGTAAAATTTAAACTTACACGTAGGGAATAACGTAGGTACTTTCCGTGTGTAATTGTGCTTGTATGTAGCCGTGTCGGAGTGTCCTGAATTCATGTTTTCGGTCTGAAGTTTTTATGGAAGGCGTTCATTAGGGATAGTGTTCTTTACTTGTACCAACAGTCTGTGCTACAGTCAATTGCGGTTTCGTTTTCGGGTGAAGAGTGTCACTGTTATGTGTGTGTACTCGTATATTCGAGCAGTTGACAGCGGTTCTCTCCTTGGGCATAAATAAATATATGCTTCGATTAGATAGCACAATATTCATAGACTAGGAACAGGTCATAATAACAAAATAATAATGGCTCAGTTTATACGAGTCTCTTATTGCTTATCAATGTATTTACAAGTAGTCATGATTAAAGATTCGTCTATCTATAGCAATGATGGCCTCAAAGGCTTACGTAAATGCTAATTTTGTGTAATTAACGCATTCACCGTCGATAAAGTAAATTAATTGATGAGGTCACTCGAAATGGCACAAAACGTAAATTACTCTGAATTTGTCGGATGAGCGGGATCGTATGATACCTGCTATTGTGGTGCTGTTGGGACTGTAGCGTTCTCCACAATTTGGTTATTTTATTTACAAGTTGGTTTAGCGACATACGTGTGCGTATGCAAAGGCTGTTTTGAGAACAAAAACTTACCTAAGAACTGTAGGTACTTATTTATTAGTATTCAAGTATGCTCAATGCATTTATTTATACTTGCCTATATTTATACCCACTTCAATCGAATTCCAAAATATCTTTGGAACGCATGAAATTCTTCGCGGTATTTAGGTACAGCACCGCAGCGGCTCGCCCTTTCGTATTTCATTCCCGCAGTCCCGGCGGGGGGCGTGTGCCCGAATGTCGGGAGTGTTTGGGATAGAATCCTGGAGAGGCGAGCTGACTGAGCCCTGAGCCGTAGTCAGGAGGCGCGCGCCCGCTCGTCCGCACGCATGCGTACGCTCCTGTATCCTGTTGCACGCATTACGTAGTCCTAGCACCTTCACTACCGCGAATATGTTTACGCTATGTTAGATAAAGAAAGCTTATTCATCGACGTCAATGTCCTACAATAAATTCAAGTAGCTACAGTAAATATGAACAGACCAACTGTGTATGTCCTTTATAAACCAATTGTGGCGGTGAATTAATATCTACGTATTTAAAACGATGTGGTAAGGTCAGCAGTGCAAAAACGATTTGTAAGATCAGAAGCATGCCCTGGAGCTGTCCGTGGTCGCGAGACCGCCAGCAACCACTAGTGGTCAGTCCGCCACTGCATTTGTTGTTGCAGGTTTGTTTATCTCACATTCAAGTATTCTACAACTTCCCTATAACTTATTTATAAAACCCAATTTCAATAGGAATATGTAACGATGAGCTTAACTTTGTAGTCAAATTACCTAACACTCAAAAACCCGCTTTCCCATAGAAGTGGAATAAAAACCTCTAAATCGAGTTACTTAGCAATAGCATGTATTGTCGCACGCTCTATATTTTTATTAGAAGAATTTGAAGATATTGTAGTCAATGAACTCATTACGAAATTCATAAGTGACAGCTTGATGTCTGTTGAACCGATTGGAAAGTTATAGTAGGACAATCCTAGCTTGATAATGGTAGGAGCCAGGGAGACGTTATCCCGGGAATGTTTTAATGGATTTAAAGTGCTGTATGCGTGTTAATATCATGTCTATAAAATGAAGAGTTGGAATCCAAGCATGACAGCCTTACTTAACTTTTTTGTGATGATACAAGCACATTTTAATCGTCGTTTTATGCTGTTCTTGTCTCTTCCTAATTATGAGAGTAATTGCTATTAAAGTTTCTGTTTAAGAAATATTTAAAAGCAACGTTGGTCAATGTTAATGCAATACAAAGATAGTTTTTATGTACAAGTACCTACCTACGTGAATACAATAATAGAAGCGTTACTAAAAGAAGTCAGAATGACGGAAGTGCCAAAATGGTAAACTTTACCCAATAACATTAATGTATTCAGTATTGTTTACCTGGCTTACCTGTGTATTTCGACGTGATTAAAATAATAATAGTTGACTTGTCAACTTTTTTGTAGTATATTTAGCGGACCTTGGTTTATGAAAATAGATACTTATGATGCCTGAAATTTACATAACTTTCACATAGGTATGTGGCATACGTGACTATCCTCAGATGTGAGAACTATCCATGACTGCCACTGAACCAGTGATGAGGTTCAGGAGTGCAATCAGCTGGGACCGCGCCTCCGGCCTCAGTCACAAGTTGCTTGTGTCCGCGGCTGCTCGTATGTGCAGCCACCGGATTATCCCACACCAACGTGGATTTATTTACCATTCTTTTTTTAAACCTTAGTGGCTTATAAGAAAGAACTATAAAAGAGACATTATTTTAAAATCTCCTAAAAATTGTGCAATGTGAAATGTGATGATAGTAACTATAATTTGAAAATTATGGCACTGAACAATTTTTGTTTTTAAAATGACTATGTAAAATGCCTTGGAATTGTCTGTGGGGATACCAGGCACCTGCACCGGCCTGCCGAGTTAGTGGACCGCTGCATTTACTGTTGCAGGTACTAGATAAAATACCTTTATTGTTATTTCGGATTTTTTAATATTAATTAGTAGAAGAAAACAGGTTTTCTTAACTAACTACGTATGCTTTATCTACACCTACATAAAATATATTATATGGTATCTACGTAATTGTAACTATTTGCGTAAAATTGGGTGTTGTTTCAGTAGGTATGTAGGTATAATACGAACACGTAATAAATAGGTAGTTACTACAATGCTTGCAATAATTATCATGTGAGTTAGGTAAGTATATATTACCGGCTGATTAAATAAGCATGATTCAACAAAAAAACTAAAAAAACAACGTACTACTGAAAAATATTGAGCTGATAGAAGTTTTGTGAATAAACCTATATTTTCGAAAGGTTCTGAGGAAAAGTGCTATTGTTTATATTTATGTCTTCCCATTTCTATAATAGCTGTCGATTATAGTCGAGAACTAAGTTCTGCTTCATTTGTATAAGCGGCTTTTTATTTACTATCATTAGTATGAGAGTTTCTTTTAAATGGAGAAAGAGAAATGTTTAATGTTCAATTTAGTGAAGCTGTTAACTGTGTAACGAAGCTTCTAAGGATTTTATGGATGTAAATAAAACCTGAAACTTCATCCATTTTCATAATTTTCTTCTGCTTTTTCTTGTTGTTGATTAGTTTTACCTAACATCTCAGTTTTTAATTGCCAGTTGATAACTTAGATAATGATTTTGTGATAATTACTGGCATCTTATGCAACTCATGTTAATGTAGAAGATACCTAATGGTTGATCAGTTAAACTCGCATGGTCTCAAAACATGTTATGAAGTCAACAAAAATAAAAATCATGCGCAACAATAAACTAGACGATGCCAGATGCCTAGACATTTAGCTAAATACTTTGAGGAAAACTAAGAAAGTTCAAATTGTCACATAGTATGCATAATGCAAGCAACGTAAAATTACCTAGATACCTACATGAAAAGGCCCTTTATTAATTTTGTTACGTTACTGAACGTACAAATACGCTCGAAAACCTTTGTTAGAATACAAAGACAGTGTTCAATGAGTTTTTATTTCTTCTACTTTCCGAATTCAATAGGAATCGTTTGTTTGTCTGACCGACTAAAGTAACTTTCAACGTTATATATACCTAATTGGAGCCCTACAATATAGGTACAATAGTTCCATTACATTTCGCAACAATTTTGTTTTTCAGATGAGACAGCTAAGAACTAAGTATTGATTTCATAGAGATTCCATTTAAATTAAATTTAAAGTGTCTATCGATTAGAATATAAAGCCAAGAACTATTAACGGTAAACCTGTTATTAATCATCGATCAAACATGAACTCATTTCGAATAAAAGTAAATTAATATGATTGTTGCCAGTCCACGCGACGTGTCTACACCAGCGCGATTTATTATCCTACGTGATTAACATACGGCGCAGGTTACAAAGAATCGATATAGATACTATAATAATTTTATTGTTGTGACATCGTTTCATTAGGTTACCTTGGCAGGTAGTGGAGTTAACGGTAGAATGCTAATGCGTTGAGACGAGTTCATAGCATTGTCGCATGAACTCGCGCGCTGGGCCTAGCTTCCCAAAGGTTGCGCAACCGCGGGTACACCGCCCACGGGCCGGCGCCGGCGACAGCGCCGTCACCGCCGGTCGCCGGTCCCTAAGCAAATATCTCCCGACAAGTTCATTGTCGACCAATTCGAATAAATTACGCTTAAAATATCTTACTACACTGAGCAAAGACACTCGAGAAAGTTAACAGAGGTATGATAATAATGTTACTTATAATAAATATCTCTGTAACCAATTTAATCGTAAATATTTATGTAATAACAATGTGCGAGTGCGATGTAGATAGCATATTAACGGTTGTACGGATTGATATAAAGAAGCTTAGTGAAATGTATTACACATTGCGTGCTTATTAATTGTAATTTTGTAAGCAGCTGCAACGAATAGACGGATGCATGGGTCTAACACGAACCGCTTGTGTCGAATATATTCAATCGTCTATCTAACGTTTATAAGTTAATTAGGACCATGTGGGGCTGCGCTGGCGCATCTCGATGGACAATAAAGCCTTTCAGCGGGCGGTGCCTTTGAACTCTATACGTTATTAGTCCGATTATGTACTTATCAGTTCCTATTGTATGATGTGTGTATAGCTACCACGGAAGATGAGAAGGAAAAGTTCCCTTGCGTTCTGTGAGCCTATGCAACGAATTCTAGTGTTCTAAACAAAGTAAATTAAATGTCCTTATCTAGTCTAGTCGGCAACTTTTAGTTAAGAATAGTATTTTGTGTGAAAGATAAAATAATCCTTTCTTTTCTTGTGTAGTTCCCTAAATAATTACAATTCTAGAAAGAAAAAAATAAGAGTCTAGACATAATGTCGTAGCCTCGTAGGCGCGTCTACGAAAATTTACGCAATAGTTTTTCGCAAAACTGTTGTAATTATCTACTACAAGTTCTACTACGCTACGTGGCGTAGCGCTCGTAGTGGACGTCTACAACCCCTGGGAGTTTCATATCATTGTTGTAAATCCTAAAGCTATATTTTTTGTTCTTCTATTTCTTCTGACATCTGACTGTAAGATTGGCTTCTTTTCAATCACTTTTCTTGTACCAATCATTTCATTAATATCTATTAGTTCACGGGCAAAAGTAAAATCTGTGTCAATCTCCTTCACTTTGGCTCTTAAAAATTCAGCTAAATTGGTAACAAATATTCCACCCACATTAAAAGTACTTATTGGTCTCTTTGGTGCACCAACCAAGTACGCAAAAATAGCCGCCCTCTGTCTGTCTGAAGAATGAAAAATTGTTAGTATTGTTACGAATTTAGTTAAAAAATCGTGGCGAGCATTTCTGTCGGTGTCGTACTGTTGCCCTGTTGCTTGTGCTCGGTCATTGCTCGTTCACGCTTCCGTAATCTGTTTGACTTCGATGCTGTCACGGTACGTTTTGCGATCTTTTTTATCAGAGTGACGCAAAGCTCCTCTGTAGAGCTCAATTTCAACGCATTCCGGGGGATAGTTAGTTGACCGATTAACAGAAAGTCTTGCGGCATAATAACATGAAATATTACTTAGGGGAAACTCACAATCAAAACAATTTATCTTCCTTACCTAAATTAAACATCAGAAAGAGAAATTATTTGGAAAAGTATGTAATGTAGTTATCATTTGTAGCTAGAAACAATAATTGTTTATTTAAATGGTAGCCCGTACATATCAGCTTATAAATTAACGCAACTGACAGGCGGCAAGCGGGTGTCAGAAGGCGAGTCCACCGCTAAGGGTATAAGTGCCTATAGGCCATGATTTACGACGCATTCCTGCGCAGAGACCGACGAGGATCCGTCAGTGGGCCTGCGCAGACCGATGGGAACAAGATTACTTCTCACAGATTCGTCTGGTGACAGACAAAGCTCTTTGTGCCATCATTGTTCGGAGCACTCAAGAGTCGTCTGGCTAAGCAGCGCGCGTTTAAACCGCGGATTAGTCATCGCCCGTATCATATGAAACAAATTAATTTATCTTAAAGCAAATAGCCAATGAATAAATAAGTATAAGTAAACACTTCGACATTTATAACGATCTCTCCTTTCATTGTTACCAAAGTTACGTATTCGTTTTACATCTGTGCAAACCTAGAGAGGTCTCATAAGTATTACAGTCTTATAAGTAGGCATTGTGTAGTAACGATACTTAGCTTACGTTATTTTACGTGCATGTACTTATATAGAACTTCCCGGATCTCGCCGGCCAGAAATTAAACACACAATAGAAGCTTACATATTAGGATGTAAGTAGCCGCTACATTTTGAAGCGTCTGAAATATTTCATGAAAGTTATTCTTGGTTATGAATTTTTGAAATGAGAGCTCGGACTCATATGCGGTATGGCGCGAGCTTAAAAATGTTTTCATGTTTATATTCGTAATTCCGAGCGGATGTTACGCAAGTGCGTTGGGACTGCCCAACTAAAGCGCTTGACCGGAAGTACGCTCGGCGTGGCGCGGGACGCGGGCTCTCGTTCACAGGTACTAAATGATGCCTCTAATGAACGGCACAGGAGCGGCACACGGCACACGTTTCCGAACCTTATTATTGGTAATGCGCAATACATTAGCCACAATTAGTGCGGCAGTCGGCCGTAATTACCGCAAGCTTCGGGCGTGTTTCGTAAATCATGTAGTACATACCTCTAGTATCTACGCTTACTTAGGAAATCGTAGCTTTAACGTAGGTATTTCTATTAAATTTATGGAATTTAAAGTACGAGCCTCAATTTATTACGCACCTATTAATAATAAATTCTCTTAAATGTCTAAGGTCTCCGCGTTACGCGACACTCGAGAACGCTAGGAATTTCCTTCGTATATCGTAAAACATTTTGGACACCTTAGAAAATTATTTTACGCGCTACGAATGCTAACATAGGAAATATAATATAGGTAATACATTGTGAAAGGATTACAATAGCATGCGTAATTAAGAGTGGGTGTAGAGTTTCACAGTTGTATCAAATGGCGTTGCTGAAATTCAAATACTCGTTCAGAGCAAGGTCTCTAAAAAAATCATCACGGTTCGCGAAGCATGCTCGCCAGCTGTCAGGCAGACGCCGTGTTCAGTGCTCACGTGTTGCGCTCCGCTCGGAGAAACCATTCCTGCTTATATTACTACTACGTACTTATCGGCACATGCTCCTAACGAACCCGATACGAAAAGCAATTGTAAATTCTTACCCATGAATCAAAAACCATATGAAAGGAACTCATAAAATAAATTTTATTCCTTTATTGGTACATAAACAGAGTTTAAAAATAGTTGGGACCACCTGGTGCACTCTGCTCCCAACTTCGAGTGCAGGGAACGTGATTTATGGGTCTTTAAGCCACACAATGCAACCGCAAATATAACCCTTGACTATTTTTCTAGAGAACAAATTGTCCCTGGGTAGATATTTAAGTGGGTTGACTGTTACTCTAACTGGTACAAAGACTTACCTATTATGCGCTTATCGATATTACCCCCATGACAGTATCGAGGGGTAATAAATTAATTCGTGTAGACAACTAACTCAACAAATTATTTGCTATTCCAGTGACTGGTCCTTTAATGCTTTTGATAGATTCGAGTATTGTATTGTAATTTTGTTTAAACACGAATTGCGATCTACATTCTGATACTAAGTCTAATTATTATTGTTCATTTGTAAGTTATTCACGGCTGAACCAGCTGAACGGTGGCCAGTTATCCCAAATGACCGCATCGGTGTATTTGGTACTGAGATGTAGATGTTGTGGACGGTGAGATCGTTCCGTGTACGACGTGGGAGGTCCGATTATTTTCCCGGAATTCAAATTGACCGAAAAAGATGTCATAAAAACATGAACAAAGTTATTTTGGTAAATATCTGTCGAATTGGGAAACAATTCTTGAACATTTTAATAAAATGCTCTCACACAAAAAATCCCATAACAATAATCGCTGCACCTCAAATACTTTCACGTCTCTCTATTTAATTCTCGAGCCCAAAAATGTTAAGCTCAATAAATGATTAAAGGCAATTGTAAAAAGAAAACGAAGCTTAGATCCGGCCACACTGACACCATTGTCATGATCAATGTCGTAACGGATGAATTAGGTTACAAAATCTGTTTTTTTTTTTAAGTTAACCAACACAGTTTATTACATGTGGTTTTTAATAAAATGAAAGTAATTGATTGTTCACAACCACAAGCATTGTTTCACCGCACAATTACATGAATAGTTTGTATAAGTATTCTAATAGTTGCGTTGTTTAGTTCTGGTCGTGTCAGACGCCATCCCCTCGTCACGTCACTCCTTTCACTGTTGTCGTGCTGACACCTCCAGCAATTAACATGTCACTGCGCAGCATTATCGTTAAGACTTTGAAGCGTTGAAGTAAATATTTTATTAGATGTCTCAAGTCGACCGCGGTCTGCGTTACAGTTTACACTTACAAGGCATTCTTTAATGGTGATAGATGTAATTTAGGTTTTGGTAGAGTGCGTTGTTTCGACAATGTACAAATAAGGTGACCCATGTTATTTTCCTTTCTTAAAATGGTCAGACTGTTAAGACAATAATAAGTTCGTACCGAAACTAATTGGGTTAAATTGCGTCATGCTCGCAAGGTTTTCGCCTAATGTAGTTAGCACCGTGTTAGCTTAATAACATGCATGTTATCAACGTTCCTTTTGTGTTTGCGGGTACTAGAGTACTTCGACGGAGACATGAGAGGCTGTAAAGTTGCATGAAATGCACGTTTCCTGTAATCATGGCGTTGCGCAAGTTCGCCTGAGTGTGAACTGTATTACTGTACCTATATGACGTCATATCGGAGTTTCATCACTGTACAAACAAAGCCGCAAGCCTCTGGCACACATTGTGTGCTCATTTCCAGGACACACAATGAATTATTTGGGAAATAAATTTACATACAACTAACTGAGCGGGAGGTCTTCAATACAGATTTTGTTTATGACAGCTTTTAATCTTGTTTCTGTGAAGTGTTCTCCTCTCAGTCGTCACAGATGATCGAATGATGATATCAGTTAACTTTACTTAACCCGTATAACTGAAGATTTAATTTAATTGAAGCTCTCTCTCTTTCAACGAAGATAAATAGAATTTTGATTAACATTTTTGGGGTCGACCGAAAATATTATGTGGTTGAAGAATTTATTGAATTAGTGTTCCAACTGGCAACAAAATGACAACTAAATGAAAAAGTAAAATTCGATTACATTGTATCTTTAATTCAAATAAAAACATTTCAAAACTCTTACCGAACAGTAACAGATTGCCAGTTTATCAATCAAAGATCAAGTCAAGGGTTGCTAAAACATTTTTTTATGGAGGTTTAGAGACGTCAGACGCGTGTGGTCTACGTACCGTGCGGCAATTTCCGCGTCATACAGAGCTACGAGTATATTTCACAGACACAAATATCACTCGTATTCGTAGTTCCTGCACCTACCGCCATTACCCACGACTCGGGTGGTCTCTCAGAGTATGACCAGTACTGAAACATTATCAATTTCCTTTCCTTCAACTGTTAATCAGTACCTAATCTCACGAAATTTGGACTTTTTAATATTTTCTTTCATTTACGTTGTTATAATCGTTTATACTGTAATTTTGTGCTCGTATCCATGTTACGCTACAAATTTTGCAAATGATGATAAATGAGCAAATCAAACCGTAGCGTTTTTTTATATCCGTATCTGTTATACATTAGTGAACACCAGAGTTATCCGTGGCTATAAATAAAGAAATTATGAGCCTTACGAAACGTTGCTACTTGTCTGATATACGAGTGTAGTCCAGCGCACATTCCATCTGAAATCGTGCGGTGTAACCGCAGACCCGTATTGGTTCCTACTGCATAATCAAATTACATTAATGGCCCGTTTGTGGACCCCTCTTAGGTCCAAGTCGTACCCAGTCCCACGCAACTCACATCGAGTCAATAACACAAGACGATTTATTAGTAGATTTGTAGCTACATTTAACTTCATATGAACCACTTTCATGAGCATTAGCGTGATTGGCGTGATCTAGACTTTCTCTGTCGCACTTTATATGGAAGTAGTCGGGTGTGTTTGACAATCAATCATGAGAAAAAGCAATATCTCAAACTTAAGTCCCCTACGTAAAAGATTTTTATCTAACTAGAAACCATTTGTGATGTTTTATTTCTTGTAAATAATTTAGATTTGTAGGTAGATAAGTAGGTGTTATTCTATACTGTGGAATCCATGAATATTTGGAAACATTTAGACATTAAAAAGTCATTTAACCGGCAGAATCATAAAGCGGAAAGAATTAATGAAGCTATAAAAAGGTTCATATAACGTTATGCCCCAACTCTATTGCATTAAAATTATGAATGAAGTTTAAAATACCGAATATAATTTATTGTCGAGATGAATGAACTGATGGTATAGAATATAAAAAAATATTGTTATTATTTTTATGTGTTACATATCTCGGAACCATGGGGTCCCGGTCCTTTGGAGCCTTACGAGGGGCCGAAGCCAACTCGCAGAGGCCCGTTAGACAATCCTAAATGGAATGAGGCACCAACCGGCGATTATCCTTGTATGCACTATGCAAGGACAACCCTCGGTTGGTGCAGGACTATTGCAGAACATGGAAACAAAAAATATTGAGCTATGGCTAACTAATATAATTATTACTTTTATGAAAATATTTTTACCCAATCAGAGGAGCTACGTCCCGCAGCAGATAAAATGATTGACGTAAAATTTTGATTACAATATTGAGTAACACCTACCACAGATGGACTACTTACTAATCATCATTGGATACCTACGTTTCAGCTGTCAAATTCAAAATTCGAATCGCGGAACCCGAAAATGTTGTTAACCATCCGTTGATGTGATGTCAGCCGGTCCGTCAGTAAACCTGTAGCTACACAATATCCGCATGTAATGTCAGTAACACGTGTCGAGCATGTTTGTCAAGCTTGCAGTGGACAATGACCATCGTTAGACTTAACCTCGAACTTCGGACATGTCTATGCCCCGTTGACCCGAGAGCTTTACGATGCCTAATAATGGCCTAGTTTCCATCTACAACTGATTAAATAAATAAGATTATTCGGAATTGGCAGTTTAATATTTATGACAAAATAAACATCCACAAAGATACTGTTTGAGCCACCCAGAATCATTGCATGCATGATATTGCAGCTATCGACGCCTGTATTATTGGCTGCGGAACGCGTGCATCGATAAAACGGGTTCAATAGTTTATCAATAATATGATTACAACTATTGTTTAATTTCAAGTCATTCGAGAATGTTGAAAAGTTACGTAACAAACTTTACCTCCGCCGTGAGCCATTACTTAGCCACCCCTGTGATAGGTGAGGGTCCGTCCCTTATATTAACCGTAACATAAGGGAGTGGCCGGCCATCATCATCACTCACTGGGGTGAAGAAGACAATATTAGTTTATAACCGGTCTGCTGCCTCATGCGATAATTTAAAATAGCGAGGCGCTATCTATGCTTGTCACGCAAGCTTTTGCTTAAGTTAATTATTAGCTTTAAAAGGATAATAAAGTCGAGAAAACGCAATTAAAATAGCTATTGTTGACGTTATTTTGTCATATAAAATACAAAAAAAATACAAAAAGTGTTTTATAGCAGAGCGTGGTTTCGATCCACGGACCTCTGGGTTATGGGCCCAGCACGCTTCCACTGCGCCACTCTGCTCTTGTAGATGGTTGCGAAATTACCGACTAGATGTTATTAGGCATTACGTAGTAGAACGTAGTTAACATTCTAGTGCAGTGGTGGTTAAATACGATGGTAAACAATCATTAGGTCTGATTTGAGCATGGATTAATACTAATTAGGAGTACTGCTGACAATGATTTATATGACAAAGCCATATTAATTGGCGATTGTTTGCCTTGGATTTATTTACAATGCAATTTTATATGAACTTAGAATGTTAATACCTACATACCTGCAGACCCGATTTCTGGCTAGTCGTGATTTATTTGTAGAGCCAAATCTGAAATCAAATAAGCATTTCTATAAGTTAATTAATAAACATAGTTGTACCACTACTACATTGTAACAATAGACAGGAATTTTATCCGTAACGCCGAACAAATGTTTCAAAAGGGTCCGTCCTACTTTAATTGGTGTACTCGTTATTAATTAAAGTCAGTGACCGAGCTGTGCCCGACTATTGTTTAAACGTTAGGTTTTAGTTTAAGCCGACTGTACCTACCGTACCTACTACGATGTACTGTCTCCTTGAAACACTGGCTAATATGTAGGTACTGGGTATGAAATTACCTCGGCTGTATGGAAACATGCAGTGTTGGTGTTTATTACTTTTTTATCAGCATCGCAGAACACGCGCACCAATAACTATAGGTATACAATAAAGATAAAGCATACACTAGGTTTTAAAAATAAAGGTTGCACATTAATGACATTAAAACTAGGTAAATACCTATAGTTAGGTAAGTACTTGTTTATCGAGTCGAAGCATGTGGTCGAAGGCATTTTATTTTGAAGATGAGTATTTTAGATTCTGCTTCCTTATCGGCGAGCTAAGAGAGAACTAAGCATTTTAATACCATATTTTTCCTCTTGAAAAACCCAGATAAAATAACGATTTATTACAATAGGTATACTGGCTAAGAAGTAAAGATTTGAACTAGATTTTGGTTGCTGATTAAAATTGTTTTAGCGACCTCCTTGATTGTTGGTTAATCAATTTTAAAAATCGATTTTAAGAAGGATTAAATTCTGAGTCGCAGTCGTTTACTTATTATGAATATTTTGCTCTAAAATGCGAAACTAACAGATCTGTACCCTAATTACGTAACAGAATTTCGTAAACAATTACGACTATTCTGTTTCATTTTGACAGTTCAACAACATTGCTTGCGTTATTTACGTTGATAAGCAGTATTTTTTTTCGAACATATGAAGCAATGAATGAGACATCTGTTTCAAAACGATTCAGATTCTGATTGATCCTGTATTACGTAATTAGGGTACAGATTACAATATTTATCGATATTCGATGGTTTGTCACTTCCCAAAGCCATTCGATTTGTGTTCGGTATTGATACTCGATGACGTCATTTTCCGGTTTAACAATTTAATGAGTTTCTAATCGATTAAACGCATAAGTATTTTGTTCACGAACTTGGAACTAATGTACATAAGTAAGTAACCAGAAACAGTATGTTAATGTGAGTGACAGTGGAGCCGATGCCAAGTGCCGTCCATCGGGCACTGTCGGGCACTGTCGGGCACTGGCG
Organism: Agrochola circellaris; assembly: GCA_914767755.1. NCBI lineage: Eukaryota > Metazoa > Arthropoda > Insecta > Lepidoptera > Noctuidae > Agrochola > Agrochola circellaris. The sequence goes on along the minus strand of OU611846.1, from coordinate 9,597,943 downwards.
AGTACTGCCGGGTCGCCACGTGAGACAATTTTGTATGGCTTATAACGCCTTGATATTAAACGGATGTCACGTACAAAGGCCTTGAGAAAGCACCGCTCGTTGTAACAGATGGCAGATGGCTGCATGCCCAAATATGATTGATATTCAACGAATATTTTCAGGAAACTTCCAACGTTTCCGCTTTATTCATTCGCCTTCGAAATATGTCCACATAAACAGTCCAGTTTACTGGTTTAATTTGACAAGAGTGTTAGCACGTGCGCAGCTTACGAAAGTTTCGCCAGAGCAAACAGATAACCATGAAATTGGAACATCGTTGTACTTTATGGGGCAATAACTTTGTTATCAGAACTACCTTAACTTTTATCTGATATAAAAGAACAGTCTTCTTTAATCCATGCTTTTAGTTCCCCTACTTATCTAAAATGCACATGTTTACATTGAATAAATATATTGTAAATTAAACAAACAGACATGGTTCCTCTCGTATCACCGAATCTAAGCATTCCATCGATGTAATAATTCTTGTTTATAATCTTCAATGAACAGTTAATGCTTAATGAGGTATGCCGCATTTGTATCAAAGATAACAGTAACAAAACAAGCTCGTTTAACCTGTCTTTAATCAAGTAACATTCATAATATGTGAATTAGAATCTTCATAAAAGAATGCAGTCATTTAGTTAACTTCGGCGTTATCGGCGCACACGCAGTAGTAATTCATTACAAAACAATGGAGTTTAATATCAAAGGGCAGGGCGTTCAGTTGATTTATCATTCCGACACCGAGCCCTTTGTTTTCTTCCACGGAGTTCGGCGGCTTCAATCACATGGCGCGCGGTCAAAAGTTCGCCGGTATCCAAAAAGAATATTAATTTTTGTTTCATAGACATAAACCTACATCATTCATAATCATGACCGAGTGTCACTGCAGTGAAAAGGACCTACTTACTTGCTAATGCTTTCTAGGTAGGTACCTAGTTCTTCGTTATTTAGAAAGTATTTTTTTACAAAAGGTGTCCTCAGTGTTAATTTATCACTGAACTGGCACACTTCAAAACGTACCAAAATACGGTATCTCAAGAGAGGCGTACATTTTAATCCGAAAAGTAAAAGCGGCACCGTTGCGAGGATTCTATAGGATCTACCCCAACCACATTTTTTATTTATCTTTTTAATACAAAAGGCGTAGGCTTAGATTGCTACAAGTTCGTCGGAAGAAATAACTCAAACCCCAGAGAGGTCAAAAAAACCTTTGTTGTTACAAGTTTGGAACAGGAAACAAAAAGTGTCATGATGGCGTTACTTCAATGTATCAGCATTGCGGCATTTTTATAGATTCTCTGGTTGTAAAAACAAATGGCGGTGTAATATTAATGTTGTTTTGTTTTGTTTGGCGTGGAGGGTGCTTGCTACCGCGTGCGGGGGCCGAGCGTGGCACCGGCACGCCACCGGGCCCCAGCAATTACCTCGGGGATATAGCGAATTACTCTCTGATGGAGACATTTCCGAGAATCGGACTCCTCTTTACCACACCGTACGCTACTACGTCGTAACTCAACATTTACAAGCATAATCTAGTCGAAATGTAGCACCGCACCGTATCGACTGAACTGCCCATACTTGCTTGTTATTTACTGCAGACCATGCAGAGCTTACCTCTATCTTATTTATTACTAGAGCAAGTTTCCATTCGAGATACGTTTCTGTTCGATCTATCGTAAAATAGAGATATCATTTGTCTCGAATCTCGATAGTTGGGTCGCTCTTCGAATGTACTTACACTGTTATGTCCAGCTGTTCAATGAAATTTGATTCAGTTAGTTAATGGGGCGCGTGTAATAGGTGCATTGTGAGGTTCGTGTCAATCTGTTCAGCTACTGCCTACACCTTTTGTGGGAATTGGTTTTTTTATGCATTTCGCTTGGCGCGGGTGGCCCGGGCGCCGAACAGCGTGCGTGCGCCCGCGACGGCTGGGACTCAGTTGCTGCGATTTTAAGCAGGTGCTTCAGTCGCACGTTTCTGCCGATACATTTTTGAATACGTGGAAGTATCTTTATTTGCACGTGTGTGCGTAACGGTGTAGGATGTAATAGGAGATTTGTAAAAGCTCATTCAGGGGAGCTTTTGTGGAATCTGAATTTGAATTTTGTGTTCCATTCAATAGCATACAGAGTTAGATTTAACACAGTTAATATTGAACTGCATAAAATGATTACAACGAACATACTTAATCAAACTAGCTTATCTACACTACCGGTATTGAACCTAGTAGCGTGCATTTAAAGCTCTCGAGAGTAGCCTGCTCGCGGCTCAGACCGATAAGACAAAGAAGTGATTTATTTCAAACACCGATTTGAAGTACATCTTCCATGTATCATGTGCGCTGCAAATGTGGCGCCTGGAGCGTCGGCGGCGGCATCGGTCGGCGTCTGCGCAGGGACATGACGTCACCGACTCCAGAACACTCCGACCCCATACAAAGAACGTTGTTGAGTGAATGCGTGCGAACATAATCTGGCATATTGATTGAAAGGAATTTTGCTTGATCTTACCAATAAATCTTGAGATATATGTATACCGTATAACGTTAGTAATAATAACTTATTGGTTGTAAAAACTGTAAATATTTTTTTACTAACCTACTTATTGAAAACAACGAGCATGACTCAACCAAAATAACCGATTTCCTTTCGTCGTAGCGTAGACAGAACGAGATCTGATTTACAGCTGTCGGTTACAATTTGCTAACGAGTGTAAAACATGTCAGGGCTTAAGATAAAGATCACGGCCCAGTCGTATTATTGAATGCAAATTGCAAACACAAACCACAAGTATCGTATTGGAGATAGATTGAATAGAAACTAATTATTTACTCACGCATTGTCCTGTCAGAGACAGCGGTCCGTGTTGGTTCGGTAAATAGAGAAAATCCCTTTAGTTTGGTTTGAATTGACTTGCCTAGAATCATAAATAAAATGGTAGGAAAGCTCGAAAGCGGGGTCTACAATCGAGTACAATCTACGTGTAGGTATATTAGGAGTTGAGGTTAGTTAACTGTATAAAGAGAATAATAGGGGTTCATGATAACAAGGAATAAAAATATACGACGCGTATCTGTATAGTTGAATGGGCTCGCGTTCCTCTCATCTATTGTCCGTGGGCTAACGAAGGGCGAGCCCCACTGGGCACCGGGCAGGTAAGGGCTGGCCGGCACAACCCGGTCCCGTCGTAAATATCCGCCGGCATGCGTCCTGGGAGCTCGCACTATCAACAATGGCCTGTCATTTCACGCGCTAGTGTTAAACATTTTCTAGTCTCGTTGTTCGCCTGAAGCTATTTGTTCTTGTTAGTCTATGGGAAAATATCACCTTGTCTAAACAACGATATGGTAGGACAAAGACATCTTAGTAATGGCACCTTTAGAAGGCATGTGTAGTTTAATATTCTTCTTAGGTAAGTACCGATTTTAATTTTTGAATTTGTTGTTCACAGAAAGAGGGAGTGGGTCAGGCTCACGCATTTCGCAGCAAGTCGTTCAGGAAGCCACGACCATGTCATTGGTGCCACCAGCCGGTGCACAACACAGGATCCTGCTGCAGAGGTATCTATCTCTAATATCTATCTACTTTACTAGAACAAGTCTCAAATGACATGACTCATGAGTTGCACTTGAAATATTCGAAAGTATTTATCTTGACCGATTTGTCTATTCGCAGCAACTTGACTTGCAATTCTAAAAATCGACAGTCTTGACATTCAAAGGTCATTGACGACCTGTGTGTTGACGACAGAATCAGTGCTTCAAGCCAATATTGGAGGCTAAAATGTCACGCTCAAAATTCAATTGCTTGTCGAAGTTTGAACTATAGGATTTGTGAAATGTTAGGTCTTTGTTATAGCTGAAAATATTACAGATAACGTTCCCAGCGTAGCATTTTTGCGAAACGATTTCTGCATACAGAATATTTGTTCTATTTACGTTTGAAGCACAACCGACAATTACCTACTGTTACCTACATCTATGAAATAAAGGCATAACTTTTCATGCATGGATAGGATAGTCTATTTTAGCTTTCAGAATATTTTAATACTTTTTTTGTGAGCTACATATCTTGCAAGTAACATAAACAATCAGAGATTAGACAAATAATCTACACCACCTAAAGTATATAGACTACTAAGTAGTACTAAGGTTCTATTGCAGCAATATTGTAAAAACATGGACAGTTTGCATGCCATGAAATTCATATACGACGGAAAGTACAGTTTACTCAATTTGCATCCAATTTAGGAACGAAACGTATCCGACTGAAACGTTAGCCGCTACAGCTGTTGCGGGAAAACTTACAATTGTTTTTAGGAACGTAGATGGAGAATAAATTAGGTACATAATAAATGAATGTTTTTAAATAAATTATTCCGTTACGTCAAAAGTCTGCGAGCAGACAATATTGAGACAAGACAATGCAAATGGTTCAGTGGTTCGGTGTCTTTATTTCAACTTGGAATTTAATGTCAATTTTTATGTAAATATTCTATATTGTACAAAAAATATTAGGTACATAACATTATGCTAATTGCTCCCTGTTTGTTTCAGTGTGCAAATATGTCTGCCACACTGCGTGCGAGAGCAAGGTATGTATGTAGTTACCAACCTACGTACCTCCTATAGCGACATGGACATGACATGCGCTTGCTTAGCTGAAAACGGCGGACGTAACGTGCATGCAATTAGAATTATCTCTAGAATAAGTGTGATCGGTGCCAAGGCTCTTAGGAATATAATAATCCACGTATGAATGCAGGCGTACCGCGTAGTGACTTTACATACTAAGTAGAGCCCAGCCATATTATTTTTATGTACCTAAGTACATAAAAATAATATGGCTGGGCTCTACTTAGTATATAGTAGAAAATGAAAAATAAGTTTTCTTCTTGGTAAGTACTAATACTTACCAAGAAGAAAACTTATTTTTCATTTTCTTCAGAACTTAACCCAAGATCTAATTATGTGGTACTTTCCACATATGAATCCAGTTACGCTGTAATTGTATTTGAGACGCAATCATTTCAAAGTTGTATTGTTTAAAATGCATAGTGGCGCCCTCTAGTAACGTTGGGATGTTCCATTATTATGAGCACTGCGCATAGTCGCATGCGCAGAGCGATAATGTTCTTTCGAAGATGAAATTTTGTAGTGCTACCGAAAGGTGGCGCTCGGGTAGTATATTGCGCGTATTTTTGTGATATTTATGTATTTTCAAATGATATTTGGCCTGATTTTAAAAATTAAAAATTTAAAAATAATTGATATAAATCTCATTTAATTCAATGAGTCTATCGTATTATTTAATTAGAACAATTTGTCTATGTGCAAGCATAGCTTTTATCTTCGTGATATCATTGATGTTCGTGACCCGTCGGTTGCTGAGCATTCCGTGGGCTTATCCAAGCTTACTTACTTATTCATATGCTAGATAATAGTCCGGTTTGTTTCTCTACCTGTCCATGTTTAGCGAGCAATGAGCATTTGATGGCAATCAGCTGGTCGACGCCGGTCACGCTTCCATTGTTCCATGTCTCGCCGAAATTGGCCGCTTAACAAACAATGTACCAACGCCGTTATAATAACGTGATGTTGGAAACTGTCAATATGTACCTAACGATGAACCAGGTAATTGGTTAAGTAAATATTTTACCAAACTTCCTAATATCGCTGATTGGATGGTACCTATATGTGTTTATATATGTATTTTTATACATATTAACTAGCTTTCGCCCGCGGCTTCGCCCGCGACTTCCATTCGGAAAATATCCCACGAGAACGTACTACCGGGATAGAAAGTATCCTATGTGTTAATTCAGGTTATAACCTATCTGTGTGCCCAAGTTCATCCCAATCCGTTCAGCCGTTTTTGCGTGATTGAGTAACAAGCATCCAAACACACATACATACAAACTTTCACATTTATAATATAATATATATATATAGGATTAATATATAGTAGGATAGTAGGATTAAAAAAAAAAATTGTTTCCTTCATTAATTTATTTTAGTGCTTTCAATGGCTATTAAGAATATGTCACCTACAACGACCATCATTCAATAAAAAAAAACTGTGATCATTCAGTCACAAGAAATTGGTTCTTACAGTTTACAGTGTGGCTTACGGTCAACTGTAAACTTCCTTAACTTTCGTGAAAGCAGAAACTGCTTTTGGCAGAAATGCGCAGCAAACCAACATTTAAAGTCTTGTTGTTTTTGTTATAAAACTCTCTTGATGTTTGTTCTTGTCAGAAACTGGTACGCCATTGAACAAGACTGCATTGAGACGCCTAAAGAATAACAAACAGATACCTACTAAGTATTCCTCGTACTTTCTTACAATTTTGTTTCCTTTTTACTTCAATGAGCAGATACAATTTTCCGTTTAATCTGGCTCTGTAGCCGTTGAAGCGTCGTTTGGTCCCAAAACTTGTACCTAACTACACGCCTACCCTCGCTAAAATTAATTACAATATAATGTGCACATTTATTCGTTTCTTTAATTACATTACATTTAACAAGTCGTTTTCGGTTGGTTTCGACTCTCGCTGAATAATGCTGTATACTGAAAATAAAACAATGAAATGTAATTATCTGGCATGTTTAATTGTCTGTATTTAAATAGTTTACAAAGTCCATTATCTACATTTTAAAAAGACGTTGTTTTATCATAACATAACAAAACATCACGCCTATATTTCCAGAAGGTTTAGGCAGAGGTGTATCATCGAAGAAGTTCATACCTATACACCGTAAGGACTATTTCTGCTTGCAGCGCTCGGCAGCTATAGAACCATAGCGGTAACAGTTGTGGTCATCGTGTTCACGGGATTTTGTTTTCAAACTGCTTAGATATGAAGTTCTTCGATAGTACCTATAGCACCTACACCCACATTTCGCCAGTTATGTTTAAGTCCCATGTATTAGAGGGCAATTTGCCATCAACCAGGCACAAGTCTAGACTCCAGGCTGCTACTGAGAAATTCCAGATGGAAAAACCCAATAACACTTTGCCCGACTGGGAATCGAACCCAGGCAATCAATATTCAACAATATAACTGTGACATCCTAATTTTAAGTAAAATAGGAAACCACCTACAATTTAACTTGTTTTGTGTTTTACTACGAGTAAAGTTAAACAGAATGTAAATGATCTAATTTACAATTGTTTGGTGCAACGACACAAACTACGAACACGAACATGCTGAAAACTAACTTCAAACATTTACAACTAAACATTTACGGTTTCGACTTCTGAAAACTGAAATAGCGTTATTTAGATCAACAGAACTGATTGTAACTTTGCTGAATTTGTAGTAAAACAGTGCTAGGCTAACTGTACCTATCTTACCTATTAATAACCACTGAAAATAGTTTTGTCAAAGAAAAGTCAGTGTATTAAAAAAACACAGCGTTTATATGTAAGGATTCTAGTCTCTATCCTATCTAATAAAGCACCATATAACTATGAAGATTATAAACAAAAGTCGCTTGTCTGTGTGTCCGTGTTATTCTTCAGAACCACGCAACGGATTACGATGTGCTTTTCACCATAATTTAGAAAATTTATTCGGGAAGGTTTATGTCTATAACACAATCATATTAAACTTAAATATAAATAAAGAAAATTCTATGTTTTGTTAAGTGATAAAAACCTTGAGAAGTACGGGCGGGTCACTAGTTATAAACAAGGTACAGGTACTTGGGAAGGTATGCCACAACACTGGGTGAAGCTGAGGCCCCGAGGCATCTATGCTCCGTGAATAGGAGACCTGTGATTATATCTTTACTTTGTCTCCCACCAGACAGACAACCTCACCTAAAGGCTACAACGTCAGGCTGGGAAAGTCGACTCTTCATGTGATTTAAATACATTGCCTCATTGGTCTAGTGAACTCTAGTGGTTGCACATACGACGTGGGGTTCGAGCCCCGTGCTCGCGCAATATGTTTTTGGGTTTTTAAATTAGGGAATTTTCAGTAGCAGCCAGAAGTTTGGTTATAATTAAGCTACATTAAATGGTTCTGGAGAAACGTTACGCCTCCGCCTTCGGGGTATGCATATAGATGTGCTCTAATTAGGTAAATAAATATTACTCTAACTAAAATATAATATTATCAAGCGCATAATTTTGTGACAAACACGGCCTGTACAGTGTTCTACAGTTAACAAATTATTTGTACAGCTGCCGTTCCAAGGTGATTGGTAAATGTTAAAGTACCAAATTTTTACAATACATTTTCTTGCTTACATTTATCAAAAAAAGAAAAGTATTTACTTAACTATATTAAATGCTAATCGCACTGTACATTGTACAAGCTGTTGGAAGTGACTGTGAGAACTTTAACTGTAACTTGGTAAGATATCGTAGAACGCTGGCACGCGCGCAATGCGATACTACTGTAATTTGTTTCAGTTTTAATTACAGTGTTACTTAGATTAAATAAAGGTTTGCTGGAGTTGTACTAAGAAAATACTTTCTACTGTCGGTCTCCCATTTAAGAATTATATTAGCTATAGGTAGGTATTCTTGTTCGTTTTCATCACTGTTCCAGCCATTGCTGAGTATACACCTCCTCTTCTTTGTGTGTCATGTCCCTGGACTTAATGAGTCTCATCCAGGTTTTAAGCGCATTCATTTCCACATCTGGCTGTTGGTCTGCCAACACTTCTCCTACATCGGCAACCCTTCAGTAAAGGGTCTGTACCGTCAGCCACATTCATCTTGCTCTATATCAGTCTTCGTCAGTCATATCATATGTCATGTTGTGACATGACAGAAGCTTTTCAGTGGGTGGCCCGTGAACTTAAAAGGGTAAAAACAGATCCCTTGTGTATTCTTCCCTCAAATGTGACGAGTTTATGTCACACGCATGACATGAACATATAAAAAATATATAAAACACCTCGGCGAAAAAATCGTGAACCAAAACTATGAAGGCTCGTGCAGACCAGCGCGACGCGACGGCGCGACGCGACTCGAACAATACAATTTCTAAGAAAACTTCACGGTATAACAATAGCCCGTGTCGCGCCGCGCTGTCGCGTCGCGCTTGTCTGTACGAAGCTTAATTCGGTCGAAGAGAATAATGTATAGATATAATATTATTTTGGCAAGCTGTTAAACAATATCTAGTATTTACTTTAAGGCCTTTAACTATCTTAAAATACTTAATAAAATAGATAAAAGGCAATTAACAGGCTCGGGATCTTGACTGCTCATTTCTGAGGATATCCATTGCCTCCATTGGTAGATCATAGCTTTATCAGTGAGATTTACTGGTCATCTACGTACATAGGAAAATAGTAGTCCTGAATATTAACGGGTATTAACGTTACATCAACCTAAGTAGTGTTTAACAACGTGTGCTTAACACGTTCAGTGCCGGGGAGCCCTCCTGGACGGTTCACCTAGTCGCATATGAGATGCTGGGAACCCTCGCGGAGGGCTCATTTTGAATGTAGGTTTTTTTTTGCGAATACAGCATTATAAACTGTAAGAATAAAATCTGATGTATATTTTATCAAGATATATTTAGTGTATGCGTTGGTTTTAAAATACAAGCTTTTTTTTTTGTCCCCGGTAACATATATTCACGAAAAATTTAAAACGGAAACTACGTATAGCGACAAGACCACCTGAAAACACAATTTTACTTCTTTTTACAGTGTTTTATGACACGGTTTTAAGCCTAATGCCGTTCCCGTCCCGGACCGTCTGCGATGGTTAACTTTAGCGCAAACTTAACGCCGGCAACCCTCTCGGAGGGTTCACTTCCAATATGTATGGCGGCATGGCGTATGATTTCAATTAAAAGAGGGTGGAATCGAACGGAAAGTGTTAACAATATTTTTTTTGACGTTTAAACGTCTCTTGACTATAAGCAATATTTTTATTATATATAAAACCCTGTTTAGGTAACCAACAGATTATTTCAGAAAAAAATCTATTCATACAATAAGCTAACATTTTCAGTATTTGTGAAGTCTTAATCCGAATTTTATTTTCTTGTAGATCTTTTTTTTTGTTCTCCAAATGGTATCTCCGACAGAGTCCATTGTAATCAAAAAGTTTATCAAAAAGCCTTTGTAAAATATTATGAAACCAAACAGACTCCTCCTTTCTGAACGTAGGTACTCTGTGAAAACAGAACAATATGTATTTTCAGTGTTGTTGTGAAGTCGGGCGTTTTCTCGTGGTATCGCAAATCTGCAATGCTAATGATTCGTGCCCGTGTACCGGTATCAATGGTTATTTATATACCTACCGCCACAATGTTGAGTTAAACCTTGAAATTGAATGAAGTTTCCTTACATTTTAAGGTTTTATTTAAAACTTGTTTCGTATATCCTTAAAGGATGTTGTTATATGAAGGTTAAGATGTTAGACAAAATGTATGTCAAGTTTAACATGGACTATTATTTGAACGCAGTATGAGAAACTAAGAATTTGTGAGTGAAATCAAAATAAAACCAAATATATATATATATATATAATATATATAATAATTTAACAAAGTATCTTTGATTATTCTTGCCACGACTTGCTGGCTGGCTCTTCTCCATAGGTTTTATTATTTGGAACTGTTCACCTGGCGTGGCGTATTGTGAGAACTTGTAATAAAGAGAAGGTAGGTTAGCTATAGCTGAACATTCATAAAAATTCTTCGGTAGCCGGAATTTTGCTTGCCCCAGTTTTTTATATTTTCTCGTTTAAACATTTCTACTGGTGCCATTAAATATGAAATTATAACAGCCACCTATAAAAATAAATCTCTGTAGCAATAAAATCTGTATTCACATAGCATGCAACATAACCTGCTATTAGCAATATCAATAAGAAAAGAAATTGTCGAACATTCTGTACTGATATTACCGAAATACAGAGATCACTTGAAAACCCGTTACTTGTGCTTTTTAAATGTAAATTGAATCGTAAAATGCTCGTAAAATTTACTGCACAACGTAGGAGTGTACACGCGAGCGGAATCTCGGACACAACAGACGATACATACGTCCGAGTAAATTGTATTGTGACAATAGGCACCACATAAAGTAAGATTTAATGTTACGTATTGTTGTAGGTAAATAAAAATATAATAAAATGTCCATCGGCGTCGATTCTGGGTATAAAAATAAACTGTATAGCTTGGGAACTTACTGAAATATTAGTGAAAAAGACACGCCGATTCGTTTAAGAGGCTTACAAGTTACAACAGCTAAAGCGCGGTCACTGTCGGATATTTTGCAATAAATTACCTGCGTCGTGTCATCGCGCTTCTCTTTGAAATAAAAGAGAAGCGCGATGACACGACGCAGGTAATTTATTGCAAAATATGAAGCAGTTAGCGATTTACAAAAAATCTATTGATTGGACTGGAAAATTAAAACACTATTATGCTAATATGTAGCTTGTAGAATAATCTGACAAAAAATCAGAATGATTGCATGTAAATTAATATGATTTTTAATCGTTAAAAGAAATTTTTAGAGGTATCTTCATGATTTTTTTCTATCGTATCAAATTAGTTGTATTATGTTTTCAACACACTATCATACTAGCATATATCCTGAAGAATATCATATATTTTTCTGATTTTGTTTACTGCAGTGGATCATATTCTTTTAGGCGTTATAAAACTTGCGTTTAGGCACGTTTAGGTCCTGTAGTCCCCTTAAGCGGCGCGACTGTGCATCCGTATCAGGCCCGATCAGCAATAACCGTTTCATTTTACACCCGTGTCGATGTCGACTGTTGTTTGAGGGTTCCACACTCACAGGAACACTGATTGCATGTGCGATACATTTTAATGAAACTCGAATGATCAAAGTACAGCTGTGGTATTCGTAAGTTCTGGCATTGGAATTTTGGAAATAGCAGGTTTTTAGCTCGTTGATGTATTTTATTTCAATTGAAGTAATATTTAAAAATCTTTATATTTAGCTCTGAATATTTATATTGCCACGGGAATTGTCCTTGCAGAATCGTTGTGAAAGCTCGGGCCATTATTAATCCTTTATTATATAGTCCAAATCATATAATTTATTACGGACTAGGTAAATACCGATTCGTGATATCGTAATTAAGAAGATCGTTCACCCCTGTTTAAAATGTTTGAACACTTTAATTAACAGTGGGCCTGGCTCGGTTTTCTTCGAGATAATCAAACTTTACAGCACGATCACGAAAGCGGGAGAAACATATTTTTTAAATACGTTTGTTAATTAAGTGTATTTTTAGCACCACTGGGTGTAAAGTAGCTGTAATTGCTGCGAATCCAGCCTTGATAAATGGGCATTCGATAAAAGATTTAAATATAAGTGCCCACTTTCTTTGATCAACAAACTACCTCTCCCAGTGGTTTGCTAAATAAAAATGACCTCTCTCAAAACAAAGTGTTATTCATTTAGATAAGGATGAATGTTTCTTTCTGTTGTGTAATAAGTTTCTTTATTTTCAAGCACAAAGCTCTCATATTGTTCTTTCAATATAGTATCCTTTTATATTTATTTTGTAATTATTTATTATGCCAAGTTCATATATACAAAATAATTATTTAATATATTGATTATATTGACTTTTGTAACACAAACAACTAGGTGTTCATATTTCAGAAAGACGTTGGGGTACAACAAGGGTGTCATTGTGTGCGGTGCCGTTAACTCGGTGTCAACGTTCTGCGCACGCGTGACGTGTGACGTCACCACGGCAGCGCTCATTGAGACACTTGTGCAAACAAACTTGTTTTGGCATTATAGCTAATATTTCATGCTCCACAATCACCAGCAGTCCATCGACTGCGGTTTGTGGAACGACATTCGATGAAAGATATGGTCACTTGGATTGATTGAGTCCTTCCGGTAATAAAAATGTTTTTGATTTGACATAAATACTTGATTTAAATTACTAATCATATTTTTTGTATTAGTAAGCACGTATTAAATACTTGAAATGAAGACAATAAAGTATGGGCACGTATGACGGGAGCTTTTGCGTTGCGGCCTGTTGAGAGGCGTGAGTGAAATACGCTGGTGCGCGGGCGCAGCATGTAAATGAACAATGTTCGCTGCTTACTCACATTACTAGGAAAACTTGAGGTCGGATGCTTTAGTAAGAGTGTTGTTATCGTTACCTACATAACTACTCTCATACGAGTATCTTTTACACATACCGCTTTGTATTACTCATGTTTGAGGCATACCTACGTAAAAAAAGGCTTGCAGTGCAGGAACTGTAGAGATGGCCAAATAGAGATGGTCTTTCCTATCCAAATGTTTTCTTCATATTTTTGTACTGTGTAATTTTCGTATTTAAAAATTATAAGTTATTTATAAATAACAGTAAACAAATACTTAGGTTCTGCAGTTTTCGTTATCAATTTAACTTTGAATTGCGACTGGAGCTGAGCACTCGTGTAAATCAAATTGCAAGTTACGATCGGCAGCTATTGATATATAATCGTAAAGAAAGCAGTGTGAATGACAGTGTGTTGGTGCGACATACAGGATATTATCTCCCGTAATAGGTAGGTGGAGGTGGCGTGGAAGCTGGTGGCTGCGGCGGCGGCGGCCGCGGGCGCGGGCGAGTCAGGTGCAACGCACGAGGCGCGCGCGCAGGCGACGCCACCAGTCACCAGTGCCACCGCGCGCGTCGACTGGCCCACGCGCACGCCAAATCTGCGTTTCGCGATACACATTCGCACAAATGCAAACAGCTTCCCATTTTCAAACAAAATCCTTTTATAGTCGCAAAGCTCGGTCGCTCTATAAATAACGCCAACCGGTGGGCCGATGTGCTCTAGCGAGTTCGCGAAATCTGTGCAAATGTTCCTATGTTATAAACTTGAGATATTGGACTATTTTAACAACTCTCAACCGAATAAGGAGAGCCGAACTCTAGGCGTGCGTCTTGGGTGATTATATTTCCATAAATATTGAATCAATATTGTATAACACAGTATACTTTGTAAAGTGTGCGCAAGCAAAAGAGTAAACATTTCATCATAAAGATTTGTATTTACGTAGCTTTCATAATGAAAAGTACTTTTAGTGGAAAAGTTTTTAATCCATGATTACGAAGCAAAGAAAATAAAGCTTTCTCAAAAAGTAACCTTGAAATAGGTTGTGCTACTGAGATTGGTAACTGACTTATCCATGTAACGAAGATAATTATGCCAAACAAAATGTATATATTTGTTGTTATCTTTATGAGTAGTTACCGCAGCGAAATAAATTTTATCTTCTGGATTCACGAAATCATTAAAATAACACGAGGGTGCTATATTTAGCGTTATCTATTTGCAACAAAGTCAGTCTGACTGAAGTATTTCTCAGATTCTTACAAATGACAATAGACTGCTGAAACCTGAAACATATGAGTATTAAATATGCAATCGCCGAATTCAATCGTTCAAGGTGAAAGCGATTTTTTGTTATCACTCGAAAATAGTGGATATTGCCGCGAATGACGATCGTATGCGATAACACTGTTGTGTTTCAGTTTTATCGATAAACTAACTCCTTGAGTCACGTAGCCATTGCTCCATTGCCCAACACACGAGTGTTGTGAGCGATTGTAGCTCTGTTAGCCGACTTATTAACGTCCCTATTAGTAAATATACTACCTTATATAACCCGGCTGATTAAATATTATATTCTAATTTCCCAGAAGTGTATATGTTCGCGGAGTAGTCGTGAAGTGCTCTACTTCGTCGCAAGAGCCGGTTTTAATGGTGTCAAGTGTTTATTAAGATGAAGTCCGCGATTTAATCGGTCACTTGGAACAATGTGTGTATCGTGCTAATTGTAACTAACTGTGTAGTAAACAGAAGATTGTCAACTCCATAAAAATTAATATCGGGACTGTATCTGTCCGACTCCGTGTTCAAAAAGTTTAGTCAGTGAGTTTAACGAACTTTTATGTGTTAGTTTAGTTAGAAATTCAAAATGTATAATTACAACGGAAGATTGGACTCCAGTAGTACGTCGACGTCGTCGGGTAGTTCTGATCTACGGGTAAGTTCATTAATATGCATCATTCTTCTCTTCTTTCCGGATATCTTTATAATTTTGGTGTCACATTTGCAATTTCCTTGAAGAATGGCGATTTCAATGCAATGTAATAGCAGGAGCATTGATTATTCATTGTACCCGCCGTCTGCGGGTCAAAGATTGCATACAATGATAGGTTTGCGGGCACTGGGCAGGCGTACGTTACCGGCTCACCGCCATGTCGCCCGCGCCGCCTGCGCAACTTGACGACCTCAGCTTAATGCACTAACCAACCCATTGAATTGCTAGCTCGAAGAAACAAACAAACGCAATTCTAAAAATGTCAGAATGTCTGGGATCTTTCAAAGCTCCTGAACAGGTTTGTCCTTTAAACCAGTCTTTACCTGAATGATCGAATTTAAATTAATCTATGAGATTAGTATTTTTATCGCCAACCGCTGATAACGAGTAACGACCTTAATAATGCAATTCATCATGTGTGTTGATATACAATACAGTTTGTACTTGCCTCAAGGCTTTCTTGCTAGCGCTATTCTGGTGTGCTGCCAGAGAATCTTTCCTAACTGTTGGTGATCTTCCTTGAAGCTTCGTACAGACAAGTGCGACGCGACAGCGCGTGCGACACCGGCTATTGTTATACCGTGAAGTTTTCTTAGAAATTGTATTATTCGAGTCGCATCGCGCCGTCGCGTTGGGCTGGTCTGCACGAGCCTTTATTTACTACTGCCGGCTTCTGCCGAGCGGCACCACTTTGTGCGGCAAGCCGTGGTTTGAGCCTTTAGGTTTGTAACTTCTCAAGTCTGCCTGGGGAGGTTGCTGTCTTTTTTAATCAAATCCCAAACAGGACCAAAATATATTCAGTAAGTAAAAGGGAGTTTGTAGTTGGGGGCCCCATACGCGTGCTAAGTATAAACGTAGGGTGCTAAAATTTTCTCGCTCGCTTCTGATACTCTAGCTTTTATGCTGACGAAAAAGTCTCTCCTATTGCTATATCAATAGTCAAAATAAAACCAACCTTTTCGAGGCACCGTGCATAATATTTCGACGCTCAGATATTTATTTTCGCGTATTTAGTGTTGCCGCCCCCGGCCTCTAACTGACTTATTCCGCCTGTGCCTTCACGGCGTCTAATCAGAGTTTCTTCCACCTATCGCTAAGTCTCACCCACTTTAGAGCTCCATGCCTCAATTTAAGCAGTGTATTAAACGGTACAATTATGCATAAAATGGAAAATTATGCTTGTGATAAACATTGCACACAGCGGGAATGCGCCGGCGCAGCCGTGGTGCGCGCCCGCGGCGGCGGCGGCGACTCCACGGTGCAATACCGGCTAAACGCACATTATCTCTCTATTTACCGTTGCACTAATAATGGGGCTCAAGTAACAATTTCAAAATAATTAATTAATAGGTTTCAAAAGATCAGGCACGCTGATAAAGTTGTACTTGTGTCTACTTACCGTAGAGGTTGAATAATAACTGGCTCGTTATGGTGGAGTTCGTTAAACGGCCTATTTGCCATGCCCATAACCATAAGAGATCTGTTGTTATTTCCTAATTTGGAGGGTAGGGTAATATTTATGAGACCGGTGTTTGCAATGTCTACTTAATTACTATAATATATTTTGACATGAATATAAATCTCCTGACCCCACCGGATGTACTTCAAACGATTAATTCTTGCTTGTCAATTCGGAGCACATCAATTGGCAAGTAATCGACTTGTTTTGACTAAACTGCCACTTCCTTCTTAGATTACGGGTCACAGGCCTGACATTGGGTTTAATTTCCAGTTTGGTGAGTTTAATTAATAAAAATTCTCTAGTTTTGCTTTATTTTATTGCTCGTTTTCCTGTGTGGGGAAATTATCAATTAGCTGAGACTTAGACAAATTGCAAAATTATTGACTTTTAATAATAATATCCGTGAAATGTGACTATACACCTTAACTCACTTTGTCGAACAGTCTTGTATGTATGTATGACACGTACTTATTCAATTAATTTTATACAAGAAAGTGCAGTAGGTAAGTAGTAACACATGTAATATTCAAGTACTAGGTAGTTACTAGGTACTTGCTGAGTCGTAGTGAGTGTTTCATATAACACCTTTTCCTATTTGCCTAGAATGTAGATTGACACCGCGTAGGAATGTCGTTACGGCGGTTTTACGTAATCGATCCCGGGAAAATCAGCTCGCGTTCCGACTCTTCGACGACTTTTCTCCAACTTTGCTCGAACTTGTGATCAATAACGAACAACAATGAAAATTAGGAATTATTTTTACGTATAAATTGATATGACTATTAGCTCTGTAGTGCTCGGTATTATACAGAAATCTTCATCTGCAGTCGTGTCGAAGTCAGTAGGTCTATATCAGGGGTAGGAAGCTGCGAGCTTCCTGGTGCGATCATTATAAAACTATTACGATCCGTTTGTTATTTCGTTTGTCCATTTTAATTAATTGTGTGTTTTATGAAATGTATTGGATGAATTCGGATAGATATTGGGAAGAATTGACCCTACTATATAACAAGACCAAAGAACCAAAGGAAAAGCCTGTAGGAACTACTTTTGCTGTAGCATATCAATCTCAAGACGAATGTACCGGACTGCTGATGCGTGCACTACACTGTATCTAGTGAGAGCAAGCCATTATAAATCTCGATATTCTGCAAATGCTACAAAAAAAAAACGAAAATGCCTGTCATGATTCCGTCATTAATAATATAATAATCCCATCTAAATTCAACACCTCTTTCTTGACAGCTAAAGCCTTTAAGCACTACCCACGCTCTTAAAGTTAATACCTCTTTTAACTTTTCTTTACTCTGTAAAGGAAAAATCCGTGACAATACATAAGTGGTACCTAAGTAAAGTATGTTAATTTTAAAAGGTCCTTGTTCAATATGTCATCGTGAGCCTGGCCCCGGCTCGGGGCACTTGACAATTGTAGCGTCTCTGACAATCCGACTCTCAATATCGGATTGTATATCTTCGGAACTGAGTTATTAAATGGGGTTAAGAGAGGGAAAATTTTCGTCTTTTATTTCATACAAAATAAATGTTTGAAATATTTACTCCTATATTAATGAAGATTCCTTGTTTATAATTTTATCAGAATCTTACATCGTATGAGGATATTGGCCAAAAGTTTCAAGAATGTCACATTATCTATATTAAATCACTGTTTGTTTTATCTGTACTTACTTAAAAATATCAATTCCGATTTATTCATAAAACGTGAATTTATTATAAAGCTTTTATCCGATAAGAAGATTAGATTTTTCTTTTGAAAGCGACGAAATCATCCCCCTTAAATCCGAGTGAGAATCTCGTCAGCCTACTTACGGCACAGTTATTAGGTCGACGGCAGTTCGGCACGCGGCTGTGTTCGGGTGTGGTGGATCTAATACCTCTTCCGGTAGGTCGGTCGATACTTTAAATGTCACCCAGTTTCCGGGTACATTGCCTCCTACCCGGAGAAGATTAAATACGATGAGGACCGGTCTGAGCGACACGGAGCAATGCTAATGTTGTTAGGCTCCAGTTTGCAGCTAGCAACTAGAAATATTTATATCCATTAATATTGTGAAGAAAGTGTGGGAATTCTTTGTATTACAGTTACGATTAATTTTCTTTAATTTCCTCAACTTTTCTGATATATTTTGGCATAAAGTTTCAACTGTTATTGTATTGGCTCAATAGCTTTGAACAATATGTTTTAACATATGAATTATTCTACGAAGAAACTACCGGCATGAATGTATGTTTATTGCACTAGCTGCGCCCCGCGGTTTCATTTTCGGGTTCGTGGGAATATCGGGATAAAAAGTATCCTTTGTCTAGGTCATGGTCTACCCATGTGCCAAATTTCATCCAAATCTGTTAAGTTTTAGCGTGAAAGCGTAACACAAACATACAACAAATTAAAATTTTTCTCTTTATAAAATTGGTTTAGATAACCAGTCTGCGATTATTCCCCGATGTGATAATATCAAAATTGATGCGAATGGAAGTGCCGTCGTCGTGTGGAAATGCTCTTAAAAATCATTCTACACTTAGAATTAGATATTTATTTAATATTAATAGACTCATATCTATTCAAATGAACACAATTATTATTTATATACATATAGGAATTAATAATAGGTTAAGACATGAAGTATCTTACAAAGGCTGTTACAAAGGCTCTAATTCAATTTTGATAGGTGCAATGCAAGATTGTTAGCCATTTCCTTAAAGCATTAATCTCTAGAAAGTTCTAACTGTGTGAGCTGTTAAACTAATCTGCTTTGTTTGTTCAGTTTATGCAAATTAACTTTGTTTAGCTCAGTTAATCAACCGCAGTGCAACAAACATTTACCATAAAAACCGTTCCGGGCTGTTCGCGGGGCGCATCTCGGTTCAAACTCGCCGGTAACTCGTGTAATACATACCTATGGACAATCTTTTATCGAGTCCATGTAATCATTCATGCCAAAAGAGTCTGGAACACTAACAATGCAAGGTCGTTTCGGTTGTTTGCGGAATTTTGCGAGCTGCCTCGTGAGAAGCAAGATGAGAATTTAACACAGAGGTGCATTTTTGAAAAAGTAATTCCTTGTAAGATACATATTTAACTCAAAAGCTCCTTTAGCAAAGATGAAAGTCTGGAGAAAGAGATACGGGACATATTTCCGAGATAAGTTGGTAAGATCGGTGAGACAGCCGTACTTATTTATATCTGCCGCTATAGTTTACGGCCGTCTGTGGTAGTCGTTGATTGTGTTAGTCTGTTTGCATGATTGCGGGGCCGTGTTTATGTACGCGCAACCACACTAAATAGCAACATTGTTGGAGTTTTTGTGTGATGAAGCTGTTTGTTACCTTTCAAATAACTAGCGAACTTTAAACTATTGGGCACGTCATTCTGACACAACAAAATGAAATGAATGTTGGTATCATTACTGAAATTATGGAGATCTAAGGAATAGGCCTTTGCCCAGTAATTAGATAATAGAATAGAAACAAAATGCTCAAATAAACTTTGCCAATAACGGCAATAATAACGCGTTTAATATAGAATATCTGATATTACATCTAGACTTAAAATTCAACTTGGCATTTCCTTAGATTGTGTTACAGCCATTGAACCATTACTTCGGCTACCAAAAGTGTCGAGTCATTGTATAATAAGACCGTTTTCCTGTTCCCGTTTTCTTATAGTAAGTACTTAAGTTGGTACTTATTTTTCAAAGTTCTTCGACGAAACAAAGTCAAGATTATAGAGTCGTTTTAGAAAACATTACGTTAATAAGAAAGTTGGGCATGTATTAAATGTACAACCTGTATAATCTGTAATAACAGGAGGCAGTTAAATTAGATTAAGTTAAGTTTAAGTAAGGCATTGCTTTCTCCGTGCTCATTAACTTTACAAACAGTTGTTACGCGTTCCTATTCGGATTAATGGGAAACAGTCGTAAATCGTTAGTGAGTGTACAGATAAATGAAAAGCTTTATGTTGAGAAAACAAAAGATCGTTAATTTAATACTAGGTAGGTAAGTACTTAATGTGACTGACTTTTGATTGTTGATTTTCTATTCTGATCCTATTTTTAGATACTTGTTCCATCTTTGTGTTCTTGTTGCTACACGTGGTACTCACCTAAGTGTTGTATTTTCTCTTAATAAGTTAAAGTTAAGTTAAGTTTAAGTTTAATTCTTGGTAAAAGCTCGAAAGCTCTACAATTATTTCAGCGTGGATAAATTACTTACCACCCCCTTACTATGTGTAGGTAAATGTAATACTTAAATAGAATATTCCATTCGAAAAGCTGTTCTTAGAGATAACGAAAGTAAAATCCATTCCATCAATTTTACTGTCGATACCTACTTATCACTTTTATCTCTGAAGTGTCCACGTTGCTTTATATGCTCGACCTCGTGTCGTAATTATAACAGTGGTACAAAAATATCAATGGACCGAGCCGACCCGGAACTACCAGTCAATCACACTGACCGTATGAATTCCGACCAAACCCGTGCGAAATGAACATATACATTAGTGGCCAGCGACAAATATATCTTGACCGTTCGTGACGGCGCCACTTGCAAAGAGAAACGTCAATAATGTGTCAAATTCAGTACATTAAAATGTATAGTTTCTTTTTCGCCGCATGTCTAGAAACACTGGCCACTTTGCGTTATACGTTCGAAATTCGAATAGTTAGAATTAACCATCGCATGCCGTTTGTGTCCGTTTGCTAATCGTCTTATGACGAGCACATTTTTTGCTCGCTATTAGGTTTAAACCGTGATTCGGAAAAAAAGAAAAAAATTTATATAATCGATTTCTTGTTAGCAGTCATTGTAATATCTTAAGGTGCTGGATAAGAATAATTTTTTTAACGTTCATTTTACTAACGGGTTGTATTTTTATTAAACTTTGATAAATTCTGTGAGCTTTCCTGATCATTTCGTTTGCGCTCCTAGCATAACTCTTAGCTAAGCTAACGTAGATTTTACGAGTTCAATCAATTAGGTCCTAATTACTTCAATTTCCTTATTTTATTTTCACGAGAATCTAGCTCTGCTCTATATTTATGTTCTAATCGTGACAAGAAAATAAATGTTTACAGAAAATATTCATGACATGATAATTTGCCTTGCTAATGTGAAAATAATTTCAACACAGTTATGCAATCACTCTAAGATGGGAAACTAGACTATGTAGATTATTACATGTAATCTACACATGTACTCAGTTTGATGAGGTTCATCAAACATTAGGCGATGCACCAGAGCGGCACAAATTCGAGTAAATAGTGTAACAACGTAAATGACAATGGAATTACATACTATTTCGTAAATGTATAACAATTCCCATGACTAAAGTTTACGGCTTTCGTAATGTAAGTAGAATTGCATAGATTGTGGGCTTAATGAGCCGAAGAAAGATATCAGTTCAATTCGAGTAGGACGATGGTTCACGTCAGATATTCTTTATTTTTATTTTAGATTCTTGAATCTCGAATGACAAAATGACATTCAGAGCGAGAATTTTCGTATTTTATTTTCACCAAAATATTTTGGACGGTCCCTTCACAATTTATCTCGTATCAAGTGAACGGAAGAAAGTTGGGCTCTGTCTGTATTCCGTTACGAGTTAAACCTTAATTTGCTGAGACAGCCGATGTCATCTCTTTGAATTGAGACGTTCACGTCGGTCACTGCACGCAAACAACTTAAACACTTATTTAATGTCATGCATTTCCCTTTAAATTGTGCCTTAAATTATACTTAACGGTGCTGCTCACCTTATAAGGAGGACTTTATCGTAATTTGAAGTGTCGCAACAGAAATGCAAATCAATTGAAAACATATCATAAAAATGAAAAATTATGTAAACTGCGCGGTTACGTAACTGGAATACGAGTTTTCTTAAATGGAAAAATGATTCCTGCTTGTAAGTACTGCAAAGAAAGAAATTAGATTAATTGGAATTAGATTCCCAACACCCAAGTTAATTAATTTCTTTCTCATGCCAAACCTGTTGAACAACCCAAAATTTCTACAGCAAAAAAACAATATTTTCAGGTAAATTCACAAGAGAGTCCGTACCGTAAACATGTTTCGAAATTGGTTTGTCGGAAGAGCGCGCGAGTGGCCGGCCGTACCCCTGAGACAGGACCACCGAGCCTCGTAATTAATAACACCATGCTTACAAATGCGGCTGTACTGACACAAGCCGGTAATAGGACACCCTCGCACGTTGCCCACCGGTGAACACTCCAAATTATAGCCTGCCATTAATACCGATTGCGTGACTGATGTTATTTCGTTTTTAGGGTTCCGTAGTAAACAAGGAACCCTTATAGTTTCGCCATGTCCGTCTGTCTGTCTGTCCGCGGCTTATCTCAGAGAAGGTTAGTACTAGAAAGCTGTAATTTGGCATATACATACATATATACATATTAGGTCCCCACCTATGAAATCAGCGTTTTGTATGGAGAATTTTAAAGAAGTTGCTTTTTTCATACTAACATTTTCTTAATTTATAACATGAACACTAATGTTTTAAAACTTTTATGCGCTAATGTTTAAAAACTAAGATAACGTAATATGCCACTAGATTAAGCGACAAAAATAAGTTTTGGCTAAATAAAAAAAAATAGTGGTCATTTCTGCTAACAAAATGAGGACCCATTTTTAAGTTATTTTTTATGTTTATAAACTATAAGTAATAAGGGTTTTTTACTATTGGTAGGTGTCTATGATGGTCATTATTCGATATAATACCAAGCAATTGATGAATATTTTAATTCATAGAAGTGACTCTCTATTTGTTCTCTATTTGTGAGAAAAAAACGCCAATTTCATAGGTGGGGACCCAATATTAACCATGCCGACAAAGAAGTAAAATAAAATCGAGATAATTTTTTTTTTTTTGGGTATTTCCCCTACACGTAAAGTGGGATGCTTTTTTTTCTCATCTACCCATGGCGTAGATGTATGGCGTACATCGTTAGAAAATATTGTGAGTTTGGGAAAACCATTTTTGGATTTGGGGAGCCGTTTGCGAAATATTAAGCTTTTAACTGATAATTTTTGTTAGAGTCAAGTTCCCCCCCCTCAGCCAGCTAAATGGTTGTACTTAAATTTGTGAAAAAATTCACAGCAGTAGTATATATAACGAAATTAAAAGGAAAACTATCAGAGCTAAATAAGCTGTACAGGTTAAGAAGTAATAATCAACCAACTTAAATTTGCAGTTTGAATAACATGATCTCCCATACATTCCGAATGGGAGAACATGTTTTTCAACTACAATGCTAAGTTTGTTCTTGGGATAAATTCATCCCAACTACGGAACTCTTCATTGTGCGTGGTTCGACACGCACTTGGCCGGTATTTTTTATTGGTAATACATTTTCAAAAATGTTTTACACTTGCCCAAAATGTTCTTGATCTCTGAATGTTTTTGCATAACAAAGTTTACCTTATATCTTGAAAACACGCAGTAAATTTTGCTGAACGGTGTGATCTTGGAAGGTATATACGTTACATAAAGTTACATCAAAGGTAACTCTGATCCCTTTTCCCTTTACAAACCGCAGTCTTATTGATGGCAACTCTTTGATTCGTCATTCATCGATAGGCGTCTAATTTCGAAATGCCGATGCGTAACCACAGCACATCTGAGAACTTCAAATGAAAATAAACTGTATTATAGCATTTATAGCTTCGCCATTTCCTGATTGACCTAATAAACATAGGTAAGTGAGGTTCTGGAGTCGATCAAGCAACACAAACCGGGTCGAACGACTCCTCCGGGACGGGAGTGCTTCTAAGGTTTATTTTTACAGCAATGCGGCACGTGAAGTGGTTAACATACGGCATAGGACTGCATCTTACACGTTGTTAGTTTATGAACCGAGATGTTCAGCCAGATAACTTTCGCCTTTATTGACTTACACGCTACACGCTTAGTTAGTATAAACACTTTCATAACAATCGTGTCCTAATTAAATCGATATAGAACACCTTTTCAATAACATTTCGTTAGCAGGAACTTTCTTAACGAATGTCTTCATATGGTGAGGTAGTTTATTTATCTATGTTACGGTACTACATAACTTTGTTAATTTCACACGTAACAACGTAGAACAATGCTACGTAACGAATACAGACGTCCATTGTACGAGAATCTCATTAGTTGTCAGAGTGAAAAATGTTCGAGTGAGGTGACCGACGGCCGGTTATAAGTAACGTAGAACTGTGTCCTCCTTCCTCGTTATTTACCGCATATGTGATGAATTTCCTAAGCTAATGGAAAGTAATGGCGATGGGCTTGCCGGCCGACGCTGGCTCGAGGAAATTAACCTTATCGCAACTAGAGAAAGGGTCAAAAGCTATTTTAAAATCCGGAAGCGTTCATATCGAGAACAGAGTGGGCCGTTTACTTTAAATGCTGAGATTAAATTCAATTATGTCTGAGTTAGTAGCAGAGCTGTTGCTGTAATGGTAAATAATAAATATCTAGTTATGTAACGGTGATAAACATGTGAAATAAATGTAAGTTCTAAGAAACGATTAACAGTTATCGTTACTCCTATGAAAATGTTATAACAGTTTAGTTATCGCAGACTACGAGTACGATCAGTCTGTTATCGTTCCATTGTTTTCTGAAGATAAAACCATAAACTTGTATGGGTAGGACTTATTATATGAACAGTAAATAGATCACACCCGAATTCGTGTGGCCTACTCAGGAAAAAACTGACAAACTTACAACGTTGACTTTATTTACAACGGAGCGGTTAACTCACACATAGGCTCATCAATGCTGATCATTGATCAAGTATTGGGGTCAAATTCACTTATTTCATGCAAATTACATTAATAATGAAACAAACGACTTATCAGACATACATGGGAGCAATTATGAAAAACAACGTAAAATATTGGAGTTATTATTGCAGATATGGCTTCGTCGGCTTCTTTTAAGGTCTTCACACTTATCACTTCTCACTCTTTGGACAAAGAATGCGTCAACACTTTCGAAGATGAGTTTTATAATTACGTCGGCGGCATGCAGCTGAGGAGATTGTGTTGTCAAGTTGTCACTCCTGTAATTTAGCGTGGTCGCGTGGATTTCTCTTCCTACTTCATGAATTATTAAGTGTTACATGAAGTTTTACCGTGCCATCTATCATTATATCATTAGCCTCGGGAGTCTTAAACGTGGATGGGTTTTCATGGAAAACAATTACAGAAATTATTACTCTTCCTACGTTATAGATGCAGGGTATACATGCATCGGCTCGGTTATTATGTATTTTTCGTAGGTTTTCTTATGTAATAGAATGTACATATTTTATTGGTTTTAAACTGTTTCAGCAGCTTAATCTTCCTAAAACACCATGATACCTATCTTAACCAGTTTCAAAACAAAGTCCCGTGAACACGATGACCAAATCTGTTACCGGCCCGGCTCTATAGCCGCCGAGCGCTGCAAGCAAGAATAGTCCTTACGGTGGTTAGATATGAACTTCTTCGATGGTACCTGTTTCAGCAGCTTAATCTTCCTAAAACACCATGATACCTATCTGTGTTGAAAGAGACTTAGAGTCTAAGCTTTTAGCTGATAAGTACGTAATAACTTCTATGCGATGGCACATTTAACCTTGGTTTAAGTTTAACAGCTGAAATTATGTTGAAAATAACGACGGTAGCGAGCTTATTGCCATTTCCAAGCACGAAATTGGCCATTTACAGATATTAAGTAACACCTCTCTCAAAGCCTCACTCCCCGGTTTTCAAAAGCTCCGAGTAATGGAATATGTTCGTAATGTTCTTGCCGATAGGCTGGTGCCCTGGGCATGCCTGGGCCCTGGCCGATATTACAAAGCTTTGATGCATTAAAAATTATTATGATTATCTACCTATTGAAAAATTTGATAGGCAGGCATGGGAACACACATTATGGGTATGAATAGTCACTAAATTCTAGACTAACAGACAGCACATCGAATCATATTAGTATGAGCATGTACCTACGTGATGTGTATCTTGAAACTTTAAGCTACAGGTATCACTACGATGCATACGGAACACTCCCGTGACCAATGCAATTCAATGCACAGATATCGCCACACCAGACAATACTCTCAAATTACCCCCTCGGGGCAGCTTGATTCGCATGCACATTCACACGAATACACGTAAACCCACTTTTACGTCCATTTATGAACTATTTACCACTTTCACTTGATTTTACTACGTTTGAGTAATTGGTAAATAGGCAACATTTTCTCTGGCTGGTACCTATTGTTCTCTGAAGTGAAATTTTCTTATCTCGTTCCGGTTAACGGTATTTTATTTGAGGGAGGGTGTCCCGACTTTTCGCACCCGAGCTGTTTTTGTTTCTAAACCCTTATCGCGTAAATTAAGTTGCAAAATTGGGTTCGATTCGGAAAGGGAAACATTGTAAATGGATCGGAACCAATTTTAATAAAGGTTGCTTGTTTTTTATCACTTTGAGGAGGGATCCTGTTGACAAGCTTTTTGTTTCGTAAAAAGGGATACCCCACAAGGGCCAACAGGATTTCCTGTATGTGAGTGCAATTTACAGCCGTTTTTAGAACAACCCTGCTTACAGGCTAACCAATGCCCAAGGTTTATTTTTCTTATAAAAGTGTAAAAAAAGAAACCCATATTTTCTTAAGAAAAGTACGCAAGTATCTAAGCAATAACTTGTTACACCATAAAATCAAATACAGAGCGCGGGAATCGAACCCGCGAGTTCTAATTTATTACACTGCAGTAGCACGTAACGTTTTGGCAAGGTGAGTCCGAGTCCAAGTCGCGAATACGTAGTGGCACAAGGTCGATGCGCCCTGCCCTGCCTCAGGCGCAGCCAGCTCTTTCTACTGCGATAACTAAACTACTACGTGCTTCAGATGGAATGCAGATTTTGTTCCTAAGCTCAGTTTCGGCCTCGCTACAATGTCATGGTTTTTATTTGCGTGACTAACTTTCGGTTACACAAAAACAAGAAATTTTTTTTATAATCCCTAATCACGTTCGCGGATGTGAAACAAGCATTTAATATTTAAAATTGGCCATATTGTTCCGAATTGTTCTCTCCCAATTACAAGGCACAATACAAGCAAATGAAGTACAGACATTCGTGATGGTCCGCGCGGAGTCTGTCCCTCGGGAACAATTGACCCACTTAATGTAACTGAGAAATGTTTGTTTGTTTCAGGTGGCCGGAGCCGTGGAGCTCAGCGAGTCCGCCAATACCGCGCAGATATTGGCGCAAGTGCAAAACTCTGTAAGTAGTAATAAGAAACTTTTTGATTTACCGCAACTCCTTAATGAACTGCGCATCTCCTTAACTGTAAACAGATTCCATATTTTTAACAACGCTATTAACATAAAAATATCTTATCAGTCCTATTGAAATTTTATAACTGTAATGATATAAAAATCATATCGCGTGTGACGTTAAACGGACCCGTGTATGGTACGTTTAACCGATAATTGCTGGAAACATTAAGTATAAATGAATTCGCTATAATTATTTCGGGAGGCGTCTTCAAAGAGTTCGATCATTAACTTTCGCATATTCAGCTCTGAATGGATATGAGCTGCGAGATATGGTTGATATAAGGGCCTCTTTGGAGCAGAAATTGCTGATATTACTTCCCATTATGATTATGGGACGTGAACAAGAAAGTGGCACGACCGACGGCGACGGGTCAGAACGTGGCGCACGCTCGCATCGACTTCATTTTCACGCCATTTGGCAAATTTTCGGTATTGAGGATGTGTGGAGCTTGTGTTATTATTATATGTTGCTTTGTTAGTGGAATATTGAGTCATTACTACACGAACAAGAATACCAGCTAATAAAATTAATATGTATTAAGTACTAAGAATAGTAATAGTTCCGTTTACGAAGGTCAGGAAAAACAACAATAATTATTTACCTAAGTATGTGTTGTCTAATGCTCTTGCCGACTGTAGCTGTGGTTATCAATGGAACACAAAATAGTTTCTCATGGCTCCAGCTAAGTCCAGCAAGGATTTAGAAAGCTCTAACGACAGATCAAACATTGTGAGGTTCACGTTAACGCTACATTCCGGGCTCTACATTCCTCTTCCTGTTTGATTTTTGTACAAACACTAACGGACGGTAAAGCTACATTTTTTAGGATTAAGTATACATAGGGTCATGAGAACAGTTACATTTCAAGCTAGGGATAAATTGCGTACATAAATTCTATTTCTGGTTGAAAAACTTTGTCTCTACTCACGTCGTAGAGCTATAGGAAATCCATAGAGCGAACCACTTTATTTGCAAGATCTATGCAAATTTATATGTATTTTATGTATGAGATAACAACCTTGCATACTAATGTGCGAATAGAAGAATAAATGACGTAACATGTGGTGCTAATTATACTAACATTTAATTTAATTATACATGAGGTGCAGAGTAGTATGATATGCAGAAGGAACAAACTTTGATTTTATCTATAACTACAACCAAAGAGGAAAATAATTTGGTCTAAGTAAGCATTTCCGTTTCATGTGATGAAATAGAAATTTTGTTTTTGTTTTAAAACAAGAATATTTTAAAATCGATGTGCTCTTCTGACAGCAACCATTTAACAAAATAAACAACAGAAAAATTTTCATCATTGTAAGGAGCAAGGGCAAAGTGCTTTCGATATTTCAAAGTTAAACAAATTTTACATCGACGAACCCAATTTGAAACCGTTTTAGCTGTTATTGCAGCAGTTAAGTATAAAGTGAAATAAATTGCCGACTCGCTCCGGGCCTCAACTCTTGAAATCAATTAAGTATTATTTGCCGTTCATAATGAAATATCTCCAGCCTCACTAAATGTCAATTAGACGAGTATTCTTAAATTATAGCTTGTAAACGTATCTATTGAACTTAGACTACCTATAACGTTTCTAAATGCTAACGTTTCTGGGACATTGAATCGAGATTTTCGCGACGAAATTACAAGTGCTTTGATATTATAATGTGCTTAGAAAGCGCCTGAATAGCAATTTTCTATAAGGTCAATCTGTCTTTAAAATCAAAAGTTCAGATTGAATGGCTTCCATGATCAGATCAGCAAAATGGTGTTGTTTCTCTTCTACAACCTTTACATGCCTTATCTCTACTTCTGATATCGTAGGCACCCGGCATCGCGATAATCTAAGCCTGAGAAAAAGGTTTGATATCAAACCTGCCTTTTTGCCTTTCCCGCCACGTTTACCCTAGTAAAGATACTGTGTATTTTCCTTAAAACTATTTTAACAATTTTGTCATGCCATCTTTTACGTGTGAGTAATATTTAAACAAAAAGTGACAAATGCGAAGCGTTAGCTTCCAACGTTAGGTTCTCAGAAACATCTCACTGCAACCGTAGGTCATCATATTATTTTATAGTAAGTATACACTGTGAACATACCTAAATAATAACTTTCATGAATTCTTTCACTCTTCTCAAAAATATAATTTATTATAGTGCCCGGGGAAGGAGAACCAGTACGTTTTATGTAATTGACATCTGTCAAACAGAGCAAGCTTAGCCGTTCCTATTTTAGTATTGTTTAGGTATAGCAACAACGGATGCTGTTCCTCCATTTCATGCGCAAGACATTTCCATAGTGTTGAAATGGAAATTTGATATAAGTACATGGTCTGAAGGCATCATCACTACATTATCTTACGAGTTTGTAGGTCAGTTTACGATAACGCATTATCTACAGTGCTATTTGCCCAGTGGTTAACTTTGCATAAAATTCAGTGGCATTTTTGGAATATTTGAATACGCTAGGCTATTATGATCTCTGATTTATGAAAGGTCGGTGATGGAGATAAATGTGTAAACATTGGGGGGCGGGTTCACACGTGTGTCACGGTGTGAAGGTGACGGCGGCGGGCGCGCCCGCGCGGCGGTGCGGCGGAGCGCGGACAGTGCGCCACGCGCCCGCGACCTGGCCGCACCGCATACCACGGACATGCGCCGCTGACGCGACCACGACCACTTCACCCATCCACGCGCGGCTAGATGGCGCGAAAATAGGCAGTTTACGCGGTTTTGTACAAAAATCGCGGCTAACTTGCCAAAGTGTTGCAGTGATGACTATTTTCTTTGGATACTCAAAGAGAATTTGTTAGAATATTTGGTGTTTCGTGAAAAAAACAAGTCTTAAGTTACGGTCACGTAGCTGACTCGTAATGAGTTAGTAACGCGTCCGACACGCGCAGTGACTACCAGCACGACAGCGTCCACTGTGCTAAGATGAAGTTGTTCAAGAGGAAGCTGTCGTTCAGCGCAGATAAACAGAAACAGGTTCCCCGTACAGACGATCCCTTTGAACACGAGGTACTTAATAGTCCCATGTTTCATGACTCTACATCTTGTAGATATCACTAAGTGTTCGCGCAGATATACATAGATACTAGTACTACACTAACAGCTGACATCATTACTAACTGGCAGCATCCTTGTACAGTAATTTAATAGATGGCACATAACTACAATAATGTAAACATTTTACCTTTATTATAATAGCGTCGTTCTTTGTTGATAACGATAGTAGGCCGGAAGTTTTGTTGAGAACACAACGTGTTTCTTGTACTATTTAAATTAAGTTGGTTTTAAATAACATGAGTGTAATTGATAAGCGTGTATTGGCGTGTTTTTCTGTACTAGAAGTAGGTACACTTTAGCTAAGCAGATTGAAAGGCAAGGTTATCTTATCAGACGGAGGCCGCGACGTAGCGCTCCGCGTTTAGCCACAACTTGCGCGATTCAATTCTGCGAATCGAAAATATTGGCTTCTGGCATCCGCTCCCCACTTTAAAGTGGCCGATACGTACTTAAACGAAATAATAGAAATCTAGCACACATTTTATCGGACCTAGCAAAATATAGAGGCCTCTTTTATCTAATAATATTTATTATTTACGTTAGCATCTTCAATCAAGTCGTGAACATCGCATCAATCATCATCAGACACAGACTATTAAGTCACGGTCGAGAATTCCTTAGTGATACCTACCTTTTTGTTAATTATATAGTTACTGAAGACATTGATTTTTTGCGACCTGCTAAGCGCAGTCAGTGACTGGAAACAAAAATAAACAAATTATTTTCGCAATCTTCCTCGAATTTATACCATAAACTGACGAATGTTTTTCGTTTTGTGTTATCTCAGATCTTTGTTATGCTAATTTTGAACCTAATAGGCATTTATGATCTCACGTCGACCATACTACGTACACTGGAAGTTATTTATACAGATGTTTAAATCTGCCCGTCAATGCCAACGTTAATAAAATACAAGTCATGAGCACTTAGAAACGTTATGCTGTGGACTGAATACTAGCTATTGTGCACGATTGACACGGGCAACGAGCTTTAAGACCCTAATGAGGTTTTGTCTGACCTGAAGTAGTTAAACTTAAAGGCCTTAGATGGCATGACGGGATAAAGGAAGCGAGCAGTGGAGAAATGCGGCGAGGTGGTGTGTTTGTAAGTCACAATCAACGCGCGCCATCGCGCTGCTAATGTGCTCCGGCCATTTGTCCTTGGCCTTACGTGATCAACTTGCATTGGTATTGCACTAATAATTAGTTTGTATTCCTGTTTAAATGTAATGGTTTTGCGAGGGAACGGAAAAGTGGAGCTGAAATAGAGGGCAGGAAATTATGCAGTTTAATGTTGCTCTGCTATTTTGCCTGTTTTATATACGAATAAATTTTATTTTCAGGCTTATTTAAAGAGGGCATGATATATTTTGTGCACATATATGGCCATTGTAGGTACCTGTGTATTTAAAAAAAGGACATTATACATTTTGTATACGTAAATCTGGCTACCGTACCTTACCAACGTTTTAAAAATTATTTTACTTTTTGTTGGTCCGGTACTGTTTTTCGCAGACATGGCTCGGTTATTTTAATTTATTCTCATATAGCCTTATTTGAATTTAAAATTTGATAAAACGCGAATTTTTAAGGTAACTTCAAGTTTATGGTTGGCTTAGTTGATCATGAAATAAAAACTAAAGATATTAGCAACAGCAACGAGTCAAAAAAAAAATGTTTAATACCACTGTGTCTGTAAGAAGGTAAATAACACGAACTTAATACAATATATTATTTAAGTTTCACGAGTTGACTATTATTGTAAATAAATGTGGTAATTATTATCTGACTATTGTCTTTTATACACTTATAATAATACATTCTTGTCCTATTGTGGTAAGACTTACAAAATATGTCCACTTTAGTCCAGTCACTTGAAATAAACTTACACAACTATGACTAATTAATAATTCGCGTTGATTGATTAACGACTCTTGTTTATTCCAGTTTGGAATTCCTGCGGTTCTATTTGTGACCCTGGATAGAGAACCGCTGTAGCTATAATATGAATGAGACAAACTATAAAGAAATGAGTTCATGAATCAGTGGCTCAGTGGTGTTTTATCTCTTATTATGATCATTTTTATTTTAATAACAATTCAATAACATCCATTGGTACGTATCTGTGGGAAATTCATCAATCCGAGAATTTAATCAACGCTGAACGCAATAAATAAGTAGGACCTACGTAGGTACTAAGGAATTTTGAATTGAATGAGGCTGAAAATCTTTTGGAAAATTTTACTCAATAAATATCGAGTATTTTGCAGAATTAATTTATTTCGACAAGAATGTTTACAAATTCTAGAGTGTTTACAGAGAAACAATGTTAGTTGTTTACAACAATCGATCAATGCAACCGAACTCCAGTGTACAGAGGCGTGGGCGCAGCGACATTTAGAATTTTTAACCATTTCTAATACCCACGTAAGCTTCGTAGGTACTCACGATTTCTCTGAAGAAAGAAGTCGAGTCAACATTTGTACATTTGTGTGTACCAATACTTGGTAACACAAATGCAGTATAATTACGTTTTTTTCTAAACAACTGTTAATACGTACTATTTATAATAAAGCCAAATTATTTAATTTTAATCTTAATACATTGTCTTAGTTTGGCTTTTAGCCAATCTTGTTTCACGCCTTTGGACTTCCTTATTCCATATAATATTTACGCTATTATCTATGAATTAATGAAATTATATCTACAGAATGTTATTATGATATATAATGTATGAATGATAACGATTATGGATGGTTACTTACGGTAGATAAGTGGATTAAGAAAAGATAGCCAATATCCACTTTTCCTACACCAAAAGTAAAGATTGACCTACAGAATGAGAATAACTAAGTTACTTGAACAATATACCTAATTGTATTAAGGATCGAGTGAGAGGTTAACTGGCATGGATAACTTTATTAATTCCTCTAGTTGGCTTATCTAGTCGATACGTGTTGAAAGTAGTAACGAAATGTTAAGTGCATGCGCCCACGCCGGCCCGGGAACATGGGCCAGTATCGCGGCCGATGGGCTAGTATCGCTGCGCTGCATGCTGACAACACTCGCATCACCTCACGTGGGATGCTTGCTATCTTATCTCTCAGCTAGTTAATCCGATGTGCTATTTTCACACAATGTAGAGCAGAGATTTTGAAATTCTAGAAATTTATAGCTTCTTATAAATTACACATTGTTTGTGGCTCTTACAAAACAGCGCCATTGGCGTATCTAGTCCCTGGTTATTTTTATATCGCACATGTCGAACACAGCTCTCGACGGGTCGAGTTTACAAATGCACATAAACGCGCGATGCACGACTTGTAACAGACATACCTATTATTTAACATTCTGTTTACGTGAAAAAAAAATTACCCACACATAAATTTTAACGTAGCCTTCCTAAAATATTGTTTCTTGATAACTGTAATTTTAAAGGTTTTGAAGGGATTTTAAATACTACCTAGATGCAATTGATCAATATTCCGGGTAATTTCGTTTGGGGAATGAAAGGCGCGTTGGAAGTTATCAACCAATCATTATTCAATTTCACTCCAATTAACTGGATGGGGTCTCGGAACGTTTGGTACATAAATCAATCGCTCTGAAACCGTAGCATTAAATCAACACGCGTGTAGTGATTAACTATGTACGTTTAATTATCTGATCTTGTACCCGATCTTTAGGTCTTAGGTAACAGGAAAACTGTCAAAGAGAAAATAAACCTGACAGTAAAGGTAAAATTCCGTAGCCGACCGCAGGCGGCAACTGCAGGCGACGTGTCGCCGCGACACGACTGGATTCTATGTTTTTCTATGAAGGCGACGCACTGTGGAACGAAAAAAGGCTCTCGAAGACTTAAGCTTAAATTAAAGTGTCGGTTTTTTGCTTGAAATGGCTTCTAATAGCCAATATTATGCATACATATATCATAGGATGTAAGCTCCATATTTTTTTTTTTTGCAAAAAAAAAATAAGTTACCACTTTGCCTACCAGACTGCATCTTATGATATATGTATGCATAATATTGGCTATTAGAAGTCATTTCAAGCAAAAAACCGACTCTTTTAAATTTAAGCTTAAATGTCTTAGAGAACCTTTTTTCGTTCCACAGTGCGACGTCACGACGTGTCGCTAGCTACGGAAGGTATTTCATAGAAATTCATAGAAACCAATCGCGGCGACATGTCGCCTGCAGTTGCCGCGTGCGGTCGACTACGGAATGGTACCTTTTTAAAGGATCGTTTGTAAGTTTCAGTAGTGTGTCATGAGGTTACCTAGGGACGTGTCTAGCGCCTTTTTAGTTTGTTATAGCCAATATCCTGTTCTACTGCGGTTTGTATTACTAAGATGTCCAGTTGAGAAACCTCGGACGTGACCGGAATACGTAGTGCTCATAGTAGCTCCGGAACCAATCAGTAAATATAATAAAACCAATCCTATTATGCACCGACCTTTGCTTACGAAGTTACGAATTAATCACAGCGTCTGACGCAATGTAACAATCTGTGTGTGACTAGCTTCTTGGCTTGTAATTTTGTGGCATTTTCATACACTGTAATTTTATGACAGACGTACATTTAAGACATTCGTGTTTATTTATTTCAATGTCAATTTAGAGTCTTTTGTTTTGACCTTTGAGTACCTCCACCAACTTAAACAGAAACCAAAGTAAGTTTAAATTGTCTAATATTCTGCATAATAACAGAAATAGATTCTATAGTCGTAAAATAGTTTCATAACGGTTCTAACAGCCTGATTCTTATAATTGCCTTTTCGAAATGAAGCTGTAGCTTCTAAACAAAATTAAGCATATCCAAAGGTTGAATAGAATTTCAACAGTAGCTGTTATGGTTTGGTCTTCAACCCGGATTCGAAAGCTATTGTTAGCGGACATGGCTTGGCAAGTTGGTTGACAATACCGCGTGGTCGCTTGCTAGCATGTCTAAACTTCTATTTCTTTCTACTCTTACAATTTTAGGCTACGAATTCGGCGTAGTCTACGAGCTGCTACGCGGCGTCTACGCTACTACGCGTATTATCTGCTATGCGGCATCTACGCTGCTACGTGGATTCTTATGTGCTACGCGGCGTCTACGCTGCTTTGCGTCTTATTTTCTGCTACGCGGAGTCTTATCTGCTACGCAGCGTCTACGCAACTACACGGTTTCATCGCTGCTACGCGGCGTCTACTTTTCACTTACGTCCGACTAACGCTCCTGTGCTGCACAATATCGAATTGTGTACTCGTAACTTACTCGCGCTAGTTGTCACATCACAACTGAGTTCTTGTGCATATGAGTGTAAGTAATGCAATTTTTTTGAAAATGAATCAATTCCTCCTTCTGTTTGACGGTTACGCAAATATTGAAATGGTAAAACATGTCCTTTTCCACTCTTTGTTAAGTTTTTAGAAAAGCTGTTTCCGTGAAAACTGAAAAAAGCGCCACGTGCAAAAATCATCCACCGAAGACCATCATCTTCGTGCCATCTACCGAAGACTCAATGTATTTGTGATTGAGAATTCTGAAATAATTTTCCATTTTCCTGACACTTTTATGAATCGCCTGACTGATTCCATTCATTTTTCTAACAGGACAGAGCACGTTTCTCGGACACGAGCTGGCAGATCCATCACACGTGGATGCGCAATGGCGACCCCCTGCCGCTGTCGCCGACGCCGTCGCGCTCGCTGCCCGCTCCGCTTGTGGGCCCGCCGCCCGCTCCCTCCGCCACCGCGACCGTGACCTTACGCTCCGAACAGAACGGCATCTATGACACCATTTCGGTAAGTGGAGTTATTGGTTATTGCTCATCAATATTTAAAGAGCGAGTGCAATTAGAAATAGAAGTTGGAACTGTAAGATTATCGGGCGTGGAATGAGGCACGATTCTAATTTATTTCACATGTATACCAAGCAGTCAAATGCTTCGTAAAATTAACAACTGAAAACAGTTGCATATTAATTACTACCGCAGTACGTAAATAACTATGCGTGAACAGTTTTTAGTTTTTTAAGGGCACAAATTCTGAATGGCAAACTTTCGTGAAAATTAGCGCGGTTTTTACCGTAACGAACGAAAAACAACACATATCACATTTTTGTATCTTTTCCTTGCGCAGTAAATTTTTTCAGTAAAGATTTTAAGGGAAATCCCAGGAAAATTATGTTTTTACTAAGTATGGCAAAAAGTTTTATGATATCTAGTAAAATTTACGTGAAGTAAGTTAGCAACTCTATCTAAAATGGGTCAGGAAGACTGAGAGACAAATTCTTCAGTAACAGCACCAGAGTTGAACGACCACCAGTCATTCTTTGAATTAATTTATCTCTTTACATTTGTTTCGTATACTCAGCGTCAATTTGTTATCAAAGATAGTTTATAATAATCATCATGGCGATAAGAGAAGATCAGTCTTTAACTTAAATGTTCCGAAGATCTATTCATTAGGTGTCGGAACTACATAGAGTTTTATTACGAGGCTATCAGTATATTCATGCTTATTATCTGTCTAATGTTTGTTTATTTAATACTTATCTGTCTCGAGTAGAGAGCCGCGTGTCATGTACTAAATATTTATCTGCAATTATCTCGAGAGGTAAGTAATTGAGGAAACTTCTAACTATAAATCAAAAGTTCGCGGCTTAACATGTGTTTATTCTATTTTGACATCTTCTAGTAATTAACTAGTCATGAGACGGCCATGGCGAATAAATGTGTGGGCAATTTTATTAACGTAGAAAATTGAATCGAATATGCGGGTATGCGGACGTGGTATTAACCCGTCAAACAGCACCACAGCACAGCGGCGCTCGGCGAGCCCAGCGCGCGCGCACGCTCGTACACGACGCGACATAGAAACTGAACCTCGGCTTTCGAACTATAGATTTGCATTAACTGGTCATAAATCATAATCTGCCGGCCCAGGGCTCCGGCGGCTTAGAGGCGTACTCACGAGCCGCGAGTTCCTGTTGTTTCGCTAATGTACCTTTGTGCTCGCACGCTCGTAAAATAAGGGTTAGTGGCCGGAGACCGCCGCCTGCTGTCACTAAACTCCACTGTTATAACTTACCAATATTTTATTTTCAGTTAGACGGGCATTCAGTAAACCTTTATGTACTCTGTAACACCCAATACTCGTGTGTCCATTACAGGAATGTTATGCCTTTGACCACACAAAGCAAGTAATAACAAATTTCAAGCTAAAAGCTATAAGGAAATAACGATCGCATGCCGAACAACTTGTCAATGAAAAGCATCAGTACTTCACAAACTCGTCATCATCGTTAGAAGTTATAGAAATAGTAATTGTTAGTGAAGTAACAAATGTTGTGAACAAAGGGCCGACATTGGCGGCAGAACTGGGCCGGATGTAGACACCATTAATATTACGAGCTTAGGGACACCATGGAGCATGGCTATTTGTTTCCTAACGCGGTCTGCGCCCACGCGGGTCCAGTTCCGCACTAAACTATTTTCACTTACTCTTTAGTATTCAAGTAAGTAGTTGTTATTGTTATGTGTTTGGCGAAAATTAGAGTTGACACAAATAGTATTTCATTGTTATAGACACATATTGTTTTAGTGTTTCATTGTTGTTGTGGTCTTTAACTAAATTGTAATGACTCGGTAGGATAATGCTCTTACTGAATGAACCTTTTTATATTTGTATGTGTGTTGCAATTCATTATATTTGTAGCCTAACGTCAATATATTTATAACAATGCCGGTACAACCAATAATGTTTAGCAATAGTCAGTGAGTCACATTACACGAATATCTCGCGAGTGTGTTGTGCCTTAGCTGCTAGAACTCCATCAATCCTTGCAGCCTATTATATTGAAGTAATCCTATAAATCATGTGCTAACCTTGCAATTATTGTGAGAACTAGTTATTATTGTGAATGCTATTTAACACAAGCACTAGATATTTTAATTAAGCTGTAAATCGATACAGTTTATTAGTTTTAATGTGATTGCTATATCATTGCATAGACTGGCTGACACAGTTAATAAAATGAGCTTATGCTATGATAAAGGCAATAAAATATCATAGAATAATTAAAAAGAAACTACATAACCCTTTGTGTACAAAATAACAGATAGTTTGTTCGTCTATCCAACTGTTTTGTAGTACACATTTGTCATAGTAAAAGTTCAAGGGTTGCGCTGTCGCAAACTGTCTATAGAAATAGTCCCCTAAGGTCGTTTATGACAATTTCCGGCGCAGTAAGTGCTGGCCTCGGGGTAGTCCCCACTAATGGGGTAATTGTGCTCCCAATAATTGATGAACCAATCGCTGCCACCTTCCGACTCGTTAATGGTCGTGTTCCTTTACCAGTAACTTGTAAATGCGAGCATTGGTACATTTATCTCCTATTGTTCTATTTAAATATGAAGTAGAGTTACTTACTTCGCATGATAGTTCCTGGCTTTTAGGTTTATCTATAGACAATCACACATACTTATATGATAAGAAAACTAAAATGATTATAGAATCCGTTTATCTTATCTATCGAAGATAGGTATTAAGATAACAAAAGGTAACATCCGAAAGAACGTTATGTAAAACACTTCGTAGGTATCGAAAAATCCGGGTGTCAATACCTACCCTTCTCAAATATATGTAAAGGAGGTTCCCTTTAAGAACAAAGTATTCTCTTTATATGCATAGGCGTACAAAAGGCCAACACAGTATTTCAATAAGCTTACCTTTTTACGGTCGCTTACTAAGAAATTCTGCAAGTTTGTCCCGAAGCTACGTAGGTACCTAATATTCCAGAGGAATGAAGTTCGTTATTTTCCGAATACATGTTATCCTTGGAAATTTTCCCAGAATACGAGATTGGGTATCTGGTTCATTGTCTAGCTTATTTAGCAGGTGTGATGCTGTATTCTAACAAAATTGCGAAACAGGTTGAATTTATTAGGAAACTTTTATTTCGTATACGTTCTTTGAATTTGGTTTTTTATTAAGTATAGAGATCTCTTCTTTCATATAAAGCCCATCACAGACGTAGCTATAATATATATTATAGCAAGGCATATTAAGATATATTTTTTATAGTAATCTTCGAGTGACCTCAGACGGAGCTATAATTTATACATATATCTAGCACGTCACCAAAAACAACGCAAAAAAAAAAGGAAATGCAAAGTATATTATAGCTACGTCTGTGACGGGCTTAAATGAGATGAATTTACAATTGCATAGTTTTTATAAGCAAATCTTGAAAATTTTTAGATGTCAATCATCATAAGTTAACCTAAGTTAAATTATTCTAACTACCATTTAGCATTTCTTATTATTTCAGTGAAACATATCTATTCATTAAGCTTTTAAAGATGTTTGATGTGATAAAATAAACCTACCTAGAAAACCAACAAAAAAAAAATACTACCCGGACCAGACTTCGAAGACTTCTGCACCTATTATAATATATTCAAGGCAAAAGTGGCGCATAGGTAGAGTAGGTACTCGAACAATACAGTTCTAGAATAAGTATTAACTAGTGAAATTTCGGTCGGAATAAGTTTCTTGCGAAGAATTAACTTGCGAAGAAAATCACATCGCTGTCCCCATGAATAATGTATACGTTCAAAGAAAGGGATACGCAGATGAGGCCGTATTTTAGCTGCTGAAGCCAGGAATGAATAATTGAGCCTGCTGAGAAACTGTCTTAGATTGTGTAGACAGATATTACAGAATTCTCGGAGCTGTTGAAAAGAATATATCTGCAGGACTTACCAAGAAGTAAGGTCTTAATATTAATAAAGTCTTGCAGAATTTCGTATTACTTTGTCGTGTCCCCGTCTTAAGATTGTAATGCATAATATCGCTGTATTATAGTGAATTAAACATTCATTTGTAAACTGTGCTTTGGAAGATTATTAGCACCGAAACGCTTTGCTTTTGTGGTTAATTGTCTCTCTTTAGAGCATCGTAAGTCTCAAGACCTTCGAAGTAATGATCTCCGATGGCATAAATAAGTTTTACAAACTGCGTACAACAACAAGTAAGCATTATCTATGCACTGTAGATATTCTGGTAAAAGTGTAAAGCGCAGGCCACACCGCCAGCTAGCGGGCGGGCGGGCTAGGCGGGCGAACATCGTTTCACCTCTTTACATACTTCGGTTCACACCGCGAGCTACCGACTAACCATGTAAAGAGGTGAAACGATGTTCGCCCGCCTAGCCCGCCCGCCCGCTAGCTGGCGGTGTGGCCTGCGCTTAAGCGTATCTAACTGAACGTAGCTTTCTAAGGTTTAAAGTATTTAACAAAAGTATTGAAATGCTGGTTACGTAACGTATTATACGAGTATTTATATATTCAGTGTGAGGACAGCAGCAAGCGGCGGGAAGACTTTATGGAATTCTAATACCTTTTGTGTCAGTAAAGTTGAGTGTTGAACATTTAGCATTGCAAATACAATGATCTAATCTCGGTTCTGACTGACAATACAATGCTAAACAGTTTTCTAGGCGTAGTACAGCGGGAATACTGTTACGTAATGCGTTTTGGCGTGGGCTTGACACGTACTGTTATTTGCATTGTGCGGATAAATTTGTATGATTAATGTAGGTTTTGACGTAGTCATGCCTTAATGCAAAAGGAGTGTCTAATTCTTATGGATATACCGTAATGACTGTGATATACAATTAAATGTAGCACACAACTCAAAGGTAGCGCCTCAAGAGTGTCCCGAGAGTCCCGCTCTATCCCCGGTGGCGACTAGACGTTCCCTTTGAGTTGTTGTGTACTTACTGATAATTTGGTGGTTTTACTCTAAACCCAAAGCCTATATAACAAGTGATTCAACTGAACACCACATTGGCGACGAGTAAAAGCGCAGTAAGTCAAATTATTGCTCAAATTATGTACCTGCTTACGGAAATTGGTCAGCAACAAAATGTTAATTTTATTGCACAAAGTGTTTTAAAAGAAAAAATAAATTAGTGACTGTGATCTAAGCGAAATTCATGAATCGTGTTTGTTATCATTTCAATTTAAGTACATTTATGTGCGGCGTTACAATCTGTGTCGGCGATCAGCTGAGACAGAGGAATGTGCTGAATAAATCCATGAAATGAGTTATTACGTCACTAAATAAATCAACTCCGGAATAAAACCGTGTGTTGGAATATGACCAGAATCTAAAAAATAACTAATACAATGTTTAGAATGTACTACCACACACCAAATATATATATTGTTGACCAAATCCGTTTGCAAATAATAATATGCATATCGAAAAAATATTATTCGATCAAATAATTAAATTTACCCACGAATTTAATTCGTTAATTTACCCGTTTTAACAAAGTTCCACTTCGGAAATATCGAAGTTATGTAGGTAATTATTACCTTACCTACTGTTAAAACTGAATGTACCCACGAATATAATTCGTTAATTTACCCGTTTTAACAAAGTTCTACTTCGGAAACATCGAAGTTATGTAGGTAATTATTATCTTACCTACTGTTAAAACTGAATGTACCCACGAATAATTCGTAAATTTACCCGTTTTAACAAAGTTCCACTTCGGAAACATCGAAGTTATGTAGGTAATTATTATCTTACCTACTGTTAAAACTGAACAAATGTCATGAAATCTATCAAGGCTAAATAATTAACTAATTTGAATCAAAACGAATTCATTTTGCACTGGCAATTGACCGCAACAAAAGAATTCATAGAAATCTTCACATCTCTATGGGCCCCATTGTGCTCCGATGTGTTTGAATTATTTCAAGTAACTATTTAGTTTGCTTTGTGACACCTAACACGTTCTTAATAAAGGACCTTTGTGCGATTTGTTTGAGAGAGTTTGTTTATTTATTTTAAAAGTCGACGTAGCCGGGTACGATCAATTGGTTAAAAATAAACTAATGTAGTACGGGGTTTGATTAACTCATCATCAAATCTTTATTGTACTTTTGTTAATAATAACAATAAACTAAAAATAATTCGAAGGTGAGAAAGATACTAATCCGTGGAGTCGATCTGAAGATTCTTTTACTACAATATGCTGAAGAGGGCCCCTCCCTCTTACTTGCAGACCGATCAACATGTCCCAATTACAAGTCCCGACATTAGAACCATTTGCTTGTGAATATGATCCAACCTCCATAGGCTCCCGTTAGGAAAGATGGAAAAGTGCTTTTGAAATATACTTCACAGTGACAAACACCAATCATCAAAACAAAAAAACGTGCAATGTTACTGCATTTGAGGTATGGCACTACAAGACTTAAATTAAAATGTACCCAGAGCTCACGCAGTCACGTGAGCAACTGAATCTTGACGCAACTGACGTCTTATGACACCGTAATTAAAAATTTGGATGAGTATTTTTCCCCAAAACAAAGTTATTTATTTAAAGGGCACATTTTTCGGTTAATGAAACAAGCACCGGACGAAA
The DNA here is from genome assembly GCA_914767755.1 of Agrochola circellaris. NCBI lineage: Eukaryota > Metazoa > Arthropoda > Insecta > Lepidoptera > Noctuidae > Agrochola > Agrochola circellaris. Next base: position 9,554,510 of record OU611846.1, on the reverse strand, counting down.
AGTCTGATTAATTATTGGTTAGATTGATACGTCAAAGCTCAAAATGAAATTTAGCTAAAGAGGACGAAAATCTTACCGACCAAATAACGGAAAAGTGTAGCTCGCTCGACTAAACTAAGAAATAATATTTTGATACTTGGTGACTTAGCAACAATTGAAAAATCATAGTAGAAGCAAACTCTCTAGAAACTGTCGAACGGTAGTTGAACAAGTTCCACGATAGCCAGAACACAAATGCAACAACTACCAGCCGTAATAAAATTGACACTAAAACAACAAAACGTTGCCAATATGGCAATAAAAATCACAAAGGTGATAAATGATAATAGTTCCTGCCCTGAATTAGTGCGAATTGCATAAATGTGTTCAAAGGTCATTTCCAGAAACACTGCAGAACAAGGGCCAATAAAAGAAAAACTCCTGACCTCTCGTCAAATGATAACAATAAAGCTATTGGAGCACATGAAATAATCTAAAGTTATAGTCTCCAACCAGCAAACGTCTCCAGACAAAACATTCATAGCTTATGGTGCCAAACATCCACTAAAAGTACTAGGGTCGTTTGATGCATCAATAAAAGCTGGTTCTTAATCAGAACTAACAAAATTTATCTCATAGAAAATGGTTCAAGGAATCATTTTGGTAAAAAAGATAACTACCATATCCCTGAATATGCTAAAACTAGGTTTTGATCTGAGTTCCTTTAAGGATAAACAATCTCCCAAGTTCAAAGAATTGATAAAACAATTCCTCCAGTTTGTCATCCTTATAGACGAGTCCCAATTCCTTTGGAATCAAAACTAAATAAGAAATTAGACGAATTGGTAAAAATGGACAATCTGTAAACAAACCATCTTTCTGGGTTTCTCCGATGGTACCGGTTCTAAAGCCTGATGATGATATTCGTCTTTGTTTGGTTAAGCGTGCTGCCAACAAAGATATTATAAAAAAATTAAAAACGCTTTTCATCACGTTGAACTCGAAGAGAATAGTAGAGAAATCACAACATAAGATTACATTTTGATATATCGTGCGCAACGGAACATTTTCAAAAAAATCATGGAGAAAATGTTATTGCCAAGCGAAGGAGTTGTAAACTTTATTGATGACATAGTTGTCTTTGGATGTGATGAAATAGAACATGATGCCAGGCTTAATAAACATGTACTAAAAGTGCTCAAAGACAATAATGTTTTACTAAACAAAAATAAGCCCGGCTTAAACATGTAATAAAAGTGCTCGAAGAGAATAATGGTTTACTAAACAAAAATAAATCTGTTTTCAATTATTATAAAACTATTCAGTTTCTGGGCTACGAACTTTCATCATCAGGCAGGCATTAAGCCACTTGAAAAATACATCAAAACAATAGAGTCATTTAGATCACCGGAAACCATAGAAGAAATTCAAAGTTCCCTGGGATTATGTTTAGTGGCTGTACTGATTCATTACGACGACATGAATCATTTCCTTCGGAAACAAGAGTCTGACAGACGTTGAAAAAACGGTATTGTCAGACCGTAAAAGAGGCATTAGCTTTGTTATGGGCAATTGAACCCTCACAAGTATACCTGTATGGAAAAAATATTTGGCACGAAATCGAAACCTTACGCATGAATTGAGCGGTGGCTCCTTCGATTACCATGAATAATTATAGTCATTTAATAAGCCTGGAAAATCAAATAAAGCAGATCTATTATCACGTCTGTGTACGAGTTCCAGCATACAGAAAAAGTCCTCTTGAAACCAAATATCATATTAAACAGATTGTTTAATATGCGCGACCCGTAGCATTATCCCTTAAAACGATTTTATTGAAGCGTCGAATAATGATAATGAATTTAAATTAATCAAAGACGCTTTAATAAAAAGAATGCTTGGAATGCTTCAATAAACAACTGCTAATTATTTGAACATGAGCCTCGGTTACGTAATGGCGTCTTATTTAAGAGGAATGGCGTCTTATTTAAGAGGAAAGGTTTGATGGCCATAAACAGATAAAGATGCCGAAAATCCTGTAAAAAATTGCAGAGGGCACTTTAGTCTCAGGCCCAAATCCACTAGTACCGATGAAAAAGCGTGAATCCCATCGCAAGCCTGGGTGAATACGTGAATACTGCTGTTCCAAGTGAGGAATATCTTTTCTTGAACATCGATTATTACAGTAGATACAAAGAGATCGAAATCATGAAATCTATATCTACACAGGACACAATAAAAATGTTAAAAACATCTTTTCGCGAACCGAGAATCCTGCAAGCATATCAACTGACATTGGCAGAAAATTCTGTAGACAAGAATTCAGAACCTTCGGTACTGAACAAGGAATTACGCTTTTCAATACGATCCCCTACTGGCCTCAGCAAAACGGCGAAGTTGAGTAGCAAAACAGGGATATCCTTAAACGGCTGAGAATCAGTCAATGTGAAAAACTGTCTGGAAAGATGACTTGTTAAAATAACTAATGTTTATCTGTACAAGGTGTATCCCTACAAGGTGTATACAGGAAAATCCCCATCCGAGCTGTTATACGGAAGGTCATTCAGAGATAAGTTATCCTTTTTAACAGACCTCGAAAATAACTACGACGATTCAGAAATTAGAGACAGAGACAAATAATACATAAGAAAAGAACAAATTAAACTAAAGATAAGAAAAGAAAAACTATAGATAGAGAATTCTAAAATGGCGAAAAAGTATATGTAAAGAACATGATATAAAAAAACAAATTGACTCCAGAATTTAATCCCACACCACATACAGTTATAAATGCTCAATAAAGCAATATAAATTGAGGAATATTAAAGAAGGTAGAAGGCAAATGGAAAGTTATCGATCACAAATCGTCAGATAAAGGAGTTTAGTTTACATCTTAAATACTGTAATAGTTTACATGTTAAATACTGTAATAGTTTACATGTTAAATACTGTAATAGTTTACATGTTAAATACTGTAATAGTTTACATGTTAAATACTGTAATAGTTTACATGTTAAATACTGTAATAGTTTACATATTAAATACTGTAATAGTTTACATGTTAAATACTGTAATAGTTTACATGTTAAATACTGTAATAGTTTACATGTTAAATACTGTAATTGTAAGTTTAATGCTAAATACTATACTTTACTTAAAACGTATTTTCTAAATGCTTAAAATTGTTATCGTACTTTAAAATTAATTGACGTCTAAATGTGCTAAATATTATTATTGTACTTTAAACGTAATGAATGACTAAATGCTTAAAATTGTTATCGTCTACAAAATTAATTGACGTCTAAATGATAAATATTGTAATTGTACTTAAAACTTAATTAACATATAAAAAGGAAGAGATGTGATATACAATTAAATGTAGCACACAACTCAAAGGTAGCGCCTCAAGAGTGTCCCGAGAGTCCCGCTCTATCCCCGGTGGCGACTAGACGTTCCCTTTGAGTTGTTGTGTACTTACTGATAATTTGGTGGTTTTACTCTAAACCCAAAGCCTATATAACAAGTGATTCAACTGAACACCACAATGACGGAGGGTAGTTTTTGCAGAAACAAATATTTCTGTACTTTCTCACCGCGCTCAACGCTTGTCGTGTCCACACGTCGCGTCCGAGTTCGCAACAAGTCAATCGCCTTCCTGAAGATGCCTCGTTGAGAGGTGAAACACGTGTCGATTTTTTACAGGGTTCTTTATGACTCATTAAGAACAGTTACGCGGATTAAGTTACTAAATATACGTCGTCTATTGTATTTTGTTGTAAGTCACGCCTGAATCAATTAACTTTCTCACCCAGCTCGAATGGTTTTATCAGACGTTTGGAATGTGCTTAATATTTACGTATATATATATACCGGCTGATTTATGATATCATAACATAAATAATATTCAACCTTCATTATTTAGCAATCATTCATCCAATGTTTGCTCGTGCAAAATAACGTATTATTATCTCAAGCAATTACCAGAGATATCCATCTAAGAAAAAATGTGTAGTGTGTGCAAACAAGTACCTATTGAATGGAATACCGGTGTGTGGTGCGAACCGAATAAAGTAGTAATACAAATTATGACACCTCGTTGTAAACTACTATGTATGGGTTTCCATAGTTGAGAGAGGACCACCCGGCGACCAGGGAGATACTGATCACGGCATCAGGTGTCGGCGCACAGGCCGTCGGGCCTCCCCGACGTCGCCATAAATAAAATTCGACACTTAAACAATAGACCGGCCCGACCCGACCCACAGACCCGGAGATCGAGCGATACCACGGTACCACCCGCTCCTCCGCTCTCCGCAATCACAACACTACGTATTAACCTGTTCTGGCTGCCGTACGGTCAACACCACCGTCGAGTACCGTCACACCTCTCCACTTAACATTACATATGTACATCACTATCATCTCCATCGTGGCTCGAGCTGCGTCTAATCTTATAAACATAACAACATATAGGTATTTCAATTTATGAAATTGAGCAAAACTAAAATAAATAGCCATCGATATAGGTCGGCGTGGTGTAATTAATACAAATTGCTTTCGGCCGTAAGTGGCTGTCAAAGAGGCCGCGGCCGGGATTAATGTTAGATAAGTGATTGGGCGGCGGATCGCGAAACTTTCTCACGATAGCTATTGCGATAGCAGCGCGCCCGCGGCGACGTATCTTCCTGGCTTACGGGAATACCGACAAAATATTGTAGTTCCTTTTACAGTGAGAGATAATGTTGTTTACTCTGACCGTTGAACAATGCACTTTGCTTATTTAGTATTTCTGCTTCATTGCCTTCCACTATTCGATCGTAGGGAATAAGTTTTCTTTTAAACTGAACTATACGTAATTTTTAATTGAGCCTTAAGTTACTAGCCAGCATTTGCGTAATACCAATTACCAAGCTATAAAGAAAACGGTACTAAGTTAAAGTTTTTCTCATAAATAGTATAATTTCTCTGTTCATAGTTGCCAGCCTCCGTAATTACCAGCAACAAGTAAAAGAAGCAAACGGTAGAAATAGAAAGTTTATTCCAAAGAAATGAAATGTTATGTAAATATTAAGTCTCCGTGTAAATATTTGGGCTCCGAGTCGTTGGTGGACGTCACGCTTACATTGGTTGCTTTTTAAAGTAATATTTACTTTGGTGGACCACTTTCAAAGGCTTGTCAATGATCACTGCACTTGTATTCACGCAGCAGAAACTCAATTTAAATGGTGTCACTATTTATATTTATCTTCGTGAAGGTGCAGCCCGTGCAGCGATGCAACGAGGGAGGAATTGGGTTAACTAGCAGGCACGTCGTCACCTTAACTTTAAACGAAAATTCCGCCTTCATATAGTTATCAAAATAATCGGTTAATTTCAGAAGTGTTAAAAAGAGGATAATTAAGCGTTTAGAGTTGAAAACCGGTTAAACGAGAATGTTTAACGTGCATATATAAACAACTTTAACATAGACGTCCATACTTCCTATTTACGAAACGGTGTAAACAAATTGCTTGTAATTTAATTAAAGTTTTAAACCTCTGTGTGATCGATAATCTGATAAAATCTAATTAATGTTACTTAGTTATTGAGATATATGGAAAATAATTGTGACTATTTATTAACCTTCGGAAATTAAACGGGTTTGTAACCAGTTTCCTGGAAGTAGCATTTAATTTTATGAACAATATATTGCTTCATAATATTAAAAAAAATATAGTGATTCTGTTGACTTTGTGGGGCAAAAGCTTGTTCTATATAATACATCTATTGGCAAATCTATGTTCAGCTGTACGTCACAAAAATAGAATCCTAACTATATTATTAAATGCGAAAGTGATTTTGTTTATTTATTTGTTTGTTTGTTACGCTGTCACGCTAAAACGGCTGAACGAATTTGGATGAAATTTGGCACATGGGTAGACTATAACCTGGGTTAGGATATAGGACTTTTTATTCCGATATTCCCACGGAATCGAGACTTATGCGGGTGAAATCGCAGGGTGCAGCTTGTATTTAATAAAAACCAATGACATTTAAATATACGCGAAACTTATGCATATTCCAGTAATTTAATTTAATTTGTAGTTTTTCGATTCTGACGGACAGAGTTCCAATGATATTTTTATAAAATGTTGTCGATGCGTCTTGAAAAAACAATATAAACAGACTTCAATCGTCGGCAAAGTTAATACCAGCGTCGAAATGATAGTACGTGATTGGCATTCACGAGTTGCCCCCTAACTTACTGCAGGCCATACCCGTGAGAATGTCGAATTGTCGAGCAGGAGTTCAGGACACGTCCAGGTAAATTCATAATAAGGGCCGCTTGGTACATCAGGTGACTTCATCCTACGGGTACCCGTACCTTGTCAATCGGTTTATGGAATAATTTAGTTATTACTCACGCGGTTAAAAGTTTCTATAAATGGCGATCTGGACATGATTTTATCGTTTTTTTTGGCCTATGATTGTAATTGGTAATTTTCAGGATTATAAGTTCATTAAATAACATAACATAACATCACGCCTGTTATCCCCGAATGGTTAGGCAGAGGTGTACCTATAGTACACCCACATTTGCCAGTTCGCCAGTCGCCAGTTGTTCGCTCATTAAATAAAGAATCGAAGAACTGTAATGTGCAATTTTAAGTACGTACTTCCATTACATTTAGTCTTAACTATAACATCTATGCACAAGGTACTTTGTTATCCCGAAAATTGAGTAAACATACAAAATAGGAAGATATTTTTCAATCGGGGTTAGTTATAAAGTTATCGTGGGCGCTCGCGTGGTGCGATGCACGCGCGTTTGTTTACGGAAGCGATCCGCCCGCCCCGGCCCGTCCGCCCAGCCGCCCAGCCGCCCAGCGCACGAACACATGAATGAACCGGTAGCCATTGCGTCATACGCCGCATTACTACTACTTTTACATCAAAACGATTTACAAATACACGACACACAGACATTTACTGTATACGTACATGAAAGGATAAAACTTTTACTTTTATGTTTGATAGTTCATTATTAAACGGTTGAGGAACACGTGGCTAAGTAATAACAGCCGCACGGGTCGATCCATCAGGTTAAGCTACGCTTGTCGGGGTTGGTTCGTAGATGGGTGACGATCTTTACATACCGAAACTCCTTCGTGCCTCGGCAAGCGCTTTGAGTCGTTGGTCTTGGCTGACATTCGTGGATCTTTGACAGTCGTTACGAGTCGTCAGAAACCCGAAAACCTGACAACCAGTCTTACCAAGGGGTATCGTATTATCCAGTAGGGTTGTGGAGGCCAGATTGGCAGTGGCTTCCAGTAAAATACTGGTATTCAGCAGCCGTACCGGAAGCCGACCTCAACATAGTTGGGAAAAGGCTAGGCTGCTCCATTGATTGATTGAGTTAATTAATTATTAAACGGTTGTGCCATTGAATTAAAGTATACTGCTATCTGTAAAGTTCGCAAGCCAATTATCTTCATGCTAGTTTATTGAAGATCAATACACCGTCATTATATCCCATTAACCTAGGTAGTTCATCTAACTATATGACGAGAAAATTATTTTACTGGTTTTCGTTTGAACTTTATGGCGTGATTTTAATTGAAACACTGGAAAGTGCGACTTAATGTGCGCTTGCGGCTTTAATGTCACGTCTAGTGATAAGTGAGCTGAGAGCTTTAATGTAAATATCAAAACAAAAGAGCAGCAATACATCGCGGTATAGACTAACTTCAGTTTTTTTGTATCAAATATTTTTTTGTAAATTATCATAATAATTAGATTAGTAGAGTCTACTTTCATTAAACATTTCCATTGCAAATGAAACGCTTCGTTTATTTAGAGATTTTGAACGAAACAATAATTAATCGTCTTAGTCTAGACAAAGTTGACAGTATCAATGCAATTCGACTTAACTTTACAAAAAGCCGTGATAGCTTACTATACTCTAGAAATGGCTAGATTTTAGTACAAAAAAATAGCCTTTTTAGTACTAAGAAATAGCCCTTAGTACTAAAATCACTAGGTCCGAATGTCATGTAACGCGTGTGTGCTGTCTGCACCCAAAGTTCTTTATGATAACAGCGAAGTGTGTAGTGTACGGTTGTCTAGCGCGTCGGTTGCCTAGCAACGCTCTGACGCCAGAGTGCCGCCAGAGGAGCGCCGGGACGCTGCAGAGCGCCGCCAGTCCGCTCCCGACGTCGCCTCACGCGTGTCCGACCCGACACGACAAACTAAATAATCTTTCTAGCATGTTGTATGGACTTCTTGTGCAACTTGGCTCGATCGTTTTATATCAGTGCCAAAAAAAAACAACGCCGCTCGAGTTCCATTTATGAAATTTAAAAAAGTTTATGTCGTGGCAAAAGTGCAGTGAAAAGTTGATCAGTGAAACAGTTTAATTAAATTGAGTGAATTATTTTATGGTTTTATATACAATGACTTCAGGTTGATAGTAAAAAGAGTAGATGAAAACTTAGTTTAAAACTTATAAAAACTTCATTGTAAAGGATGTAAAGGATTTCAGTAAATTGTTTTCGTATCTCGTTAATTCGATGTTTAAACATGATAAGATAAAGGAGCACAATACAAGGATTACATTGCCTTGATAACCGCTTTGCAAATTAATGATAAAACAGACATGAACGCTGGATAATTAATTATACCTACTAAATATCCGACTGCTTTGTCGAGAAACTTCAAGAAGCAGTTAAATTGTATGTCCGCGTTTGAAAGAAAATTCTACTTGCAGAATATTCAAAGAGACGTTTCAATCGGCCGTACCGTTTGTAATCACTGCTATAGAAAGCAAAAAGCTAGCGCAATGAAAAGAGTCGTCGGCGGCCCGGCGTCTCGGTGACCGCTGATTCCCGTCATATGACGGTCTTTTATTTAGATGAGGCACACCCCCGAGGTCGTTCACCCCCGCGGTAGCACGCGCTTTATGAGGAAGGTCAGGGTTATTGCGGTGACGTGACGGTGCAACCACTCCCGACTCCCGACTCACTGCCGTTACATTTATTGCATTAACTCCTTCAATTACAAGGATAGATTTAACAATAGTACTCTATCTCAAACTTACGAAGGCCGATAATCCGATATTTTAATTAGACGAGATTGTAACAGCATTGTGTTCTGATTAGCATATGTCATCCCAAAGAATCAAAACATAGAGTACAGTGACTTAGCACGGTGTGTGCGCGGTTGTCGCAGTGCAGGGTTCGGGGCGCATGCCCCCGGGCGCCGACCGCTGCCGCCACTCCATGTGCGCTACAAACCACACGCTCCTTTCACAACATCCTTTGTTTTTGTCCACACACATACCATTAATTTAGAATTCTCTTTTTAAGCATTCTTTTCGTTTTATTTTAGCTTCAAATGCCCTACTATGTTCAGCAGGGGTTTTTTCACGAGGAACTTAAGTAACAAAGACGTCAGTAAGTGATACAGGCGTGATTATATGTTAAGGAAGGTGTTATGAAAATGTGATAAAGTAATTTTAATAAAGTGAGGACATAGTGGAACTATTTAAATGTCATCGAAAAACTGTAACGAATTGATGGACTGGGCGAAGTGTGTGCAAGTGGGCGAAGATGCGTGGTCGCTGCAGCAGGGGCGCGGATGCTGCGCGCACGCTGCACCGGTTAGCATTCGCGCTGTGGCGAGCAGTGTTCTACCTGCAGCGTGCGCCTGCGCGAACCGCACGACGCTCGCGAAGCCTCGCGGCGCACACGCGCACGCCTACTGCGGTCTGTTCCAACTCCTACTGATACCACGAACACTCGTAAAAAACTACGTGACCTATTTTAACACTTTTAAATATCCGTTTTAAAGCCGGATAAAATATGGGTGTTATATTATTATACGCACGCGCATAAAACACTGTAACAGTACCGGCGTATCTGTGCCTATATCAGATTATATTGACGCAGATAATCATGACATATAAACTGCAGTTTTGAGAAAATAAATTGTGAAATATTTACAAAGTATTGCTGGATATTTTGAAATGTTCAACGGATTTTTCTGACATCACGTAGGAGACTATAAAGAGGTTTTTGTAGTAGAGGAAAAAAAAAGTATAAAAAGTAGGTACTATTTTTTGCACCATTTTTTCTATAGATCAAGTTGTTCCGCTTGTTATTTGGGTTTTTGACAAAATCTAAAAACTAAGCCGTGCATCTTTTAAAATATTCATAGACACCTAGCAGCTAGTTATAAGTATAACAATATGGGTAGCTTTACAGTTACTTAGTCACGTTAAATAATAACAATGTAGTCCTCTATTAATCAGCTGTAACATGAAGCGATATAAGCTGCAGTAATCACTTAAGCCGCGCCCAGAGGGGCTCATTTGTCAGCTTTATTGACGGAATTCGTCCATCCGATCGCGATACCCCCACCGGGGACTGACGGATAGTAAACTTTGACCAGCACACGTATCACGTCTTAATAATAATAAAACTGTTTATTTCCAATCTTTGGGTACATCATTAATTTGATAGCAGAAAGTATTTGGGTAAGTAATCATAATATGTCCCGGCATAGGCCTCCTCCAACTGTCCCCATTGTGCTCTGTCCTCGGCAACTCGTATCCAGTATGGACCCAGGGTTAGACGGATGTCGACTTCCCATCTTGTGTTTGGGCGCCCCCGGTTTTGGGTCCCATCTCTTGGGTACCACAGAGTCACTTGCTTGCTCCGTTTGTTTGTCTTACATCGAAGCATGTATCCTGTCCAGCCCCATTTCTAATGGTCTATGCGACCACTATATCCTTAACCTTAGTTTTTCTTCTTATATCTGTGTTTCTGATTTTGTCCTTTAGTTTGACTCCTACCATACGTCTTTCCATCGCTCTTTGTCATTTTGCTAGTTTCGCTCTATGATTGTCAGCGAGCGACCAAGTTTCGCAGCCATATATTATGCAGGGAAGAATGAAAGTGTTGAAAGTTTTCGTCTTGATATGCATGCTTAAGTCGTTACTCTTCATTATTTCCTTCAGAGACCAGTATACTTTTTCCATCCACAGGCTATTCTTTTATTGACTTCCTTAGACATGAGTCATTGTATCACGTCTTACGGTAACAATAAAATTTTAGCATTGTCCCGACGAAACCGTAGTAAGTGACTCGTATATTTTTGCTGCTATTTTCTACGTTGATCTGATTTGGTTAAAGCCGCAAGAAATCTTTCAATACTAGGAACTAGCATGTCAAATGATTTTTGGATATTTCGTGAAAACTGCTACGATTTTTGCTACGAATGTCGTAGCAGATTAACGTAGCCTACTACAATTTTACTTAAAAGAAAAACTGTCATTTCAATATTATAATTAATCGATTTAACTAAAACCAGATTGCCCTATAAACGCTCGTATTCCAAAGCTGTTAGACGAAATGATTTTAAGAAAAAGTCTGATGTTGTGTTTTTATCTTGACTTAACTTAACTTATCCACCCATATAATACAACATTATCTAAACAGTATTTCAGTTGACAAAGAAACGTTCATCAACTGTTGTCAATTGAACTGTCACGACAACTAAACCTCAAACTACACCATACACTATGCCTTCGTATGAAATGAAATCATGTACCGTAGTCCACACAAACCTCGCCTTAGTCAACGACATTAGATAGTGAAATGAAATGCATTCCTCAATGCCACCTCGGCGTACTATACAATAATAATATATAATTTCTGTGAAACGAAATCCCATCAACTCGAAGCCGACATTGAGAAAAAATGACAAGGATTAAATTACTACTTTTGATTTCATTTTAATGACAGCTCGACCTCGCGGGGCTTTTTAAAGATTTATTTCGCAATAGTCACAGTAATAACAGCTTTGCAGTAATCTGTGGTGATGTTTTAATAACATTATGTTGTTCTTTTGTTATAGAGTCGAGCCGTGAGTGCGCCTGCCACCCCGGCTTCAACAACATTTTCGAGAGAACAGGTAAAAAAACACCATTATTTTTTTATCAAAAGAAAGTCTACAAGCGAATATGTATTCAAAACGAATTTTGTTTTATTTTCACAACAGACATTAAGACTGTTTTACAAAACTTGTAGAATAATATTATGAGTTGCGACCGATGTAACGTGTAACCTTAACCTATTATCAGCTGTTTCTGATCAGCAAATTAATTAACCATTTCATTAAACAACATTAAGTGATTGATAGCGATCTTGTTTGTGTACAAATAGGAAACTAATTGATTAGGAATATCAGATTTACTATTTTCCTTTTTTTCTTTCTCAGCGAATATGAAATGAGGATATTATTTTACGTAATGCAATCATAATATTCATATCATATATTTTTTTGGCATGATACCAAACCACTTCAACACAAGATATGTTTTCTCAATGGCGACCATAAAATATAGATTAGAGTTGCTTCTTTATAGTTTGTAAGTTTTTCTTTTAATGCTCGTCATTCTTTGGAAATGGAGATTACTAAGTCTGTGAAACTTTAATTACCTTTTGCGAGTCCATCCAGGCTCATTTATCAGGTTTGATTGTAGCGATACACAGTGTGAGTGTGTATGGTACGCGTATGTATTTGATACGAGTATGGCATTTTGGTTCCCATACATATCTTAAAGAAACTGTCGTCCTCTAAAGTTAATACCTTCCGTTGGCAACAGTTTCTCTAAAGGCACAAACATTTTACATTTCATTGCAAAAGGAAATTAAGTTTAATCCTCAGCAATTTTCGCAATTATCTTTAATCAACCATAATAAGCATTTTAATGGGCCATCGATACAAATAAACGTCTTGTGCTCAAATAGCCTTAATTTACATCACATAGACGCGGGGCTTACGCATCGACTACTCTAATCGGATTAAATGCATTGAAGGCGAAGCTCGTAGAGTACGCAGCTTCGCGTCGCCTGCACGGCTGCGCCTACGCAGCGCTTGAGACACTTTCACAGAATTATGGCGCGCCTACGACCTTATGTTGGCTGACATAAACACTTAAAAGCAAGACAAATCAGGGCTTTTCTCTCCGCTGTCACCTTTCTATTCTAGTTTATCGTAACAACAGTATGCTTTACATAGTTATCCATACGTCTAGTTTTATTTAATAAAGCGGAAATTATGACGGGATTAGTTTTCTCGAATTTGTTTTGAAGATTCGACAAATGTTTACGAGTCCTTCACACTCACACCCGGCGAGTAACACGTGTTATAGCCGAATCTACAAGAGGGGTCCTAAAATAACTCCTTGTGAACGCTTGTGATTGCTGTGTAGTTTATTTCCTGCGTGTTGACCTTGTGATTTTTGGGACTGATAATGGGATATTGGATTTTACACCTACGCATGAAGTAAATGTAACTGCATGAACCGGTAGTTCATATCTTGGAATTGCCATAATTTTCGTGTTAACTTTTTTTTTGTAACTGTTGTAAAACAGAAGCTTAATATATTCTTATTTTTATGTTTCATAATTGATTTATTTTGTTTTGTAATGGTTATCTCATAACAATGTGATCATCAAAACGTTGAATTTCTGTTTAATGTGCGTCGGGTGGAAATTTGATATTCTGACCGACCATTGAATCCAATAAAGCACAACTTTATTATTGAACAATGTAGTAGTATTGTGACTCCATATCTACATTAAGCACATTATTTACTTTACTCAAAAGAAGAACTTGTTCATTCAATCTATTATAAATTATAATAAATGACTAAGCGATGACATATTTTTGCCTTCTTTATCTTCATTAACCTTTTCTCAGACATGTTTGGCTTAACGTTGATCTGCCCAGATGCACGTAAATAACAGCGTTCCTTGACCTTCACCTGACATCCGTAGTTCAATTAGTGTCCTTGTTTACTTCCCTCCAGACTTGAGGTAAAGGTAGGAAGAACTCAATTTATGTCCATTTACACGTATGTCTTCAAGATCTTGATGCATTACGCCTTCATAAAAATTGAGCCAACCCTTCCTTGATAACACCTATAAATTGTGCACTGTACGGTCTACAATACCATCTTTAACTAGAAAGTACGGTTAGCTATACACCATTCCTGTCATATCCACAATCGACAAATTCTCAGTCGAGTCCTGGATCTAGGTACATCCGGTTGATAGCAAATAGGTTTGTCTCTATTTCATGAAACTTTTAATAGAAGCGACGAAAATTTGTAATACCTATCACTTTGAGGGCTATAGTCATACTCATCTTGTCAAAGATAAAGATATATTTATTGCATATCTGTGTACATCAGTTCTTATTTTAAACGTAACAGTTTTACACCCGAATACTGAAACGCCACTCAAAACTTAAGCGTTACTTATGACTCGTTTAAAGCCTTTTGATTGGTTGAAACTAGTTTTAAGTAACGCTTAAGTTTTGAGTGGCGTTTCAGTATTCGGGTGTTAGTTGAATAAGGCTAACCATGTCGGATATGCAATAGTATTAAAAGGCAAATAAATTACAAATAGAATAGAATAATTTATTTCTGAAACTTAGGTAGTTACATACAAAGATCTTAAAAAATTGGTAGTGCTCGATTACAAACAGATTACAAATATATTACAAACAAATTATCATCATGTCATGTCATGTCATGTTTCCTTATAGCTGGTTATTTATAACTCTTTTATCATTCCCACGGTTATTTGTTTTAACTGTTGTATTTTTTATTACCAGGGTGGTTCCCGTTCGGCGAGTTACCCCGGCGGCCCTGGCAGCAGGCTGGACCTATGCTATGTGGCGGAGCGTATGCTGGCGCTGCATCTACCCGAGCGAGACTCGCAGGCGGAGGCCCAGGCCGCGCATATGCTCACCAATAAACATGGAGAACATTTCATGGTGAGGATTCTTATTTTCACTATTTAAATTATTATCTGTGATTTTAATGGACTGTGAATGGACGTAAAAACAATGATAAAGAAAAATATAAACTCTCAACATATTTTGCAAAATTTTCACATAAAGATAACACAATCATGCATTGTTCTGTTTAAGACTTCAAGCACACTATACATAAACTAACTAAACTATATTTAGAATGGGCTATGTTGATAGGTACTTATATACTTTGGTTGAACCAAAAAGCCTGATTTCTCATTGGTGTAGCGTAAACAACTTTGAGATTCTGCGATTAATTAGCCGTAGCTCTGCCGGTAGTCTGTCGGTCTGAAGTAGTTTTTTTTTTTTATTTATTGTTTTTAATAATATGTCGGAACATGGATTACGAATTTGCGATGAGTAACATTAAAATAAATATCCGCATCGCTCAAAATTTAATAGGTACAGTTCCATCTATACTTCCTGTGCACTTTTTCATGACAAGAGCTATCAAACTCAGTCATAGATCACGCAGCAAATAATTTCTATGAGTTTTTTCATTTTGTCATTAGTGTAGATTATTATGTTAAATATTTTAATTAGAGGAAGTGCTGCCCACATGGTGGGCGCGTCGCCGTCTCTTATGAGCGGCGCTTTGAAGAAATATTTTATTTGAAATGTAATTTTATAAGACGGGCGTTTAATTGGTACTAATTTTGTAAGAAAAATCATAAATTAATAGTCTGCTGTGGGCTATGGTAAAATATTTGAAGCATCTACAATAGACGTATAACTGCAGCTTGGGCGTTTGAATATACTATTGAATAAACCACATGCTTTCTCTAATCGCAATTATAGATACACATAGGTGCTATTTCTACTAGTCTTTGGTTACTACTTTGGAGCTACAAAGTCTGATGTAAATTTGACCTGCACCCTTATATGGAACGCGTTTAGTACCTAACTCTAATGGTACAAATAAGACACAGACCAGCCTTAAAAGTCTCCTAGTGATAATAATTGCGAGATCTTTATGTACCTAGTGTACCTACTCTTACTTTAAAAAGCGCCGTAAATTAGTTTTAAATTAATGGTAGTTAGAAAAGTACGTACATAATTTGTTACTCCTCCATATGTCCATATAAGATGTAACGTTTCTTCGTATCCTAAGAAAACTCTACCGAGGTTTTTGTCGGCTCTTCGTAAATGCTCTGTAGTTTAACCTACTGCATCTTCCTTAGAAATAAGCTTTAGGGACACTTATACAATCTTAGTTTTTGTTTATCCTAAACCTCTTAAGGGATCATTGTACTCATCATTATGAACAACTTTCAGTATGGGACCAACGCTGAAATCGCGAAAAAAAAACCTGCTGTTCCCTACATTTATGTTCGCATATCTCGTCGAAATGTAGTGAACAACAGATTTTTTTTTTCGTTCATCATTATGAGTACAATGACCCCTTAAGAGGTTTAAGGTAAACAAAAACTAAGCTTGTATAGGCTGCCGCTGTCTCCACCATAGAGACCGCCGATTTACGTCTCCCTCGGGATCTCTTGCTACAAACAGCCAGTTCATATTTTATTCAATACTATTTCTTCAGAAAACTTATAGCTAGGAAACTGATACTAAACATAAGTGAAGGAAGGTCAATAACAAGTTTTCACTGATACATGAATAATAGAGTAGAATAAGAGGCAGTAGACGGCAAGGAGAAATACAAAATGTAAGCACTCTGTGAGAATTTTGAGTAGACTAGACAGGTTTTAGTGATTTAGAAGAAATAGTCTTACATAATATTTTATTCATTAGTTTTGTTTTCATCTTTTCCAGGTATTCGAGGTGAGCGGCGGTGACAGCGCAGGTGGTGTCGGGGCAGCTCGTGGCGTGTTCGGTCGCGCTCGCTCTCTCGGCTGGGCCGGCGACTTGGCTCCACCACTCGAGCGCCTCTGCGCCGCTTGCAAGCATATCGAGAGCTGGCTAGCTGCGCATCCAAGGAACGTCGCCATACTACTCGCATGGTAAATATCTGGTTTACAATTATAAATAAGTGATTCGGTTAAGAAGCCATGCTGTTTCTCACCCCCAGTGGACCGGTATTAAGCTTTGTGCAGACTAGCGCGACGCGACACCGGTTATTGTTATACCGTGAAGTTTTCTTAGAAATTGTATTGAGTCGCGTCGCGCAATCGCGTCGCGCTGGTCTGCACGAGCCTTTAAGCATGCAACTTTTATACTTACACTTTTAGTCAGCCCAAGTCATAGAATCTTCTGGCTTATGTAGTCATGGCTACAGAAATGACTTTACATTATCCCGTTTTGTTCACTAAAAGGAACCTGTTCCTATCAAGAAGACGGATGGTTAGATCCAATTGCTTTCTAAGAACTTATTTCACGAGGCTATCAATGAATTAATCCGGCTGCCACATTGTGGCGACGGTCTATAAGGAAAACAGATAAATACTCACGCATTTTCCGGGTGTTGATTATACTAAGAATCCTAGATAAATTGTAACATGTGTATATAGATTATACCTATCTACTATAAAGTCTAACATAGTGTTCCGATTAGTTCCGTTATCCTTAAGTAATAGTTGCAAATGTTACGACCCTACCCATCTTTGTCCTCTTTATTGATTGATCTGCTACAAAAAAAAAAAACACGTAAGTAATCCTATGATTTTCATATACTAGCCGTTCATTTCGAGACGGCCGCTACCTCCCTTCCCGCTTGGCGCCTCAAGTCGGTCTGACTTGGGGCTCCCACACAAACCTGCGATGCGATGCGATACGTCGCCGCATCGCAGGTTTTTAGAGGACCTTTGTTTTTTAGGCGCTCGCAGATTTTTGCAATGCGATGCGAATTGAATTCGCAGTTTTGTATGGGAGCCCTTGAGGCGCGGTGTGAGGAAGCGCTTAGCGAATTTGCTATCGTCGTTTGTGTCGTGTGTCTTTTTGTGCGGTATGGGGAAGCGGGAAGGGAGGTAACGACCATCTCGAAGTGATAGCCGTTCGCTTCGTACGTTTGCACCATAATCGGCCGTCAAACCGTTTATCGATTAGCTTTTGTTTTAAATTTCAATGTTTTGTTTTCCAGGGGTAACCGTGAGCGGCTAGGCGTGTTGGTGGCCGCGTACATGCACTACTCGGCGATATGCGGTGCGCCTGAGCATGCTCTCGACCGATACGCTATGAGGCGATACCTAGACGACAGAGTGCCCGTCTTCCAACTACCAAGCAATAAACGGTAAATACCTACATAGAACACGAAGATTTTCCCTGCCGTATAATTTTGTTTTTCTTGGGAAGTGACGTATTTTTCGACCTTAGATAGGTAGAAAAAATAAGTTGAAATATTACCTAAATGATTCGACTTAAATATGTTCATACAAATATGCCATTTAATTTTTAATTTTTTGCCAAGTCAAACCGCAATATGGCACATATACATTCTAAAGATAGCGTTTACGACAGTTAACGGGAAAAACGACTGTGTAATGGCGAAGATTATTTTATAATATGCTGTAAAATTACAAAAATGTGTAAAGTAAAGTAGAGCGTTACATTACATTTCCTTCTTGTGAACAGCTACATCGACACATTCGCTGGCCTGCTGGCTGGTCAGATCCGAGTGAACGCGGCGCCGCTGCATCTGACACACGTCAGCGTAGCGGGCTCCCTCGCGTCACCCGCCACACCGACCATCGCCTTCCTCAAGATATACGAGAACTTCGTCTGCGTTTACACTTCAGGCAAGTAACAAGAACATTAGGAAGGGCAACCCCACGTCAGAACTTGCGAAAACCGAGCCTATTGCAACGCAATAAGGTGCTGTCAACGTCAAATTGTTACCATGGACGTGTTGTCTCTAAAACCTGTGATAAAGTCTCCAGGACGTGGAAAACGGCTTGATGAGATCCACAAGAATATCTTGCGCTTTCTTTTGTTTATTACATACATTTGAACGCGGTCACCGACCCATCGCGCTTTTAGCATACATTGCAAATATTGAGAGACACGATGATAATTAAACAATGATCTTAAAATATTGACATAAACCGTAATGACAAAACCTACATCGGGTAACCGGTTGCTTGTGTCTCGGGTACACATTAACCGTAGGTAGATACTGGACAGTAAGTAGTAAGCGAATCGATTTGTAAAGCCTTCCGTTTCGCAAGCGGTGATCAAACTGTTTTAATAGTTGAGGATAATTGGGCAGCCGAAATATTGAGAGACTCCATGTTGGAGAATGGGACAATTTTGACATAGGATTCTATCATTAAACTTGGGTATCTTTATAAGAACTTTGTAATTATTGAGTCACCCTATGAACTTTTACATTTGTTATGAAAATGTGGTGTTGTGCAGGCCTATACATGGTGAACGGCGGCGGCTGGACAGTCGGCGTGGGGCGCCTAGCGCTGCGGGGCGACGTCGTGGTGCGCGCGTACCGGCGCGCGGCGCAGGCGCGGCCCGGCGCGGGCCCCGGCGGCCCCGGCGGCCCCGGCGGCCCCGCGGGCCCCGGCCAGCGCCGCCTGGTGTTCGCGTGTCAGTTCCACACGTGCGCGGTGGCCGACCACACGCTGTCCTTCACCAAGCAGCAGCTCGATCATGCCGTGCACGGTAACCACCACCTTTCTGGCTTCCAGACAAATGTAAGATAGAGGTTATACCAATTTGGTCAGACTGAGGGCCTAATGTGAGTTTTGTTTAACCATCTCGATTTTACGCATCGACCGCGTTCGGCGCTCCGATTGGCCCATCACCAGTGAAAGCCAGTGAAGGGCCAATCAGAGCGCCGAACGAGGTCGATGCTTAAAATCGAGATGGTTAAACAAAACTCACACTAGACCCTCTGATCACAAACTGATTGTATAAAGCGCAGCTTGATAAATAGATGATTCAGAGTCTTGGATTGTTTTGGTGTAACCTTCATGTAACGTATAATTCAGTAAAAAAGTTACTCGTTACATTTGTCTGAACACATCTTTTTCTCCTACGATGTTACTTTCAACTCTACAATATCTTCTGTCATAGATAATGAAATGATATTTCGAAACTACGAAATAATAGCATGAGTTTAAACGCGTTCAGAGTCTGCGTTTCGCTTCTATACGAAGTATTATTTCTTTATCTGTGGTTCTGCTAGCATTGAATGTTTTTTCTTTACTGCATACTTACCTCTCATATAAAAATGCTATCATCCATAAGAATTCAGAATGAAACAATTCGTTTTATTTTACACCTTAAAACACTAATGCGTATGTTGCTTCTGAACTGCCTATGCTACAAATTAGTTATGTGATAGTTATACAGGCTGTTCCTTTTGATATCCCATAACTAATGACACCATGTCAAAGAATCAACGGCATAATTATGAATTATTTTTCTTCTTTTTTTGTCATTTTCCATTCTAAATAATTCAACAAAGTCACGATTATTTATGTGAAACACCCTTACATGAAATATAAAAAATAAAAATAAAATTTTGATTTAGACAATTTTGGTCCATTAAAAAAAATATGTCAACGTCAATGATTGGTTTGAATGAAAATTATTTACTCATACCTATCAATGAAAATAAGACACGATCGATTATGTGTGTCTGCGTGTATAAAAAAAAAGTTCGCCAGTTGATTCTTTGACCAGCCGGTCGATTCTGTAAAAATATGACCGCGAAACTTCTACGAGCTGTCAATAGAGCTAATCCCTAGCATCCTGTCGGTCGATTGTGACAGTGACAGCTCACTTCACGCTCACTTCACCTAAGTTTCACGTTGATATTTTTACAGAATCGACCGAATGGTGTCATTAATACCCTAGTATGTAGTTATGGGATATCAAAAGGAACACGTTCTATAGATATAAAACATATTTATAAGAATGAGTGCATAAGTACCCACATACCAGACAAAGATATTTATTTCAATAAGTCTTGTCTACAATTGAGTGCAATTACGTGATTTTGTTATCAGGAAAATTGCTTGGACCATTAACTGTGAGGTCAAAGTAATAAATTCAGCACTAAGGAAAACGCTAATTTAATGATATGCAGTTAAGCCAAATTATACCTATTATTTGTTCTCGAATACGAATAATTTAGTGGGTAAGGCGTGTTACGCACTTGTTCTAATCGACAAAATCAAATATACAAGGTCAAATTAAATTAGCTAGCGAAACTCCGCAGACGTGATGGGTATCGACATGTAAACATGATCAAACAAAAAATAAATCAATTTTATGCGTTTTTTTGGGTCATCAACCGCAGGTAGGGCAGTCGCTTGAAATATCAGTTTTCTTTGTGTATACTCTGACGTGATGGGTATCGATATCTAAACACGATTAAACAAAATAATTTATCAACTAACACTTCAAGTCACACCACAACCGGTCGTTGAGCCCAAAAAAACATAATTTTTTATTTTATTTGTTCGTGATTATATATCGGTGCCCATCACGTCTGCGGAGTTTCGCTAGCTAATTTAATTTGACACTGTATTATGTAAGTAGTAATTGTTTCGTCGTCGTTTTTTGACTAGTAATTAGTGACCAATACTTAAACACGTGACCTTACTCATCATTATGAACAACTTTTACTATGGGAATAAACCTGAAATCGTGAAAAAAATATCAGGTGTTCCATACATTTTTATTACCGTACATATTTAGGAGTTATGCGAACATAAATGTTAACAGCGGGAACAGCAGATTTTTTTTGATGAGATGAGTAAAGTCACGTGTTTAAGTATTAGTCACTAATGATCAGGCACCCTATACATGTGTAGCACGCCTGAAAACCAGGGGCCATATTATGATTCCAGATCGAAATAAGGATGGTGCTAGCAGTCATGTATAGCTCCATCTCTCTCTTGCACTGGAATCGTGATGGAATTAAAACGTCATAATACGGCACCAGGCCTCAGATCAAATAAAAAACCAAGACAGAGCACTATCAACAGTGAAGTGAAGCCGGTTTCGTAAACATGCGTGCACTTTGTGTGGTGTAGTTTGTAGTGTCATTGTAAAAGGTTGTAAATGTGTGCGTGGGAGCGTGTATGCACAGAGCGGCGGTGTAGTTTTGGTATGCTTCACTTTATTGTTCGCAGCGCTCGGTCTTGGTTTTTTATTTGATCTGAGCACCAGGCTACCATTATTATAAGGAATACCAATTTGCTCTAAAGATTGATTGATTGGATTTTTTTTAAGTACTTTGAAAACGCCACGAAGTACCCAAGGTATTTACCTAAGGTGAATTATACTAGTCATCCAAGATAAATGTAACTTTATTATGCGAATTGATTGCCTAAAGGCTCGTACAGACTAGCGCGACGCGACGGCGCGACGCGACTCGAACAATACAATTTCTAAGAAAACTTGACGGTATAACAATAACCGGTGTCGCGTCGCGCTGTCGCGTCGCGCTAGTCTGCATAAAGCTTTATTGGTTTAGTGGTCGCGACTGCTGAGCATGGGGTGATGGGTTCGATCCTACATATCACTGGGTCCGATCTGGCAACCAAGTGTTATTGATATTTTTCATTAGGAATTTTTCAGTAGCAAGTCCCAAGTCTGGGTTTACATATGACACTAGGGTTGCCATACGTCCGGAATTTTCCGGACAAGTCCGGAAATATAGGTCTTTGTCCGGAATGCGGGGGGAATCTTAAACCGTCCGGAATTTCTACAAATAAGTGAAGAGTGAAATAAAAAATGAAAAAACCAAATTATTTTTATTCTAAATCAAAGAAAATCAAAATTATTTTTATTCTAAATCTACTACATTACTTCTGATATTTAATGCTCCCAGAAATATTGTTCAACATTTCTGAATCTTTAATAATAGTTTTGTAGAACACTTCGCAAGTCATATTTTTTAAATTATATTGAGTTAAGAGAATCGACTTGACAGACTCTACAGAAAGCCTGTTTCTTTCCTTTGACCATTGGGTTCCCATTAAGGAAAAGACCCTTTCAACATTGGCATTTTGTGCCTGCATCGCAAATATATAAGAGCATATCTTACTTAATTCCGTAACTTTTCCTGGTCCAGCTGCCTTCAGAATAATGGTCCATTGGTTATTGGCATTCATCTCAAAAAAATCTTGACTTTGTTGCTTGATCATACTATTCAAAACTGTGATTTCATCAAACAATTTGCTATCATCCAAATTTACCCCTTTTCCAATGAGAAACTGTATTGATGGAATAATATAGTTATAATCAAAAGCACGCGGTGCGCGGGTGTATCATGTGAATTCATGTGCGCGGGCGAACGCAGGCGACAGAGAGGCGCTTCCCCCTCACCCCTTACCATTTCACCGCGCGCGTGTCAAAATTCGAACGATTTGGCAATCGATTTGGTTAGTTTAATTACTTGCACGATGCGTAACGATTTTAATAAAAAAATTAACAAGATTGTCCGGAAATTTCATGGAATGTCAGGAATTTTCTCCGGATTTTTGATATTTTGATCTGGGAACCCTATATGACACACATATGTTTATAAATGTTATTACATATGACTTGAAATTAACTGACAAAAGACAATGGGCAAAAGTAGTGCTAATGTCCACCACTAACGAGACCTCACTGTTACTGAATTGGCGATTAATTATGGAGTATCTTTTACTAGGACGCCCATAAAAATTATGTCTGTGTTGTTTCAATAATTTTAACCTAAATTGCTTGTTTGACTTTGAAAAATGGGATATCATTCGATTTGTCTTGTTCCCACGAGTGACACTGGTCAAACGAGTTATGGGAAAAAAAACTATGCAACTGCTTTAAGCCACCAGTTTTAACACCTTTATCTATCCCTTGGGGAAATACAGTCTTGATGTTAAGTTATCATATATGTTGACCTTCCTTTCTTTGTCCAGACCCGTCATTCCCGAGTGATGGTGCAGTAGAGCTGGTGTTCCTGCGCGGCGAGGGGGGCGGCGGCGCGGCGCCGGCGCCGACGCCCGCCGCCCCGCTGCGCGCGGCCCCCGACGCGCTCGCGCGCGCTGACTCGCTTGAGCATCTGCGACCGCTGTCCACACTCACCGATGACGATCCTGGTAAGCACCGATCAGATACTCGTACCTACAGTACCCATCCGGTAACATGACACGAGCTTTAGAAAAAGTCAGATATCAAGCTGTTACAGCGAATAAATTTTCACTGAAATTGTTATTATAACAGCGAATCAATTTTCACGCCTCCTCCTACACAAAAATTAAGTCTGTGATCATAAGCAGTGAATTCTGACCGAAACGATAAAAAAAATCTAGTTGAAGCTTGTTGTGTAATGTAACAAATGTTATCTGTTACCCCACCATGTCCTTGTGTATTCTGTTACTATGTTTTTTAATTGATTTTCAAACAAGATATTTACATAATATACAATGTCGCCCAAGGGCATGTGCCTGCCTGTATTTTTCTGAATATTCATGAAAAATTATCGAAAAGTAACTTTAATAATTATATTTCATGTTATACAATTTTTTTTATTTTTTTTTGCATTTGCTATTGCTCCTATGTGGCTTGATTTGATTTCCGTTTATTATTTCTAAAAGCTTATGAGTTATTTTATCGGATTAACTAACATTTTTTTAATAAAATTTGTCGACTAAGAATAAAAAACCCAGGAGAAGAAATTTTTTTCTAAAAAAAACAAGGAATTATTTATAAAAACGCAAGTTAAGTCCATAAAGGGGATATTGAAAAAAAAAAGAAAGAATTAAATTGAAAAAAATACAGATAGACCCCCTTTTAAAGTTAATTTTCGATAATTTGTCGGCTAATGCCCATAATTTATATCAGCCCAGTATTCTGCCACACAGACGGTTTAAAAGTCTTTAAACAGTAGGTAAGCTTACAAACAGTACTATGTAAGATAGAATATTTTAATGGTTCAGGAGATAGGGGTAAAACACTTAAAGTTGGTTACGGTCGTTCCAGTTGGTTGGTTTAAATCGTTATTCATTTGACGAGGCAAAAGGCAGCGTAATCTGTAAAAACCCGCCGCGGTCACCCGAATGGATGTGTCCTGGCGATACATTTTGTTCGGAAAAACCCGAATATCCAACATTCGTCAACAGTGAAAATGTACCTCAAATATGTTGCTAAATAGCCTTTCGCAAACCTGTACTAAGTAAACGAATTTTTAGGAAACTCAAAATTACGCGAAATTACGCCTAGATCCCCAAGACAGGTGTCTCCAAATTACGCGAAGATCCCCAAGACAGGTGTCTACGAGGGTTCGTTTCCTTTGCCATCATTTCTTACTTAAAAAAAATATTTATTAGTAAAAGGGTCCTGCCTTTGAAAATAGGTGACCAGTTATAAAATATTATTACAACCCTGTAGATAGACTATCAAACGACCAAGTCCTGCATATTATGAAAACATGAGATCACTTAATGTTATTTTTGCTTCTTATTTTTGTAATTGTTTTTCTATGTTCGAAGATTACAGTAAAATTAATAATAAGCTGCCATGTTGCATTTTTTTATTTCTGATCTAACAAAAAGAATAACAAATTTTCTGGATGATCGTATCTGTACCTATCGAATATTAAACTATACATAGGTATTTGGTATATTATATTTACAAAGTTGCGCTCGTGCTCGAGCTACGGGGCGTGGTCCCGAAGCAATTTCGCGGATGGGAAGCATAAATTAATAACTCGAGTGCTAATCCAGTAAAATGCGCTCAACCTTGACTGAGTGACTCGACCAGTTTGTCGGTCAAAGTTAACTAGTAGGCGTCTAAGGTTTACAGTAAAGCGCTTTTTTATTTTTAGTTCTGAATTAAACAAACAGTCAAAGATAAATGATCATAGTCCATAAATTATATTTATTTTGTAAGTTTGTTCTACAACTACTTATAACCCTTTATCATGTACATTTTTTTTAAAGCTAGTTTAGATCTGTCTTACCATGGGTATCGTGTTATCCAGTTATTGGGTTGGTCAGATAAGCAGTCGTTACATCTAAAATACGCGGTATTCAGCTGCATCCGGTTAGACTAGAAGCCGACCCCAACATAGTTGGGAAAAGGCAGGCGGTCGTCGTTTCTTAGGCGTCTGTCCAATAAGAAACACCGAAACGCTCAGAGGTCCAGATCTCTTTTAAAGTCCAGATGGTCATGGACCCACATAGGTTAATTTTGGTTGATTTAACGGTAGCAGTAAACAACAGTGTAACTTTATTTACAATTCACACTTACTGGAAACAAGGAAATCTGCAAGATTCGCCTAAATGCGTTTTATTAGTTCCACATCCGCAAGTTCTAATCTATTCTCGTAAGCATTAAAAGCTTGTCTAACGATTTGAATGAGGGGTACCCACATGTGGCCAGCCCAAGTGAAGCAGAACATCCGTCTGCCATTACAGGCAACAATGTCACTGACTTACTTCTACTAACTTGCGTAATAGCCCTTTTGACAGGAACTGGCCGAAATGGGGGCCATTCCGTACATCCTGTATACATTAATAGATATCCATTCAGTAAGATATCGGTTGATCAAAGAGTAACTTCTATTATTTAGGAGCTAAAAGTCACAAATAAATTATAGCAAACTTCGCTAAAAGCAGTTAGTTAAATCTCAAGTTACCAATTAGATAACTAGGTTACTTTTGTAGTGAAACTGAAAGTCTCGTAACTGAAATGTGTCATGTGTGTTGACAAAGCGACCTAACTACACCGGTTAGCGAGAGGTCGCGGCGCGGCGCAGGTGTCGGCCAGTCGGCTATTTTAGTGATGTGTGTCCGCCGGCGCCGCCCGCCCAGTCCGTCCGCGCCCGCCTAGCGAGCCGCCACGCACGCGCATCGCGCATCCTTAGCGTTCAACACCGATACAAACTTTTAAAATCAATCCAAAAATTCGTAAACTCAACCCGAAAATAAAAAGACACCATAAATTCATTACGAGCTTCACAAATAATAATGTGTAAAAAAAAACTTTGAAGAAAAGTCATTATACCGTTTCTTTCGGATATTTCGAGGCTCGGTAACAAAATCACAATCGAGGTGAGTGTGACATTAATTTCACTGCTAGTGAAGCCGTTTTATGACTTCAAAATTAGTGAACGTAATTCCACTGAATCAGTGTTCCGATTCATATAATGTTGGCAATGATTGATTGTGCGTATCAAAATCTTTACAAAGAGTGTGTTTGAATAAATTGAAAGTGCCTACAGAGCCGGCTTTTCATATTAACAATAGCAGGTCTCGTGCAGAGATAACAATAGGCGGTGTTAGTGCTAACGACAAATGAGATTGGAGTCGCTTCGTCCGGCGTCTGCCCGCTAATTGACCGGCGTGGAGAATCGCTGATGTATGTCCACCTCTCGGGAGCGACAGCCTGCCCTTAGGGCCAGCATTCGACACACATCAATTTAATTCGATACGAGAATCGAGATCGCCCATACGGGTCTACAAGCAATAAATAATCACGATCGCTGTCTGTGTCGGTACCTAAGCAGCGTATTTTTCTTATCTTGATTTTGTTTCTCAATAAAAATCTTTAAAATCGAAGGAGATACAAAAAAAATCGGCGTAGGAGGCTATAGTAGTATAGGAGTACGACACAACTTAGATGTAGCATCGGCAAAATTCAAGGAATCGATCATCATCTGAACTGAGTGCACCTTCAAAATCACCAATATTTATTACTGCTTTAGGTGAAAATGATCTTTACGCAAACGCAATAACTTGTGAAGTCATATAACCAAATACATTCGTAAAATTGAAATTAATGAATGCAACTTCTAATTTAAGCTACATCTAAGTTGTGTCGTACTGTACCTGGCAGATATCCATTCAGTAAGATTTCGTTTGATCAAAGAGTAACTTCTATTATTTAGCAGTAGCACCAATATTTATTACTGCTTTAGGTGAAAATGATCTTTACGCAAACGCAATAACTTTCGAAGTCATACAACCAAATGCATTCGTAAAATTGAAATGAATGAATACAAATTTTCTAATTTATGCGACATCTAAATTGTGTCGCACTGTACCTACCTACTTACTATGTTCATAAATTGAACAAAAAGTTACGCTAATAAGATTACGAGTGTCCAGTACAACACGTAGTGAGGTCAAAGATTTCGTACCTAGTTGTACTTATGTTAGCCATGTCAGCCCATACCTAATGAATTTTATATTCACACGCAAGGCTATGTTTACCCTGACGTCATCAAAGCCGTGCAAAAAATATAGGCTGCGATCCTTTCGAACGCATGTCGAATTAATCAATCTATACAATGTCGGTACATGGTAAAACTCGTTGCGAACTATAGTGTTTAAGACACTTGTATATATTTATCAACAGTTTTGTATGGTTCATTTAAAGATCTGATTCATTGAGCATTTGTTTGTTTAAATTGTCCATCCATTAGCCGATCCACTCTGCGGCCGTCAGATCATTGTGTACACTAAAGATTGTACGTACTTAAGTACACAGTAGCGCGTATCGATCGGATGGGAGTTTATCCGCGCTTGCTTACCCTGACATAACGCACACATGTCCTGCCGCGATAGCTATCAGTATTATTTTATCGCCTGAGCTTTCAGTTTTGATGAACAGTCAATACTACCCGATACATACGACGGTCGTGTTTTTATGGAGAGTCCTTTTACGAAGCTAATTACAGCATTTTCTCTCGAATTAAACGAACCAATAAATGTGAAGTGTTACTCAGTGTATGATTTTTCTGTGCTCCTAAAATCTTTTTACTGGCATCGGCGATACTTCCTTATTACGCGATCAGCTTCAACACCAATAGTTCGCGAAGCTATTCATTCTAAGATCAAAATAAGAGCATTAATATGCAAATGTTGTTCAAAATAAACCACATTCCTCACTTAGAAAAAAGGTAAAAGAGCGAAACTGGTTAGAATTCGGAGCTAACGTCGGATAACGAACGTAGATAGCCCAACGGTCAGTGTCGAGCCGCATTATTATGCGGTAGAGCTTAGAGTTTCGCAGAAACAAGGTGGTGCTTGTACCTGATGACATCACTGCGTCTGCGCGCTCACCAACACACGCTCACCTTCATAGGTAACGACGGTTATCGCAACATTGTTAAAACACCACTGTGCAAACACAATATTTCTCCCTGCCAGCACATTTCTGATATACGATCGGCGGGTGTGACTCGTCCGAAGCTCCACCACATCGCGGTCACGCTCATTTTCAATTGTTAACGAACTAAAATCTCGTTGGACACGAGTTAGTTTGATGTTCCGATGACTTTAATAGATGTAGCTGTCGTAAACTTTGTATCGTGTGACTTTAGTGTAGCAATACTTTAGGTAGGCACTATTGAGACTTTTCCGCAAAGTTTTCACCCTTGTGATTTTATATCCGGAGCTTTTTATTTCCGTCATTAATTAAATCACATTAGAGAGCTATACAGAGACCACTTATTTACATCGAGTTTGAATGCTAGTGAATATTTACCGTAGTGAGAACAAAACCACAAGTCCACATAATCTTATCATTAAAGAGATTGCGATCAGTGCCATGTGTGTGTCTGTATAATTAATTAAAACTGATTTCTTTATCTCCACGTGTGCGAGATATATCGTGGGACACACGCCGGCGCAGGCGACGCTGGGGCGCACATCCTCTTCCTGCGCATTTCGTAACACTAGCCCTCGCTCCCGACGCGTTATTTTCGTTGACAACACAGAAATAACCGCATCTTCCTTAACAGCGGCCGACGGCGACGGTCACCAGACGCTGACGTTGATATCTTTACACTAATTGCTTTATTGACAACCACACATTTAGTTCAGTTTCGAAATCGAACATAGACGCGGCGCCGGCGCTCCGGACATTTCGCAGTTTACAGTTCAATAGTGAGTAGAGGAAAAATCACAAAAGTGACAGGAAACGTTAGCTCCGCGAACAAGACACGCTCGTTATGTAAATTAGAAGAGTAATAGTGTCACTCCTCCTTATTTGCATTCAGTATTACACGCTTTGACACTTTAACGCCTCAAACCATCTCGTAAATGGTTGTTGGTCAAAATATTGTGTGGGTTGGTTCGATCTTATTATTTAGCAGCGTAGCAGACAACTGGTCAGTTTTTTTCAACTATCCATTTTATATTAAGTATGAAAACATTCTAATATGGATCATTTACCTATATATGGTATCAAACGTTTTAAATCACTCATCTTACCTATCGATGTAAATTGAACAGGTGTTAGTAATGTAGTAGAGGTCGTTTCCTCGTTTGGCAATATTGCCTTGAACCATCAACTGACTAGTAGAGTAGGACCATCTTAGAATATCTTAAGACATTTTGATATGACAGGGTTATCACGGAGGGTCATTACTGAGTTTTATTTTCTGTCTCTACAATCCATCTCTTCTGTGAAATATCCAGGCTAAATTTTATCTCAATTTAGAGTTCAGATACGAATATCATTAGTGACAAAGATAGCTTCAATGTTTATTTTTAGCTACATAAATGACTCGCGAAGTCATTACCTTATTACTTCTATGTATACCGTTCTATCTATGGCAAGCTCAGGCAAAAAGAGTTTTTATACGATTTCCGTATAAGAGTATCTACACTTCTCTATAAGTAGGACGTGGCACCGGCACTTCATCAAACAACACTTAACGGTGTCATCCCGCTGCTGTACTAACGGGAAGCGAACTCAGTCCTTTTTAGGATGTGCTGGCTGTGTCGGGGGACAGTAACTGCACCCGCTACTGTACCAGGTGGCTCTCACCTAATTAAACACTTACTACTTGCTCTCTAGGATATTATTACGTGTGATTATGATAATAATACAGAACTCGTCGTGTAAATTCTATAAGTTAATTAATTCTGTCCTCGTGCAAAGTGCAGTAGAAAATTATACTCGTGCTAGCCAGATAGATACTACATCGTTGCGAAGAGGCCCCGCCGGTTTATTGGAGCGAATCGAATCCAATTTAAAAGCTATTCGTAATTAAACCGTCGCTAAACACATCGCCCCGCGGCGGACCTAATCACATCGAAGTTATGTGAGAACATTTCGTAGTGTAACAAACGAATGTTATTAGTGTTGGTTCTGAGGTGTTGAATTCGATGCAGGTGAGAACAACGGCAGCGCAGAAGGGTCTGGCTCTGGAGGTGAGGCAGGCGACGGGGCCGAGGCGGCGCATACGTTTGGACCCCTAGACGGTTCTATCTACGCGACGGTGGTGCGCGCGGGCGGCGGGCCCTCCTCGCCGCTCAGTGCGTCCATGGACTCGGGCATCTCGTCGGCGGGGCGGCGCGCGGCACCCAGCCCGCCCGACGAGCTCGACGCGCTGCTCGGCGACATGCTGCGCACCGTGAGCGCGCTGCCCGACCCGCCGCAGTCGCACGCCGACCGACCGCCCGACATACCGTACCACGCGCGCGCAGACTCCGCACCCTTCACCTACGGAGCACCCGGCCTGCGCCCCGGCATGCTGCGCGCGCCTAACCGCCTCGCCAGCCCCGAGCTGGTGCGGCGTGCCCTCGGCGGCGACCGCAACTACCGCCCCATCGAGGACGACGACGACGAGCGCACCGTCACCCCAGAGCCTCCCTCGCCGCGCACGCCGCTGTCTCCGCGCACGCTCAGGAAACTGACGCACGAAGATGTCACCACCACCACCGCTGCAGCACCACCGACCGCTTCTCCCGTAAGGAATGGCAGGTTAGTCCCTTAATTCCAAAAATATGAAATCCAAATAAATATTTAAATGTACGAGTATGTAAACAAATGTCAAGACGGGTTAATTAAACGTATAAATATTTGTATAACTACTACATAAATAAAGACAACCTTCCAAACCAGTTCTCCCTTC
Organism: Agrochola circellaris; assembly: GCA_914767755.1. Classification (NCBI taxonomy): domain Eukaryota; kingdom Metazoa; phylum Arthropoda; class Insecta; order Lepidoptera; family Noctuidae; genus Agrochola; species Agrochola circellaris. Next base: position 9,522,895 of record OU611846.1, on the reverse strand, counting down.
GTTTTAACTGTAGGTCTTAAGGAAATCCTCTGGTTTCAAATATATAAATTATAAATTTAAATATGTAGTTGATATAATAAAAAGCTTGAAAAAAACGGGTTGTATGATCTAAACTAAACATCCGTATTTTGTCTATTGTTTATATTTCTTTCTGGGGTCAAAGGCAAATCATTAAATTTTATATTAGTGTAATTAAAAGAAGGGGATCTGGTGGCAGATGTAAACATGTGTTCCTGTGCCGTAGGCGTGGAGGTCGCCTCCGCCTACACCGCACAGCGTGGACACTGTTTACATTCACAACCACATCGATCTGATTATTTATAGCAAAACCTAGTTTTTTTATATTCCAATCCCAGATACAGTAAACATGTAACTCCGTGGGAACACGGTGTATCTGTCAACTTAATCAATAAAATATTGTTTGTAGCCGAACTGTATCAGAGTGCGTCGCCTCTTAATTTATTTAGCCGCGTTTCGCTCGACCCACTTCACTGTCAATGAAGAAGAGCAATAAAGTATAGCATAACCAATCACGGCGATTACACCACACAAGCATAGGCTAATAATATATTTATGGTGCTTTGATTAATTGAGTAAACGAGGGTATCTGCATCAAAGATATATCTTAATTACCAGCGCTATAAATTATACATACCTACTTACTGAAAGAACTTCCTAGTTACGCCGTCTTTCTGGTAATTTTATTATCTTTGCAGTGAAAAGACAAAATTTGTGTAAAGTGTATTTTGCTTTACTCTTCCTTTTGGAAAAGCAATAATAGCGAAATCTCCCGATTTCCAATTTCTGAAAATTATAATTTATAAATTGGTTCATTCGAAGCAGTTTTTGATGTATTTAACGCATATGTTACCGCTAATGTGCGTTAATCAGTTCGAGTGCAAACTCGTTACTCGACTTGGGGAAAGCTCTTGTACTATAAAATACTTGCGTTAAATAGACATCTACTATTTAATAGTGCAGTGTAATTAACATTTAACCCTACATACCTACATACTTTCGATGTTCACATGTTCCATAGTAAAGCATTTACGAAAGCACTCAACTTGACAAGTTCGAAACAAAGACCTATTCATAACTTTGTTCTACAAGTTTCCTGCTATATAATAATATAAGAAAAGTGCTCTGTATTTTCATAGATAGTGAACTGTTTTATAAATATTACATATATTTCAATTTACTCGTGGAAAACATTGATATTGTCGATGTTATGTAAGAATACACTGCACACGCTCGTGAAAGCAACTTCTTTGTCTAACCCACGAGATCACCTGACTAAGGTTTAGATAAATAAGTAAAATAATATTAAATTGCTAAGAACTTATTAAAAGAACAAAGACTGCATGTATCTAAGTCATACGTCAAACTCTTAAATTGATACGTCTGGTAAGACACAAAATAACATTTAAAAAACACTTGAGTCCAAACAAAAGAAGTAGTTGAACATTAAATTATAGATTGACGCGTAGGAGCTGGCTATGTGGGCGTGGTGTAAATATACAATGATTACAACAAAAACTTGCATAAACTGCTTCAATATTTTTTCTGTGCAATGTTACCAATTTTTTATTTAATACAATCGAAATTCTTTGGTGTTGAGCAAGATTATCGTTATCATTTCATGACAATTCAGTATCACACAGTAAATTCAAGAGTAGTTACCAAGCATATTCTTTAATCTTTATAACATTCAAATTACCTATACCTACTCTAAAGATGTTCAAATCTTCACAAAATGCTGTAATAATAATATTTCAGCCATGACACGCGTTAACAATAAATAATGATGCGGCGTGACAACAGAAACAAGGAGTAAATTACCTTATTATCATGAACAGTGCGTGTGTGGCGCACTATAGCATAATGCCCTTCTCTATACCTAGGTACATACTACAGATATTCTTGCTAGCTTTGCTTGGCATCTTTGTCTCAACAGTATACATTCTCCTCTTGAAGTTATGCAACATTAATTGAATCAACACTGAAATTCTTTAAATGTTTGCTATAATACTGATAATGTTATCCAATTTATTCTTAGAATGTTTTGTTTTCCAAGAGCGAACAGTTTTGTAGCAAATTAAATTTAAGGTACCATTCCGTAGCCGACCGCAGGCGGCAACTGCAGGCGACGTGTTGCTGCGACACGACTGGTTTCTATGAATTTCTGTGAAATACCTTCCGTAGCTACATGCTACATGTCCTTTGCACTTACGGGCGAGCGACAGACGACACGTGTAGCCCGACCGCAAACCAGTAGTGCCGATAACGCTCGAGCGACACATTTTTCTATATTCTATCTACCGACTGATGTACGGGATGCAGCCGCCTGCGGTTACGTTCGGAATTATGACTGCAGCGACACGTCGCCTGCAGTTGCCGCCTGCGGTCGGGTACGGAATGGTACTTACCTTAAGTCTTCTTCTTCGTGTCGCTAGCATGACAGTATTTTAAATCTAGTTGGCCCAAAACTTCGCCATTTCCATGGCGTCGCCAATTAAAAGGTCACTTGGTCTGCATGTTTTAATACATTTGGGGACGCCGACAATGTCTTAGAGGCTGACTGATAACGCACTCAGGCCGAACCCCACAAAAACACTGGCAAGCGCTTTCCATCTCCGCAACAATTCAATTAAGTCCATTGCGAGTTTTGAAGGGAGACCGGTTAATTGTATATCTGAAAAGTATTTCCCTATGTAAATTATACCTGTTTCCGGCAAACAATAGCACACGTCACTATTAAAGGCTGACATCAAAATGATCGACATTTTGTTAAGTGACACGATATCGATATCTGTGTTGTCAATCATATCGTCGTAATGCATTGTAGTCACAGCACTTAATGTGAATGCTTTTGTTATGGTAAGCGAATAAAGCTCTGCGCATACGTTGAGATAATGTTCGTGTTCGGTTACATTTTATGTCGTTTTGCATACTGGTGGCGGCTCCTATCGCCACTGTAGCAGGTAGGTAGGGTAGGTACCCTAGAAATACGCATTATTATAAAGACAGGTATTATAGTTAGCAGATGTGATCTTTAATAAAAAAAACAAAACAAACACAATCAAAGAAAACAATTGTATACGATAGCCGTAAAAGTTAAAACTCTGGCGCAAGTATCAACGCCCGACTCCTCGTGAGATGGTAGGTTGTTCTAGAATCTAGACCAATACATTAAGAAGTATTTCGAACAATAATTATTTAATAGAATTATTATTCAGAGTCTAAAATGACAAAAAAGTATGAAACCATTATTTCCTTATGTAAAGCTTCTCGGCATAGAGCCCGAAATGATTTCTAACGTGACTGCTTCATAGAACGCATCTTCAATAAAGATGTTTGTTTTTTTCTAAGTATCTCTGAAACATGAGTTTAAAGGGAAGCTTTTGTGGATGCGCGTATTAGACCACGACCTCAAACGAAACAATATTAACTAATTAATTTTTCAATTAGTTTCGAATAGCATTTAACAGTAGGTAGTCCTAGAACCATTTGCAGTACATTAAGAAACGGAAGCGTTCGTCACATTAATTGAGTCGGCGATAGGCGTGGGCTGCAACCGAGTCGAGTATCTATCCACTCGTTCCGCAACATTGCCTGCGCCTGAGCACGAGCGAACGAGCTCAGCCTCAGCTCGCCCGGCTGCCTACTGCGAATTATTTATGCGGCGCCCGCTCAATGAATGGCTTCTTAAGTTCCCAGTCAAATTACTGACACGGCTTAACCATTCTTGGAACCGACTTGAACTAACAAACCAATAATTTATAGCTTACAAACGGCATTCAAAAATCCTTTCTAACCTAACCATACTTGGTATTAGATTATACCCGCATTATTTTTGATAACATCTCGACAACTTGTAATTGCTCACGTCAGCTTTATGTAATGATAAGAAATGTAATCGAGTAGTCGAACCCGTCGCCGTAGATAGACGCACGTCGGAAGACGATGTCGACTGTCGAGTCGCAATTCTCGATTTGATTTGGAGCGATGGTGTGTGATTGCGTCGCGCCATGACCCAAACAAGTTACTATTTCGAGATAAACGTGGCCATAAACGGGCGGGTGTCGACCGGGCCACGACACTGCGACGCCTCACCGCACACCGCCTCACGCAGCCCAATACACTATTTACTTTCTATTAAAGAGCGCTTTGTTAAGCCCTTTTACTTCCCTGCTCATTAGAACAGTTAACTTTCTGTTAAAACATGTGGTTTTACTGTTAGTCTACTGTCTGTAAACTTATCTCAATCCGGGATCACCAGTGTTTGAATGAATAGATGAAAAAAAACATGCTGATTGTAAACATTCCATTCTGAACGGAAGACGATTAATATTCAAATAAAATTCAATTAGTATATTATTAGTTATCCAGACCTACTCAAAAGACACCCACTAGTTAAAGATTCTTAGCACGCGGATACAAGGTTTCCCACTGCCATAATAAGATCGCTTGGACCTTCAAGTCCTACACGCAAATATAAAAAATACTTACAAAGATAACAACCGGACCACGGCCATGAACAATATTTCGTTGTCGATTTACTTAGTTCAAAACTATTATAAAGTTTAAAAGAGTCATATCCACATCCGTTGTTTTATGCTAAACTTACCTACAAATAGATTTTATTTAAGTAGAATGAAGTTCGGTCAGTCCCAAATGATTCGTATTCAAATGAAAAAGAAGGTCACACATCTTTGAACTACATAAGTCTTGACATCTATTGCCGAAAGCTCTACATTTTATTTCGGAGTATAGTTTTTTGAACATTGTTTTATACTTACCAAACTATAACTCAATCATCCGTAACCAACCTAAATAACCTTGTCAGCAGATGGTTGAATGGCGAAGTTGAATGGGCGGAGCGACCTGCAAGTGCGAGCGCTACCACACGGAAAACACCAGCCGAAAATGGAACGTGGCGATCAGCGAGTACCCTCGGCTGGCACGAGAGTTCCCGAGCCCGAGAGCCTCGTCGTTCCGAGAGCAGTGTGGAAGGAAGCTCGGGGCTCACGTGGCTACAGAGACAACAGCAGAAACTGCGCGAGAGAAAAGAGGCCAGGGAAAGAGTCGCTCGACTACCGCTCGAGTGGGATACTGCTTCCTCCCGACATGTGCGCCGCTCTGCCAGCCATCGGTGAGATGATCGTTCCATTTCCAAAACGTATAAAAAAAATATAATTGGTATGATGGCCTGTGACTGTGACATTGTAAACGAGCTGTTTCGGACAGGCAACGATTATACAATAGCTCATAGCCATTGTTGCGGGGAAATTCCCGAATATTCTTTTCCCACCGCTAATCAGCGTTTTAGTTGCCGACCAGCCGGTCGATTCTGTAAAAATATCAGAGCGTGAAGTGAGCTGTCAATAGTGCTAATCCCTAGCATCCTGCTGGTCGATTTGCGACAGTGACAGCTCACTTCTCGCTCACTTCACCTAAGTTTCACGTTGATATTTTGACAGAATCGACCGACTGTTGTCTCATAACCCACTTACACAAAATGCTTATTACCTATACACCACTGGCTTTTATTTCCAAACATATTAACGTTGGTAATGATTGCAGAGTGGATGGCTACACGAGTGACACGACGGCGTTCGCTGACGATGACGAAGACTTCAGCGTGCCCCTCCACGTGAACACGCGCACCCCTCTCAGGACAGAACACACCAGTCCGCAGGCTCCAGACAGGTATAATAGAAGCGCATTCATTATCATGTTTCCAACTTTACGTTAACTTAATAACCGTGACCTAATAAATATGTATATGACGTGGAGAATTTCGCAAAGTAATTCGGCTTTTAACTTTGGAATCTCTTTTTAAGCTTCAGGCTTTCAAGGAATCCGAACGACCGGAGTTTCTGGAAACTACTATACTTATTACAATAGCCTAACATCATCCGGTCAAAGATCTGATCTCTGCATGTATTCGTTTTTTTTTGTTGTTGCTTATTATGCTTCTTCAATTTTGGAAATTGGCAGCTTTGCAATAATTTTCTTTTTGAAGAATGGTTATTGTTATCTTTACAGAACCTCATCTAGAAAGTTCATGTACGAAAAGATGACGATGCGCGAGTGGAGTACGACCAGTACACCGAACAGTACTCCCGCGCCTGGATTACTGTCGCTAGCGGAGCCCTCCAACACTGATACCATCGTAAGTCTTCGTTTTTGTTTAGCCTCAGCTCTAAGGACTCAGCACTTGCGCGTTTATGGGTTAGCTAAATAACTAGGAGTTAACAGCTAGCTCAGGGTTAATCCAAAGAGAATTATTGGATTAACCCTGAGTTAGCTGTTAACTCCTAGTTAACTGTTAACGCGCAAGTGGTTTAACATTCATCTTATCTGTGCTGGAATAAAATTTTCAATTACATTCGACATCAGGGAATGAGTGATTTGGTGGATTACCTAAATGGTCGTCAGAGAGGAGGCCTGTTGAAGTCAAACTCAAATCATTTATTTCAATTAGGCACATAAAAGGCACTTTGTAAGGTCAAAACTTGTGTCCCAGCAGTGGGTACGTTATGTTATCACCAGTGATAGGTAGTGCCTATTTGCCTAAACTTCGAAGAACAGAGACGAGACTTCCTTAGGACTAAATTTTTTCCGGGACAACTGTCCCGAAATTCGGGACAACACTTTTAAATACATTAAAAAAATATGTTATTTGGAATAAGTAATACATTTATAATTTATAGCTCCATAATAATTACAATTATATTAATTTCGTATTATAGTAATTTCTTCGTTATCTACGAAATGCGCTGCCGTAAAAGTCGTATTGTACTTTCGGTGCAATAAAGAAAAAAAACATCATTTAATGATGTTTTTAAAGTTTAAGTGTGTTACTAAACAATGTGATAAGGCCATTATTTTAATATCATGCACATTTTTAAATATACTTTAGAAATATATTTCATTAAGATAAAATACAAATACCGTTTGTTTTTTAAATGAAATGAAATAATAAATTCGTCCTACTATATAGAATGCTAAAATTATAAAAAGTACATTTTTATTATTTTAAAGACAAAATGTCTTCTTTTTTTTTTCAATTATACATTTGAACCTTAGATATTTACTTCGAAACGTGTACGGCTCCTTATACAAACATAGTATTAAGATCAACAAGTCATTTACAAAATTATCTCCAATAAAAAATTTCAGAAAATTTTATGGTTATGACGATGTTATTTATTATGTAATGTCTAGTCGCAAACTTTAGGTAAATATAGACGAATTACTTATTCCAAATAACATATTTTTTAAATGGATTTAAAAGTGTTGTCCCGAATTTCGAGACAGATGTCCAGGAAAAAATGTAGTCCTAAGGAAGTCTCCGTTTCTTGTCTCTGTTCTTCGAAGTTTAGGCAAATAGGCACTACCTATTCCTTTCACTGGTTATCACTTATCAACTCTTGCAATGCATGGCTAATCAAGTTTTTCCATGTAAATGAATATAAAAAGACGTACTTATTTTTTTTTTATTCCAGGATCGTGCAGAGAGTTGGTCCCGCGCAGAGTCCCGCGCGGAGTCCCGCACGGAGTCCCGCGCGGGCACGCCGGCGTTCCCGACGCACCCGCGCACGCCCTACCCCCCCACGCCCACCCCCTCGCTGTCCGCGCGCCCGCCGCGCTCGCCCTCCGTCACCAGGTACAATATGTTTGACCTGGAGGACACGAGGTAACACAACAACTGATGCTTTCATGGCCAAGATAGACCATGCCTCAAAGAAAAATATTTAGGAATTTTCAGGGTTAAACCAATTTTTTTGGCCATGACTACAATAACACAATGACACCACAATTGATATTTATCCATATAACTCTGTTAGAAACCTCAGATTTATTCTTTCTTCAAACAAACCAGATCACCGTTACAAACCTCACCCTAACTATAAACTGATCAGACACAATATGACCTTGATCTGATTCCTAAACCACATTTTCTCATGCATGTGACATTCTGCACCACTCCTCGTAATTAAGCAAATGTTTTTTCATTTCAACTACAGAAAAGAACGTGAAGTCAGTCCAGAGTCAGAATACCGGACTTATAATGGCAGTAGCGGGTCTCGTCGATCGAGCGTCAGTGGTACTGCTGAGCCCCAACACGTGGCTCCCGACCGCGTGCGGTTCGCGAGGGATACCAGCCACTACTGGTACAAGCCTAACATCTCCAGAGACGATGGTAAGTAACAGTGCTGTCGAGTCTTGTTGACAACCCTTGGATTGACTGGAGCTAGTATACATAGATCTAGCAATGAAAGCAATCAGACGGCTGGTTTACGCTGGGCGTGAAATGAAGCATTTGATTTTTACCAGGTCTTGACTGTAGCATGCCCATCATTATGGAGCACAAATCTCGAAAATTTATTAAATGGATTCCTCCTATTGCAACTTTGCTATAACATTAATTTATTTTCGTACAGCCGTAACAGCGCTCCTACAGCTAGAAGAAGGCGCGTTCATCGTGCGCGACTCGAACTCGTTCCCGGGCGCGTTCGGGCTAGCAGTGCGAGCAGGCGGTGTGGGAGGAGTAAGGCACTTCCTCATCGAGCCCACGGCGCGCGGCGTGCGCCTGCGCGGCTGCCCCGACGAGCCTGTGTTCAGCTCGCTCTCTGCGCTCGTCTACCAACATACTGTGACGCCGTTAGCGCTGCCAGTGCCGCTCAGATTACCTGACAGGTGAGTACACTTTTAGTCAAAGGCATTTATTTCGAGTAGGCTGTTAAAAAGAACTCTTGAACTTCAAAATGTACAAGAAAATGAACTTAATTCTAGTCGCCCCCTTAAAAAAGGTTGTTTCTTATGGGGAAGAACAGACAAGAAACTACATAGTTTTACGTACTCTTTTATTTATTTTTTACAATATTTTGTATACATTAATTATAATTGCAGACGATGTACCTGGAATAAAATTACTAGACTACAATAGGTTTGTGGACCGGGTTAGGTCCCAAATATGGGCTCGAGGGCAGGAGTAACAAATCCCCTTTCTATCCCAAAACGCTCACAACAACTTAAGCTTACAACATAAACATTCAATCACCAGTGCATGCCCTACGCTTGATTTTAGTCATAACTTGAAAAAAGTCTGGTCACGTGCAAAAACGAGCTAGTGGGCGCATACGCATACCAATCATGACTAAAACTAGATGACTAGTACTAAGATGGAAATATTGCACCATTTAAGAAAAAACTAAAATTTCGCGTATTTCACAGAGACCCGTGGACGGGTGGCGGTGCGAACGCAGCAGCGCGAGCACTTCTGGCGACGGGGGCGGCGTGTCACGTGCTGCTGCTCGGGTCTGAAAACACGGAGGCGTTGACCGGGCCCGCGGCCGTCAAGAGGGCCGTCGCCAACATACTTACTAAGAAGGTTAGTGATCAGAACTTGAAGAAGACGGGGGAAAGAACTGCTGCTGGTTTTATACTACTTAGTCCTTTAGAAGCCAGTTTTTGCCTGTAATTTATTTATTCACCTGAATTTTCTCTTCTCGACTTTTCGAATGGTTTTGGAACTCGACCATAACCACCCATAATGTTACGGCTCTGCTCAGATTCCCTGGAATAAACTCTACCTCTGTTCCCATTCTGACCGATCTCTAAGGATCGTCACGTTGTGTAAAGCTACTTATTACGTGTAATCTGTCGCCCAGGGTGCGGCACACGTAGTGCACTTCAAGGTATTCGGCGGCGGCATCACGCTGACGGACGCGGCGCGCAAGCTGTTCTTCCGGCGCCACTACCCCGCCGCCGGCGTGTCGTACGCGGGGCTGGACCCGGACGAGAGGAGATACACGCACACCGACAACAATACACAGCTGGAAAAGTTAGTAACAAACTATTACATAGCATCACCACTGTATTCTTCGAATGAGAAGCAACAAGTGCGCCCATATTTAGCGGTCGTCCATAAATCGCGTGAGGCTCGAAAGCAGGGGGACGGAGTTCGGAAAAAGTCACGAAATATCACAAGGGGCCCGCCCCTTGTGAGTAAGATATTATTTCGTGAGTGAGATATCAAATGTATTTATTTTTTCGTTTAACGTTCATTTCTACCGAAAACCTCCAAATAATAACCCCCTTTCTTTCTTTCTTTCTATTTAAAGATAAAATATTCTGTAATTTTTTAAGATACTTGCACCAAAATAATATACATGACTTTGGGTAGGGAGAGGGGTGAGTCTTAAACCTTATTACGTATCACCAGGGGGAACGGGGGGGTTAAAAGTTGCTAAATAACATCACGTGATTAATGGACGACCCCTTAGATAGTGAGATTTCATTTCCATTTCCAATAGAGGAAACTTGCCACCAACCAGGCACAAAACCAACCTCTACTGAGAAATTCCCAATAGAAAAGCTCAATAGCACTTTGCCCGACCTGGAAATTTAATCCAGGACTTTAGTATTAGCACTTGCATAATGAAAGGGTTTCCGGGCCCAAGTCTCTGCACGATAAGTCAATTACATTCAGTCTTACATACCGACTTCCTGTAAACAAGAACCATGTCTCTTTATGTAGGTCAGTTTCTTGAGCTTTCAAATATCATGATTTCATTTTTGATATGGCAGGGAATTTTTCGACAGATTTTAATACATTTTGGTGTCTTATAAGATTTCAAGCCGACCATAAAAATGTAATTTACTCGACTACAACAATCGACTATTTCTTTTGCAGACGAATATTCGCGTTCGTGGCTCGTGCGTCTTCGGGTGCGGACAACCAATGTCACGTGTTCGCTGAGCTGGAGCCAGAACAACCTGCCACAGCTATTGTGAATTTCGTGAACAAGGTAAATGTATACGAATACGTTTTGTTGTTTTTTCCTGATATTTTGGTGGCGTAGATGACGCGATGACTAAAATTGTTTAATTTTTTGCAGGCTCTACTAGGCAGCTCACAGAAAAAAGATATCATCTAAGTGAAATGACGACAGTTTTTTGGAATATTTGCGTTAATGAAATACTCACAAACTGATAAGTGTAAAACACAAAAACTAAGAATGAATTGAAATGGTGTCGTCATTGTAACATACGATTATTATGTAAAAATACATGTTTTTATTTATCTGTCGCATTCTATATATTGTACAATTGGATAAGGAACTTGGTTAACGTGATCTTTTTATTTTAAATAAACATTATTTCCGAAGGTGGTTCTCCACGATACGCTTCATTTTCATCAAGTACAATTAACCATAAAATGTGTGTTAGGATGAACTGCATACATAATATAAATATAAATTATAACTTAGCTTAGGGAAGGAACTAACTAGTCTCATATTATTTAATATAGAGTAGTGATATTACGTGTGCCTAATGAATATTAGATTATTAAAACTAAATCCAGTGCATGCTATGATGAGGTCCCACCATGAATTAATAACAAAGTCAATTAACAAGGACAAGTAAACAGTAATGTTATACAGTTCGCGTCAAATGACTTTGCCGCTCTGAAGTTAGGTTGCGAATGCGCGCTGGCATGCGTGCTACAGTTTTTTAACTAAGATTGACTACTGCGCAGTCATTTGTAGCCTACTTCAGATCGGCAAAGTTATTTGACGCAAACCATACTTACGATCGAATGCATTGTAACCAGTACAACGAAATAAAATCGTATTATTTAGTACAAGGCTTGCATAAACTCTAAATAAATAACGTTTCACCAGCAAGCTACTGTCATGTGTACAAAGAAAATCGAATGCAGCTTTAATACATATTGATGAGTTTTATCATTCATGCATACAAATAGCTTTTATTACTTATAAGAAAAATAAATCATTGCCTTAATATTTAATGCTGAGATATTAAAATTGTTGGCTTTTTGGTTAGAATTTAAAACATTTCCATTTATTTGATGTGACAACATCTATTTTAAGCTGAAACTGAAGAAATGCCTTAACAGTGAACTTCAAGTAAAGCATACCGAGGGTACTTTAATAATGTTCGTCATCGTGCGCAGTTCGTGACGCTATTAAACATTGTAACACATTTTATTAGAATAATAACTGTTGTAAAATGTATTTATTGGGTAATAATATACTCATGGAAATAATCTCAAGTGTTTTATTTTTACTTACATTTACTAACTAATAATAGATAAGTACAATTATTTTATATTTAGATCACAAATACAACAGAAACAAGTTTTGCAAAAAATAAATCTTGGTGAAATATTTTTTCCAATTTTTTCAGTGTGAAATATTTAACCAGCCCTTAATATTTCACAAGTACAAAATTAACTTTGCCTGTTATAAATTAAAAAAGTAACTTAATAAATCTATTAAGAATATTAATTCTTAATTAGGTATTTGAAATCAAAAGTAAACATTTCACACAATAACACATATTTGAAAATATACTATCTACATTCTCTAATTATTTATTTGTTAGTAGGAAGCAGTATCCGCTTATAGAGTTAGGTACACGATTTGTTTGGCTGTCGTTCTCTGTGCTGGAGCGTGGGCAGGTATCTTTTGTGAGAGGCGCGCTTGCGTCAGTCATCAGACCGACCGAACCGCAGGTGTCCGTAGTCATCGAAGGCGTCGTCGGCGCGGACGGCCCTTCGGATCAAACTGTAATCCCTATATAAGGGCCGGTGCCTGAACTCCTCATCTTCTTCAGGCAGGGCAAAGTGGTGAAGGTTAGCTCCCTCACAGCAACGCACCAGCATCGCCAAAGCCACCGTGATTGCCATCGCCACAATTGTTACTAGTCGCATTTTGTAGGAGGTCTGACTCTGTAAAATAACCACAATTCTAGCTTAGTGAAACACACAGGTGAAACATCATTGATAATCCAAATAAAAAAAAAGCAACCAGCTTCCAAAAAAAAAAAAATCACCAGAAAGCGAAAAATAAGTAACTTTAATTTCGGAAGTCTGTCTTATTTTCCGTTTTTGCCATCGACTTCCGAAATTAAAGTTATTTTTCACTTTGTAGTGTTTTTTTGTTGGAAGTTGGTTGTTTATTTTTGTAAAACTTTTTTATTTTTTGCTTTTTAGTTGTGGTACCTACCCCACACAAATTCGAAGACCACTACCTGCTATGTAAATAACAGTGACAGAAAGTTATCATCATATCATCCACATAATACTAAGTGGGAAAAATACGTATTATTGAAGCTAACTCAACAACTATACAAGCAAAGTTAATAAAATGTATATGGGACCAACTTCAGAGGATACCCTTTCATACAAAAAAATATTTTTCAAAATCAGTCCATGGTTGACAGAGAAATCAGTATACATACGCTACGAACATAGAACTCCTCCTTTTTGGAAGTCGGTTAAAAATGACTTAGGGCCGATTAATCAATCTGCAGATATCTTTGATCTGAGGAAAAAAATGCGGTTTGGCAGCTTTTGCATCGAAAATATGTCAAATCACCATATTTATTATTCAGATAAGATTTTTCACAATTGAAAAATCCACCCCTGAAATAGGTAACTTCAACTTTTTAATGAAGCTTTCATAAAAAGTTAGTTCCCTCTTATGTACGATGTATCCTAAAATCCCTTCTTACCATCTATCAGAAATCAAAGCTCAATAATTAAAGTCAGAAGAACACGAGCCAATAATATTGGAGTCCAGGAATAAAAATCGAGCTAGAAATCTACACGTCAACACTTTCGAGCCTACTTATAATAATAATCCTACTGAAAAAGTTTTTAATTTTTTATTCAATTCGACTGCCCCAGTAGCGGCGTCATGTTTTTTTTACGTTCAGTTCAATAAAAGTCGAAAATCATAACAAAACATAAACCAATGGAAAAAAAAAACTATGAATTTTCACTTACCAGATGGAGCTCGCCAAGTAGCAGAATGAATGGGTGAAACAGTAACCACCTTTTATATACCAAGTGCTCCCGTTGGAAAACATCACGCCCCCTTCTTTAATATTCCCCTCAGAGCCTGTCTGCCCTTATAAAATACTAAGGATAGTAATTGACAGATCTCAATTATTATAACCGCATAAATTGATCCTATTACTGCCATGGTAATATTTTCACAATTTTCCTTCAGATATTCTATCACGGTAGGAACTTAAGCTTGAAGAAAACATTTGCAATATTTGTATGAACCTTCATTTCTATTGTTGATTGAAGATAGGTTCTGTAAAAAAATAGTATTAAAAAAATATATAATTAGAAAACTAGCTGACTGGACAGACGTTGTCCTGTTTCTTAGAACTCGATCGCAGCGTCACCTATCGGGTCCAATTGTGAATCTAAGGCATCTAGGGACCCACTTAAATCCAAATTTCATCAGAACCGGTCCACCCGTTTAGGAGGAGTTCAGTGACATACAGACGTACCTACAGAAGAAGAATTATATAATACACACATCAAAAGTGTCTATGCTTCAAGGACATTTTTAACTATACAAAATTATCTTATTAATATTTACCAAATCTAGTCTTCCAGACTAGCTTCGTACTTTAATTCTATGTTTAAGTTAACAACTTATCTGTAAATTTTGAAAGAAAGAAAGAAAGATCATTTATTTGTCAAACATGCGTATACATAAACTGACAAGGCAGACATGCAGGGTATTGAGTTAATATTTTGTTGCGAGCGTCCATGTTTTGCCAATAGCAGCGTACAATTGTGTCAGTTGTAAGTTATTAGTTAACAATTTCATTTAATTGGATTAACATTCACACACATTCAAATTTTTGTAAAAAAAATTGCAATTTTTGCAAATTGTGGGAAATTAACCTAAGTTAATATCGTCAATTAAATGGCAAAAAAGGGCAAAGACGAGGATTAAAATAAAATAATAATAATCTGTGGTTCCATCATTGACACGAATCATACAATCACAGCGATTTGGCATGGTTAAAATCAGTTCATCAAAATCACTTTGAGGAATGGCCTCCCAAGTTCTTTCTAACAAGTCTTTCAAAGAGTTGTTGTGGGGTATGTACGGCATCCATACTCGGCAGAGGTCTTCTTTGGAGTTCTTGACGTCCAGAGGTCCTCCAAACTCGAGGTACGTCTTGTATCCGGCCTCATACCGAAACAAGATTCATCGGAAAAGCAAACACAACGCCAGTCTTCTTCCTCCCAATTTCTGTGTTCGCGAGCCCATTGTAAACGGGCCCTACGACTGCGGGGTGCTATAGGTGAAACTCTGAGTGGTCTTCGGGAACGCAGACCCACTTCACGTAAACAATTTCGGGTGGTTTGGTCGCTTATCAGCAAGACTGAAGAACTGTGGAGCCTCGTAGCCAACATCATGGCGGCCATGGTACGATTCCGTCGAGCAGTATTTTGGATGTACCAGTCCTGTCTGCGAGTGGTGATGCGAGATCGTCCTCCATGTCGCTCGACCACGCTGCCCGTGATACGATAGCGTGACCAGAGTATTACGCTCTGTGTAGTGCCAAGAGCGACAGCCACAGTACGTTGCTTGGAACCAGCTTGTAACATTCCGACGGCTATCATCATCTCTTCTCGTATCAAATGATGTCGTCGCTCCATATTGAAGAAATTTTTTTCAGTTCCGTTTCAGAAAATTGTAATGGTTTTGTGAAAACGCTATTACACAGTTCACAGGAATCCTGATTGACAGTTGATTTTCTATTTTTAATCAAAATTTAAAGAAACTTCTTTATTCAAATAGTGAAATTCACTAAAAAGAATCTAACGATCCAAAAAGTTAAAATAATAATCCTGAATTGAAAACGTACTTGTTCCCTAGACACTTTTGATGTAAGTAGGTTTATAGATAAATCCAAACAAACCAGGTTCTGTTACTAAGAAAACACAAAAAAGAGAGGACTAACAAAACAAAAAAGTTTTTCCGGTGGGAGTTGCCAGCATGAAATGTATATATAGATACCTTTAAAATAAGAACGTTTTGGGGTGAGCTATTTTTTGTTTAATTTGTGTTATGGCATCGCCCCGTTGGGTATATAGTAGGGAACTTACTAATTCCATGGTCGTCCGAAAAAAAAACATCATAAAATTTTTCCCGCGCTTTTAAAGTTTGAACGTCAATTTAAAATTCTGCATCCTGCATTCAGCATTGTATTATTGATGTATAAAAAAATCAACGATGGGCGTCACGACCGAATTTGAAACGCTGGAGCAACAATTTTTGGAACTTATTGGTGAATTTCGGACGCTCACTGTAAGTAACATTCATAACCCATAACCTTCTTCTTTTCTTTTCAACGGCACATCTAGTACTCATCTTAAATACTTTGGGCCCCGTAGATGGCCACATTTACCCACAGTAAATCGGGCAATGAGATCAAGTGCCTGCATACTAATGTAAGTAGGTACCATACTTATTTATGTAGCACAAAGATTATTAATCAATGTTATTCATAGGTTAAATTATGTAGTGCGAAATGTAAATACTTGCTAGAGAATGGAAGAATATAAACATTTCACGGACTTACAAGGCCTATGTTTGCCGTGGACGAATGTGGGGTGAAATGGTGACACCACTAATCCGCCCTATTATCTTATTATAACAGAACCTAATGACTTATGGCTTAGTAAGTATCTGAACGTAGGTACTTAAGTATTTGATTTTAGGTACGGTACCTACTAACCTCATTATTTTAGAAGCGTGACGTACGTACATATCTAAAAAGGTAGCTCGGCCTGTGGTCATGCTTACCAAGTTGAAAGAGATTTTACCTGCGTTTATTTAATAATTACAGTAAAAAAAAAACGCAATCAGAAACATTACACAAACCTCTACGAGTATATAGTGGTTCTTCCTCTGGTCATTCTGCCCCTTTCAAAAGTGATTTTACCTCCTAGTTGTTATTGTTTTCTTTCATCAGCGTGAAATAAGTCCAAAGGAAACTAGTAGATCTGGTAAACTAGATATACTAGTTTCCTTTGGGTTTTAGTGACCTTTAGGTCGCGGAAATTTGCAGGAAACAAATATTGGTCGTTTGTTGTAACAATACTTAGAGGAGGCCTATGTACAGCAGTGGACGTCTTTCGGATGATGAGAATATCATTGAAACTTCATTACAGTAGGTATCAACATCTCCTTCAAATTCTTATTTACCCGTAGATTTCCGAGAGCCGCCTGCGTGGGTCGCTGCGCACGGAGTCGACACGCGCCGAAGCTGCGGAGGCGGCGCGGGCGGCAGCCGAACGGGCCGCAGCGGAGGCCCGCAACGGAGCCGCCGCCGCCACCGCCGCCGTTACCAAGGCCACCACCGCACTCGCTACCACACAGGAACATCTCACCGGACTAAAGATACATCTGGACCTGACGGTATGCTAACCCAGCCTATATAAAACTTCGAAATATTGATGCCTGTTTAATAATTTTTGGCAAAACTAAATTCTTTCACCTAAGGTGATAATATCTCTTGGATGTTCAAACTATGTACTTGGTAAATAGTGGGTCATAATGATCTATAAAAGTTAGTTCATTGAATCAGGCGTGACTTTGCGGAAATCCATTATAAAATACAATAGATGACGTATATTTAGTAACCTAATCCGCTTTACTGTTCTCAAAGAGCTGCTCTTGACGCTTGACGTGTCAACACGTCCGGGTTCGGAATAAGTCAATCGTCATCCGGAGGATGCCTCGTTGAGAGTTGAAACACGTGTCGATTTCTTACAGGGTTCTTTATGGCTCGTTAAGAACAGTTAAGCGGATTAAAGTTACTAAATAAACGTCGTCTATTATATTCTATAAAAGTTGGCAGTATCAGATTGTCAGTTCTATGATACTACAGCAGTTAACACTTTCTTCTTTTGTGACGTGGGAAAATTCCCACTCGTAACTAAGTAACTACTTGTAAAGATACTCTCATACGTATTGTACTATGTTGATCAATAAAATATAATTGTGAGCTACAGAATAAGACACATGTTCGTTTATATTAAATAAATTAAGCAAACTATATTGACGAATGCTATCTTCTTTATATTTCGTGTCGTGACCATAAACAGGCGATTAACTCTTTACAAGGTCCTTGTTAGTAAAGCTATAGTTAGGTAGTCACTAAGTAAGAATAGGTATTAGGTCGTTACGTGTACCTCAGCGATTACCTGAAAACAAACTAGCACAAACAGAGATATTATCCCTCCCTATGTCCCACGAGTCGCTACGTTGAGGCTGAGGATGTCAATGATGATGCAATACGATATACAAAGTAAGGTATTACATCATATTAATGATGATCGACTCAAATCAGCCTACGCAATATGTATTAGGAAAGGCAGCGAAAGCTTTTAGAAGACCGATGCAGCGAAATGATAGCCCAGATCGGTACCTTGGAGAGGCAAGTGCAGCAATTGAAACCGGTGCAGTCAGCCCACTGCACCCTGCAACGACAATATACAGACCTGCAGGAGCGCATCTGTAAAGCCACTGAAGAAGCGCGCAGGTACGTGAATATGTCATCAGTTTTCAGCTAGTTAAAGGTCTTATATGCGCGTTTGTATGCACACAGTACAAATACTTTTTAGCAAAGACTGACTCGGTACCTATCTACTTAGTAAACACGTTAAATTCATTCATTCACTGCCAGAAAACGCCCAGCCTAAACCGCTGGGTCTAGAAAAAGAAATATTGCACAACAGTTCCATACGTAACAAAAGTGAGCACGAAAAAAGATTTTTTGAAAATAACCTTTAAGATTAATCCATTTACCCAAGGCTCCAAGGCTTATAGGCATTATAAAAGTAAATCAATTCGGTGTCAATACAACAGAGAATCTACTCGTCTTGAGAGTGAACTTCGAAGAGTAGAAAAGTGCGCATCTGCTGGTTCAGAAATTCGTGAGCGCGCGCGTTTAGCAGCTGCGGCGCATGCAAGAGAGAGACGCCTTGCATCCGCAGAACTGCAACACACGAGTAAGGAACTACTTGCTGCTAATGGTAAGCGGAAACAGTAAGGCAATTAAGTAGTAACTACTGTCAGGTAGATTTACTTAGGTATCTTTCTGTTTTTTTGTCGTAGCGGAGATAAGCAAACTTAGAGCAACTGTAACCGAACTTCAACTCCATTTATCTGAACTAAATAATAGTTCAACGACTAAGAAAATAGCTGATCCTGATGTTGAGGCTCTCGCTGAGACGCGAGCAGCTTTAGAAGCTGAGAGAGCTGGAGCTGCAAAACTTGAACGAGCCTTAGCAGCAGCTTTAGCTGACAATGCGACTCTGGCTGCTCGCTTGAATACTGCAGATAACAATGACGTAACAATCAAAACTTCAATACCGCCAGATTCTTCTGCTACGAACATTTGTCCGATTGATTCATTTCTAGCTGAATAATTTTACCTTTTATTCATGTTAATTAAAATTCTATCTTATTTAATAATTCGTACGTAACAAATAAGAATTCAATGATTTATGTAACTCCTTCAAGCCCAGTTGAACTGCCTAGCAGTAGCCTAGTAGTAGGTTACGTAATAAGAATATGTCATCATTGTTCCGATACGCAAGGATGATCAATTTATTAGTCAGACAGGTACAAAAACTTGCAAGGATACTTGAATATAATATTACAATATAAATAGATACATTATAACAGCCAGACTTCATTAGAAAACAATGATGTGGGAGAAGCTTCTGGGGCACCATTTATATTACGAACAGGTTTTATAATCGCGACTCGCATGTCCAAAACTTAGAGGTCATGTCATCCTTTCCACGAATGTTATGCTTTTGGTCCAACCTGTTTAGTATGTCTAGCAATTTGATAACTTATGTAACGGAATATACTATGCTTGTGAATTTTCATTGTATAATGTAATTTGATGAATTCTCTTAGTCTCTCTCGTTCGAACTCGTTCAAATATACAAAAATTTCATTATGCCATACTTAGAGTACCTACATAGGTTGGGTTACTAAATAAAAACGCGTTGAGGTCTTCAATTAGAACATTAGCAATATTCGGAAAATTGTTAAGTCACGATTCGATCGTGGATGAACTACAGTAATTACGTAAAACAATTGGCCATTTCTGGATAGAACTAATTGTAACGATAAAGAAATTATACTTGATCTGTTGCAAGAATGTGTACATTTTTATTACCCGTGCATAGCATATGCAATTGGCGATTCATGCTATTGTGCAGTCGCAAACAATAAAAGCATTAATATGCCTGAATACTATTTCTAACTCTGTCTGTCTAAGCGATTATTATGGAGTGTTGCACTAAAACTGGTTCCTAGGAATGCACTGCCTCAACTCGCTACGGGCTTCTCTAACATATCATCGACCATCTGAGATGTACGCGTTCTGGGCATGATAAACAACCTGTTGTTATGATTAAAAGAACTAAAAAAAACGTATTTACTGAACGCAACTAACCGTAAAAGTTTATGCAATGTTTGTCTTTAAAAAATACGGTCTTCTAGGAAAATTAATATCTAGACATTTTTAGCATTAGCCTTATTGTCACGAATTTGAGACCTTGTTAACGAAATGTCCTAGCGCATTGGCATTTTTTTTACCTATAGTCTTAAATGCATTTATATGACCAGTCCATTGGTAACTTGAATACCAAAGCAGTTAATAGAAGTAAAAATTCCCGCAGTATCATCATCGTCGCGGTATAGATCGATGTCGTTGCCCTAACGTTTTGGCATCAATAAAGAAACCTCAAGCTACGCTGCACAGTGCGAGTAGGTGCAGTGCACAGGTACTGCGGCGGTGGAAATTCGCAAGGCTTCGCGGCGCCCCACCCGCGTGCGTAGGCGCAGGCGCCGCTGCCTCACTCCGTAACACTTATTGTTAGTTGTACAGTGCACCCCGCGCCGACTGTGTCGCGCCGTCACGCTACACAAACTATGTGCACCCGAATCAAACGATCTGTGATATAGTGATAAGTTATATTTAATTAAGTGATACAAAAACAGTAACTTTAGAACCCTAAAGGTGAGCTTCAAGTTCGTTCAGTCAGTTGCATTTAATTTGGTGTGTACGTAATCTCTATTTATATACAGCTGAATATCGAGATTTTAAATGACATCAAGTTGAAATATTTTTGTGTTTACTAAAATGAATGGTAACTAACAATATATTGTAATGTAACAACGCTTATGGTAAGATAGCTTTAGTAAGTAGGTGGACACGATGTAGAGTCACGCACTACTCTAATAGCGCTATTGCAGCGATTGTTTTGTTGCCCGAGGAGGTAAACACTGCACAACTCGAGCGATTTCGTGGGCTTGGAGAAAGTTTTTTACCACAATACACTCATTTGTCATGTTGTGTCTTTGTAGAGATTGAGTACCGTCTCTAAACGTAAAACGACAGTTTACCATTTTTAACGAGACGAAATAAAAAATAATCTGTGAGTGTTTTGGCGGTAAATTCTTCTAAGAAATAAGCTGTTTTACCATATCGGATGAAAAGGCTGTTCCGCCCACGCGAATGTTGACATAGTGAGTCAGAAACAACGCAAGGACACAGTTGTACATATGTATGACAAATATGTGAATTCTATACATTCATGATTCAGAACAAACAGTTCACCCACGCCCCATACACTTATTTTCACATGTGTTAATGAGTTGCAAGGGTACCTGTATGACATTATCAATACCAATATTATGCACAGCATAAATAAGCAGAGTACGAACATACAAAATCTCAAATTTATTAAACCAATAGCTATAAAGTCGAAAAAATATTATAACAAATCATCAATTTGATTACATAACACGAGAACATCATTATCGAATATATACGAAGATTAAAGTTATGTTTAAACGTACATGAATGGAGTCCAATTTAACGTTGACCATATAGAGCGTGACCATTCAGAAGGCTGCGGCTGTCAAGATTCCCTTCATGGAAACGTAAACAAGTCTAGTGTAGGAAGTTAATAACAAACTTATATTATTTGCGAATCTATGTGTAAAGATATTGATTGAAAACGGGATAGTTATGATACATACAAGTAGGTGGATAAGTACGACGCGTTATAGGCAATTTAGTCTGACCTTAAATATTATATTAACCTATGTTTAAGGTTCGAATCTCAAGTGATATTCAAGGATATGCAAGGTCAGGAAACTGGCATATACTAGAACCACAAAATTCGAAGACATGTGACATCCACTAACCCGCACTGGGCCTGCGTGGTGGATTACGGCCCACTCCCTCTCACAGAAAGGAGATCTGTATTCCTGGAGTAGGAACATTATTGGCTGATGAATTTATGCAAGGATAAGATTATAATGAAGAAAAAACATAAATTGAAAACAGAATAGTTTTGAGTAGGTGGGTAAGTACACATTATTGGCAATATAGTATCTTATTGGCAACCGTAGATACAAACACACGGTTATGTTAAGGCGAAAGCGTCAAGGTAGCCCGCGAAATCCAAATTTTCTTACGTTTTTTGCAATTTGCAGGTCAGTATCATGTTCTATGTTGATCTAAGTATGATTCGCGGCCGTATCAAATTTTTAATTATAGAATTATAATCATAAAAATGATCAATATAACTCCCTAAGTTCATGTAATCCCATTGAATGACTATTTCATGAAATCATGACATTTGACAATTATGCTAACGTATGGAGTTGTATTGCTGATTGTTATGATTATAATTATGTAAAGCCATATTTGTTACCGTCGCAAATTATATTTTAATCAACATACAACCTGACACTGACCTGCAAAATGGAAAAAACTCAAGAAAATTTGAATCTCGCGGGCTACCTTAGCGCATCCCCCTTAAAGGTTCGAATCCCAAATGATATGCAAGGATAAGATCATGAAGAAAACATACTTATGGAAAAGAAAGCGGAATATATCGATTCCCGGTCTATGTAGGTAGGTAGAGATTTGCTTATGAGAAGACACATATCAAGTAGTTACATAAAACTTTAGTTAACATTTCTAACTATATTTAGTTTTTGGTATCTATACGTATTATAAATTAAAATCGCTTATCGTGTTCGTCTCTATGTCCGCGTTGTTCTTCTAAACCACACAATAGATTTTGATGAGGCTTATTCACCATCTTCTTAAGAATTTATTCCGGAAGGTTTAAGTATGTGTATAATTATAGTGTTATTTATTTATTTATAATACGTTAATATTAAAGTTACATAAAACTAAGAAATCTCGATGTTTTGTCAAGTTGTAAAAACCGTGCGAAGCAGGAGCGGTTCGCTAGTTCTTTATAATCACGAAATTACGAACACACCGAAAAACAAAAGCAAGTCTCAAGAAACTTAATTGATACTTTGTAATCTTCACCCTCTTCATTAACTATGTAAATTGTGTTTATTTCAGAAAGATGACTCATAAAATAATTCTCTACTACTTCGTAGTAGCATTGACAGCGCCGCTTCTCGTACAATGGTGAGTTTTACAATGAAATCGTCTACATAATAATGTTATGTAAATATTAATTCCAAAGACGTGACTAAAGTCGTTACGTGATACATCATCTATCTACTTTGTACCATAATTAATCATAAATGTCCTACGCGATGCTCATGCGAGAAAAAAGGATAATTCTTAAAAATATATAATTTTCCGCTTAAGTCCGCTAATAAATTTAAAGTTCTGGCAAGGATTAAATTTCTCAATAATCGAAACGTTGGAAACTATCTCTTTCTACTTTTTCGATGTTCGTTGCGTTACAGTTTGGTAATTCACCTGGACCAATAACAATTTCATTTTCAGGACACAAAAATGTCTTTTTTACGGAATGAACATGAATAAATTACTAAAATATACCAATGCCTGAATTAAAAATCCATTCTATTTTATTTTTTTACAAGCTTTATTCCATTTTGATTTGTAAAAAATGTCAGCTCAACCGGTTGAAGATATCTGCTTCAAAATTGAGTAGCAATATACCACCAGAACAAACATACATACATATTAGGTCCCCCCCACCTATGAAATCAGCGTTTTGTATGGAGAATTTTAAAGAAGTTGCTTTTTTCATACTAACATTTTCTTAATTTATATAACAACCATGAACACTAACGTTTTAAAACTTTTATGCACTAATGTTTAAAAACTAAGATAACGTAATATGCCACTTAGATTAAGCGACAAAAATAAGTTTTGGCTAAGTTAAAAGAAATTGTGGTAATTTCTGCTAACAAAATGAGGAGTAATTTTTAAGGTATTTTTTATGTTTAGAAAACTATAAGTAATAAGGTTTTTTGTACTATTGGCAGTTGTCTATGATGGTCATTATTCGATATAATACCAAGCAATTGATGAATATTTTAAATCATAGAAGTGACAGTATAGTGGTTCTCTATTTGTGTGGAAAAAAACGCCAATTTCATAGGTGGGGACCCAATACATTGCAAATTAAATAAAAGCTTTTAAAAGAAACTTCTGTCCCGGATATAATGGTGATCAAACGATTTATGTAGGCAGGAATGTCGAGCAACTGTCTGTAATTTCTACGACCCCTAAAGGAACTAAATAGTTTAGCAGTACGTACGGCGAGAGGTTCCGTTAATCGTGTCTACTTATCTAGTAAAATACAGTATGCACACAAGCTCTTCGTTTTTTAAATGTAGACTTATAGCTGGAACATAATTGTGAAAGCTACATAACAAGTGCAGTGATAAATAATACCTATTCATCTTTATTTAATAAAACATCAGACTTTTTATTTAATCCGCAGTATATCAGTGCTAGGCCCGCGACTGCTGCGTCCTTACAATTCGTACACGGTGGCCATAGCAGGCGGCTCCCGGGCATACACCCTGTATGTCGCCGTAGAGGGTCGCCGTGCCAATGGGGAGCAGTTCACCAAGGGACGAGAGGTTCAGGTCCCAGCTGCTGCCACCAGGCTCGTAGAACTTGAAGTAAGTATGTCAACTACGTAATAAAATAGATAATTGGAATTGAACATTATTGCAGTAACGTAGAAATGCTTCTTGAAATGAAGATCAATTCACCATTTCGAAAGTAAAAATTGATGTTACCTACATAGATTTGAACTTGCATTAAGTAAAATCATTTTAGACCTCTGTTGTGTAGGTCATTCGAAATCTTTACATGTATGTCACATCAATTTCACCACACCAATAACTGACCACATTTGCTATTACCGTTGTATGATTTCTCGTGGAAATCGATTGATTTCCCCACAAGAAAACGTGACCAAATCTGTTGCACCTGATGTAGATCGCTGACCCTGGACCGGGGCAGTACTCGCTGGTGGCGCGGTCCACAGCAGGCCCGCTATTTTCCTCGTCGTCACCGTTGCTCTACCAACCGCGCAGTTTCGCCGTCTTCGTGCAGACCGACAAACGTGTCTACCAGCCCGGAGACACTATTAACTTTAGGGTCATCGCTTTAGACAAGTAAGAAAATTGTCACATCCTCTTCAAAGTATCTTAACGATTGGTTTTACTAACACCAAGAAATTCTGAACCGATTTCTAATGGGCAATCGATGTTATCAGCGCGTTTACTGTTATTTGTAAAGCTATTTCAAAGTTACACAACAACAACGCACAGTCCAACGTCCTAAAGTGAATGTTAGTTTGCCTCTTCTATATTTTCACATTATATACTTCCCTATGCCATTCATGATTTCATGATGTATGATGTCTGAAATATACATACATATTAAAAGATACTGAACAATTGAAATATTTCTAACTTATAAACAAAAGTCATTAAGTACGCAAAGTTACTGCCAAGTACGTAGATACTAACGATTATCAAATAGATACTATTCAGGCTTGATTGACTCCATAAAACATACCTACTACCTGTAAGGTCACGTGTTTAATTATCTCGATAGTTAAACAAAACATTAACGCAATTGTTAATGCGTAACACATCCATCGATTGTTTGACTACCTTCCTATCACTGTGCACCTGTGTCCTTGTTCCATTTAACGAGGATAATGCGATCCAAAGAGCAGTAACGAAGAATTTGCTGGTACTCATAAGACACTTTCATTTTCTGTACCATCGTACGAGAGCTCGTGCGCGTAAGATTACGTATGATTACGAGGCGGTCGTTGACCTGTGCGCTTGCGCAGGTACCTGCTGCCGCTGTCGACGACTGTGGATGTCAGTGTGCTGGACACCGGAGGCTCGCCTATCAGGCAGTGGGCAGCCGCTGAACTGGACCGGGGAGTCCTCACTGAGGAGTTGTTACTCGCTGACGAACCTGCACTTGGGGAATGGACTATACAGGTAATAACTAGCTACCATTATGATTACAGTAAAAAAATACACAAGAGTGAAGTAAACACTTAGCATAACTTATTGCAACGAAACTTTAATCCTGCCTTAAAGAAACATGATGAAAGGACGAGGTGACTTCAAATGTCTCCTCACTTTACAAAAAGCGTTTTTTTTTTTTGTTTTTATTTAGTACCTAAATAGTACTACTACTTATTACTACTACTACGTACAATTTAAAAAAACGCCTACAGCGTACAAAAAAATATACGGATACGCAACCGAAACTTTCATTTTTAACATTTTTGCTCAATGCGGTCGGCTGCATAATAAGTTGAATCTGAGCAAAGAGTACAGAGTAAATATATATGTACCTTTATGATTTTTCACCGACGCGAAGACGTGAGTAAAGCAATTTAAGCATAAATGAATATGTAATTGCTCTAGCTGAGAAGGAAAACAACAATTACGCACTATCTGGTTGCCACTTCCTTATATTGTCTCACTGTGATCAATGAATTAGGGTTTCATAGGTCTGTATGAACGGAACCCTTATAGGATCACTCATGTCTGTCTGTCCGTTTGTCACAATCATTTTGCTCCGACTCGAATGGACCAATTAAGTTGAAATTTGATGCACACATGACTTTCTGTGACCCAAACATGGACGTGTACTCGTAACGTACTCAACCTTTTTTTTTTAAATGTAGTTTTAAAAATTTCAATTTCTACAAAGTGTACCGTGTGTCATATCAAATGCTTAGGGTTACTGTGAGGGTATAAAATAAATAGTTCTAAAGCTATTTAAGAAAAAAGACCATTCCCAAGGGGGGAATGATCTTTTTTCTTAAATAATTATAATATCCGAAACTACTGAGCCCATAATTTGAAAAAAATACAGAAAAATGTTACTGGAAAACCCATAAGAAGTCTATGGTCTTAAAGTAATGTTTTTCAACTACAGTGTTAAATTTGTTCTTAGGAAAAATTCGTCCCAACTGCGGAACCCTTCATTGTGCGTGGTCCGACAAGCACTTGGCCAAACTTTTTTAAATAAGTTTGGTAGTGTTCAATGTGTTTATTTCTATATAATGGGGCCCTCATAAGCTTATTCCTTAGAATGAGTGGGTGTTTTAAATTGGAAAGTCTCCATCTATCTTTTGTTCCTAGATGGTACCCACGTCATTTTTCCAGATTTTACCAACCTCTTAATTATTTGGCCAAAATAGGCTGCTCTGGGTTGAACCTAACCGTAAGGCGAATAATTCAGTTATTTTTTAATTGAAAAAGAATAGACACATTCCCGCTTTATTGTTAATTAACAGTTAAGAAACTTAAATAGATTTTGCTAGATTAACACCGGAAATTGCGATTAGCCTCGAAATCATAACTCTAAAAACTGACCGCCCACTCAAAGATGACCTTACAGATAGGTGTTACGTTTGCATAACGTGTGCAGGTGGAGGCTCGTGGGCAGGAGTACTCGCGGCGAGTGCTGGTCGCAGACTATGTGCAGCCAAGGTTCAACATGGAGATGCACTTGCCCAAGGAGGTTCTCTTCACCGATGGCAGATTCGACATCAACGTTACCTCTAAGTAAATATCTCTATAATATTCTGAACCAGTATTGAACAGTGATACCATTTACAGATCCTTAAATATAATTTTAGATATTTTTGGGCACTTATTTATGTTTTAATGAATTCAAAAAACAAGTCGTCCCAGAACGAACTTTTACGAAAACAATTGCCTATTAAAGAATCCGGTATTAGATTATATATCAGAATCACATAATACCTGAGTTCTAAAATACGAATTTTATGTCATTTTAGTATCAATCAAACCGGATTTTCAAGAATTCATTCTTCTAAGTAATAATTGGATTTGCTGCGAAAAACAACACAGTGTTCTTTAATCAACTGGAATGAACTTTTCTCATCATTCCTCTAAACAAAGGAATTTCCACAGCGAAAGCTGTCTTTTCTCATTACATTACAGAAAAACTCATCACTCGAATTCAATAGAGTAATCATTACGTAAATAAGCAAGAACCGTTTGTAGACGCAACGTTGTCAGTTTTTATCAGTACAATCCAATCAAGCAGCAGCAATAATTTCCTAAAAAAACATTATTGAATAAGCATCGAATCTAGCGCTATTTTTAGATCTCATTGAAGTAGTTATATTAGCGTATAAGATATAATTTACACTGACATAAAATAATATTTACCTATTTATTTACTGATCGTACTTGTTCGTAGTGAATCAGAATGTTACCTCCGTTATATGCTTCGCGGAATCTAATTAGCATCCGCGACCTTTGCATGAATTTCGAAGCAAGGACGACGATTCTACGACTAGGAGCTCCATGTTGTTCTCCTCATCGCTGTCACTGTGGCGAAGTTGTCAATAGTCTCGGACATCACGGCCTGTCGTGCAGCCGAAGTGCGGGTCGCTTAGCGCGGCACGCGAACATTAACGACATCACACGACGAGCTCTTGCCACCGCCGGCGTTCCAGCTGTATTAGAACCCAATGGCTTGGTACGCGACGATGGCAAGAGACCGGACGGTATGTCTTTATTTCCATGGAAGGTGGGTAGGCCTTTAGTGTGGGATGCAACTTGTGTCGACACACAGTGTTCCAAAAGCCTCAAAAAATTTTCCTCTTGGGTTTATTGCATTTATAAGTCAAGAAACGTATTTAAAAAGCACGAGTAGAACTCCCACGTATTTATCTCTTTTAGTTTTTTTTATATAAATTCACGAAAAAGACGTGACTTTTCCATGAAAAAAATGAATATCGGTTCTCAAAAAGTAGTTGTTCAAGATAATAATTTGAAATTAATATTATTAATAGAGCTCATTTGAGAGCATATTTACACGTTTTTTTTTTTTTAATCTCTTTTAGTTTCGGAGTAAAAAAATATTTTCTTATTTTTGTTTTTATTTTTTTTCTCCGCAAAGACGCAAAAGTGCGACTTAGGACTAGAACTGAGATATTGTCCACAATAAGGTCTATTACTCATAAAAAAATCAAGTCGCACTATTGCGGCGTTTAGGAGAAACAGGTGTTTAAATCTTAAGGTCAAATAATACACTCCAGGGTTGTCACTCTCTCCGGCGGGATCTCATGGCGGCATGGAGAGTGCGATTGTCGCAACCCAGCGCTGGGCACGCCACAATTGTGGCGATAAGTCCCCTCTTTGAGGAGTGGCTAGAGAGGCGCCACGGCGTCCTCACCTTCCGCCTGACGCAGGTCCTCACCGGACATGGTTGTTTCGGGAGGTTCCTGTTCAGGATAAAGCGGGAGGAAACGCCCGGGTGTCACCACTGTGTGGATCGCCCGGAGGACACGGTGGAGCATACGGTGGAGGTCTGCCCAGCTTGGGCGGAGCACCGCCGTGTCCTCACGGAGGCGATCGGCGGCGGCGATCTCTCGCGTCCGGCCCTGGTTCAGGCCATGGTCCGGAGCGAGAGTGCATGGGAGGCCGTCACCTCCTTCTGCGAAGCAGTAATGCTCGCGAAGGAGGAGGCGGAGCGCGCGAGGGAGAGGCAAAATGCGCCCCCTCGCGCCCCTAGTCGCCGCAGGAGACGCCCCGGGCGTCGGGAGTCGCGAGCCGACTTCCGGCCACCGTAGGCGCGGGCTTGCGGACGGTGAGCAATGGGTAGCTCGCCGTCCGATAGGGACCAGGCCCGGGTCGACGGCGCGTTGTGTTCCACGCGCGCCTCAAAGAGATGTCAGCACCAACTGACGGGGTCCGGAAGGGCCAATGCCTGCCGGGGTCGCGGGTTTGTCTGAAAGGGATATCGCGACCTCGGCACACAGGCAACGGAAGGAATACGGGTGGGTTTTAGTCAGTAAAAGTCTGACACGCCCTCCCGCTCCACCCAGAGCGGGATAAGTTATTTGATAATTTCCCATCCTCAAAAAAAAATAAAAAAAAGGGTTGTCACTCTGAGGTCAAATAAATAAATACATATTTTATTATGAAATGTGTATTGCATGGACGTCTCGCTCAAACTATAGATTTACAGAGCATATAATAATTATATATATATATAGTGTTTTTTTTTTATTTGGGACATAAGGAAATTCATAACCATATGAGATACAGAGAGACTGTCTTAGGAAACATTTATTTTTGATTTGGAAAAAAATGGCATAAAAAAATTTTTGGTCAACCGCGAGTTGGCCATTGAGTAATTTTGATGAAAAAATGTTTTGATGATTGTATCGGAAGAAAAAAATCTGGACAACGGAAGTTAGTCAAATCTAATGAAAATATTTTAAAAATTCAAATTTATAAAAGGTCAAACAAAGTGACAGCCCTAGCATTAATTTTCAAAATTCTATTTCTCCTAAACGCCGCAATAGTGCGACTTGATTTTTTTATGAATAATAGACCTTATTGAGAACAATATTTCAGTTCTAGTCTCAAGTCGCACTTTTGCGTCTTTGCGGAGAAAAAAAATAAAAACAAAAATAAGAAAATATTTTTTTACTCAGAAACTAAAAGAGATTAAAAAAAAAAAAAAACGTGTAAATATACTCACAAATGAGCTCTATTAATAATATTAGTTTCAAATTATTATCTTGAACAACTACTTTTTGAGAACTGATATTCATTTTTTTCATGGAAAGGTCACGTCTTTTTCATGAATTTATATAAAAAAAACTAAAAGAGATAAATACGTGGGAGTTCTACTCGTGCTTTATAAATACGATCCTTGACTTATAAATGCAATAAACCCAAGTGGGAAATTTTTTGAGGCTTTTGGAACACTGTGCGACACTCTTGCGCCAACCCATCTTCCTAGCTCAGCGTGCTGTGCTGGTGCTGCTGCTGCGGCTGCAGAAAACCGCAAGCAGCGTAAGTATAATAACCTCACTGGTAATTATATTTTCGAGCCGTTTGGGGTTGAAACCCTCAGGCCGTGGGGTTCGAGTACTCACGGCCTCTTTAGAGAAATCTCCAAACGGCTATTTGACACTTCCCGTGACCCAAGGGCTGGTTTTTACCTTGGGCAGAGACTAAGCATTGCCATACAACGTGGCAATGCGGCCAGCCTCTTGGGTACATTACCAGTCGACAGCGATGCGGATGAATTTTTCGATGCTATATTTTAGTTTGTAAATAGTTTTAGTTAAGTTAGTATATAATTTTACTACTTTTATTAATTAATTAGTTATAAGCTGTTTGTACCCACATGTAAATAGTTTAAAAATAAATATGTTGAGAAAATAGAGGCAAGTCGTTATGTAATATAAAAATAACTTTCAGGCACTTCAACGGTCTACCAGTTCGTGGTGAACTAACCATATCTTCCTACCCCGTGTTCTTCTCCAATGTCTTACAACCGGTAGTCGCATCACCTACTAGGAAAGTAATCGACATCAACGGTCAGGCGCAAGTAACGTTTGACCTCAAAACTGACCTAGACCTGGCTGAGGACGCTGCGAGGCCGCTGGTCGTGGAGGCTGTGATTGAGGAGAAAGATACGCTGATAAAACAGAATGTTACGTCGAGAATACTGCTGTTGAGAACACCTTATAGGCTGAAAGTGTCGGCGCCTGATTACTTTAAGCCTACTCTGCCGTATATCGTACAGGTAAACACGAACTAAATAATTAGGCATATCGCTTTTAATAATTCGTTTCTACGCAGTGTCCGTAAAATAAAATTGCCGTCTGATAGTTTTTGTATGGATGAAATGGCAAAAATTAAAAATTCTACTTAAGTTCCTTCCAAAATTAAATCCTCGGATATCTGGCGTTGATAAAATCAGTCCTTAGTGGACGATGCTGTCTATCATGATGAATAATTGACTTTAGAATAAGACTTTCTTGAAACATGATACAGGTACCAGCCGTGCTATTCTGTAAACATCTCACCGTGAAGAGTAAGGTGAACTGAGCATTAAGTGAGCTGTCTATAGTGTCAATCCCTAGCTTTAGGTGTAATGACAGCTCACTCCACGCTCACTTCACCCAAGTTATCACGGTGAGATGTTTACAGAATAGCACGGCTGGTTTTCTTATGCCACATTAGAACAAATATTGATTTATGCGATACTCTTCAGAATGTTCCGAGCCGAGTGTTTGATTATATAAGAACAAACAAATGACGAACTCAGGAGACAGGAAATCTTAGTGGCTGATGACGTCTTTCTTATTCCGACGAAAATATCAAAAATTAAATAATTATTTGACAGATTGAAGTAGTGGATCCGTCTGGGCAAGTAATGTCCGCGGATGGGGACGTGACAGTGGAACGCCTGTGGGACGACGGAGCCCCGGTCAACGTCACCACCGTGGCGCTGCAGAAGGGCATCGCGACTTACACCCTCGTGCCGGACCACGCACACGTCAACTCGACGCTCAACTTAGTGGTAACATTTGGTTATTTTCTTTTAGGCTTGACGGCTCTATTTGGCTCGCCTTAATACAACACTTTCTTTCTTTCTTTTTCGTGTGGTTAGTGACTAACCTGGTGGCACAGTTTTCATGCCGCCTATCGGCCTCTGACTTGGCTTCACATGCCGTCGAAAAATATCTCTTTGAAGCAAGTAAAAATTGTACAATACGCACATGAATCCGAAAAGTCAGAGGAGCCTTGGGTTGGAACCCGAGACCACCACTGAAACTCACTTTATACATACAGATCGTCTGAACTGAAGATCCTGTACTATTTTATCAGCATATTTGAAAATTATCGTTTATTATGCACTAGAGCAAGCTGTGCTGCACGGTGCTCTATGTCAAGAGAGAACAGCAAATTATGAAAACTCATTCAACTTCACAAACTCTTCCCTATCTCCTACAGTGGGTTCATTAATATTTGACCCGTGACTCGATTAGTAGCACTGAATTTTACAGTCATGTGATTGGTAGTACTGTTCTATCAGTCGCCATTTTGAACTCTATTACTATTGAAACTTAGACTACATACAGATAGCATTTAATTTGTGGAATTTGCCCTACATAAAATACTAGTTTTCAGCTGCATCCGGTTAGAATGGAAGCCGACCCCAACATAGTTGGGGAAAGGCTACGCAGATTGATTGAATTTGCCCTAAATCGAATCTCAAGCAATGATTTTGTCAATGATTGTTTTTGCGCCAACAGGTAAAATACAAAGAAGTATCGGAACGCGTGGTAAACGTACAAAGGAGCGAGTACTCATTCGGACAGTTCCTGACGGCTGCGATACTTACGCGCGGCACTGGCGTGGGAGACGAGATGCGCGCGCGCATCACCGCGACTGAGCCCATGGACATGGTGCACTACGCTGTTATTGGACGAGGAGACATTATTATTGCTAAGACTGTTGAGGTCAGTTTGAATGGTGTTGTATGCAGCAGCGCTTATAATACATATTCGTCTTTTAGTAGAGGTGTAAGTGCTGCACCTTGAAGGCACGACTCTATACCTTTCCATTGGTTTAGGTAATTAAATAAAGATAAACAAATCGTATAAAGGGTTTTCTAGATGACACTTTCTTGTTTAAATATACGATAAAATCAAATTCAATTTATGTTAGATTTTTACAATAGTATCCTGTTTTATTTACATTAATAAAACAGGATACTATTGTAAAAATCTGTTAAACTTTATAATTTATTCTTAAACTACTTTTTATAAATGTATCTGCTTGAGCACAATTTTTTTTGATAAATTTATTGTAATAATATAATATTTTGTAAAGAGCCCAAACGCTAAACGTCAACGAATTATAACGTTGCTAAATTGAAGAGTACAACTGTGACGTAGCATGACAACTAAAGTAAGGGGTATTAGGTTTAGTCGGTTACTTGACAGCTGTCTACTCACGTGTTTTTTTTGTTTACCTTTATTTAACTACCTAAACCTATGGAGTATAGTAGAAATATGTCCATGAAATTTTCATAGAAATTGTTTCACTAGAGTAGAGCCTGTCTGCAGCCTTAAATACTGCAGCTGCCAGTTTACTTTTTCAGTTTTAATGAAAAAAAATCATAACCCGTGCGAGTCATTGATATTTGTTTTATTCTAATGCACAGCACGCCAGGGGTGCTGGCATCATATAAAAGATATTAAAATTGTTTCCACGATACATACTCTCCAAAGGTTGACTGGTAAAAAATGCCTTTGGCATTAAGTCCGCATCTGTACATTTCTGTGCTTGAAGTATTAAATAAATAATACTCTTGCCAAGCAAAAAAATTACGAATCAAGTGAGACAGCACTTTTCCTCCTTGCAACTTTACATTAATCTCCCACTGTCCGCAGTTGAGCCCAGCTCGCCGCAGCGTGGACGTGACAGTGTCGGTGACGTCACGCATGTCCCCGGGCTGCGTGCTGGTGGCGTGGTACCCGCGCCTCGACGTCAACAACTTGCTCTCGGCCGCTGTGTATGCTCCACACACCAACTTGCTGCAGAACGATGTATGTGCTCATGTAGACTATCCTTCACGTGTCAGTATGACGAACACATACGAACACGCACGAACGATCCCGACCTTTCAAGTACTAAGGGAGCGCGCAGACTGAGTGCGAGTTAGTCTACGTACGTATAGTTCCGACGTCCGAACTTGTTGGGATTTTTCGTGCGTTAAATGCGATATCACCTGAACACAACCTATTTGACGGAGAAAAACGTATTTAGTGTACGCACTCAATTCGTACGACCACGATCATTATGTTTACATACGATACAAATTCGGGTCCAAAGTGCGCGCGGCCTAAGATTGACAGCTTTCTACCAGATGACGCGGAGCGGGGAGCAATAAAAATCCACCGATAGAATTGGTTCATTTTCAATATGAGGCAATTCTATTTGGGTTGATTTTTTGCTCGCTCACTGCTTCGCTTCCTTACACAGCTCCACCGCTGAAAAGTCAGCCTGAAAGCGTATTTTAGATAAATAAGTGTATACCTACCTACGTCATTGTTTAAAAAGCTTCGCAAGTTGTCGAAGAATTTAAGAAAATTTTAATAGGAATATAAGTTATCTACATGAAACTTCAGCCATTCTTAGACGTCTACAGTTTCGAGTACTGAAGTGTCCATCAACAGTCTACGTAACTCGTCACTTCTTCACAGATCACTGTATCCCCGGTATCGAGCAGCGGCGCGGGCACGAAGCCCAACACGTTGATAGAGCTGCGCGTGTCGGGCGACGCGGGCGCATACGTCGCGCTGTTAGCAGAAGACGTGAAAGCTATACAAGCTGGACTTGCTAGCCATAATGGACTCGGAAATGGACTTGATCTGCACACGGTAAGTTATTTGTTTATTTAATAGTAATAGTATTTTTTTATAGTAATAGTAATTTATTTTTCAAACATTGTACACATTACATCAATGAGGTCTGGACCCCTGAACTAGGACATTCTGTATGACAGGGGTTAATGCCTTTGCATAAGTACGAACTGAACAAAGTCTTAGTATTATCTGCCTGTTTGTCTTTGGGTGGTACAGAGACAATATCAGCAAAGCTAGACTGGATTCGGATGATGGAGGACGGATTTTCTGTCGCAACTTGGGAAAGAAGACTTAAGGCGACTTTAACCGACTTTTAATGATTTTATACTGAAGATCACGTCTAAACGAGTAGTGTTAATTATTTGGAAAAAATATTTGTAATAGCATTTTTTTAATAACTTAATATAGAAATATTTTAGATTAAAATTATATTACATAGTGAAATTAATTCGTATGTCTAACGCTGATAAAAAACTGAGAATCACGCAAAATCTACCAAGCGTTTTTTCTTGAATCCTTCACCATTTTAAAGATATTTTCATTATTAATCTTTTAGTATACGTGTTTTATTAAAATACCATAACGCGTCTAATTTGGGACAGCGCTCCTTGATGGGCGAGTCCTATTACTGGCTGGACGTTCGACGCGTTGCGTGAGCTCAGTACAGAACACGCAAGCTAACCACTCAAGGTCACTGGCATATATATGCGTCTAAACTATCTTTAGCAGTAGACTAATCTCGGCTTGAATAACTGAACGTATCGCGTAAACTATACCTAATATTTATCACCTACTAGCTTCTGCCCGCAACTTCGTCTGCGTTTAACGTATCCTTTGCCCTAACCCAGGTCATGGTCTACCTATGTGCCAACTTTCATCCAAATCCGTTCCGCCATTTTAGCGTGAAAGCGTAACAAACAAACTCACTTTCTCATTTATAATATTAGTTAAGATAAGGAAAACATCCACAAACGGTCCTTAACAATTAATATTTGTT
Organism: Agrochola circellaris; assembly: GCA_914767755.1. NCBI lineage: Eukaryota > Metazoa > Arthropoda > Insecta > Lepidoptera > Noctuidae > Agrochola > Agrochola circellaris. The sequence goes on along the minus strand of OU611846.1, from coordinate 9,486,497 downwards.
CTCAGGTTGAGCGCGAAGTAGAAAGCTTTAGCGGTCTATCGCATTCAGTATTCAAACATGAAGACCATCTGCCCGGCATGGGCTTGGATTTGGGAGGATACACTGCTTCCGATGTTTTCAAAGTAAGTATTTCACCTGCACCCGGATATTTGCAAAATACCATAAACTTAGCCAAGTTTACGTTATACAACAAAATTCTTATTTTCAGAACGCAGGTGTTGTCATACTAACAGACGGTGTAGTCGTTAAGGGTAGTTCAGGCGGTAAGTCACTTTACCTATTTCAACAGTTACTAATCGTTCACTTCTAGATAGTCGTTACCTCCCTTCCCGCTCCCCACACACCGCAAACAAACAAACACACAAAACAAACGACGATAACAAACTCGCTATCCGTACTAACCAGGTCTGACGTGAGGCGCTGTGTGAGGAAGTGGGAAGGGAGGTAACGGCTATCTCTAAGTTAATGGCTAGTACCTATCAAATCTTTACTATTTAATAAACGACGAAAAAGTGTTAATTTTCATTTGGTACATTCCATTGCCAACTTTAGGATGCATATCCGGTACGTCTTCCCTACCGTTACTGCGCCCCCCGGTCTATTCCTTGATGTGACCTCTGTACAGTATAGCCCCATGAAGCATAAGGTTTCGGGGGCTAGTGCAAATCTTAGAGTTCATTAGATTTATCGAGTCTGGTTAAACCAAGGTGGGGTCGGTGCATTTAATTCATTTATTGGTATTTCTCAAAAGCAGCCCGAAGTATGGATTTGTACTCGGTCGATAATATAGGCCTGGTATCATGGGATTTATAGGATAAATGTGGATGAACTTTTGAGGTAGGTATTATTATAGAAAGTTAAGTTAAAGAACGATTTACTAAGCTATCCTGATCCTCGCAGGTTCCCCTCCAACGCCGGCCCCCCTAGAGACGGGCACGCGCGCCCCGCAGGCGGGCCCCTACGCCTTCAGCCGACTGCCGCCGCCGCCGTCACCGAGATACTACCTCACGGTATCTCCACAACCTACCTGGATGCTCGCCAATCTTACTATCGGGTAAGTTAATTAATTCATCTGAGTTTCTGAAAAAAAATCCCGACAGTGTTTAATGTTTATTCATAACTTCTGATTTGTTTTCGAAAGGCCTAACAAAAAACCAAGTAATCATAATCCCCAGATCTTTGTGGAGCCAACTTAGCTCCATCCAAGCTCAACTCACACACGAGGCTCGGTCGGGTCGGCAGGATAATGCAAGGAATTACAATATATACAAGCCCAGTTATTATGATATCTTTCAGATATCACACTTACGACATATCAGTGATTTGAAAATCAGCCATTCATCCAGATCAAAATTTTTCCGATGACATGTTTAGTTGGCTGCTACCAAATACAAAATGTTTTAATTGCCCACAGCAACGACGGAAAAGGAGCAAAGGAACGTTGGACGTCAGTAACTCCTGGCGAGTTCTCTATCGGCGCATTTTCCGTGCACCCGACCCTAGGCCTCGGGTTAGCTTCACCTCAAAAGTTCACTACTTCCGTCCCATTGTCTATGGCTGCCGAACTACCCGCCACGTTACAAAGAGGAGAAATTGTGGCTGCAATCATTATCTTGAAGACGACGCTAGCAGTCGACACGTCTGTCGAGGTCACATTCTACAACAGCGATCAATATTTCGAATTCGAACCTCTCGACAACGAACTCGATTCAGCGAAAAGTAAGCGGACAATTATTTTTAAAACCGACATCAAAAAAAGAGGAAGTCATATGTTCGTCTGTATGTTTTTTTTGTGTATCTTCTTTTTGTGTGGTTAGTGACTTACCTGGTGTCAGAGTTTTAAAGCCGGCCATGGGCCTCTGACTTGCCTTCACATGCCGTCGAGAAATATCTCTCAGGTTCATCACCATGTTTTTTTTTTTTTTGTGTATATATCAAAGGTATAGTCAAATTACTCAGCCTCACGTCAGTGGTAACATTAGCACTATGAAAGTCGTCCTTACTGCTACGACATTAAGGCTCTGTCCATGTCAAATTATGATCACTGCTGTGCGGTTAACTGTACGTAAAAGTGCAACTAGATTGTGATCTAGAGTGTTCCCGAATTACTTTCATCGGTCGATCATCGTTTATATGTTATATAAGCGATCAAAATTAACTGGTGTGCGTCGACCGACCGGAATGTAGTTGGACCTTTAATACTATTGTTTTTTTTTTCGACCCGATTATTATTGTCGCCTCAGAAATCTTACCGATCGATGCTGTATGTGCTTATCTATAGTTGTAGTCACGTAAAAAGAACGCTGAGCGACAGTGCAGGGGATGTGTCTGCGCACGGGTACAGTCGCGTCCTAAAGTACTAGGCTATTCTGCCAGAGTTGCGAGTTTGTCCGAAAGTGTTATCGCGACGGCACACAGGCAACGGAAGGAACACGGGTGGGTTTTAGTCAGTAGAAGTCTGACACGCCCTCCCGCTCCGCCCAGAGCGGGAGAAGTTATTTGATAATTTCCAACTACCAAAAAAAAAAAAAAGGTCTGTTCCCGAATTACTATCATCGATCGATCATCATCAATAGCTTCCACTAATATTTGTATGTCATCAATGACAAAACATAGTGCGACATGTATAATAATTATTAGACCTTGACCTTAACCTACCTATGTTTTACAAATAAAAAATTCCGATTCTGATTCTGATCATTAATGTTATATAGGCGATCAAAATTAACTGGTGTGCGTCGACCGACCGGAAGATTATTACATTAATATTGATAGCCCATTGAGCTGTTCTACTGAAATTTTGTAGACTCTAACCAAACTACAACCTTCCTCAGAGATCGAGTTATTCCGTCGCGTTCGCGTCACAGTGCCAGCGCGCGGCTCCGTCAGTACCGCGTTCTTAGTGAGCGCGGTGCGCACCGGGGACGCGCCCGTCATCGTGGAGGCCAGCGGGAACGGCGTGTCCGACTCGCTCTTCAGGACCATTCAAGTAAAGGTACGAATTGAAGGTTCCACATATGTCTACCGTCAAAAGCCATGTAATCTGTGTTCGTAATTTATTTTCCAAACATTTAAACAAACACGAGTTTTACGAAAAACAACTGTAAAGGCCTAGACATAAGGGTCAGTTTAATCTCGTTTCTCATTGACGTCCCTTTCACGGTGCGTTGGACAAACAGTGCTACTGTTACTTACTTACTTACTTACCGACCAGTTATTAAGTTGTCTTTGATTAATAAGCCCTTTATCCTCGATCAATAGTGAAGAACACCTCATGCATCTAGTCATGTCGTCCTTTAAGATAACTTTAAGTTAACTCCTGCGACGAATCACCACCTCGCACCCATATCAACACTTCTAACTTTCAATGTGTTACACAGGATGGCTACGAAGAAGACCTATTCTCTTGGAGTCTGCTCGACGCTCGCCGCGGCGTCGCTCGAGCCAACGTAACGCTCGACGTGCCTGCGGGCATCAAGGCCGGGCCCACCTCCCTGCAGGCGACAGGCGACCTGCTGGCCGGAGCCCTGCAGGCGGCGAGGGAGCCCCCGGCGCCGTCTGCGGACCCCGCGCATGCTGTGAGGCCGCTTGCATTGGCTTGTGTGCTGCTTGACTATTTGCAGGTTTGTGGAAATAAAATGATTTTACCAAATTTCTTAAAAAAGAACATGTGATAGGTATTATTTGCAACGAAATAAAATTCATGCCTTCTTCATGCCTGAACACACATTTCGCCAGTTATGTCGAGGAAATGACAAAAAGATGAATAGGGGGCGAGCCTATGTCCATCAACCGGGCACAAATCTGATTTCAGACTGCCATTGAATATTTTTTTATGGAAAACTGACCCTGACTACGGACTAACGAACCCGAGCCTAGACTAACGAAGCAGTCTGTTATCTAAAGCTTGAAAAAAACTTTAATTCAAATACCTAAGTACCTTAGTCGTTATTTTTTCTTCCATATTTAGGCTTCTGGTCAAGAAGAGGTAGCGACAACAAAGGAAGCACGGGAACTGGCAGCGACCGGTTATCAGCGACTGATGGCGTACCGACGACCTGACGGGTCGTTTGCGACTGAAATGGACGCAGATGCTGAGGGAGACGTCTGGTGAGTAGAAGCAGTTTTTAATTACAAAATATGGTCCTGACTTATCTTCAGTCGGCTGAACTATTTTTTTTCAACATAGCTGAAAAGTATGTGTCCAGTGTCTGTAATTATATCGGCACCCATACTAGACCATGCAAATTGGAATACAGCAATGCTGTTTGGAGCAAGAAATAGTTTGGTGGTAGGTATTAGTTTAAAACCTCCCTAGATGAGCTCCTTCATAAGGAGCTTTCACTCTAAGTTTTACCACCATTTGTGAATTACAACACAGGTTTGGTAAGTGTGACCTCAGGTCCATACTCTCCAAGAGGCAAGACGGGGTGAAGCGAGCGCGATAGTGTGGATGGCGTCCTCGCCTCCTCCCGTTGTCTCTCGCCTCGCCTCGTGCGCGCTCCGCTCACTTTCGGTTTTTTGACCGGACTCAAAGGACGCAAGGCGTGAGGCGTGACGGGCAACTGAATTAAACGAAAGTGTCGATGGGTAGCACTCGTGTAGCCTCCGCTTGTCGCGGCTCGTGCTAGGGCCTCTACGAAGCGCACTCGCGAGAGTGTTGACCCAGGGTTACATAAGTGTCTGGAGAACCGATAGAGGTGCTTGCATTTTATTTGGGCCCTGTATTTTATTACGAGAAAGATCAAAATATAACGGTATATTCCCAGGATGACAGCCGTAGCGACCCGCTGGCTGTCCCGCTGCTCGCGCTACATCTCCGTGGAGCCGGTGGCGGCGCGGCGCGCGGCGGCGTGGCTGGCGCAGGCGCAGCTCGCTGACGGCGCCTGGCCCGCGCCCGCGCCCGGCGCGCGCGCCAGCCCGCACGCGCAGGCGCCGCTCCCTCTCGCGGCCTATGCGCTCGTGGCGCTGCACCAGACTAAGGTAGATCACGGTATAACAATAACCGGTGTCGCGTCGCGCTAGTCTGCACGGAGCTTGAAGCAGTTCAAATTTATATTTTTGGTAGCTTTTTTGACTTTGTTCAAAATTGCTGGCACTTCAATTTTAGTCTAATATTGATCTGGTGTTGGAATTTTTGTTAACCGTTTATTCCTCGATAGGTTAAACTAAAATGTCTTCGAAATTATTGAAGCTTAGGTTAATTAAAGTAAAAATTTTTTTTTTTTTTTTTTTTTGAGTTTATTTACACGAAACATTACTTTTCAGGGTAGTGATGTCTTATACAAGAACAACATCAACAAAGCAGTTGACTACATAGTGCGAGGCTTGTCTCCGGAACTGGACGCGTATTCTCTGGCCCTGGTCGGAGGAGCACTGGCGGTGACGAGACATCCACAGCTCACGCAGACCTTGGAACTGATGGACAAATACGCCAACACTACAGGTATTACACAGGCTACAGGCTAATTGTTTTACATATAGCTTAGCTGTTAACGCGCAAATGGGCCTAAAAATAGTGGTTACGCTTACTCCAGTTGCATAATAGAAGCTGGAGAAACGTACGGCACGAGCCCAGTTAAAAAGCCGATAAAGACACTTCAAGGCGTCTTTCAAAAAACTTTATTTCATCCACAGGTTCCACCCTATTCTGGTCACGAACTCTATCGGGCAACGAGTGGCGCAACCCATGGCTTAAAGGCAACAGCCTGGAGGCTACCACGGCCGCCTGGGGGCTGCGCGCGCTGCTGGCCGCGCGCCTGCCCGACGGCGCCGCGCCCGTGGCGCGCTACCTGCTGGGCGCCTACCTGCCGCACGACCCGGACCCCGAAGTGGTGAGTGCTGGCAGACATACTACTAGCTGAGTACTTCACTAGTAGAAGAGGTCTTCGTGATATTCACTTAGACCTCTTCGGAAGAGCTCTAAGGAGCTCGTCCAGGTAATAAATGTTCAAGTGTAAAAGTCTAGAAGCCACCACCCAGTGCTTCCCGTGACCAGTGGATTCTCACAACCGTCCAGGTCAGTCCACCTTGTGGAAGCCCAGGTACCCGGGCTGGCCATAAACAAAGTGCCAATATTCTAAACTTGGAGGTAGTCTGAAGAAATAATATCTTTAATTTATTTTTTTATTGTTATTTTTCAGATGGACTCGTTGGCACAATATGCGGAAACAGTGAAAACTTCTTCGAAGCTCCGCGTGTCGGTGAACGTTACCGGATCTGATGAGGCGAGGCAGTTCCAGATCGGAGAGAACAACGCCCTCGTCATACAAACGAAATCGGTAAGAAATCGCTTTTCACACCCCACTTTCTTTTAATCTACAAATTATCTATTTAGATTTATCTATTTATTAATTCTCGTTATTCAAGGTTGGTAAAGGTTTTCTCGGGATCTAGGTCATATATTTTGCGTCCCATTGCAATCCACTTGGTAAAGATTTTAAGAAGCAAACTATAGTAGATTGTTTGCCAAGGGAGCAAACAACTATTTTGAAGGCGAAAGTGTTTCTTTGAATCCAGAGCGGAGCGAGGGGTTCAAAGTACGTCACTCGAGCTTCAAATAGTGTTACTCCAGAGGTAAACATTCTACTTTTTATCACCTTATGAGAAAAAAAAACGTCTGCGGTCCGACCCCCAACAGATACGAAGTTTCTTTCTCATGTAGGATTTAAAACAAAAACAAAAAGTTCGCAGTCTTGTTTAAATTTTGACCTCACCATCGGATTTAGCACCCTCGAAAACTATGAAAACAACACCCATGAAGAAAAATTTTAAAATTTTCGCAGCCGCCATCATGGATTTTCGTTTTGACTTCACTATCGGCTTTAGCACCCTTGGAAACCATGGAAGTTACACCCATGATGATAAATTTGAAAATTGTCAGAGGTAACATCTTGGTTTTACATTTTGACCAAATTCACACTTTCTCGCTCTCTTGCCAGCCTGTTACTTGTTCATATGAATGTAACTTTTAGTAACAATATCCACATTCAAAATTCAAATCACTTTTAGTCCCTAGGGATTAAAAATCCATTTTGGTCCCTGTTTACGAAGAATAAACTAGCTCTTTTTGAATAGATGTGAAAAAAACAAAGTTTTATACACAAGTAAACCAGCCGAAGTATAGTGGTCTGTATACCGTATAAGTTCCGCGTCACATAGTTATGCCTTTCGGATTCACAATTTCGGGAGAGTTGGTGAAAAGGGGGTTTTTTTCTGCGGGCGGTTTTACTGGGCAGTATTGATTCAAAAAGTGCTTAATTTAAGCTTTACTCTAGAGAAACAGATTTTTGCTCTACTCTGTATGTAATAAACTAAACTACCTCATTATTTTTCCCACCAGATTCGTAGTAGCCGGTCAATAAGTGCGGTGACGGAGGGCCGAGGCCTAGGGCTCGTGGGTCTATCGGCCCGCGGCGCCACCAACGTCACGGCACCGTGGCCGAGATACACTCTCGACCCTAGAGTAGACCAGGTGTCTACGAAGGATAGACTGCAACTGTCCGTCTGCTTTGGGTGAGTAATAAAAGCTTATTTTTACAACAGTATTGAAAAAAACGGGAAAACAATCCACATACTTATAAAAAAGAAGACTAAGGGCTTCAAACGAGTTTTAAGTAATGTTTGAGTTTTGAGTGAGGTTCTGTAATACGGGCCTTCTTAGGACATTGCCAAAAGATATGGTCAAGACAGGTGCCCAAGCAGCTGGAAGTGCAGGTGAACGTAGTACTAAGTTGACTTACCCTTAAGTCGTTACAAATAGGATCTCTATTGTTCAGAAAGCAGGTATTTATTGAGACAACAGTGAGGGAATGACTAAAGATCAAAAAACAGTGCAGATCAAAAAACTTTGTAGAGATGGTGACTCGACTAATTCAAAACAATTGAAAGGCACATTAGTAACTTTTCCACACGGTGCAACGAAGTAACATCTAACAAAAAGACACAATATTATTTATCGAGTCAGTAAGAAATTAATACAAAATCTCATTTACAGGTTCGTGGCGCAAGGAAATGAGACGGAAAGCGGGCTGACATTACTGACTGTCCAACTGCCATCGGGATATTTAGCAGACATAAACACACTCACGGAATTGACGGTAAGCACGAAATTATACCTACGCAATATCAACAAGACCGGTAATTCACCAGAGCTCTGCGAGGAAGCAGAGCGGTGAGCGAGGAAAAAAACCAGTAATATAATTGCTTTATACTTATAGGTTACTAGCTGCCCGCCCCGGCTTCGCACGGGTAGCACTATGTACTTATCTACGGCGCACGTACCTACCCACCCTACCTACCCTACCCACCCTACCTACCCTACCTACCTACCTACCTACCCTACCTACCTACCTACCCTACCTACCTACCTACCCTACCCACCCTACCTACCCTACCTACCTTACCTACCCTACGTACCTTACCTACCCTACCTACCCTACGTACCTTACCTACCCTACCTACCTACATACCCTACCTGCCTACCAACCTACCCTACTCTACTAAATTCACATTCATCAAATGCGTTAACTGACCAACGCGCGAAGTTAAAATAGTCGTTAAGTTTTTTTAAATTTTCCATTTTTCTACGCAATTTTCTTCTTTTTTTTTCTGTATTATTCTTCTCCTTACAATAACAAACACAACAAAAAAAGAATTAGCGAAATTGGTCCAGCCGCTCACGCGTGATGGCGTTACCAAGGGAAATAGGGATTGATTTTTATATATATAGATAGATAGATAGATTGGTGGTCACTGCAAAATGTCTTACTTCCATTCAAACTTTCTTCGCCTATTTAGTCCTCCTCTTTCATAAAAGCTCACATTCGGTACAAAAGGAACTCCAGTGCGTGTGCTGTGTGTGTTCATGCTTCTAAAGCCAGCGGTTTAGGCTGTGCGTTGTCTGTCAGTGAATTAATTTGAGATTTATAAGTTAGCCCAGCTTTCTAATTACGCAACACATTTTCGTTAACAATTCCGACTAATCTGTTTCAATTTGACAGGTCAACAACTTTCATGGTGTTATTTACGTTGTTGAGCAGATTTTTTTTCGAACGTAAGAAGCAATGGATTAGCAATCTGTATCAAAACGATTCAGATTCTGATTGATCGTGTATTACGTAATTAGGGTACAGGTTCGTAACAGGAACTTTTTCCCGCAGTGATTTTTTTTTCGTACACTGGATAAATGGAATGGAATTTTCAACGCTTTGCTTAGTGCCGAGGGTTGAAAATCCAACTGTGTTTTTTCAACGCTCGGCTAATATCGAGAGTTGAAAAAAAAAAATCCCACCGCGATATTTTTACGTCCGTGCGAACGTGGGCTTACTGTGTATTACGTTCCCAGGCGGTGCGGCACGTGGTGTGGGCGCGCGTGTCGGCGGGCGGCGCGCGCGTGCAGGCGGCGGTGCGCGCGGCGCGCACGGAGCGCTGCGCCACGCTGGCCGCGCCGCGCGCGCTGGCTGTGGCGCGCCAACGCCCGGCCTGGGCCAGCATGCAGGACCTCTATGACTCCAGTCAGTATACATTATTCACAGACTTCCTCGTTAATCGTACTTCTTTACTATTGACCTACCTAGTGACCGGAGTAAGAGAATTTCAGTTTCTTGTAGGTTTGTCGTTCCTAAAACGTTCTAAAAAATACTAAGTAGGTATACGCCGAGACCTTATTCCGCACCCCTAGACTAACTGAAGCACAATAAACCTTCATTGACTGCCTCGTTGGTCTAGTAGTCGCGACTGTTGAGCGTGGAGCTCTGGGTTTGATTTCCAGTTCGTGGAAAATGGTATTGGATGAAAAACCCAATCAATACCATTTTCCACGAACTGGAAATACGAAACTGGAAACCGACAGGAATTTCTCAGTAGCATTCCGAAGTATCGAAGGATATATAAGCCCGAACTATCGACAGTAGCGTTAACTCTACCACATGGGACTGACGAACTGTACCTACTTGCGAAATAGGATAGGAGATACCTACTTATTTGTGTATCTCAAATCATGCGAACTATCATCATTAATTTCCTGGTTACAATTTCCATCACCCCGCAGGTCACCGCGCGCGCGTGTTCTTCTCCCCGCAGCCCGCGAGCGCGTGCGACGTGTGCCGCGCGTGGGCGTCGTGCGCGCGCGCGTGCGGCTCCAGCGCGCAGCAGGTGTCGGGCGGCGCCGGCGAAGCGCGCGCCGCGCCCGACGCCGCGCACGAGCACGTGCTCGCTCCTGTCGTCATGCTGCTCGCCACTGCACTGCTCCTGCTACGTTACTGAACATCTACCTATGTTTCTGGGACTAACATTTAGATAGTGTGCTGTTAATATTGTGTGAAGTGCATGTTACGAACAGTTTAATATGGACGCCTATTCTAGGCCGCTCATCTCCGCCGACTAGTTTTATTGAAATGCTCAATATATTGAGTACTTCACAGCAATGCCGCTATGTATCTTGTAATCTGAGCACGCACCGGGCCGTCAATGTTATGTGGCTGCACGATATTTGGCTTCTTCGGTCGGTTCTTGGTCTAATTTCCTGATCAAAGCTAAAATCACAAACTTAGTACCTAAATATTTTTTATGAAAATCCGGAGATGTGATTGCTATTAAAATTTTAACATTCTTGTAAATCATCGTATTTGTTGCTAATAAAAACATTCTTTTGAATAAAATAACACAGTAGCAGGCTGAGATATGTACCTACTTTATACTGTACTAGCTTTTGCCCGTGGCTTCGCCAGCGTGGATGTCGGAAAATATCCCACGGGAACGTACACACGGCTACATATCATAATCTATAAATTTCCAGTATAAGCTGACCTCTCATTGTTCAGAAATTCCATACAATGCTAGATCAGCTTATACTGGAAATGTAGAGCTTGATATGTAGCCGTGTTTACTACCGGGATTACATGCTCACTACATATTAGTAATCTGTGGATTACATACCTAATATCCTAGGAAAAGATCATTGACTCCTAGCGCTGCGCCTGCCGCCACCAAATAATTTAAATATAATTTTGTATCTATGATATTTTTTAGTATTCATTTAAATGATAATGATGTCAAGCAATATTTTAATCTAAATTAAATGCCCAATTTAAATAAAATATTTTATGAGATAAGGATTAATACAATACTGGTCAAAATAGCTTCGGAAATATAGTATATTATGCAATTAGTGAATAAAGGACGAATTTAAAGCGAGGGCCATAGATGAATCACGAGCAAGTGAAGGTAGAATCCTTCACTTGCTCTTGATTCATCTATGGCCCTCGACTGAATCACGACCGTAGGGAGTGATTAATGACGATTGAATCACGAGCGTAGCGAGTGATTCGAGTGTGGCCCTCGATATAATCCATGTGGAGCATGGCCCTCGATATAAATCCGTTTTATTCAAGAGTTGCATACTATACTTTATATACCATGACTACGAGAAAAAGAAGCGAAAATAGAAATTTAATGAAGAAAAAAGAAGGTTGAATTACTAAAAATTTAAAGTAATTTTCTTATTATTACTAATAATAATCAACTTGTGAAGTGATATTTATTTCCTGTGTATCGAGTATGTTTTCGCAAGGAGGTTGTATAGCATTGAGATGAAGGTCGCATATATAGATCTGTTCTAAATTCAAACACCAAAATAATGATTAGAAGTGCTTTTTATTCACTGAAAACAGTGAATAAAATAAGCTTTTTAGATGGGGAATGGTATAAAAAATATTTTTTTTATCAAATTCTGAAAGATAGAAATGGTTACTGTGGGTAGAAGATAGACATATGCTATCGCGGACGTTTTTGTTGAACGTTGTACAATTCTGTAGAACATTAATTGTATGTATCTGTTACGGTTTACACGGTGCGCGCCAGTAAAGCTCCCAGTTGGCATGATTTTTTCCGACATCTTCAATAATCGTTATTTATTTCAGCCAATTTACACAAAACCTTAATGAATCATACACCTAAACCTTCCTCGTGAATCACTCCATTCATTGGTGAAAACCGTTTGAAAATCCGTTCGGTAGTTTTTGAGTTTATCGTGTACAGACAAACACAAACGAGGCGGGGGACTTTGTTTTATAATATTTAAGGATTTTAGCAATTTTTTTTTTAAATCAATTTTAGCAGATGAATCCATTAAAAATCTTTATGCAGTCAGGCACACATTCAGATTGCGATAAAATAAGTTAAAATAAGGTTTTTAAAGCAATGAATTAATTTATAAATAAGTAGGTACTTCACAAATGTAGAACCAACATATTAGAGTGATTGTTTGTATATACCTAATATTAACTAAGTATGTATTCTAAAAATAAATCAAAAGAAACAATAAATTATGTAATTAAACAATTTACATGTTTTCCTTCCCTTCCCCGTTGCCGTTTATACACTAACTTCTTCACTAACTAAGAACTTACCTAGTACTACCACAGATTAATACAGATGGGACTCTCCGCTGTTTAGGTATGAAGGTACAAGTACACGGGCCCGCCTTGCTGGGCTAATTCATTGAGTGTAACGTAGTCAGAAGATCTAAGAGTCACGCGATAGAAAGAGAGGCAACGTCTGAAGAATATAACTGTAGGTGATTAGCGCTGTGCGACCTGAATTGCACTTTATTGTGTCGTAGCAAAAGTCGCTTTTTATTTATATGATTTTGCGGACTGTCCCATCTGTATTAATGTGGTAATTACCTACTAGCTGTGCTAGCTTCGCTCACGTGACTGTAGAATTCTTTATTCTTTATTTGGGAACGTGAAGTCATGTAGTATTGGCACAGTATAAATAAGTAACAGTATTATATCTACATAAAAAATGGCCGAAACGACGCGCTTCTAAATCTCAGTGTAGGTATATGTATGCAACAGTATCAAAGTGTGTAGTATTTGTATTTCAGGTATTTGTCCAAAAAAAAAATAGGCACTGGCTGCTGAATAAATTGCGTCACCATAACACATTGTCGGTATGTTTAGCTGAGGTTAGTCTCGTGACTTCTTAATCTCCGGTATTCAATCCAGGATTTGTGCAGACGAATCCTTGATTGAATATCGATGGCGATGACTTTGTAGCAGTGCAATGACGGTCGTCGCCATCGTTCTTTCGGCAGGCATCCATTAATGCTCACTGCTTCTACAGCTTGCTTATTCTTCAAGTTGTCAGTGACACTGGTTCTTCATTCTTGACAAAATAAAAAAAAGGCGCAGTATTTTTTTTATTATGTACGATATAACTATTTGCTAAATATCACCTAAGATTTAATTACAGGATAAAAAAGGAGTTATTATTCCCAACTTGTTCATCTGGGTGATAACACTCAAGAGAACAACGTGGGATAGTATTTAATAAAAAAACAAAGGTGTCATTGATAATTTTATTCCAAACGGTCACTCCATAAATAAAAATTAAGAACATTATGTATTAAAAGTGTCGTGTATATAATTGTATATGTACCTTTAAGCAAAATATTTAAAAAAAACATCATTATTTAAGATATGGCATAGGTGCATTTTTATATTATACATATTTCGTGTTATTTTGCTTATATTTCCATTTTCCGGATCATCCATTGAAAGAATCCGAGTATTGAGAAGGACATGGTCAGTGGAACAGCCGACGCTTTAATCCATGCCCAGAGACTGAAAATAAGACAATGGTTGTTTTAATCAATAATCACAATGTACTAACAGTTATCTCCGCACAATTCCAGGTCACGACTCGTGACCTGGAATACGCGCGGACGGCGAGGCGCCGGTATGCACACCGCTTGCAGCACGCTTAGCATGACCACAATAGAAACGGGTTTTGTCGACGGAAGAATAGACAAAAGGACAGATTGTGATTGTTTATCTGTTATTTTGTCTATTCTTCCGTTGTCATGCTACGCGTGCTGGTGTTTCTTCGCCGGGGAGCGAGCTCCTCGCTTGAAGCGTGCTGTCGGCGCGATATGCGGCGGCTCGCAGGCCGCTCACTGCCCGCGAGCCGTCCACTATTCTGTATAGCCATTGTAAAATGAATTTGATATCAAATTCTTACCTGAATGTCAAGTTATTTACCGTGTCGGAGCGGTGCTGCTATAATGAGCGATGTCCTTTACACTCCTTATGATTTCAATTTATACACACAAAAATAAATGTCATAATTTATCCAATAAGTAAATACACTTACTCGTAAGGATCATCGGAAATATAGAAGGCTTGTGGGGTAGGCAGCAGTCCGCAGTCGGCGATGTACACATGCAGTAGCGGCCTATCATCCACATCCGTGGCGGTGTGCTCCAGCATATGCACCACGTTCTGGCCTTCCACAACCTTCGACAGGACATTGTTATATTGCACAACACATACAATAATTATTATAAAGGTTACTTAGGAGTGTTGAAGACACCGATTCGTAGTAAAAGAAGCCAGTCAGAAGCGAATTATGAGGATCGTCACACCCCCGTCTACTTTTCGGAGATTACAGGCGTGACAAATATGATTTAAGGCTTCAATTTTAAGCCCTCAACTCACTAAAATAATATCGGTAGGAACGCGGTAGCGGCGCAGTTGTGTGGTGAGGTGCGGTGGTTACTATCAATGCCAAATTGCACTAAAAGCGGTATTAGCTATATCCTCGATGACACCCCGTCGTGTTCTATCTGGGATTGTGTTTTTTTTTTTTACTAACTAGTTACTTCAGTTTGCCTACTCTGTCCCACTCCTGAGCAAAGGCCTCCTCAAAATCCCAATTCCAGGCATCCTTTTTCCGAGCTACCTCGATCCTCGACCTCGAGGTCGTCTCGCCACCTCTTCCTGGCAGTCCATCCTCAGGCATCCACCGTGTGGAGACTGGGCCCAGCGGTCACTGCGCATGCGACTGATCTGACCCGCCCAATCCCGTTTAAGTTTGGCAGCCTTTTTACCTACGTCTAAGATCCTTGCTTTAGAGCGCAACTTTTTGTTTCGTATTCTGACAGTTCGTTTTATTACCTTTCCAACTACAGTATGCAAATTATCCAACCACGGTGTCCCAGTAGTTGTTATAATGAATTGACAGCCATTTGTGTTGGGACCTAGAAAGTAATGTAAGCATTACAAATACATTACTTACTTAAATTAATCACAAATCATCAAAAACGACAGATACCTTTATTAGCCATTGACACAAAGCCGGCGCCACTATGCTGTGTCTCCAAGTTCTCGTCACTGAATGAATCACCGTATATGCTGGTGGAGCCTGTACCGTCATCTGCTACTACATCACCACCTAAAAATCACATTTAAATTTATTGATTTACATATTTTACATGTTAGTGCCAATTGAAGGCCAGTTACTTTTTAGGGTTCCGTACCTCAAAAGGAAAAAAAGGAACCCTTATAGGATCACTCGTATGTCTGTCTGTCTGTCTGTCCAGCCGTCTGTCACAGCCAATTTGCTCCGAATAGAATGAACCGATAAGTTGAAATTTGGTAGACTTATGTATTTCTGTGACCCAAACACGTTAAATAAATGAATTTTAAATATGCCATATTCATAATTCATTTATTTACGTTACGTTACTTTAGGGGGCAAATAATGAATGAAATTAAAAAGAAATTGCTATCTGTACCATGTGACATATCAAATCAAATGAAAGGGCGAGGATTGTTGCTAGGATGTCAAGTACCTATAATTTTTTTATAATTTTAAAATAAAAACTTTTACAGATATTTTAGAAAATAGATGAAAAATTACCCTTATCTCCGAAACTACAGAGCCTAAAATGTTGAAAAAAATACAGAGAATAGTTCTTTACTCATAGATTACAGGAAAACCTATAAGAAGTCTATGGTCTTACAATAACATGGTATATTGAACGTACACACTTACATTACAGTTGGCATATATGGGCGACCATGTTTTTCAACTACAATGTTAAGTTAATTCTTGGGATAAGTTCATCCCAACTAACCCTTCATTGTGTGTAGTCCGACACGCACTTGGCCGGTTTTTATTATTGACTATCACTACACATCAAGTTCCCTATAGGTACCTAATACCAGAGGAATATTTAAAAAAATGTGCTACATGTGTAAACAATTATATAATTATTAAGCTCACCTTGGACCATAAATCTTTTAATTATGCGGTTAAATGAGGTGCCCTTATAGGACTTCCCCTTGATGCCTTTTGTGGCTAAAACTTTAAAGTTTTTAACAGCATTTGGAGCTAAGTCTCCAAACAAACCTATAACTACACGCCCGAGACGTTTGTCTTCACTTTGAATATCAAAATACACCTGATCAGTAACACGGAACTGCCGAGCCTGAAAAATAAGGACATTGTAGGAACTATTGAAATCAGACCACAATTAATTAAATTATCTTTTTATAAATGAATAAATACTCTTGTGAGTAGTATGAGATGTTTTATGTATTTGTTTCCACAAAATACAATCACTTACATGAGAGAAAACAAAAAGAGTTGAGACAACAACAAGAAACACCAATGAATTGTGGAAATCCATTTCACAATTTGTTACTCTTGTCACTTTTACTTATTTATGTCCAGTACATAGCAGCCTGCTTGCTCCACTGACTTACTGCTTAATTAGATATAGCTAGCTGTCTATGAAAGAAGCCTTTCATGTGCGTAGCACAGTTTAACTACTCTTTTATTTCATCACATTTGGAACAGTAGTATCGATCTCTTTTATTATTATAAAATCATTATCATTTTACAATATAAAAAGATATTCTATTACATTCATAAATAACAGGTTAGTTATTTTTTAAGACCTAAGTGAATCTTTTTAATACTATATCAGGTTGATATTATTGATATTCTTAATTCCAAATAATTGAAAGATATTTTATAACAGAAATCAATCTTTGATAATTAACACCTTCACTCCTGACACTCATTGATGGAGTTTGTATTTAATGGGGCTGTGCATTCATTTTTCTGCGAAACAATAACTTTAACACTTGTATGTTGAGCCATTCGTTTTGTATGTGACTTTATGTGAGATTTTAGTTTATCAGAGCGACTGAACTCCTTCTTACAGTCCAAAGCTTCTTTAAACGGACACTTTAACATTTTCTTAGCTTGATGTAACTTCATGTGCCTTTGAAGCAAATCAGGCCTTTTGAAGGTGTATTTGCAAACAGAGCATTTGAACTGCCTATTACCATGTTTAAGCATATGTGTTGCCAAATATTTCTTCATGTGGAAACTGCTGTTACAAATATTGCACTGAAATGGTTTCAAAGGCCTGTGTATCTGTAAGTGCAGACGTAATCTCTTATCACTAGCAAATGTCTTGTTACAATGGATACACATTTTACTATGACTCTCTGTTTGCATGTGAAGAGATAGTTTTTCTGATTTACGAAATCTAGCATCACATTGTGAACATTTATATACTTTTAAGTTTCTTCGTTTGTCTTTAGACACATCAATATGTATCTGCAGGTGTGTTGCAATATCTTCTAAACTGCTAAATGAGGAGCTACATATATGGCAAGTATAAAGGGGGCAGTCATGCAAAACAGACACATGCTGAAGTAAACTATCAACTGTATCAAAATACTCCATACAATCCCCTTGAATACACTTGTATTTTTTTAGAGTCAAATGGTTCTTCTGATGAGCTCTGTATTGACTGTAATTAACCAAAATCAAGTTGCAATATGGACAAGTGTAGCTCAAAAGTTCTTCTTCAAGAGTTCTTGCTGTAGTTTCCTTGAGACCATCTGGCCACATTCGATGAGATGTTATGTGTCTTTGCAGGTGGGAATTTTGGACAAAACAGCGACCACATATAGGACACTGGTAAGGTTTGTCACTGTGAGTTTTCAAATGAGCCAGCAAAGTTTTAATCTTTTTGAACTTTTTCTTGCAAGTGGAACAAATTAGATCTTTAGGCCATATCTGTTCTGTCACAGACTCAGGGAGCTCACCGCCTTGATGTAATGCTGCAATGCTTTCAGAAAAGGGTTCACTACTAACTGTTGTCTGTACCAAATTAGCATTCGTAAACCTTTCTTCTGAAACGATATTGTTACATTTTAACCTTTTATGATCCAGGAATACTTGTAAGGAGTTAAAAACAGCTTTACATGTTCCACAAACAAAAATATCTGCATCAATTGAATCCAATACCATAACGTGAGCCATTTTTGGAAAATTATTTGATAGAAGCCACTGAAACTATTTCAGTGGTTACCGGGATATTATGAACTGTACTTCATTAATTGAAAAGAAATTGTCAAGTAAAAAATACTCAGTCAGTAACAGCAAAAATACCAAATGATTTACGGAAGTGTCAAATGTGTCAGAGTCAAGTCAAGCCAAGTGCGTGTCGGACCACGCACAGTGAAATGTTCCGTATTTAGCTGGGATGAATATTTAGATTATTTAGTATTTTTCGACAACCGAGAATATTGTAAAATCTATTGAGCAAGATCACTTATAAAACATCATAATCTTTATTATGAGATCCAACAATACCCCATACATACCCTTAGTTGCGTAGGCGTGCGTCGGCGGTCGTCGACGCGATGTCGACGACCGCCGGCGCCGACGCACTGGATAAAGTTACATGCTCTGTGGCACTGGAGTCCAGTGTGCGTTTTTTGTGTGTGTGACGCACACAAAAAAAAACTATCAGTTACTACAGTTTAGTACTACAGTTATTCCCTTCAAGGACATGATTGTCAAGTTTGTCAGTACTACATAAAATTTTCATGTTGGTAGCTATGTTTTTTTGTGCGGTTGGCTAAAGGTCACGAAATCTCCCAAACAAAAATGTTCTAAGTTCAGCCTCTTAAAGTTACATGCTCTGTGAACGACACCTCACACAATGGAATAGACCAATTTAGACGGGTAAAAAAAACAACTCCGCGTAAGAGACCAAAAGAATAAGTCATTTTCATGAATTTATTTCACAACTTTGTGGGCGCGATTATATTTATTCATATATTTTATTTTACAGAATTATGTATAAACATGTCAAATTACAGCGTTTTAGTACAAAGAGCCTCGTTGAACCGCAGACAGGCATACGGACTTGGCGAAACAATAAGTATTCCTGGTTTTGCAACGGAACCCTAAAAACATGTCAACAACCAACAGTCAGTCAAAAATATGTCAATGTCATATGTCATGTTTGCGCATAGCCTTTTTGCCTTGGTGGGTATTACACTATCCTAAATATGATCAAAGATTTAATGAAATAGACATAATTATTGGAAATTTGTGAGCTTCGTAGATAGATGAATGATAGTGTTATATCCCCCTAGGGGGATATACCCGTAATGTGTCTATTTTACAATTTCATTATATCTTTGATCATAGATATGATAGTGTAATACCCCCTTAGCTTGAAATCTCTGTGCTTGGAATTATTAGCACTATCATCGCCAAGCACTGGCATCCAGCCATGTAATATAGCGAGGTGGCAACTTTCAGTACATTACAAAGAAACTCTGTGGGATGCAACTCTACGATAAAAAACTAACTGTAATAACCTGTGGTAATGTAATGTGTAATGTCATTATTGTCTACTGTCATTGTCATTTTTCTCAAGATTAGTAATAGCTAGTCTGTGGTATTCTTGAAGATTGTTGTTATTTTGTTCGATTATTGGATCTGCGAATTCGATTTGTAAATTTTTCTTAAATTAGTACGATACACATTGAAACGTAATAGGTGTGTATTTATTCATAATACTTTATAACTCATTACCTTACCATTTTCTTACAATGCCATAACTTCACAGTGCAAATTAATAATGATCTCACTATTTCAGGTTAACATGACTGTAAACAACACTATAGCACATCAGCGTTTGGTTTTAACTGGAGACCGGGAAAGGTAACGACATAAAGTTGAACATATCTTGCATTTTCTCAAGTGTTTTGAGAAAATGCAAGGTATGGTCGAATTAAACATATTCTAGAGTAGGTACTTATTCCTTACTGATATTTTTGCATAATTATGTCACCCTAAAAAAAGATATAAACGTATGTTTACTAAACGTCTAAATCTTGGTTAAACATGCACATACCATCGACTTAATAAGCAAAGACTAATGGAGGTAACCTGGAGATATAACAACAATGTTGTTAGGCAAATCAATAATTTAATGCAACTATTTGAGATTTATACAAGAAGTGTCTTTGTTGCAGGTTTAAAGAACTTTTAAGACGGCGGTTAATAGAATGTGGTTGGAGAGATCAAGTCCGAATGCTTTGCAGAGATGTTGTCAAAGAAAATGAAAGCAATAACATCACATTTGATATGTTAGCTACAAAGGTTACTCCTCGAGCCCGGGCACTGGTCCCAGACACTGTGAAGAAGGAACTGCTTCAAAAAATCAAAACACATCTACTTACTCAAAAAGATCAATAGAAATGATCCTTAGGTTATCATGTAATATTAAGTTGCTCTTTTCAATAATATCAACACTTAAATAATAAGCTCATTATTCATTGCACACTTAATTCATAAGGTTCTATAATATTGTAGACTTTTAACAAATACATTTTGACAAAGTCGCTACTTCTAAATACTTGTATTTTGTGTTTCAAATAGAAGTAAAAAACTATTTACAACCAACAGTATATTTTATTTTATAAACATTTATTATACATTCAGGTTAAACAAAAATATATATATATATATATATATTGCTTATACATAATACTGCCTTATGATTCAATTGAATAAAGAAAATATTGCCTTGAAAATGTTGTCATGGACATATTTTTATTACAATAGTGGTTTATTACAATATCTTTTAATTTTGTAGAAGTGACCATGTTTTGATACACACCCTAAACTTAATTAATATGAAGCTGCCCAGATAAACTTTCTTTGCAGATACAAAATGCTTATAGATATCAAATTTTAATGTACCATAAATACATACAATTATTAATAAAAACTTTTACACAAATGGCTTAGTTACACATATAATACAGTACATTATAATATGAATGGGCATCTTTTAATTAAATAGTTTGTTTATAGTAAACTCTTAAAATAATATCACACCTGAAGAAAAGCAAGGATGGCTTTAACTTAGCTAAACATGTTCATCAATAAGGGAGACCAAGAAAGAATTGTAACAATATCATTGTATGAACAAAGGATGTACAAAATAGAAAAATGCATTACAGAGCTGTCATAGTTCAATATAAAAATATTTTGAGCAAATAAAATTATGCTTATTTTTCTAAGGTAAACCCAATACCTATCATAAAATTCAATAAAGAATATAAACTACAAACTTTATAAATAGAAATGGACAACACTGTTACTGTGAGAGCAATTATATTAGTAAGAAAAACGTGCTAAATATACTCGTAATATAGCAATTGTAATGAAAATGCCTTTTGTCATCTTGGCAATCCATATAATATTAGGATATAATTTAAATAGGGTTTATACCATTGAGCATAAAATAGGACGAAATTAGGTAATACATAATGTATTCATCTATTGAAATAGACGCCTGTGTTTAGCTAGCCTTGCTAGCATTGTATCCTTCGAATTAATACTACCAATCTAATAGCATAGACAATCATTATAATTTTACTGCATTATTTCCATCACCAATTCAGTGTCACAAATGCATTCAAAATACACAAACATCATTCAACCCACAACTTAGGAGTAAACTACGGACACTATAAAGAACTTCTTCAGTTCTAAATAAAAATGTATACAGCATGAGAAGGAAATAATATATAAATGCATTTAAATGTATATCAAGAAGGATCTAATCGAAGATTATGAGCAATAAATTTTCTTAGTATATAAATATCCTTAAAGCTCTTTGATACCTGATCTAAAATTTGGTAATACACAATTATTACACATTATTTTATGTACAAAGTTATACAAATGGAATGTATTTTGGACTCAGTTTATACCTTTGATCAAGTACAATTCATTTGATTATGTATAACTTAATAATGTAGCCATAACAATATTCAGTACTCTCTTACTATATTAAAGTTAAAACTAATTATTTTATATAATTCTACTTACACATCAAATAATTGATCAATCCATTTACACAATACTGCTGATTACTAATGAGCAATTTAATAATCAAAATTAATTGCTTCAAGCATTTAAAAATTGGAGCTTTACACAAAATAATTACAGCACACACCCTGTGTTAATAAAATATCGAAAACGAGGCGAATGTTCTAAAATAATATTTCCTAAAAGTTTGTTATTATTACGTTATAATATAACTTGACCATATAAATACCGATCGACTCTACGCCGTAACAAACATTAACAATAGACTATCTCCCATCAGCTTATCTGGTACTTACTTTGCTGGTACTATACTGATTTAATTTAACTTCTACAGACGAATTTAGACATCGATAAATTTAAGGTAATTCACGTTACGTATTTAAGAATAGATTCACCTACGTATCTTTATCATTTTTGACGCCTCTTTTGCCGGCCGGTCATTCTTAAAGTGATGCTGTGCAGGGTGTGAAAAGACCTATCACGAAGCCGCCATCTACGCATTCTGGACATCAAACTAAACTTTGTGGGGAAACGACTTTTATTTTTGTGAGAAAATTCGCTGTGTACACGGTAGTGCGCAATGTATGGCACACAAAACATTGTACTTATGTGTGCAACGGCACAGGGATCGTAGGAGTATTTAAGTTCAGTTATAACATTTAAACATTGTTTTCCTAAAAACACGGACCTTCAATTCATAACTCCAGAAGGTCCTTAGGTATGGTCCAGTACAAAAAAATATAATAATAACGGGTAGAACAACTGACTCTCGGCTTTGTTAGGGTATTTTTACACCCATTATTGTATCTTAGAAATTCGGATGCTCTGAGCATACAAATAAAGCTTTGTGCAGACCAGCGCGACGCGACGCCGCGACGCGACGCCGCGACGCGACTCAAACAATACAATTTCTAAGAAAACTTGACGGTATAACAATAGCCGGTGTCGCGTCGCGCTGGTCTGAACGAAGCTTAATACTAATAGATTTGCAATTATAATAGATATGACCAGCGGTTACGTAATTTATCGCGTTTGTAATATATACAATACCTATTGGCTTCTTAATTGGGAGGTACTTGCGCACTTAAAATAATCTCAGTTATTTATATTTAGTACTATTTGGCAAGTTAAAATTCAGTAACACAAGAAATAGCAAATGCAAGTTCAACATAATTATGTAGTATATTGTACAATTTCAGCTTCAAGAAAGAAATCAAGCTCCTTTTTACATTAAAATATAATCAATTTAGAAAATAACTGCCGTAGATATGTAATTTAAATAACTAATAATATCTTTTATCATAAGAGATTCATCTATCCGTAGGAACATAGTTTTCTAATGTACCTTAGAAATACTCAGCTGCAATATTTTACTCATCTACTAAAAACTTGTAAATAAAGATCTGAAGCTAACTCATAAAATAGACATTCAATAACATTCCATTAACAAAATGTGGCGTCAACATTACATAATAAAATTTCGAGATAAACAACACAACAGTTCAGCGAATATCGGCTATTCACAACCCGCGCATGAGATGCGCTCAATTTTGATACCTTTGGCTCCTCGCTCGCATCGAGACGGCGCAGTCACGAGATTCAATGATCAGCGAAGATAAATAGCAGATCCTCGACACAATTGTGTAAGTGGAGACCAATCTCACCACTCACCGATCGATATATACATATTGTAGAAATCTATAACACCTGCCCTAAATAGGTCGAAAATTAACTTACATCGATGCAGCCGTCGATGACATACGTCAGTCGCAGCCGGGTGGATACGTACATTTTACACGAAAACAACGTTAGAGCGTCTGTTTGCATCCGTACCCCGCGTTCTTTCGGAGCCGGCTAGAGAAGCGAGCGTGCGAACACGGGTACCGTCGGTGGCACTGAGTCAGAGAGCGGGCGGCTAGGTGTGCGCGGCCAGGCGCGCCAGGGGCGGCGCGCGGCGCGTGCGCGCGGGCTGCGCGCGCGCCACCAGCACCAGCGACGACGCCAGCGCCAGGCGCACGGGCACGCGGGACCCGCCCGGCAACCTAATCAATTTTACATGTTAAAAATGCCTTAAAAGTTAAACTATGTCCAGTATGGGATGATTTCTTGTATCTTCATTGTAGCACAGAGTAAAAAAAATCACATACACCTACATGGGCACCTATTACACATCAGAGGCTAAGTGCAAGGTTTCAATTGGTCCTTACCTATGTAGAACAACCGGCAAGGAGTCGCGTAAAGAAAAGCGAGAGAAAGTTCAAAGTTTTAGCACCAGTGGCGCTAGCAGCACAAACAGTAAATAAACAAACATTGTTTTCTCACAGCATTGTCAACTATACAGGCTGGCAGGGACATCGACGCGAATACTTTTACCATGGATTTAACATGATTCGGAATCACGTACTGAATCCATGGTAACAATTTTCACGTCGATGTTCCTGCCACCCTGTATCGTACATACACTGCTACAAGGATCTTTTGGCGCTCGAATGACGTTGACAGGGGGCGCTGTTGGTAAACATCTGTGCAATTGTTTTATGAAATGTATTGATCCAATTTTGGCCACGCAACAAAATTACCTTGCAGCGATATAATTATTAATTCACCGGAGTAAGCTGAGGAATGTTACGTCACTTTGCACTTCTACGAACATCATTACACGTACGATCTCCTATTTCTGTGACTGTTAGCCTATATCATTCCACTGCCGCGCAAAGCCGTCTCCCCATAACTTCCAGTGCATGCGATACAGTGCTAATGTGGCCCACTGGTCGTTGGTTTTGTCCAGCTCGTCCCGCCATCTTCTACGGTCTCCTATTATTATGGACTAAATTATAATGCGTTGCTAGACTTACTTGACGAATACAGTGGTGACGGCGGCGCGCGTGTCGGCGGTGGGCTCGATGGCGACGGGCCGCATGTCGGGCGCGCGGCGCCGGCGCGCGCCCGATGACGTCACGAATGACGTCACGGCCGCCGGCACGCCGCCCGACAGCATCACCGTCACCGCCGCGAAGGGCCGTTTCGCCATGTGCAGCATCTGTGATACACTTTATTTTTAATATCCTCGCAAATTTGTAACGCGTCAATAGTTGTAAGAAACAATCGATAGAATCCGTCTACACTAAAATTGCGCGAAACTGAACTGAAAGAGCAATGTTGGCGATCCATTTGTGTGTATATTGCGTCTATACAAATACTTTAAATGAATACACACATACAATCGAGGAGAGCGCAGTTTTAGCTTTTAGAAGATCTATACAGTCCCCTAAGACCGTTTTCTTGTAGCGCCAACGGTGAATGTACCTGTCCTTACTGCCCCACCTCAAAGATCCACCCTGTATACTCTTATGTAGATAGATAAATAATTTTGGTCAACACAGAAGAAGAAACACAACACACAAAAACACAATTAAATTATAAACACACCCCAAATTACTAAATGCATTGAACGCTAAACATAATATTTAAAACATCATTCTGTCTCTGTCATCTTCACACAATTTACAGAAACAAAACAAGGTTTGTAATACGTTTAGCCCTGAACATATTTAGTGATTTGTGGTGGACACGGCCATACATACCTACTAAGTGTTTATCAGTTAATTGAGCGTTTGTTTTTTTTTTATAATTAATATTTATGTACTAACATTATAAATTAGACGGTTATAGTGTTTCAAGTCGCCTTTTTACCAAAAATAACACTAAAACTCCTTACCTCAACAACATGTCTCCGCCGGGCGCGACGCACGTCGGCGGCTTGTTTCGCTTTCCACGCGACCACACACGCCGCCAGGAACAGGAAAAAGCACGAGAAAAACACGGAGAAGAACACGAACAGGTCAATATGTAGCTGATCTTGTCTGAAGAAGATTACACCAAAGCTCGCGGCACCATCTTCAGTATGACGCGCGCGAATCACGATGTAGAACTTGGTGTGGGTAAGGTCATGAACGTTTTGAGGCAGAGTGAGGACTAATCGGTTGCGAAGATTCCTTACTCGGAGCAGTATATTCCTCCTATCAACAGTCACGTATGTAGCCAAATCCTTCGCTGTATAATCAGCGAGTGTGTACTCTATTTTGTCATAGTACCACGTGACACGTGGCTCTTCTGGCACATGCTCGTCGAAAGATGGCATCCTTCTACTCGGCTCATGCTTATGGTACGTAGGGTCGAGTTCTACCGCATGGTCCCCGTTACTGGAGTTCACCGAGACTACAAACGAACTGTCGTTGGGACTGAGGTATAGGTCGACGGCCCCCTGAGTCACGTCCACTATCACTCTTATGTCAACGTTCATGTATCTTGGGTTTACTGCTACGAATACTGTCTGACCAGGGTACAGTGGTCGTGGCTTGATTTTGCACTCATCTGGAAATGTAAAGCATTTTTATAATTATCTTGATTTATACTTAGCTAGCGACCCGCGCCTACTTCGCCCGGTTTTTACGACTTGACAAAACCTCGAGATTTCGTTATTATTTGTAAGTTTAATAATGTAATTTACATATAAATCTTTCGGAATAAATTATCAAAATTATGGTGAAAACCGCATCAAAATCCGTTGCGTAGTTTAGAAGAACAACGGGGTTACACAGACAGACACGAAAAGCGACTTTAATTTATAATTATGTATATGTCGCAGTAAGATGGTGCGGTTTATAGCTATATCCCTAGGGATATAACTATATCACGGCTTGAACCATCTTACTGCGACATCTAGATTAATTAATTAGTCAATGTTATAAAAAAACTTGTTTGTATGTTTGTACAAGGTAATCTCTGAAAATACTGACCCTATTATGAAAACTCTTTCACTAATAGAAAGCTATACTATTACCGAGTGACATAATTATGATGTTTTATTGTGAAAAGCGCGGCTGAAACCGCGGGGCGTAGCTAATGTTTGTGACAAATGCATAAGACAGATCTTTTATGAAATGCTTACCAATAGACTTCCCATCAAAGCACAGTTTGTTTTCAATATTAATCGTCTTATAACACTGGCGTCCATTCCTTGGGTCGCCCATGTAGAGGTCCTTGCACTTGACGCACTGATGACGCCAGCACTCCTGCGCAGAGTTCTTACTGGAAGAGGTCGTCTGGCAGGAGATGTCGCTCTCGGTGTTGTTGCCACAGTTGCATTTCTCTCCTGTTACTGGGTCACAAGTATCACCGTGTCCGTGACACTCGCATCTGAAATAATAAAACAATGTTGATGTGAAAGGTCAAAAGTATCTCAAGCTGTACTAATATAAGTATAAGAAAAAAAACACTACAAAAATGAAAAATTACCTTAATTTCGGAAGTCGGTGGCAAAAAATGAAAATTCAAAACCAAACACACCCAACTTCTTAAATTAAAGTATTTTTTCACTTTCAAGTGGGTTGTTTTTTTTTGTGATCACTTTTCGTCATTTTGCTTTGATTTTTACTGTTTCATTTATTAAATTACACTTACGGTCTACAAGGGTCTCTGAAATCATCGGAGCCTCTGAAGTATCCTTCGATGCATCGCTCGCAGCGGGGTCCGTCCGTGTTGTTAGCACATCGCACACAGCGGGCCTTAGCGGCCCCGTCGCGGTAGTCGTCAGGGTCCGCGGGGCCCCCGACGTCGCGCGATGTAGGGGCCGCGTCCACTTCGCTGGTACAGATGGATGTGTGGCCGTGACAGTACGTCGAGCATGGCACACACTGGACGTTGTTCACAGGATCGCCCACGAAGTTCGGCTTACATTTTTCGCACTGGTCACCCTACAATCGGAATGCATTGCTCTTTTATCAAACCGTTTTTGTGTCGCGGAAAACTTGTTATTGGCAACATGATAAGGTTTAGTATTCGTGGTAAACAAAAGTTGCGAAACATTGCATGCAGCTACATTTTTCATCTTACGGGAAATAATGTTTAGCACATTTTATTTTAGGTTACTATACGGGGCTCAAGAAGTCAAGACAGGTCGAAAAAAAGATCACAATTTAGAGAAGAACCTCATACCATTGTATTATTATGGCACTCGATACACTTATCGAGCTTATCAGGCCCCTCGCAGTCGGAGTGGCCATTACACTGGCACTGTATGGTGCAGTTGGCGCCGACGTAGCCGAACTCGCAGCGGCACACGTCGGGCTGCACGCAGGCGCCGCGCACGCAGCCCTGCGAGCACACCGCCACGCAGCCGGCGCCCGCGCCGCCCGCCGCGCCGCCCGCGCGCTTGTGGCCCGCGCCGCACGCGCACTCGTAGCCCTCGGGTAGGTCACGGCATACCTGACGCGAATTAAATACATGATTAAAGGTAAAGTGCGTTCACAATTGGGTGTCCTGTATAAATTAAAAATAATTAGAATGCCTGCATATTAATTTTAGTTTTCGCTTTATCTTTATTATTTTTATAACATTTTCAATAGGTCTACTGTACGGGTTGTAGTAGTTAACTCCGTACACCGATTTGTCGTGAAGGTTTGTAAGTTCAGTTAGAAGTTCAGTATATTTAAATTCGTTAGTCATGTTATTTTATTACGCTAAATTATGACGGGCATCGTTAGCATAAAGTAGGTTACAGAGTAAGCAGAAATATGAACGGCGATGAGATCATACAACTACTCATTCTGAAATCAAATTTATTTACACTGCAATAAAGTTGACATTCGTTCAAATGGAAAGAACTTAAATTGGATTTTTTTATGACATGCTTGTTTTATTTATATTTATGTTTTATTTTTATATTATGCAGTTATTATCCCTGTATACAAAACAGGCAGTAAACAGCAAGTAACAAATTATAGACCAATTTCTTTACTGCCTTCTATGTCTAAAATTTTGGAAAAAATCATAAATAAAAGATTGTTTAAATATCTGGAGGATAAATCAATTTTGTCGGAGCGCCAATATGGATTTAGACCTAAAGTTTCAACTGCCGATGCCGTACATCATCTGACTGACTATCTAGCCCAGGAACTTGACAAGGGTAACCACACAGTAGGGGTTTTCCTGGACCTCGCCAAGGCTTTTGACACAGTCTCCATTCCTATTCTGTTGCGCAAGCTTGAGACAGTAGGCATACGAGGCAGTCAATTGAAACTTCTTAAAAGTTACTTAGAAGACCGAACGCAGTGCGTAAAGATTGGCAATGTTCTCAGTGCAGACGAAAAAAACACGTCCTTTGGTGTGCCCCAAGGAAGTATTTTAGGGCCTACTCTATTCTTGATATACATAAATGACCTTTGTAATCTAAACCTAGAGCACGGCACTATAATATCCTACGCTGACGACACTGCCCTCCTTTTTTCTGCTGATTCGGAACATGAAGTCTACAAGTTTGCGCAACACGGTTTTAATATTGTAAATAAGTGGCTTCAACATAACTCACTAACACTAAATGCGGCTAAGACAAATTATATTAAGTTTTCCATGCGTAAGCCAACATCTGTGTTGCCCTCAACGATGTATGCTCACTGTTGTATGGTCCCCGCAGATTGCTTGCTCACATGCCCTAATATTAATATAACTAATCAAATAAAATATCTGGGAATTATAATAGATGAAACTCTATCTTTTAAACAGCACATAGAAGCTTTAAACAATAGAATGCGTAAGCTAATATTCGTTTTCAAAAAACTACGCTATATTGCAGACCCAAACTTAATAAGGCGAGTTTACTTTGCTCTCTGCCAGTCAATTTTGACTTACTGCATTACCTCTTGGGGTGGAGCAGGTAAAAGTTTGCTACTTCCTATCGAGAGAGCTCAAAGAGCGATTCTCAAGGTGTCTACTTGCCGCCCTTTCCTTTTTCCCACTAACCTACTCTATGAATCCTGCCAAGTACTAACAGCTCGACAGTTATTCATAATGAGCATTGTATTAAAACAACACGCAGCCCTTCCCTACAGCACTGAATTAACTGAAAAGAGACGGAAAGACATAGTTTGCCCTACAAAACGTACAAAACATGCTTTCGCAGCCAAATTTTTTGTCTTCCTAGGACCATTACTTTATAACAGACTAAATGCGAGAGCCAAAATTTATTCACTTAATTATAATAATTGTAAAAAAACTCTCAAAGAAGCTCTTCAAAGTATGTCCTATGAAGATACAGAGGAATTATTAGTTGTACTCAAATAAAAATTGTATTTGTAATAATTAAGTTTAACTAAGTTAGGTTATGTAAATACTAAGATTTTAGCAAATAGGGTATGTTGTATATATTTTTTTTTTTTTGTGTATTTACACCTTTTACATACCTATTAGATGACTAGATTTTTATAATTAAGTAGATATGTGATTATTTAGAAATACTATGCCTTGCCTCGCCTGAAAAACAGGATGACCTAGTTCAGGCACATAAAACAATAGAATTTTTTGTATATTTAAGCTTTGTACTTAGTGTTTTACCTTTTTACCTCAATAAACTTTTTATTATTTTATTATTATTATTATTTATACAATCATAAAGTTGACATTCGTTTAAATGGCGACAACGTGAATTGGAAACAAAGATTTGAATAGACTTTATTTCAATGTTCCAAAATCATAAAACTCACCTCAGACTCAGCTTTGCACTGATGATGGTTATTCTCACACTCATTTTCAGGTGGACAGCGCGTATAGTGCCAAGAGAAGGTATCGTTAGAATAATCGTCGTGATTCGCGGCCGTGTAGACCGCGGCGCAGGTGGTGCGAGTGGAGTAGTCCAGGGGTGAATCAATGGAGCCCTCAGAACACACGCCCTGGCCGTTGGCGCCTGACAGCGCGCACCAGCCGCAGTGAGAGTGGTGTAAGCACTCCGAGCACTGGAATGAAATGTAAAGACCGATTTCTAATAGTCAGATAACATTTATCTGAAGAATAAATACTGCAGTTCGACTTTTTCCCCAGATCAAAGTTATCTGACTATTGATAAATCAGCCCTAAGTAATATATTACAATGACATTTTCTACAAGCCAACTCTGAGAAGAAAAAACTAAGGGTTCGACCCGGAGTATTATTATTCTCCGAGTTGGCTGTCTCTTTTAAAGTCCAGACCAAAAATGATAATGTCAAAAATTTCGTGAAACAAACAAGCAGGGCAGCATCCGGACTGGCATTTGAGGAAATTATGATCAACTATGACCATGAATCAATAACAAGTGAGAATCGATTTTTGTTATTGACTGTAATATACAATAATTTTAACCTACCTGCTCAAACGTGTCGCATGGCGCTGGACACTTGCTTTTATCCGCCTTAGTAAGCACCAGACCGCAAACACCACCCGCGCAATACACAGGCTGATACACAGGTGAAATGCACTTTCCCAGGTAAGTAGCCCAGCGGCACTCCGCAAACCCTCCTTCCCCCCCGTCAGTACTAAGACACGACTGACAATCGTCCAACATCGTGCATCTGTTCGGACACTCCTCACTCTTTGTGGCACGAAGACTTGTTCGGCTTGGCTCTTCTATCAACGCGCACGTCCAATTGAAAAGCTCGACGGATTCTTCTGCAATTCGTGTAAGTTGACCTGTAAATGATACGAGCTTAGTATATCCACTTATGCTTCAATTTATATAACCTAGGAGAATTATCAAGTTTTGGAACATCCAACTCAATGTCTTATGTGACAAAGTTCAAATTGTATTGCAATCAAAATTTCGGACGTTTTTATTACAAACTGTCAATCAAAAATCAACTTAGACTACATAACGCTAAAGTACATAGTTGAGTAAGATAAGATCGTATGAGTGTATTCAAGTTTGAAATAAGCAAGTTTTACCCTCCAGTTACGAATGTAATTTACCTTCTCTGACAGCGTGTCTCGTCCATGTGCATTCCTTAGCCCCTACACATTTCTCGCAGTCCGATGACGCGCACCTGAGCTCGGGACAGTTGTCCACGTTACTGATGTAGGTAGTACCGGCGTTGCATTTCATGCTGGTACAGGACTCATCCGTTGGTACACATTCACCTAAAATTAATTGAAAAAATAATGATGTTTAGGTATTCATTGACAATTTATATGATTTAGGAAAACAAACTTTAATGCCTACATATAAAGTTAAGTTTCCGTTACAATTTAAGATTTTATGAGCTTTTCAAAACTATTATATAATATTATTTCTGAAATCAACTTCAACCTACATTAAATTAGCGGAAAAGCTCGTACAGACCAGCGCGACGCGACGCCGCGCCGCGACACTAACAATACAATTTCTAAGAAAACTTGACGGTATAACAATAACCGGTGTCGCGTCGCGCTGGTCTGCACGAAGCTTAATGTTGATATTTGTTCGAGTGAACAAACAATTTAACAGGCCAGTAACACTTTCTGGGACATTAAACGCCTATAGATGTCATTGTCTATTGTGTCTCGTTCAGTGTCCCGGAAAGTGGTAAGTTATGAATAATTACTAATATTATTTAATGCACCTACCGACAGCTGCGGCGCAGGATTCGCACCATCGACAGGCGGGCTTATCCTCAGGGTACATAGGCCACGCGGCCAGACAAGACGTGCACGTGGTGAAGTTCTCACAAGCACGCGTCGACACCAGCTCAGCGTCACAAGCAGCCCCAGGATTCACCGACACACTGTCGCTCCCCTCACATCCCGGCTTATCCACAGAAAAACACTTGGTATAATTTCCAGTATTACAGAAACTACACCCCATATGGCTTCGACATTCAAACTTATTCGAACTCCACAGTGAGCACAGGTCTTCGGGAAGTGATATCCGGGTCACTTGACAGTGGGCGCTGCCTGTCCAACCACCTATTATGTAGATGTATCCTTCGTTTTCCGCGTCAATATCGATAGCCATTGCGTGAGCTATCGTAGGCGGTGGTGGATGACCAACGATGCTTACACCTGAAAACATGCAAGATACATAAAAAATACTATAATAATTTTTTATTTGGTCTTCAATCTTTAAAAAATAATAGTTGTACAAACCTTTGACGAGTCGGACCCATTGGTTGCAGCTATAGACGTATGCTATAAGAGAATCAGATCTATTTTCAGGATCAGTTCTTCCACCAAATATGATCATGTAATCATTCGTCGTCACTGCTGAATGTAAGTATGTGGCTTGCGGTAAATTGTCATAATAGTTGTTCAAAATGGGGAATGTGGGCAATTCACTCCATTGCTTTGTTGGATAGTGGAATGAAAACAGTTTGTTAGAAAGGACAGTGCCGTTGTATGCATATAAAATCCCTCCATAAACATACAGACTCTGCGAAGGCGCGTGGTACACTGTGCTGTGGCCAATTATTCCAGACGGCTTTGCGCCTTCATCTTTCAATTTGATCCATTTCTCATTGTCAAGATCGAACTCCCACACGTCATACATGAAACCTTCTTCTAATGAAAATCCTCCTATCAAAACTAAACTTTCGTAGTCCAAATATTTCTGTAACGTCAACGTGTGTCCGGCGAGGGAGGGGGGCTGACCATCTTTATCTTTGTTGTGGATATTGCTCCACCTTTGGTCTTTTAAGCTGAACTGCCAAAAGTCTCCAAGCGTTTTGTTCTGTCCACTCTTCTCTTGTAAACTTAAACCTCCATAAATATAAATATTCTGTTTCGAGTGATAGATCTCAGCAGCATGGAAATATCGACCTTCTGGCATCTTGGCATCTGGCGTCGCTTCTAAAGTTACTTGCATCCACGTGTTATTTTTTGTGTCAAAAAATCTTATGTCATTTAGTGGACCGTGAGAAAGAGAATATCCACCGAACATCCATAGCCCGCGCCTATCGGCCACCAAAGTGTGGCCGAATCTGGGGAGAGTTTTCCTCAAGTGATCTAAGCCATCAGATAAATATTCTGAGTTAAAAAGCTCAGTAAATACAAGTTGTGTTTTGTCTAGTCTGATTGAGCAGTCATCTCCACCAAATCCTTCGTTACATAAACATCTTCCGTAGCTGGCGTCACATACACCGGCACTGGCCGCCATGCTGCAGTTATTGCGGCAGATCTCAACTTCACAGTTGGGGCCGCTGTAACCTTCGCGGCACACACAGTGCCTTTTGTTGCAAACTCTCGGCCACGTACAGTAGCCGTCACACGCTAGCACCTTGTAGCTTCCCTCGAACCCCTGCTCTGGCTGCCCCTGCTTGTAGTGGACTGTCAAGTTACCACTGCGAGCCTCTATGACACCCGAAGACGCGCCGTTACAGAATACACCCAATAACTGACTCTGCTGGTTGTTGCTCAGATCAGGCACGCCACCGAGACCGTCGTACACGTAAACTGCATTCTCATCACAGGGAACGTCGAAGGTAGAGGAATTAATGGTAAATTGAATGATTGCATCCTTTATATCTTCTGCTGAAATAATCCATAAACATTCTTTGGAAGGTCCAATCGTTTTGATATCGGGGTCAGTTTTATAAGAACCGATTCCTTCGGTTTGTGTCGCATTTAACATTCCTCTGGGTTCACATTGATAGTAACATCTTCCGCCATGTCGAGGATCACCGTAAAACTTTGGTTTACATCGTTCACAGTTCAAGCCTTCGGTGTTATCTTTGCAAATACATTCTCCGGTGGCGACATCACACACGCCGCGCGCCTCGTCGCCGTGATCGTTGCAGTCACAGCGGCGGCACCCCTGCCCCGTGGTCGCGTTGCCGTGACTGCCGGGCTTGCAAGACTCGCAGAACTCTCCCTCCGTCCAGTCTTGACACTCGTCACACCGACCCACGCCCGTTCTACACGTCGAGTGATTGTGACATCCGCAGTTTATGGAACAATCTGCACCCGTCCATCCCAGGTCACAGTGACACTTGTATTGAGGAGCTCCTAGACAATAACCATGAATGCAGTTATTGTAGCAGGTTCGCATGCAACTCTTTTTACCATCTCCGATATATCCCTGTTTACATTTACACGTGTATGAGCCGTGAGTGTTATTGCAGATAGCGTGTTCATTACAGTCGTGCAGGCCGAGGCCGCACTCGTCGACGTCGGGGCACTGCGCGTACGCCCAGCCCGCGTCCGCTGACGTCACGTTGAGTGCGGCGGCGCAGTCGGCGTGCGAGCGCGTGAAGTCGCCCTCCGTGCAGGCGCCGTTGATGGGGTTCTCGTGCGAGTAGCACCAGCCGCAGCCCATGCTGCGCAGGCACGCGGAGCACTGCACGTGGCGGCGGCACGACTTGCACTGGCCGGACTTGCGCGCCGTGTCGTCGGGCGGCGAGGAGGCGCGGTCCAGCCACTCGCGGCAGAGCCCGAACTGGTACTCGCTGGTGTAGACGCTGAAGCTGAAGCACTGGCGCGTGGCCTCGCACCACACGCAGCGGCCGCGCTCGTCCAGGCAGTGCTCGCAGTCGGCGCGCAGGCGGCAGGGCGCGGGGCAGAGCGCCGCCGAGGTGACGGCGCCGCCGGCCCGGCCGCGGCGCGCGCACCGCGCCTCGTCCGCCCACCACTCGCAGTAGTTGCCGCCCACGCAGCGCTCGCAGCTGATGTAGTTGGAGCAGTTGGGACACGCCGCCGGCTGCAGCGTGAGGTAGCGCCACTCGCCGTCCGCCACGCACGAGATGGTCTCATCGATGTTCCGAGGCTCGCACTTGTTCGTGAGCTCGCACCAGCCACACGCGGCGTCCGAAAGGCAAAGCAGACAGTTGTCGTACTTGCACTGGCCATCTGAGTATGGCTCCAGAAATTCGAATGTGAACACCTAAAACAATTTTTTTCGATTTAGATACAATAAATATTTTTTATTTCTATAAGTAGGTTTATAAAAATAATTTTACACGTCAATAATATTTTTTAAACTAGATCTGCAGTTTAATCGAAATAAGAAAAACAAAATATTATATTATTTCTGGTTTCTTTTTAGGGTTCAATAATGTGTGTGCCTCACGGCTGCGCCAAAAAGGTTCAATAAGTGTATAAGAAGTCTATGGTCTCAAAATAACATGGTAAATCTCTCAATATTGTGCGTACAAACTTACATTTGCAGTTGGAATGTATGGGAGAACATGTTTTTCAACTACCATGTTAAGTTTGTGTTTGGGATAAATTCATCCCAACTACGGAACCATTAATTGTGCGTGGTTCGACACGCACTTAGCCGGATTTTTTTTATAATTACTCACTTAATGTATATTTTATAGTAGCACTTAAGTTATGTTACGAAATACCTAATAATAATATTTTTTTAACACTTAAACATTTTCTACCATTAAAGTTACCATTTTGTAGCATTCCCCTTAAACGAACCTTAACATTCGAATTCGATAGCGAATCGAACGGTTGTGAATAGATGTGGTGGTGGGCTATAATAAGCAACACAAATACCACGTCTTTACTAACCGAAGAATGTCATACTTTTAGGTTTACAAAAACAGAATATAAAACAAAAGAAATATAGTCATTAACAGTAAACAAGAATTACCTTTGCGCTTTCCTGAGACTTGTTGTGAAGCAGTTCCATTTTAGCGTGATGGTGTGATGGATATAAGCCAGTATGTAAGGAGTCATTAGCGTGCATGTCAACGGCTAGACGTCCAGGAAACAATGCTGGCCAATCTACGAGCGAGCAGGCGGACGGCTGAGCCGTCACATTGGCTACTGGACCACCAGCATCCCCCAAGGCCAGAGAAATGTTCGAGTATCCAGCACATATGTGCAATGTTTCACCTGTCCCGTTCCAGTACTGTGGTATATGCAACCAACCTCTAAGCCTGGCCTCACTCGGTCCACTAAAAATATGGTTACTCCCCCCTCCCGTTACCCAATCGACAGTCGTGGCATTAACCACAGAAACCCCATCTGGGTGGTTCCAATCTGCTGGTTGCTGATATCGAAGAAATGTGAGACCGGGTCGTTTGTCTAGTATTTTACATTCATCAGGAGTCGTTACTTCTGTACCGGTGCTGCCCCACCAGCCGGGATTTTCTGAGGGTGTGTCTTCTCCACAAACGCCATAATTGTCTAAAAGAAAAAGTTTTACGTGACTTATTGATTTTATAACTTTGACTATGATTTATACATATTACGCGTGCGAGCATTTGAAGTGAATATTCACGTGGTTCAGAAAATTTAATTGCATTCGGAACGGTTGTGCTCACTGGAATGTCCTCACTAAAGAAACCTTGGGGTAGACGCACCTTTAGCTACAGAGCAACTTACCATCTTTATGATGACACCGTGCATTCTGCACGCACCAGTTACACTGATCTAAGCCGAGCTTCGTACTGACAGATGGCAATGGCGTGCGGCTACTGTTTTGTCTTCCGGGCGGCGGACCGTGTATCAGGCAGGAGTGGCAGTCGCCTAGCGCTGGGCATATACCCCCACACCGAATTGATTGGAGATTTGTAGTGCAGTTGGCTCCTATCCTTCTACCGTAGCAAGTCTGCAAAAAGATTAACTAAGTTTAGCTTATCTTTTAAAATCAAAAAATATTTTTTTTTGCCTTCAACCAAAATTATTTAGCATATTGTTCTATATCGGGACCGTATTACAAAGTTTTAGAGCCAACATTGGTCCAGGGTGACAAAGATATAGAGTATGGAGCTTTACAGGACAAATCATACCACCCCTTTTTCGAAATTAAATATAATCATGGCTTTTAACGCTTTGAAATATGGCCTGAATCGACTGTAACATTTTATTAATAATAACAACGTACATCATCAGCAGAGCACCAGCCACACTCGGGGTCGGCAAGGCACTCCGGTTGAGAGCGATGTCGCCGACACGCCGACTCCGGGTCGTCGTTAGTGATTCCAGCCTGCCAACTAGGTACCATATAGGCTAATAGATCACCTGTAAATGAAAGATTTATTTAGAAGAAGATTACCCATTGGTACTCGTAGTAGCTGCCGCATGTGGGGTTCTGGGTATAATCCCTGGGTAAGGCAAGTGTTACTCTAGGATTTCGGCACGATTTTGACCGCAACTCGCAAAATGTTGACCAAAGGTTGACTGATAGCAAATGCCTAAGGCATTCAGTCCGCCTTTGCACATTTTTGTGCTCGAAGTAAGTATTAAATAAATTAATAATAGGGTGTATTTGGGTGTAGGGGTATAAATAGTAGGTGTACCATTTCTAGATATTAAATTGGGATAATGTATGTTCTCGGACGATTTTTAACTGACAAATAAAGATAAACTCACCATTGACATTTCCATGATACCCTCCAGCAATTAACAAAGTAGACGGAGGCCGCAAGGCAGCCGCATGCGCAAACACTCCTTGTTTCTTCGGATAGAATCGCCTCACTTTCCCCAAAACGTCGAGAGGGATCCAAGAATGGCAGCCCAGGTGGTAGATGTACATCTGGCCATCGTAACAGATTTCCTCTCTGTTATGGCGATGAGAATATCCGCCAAATACGACCAGATAGTTTCCTGAAATTGTTTGATGATTTAGTGCATTTTAATTCCATCAGTGTAATATATATAATAATTGTTAATGTTCTTATGTGCCCCCATATTCAAAATTCATTTATTTACGTTACACGTACCAAATGTGTACCAAATTTCGGCTTAATCAGGGATTCGGAGCAAATTCGCTGTGACAGACGGACACACGAGTGATCCTATAAGGGTTCCGTTTTTTTCGTTTTGAGGTACGGAACCCTAAAAAGAATTAGGGGCAACATTTGAAAAGATTTTGATACCCATATTTAAAAAAAAAAGTATACTGTTGCTGCAAAATTCCTTAAAGTCTGTTTTACATTACTCTATTATAAAGTAAGGTGCAGACGCTGGTCTGGTAAATGGACTACTTCCCTTTCAGCTTTAATTAAATAACAAGATAGTAGCATACCAATAACAGTTGATGTGTGAAACGCCCTCTCCCGCGGTACGTATGTGTCACGTAAATGTGCTCTAGGATACAGTATCTCGCTCCAGTGTTTGTAGTCTATGTCGAAGGCGAACATTCTATCCGAGAGCTTAGAAAATCTAAATAAAATTAAAGAGTTTTAGTTAGTTAGATTACTGCATTAATACATGCTTTAATGTCAATACTACTGTTATCAATAGATTGAGCTGATAAAACAAGATTGGAGCAACAAAAGTTAAAATATGGATTACCTTGCTACACTGGCGACTACGCCTCCATACACCAAAATAGAATTCGAATGCGTATGATACACTGCGGTGTGTGCAACTACCCGCACATCCAGTTCTTTGCCGCCTCTCACTTGGACTCTTTCCCAAGCCTCTTTGTTGACATCACCCAGCTTTATTTTGTACATACTGCAAACAATAGAAGGAAGGAAACAAATTGTTACTAATTTATTCAAATGAAATTAGAATCAAGTCAATTGCATGATTATTTACCTTGAGGAAAACTCCCCGTCTACTGTACTTCCGCCAAACAGATACAATTCATCTCTGACAGCGGTTAATGTATGGCGGGTTAGGCCAGGAGGGATGAAAGTGGAGTTCATAGCCCTCAGAGTCCAAATATCTAGTACAGCGTCATACATCCACAGTTCAGAAGACAAGGTGCCATCAGAGAGTTTTCCGCCATACAACACAAACCCACTACCAAATGCACATGCTGAGTGACCATACCTCGGCTCTGGCTTTGTCGTGTTGGGTTTCATAACATTACTTACTACCTCTGGTTGCTCAGTGAAATGCAAGTAGCTTTCTGAATACGGAGTAGGTGCATGAGAATACATGAGAGGTAGTGTGGTCTTGTCTTGATTAGTAAATGATGATAATAGTAAATTAAATAATGAACTCCTGTTGCCTATTTGCCAGCTGCCATCAACATTTCCCTAAAAACATTGAAATATTAAGTAATTTTACAAGAGTGTATGGATGGTATATATTAGATTTTTCGAGGTTTGCTTACCTTAGTAAATAAAGTTAACAGAGATTTATCAATCTCTTCATTGGTAGGGTACCTGCGTAAAACTTTTCCATTTTCGTCATACCACTGACTAGTCGAAAACCTATAAAATAATATAATAAAAAATAATGTTCAATTAATCAAGCAATAATAATTAACAGATTAAATGCGATAATGACGTGTAATTAAAAAATCATTTTATATGGCACAAGTCTTTAGAAAAGTAGTTATAAAAGTTAATCTTGACCATTTACTTGTCAACCAGTACAGTAAATAATACATTTACAATACAATGTTGCAAGAAATAATTCTTTACTACTGTTGTTTTTATTCAGTTTCTCTTAAATTGTAAATAATGATAATGAGTGTACTCAAACTCACATTATGAGAACTATCATATCACCACTAATACCCATATAAGTATTAGTGCAATATATTCACGTTTTTAACCAATACAAAATACACCTTATTGCAATTTGATAAAGTTTATTTTGTAACAGCAAAATATCGAAAGTTTTTGTAAAACTGTTTGTACGCCTTTAGGGCGGCATACAACTGACAGTTCTCACTGCCGAAAATATCAACCTTATTGAGTCCCTTTGCAAGGTATGTGCAACCCATTAACATGATATTTATTTATTTTATAGCATATTCGATATTGACATTTATTTAGTTTGTTCAAAGGTTCATTTTAACTTACTTGTATACCTCCAATAAACCCAATACTTTGTTAAGATCATATCCTCCAAATACGTAAAGTGAATCTGTATGGTTTACGTAGACAGCTGTATGAGCTGCTCTTTTGGTCATCCCACTCTCTGTATGAGACAGCCAGTGCCAGCTATTGCCTTCCTTGTCATTTTTCTTTAAAGAACATGATTCTCCAGAATACCTGTGTTAATGAGATAAAACTGCATCAATTGGTAGATATGGTCATATGGGATCAGTTTATTGCTGTGCATGGTCCATCTCAAGTTGCATTAAAACACACTTCGAACAAGTGTCCTGTATAAAATAAATCTAATTTGAGACATTCAAATAAAGAAGGAAGGATATATCTTGAGGAAAATATGTTGTAATAAATTCTTTGCAGTTTCTTGGCTAATGTGGCATATAAAACAGATTTATCTGTGCATTGCATTGTCTTTGAGCAACAAATAAAATAAAAAATGTAATTATTATACAAAATAATGTTATTACTGTTCCCTACATTTACCGTAGCTAATAACACACAGTACACCATTTTGAGAACTGACTTTGATGCAGCCTGTCAAAGGCAAGTGCAAACAAGACAATGTTAATAAATATGTATAAAGGTCAATATTGATTTTAATTTCCAGATCATAACAATGCACTTGTTTAATTGCACTGGAGTTAAGTTAATACCATTCTCACAAGCAATATTTGTATTGTATTCTTCATAATCTAGGTATTAACAATTATTCTTACCCTTTTTTACATGCACATCTATCTCCTTTGCAGTGTCCATTATTAGAGCAGCTATTTGGACACAGTTCCACACTGCAGTCCGGGCCGCCCCAGTTGCCAACACAGAAGCATTTGTTAGACACACAGAGCCCCCGCCCTGTGCAGTTGTTAGGACAGTTGTGAATGGCATATGTAGCTCGGAATCCATCCAAAACATAATTTGTATCACTGTACAGTAATATTAACATCTGCAACAATAAAGTAATCGTCAATAGTTAATTCTTTGGTCATTAAAATGCAACATTTTATAAGTGATCTGAAATCTCCATACTAAAAAGGACAAGCTATTGAAATTAATTGCAATTTAGACTTAATTGACATCATACTTACAAATCCACTAGAAGCAGTAACATTCTGGGGTTCCGTTTTTCCACTAAAACTTCCAAGCAAAGGTGCATCAAATGAATCACCGTCATACACAAAAACATAGTCATAGGAACATTCTGTGCCCATACGAATAAAACTTAATGTAATGTACTGGCTTTTATTCGCTGCTTTGATGAGCCACTCACAATGGGAGTCCTGAAATAAGATTTTTCATAAGCACTTCACTCACTACTGTATCAAAGATCTGTAGAACATGTAACTGACTTGTGTGTAGTTAGAGTTAGTTGGTCCATCGGTGATGATGCCGCTCTGGTCAGTGAACACCCTGCGAGTCTTGTCACAAGGCGCTGTGGATGCGGCGCACAGAACAGCCAGGCAAATCCAGCTGATTACAACTAAACCAGCACCTTTCTCCCGTACACTTAGATAAAACATGCCTCTTCCGGATCGTCGTAAGACATAAGTCAAATATCAAAGCCATATAATCGTGAATTTGCGACTAATATAGCTAAAATGTAGAATAAACAACACTCATATAAGTTAATAGGTGACATCTACTTCAAGGCTAACCACTTAGATGAATAATGCCACAAAGGCATGCAAAACTTTTTATATGGATTAATAAAGATATCGCTCTTGAGTGATATTTGCATTTAATCCAGGTTTTTAGTGGCTGGGAAATACTTTCTAACGAGTTTTTCTTACAAACAAACAATTCACAGATCCATCACAGTATTTTGACATTTGACGTAGAAGAAGAGTTGCCAGATCCAAACTTAAAAAAAAAAATAGTTTGGGTAAAATATCCTAAAACCTTTTATTTTTAAATAATATTTTTATAAACGTAGCTGTTAAAACTACCAGATTAAAAATAAAAGCAGATAATCCCTGCCCGGCCTTGTGCGGGTTGGTAGATGTCACATGTCTTCAAATTTTTGGTTCTAGGAAATGTCGGTTTCCTCATGATGTTTTCCTTCACCGTTTTTGAGAGCACAAAAAAAAATATTGGACAAAAATGAAAGTATTTCTTTTAAATATAAATCATCAATCAAATTCTGATTGAACAACCTGTGAGGCAACAATTGCGCTTGTTGAAAATAAGTATAGGTTTGAAAATATCCGTAATTTACTCTATGAAGCATGTGAAGTAGTCGACCCTATTAAGAAAAGTTTATGTTTTACATTTTGATAAGAGTTTTTGTTAGACACCCAAAAATCTGATTTTATAGTCAGGTTTGTGGTATTCTGCAATTTTTTTTTTTTTTTTAAAGAACTCTTATTGTGCAAAGTACTTAATCTTCAATATTTATAAACATCAATTGCTGTGCGTTAGTCTCGCAAAAATTCGAATATGGTTCAACCGATTTAAATATTTATTTGTTCGCCTCAATATTGGGGTGGTTTAGGAAATAGAAAATTAGAAAAAACCCAAGGGTAAAGCCGAAACTTCGAAAAAACCGTAATTTGGTCTCACGTGGGACGAAGCTCACCCGGTCATCAAGTCACTGATAAATAAATAAAAAATTGTTTCGCGAGTTTCACCGAAAAATTTGCAGATTCGTAGAATTTCCGAGTTAATGTATTGATTAAACTGGCAACACCGTTTCAAACAGAGAGGAGTGACCAATAAAAATTTAAAAAGAATCGATTACTAAAAAATATGGCAAAAACATTATTTCTTCAACTAAAGGGTTCACATGGTTTAAAATACATTGTGCAGAAATTTTCTGTAGACATCGTTTTACTATGGAACTAAGTTTAATCAACTTTCTTTTTCTTTTCTGAAAGCCTAAGTACCACAAGTTGTATGATCGAATAGGTACTTGTGGTCGTTGGTTGGTCATTCCCCGACGATTGATGGTACCACCTTTTGGGTATTGTTCGAGTTTGTTTTGTTAGCTAGCTAGACTGGGTTTTGGACAGTCAGGGTTGTAGTGCGAGCAATTAGCAAAGTATCTAACATAAGTACTTACTTAAGTACCTACCCTACCTAATGCATTCATGCTGACCTTTCCATTAATTATGGATAAGGTTGTACATTATAGATGGCGAGCGCTGAGAATCACCACTTTTTGAACGTCAAAATTACATAAGACTATCCCCCAAAAACGCCCACCCTTCACCACTTCCTAGTGCTTAAGCTGGGAAGAAGAAGTGGCGCAACAAACTCCCCAGCAGCACTGCTATCTGTTCAGTTGGAAAAACTTGATTCTATATAATAATGCTTTAAATGCAAGTAGGTAGGTAGGCTACATGTAACTTCCACAAAGTTAAAAGTTAGACCATGTAGTAGGTAAGTCCAGACCTACCGACGATGTAAACTGGCTGCATCTGAACGATAGAAAAAACCGGCGAAATGGCTATCGGACTACGCATAATGAAGGGTTCCGTAGTTGGGATAAATTTATCCCAAGAACATTGTAGTTGAAAAACATGTTCTCCCATCCATTCCAACTTTGCAAATGTAAGTTTGTACGCACAATATTGAGAGATTTACCATGTTATTTTAAGACCATATACTTCTTATAGGTTTTCCTGTAATCGTAAAGAACTATGCTCTGTATTTTTTCAAAATTTTAGGCTCAGTACTTTCGGAGATAAGGGCGAGGATGGTAAATAAATTAAAAGTATTTATTTTAAAATTATAAGACAAAGTACTTGAGATTCTCGCAACAAGCCCATTCATTTGATATGTCACACGGTACAGTTTGCAAAACTTTTTTTTTCTTATTTGCCCCCCCA
The DNA here is from genome assembly GCA_914767755.1 of Agrochola circellaris. NCBI lineage: Eukaryota > Metazoa > Arthropoda > Insecta > Lepidoptera > Noctuidae > Agrochola > Agrochola circellaris. The sequence goes on along the minus strand of OU611846.1, from coordinate 9,442,136 downwards.
AAGTGATATACAAAATTCATTTATTTACGTTACACGTCCGTGTTTGTACCAAATTTCGGTTAGAGTGTAGGCTTAGGGGCGCTATAGAGCGAAAATTTTTAGGACTTAGAATAATTTCAATTTCTCTTCGAAAATTTGGCAATGTCCTGCGCTCCTAAGTAGACCCAAGCTGGAAGATCGACCGGCACTTTTTTTTCAATAATTCGTGGGTTTTTTTTACATCATCTCAAGGTTTACAACTAGAGCAACAATTTCTTTTTGGAAAAGATTTTCATCCGAGCTACTTTTGGAAATATAGAGCGTTTAAAAAAAAGTTGAGTAATTCAATACCTCCTCATTCGAAAACGGTGCGTCGTAGGGCCATGCTTCTCAGAACCTAAAAGGTTTCTATGGACAAGGTCAGCCCGATACTGCAATAAAATTGGTATATTTCAGATTTATAATTTTTTACGAAAATATGGCTGATAAAAAAAAAATTATGGCCTATTTCTCGGAAACGGTGCGTCGTAGGACCATACTTCTCAGAACCTAAATAGTTTCTGTGGTCAAGTTTAACCCGGTATTAAAATAAAGTTGGAAGATTTAAAAAAAAAACACGGAAATTATTCTGTCCCATATTTTTTTTTTTTTTTATGTTTTATTTCCTGCTCATAGTGCCCCTAAGCGTATACTCCAACTCCTACAAATCCACCCCTAAGACGACGCACTGACCTCGCAAGACAATGTGCGCAGTTGCGGACCCTTGCACAGGTTAATTCCTACTTACCTACCTTGTTTGACATGTCCTGCATCACCTACCCTGTAAATGCTTACCTATAGGTATATAGCGCAGTATCCTCGGCGGTCCACTTACCAACCAGATACGGAACACGATACTGCTCTCTAAGACACAAATCGCAATCGGCGGATGCATTATGGGCTAAAACCACCACAACATGGATTCCTGAAAACATCCAACGGCAGCGCACAAGACTCAGGCGTATAGATGGCGGGACGAACTTGACGCTTATAGGAAAGGGATAGCTTGGCCCTGCAGTGGGACAATATAGGCTGATTACAATATTATTATACAATATAGGTTAGCAAAGCAAAGTTTAGCAATGCTTCTCAACACACCAACTTAGAATAACGATGATGCAACCAGCTATCTAACTACGTAACATATTTTCGTAAACGATTATGACTAATCTACTTTATTTTGACAGTTCAACAACATTCACCCCGGTAGCACACCTCCGCCGCGAAACTGTAGCAGCGAAACCGCAGTAGTTCCATTCAAACGGCTCGCGTCATGTTAAAAAAAAAATCGAGTAGCGGAACTTGACGCGAGCCAGTTGAATTTAACTACTGCGGTTTCGCTGCTACAGTTTCGCGGCGGAGGTGTACTGGCGTCATTGCTTTATTTACGTTGTTGAGCAGATTTTATTTTTCTTATGTAGCAATGGATTAGCAATCTGTTTCAAAACGATTCAGATTCTGATTGATCGTGTATTACGCAATTAGGGTACTGGAGCCGTCGTGACTGAGTCTTGACTGCGCAGCTACCTAGGTACCTACATGCTTTTGATGCAGTCAATCTTTGAAAGTTATTTACGATGTTTATCCGTGCCAAGTTTCAGTTGGCTTGTCATACAAAAATGTGAAAGTAAGTAGGTAAGTATGTCTGTCTGTCCTTTTCATGCCTAAACCACTGAACCGAACGTTATGGACAGATAGGTAGCCTGGAACCTGGAGAATTAAAAAATGACGAAATACAAATTCACGCAAAAGAAGTCACAGGAACAGCTAGTAGGTACCTACAGACATACATAGACACATACACACTTATAGCCTAGGTACCTTGAATGAAATTCGTTAAAGGTATAAGCTTGAAACTTTTGAACTTTTTGAATTGAGAATTGATATGAGTATACTAAAATATGTAGAAAGAAACTAAATATTATCGTGATAGCTTACCGGTTAAAATGGAATAAGTAGGTAGGTGTTGAAAAAACTTGTCCAAATATCCAAAATTTGTAGAAAAAGAACCATTTATAGAAACCCAAAGAATAATTTGCATCATCAATGAAAAGCTGCTAGAACAAAAGCTATTCGATAGGCAGGCGGAGATGCGTGCCTATCGATCGCGCGAGCTGCTGACTCCGCAATCCTCTCGTGCCTCCGTACTGTAGATACATATCTATACTCTGTGCATACTTCCTGTTGCCTGCTCGTTGAAATAATTATAAAGACAAGACAACTTTGTAAAATATTTGAGGTAGGAACCGACTTTGACTCCGAGAGTGTAGGTAGGTAAGTACACCTTAGGCTATTGAAATCGCACCTACTGAAAATATACTTGGTACAGCTTTCCATTTTTTTTTTAAATATAGGTCCTTCTAAAATAATACCCATTGTTTAGAAAAACGGTTCTCGAAATTTTTTGGAATGCCTTAGAGAAATGTGACTTCTATTTAAATTTAAAAATATTTGCTAGAGTTATTTCATTATGAATGGTTTGTTTTCTTAGTTCTCTTCATAGATATGTAAATGGATGCCGTTGACCTATTCATGATTTGACCGCTGAAACGTGACTAGACTTTAGATATTTAATTTTGTGGTTAGATACAAAAAATATCGTGAAAGTCAACAGTCTATTAGCACTTTCAAACTATTCTTAGGATCCCTTTTACTTTGTCACATCTATGTCTGATTTCAAGGGCTTACCAAACACACCCACAGCAGCACCCTAATTGCGTACTACACGACCAATCACAATCTGAATCATTTTGAGAAAGATTGCTAATCAATTAATTCACAAGTTCGAATAAAATCTGCTCAACAACGTAAATAAAGCAATAAATGTTGTTGAACTGTCAAAATGAAACAGATTAGTCGTAATCATTTACTGAAAATGTTTATGCAATTAGATAGCAGGTCACCTGCCCTGCAAATGATTATGGTAGGTCTCCTGAAATGTTCCACTCAAACAATGTTCCCATTTCCGAAGCAGTCTTATCTGGGTCCCAATACTACCATGGTTGAAAATAATTTGTATACTGTCGACTCATTATACAGGCGTGCACCATATTTATGAAGGTGAAAATTAATAAATCATAAGCGCACGTGAGAGGAGCCGAGGGCTGTTGAAGTTTTTTCATCCGGAATGAAGTGATAACCGCTAATGACGCACTCTTACCGCCGACTCATCCGCTACACCATCAAGGCTAAATTAAATTATCGCCATCCGACATCATTATGCGCCGTAGAGACTGATGATCAGTTATGAGCATAAAATTATAAGTATACAAACGAGATGAGAATTCTAGCCTGGTTAAGTTAAGTATATATAGTTATAAAACACGAACACACCATGTTGTCATGAGCTAAAATTAGGTACCTATTCTAGCTGTTAGTTAGTTTACTTAGGTTACGTAAATGCGTTAATGTATTTGACGTTTACTCGTTTTAAGCGCATGCCACACTTATGTAGCTACCGCGTGTTTGCATACTTCTCTGTTCACATCGCGAACTATGAACCGAAGTATGAAAAGATGCGGTAGTGACATGGGCGAAGCTAAACGAACTTAGCTTCGTTCCCAGTGTGGCATGCGCCTTAAGGCAGACGGAAATACCTATTTCAGTACCGAATGCTGACCACCAGTAGACTACTTCTTCCCAAACGCTGGTTAGTAGGCTAGTTCATTGCACCACCACGAGTCTCGCATAAAAACTACAAAGATACATTGTTTAAAAAAAAACCCTTTCAACATTTATTTTACGAGTAGCGTAGTCCCACATGCCTTGCACAAAACAACCGGGGACTACGCTCTGATTAAAAATACTGCTTAGATTTTCCGGTATTTCCCGACTCTGCCAAAAGGCCTCTGAATAACACAAAGATTCTCAAATACGTGTTTTGTTTACATGGAAAAAGCGGGTGCCATCCCCTTTTCAGGTAAACGACAAGATTTTATTTAAAAGTGTTCTGTAAAATCCAAAATTTAATGGTTGTAAATTATTTGTGGCTCGCTTTACCGTCCTGTCCTTGATAGCCGGTCTTGTGAGCGACTGACCGCGCGTGACGGTCCATTCTAAGCGCACGTTTACCATGTAAATTAACTGACCTCCGCCGGTCATTTTTTTAGCAGAAAAAGCAAATATTGTCTCTGGTGTTCGTGTTTACTCTGGCGCCCGGTGTTAGCTACACGTCCACGCTGCTTTAGTACAAGCGTTTTAAAGGTTACCCTTTTCCTTAACTATTGTTTTTACACATTGCAGGTATGCCAAGTAGAAAGTAGTACAAATAATTAATAATTAGACATTGGACACCACAAGTAATTAATCAAATACATTAAAGCACTCACTTTTCCTTACAATAGATCCTGTTTTTTTATGTACATAGCGTTTTCCTTGACTTTAATGTGTAGGCAAGGTTTTAGGTGTTTCATTTAGTAGGTATAATAATAGTCAGCCATGATGCAATTGACATCGATTAGGTATTTTACGAATGTAACATGAATAATTTACACATCATGGCTATATCAAATATCAACCAAACGAGTGTTTTGGGATGATTTTGATTGCGTTGTGGTTACGACCCGTAGTGGATCTATGGTTACGACCGAAAACTTACATTAGGTAGGTATCATTTTTGAAAGACACTATGACTGATATCATCCTAGAATTTTCCTAGTATGTTCCTAAGCACTGGACTCTGGTAGGCTAGTAGCAGGTACTTACGAAAGTCGTAAAGCTGCAAGCCCATAACACCATTACTTACGAGCAGCTATTGCGGCAAGCAACGTCACTTTCACGCGACGAAATATCGAGGATACCGTAGGGAACTCTCGGCCGCGACCCGGCATCATCATACAAATGGCACATTAGCGGCCCGTGTCCGAGCCGGACGCACCTTATCTGCCTCTCAACTATATTTGTTCTACACCGGATTACCAGAGATTTACCACGGTCACCGACCGTTAACAAGCGATTAAACGTCCTCTACAAATACAAGTAAAATTTAATGTCACGCGTGACCGCTTGAATTTTAAAACATTTGTGAAAAGTTTCGTAAATGTTTTTGGGTTTTGTTGCGATAACGTGCAGCTGCTATTTAAATTCTCATTATAATAAATTAGAAACACGTTGTTTTCAGAAGTTTGTTTTCCCTCAAGTAAGTACTTAACCGAGCTTAGGGCTTGCTTCCCATACACACGTTGGCTATAGTCATCTTCTGCCTAGCTTTTTCCCAAATATGTTGGGGTTGGCTTCCAGTCTAAGCCGATGCAGCAGAATACCAGTATTTTACGTGGAGCGACTGCCTGTCTGACCTCCATACCCTAGTTACTGGGTAATACGATACCCTTTGGTAAGACTGGTTGTCAATTGACAGTTTCGGGTTTCTGACAACCCGTAACGACTGTCAAAGACAGCCAGGACCAACGGCATAAAATGGATTCCGAGGCACAGAGGGGTCTTAGTATGTAGGAATGTTCGCCCATCCATGGACCAACCGCGGTAAACGTAGCTTAACCTGATGGATCGACCCGTGTGGCTGTTATTACTTACACACGTTGGCTAGTATTTTATTGTAATCGCATCAAACACTTTTCAAAAGAATGCATAGTTGCGCACATCAAATGAATATACCTTGTTGCGTAGCAGCGTGGCAATCGCGTAGCGCAGTGTAGCCCGGCGTAGCGTGGCGTAGCGTGGCGTAGCGCAGTGTAGCGCGATGTAGCGTGGCGTAGCTCCACAATAGGACAGAGACGCGGGTGCGATAACGCGGCTCCGCTATAAATCAGCGCTGTCGATGCGGAGCCGCCCCATTGCAGCTCGCGGCTTGATTTGTCGCGTCCATCCCACGTGAATCTATGACCACTAGTGTTGTAGTTTGAGTCAATCTATCGATAAAAGTAGGTTCCTTACAATTTGTTAAAATAAAAATAATACTATTTTAACCTACTCCTGAACTTTACCTTTTGACTTATTTTACCAATATTACCGAACTCACGAAGAAGTAAGTAAACCGTTTTATAATTTTTAAAATAATCTGTTACATGTAAATTAATCTAGACGCTGTCGGATATTATAGTATATCCCTGCCATGATGACCTCGAATCCTTTGCAGAAGACGTCAGACATATCTATGAATTACGCTTGTAACGAAACAAAAAAACGCAAGGATAGTGCCATGCCATCCAAATACCATCGATAAATTTCCTAAATACCAATACCGACAAAACTTCACTAGGCCATTGATATGGAACCAATAAAGCGCTCAGTAAAATAAAATCGCCCCCAACCGCGGTCAAACATCTCCACTACTGTTGTGACCCCATTGCATAATCACTATTGTGCGATACAAATACGACGATATCAGAGTTACATAACATACAGAATTTATCGCTCACATTAGTTAATTTTAATAAATAAAAACAATACAAATTTGTTTTTAACAATAACAATACGTTTTATTTTCGGATGTCAAAAAAATTCATAATAAAATAACCGACACTGCAAAACTGACTTACCTACAAATTACAATTCCTGCAAGAACTAAGTATTAACAATTTACTCGTACCATTTTGTTCAACAGAACATTAGTCCGAGGGAACACTGACCCTTAAATACTTAACATGACGGTGTTAACTGCGACCTAATTTCAGATTAATACGCTTAAGCGGAAACCTCACTAAGCAGGTTCAAATAGCACGCGGCTCCGGGCCGTCACGGGTGAACTGTGAACATGAACGACTAAACTAACCAGCTTAAACACTTTATTATGTTTACTTTACTTTCCCGATTCTTCTATATTACGCAAGTTTAGTAGATTTATAGTTTCCGCCCCGTTCATTATCTGTATTGAACAACTAGCCATGGACGACGCGTGGCATAAATCTGAATGAAACGCAGTAAATAGCCTCCCGCCCTAACAACTTTCCGACTTATGTCAACTTTGAGAAGTTTATCCCGATAAGTTTTCTTACGAGCCTCTGATATGTTAACTAATCTGTATTAGATAAGTGCACTCATTACTTCGATTGTGATGAATTAGATACGTTTTATTAACGATCACTGTTATTCTAATTTAATTTACCCTAAACAAGAGCGAAAATATTTTAGCTAATTCGATCACCGTCTACAAGGAGACTACCCCAAATAAAAGAAATATACCGGAAGCTATAACCCGTCCTATTACCAATTCCCTCTGTCCTGTGTCCTAAATATTCAGTTTTTCCTTTGTTGGCATTTTTTCATGTAGTTAAGAAAAACAAGAGCGGCCATAACTCTCGTGCCGGTTGATCAGATAGCAAGATAATGGCTGTAATGGATCCTGGTCAGCGGCCCGCATGCAAATAAATCTGCGGCCCGATGCAATGATGTGTGGAAAATGGGAGTCACCCCTTGCCGCGGCCTGCCCCGGCGGCCTGCTCGCGGCCTTGTACCGGGCTACCGGCGGTCACCCATCGCAATAAAACAAATTACCTAACATTTGTAAGTGATTTTTATTGTTATGATATTTTTTACTACCCATATTATATCATGCGTTTCCTGAAAATATTAATTTAAGCAAATCTAGAATATTCGATTCCTATTTAAGTTTTTGTGTAGTTTGGAAGGAAATAATTGTGCTTTGTTAAATATCCAATGGGTTGCTATAAAAATAATAATATCGTTGTTAAAATAAATAAGTAACAGCAATTGATTTACAGTTAAAACTATAACGAAGGCGCTTTAGAAAAATAATGACCCTTATAATAACCCCATTATTCCCCTTTGTAAAAAATAAAAGCCATGGCATTTATAGTTAGCACTATAATGGCAAAGCAATCGAGGCGAGCAAATGCGAACTGTTTTTATTAGAATTGGCCGGAGTAAAGTTATCATGATTACTGCGACGACCCCGTATCACGGAGGCAGTTACTGCTGGACAATCTTTACCTGCTGCTGTTGTTTTATCCGGGAAGTGGGCAGCGATAAAAGTCAGGGCAAATGGCAGTCAATAAAATAAATAGCGTCGGCAGGGTGTTCTGTAAATAAGTCGGTGCCCGGGCTCGGGGCGACGATCGCCTTTTTTATTGGCGCCTCGATTGCTCTCGAAACAACGAGTGTGAAGCGGCCGCGGGGCGCGGGGCGGGGGCGACGCATATTGCAGTGTCGTGCTGACGCTGCAGATTATACTCACAGATTAGAAATAGAATTCCCCGCGATGTTGCGGCATTGTCTGCAACAACACTCTTATCCTCATTTGTTCTATCGTCCTATTCGATTTTTTAGTCTGTGACCCATCTGACACTTGCCTCTTACGCCTTGTTCAATGTTATCTTAATCATTTCTCTGGAAAAACAGTTTCTTGATGAACATACACTGAAACAAGATGGCTGTAGTTTTCGTATATTCACAAATTTTTATCTGTTAGTGTTTTCCCATCTTCTGATCAAGTAAACACTGCATTTTTACAAGTGGTCGAATCTGTCACTTATCTGTCCAACAACACTTACTTATCCTTAATACTGTGTCTCAAGAGAATAGTGTTCAGATGGGATAATAAAGTATTCCACACGTATCGCGGTCGGTCGCGAGGCGGCTCCCAGATAGATGTATTAATTTGTAAGAATTTGTCGTCGGACCCTCGCCCTCCTCCGCAAGCATTCCAATCACGCACAACAAGCTGCGTAATTGCACCTAATAATTTTCTTAAATAGCTACACTACTACTGGACATCGTAATCCCGGCAGCGCTTCATGACTTTTTTTCTTTGATACGATACTAAAACCGTAGTGTGTGCGCGTGCTTTATGACGAACATCATCTGTAAAGAATAATAAAAAAACGGCAATTTCGTTTACTTTTATGACACGCGAGTGAATGACCTTCACTAGTGGGTTCTATTTGTATTGAGCTGGACATTGGACGGCATTAGGAGCGTGACGGAGGTGTCAGTGCATCGCCGTGGGCCATGGGTCGTGAGCGCCGGTCCCGCGGGGCTCGTCAACACACCACGGACCTAATCCAATCACAACTGCACACGCCCACGTCCACTTACACATGTTCAGCACAGATAACTCTGTAGAATATTGATGACAACTTCGGGTTATATGATTAACATTACGCACCTTTGGTAGAACAAGGGCATAATTGTCATAAATTGCCAAAATGACTTAAATATGCAGAAATGCTTTAAAAAGGCCCTTTGAACTGGAGGGACAAAGACATTCGTTTGGCAATTTATGACAATTATGCCCTTGTTCTACCAAAGGTGCGATTACAACCGAAACGAATTACCTAAATTATACAAATTATATTTTTTTTGTAACACCACTATAAATACCAAGCAAATAAAAAATATAACGAGCTTAAATTATGCACTTAAATTGGGTGAAAATTATATTTAACTGGCGCGTCAATAAAGCTGATAAAGCTCGAGACTACGAGCGCGGACTACGCGCTACGCCGTAGCGGAGTCGTAGACGCGCTTAGTTAATTTACCTAAGCACCTTACCGCTATCTGTTTTGCGCCCGCGCCGGATTATGCTAATGATGACTTGTAATTCTCTTATCGTGCTTTGTCTACCTACAGGTTTGCTACAATATAATAATTGAATTTTACACCAAGTGGGGTAGTTAATATGGCATTGGTGATAGAAACGTGAACTCACGTTTCCGTAGCAAGTTGATAAAGTACCGGCAATAAACTGAAATCTACAACGCCTACGCTCAATTAGTCACAAAACGAATAGCGGGACGTTAAGGAAAGATGAGGTGTATTAGAGGAGCAGTTATTAGAAGATTCGTCCACAGAGGCCGGTCTCGGAGGTAATGGGCGCGAGACGCGAGGGGACCCACAATAAGTCACCGCGGCCATCCGATAGCAGCAAATCAATGACCACCCTGCTATGATACATGGGATTAACCGACGTTTATAGTTTTAGCTACGGTCAACGAATTAATGCCATGGAGGTACGTGCTATCTGCCACATTAATTTTTATGGTTGTTGATAGGAGTCAATATACTTTATAGGTGTTTTAATTGATAGCTCACAGAATTTTAACTCATTTCTCTCATGAGAGCATCATTATACCAGACATTTTTACGAACACATATTTTGTGTGGTCAACAAATAGTTTTATTGTGTTACCGGGATAGAATAAAAGCGTGAGTGTCCACCTGTCACGAGCACTGGCTGTCAAATAGCGTCGTGCAGTTTAGGGATGGTGCTAAGGGTGTCTGTCACCGTGTTTTAAGGCGCGAGGGTCGCTTGTTAGCGCGAACGTGCTCGCGTCGCCGGTAAACACGCGGGTAGATAACAATCTATTTGGATTGCCTCTATATTTCATTTTTCCCCGTGTGCACCGCTCTAACTAGATAGAGGTGCCGCGTAGCATGAACGAATAAGGGAAATACGGGTCTGTTTCTTCAGTAACAAGGTTTCTACATTTCTATTTCCTGTTCGTGCCTTTTAAATCAGGTGTTTTTCCTTGATGTTTTAGAAGGGTTTGCTCGAGATAAAGAAATGTGTGAGGAGTGTCGGTATTTTGTACTTTATGTCAGTCATTTAATACACCGTGGGAAATAAGGTGCATTTTCCCAAGTTTGTTTGCGAGTAAAGAAGAAGAAGAAAAGAAGAGAAGAGTCTTGCTGTGTATAGCCAAGTAGAATATTCGACCAAAATCAAATATTTAACAAATCCAATAGAACATTCGAAATCACGTTAAAACTAATACGGAGGTGTGAAGCTACGGTTAGTTAGGCAGTGTTTACACTGGCGACCTCCATCCTTGGTCAGTTGATCGCTTGTGCACACATCTGGCGACCGTGTGTAACCACTGTAATACAATCACAGCTGCCAGAAAACATTGGGTACTGGGCAATGAGCATGAGATTTCGCTGAGTAACTGCTGTTCGGTTTAAAAAAATCTTCAAAATAGGAAATAGGTATTTATCAAACTACCTTTGTGAAGTTGTGACCCCAAAACGTAGGTAATGAAGCTACACGTACTCTGAAAGTACTCTAGTATCGCCATAGATATTGAAGGGGTTTTATTATTTTTAAAGTGCGCGCTCGTTTGCACGCGAATGGGCCACTTAACCACGGAGACAGGCTCCCGCTTGTGCGCGTAGATTTCCTATACTAACTGCATTAGCCATCTTTATGTGAGGGATAACTGTTTCGCCACGCTTTTTACATGTTTTTTTTTCAGAATGATAGTAAAATTCGACCCGCCGGTTTAACTACAAACAAACAAATGCGTAACAATAAAGCCTTCATAGGTTTTGTCCTCGAGACAATACTTATTGCTGTGTAGTTGAAGGCTTCATAAAAACAATCGTAATTTTACGAGGGCGAATGATAGTCGGTAGGCAATAGGCTCGTTATCAGAGCTCTCTGCAATAGGCATAGTGTCAGTCGGAGGATCGGACGTAATATCGGACGTGACCGGATTCACGAGATGTCATCCCGCAGAACGAGAATACAGCTCCATTATCAACTGAGAGACGTCACGGTAAATAATGCTCGATCCATCCCCATCGCATTTGTTTTTTTAATTTGCCCTATAATAAACAACCGCTTTTAACCATACTTAAGCAGTTTTTGGGTAGCGACTTGCGTCTATCCAAAAGCAATTTCTTCGGCTTGTGATTTATTTACAATGAAAACGCACGCCCATAGTGATACCTTTTGAATATCTTCGCTTGTCAAATTTAATGCGCCCTCCATCTGCACTATCAGTCGAACCCCTGTCGATATCACTCAAGGTAGTGTTCTTTAGATGTTAAAAAGAAAATAAGAAAAATTGCCGAAACAGTGAAACGTTATATTTTATCATACAGGGATAAATCAATAATAGTTACATCAATCAAAATATTGCAGTAAAAATGGTTATAAAAATTAAGATTGTCTCCCTAAAACTATAACAATAAGTATTATGGTTTAATTTGTATTTATCAACCGTTAAAATGCGCATTGGCAAAGCGGAATCACTAATTTGCAACCCCTCAGTGCGGTCGGCGCGGTGCCGCGGTGTGTGAACCGCGAACGCATTTGATTCTTATTCATGGCGCGGGGGACGCGTCGACCGCCTAACAATTTGATAATGTATTCACTTGATAAAGCGGAAGGTGGTACTTCGCGGGAGCCGCATTAAAAAACCAATTACAGCATGGCTAAATCGCGGCGTCGCTGCTCTCGCCTATTTGTCAGACTCCGGAGGGATAAAGAGTATATTCCAAATTTAATTTCACGCAATTTAAAAAATTGGGGGACAGTCAGAAACGTTATTTTTTATTGAGCGCCAGTTATGAAGTTTAAAATGATTTTAAGGGAGTCAACTGGTGAACGGGGCAGCCAGAACAAATCAAAAGAGATGTGTGTTTATTAGATTAATGAAATGAACTATCCACACATAGTTTCGTAGCTTAGCTTCTCCGCTTAGCGACCTCACACATTCCTGATGGAAAGACTGGCTAATCCTCAGGTTTTACAAATATTAGGTACATAGTTCTCACCACAGTCTTGGTACATTTTAAGCTGATTCCAGTCGCTGCCGGACCTAGTGGCGAGTTGTGCCACAACATTTAGTTATTTATGTTGCTACTAGGTAACACCAATAGTTATTTAAATCGATATTCGATACTGAACTAATTGTGTATAAAAACGCCTGACTGAAAATGATTAGCAATCAATCGTTTTTTGAAGTCTAATGAATGAGCTGTTTGCTAGGAAAAGTTTATTTTTTCGTTATGAAATATACAAAAAATTGCGCGTTAATTTATAATAGAGGAATTCTTTCAAAATCTAGGTTTAATGTGCTTTTAAATGCACCCTGAGTAGCTTTTGTACATGATTGTTTTTGTTAGGGTTATGCATGTATAGGACTTTGGTCATGGTTCTTTGGTTTTTGTTCATATGTAAGTCACCCTTGAACTTTGATTCAGAATTGCAACACTCATTAACTCAATTAGTAGCAAGTGTGATTCACTTTTACATTCTGAAGAAAATTAAATCACTATGGGCATTTCTCTGGTTACGGGAACGAAAAATTGTAACAATTCTCATTTAAACCAATGAAAATCCTTTAACCACTTTAAAGCCTGATTAACCTTCCCTCGTCACCGAAACTTTTAGAAAGAAAACAATTAAAGAGTTTAAAAGAAAACGTCGCAGTATATGTCAGGGGGCGAGGGCAAAGGCGATGTAACAAACAGCCGCCCTAATACAATAACGGCCGGAACAAACTGCGCTATAAAATATCACCAGTGCATAAATCAGTTTTGCCGTGATGCCACCCAGGACCCTCCACCTACCGCTACTATCAACGATTTATGGTCATACGATATTGTATAACAGATAAAATAATAAATGTCCGGATCTAAAAACAAAGCCTGGCTTCTGCAGTAATTGATTGGTTTGTAATCATTTTTGGTTTCACACATCTTTAATTATAAGTACAGTTTCACCGTACTCCTCCTTTTAGAATTAAGATGATCTATACATATAATACAATAGTAAGTAAGTCAAAACACATTGAATATTTAAAAAAAAGTAATTGCTACCGAGGTGTGGGTACGAGTCTGATGACGAAAATATAGTTTTAAGATTTTTCGTCCGTTTGTCTGTTCGTCTGGATGTATGTTCCGGAGTGGCGCAAAAACTCCTAAACGGATTTAGATGAAATTCAGAAACTCAGATAGTTTATAACCTTTATTAACACAGAATACTTTTAATCCCGGTAGTACGTTCCCTGAGGATATATTCCGACATCCACGCGGGCGAAGCCGCGGGCAAAAGCTAGACAGAAAATAAAATCAAAACACATCGGGTATTATGGTATTATCCGCCTAATGCCAGCTTATCCACAGTTGCTAACCATCGTACCTCTACATTCATGTACAGTATCAGTTATATCTGCTTTATAAACACAACCCTTAGAAAATTATACTTAGTACGTAAATATTTGGGGAAAAAAACATTTTTATGACGTCTCGATCAACATTATGTTAAAGGAGAGTGCCCAATTAAAGCTTTGTGCAGACTAGCGCGACGCGACAGCGTGACGCGACACTGGTTATTGTTATACCATCAAGTTTTCTTAGAAATCGTATTGTTCGAGTCGCGTCGCGTTGGTCTGTACGAGCCTTAATGCGTGAGAACTAATCACAAATGCGTTACCAACATTCACCACACTCCCAGGAGTGTTTTCGGAAAAGGCTAAATCATAGTTGGTCATGGTACGCACACACGGAGGCGTGAGGCGTGAGCTGAACGCAATCTCAGCATCACTATGCGAAGCAGCAAGCGTGAAACAGGCGCGACGCGGCACGGTGTCGCACGGCACGGCACGCGGCGCGCACTGATTGAGCCGCGACAAGTTAAACGATTTGAAACAATTTAATAGAGATCAAAAATTCAGGACCCCACAAGCCCGCACAAACTTTTGAAGTTTTTTCCCTCGCTAAAGGGATTATCGGTGAGCGGAAGCTTAGGGGGATATTTTATGGTTTTTGTGGACTTCCTTATATTTTTTCCTTAATTCGGGCACTTGTGTCGAGAAAATTCCCAGCTTATGGTTTTTAAAAGTATGAAGTCCGAAAACATAACTATTAATTAAGATAATGTTAGCAGTATTGTAAACTTTTATTTTATGGTTTACAGAAATGTACAGTTACCATGTTTCTGCGACAAATAGTTGTCTGAAAATTGTCCTAAATTGGAGGAGGTACCTGAAAAGTAAAAATTGTGTAAAATAAATATAAACATCTACCCATCTAAGAACGCTCCTCATTTCGGCAGAAAAAACCCTAACCGCTCCATGCATATCCAAAAATCAAATAACTCACGAAAAGATTGTTTTCAATCTGCGGATACATACGTTACATTTATCGAAGGAATAACGTGAGCTTTAGGTTATTATGGTCCCTGATCGAGTTCACGTATCTACTCCACTTCTTTGCTGGAAGGCTATCAACGTAAATATCTGCACATTTTTACTGCCTCTTTGACAAGGTACTACGTTGTTCTATTTAAGGAGTTTCAATCTAATGCGAAGTGCGTAAGGTTGAGATTTGATGTATCATTTAGAGATGGAACTTTGTCGTCCTAGGAAGTTGGGCGATATGCGATTGCGTTATGATAGGATCAGGGTTCAGCGGAGCGCAGCCCGTGAGAGAGGCGCTCCGAGCAACTCCCAGAACACGTTACTGTATGATGTTAATGTCATTTTAAATGTGGAAGACTCTTTGTGCTCTTTTATACCTTCCAAGAAAGTGATGTAAATCGTGCGCTGTGCCATTAGGAGTTTGCCAAAATACATTATAGCTCCTAAGTACCTAATTAATAAGTGCCGTGACCAACCCGCGCTGAGCAAGCGTCGTTTAATCCTTCTCTACATGAGAAAGAGCCTTTAGCCTGCTGCGGACACTGGCCGGGTGTATACTTAGATTGAATGTTACTCAGATATTGTTTTCGATTATACGAATTGATGCAGAGCCTAATAAAGAATGAGCTTTTATCACAGCCTTTTAATGAAGCCAGAAACAAAACCACAAAATACTTTTACAATCAAAAACATTGCTAAGCTTTATTTCATCTCTATTTCATATTCTTTATATCCGATCTCAAGTAAAGCCGGTAGTACAAGTCTACAAGCCAATATGCATTGCTCTGAGGATTATTCCGAGGTATAATGGAGCAGAACGGCATCTCCCCAATCGGCTCATCCGATATACACAGCCGACCGGAACGTAGTCCCCCGCACGCATCAATCGCACTATCGAACTATTGATTGTCACTGAAAACTTATAGCGCGAATTTCTATCAGAAACATAGAATGTATTTTGTATGTAATCCTTTCTTTCTTTTTTGTGTTATGCGGATTTACCTAATCTTATTCCCGATAAAATATTGCTGAGTATCAGTGTACCTAAGCTAGAAATTCGCTGCACGAGAAGTGAACTGGATACTTCGACCGTAGCAATTAACATTGTCGGATCTACATTTTTGCGATTTTTATTTTATTGCATTAAAGGTCTTAGAATAACTTATAATTTTTTTTAATAAGTTATTCTAAGACCAATGCAATAAAATAAAAATTGCAAAAATGTAGATCCGACAATGTAAATTGCTACGGTCGACTTATTGATAGGGCTTATCTTTTACCCATATACTTAGGTATGCAAATAAAGATTTCATTGCAACGTTAATGTAAATTAATGCCTTCCCTCCTGGTCAAGTGCTCTCAAGCACGACTACTGACCATGTATCGTGGGTTCGAACGCCAGCTCGGTAATTTAATGTTAGTAGATTTTTTTATAACTGGTGAAATTGGAATGTATGCCTTACCTTTCGGGAAATACAGGCGTATGTCTAACACACTAGTAGGTATTACAAATTCTTGTTGAGGGTAATATTTAACAAGTAGGTAGGTAAAGAAGTATCATTGCAGCGACACGATACTTTGAATTGCATTGTTTGTTACCGTCCAAGTACTCAGTAGTGTCATATAGCATGCATTACCCACATTAGCCAAATCAGCACTTTGTGCAGTTGCACACATACCTACCTACTGCGTTATGAGTAGACATACTTTAGTAGGTACCTACTAAAGAAATTACAAGAGCAAAATATTATTTATGTCTGTTGTCTGCTATGCCACAATGTGTAGGATTTTCTAATTTAAGCATTTCGTGTTACCTACTTGTTTATTTTAAAACAGCACTACCCAAATAAATCCTACTCGCTAAATCTCAAAACATTTCCATATGCGTACAGATTACATTCACTCAGTTAATTGCATTCGTTCAGGAATTTCGTTTTGATTTCCTCCCCCGCAGCCCTTAATTGGCTACCTGAAGGACTTCCATCGAGATTGCCTTCGTAGGTTTTTGCAGATAGATATCCAATATTCCGAGTTTGTCTTCCATGTGATTCATAGCCATCGAAGTAAAATAATCCCTTGGATTAATTTTGAAGAACTACCAAACAGTCCGATATAATTCCTGGAAAATCCATCAGAATCTATAAGACGTTTATAATGACTTCCTTTGATGAAATTCAATCCTTTTCAACATTTTCGAATCTCATCAATTTCCGCTTGAGTTGTGCGTATTAAAGTCCAGAAGGGATTATATTTTTATAATACTGGTACAACAGAAACACAATCATGATTAATCGGATCTGGACAAATGGCCGGTCATTTGTGCGAACGATCGGAGACCGTGAATGTCCCGGTGACTATCTAAAGTATCGAGATAATAGGTGCAGGGGCTGAGCGACCTCCCGGTGTAGCGCCGGACCGGCCGCCGTACGCCGCCGGCCGCCGTCCGCCGGCCTCCAGGGCCACTAAGGAATAATGTAAGTGTCCGGGGCGACATTTGCACCGAACTGCCGACGACCTCCGCCTCTTACTTATGCGCTTTTTAATATTTTTATTGTAATGGCTACGGTCAACCCGGAACAAGAAAGACATGGATTAGACATTTATGTGTAAAAGTGGCGCCTACTCGTATATAAACAGTAAAACAGAGACGTTAATCTAAAATTGTGAATAAAACAGAATTCAGCATTTTCATTCTGATAGTCACACAAAACTCTAATAGCTTTAAAATATTCTAGCACATACTAAATAATAAATCAGTTTTTTAAGATGCAGGTCAAAATCTCCGTGCAACGCTAAATTGCTAGTTATACACACATAACTAGCAATTTAGCGTTGCTAAATGTTGTTAGTACCAATCAACTATAAATTTACACACATAACGATCGACAACTACCCCTAACTCAAGGAAAATTATCAACAAAGAGTCTCCAAAGATTTTCCCAGTTCCTGCATTGTGAGGTAAAGGTTGTATAAGAACGTGTAAAAAACAGCTGTGCCCCCCGACACCCTTGCGGTCACCGTTATTGTTGGCGACGGCTAGCGCACTAAAACTGCCCATAAAACACCACCGCCAGTGCCACCGCCACCGCCACCGATACATATCTACACTTATTGAAACTTTCCATTTCCGATATTAATAATTTTAGACTTTACTTTGTGACTTATGACTATGAGAAGCTTCTGCAAGTTTTGTAATTTTTTGGTCTCGTGTGGAATCTTGTTTGTTTGTAGGTAGGTAGGTAGTTTTGGTGCAGACAGCATAACAGTCGATGACCGTAATGGAAATAAGTAGTACCTGAAAAATGAGGTACTGAAAAGTTAATGCTCGTGTGAAATGAATAACTTCTGTGTTGTATACCTGCAATATATTCTACACTCGAGAGCAATGAATCCGGGTCACTTAAAGAATCCTAAAAATCTCGGAAACTAAAAATGCTAGGTTAATGCAATAAATTGTATTTAATAGACAATGTAATACTCCTTAAATGAAGGTATTAAAACTTCTTAGTTATTGTAAAGTTATATCATAAAAAAATCAAATTTGAAAAAGGGCCACTTTCGAAGATGGAACTACGAAATTACAGCATTTGGTTTTGCTTTTGTTTGTAATCTGTCATTTATGTGGGTACATAAACCATGTTGATAGTGCTCTATATTCATTATTCAAGCTGAAATTATGTTGCTTACGCCTGAAGAATGCACCAGAATACTTACAATGCTGGAAACCGGCCGGAGTCAGCGCGATACAGCCAGGACTGTCGGTGTGTCGCTGTCAACAGTACAAAGAGTTCTCCGACGTTACGAAGAAACTGGTTCTAACCTACGCAGACCAGGAACGGGCAGAACCAGGTGTACCACAGCACGAGAAGACCGATACTTGGTGAACACCATGCTTCGAAATCGCTTTCTCACAGGAACTGAACTCACAAATCAGTTTCGACACCTCGGAGGAAGTAACCCAAGTGCATGGACAGTAAGACGTCGGCTTGCTGAATCTAACTTAAAACCCCTTAGACCTGCAAACGGCCCTAAACTGGAGCGTGGGCATCGTATTTCAAGACTAAGATATGCCCAGAGCCACGTAAATTGGAGTATTGAAGATTGGTCAAAAGTTATGTTCTCCGACGAATCAAAATTTATGCTCTACAAGCACGATGGAAGACACAGAGTGTATCGAAGACCAGGGGAAAGATTCAAGCAAGCATGCATCGAAGAAAAAGTAGCCTACGGTGGTGGGTCTGTACTTGTGTGGGCCGGAATTTCTTCTGAAAGTCGCACAGAGCTGGTGATCATAGAAAACGGCTCTTTAACTAGCGTAAGATATGTGGAAGAAATCCTCAATGATCACGTTGGTCCATTTATGGTCAATTTAGGTGAGGATGCTATATTTATGCATGACAATGCCCGACCTCATACAGGTAGGATTGTGAATGACTACCTTCAAGAGATGAACATTACTCGTATGGAGTGGCCAGCGCGCAGCCCGGATATCAACCCGATCGAGCATGCTTGGGACGAGCTAGGCAGATGCGTAAAACAACGAAACCCTCCCCCAATCACGCTTCGTGAGCTCAAAATTGCTCTCACAGAGGAATGGGAGAATATTCCCCAAAATCGTATAAGGAACTTGGTGTACAGCATGCCAAACCGCGTAAATGCAGTAATGGAAGCACGAGGAGGCAATACGAAGTATTAAAATTCAAGAAAATCGTAATAAAGTTCAAAAATTTCATGTTTCCTATTTTTGTTTTAAGGAGAGATCAGCAGTTTTTTTCTTTATGTAATTTTGTGTTAATAAAATGTATGGTGACTCATATTTTTTTACTTTCATTTAAGGACTATTACATTGTCTATTAAATACAATTTATTGCATTAACCTATCATTTTTAGTTTCAGAGATTTTTAACATTCTTTAAGTGATCCGGATTCATTGCTCTCGAGTGTATATGTATAATGCTGACTATTTTCATATTTGATGATACTTGGATTTAGTTAATTCAGTCAGTTGCAGATAGTATTATGATATGAGGTTGATGGCTAGATACGAAATACTGTAGAGATTAAACAATTTAAGCTGTCATCAGAATTTCAGTTTCATATTTAAATAAAACAATAAGATAAATGTCTGCTAGACTAGTTACTTTAAGTGTATGTACCTAAGTATTCAATAACTCAGTAGACAGTAGGTAAAGGTAGAGAGGACCTTACAGAACAAATATTAATAAAAGAAGTCTGCGCGACTGGAGAGATAATATACGAGTTGAAATAAAATCTGTCACTGACCATTTATGGCGGAGTCTTGTTATTAAAATGTAGCGGGGCTCGGGGCGTCAGGTCTGCCGTCCGACAGCACGGGGCGGCGTCTCCGCGCCGGCTGCGACCACGACACGATCTGATTTATGTCCCGACCAGCAGTATTTTATTCGGCGGGCGCCTCAAGAAAACTATAAGTTTCCGTTCGGCAGGACCAGGGGAGTAGCCCTGTAAATATTGTCTCCGCTCACTGCATCAATACAGACAGATATCTATATTTATTACGCTACTTTGTAAGATAATTCGGTAATGGATTGGGATCATTACATTTTTATTCTGTAAATATGCTTTGCCGTTAGCTAACAAGAAGATTTATTGTTAGTGTTAGCTGTTTAGGGCGGTTTATTTTTATGAATATTCCGTTAAATTAATATTTTAAGTCGTATGGGGGTGATACTGGTCTACATTATTCTTTTTATTGATCCTCTGGGCGTTATGTCTTGTTGATACTGGACTTGGTTATTCTTAAAGCATAGCTAAACTGTAAGTATTATTTTGAACTAAACTTTAAAAATGAAAAATGCTTGCAGCTGTAAACAGAGTTTGCAAGTTGTTCCCAAGTACCTACATTCCCAAATAGGAGTAGGTACCTATAATTCAGGGACAAGCACATCATAACCGCGTGTCATGTGTGACAGCGACTCCGAACGAAGCCAATATGGTCTGTCCCTGTACTCTGCTGGGGCAGGGCGCGCTATGATGGGCGGATGGATCACCCTGTACTAACACTATTCCGATTCTGATTCATTATCATGTGAGTTTGTTACGGACGGACGTTCATCGAAAAATAAAAAACTCCACAAAAAAACAATTGCTTTATCAATTGTTTTATTGTGCAACTTTTTTTTCAGTCTCTGAGAATATCGACTGTAGCAGACAGACATTTTAATTACCAGTTCTAGTTACTTTTCGAAATTCTGAATAAATGCCAATGAAAAGGACACGGTAGTTACTTCAGCCTTGGAGGTTGATCTTTAGTAGGCACAATATTACTACAGTTAAAATACAGTTCATAATAGCTCTTTCAAGGGCTACTTTTGTACGAACCCCGATAATGACTCTACTAGATCTCGGCAAAGAGTTCGATAAGCGCCCACGTTTGTCAAACTGGACTGATGAGTGATGTGCCCCCGGCGCACGATCCTAGTACTAATGAGTCGTCAGACTCGTCAGTGTCACTGCGACCCGCCCCACGAGCGGTGATCAACGCGCCTCCTGCCACTGACTGACGGAACATCCTTAATTCCTTTAATTTATCTAATTTCGTTTGTTCGCTCTTTTTGCATTTTAATGGTAATTTTTCATTTGGGCAGAAAATTATGAAAATTCTAAGGAAGTCCATTGTCAAATATCTAGGGGCTCATGGAATCTATCTCTATTACTATGCAATTTACGTTGAACGAAAGAAGAGGCCCTATAATACCGAGCTTGACATGTTATTAACCTTAAATCGATGTTTTGGTCATTATGGGTTTTAGGCCCGATTTGAGGGCTGAAATCAGAACAACAGCTGCGCAAAAACCTCTAGAGTCTAGATACTTCATGGAGAAGTCCTAACTAGCTTTTTGACGTGCGTTTAGACTATTTAAGTTCCCAATTTCCTTGAGGTTTTCCAAGATTAACTTAGAAAGAGTAGCTACCTAACCTAACTAGTAGGTACACCTACTTATAAATTCAAATTGACTATTTAAATTTCATATAATACTACGATTGGTACTTACCCGGTCTTAAACTGCATCCTTGGGCCGCCCAAGATAACCCAAGATGGCCGATCTTGAGCGAGAATTTCATCATGCAAGCGCTAGCCGACGGCAAACCAATGTCTATCAGACTTCTGTAATCGAACACACCATTTCTAAACATAACAGTGGGGTAAAGTTACTATCCCATAGAAGCCAGTCGTAGTACTCATTACCCGGTCATTGAATAAAGCTAAGTCCAATTACGTGATTGGATTAGCCACCGGTCGCGGCTCAACGCCTGTCACCTAACTCAACTACTTAGTTAGCACACGTAACGATCAATTATCTAGCTATTGTTGCATAGCCTAGGCTAAGAGCAACTGGAGGGTTAAATATTATAATACAGCTTTAGGTATTTGTCTGTTTGCACTTGTGTGGCGATCTAATAAGTTTTAGTTTATGCTTTTGGAACTACATTCCCCATCAAAGACATTCAGTTAAACAGAAATCTTATTTCGGTATAAAAAACAATGACTGAACTTATTTATACAATTTTTATAAATTCTACCTCATAGTGTGACTAGATACGAGTATCTTGTTCTTCTGTGTGTGTGACTGCATGTGACTAGTAGGTAGTCACTGACTACATTCTTTTAGGACAAGCCGTGTTAGCTTTATAGCTTTTTGACGATGGCGCTTCCCATCGTCAAAAATTATGAACTTGGAAACGAAGGGGGAATATTTTCAAAAATCCTTCATTAGTGCTCACTTCCGCTTTATAAGAAACTCTTGCGTATAGTTTCAAGCTCCTAGAGCCAGCGGTTTAGGCTGTGCGTTGTCTGTCCGTTAATGAATATAAGATTTTTTATTCAGTAAGATTCATAACCAAATAGCACATAGCGTTACGCATCATCCCGAAATATAAACTTTTTAAGATCTGTGGCAGTAAACTTCTAGTAACTATAAAGGGGCCCTTTTGGCGTTGTAGGTACTATCGCGGGCACCGGTGCCTGACCACTTTTCGACCGTATTGCCTAAGAAATAAGCTCGAGAAGTGGTCAGGCGCCTGTGTTCTCAATAGTACCTACCATATTTTGTTCTGTACATTAATTAAACCGACGACCTGTATCGCAAAGAATTGAAAAGATTTCCGCTGAATATTTCATTAAACAGTACTTACTAATGTACCTTGTAAGTTTAATAATGTACCTTGAGAACTGAGGTGAATGTCCCCGAGACACACTTACCTAATTAGGAAATTAATATTTTGCAATTATGGACGTTGCTTGCAGTAAAAATTGACGACGTTAACATTTCATATCCACTGTAGGAAAATGTTTATTAATTATTTTGCATAATTAATTATTGAAATAACTGAAATTGTTTACGTATGATATTTTTTAAGGTCTCATGTTTAGTTTCATTTACCTATTTAACTGCTATAATATGAAAATATCTTAAGTATTATAAAGTAGTTTTCCTAACCCTCCTTATACCACACCTGAAATCACCTCTCTAGCTCCACTCTTAGAATTAGCACCCCGAGCCCCAAGATACAGACTGAACTGTCTAGTTTGGGGCTCACTGGTAAATAATACTTTGTAACCTAGCTGTAGGTACCTAATATTTTAAGCTACTCCTAAAATAGTTTCTATTTCTATTTTCTACTCAATTCTTTTAGTCACTCATTACAGATGCTGTAAAAACATGCTTTTTGCCATAAAAGCCTTGTAACACTGCCTCTCGTTCCGTGGGTGTGATAAGTGGTGCTTCGCTGTACCTAAAACAAAATTATTGTTATTGCAAGTATCACCGATAATATTTGCAAAACGGTTGTGATCGGTAATTTTGGTACAATTATGGCTTTCAGTCTGCAAACGGACCCAAATACTATAACAGCACATATCTAAGCGTTAACAGACAATCAAATTACCTTTAGCCGGTAACGTTAATTTGATCGTTACGCATAGTTTTGTCGACGCTGTTTCACGGAGGGTCATTAGGGCCCAATTGTTTTGTGCCACCGGTTGGGCCCAATGGCCCAATGAGCCCGGGCGCTATTACCGCGCGGTAGGTGTGCCCTCCGCCCTAGCCCTACCGCCTGACCGCACGCTGATTGAACACTTGTTTCGCGATCATTTATCACTCAGCTATTCCGATTTGTTTAAGCATTTCACTGAGTATGCTGGTTTCTGGCCGTTTCTGTAATAAAGGTATTTTACAGATAATTGATATAGCTGTAATTCGTTACAGCTATATCAATTATCTGTAAAATACCTTGATAAAGGATAAAGGGTTGGTTCTTTTGTAATATGCTTAGGCTATTATGCTCTAAAATATAGAAATGGTTATAGGCGCTGACTTACTAGGACAGGCCATTCACACGGTTAAACGTTGTAGTTTTTAGACTTATAACTCTTATAAGCATTCAACATTCAGGATTTGTGTGCATGCAAATAGGTCTAAAAAATCCCTTGGAATACCTACTAATTGTGATTTTGCCAAGACTATTATAGTATTCGAGGTTTTAGTTTAGTAACGTAATAATATATTTATAAGTATATTTGCCATCGATTCAAAAATAAGAAGTTTGGTAAGAATAAATTACCTACGGCTTAGATAGCCTCGTCTATACTGACTAAAGTATTGCAAAAATTTGAAATCAATAAGTGCTTTGAGCGAGAAGTCCAAACCTTTCTTATAAGAGACATTAAATGCCTCCCAACGTAACTTAGCCTTCCCACTATAGTCACATAGGTACCTATCTACCTACCAATCAATCTGCCTAGCCTTTTCCTAACTTTATTGGGGTCGTCTTCCAGTCTAACCGGATTCAGCTGAATACCTGTATTTTACATGGAGCGGCTGCCTATATGACCACGACAATCCAGTAACTGGGTATTACGATACCCCTTGGTAAGACTGGTTGTCAGAATTTCGGGCTTCTGACGACCCGTAACGACTGTCAAAGATCCATGAATGACAGCCGGGACCAACGGCTTAACGTGCTTTCCGAGGCACGGAGGAAGCTCGGTATGTAAAGATGGTCACCCATCCACAGACTAGCCCCGGCAAGCGTAGCTTAACCTGATGGATCGACCCGTGCAGCAGTTATAACTTAGCCACGAGCTCCTCCTACCTAGCCACCAAGGTACCTATCTACCTACCGTTAAACATAAAAGAAGGAATGAATAGGTATATTTTATTTGGGACACGCACAGGAAATACAAACAGTAAATAACAATAAAAAAATATAAAAATAAAAAACAAAAACCGGCCAAGTGCGCGTCGGACCACGCACAAGGAAGGGTTCCGTAGTTGGGATGAATTTATCCCAAGAATAAACTTAACATTGAGGTTGAAAAACATGTTCTCCCATACGGAATGTATGGGAGATCACATTTTTCAAACTGCAAATTTAAGTTGGTTCATTATTATTCGTTAACCAGTACAGTCTACTTAGCTCTGATAGTTTTCCTTTTAATTTCGTTATATATACTACTGCTGTGAATTTTTTCACAAATCCAAGTACAACCATTTAGCTGGCAGGGGGGGGGACACTTGACTCTAACAAAAAATTTCAGTTAAAAAGCTTAATATTTCGCCAACAGATACCTGAATCCAAAAATGGTTTGCACAAACTCACAATATTTTTGAACGACCTTTCTAACGATACCCCACAACATGGGGCAGATGAGAAAAAAAAACAAAAATCCCCACTTTACGTGTGGGCGACGAACCATAAAAAAAAACTTGTTTTTATTTTTACCACTTTTCTGCATGATTAATATGTATAAATATGCCAAATTACAGCTTTCTTGTATTGACCGTCTCTGAGCTAAGCCGCGGACAGACAGACGGACATGGCGAAACTATAAGAGTTCCTTGTTTACTACGGAACCCTATAAAAGGAGCATTTAAAAACGAATAGAATAATAACGACCTGTGCGAGGCCAAAAAGGCTCCTATCTCAGCATAATGCGCGAAATAAATAAAACAATAAAAATAATAATAAAAACAAATATAAATAAAAACTGAAGTTATGTACAATAAATAATACATAACATAAAAGTTCATCTTTCATTCCATAACAGGAACAGTGTAGGTACACGAAGTAGAAACTAAAAATATTTACACTTGCGGCGTAGCACACCGGATACGTATTGATAAAGCGCGATTAGTATTACACGTTACATTGTAACACGGGTACCTACTTATAGTCTGGTCCAAAAGTATATGATAAAAATGTAAACAAATGGATCTGAAACGTACCTGTCGGATGTCAATTTGTAGAGCAATTTACGAATTGAGTGCTTTGATTTGATTATTTATAATTCTAATTTTAAGTTACCTAGAGTGGATTAGGTTACTAAATATACGTCGTCTATTTTATTTTATAATGGATTTCTGCAAAGTCACGCCTCAGTCTATTAACTATCTCATCTACAGATGCACAGAGCATGTAACTTTTACTGATGTTTGTCAGTTGACAAATTGTGGCTAATTTTATAACCTCAATTTTCATGGAGGATTTTTAATTAACTACAATTTAATAATTTTATACAAACAAAACATTTCCGAAAAAGTGGTGAGATATAAAGTTGAAACCGTCTAAATTCAGATGAATATGTTACCTACTAATTACTTTTAGTAAGTGATGGCGTAAAAATTTAACCTGAACAGGGTTTGTTTACGGTTTCATCAGATACTTTTGGAACAGACCATAGGTGCAGGGATTCCTGTGGTGTCACTGTATTAATGTTTTGTATATTATATTATGAAACCGGCACCTTGAGCCTGTGCCACTCGATCGCGCCGACACCATTGTTTTAGCGAACCTGACACCTCCCGGGCCGGCCGGCGGCCTTATCCACACTGTGTGACGATCCTTCATGTACCTTTTTATGTTACATGTGACTACAAAACAAAGAATACCTAATTACTGATTTGGTTTCATACTAAAACTGTTTTTGTAACCTATAGCCGCCCCTGAAACTATTTTATGAAAAAAATCGCCGTTGTGATTGTTTCACCAAAATAACTAATCAATTGACAAGCATAACTTGATTAAGATTTTAATTAGAAATTGATGAAACGGGTAAAAGTCACAGTACCTATAGCCGCAATATTAATCGATTGTTCAAATCAAGACCGCCCCGTTGGTCAAGTGAACTCTAGTGGTCGCAAACACTATTATTGAACGATATTCACATTCGATTTCCATGTCGGACAAAGTGTTTTTGGGTTTTCCATCGGGAATTTCTTATTCGCTACCCAGAGTCTGGATTGGTGTCCGATTATGGCAACAAAGCCTCCTATTACCTGTAACCTAAATATAACCTCTTTTACCACTTCGTAAAATACAGGCGTGTTGTTGAAGTATAACACTACGTGGTTAAAACAAATAAGTAAATAAATACGTCACGCCACACGTCACACGTACGTTTGTACGTGTACGTCAATCGCTGGTGGCTGCGAGTGTTGCCACACTTACGCAATACTCCGAGGCCACGCTTCCGGAGTTCGGGACGAAGAAATTGTCACGTCAGGCGAAATCACAATGAGCACTGGCCACATGTCGGTAGACACACTTACAAGGAGGCTACACGTGCGATGGCCATGATGTTGTTTTGATTAGGAAATTACAAGCATAACGCAATCTTCATTACCACTGCTTCGTTTTTCTTGGTCGCAAGTGGGCTTATATACTGGGCATGGTGTTAGGTGTTAGTACTTCGTTTATCAAAAGTAACCCTTGGCTGTTAGACAGAGTCTTAGCGAAGCAGACAGCCTCATCTCACTCTTCCTGTTATGTACCTACAGTCAACCTCAAAAAGATGCATACTCACTGTACAGGTACACTGAATACAAATTGTAGTCAATCAAATGAATTCTAGTCATACATGTTTTTGAGAATAATTGTACCTGCTCTTCTCTCTACTCTTTACACGGCAACTTTCTCACAATCAATCATTTCATAATTATAAAAGTATTATGTTATTTCGAAACTTAGTCACGCTTCTCGGTATAGATTTTCAGGTGCCGCGAACAGGATGTCGCCTGCAATTTGATCTGGTCGAGCCGGCCAATATGTAAACATATTACACTGTTTCACATAGATATTCAGTTCTTTGTTTAATATTCTAACTTTTATTTATACAGATAATTTAATCAAATCGTATTGTTATACCCTAACAGTTTTTGTAAAAATAATAATGATGTGATTCCACTATCCTTGCTACGCGAAGTGCTACGCCATGCTACGCTTTATTATAGAAAATGGCTACGCAGTGTTTAGAAAATTGCCTACTATAAAAATCCAATAAAAACAATATCCTTATTTATGATAACTTAGGCAGATAAGGCCTGTAAATACAACTTATGAAATATTGTATCTTAACGACCTTTTTATTTGATTAAACGGGTTTTCTAATAAAGGGAAAAAAAATATTTCTGTAGGTAAGACAGATTTAGACTGACCATTTTCATTACTTAATTAAATTAAAGTTCTGAAAATTCTTATTTGGCGTATTTCTACGTCAATTTTAACCTATCCACAACAATAGTAAAATCTATTTGAATAACTCCTTAAAATCACTTCAAAATCTAAAAACACTTCATTCGTATCTCCTGCAGAGATGCCAGTGATTGTACTTGAATTGTTATCTGAACAGTTGTGAACATATTTGCATAGATCAAGGAGCTTCAGGCATCTACTCTTGCAAAGCGAGTCTGTTAGCGGAAACATCAAATACGTCAACTGAGGCACACACTCATGCACAACGCGTTGATAACACGAATTTAAGCGAGATGTAACGGGGATTCAACGATTTCCACTTACAATTCGGTGTAAACGGGTATTGTGAGTGTGTGCGTGTGCCAAACGAGGAATCTTAGTCAGTCAAACATCAGTACTGCATGTAATGTATGGAAATAGTCGGCAGGTGTGCGGCAAGCGCGGTCTGCCGGTTCGTTTGACGACAATCGTGTTTGCAGCGAATCCCTGCGGCGCCGACGGCGTGAGCCCATCACGCGCCCGACTATACCCAGCACAGAAGATGGAAACAGAACTTTTATTTATATTGTGGTGGAGGTTAGGAGTAAGACTATAATATTATGGACACAAATTCAGCCTTCCATCCCTGAAATTGAATGGTAGCGTTATTGATAATATTATAATAACGACAGTAAATCGCAAAACTGGGAGATAGCTTATGATAACGATATCTATCGAACCACCTAACCCTACCTTCTATTTAGGCACCGAAAAATCACCGCCTAGTCAAACCCAAAATTCGTTTTCATCACTTTTATATTTGATTTAACAACACAAAAAATTGAGTACTTCGAAAATCGCTTACATCATGAAAGTTCCTTCCACACTATTTGACATGATGGAAGGCAGTGTCTTTGATGCGGCTCCCGCGACGCGTTAAACAGGACTCGAAAGAGTGCAGGGCTCCGCCGCGCGCGACTGAAGGGCGGCATAATTCACTTAAATCATGCTTAAATCACGTACAGACTCAAAAGAGCTTCACTTGCGGCTTTGACACCACACCTCGCACATTTAATACCTTCTCTTGACGCTTTAACAGAACGTGACAGGTGTTATGAATGTATTTTTGAAGCTTTACGTGTTTAGTTGTGTTTTTTGTTAACTTATTGTCCTAATGGTTAGCTAAAAATAATTTCAACTCATGTTAAACAAACCTCAACGATCACAAGAAAGGTAAAGTTCTCAAAATGCCTTTCTTTACTGTAGAAAGTCAATCTATAATGTAGGGATAAAATACATAAGGGTCATAACAATACACTCACATTGTGCTGGCGACTTTATTATAAAAGAAATTGAAAGGACGAGGGCATGATCCAAAAATCCCGCAAATAAAATTCCAATTACGCAGAAATGAAATGACATATTCGGTTTGCTCAAATCCTTAAAACGTCATCCAGATATCCATTACATGTCTATTAAATCTTACGACATATATTTGTGGGGCTCAGTCAGCAGAGTTCCCCTCGCAAACACGGCGGCGATTACGAGCTCGACCGACCGAAGTAAACGAATATAAAACACATGCGGGAAGACGAATGCAAAATGTACTCGTCAAGATTTTGCATAAGTAAACATAAGCATCGCCCTTTTCGCGGTATCGCGGGATCGGGTCGACTCTTGTCAAATATTTGATATCTGCACAGAAATATGTACTTACCTACCTATGAAAATAATGTCAAACAATTAATTATTTTGTTTTAAAGGTACATAAATTGCATTCGTTAAAACATAATTAATATCTGAAACACCAGCTTTTTGAATTTCTGAAGTACCTACTTATAAAAAGATATGTAGGTGGTTTCCCTGAAAAATCTCAAAAGGAAAACACACAGCCAGCTGTGGCTCGGAAGCCACCTACCTAGCTCCTTCTCAAGGCAATACAAAGTGTCATCAGAATAAAAATACAGATGAAAAGAACCTGTGGCTATCAAATTACTTTCCAACATCCGGTTCATTGGCTCTATCATCATATTGACACAATTACTTGCACGCTCGGGCTTAGACAAGTGAAAGTCCGCCGAGTTTGCAGTCTCCTACTTATTTACGTCTAGCAGGTCATTTCCATGAACCCATTGAGTTGATTAGATTATAGAGTTAACTAATAAGTAGTTCGGTAGGTACCTAACTATATTCTTGTAAACAAAGTCTTTTGCTGAATCGACATGGCATGGCTAGTAACAACATGGATACTAAGTTTGTCTGCAAATGTGCCGAATACGACAAATGCAAATGTGCTTACCTATTCGACATACGTGTTATTACTGCGATTGGAACAATTAAAGGCATTAATTGTAAATTAATCGATACCTCACGTGTGTAACAACGTGATAATAACTGTGGCCATGTCATGTCAACAACACCACGTGGAGTTCAACCAACGAAAACCTGACCTACAAAGCTAATTTGAAGGACATCGAGAAAAGGAGAGTGACCTGACGTAGCAGCATCTAAAGTGATGAGTCGCGCGTGGCCGGCGGGCGGCGGCGGCGCGGCTGCCAGCTCAAGTAACGACCTATCGATTGGCAATAGTGCCCAGTTAGCAATCCGCGCCCGACCCGCGCGCGCCCCTCCCCACACACTTCATCTAGATCTCTCTATGTTCAATACACTGGCTTTTCTAATTTATTCATGAAGAACCAGTCTTTATTTGAGACTGTAAGAATAGAAATGAATGTGAACGCGTTTGACTGTCAGTTAGAAAAGACCTTTATCTAGATGTTTACAAAGGACTCGCAACTTAGGTACTGAAAATTTTTCGTTTCATTCAAAACGTAGATATGTATGGTACACTTGAGACATCAGATATTGTTGTATACATTGTGTAGTACGTATTAGGTCGTGTGTCTCCGAGGTGACGACCCTGCTTCGGCTTCGCGCCGTCAGCCATCGTCAGCACGCGTCAGCTCTCGTCAGCAACTGGGTGTTTTCACCCGAACAGCTGTTCTACGGTTCTACCTACTGTGTCATACGATTCGAGCAGCTAGTCTCTTTTAATAGAAATTTAAGTTCAGTATTTCCTGTGCAGAAGGCTGCGTTAATTGGTTTTACACTGTTTTAAAGGTGTTTATACAAGTAAGGGCCGGTTTTTCGATCGCGAGTTAACTTATATACGATACGACGAATAATTTTGTAATTTTGACAGTTTTTTGTCAATCTGTCAAAACGTCACATTTATTTTTCAGGTAAGTAAAAATCTAGGTCACATTTAAAATCGGTCCTATATATGTATCTATAGGAAGGGTTTTGAACAGCATCTTCGGCTGTAACTTAAAAATTCTGAATCTAAGTAATATCACGCCCATAATGTGGCTTTTACTCATAGCGCTGATAGTGTCATATCAAAACAAATCAA
This sequence comes from Agrochola circellaris, assembly GCA_914767755.1. Taxonomy (NCBI): domain Eukaryota; kingdom Metazoa; phylum Arthropoda; class Insecta; order Lepidoptera; family Noctuidae; genus Agrochola; species Agrochola circellaris. The sequence goes on along the minus strand of OU611846.1, from coordinate 9,410,372 downwards.
ATCTTGTGAATTATTTAACCACTAACCAGCGGTTTCGCCCGCATTGCTGCAGGGAATAATCCCACGGAAACGTACTATCGGGATAAAAAGTATGTGTTAATCCAGGTTATAAACTATATGTGTGCCAAATTTCATACAAATCCGTTCAGCCGTTTTTGCGTGATTGAGTAACAAATATCCAAACATACAAGCTTTAACATTTTAAATTATATTATATTTATTAATTTCAACATCGGTTTCTAATTATACATAGCCTTCTTCCAAAACTAAACATATAATATCCTAAACTAACCTAACTAAAACTATTAACAACCTAAAATTATATTTTAATATGGGTTTAAATATGAAATTGCCGTTTTGTGCAGAAAAATTCAAACATAAAAAATGTTTGAATTTTTCAGTACAAAACGGCTAGGCTTTTTCTAAGGTAAAATATATTTATTTAATCAAAGTATTTACCCTCAGTCTATACATTTCTGCCGTCACATGGGAAGGTCATTTATGCATTTGCGGTAGAACTCTGAGGACCTGGACTCAACAAACTGTGTGAAGGCATTTTGTATTGCTTCCTGGGAAGAGCATTTTGCGGTGTTTGACCAAGAGTCAGCCAAAGTTTTGTTCGCTTGCGATTATAGTAAATAATCCACCTTCATCACACGTCAGAATTGGCCCCAAAATACCTTTATTTCTGTACCGGTTCAATAAGGTAAGGCAATCTTCAACGCGCACTTCTCTCTGCAGATCAGACAAAACATGGAGCACCCATTTTTCAAGGTTTTTTTATATTGCCGATTTGATGCAAATGGGTCAATATTGTGGGTATTTTAACAACAAACCATGCCGCTAATTCCTTGGTACTTTGGATCGGCTTCCACCATCGCATTCGATTCATCCTTTTAACCTAACTGGCTGATCTTCCTCGTTATTAATTCTTCCAAGTCGAAGTTTCGACTACGTAAGCGATTAAACCAAAAACGCACGGTGCGTTCATTAGCCGTATCCTCTCCAAACACAACATTGATATTGCGAGCTGCTTCTGCTGCGTTCGTTCCACGTCGGAACTCGTATTCAAAAGTTACTCAAATTTTTAATGTATTCACCTTTACTTTAGAAGCTGAATAAAAAAACAATTGAAACTCAAACAATCGAATGTTGGAAATTTTTCAAATTTAGAATGTTATCTTGGGAAAACAGTTTCATTCCGGAATCTCACAACCATGCAGGTTTAGTTTTAATTCAAAATGTCCAGTTCGTTAAAACGGTAATTTCATATTTAAACCCATACAACCCGTACTCGTATTATTATATTACATTTTTACCCCTGTTTTCACGGAAAGATTATTTAAAGGTGTAAAATTTTTGACGATAACAGACAAAAAAATATCGGTCAAATTACCACTTCTGAGTTGATGCACATTTCTGCTCGAATTAATCTAACTCCATTTTGGTGATTTCTCGGTTATCGCTCAATGTTGGCTTTCAGGACTTGCAAGGTTGTGGTTTATGTTGGTAAACGCGAGATTTCGAAGGAAGAAGTCTGGTACCATCAGAACTGGCGATCTGGCCAGCCAGATCAAATCGCCAAAACGAGAGATTATACGGCCCAGAAATTGGTGTTTCAAAATCTCCGTCATTGCCTGAGGCTCATGAGCTGTGTGTATGGCTTCATTGCATTGTCAACTAATTCTCCATCTGTCTATTATCTAAATGTCAAAGTACTATGATATTTGACGCCATTTGCAAAAATTATGGCACATTCACATTGTGACATTACTTTTGTCCCACCTTGTATTAAACTACAGTAAATATTATATTAGATATCATTGTATTTAAAGCAGGGACCGAAACCGGTATGATCAATACGGGTATTTTTTCGGTCACAACATTTATATTTTTTACAGGTATTTTTAAAGGTTACCTTAAATTGAATACAACCAGTATCATTACCGGTTACCGAAATAAAAATTAGAAAATGAAATAGATGTAACATGTTTCTTCTTCTTGGTTAAGCAGATAGTGGTAACCTTAGTCGTAGAAGTAACCAAAATTCTTCGATACCTGTGTACCATAATTAATAAAGGTTTTTCGGTCCCTGATTTAAATTCATATTGACTTTAAAAAAATTTAATCACGGATACTACACTAAAAATCCCAATAAACTCGAACTCAGATCATCTAAAACCAATTACGGGAAGGTTTCATTTCAAATAAACGTAGATAACCAATATATTTTCAGAAAGTACTCCATAAGACCTTTCATTAGATACCAAACACGACATATAAACTTTTTTTTTCGGTAACACTTTTCATCCGTAAAAGCCGCCATCTTAGATTTTTTGTGTCGTCGACCCGCGGGACAACATCATAAAGCTTCGAAGGATTTCCTCGCTTGTCAAAATACGAAGAGTAGTTTAGGAGATGGACATACATACATACATAGCCTGCTAAAATCGTAACCCTAAGCTCCTTTCGCTTTGCCGTAGCCGGGTAAAAACAATGGAAATGCTAGAAAAAAAAAAACTGATAAATAACCTTTTGATTGAATTTAAAATTTTTAGAAGCCTAGTTTTTAACCGACTTCCAAAAAAGAGGAGGTTTGTCTGTATGTGTGCCTTTTAATGTGTGTCCCTCAATATTTTCGTCAATTTTAGACCAATTTTGAAAGTTCGTTTTATTTGGTAGAAGAAGGTTGTGCGATGGTTCCATATAAATTTTATTAACTTTACTTGGGTAGTTTTTGAGTTAGCTTCAATAATACGTATATTTCAATTGAGTTAAATAGACTAGTACATTTAACACAATGTATTTTTCCCACTGTGTTCCCACTTAATCCATATGGATGATGTTATAATAACTTCCTATCACTCTTAATTACATAGAAGGTAGTGGTATTCGAATTTGTGTGGGGTAGGAGGTACCACAACTAAAAAGTGTAAATACTCGTAACTTTAATTTCGGAAGTCAGTGGCAAAAAACGAAAATACGAAACAAAATACGCCTTCCGAAATTATATTCTGTTTTCTTTTGTTCGAATCACAGAGCATGATTTATTTGTATATCTCATGTTTGTGTTCTTTAAACCGAAATCCTAGGATTTTTGAATCACAATTCCACAGGATTTAAACACCAGAGGACCAAGGTGTTACTCTACAATGCCTAGTGCGCAGTGATCTTGAGTATGCAAGCAGTGTACGGACCCCTGGCCTTTTTATGCAGTGCACTAGAACGTGTGGAAAGCATACAGCGACCTTCACGAGACGCTTTTCCCACAGAAATACATAAGTAGATGGAGCGTCAAAAAAAAGAAACAAAATCACTTCGCATTTCATACCTGCTGGTAACTAGAGCCGGGTTATGGCTCACAGGGCACGTTCAGCTCCAACCAACCTGTGTTCTCAGCTGCCATCTCCTCCATTTTCCTTCTTTCTTCCTCCCACTCCTGAAAACCGAATAATTGTTCTTGAAGAAAACTCGTTTATAAAAGTGGCTAAAGAACTATTAGATAATTTAATTTTCATTGAGCAAAACACCAGCCATGTTATTCTGTAAACATCTCACCGTGAAAACTTGGGTGAAGTGAGCTGTCAATAGTGTCAATCCCTGTGGAATGACAGCTCACTCCACGCTCACTTCACCCAAGTTTTCACGGTGAGATGGTTACAGAATAGCACTGCAGTACCTAAATAAGTTTATTAAAACCAAAAGAGGTTCAATATATTAGAAGTATTCGAACTTATTCAATTTTGTTTTAAAAAAACCTGTCCATTTGTGGTGAAAATAATTAAATAACGCCATTAGATATTGTTTCTTTTTTCACTTTTTCTTTTGACAAATGGTTTTTGTTTAATTTTTTCAGTGATAGCGGTCAGAGATTAATTTCGAAATTAGGTATTATATTTTTTTGTGATAAAAAAACATTGCAAATTCCACCTTACCTTACATAAAATTTCATATTACAAGTATGATATGACGATATGAATGATGATACCTATGAAAATAATTTTACATTGGAATTTAAAAATACTCGAAAGAGATTCTTTGCATTGGGAACCTCTTTTGTTTGTTTTTTTATATGTATATGTCATGCATGGTCCATGTTCCAAAATACCGCAAAATATCGATGATAGATGCTAAGGAAAAGTCAGGGAATTAGTAAGTACTACTTATATGAAGTTTACATGTATGTAATTAATGCTTAGTGAAATAAATTGCCTTGCTCAATGTTTTCTTAATTACATTTAAATGTTAGGTATTTCTATCGATAGATAACTTTTAAATTTTTTGTCTTATCAGCAACAACTACGAAACTATATTTACCTAATAATAATATCTTACGAGTACAAAGAATATTTTCTTTACTAAACAGCAGGCAACAGTAGGACCGACCTAGTGCGGGAGTATCGACCGCGGGCGACCCTGCCCAGAGTGCTGGCTCAGCTCCGCGTAAGCGTTCCTCTTTCCCCCATACTACCGCTTACTCGTACACTCCATCAGCGCTTTCATATACATTCCCCGTAGTATTCTCCTACAGGTGTCTTCTTGCAAATATATAAACTTGTGAATATTGAAAGCATCGAAAAATAATTCAATTATATTTTATATTTGGAAATTATATTTATTTCGACCGGAAAAAGTCAACTAGGTATCTAAACTAGATTTAAGTAAGTTACCCTTATTGACTATTCTGTCTTTCTTTGCCTTCACCATGCTGTCTGACTATCAGGGTTGTCAAAGGTTGAATTCAGGTTTGTATTCTTTGTGGTGAAGATAGAACACCTGCTGTTCTTAACACAGAATACTGGACTCATTCTAATTTTGGACGGGATGAAAATGAATCAGTCTTCTAAAATAATCATTACCTACAATTAGTTACTTATGTACTGGTACTGGTACAGATAAACATAAAGTGATGTTGGATTATGTCATGTGTGAAAAGATGATGAGATGAGCGGAAGAGTTTTACATATCCCCCACAAACGCAACGTGCAAGTCAAGGGTCATAAAAGACATCATCTCTGTCTTGTCAGAGATGATGTGATATTTTGAAAATCTCGAAAGATTTATATCGATGATTATGGAACTGTAGGAACCTACCTACATTTAATTTAGTAAGTATTTCATACAACTATGTTGAGTCCAACACTTCACATCAAAACCTTTCCCAAAATGGTGATATTTCAGTTTAGTTTAAAAACGGAAAGTATGGAATGGTGACGTCACCGCTAGCAGCCGACCTTGCTACTAGAAAAATGTGCCGCGTCGGTCGCCGAGGATGCTGGCTCATCACTACGAACGCTCGGCGCCCGGACATCGCACCCGCTCCAGGGACAAAACAGCGGGTTCAAAACATCATCAGAGTTTGTCTTTGTTTCAGTGTTTCTCCTCAGAATAGTTAGATAGGAAACACCGACCTCATCTTGTTTTAAAATATACATATATTTATTTGACGTATAAAAGTGTTTGTAGTCTACAAAACAAACCTACTTAAAGAAATAAAAATCATTATTTATCATTATTTTTTATTAGTGACAGCCTGGTCTTGCAATTACTGATTTTTATTCGTGCTGGTACTTATTACCTAAGTAGGTATAATGTTGTTTAAGATAGGATTCAAAGATCAACACATCTGGTCAGACACTACGCTGCGTGCATACACTGTTTTGAGCTTCCTAAGCTGGCCCTGGAATTACATTTTCACCATTTACTTGTATAAGTTAAAATAGCGTTCAAACATATTTAGACATTACTTGCTACTTGGCTTTGTAGGTACACGCATTTATTTTTATTTGTGCTGGGAATAGCTAGGAAATTGAATTTAAAAAAATCATCGATGTACTTATTTCATTTGTTTTTGGGAAGATGTAATACAACTGTTACCAAACTAATTCCTTCATACAATAAATATAAGATAATCTTGCTGTTTTTTGTTGAAAAATAAAAAATGTAAAAGAGGGTTTTAGAATTAGGAGTAAGTACTTAGGTAGTTCTATAAGAGTCTGAAACTATATGCACGCAAAATCGAACAAAAAGGTGTTAATGTTGTACCCATTATATGATAAAGCAGTTGGCACTTCGTTGGTTAAAAGTAGCACGATGTTTTACAAGGATAGAAGGTAGGCACTTACGTGAAAATATGTGTTTCACGAACTAAATCTAAGTACGTACACTGTTCATTATGAAAATCTGTACTTTTTCTTATTGTTTGCTGCAAAAATACAAATATGCCTAACTACTTAATGCCATTATACCCTAAAATATAAGTCAGTGAATTTGCGAGGTAATATTTTACGTTCCACGTACTGCCATGTTATAAACTATAAGTATATGATATTTATGAACGAAAGGCCAAATAAATAGCAGTCACCAAAAAGCCTTGGTCAGAAATGCAGTCCAATGGCATCGTAGAAATAATTGTCCCATATATTATTATGATGTACGCCTACCAAATGGGCCATTACAATGGCCGGAGCCGCAGTAACAATGCCCATAATTCTCCTCGACTTCATTAACAGGCCTCCATTTGCATGACAGCCTCTACTTACGTACCGCTATAGTCCGTAATAAGCGGCCGATGGTACGAGAGCGGAGGTGGCTGTACCCTCAGAACATACCACTACAAGTCGGTAGATACATCAACGTTTTCACTCACTCAATAATTTCACAATCAAATGTGAGCCTTATTCCTAAGAAATAGGAAAATCTGGGATGTTGAGCAGATGAAAATGCACCGTTGTTGAGTCCGTGGCTGGTAGGCGGCGCGCAGGTTGTCTCGCTCTGCCGGGGCGTGGCGCTCCGGGGCACGCCCCACGTCCCTCTCCGACGCGTCTCGTAGCCCGTAGACCCCGTAGCTCTGCTACGAGATATGGACAGACTATGTTGACTTCAGACGTCGCTTGATAAATGTACAACTAAAATAATGGATTCATGTCTGAGCTAAGTATGTACATAATTGCATATTATGTTGGAATATAAAATGTGATTATTGAGTAAGTACAGTGATTAGTACTTATAATTGATTATAGAGTGCGTTACTACCTAGATTCTTTATCGGCTTAGATGGTTTCATGGTTTGATCATGTCGAGGATGAATGAAAGTCTTAGCACAAGATAGATACCAATAAGACGGATATTAGAAACATTTAGCTTTAGGTGTCAGTATAAGTTATGAAGTATTACGTGCCTCTCTATCTACACATGTAGCTACTAAGTATAACCACACCGCCGTGGGTCTACCTTTTATAGCAGAACTTTTTATGTCATAACATTATTTTGCATAACAACGGATAGCATAATCTTCATTTCGCAGAAAATCGTTTGGCATACACCCATTTATCATACATTCAAAACTCATAATTTTGAAAGTCAGAATCATCTTTTGGCATAAATTATCCTAATAATTAAAAAGTAGAACCGTCATATCGCAGAAAATTCACACAAACATGCAAACAAGCATACCTACACAGGCATGCAAGCGAGCATGCAACAAGCATACCTACACAGGCATGCAAGCGAGCATGCAACATGCATGGTTTCTGTCATGGCTCCGCGCCTACGTGGGCTTAAATTACACTCTAGGGGTAGGGCAGACAAGACTACGTGGAGTCGGTTTTGCAGCGATTCGTTTGTGTCACTAACTTTTGTAGCACAACATATTGAATTTTTAAGACAATATTTTAATTTTAATTTAAGGTTATAAATGCTATTTTATAGAAATGGCAATATGCCTAATAAAATTATTCCAATTAAAATTCTGCCATCTTAAAAGTATGCCATTGTAAATTCGGACATATAAACATTCGGCCAAACATAATTATACTAAATAATTTTTATAGCTTAAAATATTCGTTTAAAGAAGATTATGCAAAGTTTGTTATGCCAAATAAACTTCGGAGCATCAAGATTCTGCCAAATAGAGGGCCACCACCAAGGCCACCGCCACCGCCATGCCTGGCGGTAGCCGGCGCCCTGAGTGTGTAGAAAGAACCTTACGACCGAAGCTGTCATTCAGACGATGCAGGATGCTCAAGATTCTAGATGCTAAAAGATAACAATACAAACTGATCGTCAAATGATGCAAAAAAAATTGTTCTACACCTGTTATCATAGAAAAGAATATAAGTTTCTTACGAATTATGGTACCTAATTCTACTGAATATCTACGACTTTCTCTTTGGGACACTTACGTTAAGTAGCGATCATTTTCAGGCTTTCCTTGAAATTACTAACTTTTTGTAAACCATACAAAGTTACAAATATTATTAACTTGTATCTGAGGGTGCATCAGTGACAAAAAGCACAGTTAGCCTTGGTTTCAGTACCTTATTATGACTTGAACTTGATTTATCTAATGCTACTCGTAGATTCCTATCCGAGTATATACCCACCCACTGACGATTTAATCAATACTTGTATCTATTATTAATAGCGATAGTGTCGCTTGCGCAGCTTCGAAGTTTAAAACGCTATATAGATACGGATAGGTCAAAGATAGTGCTGACCTGCCCGCAGGCATACCTTATTTTGACCATAATACGGAGAAGCAAAAAGGTTATGATTTTGACCGGTATGTATGTATGTACGTATGTATGTATGTTCATCAGTTACCTCATAACTTCGCAACTGCTTATCATAATTTGACAAATGAGGTATCGTTGGAAGCGTCTTGATAGTCCGCTGGTTTATAGCCTATTTGACGTCACATTAAATATAAGAATATAGCGTCCTCTAGAGGACATAAAGTGAAGAAATAAAAATATATATTTTTAATGATGCCATTTTGGGTATCAAATGAAAGGGCTTGATTAGCTAATTTCAAATATATATTATAACCCCAATATTTTAAAATAAAAATAAAAGTTATAAAAAATAAAACCCAACTACGACAAAAAATTCCACTAAAAAGAAAAGGTACTAAAAATAAACAAGACATCACAGATAGACAAATTCAAAATACGGAGTCACACGTAATCTGTTCGATTTAGTCCTTACAAGTGTCACTCGGGATTTTTAATCTGTCCGTCGTTAATATAAATATATAATAATAATGTTTAATAGTGCTTGTGCCATCTTTACTTAGAAATTGCCGAAAACTACAATTAAAACTATAATTTTTCGCCTAGTCCTAAGTATATCGGCAAATGTCACCACAAACCATCTTGATAATGACAAGGCCCAATGAAGTCTTTTATTTCAAACGACTTCGCGACTTAAATCCAACTCTATTTAATTAACAATAATATTTGTTCATTCGTACAAATATACGGACAATATCCGTCTCACTTATTGGTATTTCGCTTCGTTATCAAAGAATACGACGCCTTCATTTCCAATAACACTTCAGGCTCAGGTTACTAACATCGCCGTGTGACGGTATTGTACAATAAGCACATAAGTACGTGCAACTAAGTTGTTATCGTGTAAAACAAGCGCCGGAACTCTCACAGACAGTTTTGTCCTGATCTAATTCTCGTAACTGATTTAAACTTGATTCTAAAATTGGTCCTTTGAGTCGCTTCGTTCTTCAAACTCAGTTTTAGGTACTTAAGTACATAACATAACATAATAAGCCTATAATGGTCCCACTGCTGGGACATAGGCCTCTTCTCTTCGAGTGAGCTGTAATCTACCACGTGGGCCCAGTGCGGGTTGGTAAATGTCACAAGTTTTCGAATTTTTGGCTCTAGGATACGCCGCTTTTCTCGCGATGTTTTCTTTCACCGTTTGGAAAGCATTATGAAATTATTAACAAAAATTATTTTCACCTACAGATACTATCTTATTATTCAAATAGAATTGGAAACAATTTCGGCTCAACCTCACTGTGGTCTCCGATCTAAATATGATGCTAATTGACTACTACCTGTACCTACTACGAGTCGCAAAAAAAAACATGCGGGGCAGTCTTTGGGGACTGCCGATAGAAGTGAGAACTAAGTAACTTGTGAATTGTATATCTATGTACATAAATACACAGTATACCTACATATAGCTCATGGGAAGCGTGCGGTGACGATGACGCGAGTTTCACGCTTTTTATTCACCCAAAAAGTACACATATATACACAGTATACATATAGCTCATGGAAAGAGTTCGGTGACGCTGACGCGAGTTCCATGATTTTTGTTCACCCAAAAAGTGCTCAACGCGCCTAAAGAAGTTTTCACTTTAAAAACACAATGCTTGGTTTTTCAACACACTTTCCGTACTATTGTTTTTTATTTTTTATTGAATCCTAATAGGTTTTACATTGTATTTACGCTCATTACTAACGCGACGCTATACCTATTCTATTTTCTCAAATAGAGTAGGCTAGGAGAACATTAGGGTGAAGACCCAGTCTGCACCTGCAGATGTTGTTATAGTCAACTATAGAGTTATGACAAGATGTCATGCTGGAGTCCTGTCTGCAAGAAAAAGCTGCGGTCAATTCTGTCAAGCGTGGTCGTTGTCAGTTGACCATAAAATGTAAGGTTAACGGTGATAAGTTGAATATAGGTATGTAGCATTAATGTTAGGCCATAAAACGAGTACTAGCTGGCCTCTCATTAAATTAAAACTCTAAGACTCTCGAAATCTCTCTAACAATTGAAACTCTACCCTACGCTAGGCCATCTCAAGGTCAAAGTGTTACCATCTAAATAAAAGTTAAATGTAAATGTTTGTATTATTTTGTTCTTGATTCATGATTAATGATAATCGAGGAGACCAATGTTTAAGTTATGTTCACGGTGTAACTAGTAATAACCCATAATGTGAGTGAAATAAATAACCCCACACAGTCAGTAAGCGAGAACCGATAAATGAGAATCTCACAAAAAGTAAGCGAATCGATGGATTTACTTGCTTTCTAAGGCACACCGCAAACTTTCTAACTCCGAACTACTACGGAAAAATTCCAGATGAAGTACCCAATATCACTTTGACCAAGCTGGGAATCGAACCCAGGACCCCGCCTTCAGGTAGTTGATCAACGAGGCGTTCAAAATTATTCCATAACATGCACGAGTTAGATTGAAAACTGCAACATTGTCTCTTGTTTATAGTATGATCAACATTGATTTACGTAAAAGGATGATTCATTTTCATCAATAATGATAACAGTAATTTGAAATGGTTAAAATGTATTGATAGCAGATGTATCTATCTTTAACCATACATAACAGCGTTGTTTACTTCCTGCGGCACGTGGGACTCTCTTGTCTGTGCCTGTGAGTTTTCCCCTAAAATACCTAAACCATTATTTTGAACACTAAATTATTTCAGGACAATACCTAATTGGTCAAACAGACATATCCGAACCATTTATTTTTTAAGAAGGTAAACGAACCAAAAGAAGTTCGCAAGGACCGTAACAGATGCCTTTCTAGTTTCCGTAGTTTCCGCCTATGGTCTAAAGACGCGAGTTTATGTGTATTTAAACATTTCCGATTATAATCCGGATTAAGACCACTAAGTGTGAATCTTGTTCTAAAATAATTTCTAAGAATCCTACACACTCAAACAAAACTAAGTAGGTGTGCTTCAAGTCTCTGGTTCATCATCATCATATAGATCAGCGCGGAACCCACCTAAGTAATTTGGTTTTGAATGACTTTGGAAATATTCGTAGGTACCTACTACCTAAGTTTTGCATATTTGATCTATCAAATTGTAATTGCCCTTTTGTAATTATTTGAAGCGCATCATAAACTGTCTCGAGATACACAATAAATAATTTTGTGTCAGTACCTAACACAATATGCATTATGTTTTTAATATAAACAATACATACTTACCTACCGATGCCGACCTCAATTTCCTGCAACTCTTGAGCAATCGATGTTCGCGATGGACGTCGTCGCAAACTTTACCTAATGTTGCACAATTGTCACGTAAAAGAGTCATTGGACTCATATACTTACGATTTAAGTTAAATCGACACAAATTACTCTCTTGCTTCCAATTAGGTAAGATTTAGGCGATTTATCAAAGTGCCTACAATGATTTTCCTTTTTATTACTATCTTTTGATTTAGTAAAGACACCAAGATTATGATTTGACTATCAAAAAAAATATGATTCTGAAGTAAACTCACTATAGGTAAATAATCTAATTCAAGATAAAGACCAGCAAGATGATATGCTAAAAATGTTTGGAAAATCAGTTGATCAAAATTCCTAATAATTAGTTATTAAAAGGTAACTTCTACATACTTACTAAAATGAAAATGAATACAACACAAACTTGTGCTAACTTTTCACTGCCTATCTTGTCTTAATTAACCCTAAGTGCACTCGAACGTTTGTTTTATAAATCAAGTTAATCAACAGAAAACACAACAAAAATCATGCTAAGATTTCGCCTAAAGCTAAGGTTTTCCTGAATTATTGTGAGGTCATGTTGTGAATTTTTCAATGTAAAATAAAACTTCATAAAAATATAGTAATATTAATATCGTATATTCGTAGCCAATATTACTTCCTACTTTAATTCAGTAGATTGAGTATACACCTGTACCCACATAATAATATTTATTAGGTTCTCAATCCGTTTATTTATTAGGTATCGTGACTTACGTTTATAGTAGGTACCTACCTACCTATTAAATGAAGTTACCAAAACAAAGTTACTAAATTCAAGTCGGAGCTAGTTTCAGAATAATTTTCAAATGGTTTGTTTTAGCTAATAAATAGGATATTTACATTCTTTACTGACCCTTAGGTCTTTAGATGAGCTTTCTTTAGAGACTGATAAGTAAAAAATTAGCTAACTGCATAGCACTTGCAAACCTGTGACTTTTGTCAACATTTCAACAACATTTAAAGTTATTTCGAGAGTATTTGGCACGTACTTTATATTGTTCTAGTTTTTATTGAGAAAAATAGTCACTTTTATGGGTATAAAGTCATTATATTACAAATTCAATTAATATTATAAGATACATGATTGAGTAAGCGCCAACATTGTATGCTCCTTTGACTGGTCAGTATTTACGGTTCTGTACAATGTTTCAATCCCACTAGTTAGATTATGTTAATAGATAAATAAAAGAATATTTTCAGAAATATTTTATTAGGAAAACACAAATCCTCCTATAGTTAATATTCGTCATTTATGTATCTATTTACAATTATTCGATTAATCAGTTTTCATGACTCATTTAACTTATGCATAAATTTTAATTTTAGTAATACATATAGATTAACGAAGCTATGCATATCTTACGACACAACCATATATTTAACACGGTGCTGGTGAGCCGCTCCCGACGAGGGGCCCGCGGCTACATTGTTCCACCTTAATAAAAAGAAACTATAGAACTGGAACTGATGATAATTACATTTCAAACTTAACAAAAGCACGAGTGTCGGCCCTGTGAGTGCACCATCCGCGGTCTGGGGACCGGCGGCGGCGGCTCAGTAGCGCTGCCAGGCGCAGGACGAGGCGGCGGCGGAGGCGCCGGGCCGCGGCGCCGCGCCCTGCCGTCACAGCTCCGAGAAGAACTCGGGGGAGGAGTGCGGCGTGGGCGGCGCGTGCGGCACGGCGTGCTCGCGCGCCGCCATCGCCAGCCGCTGCTTCAGCACGTCGCGCTCGTGCGTCACGCGCGCCACCTGCAGCTGCAACACGTGCAGCTCATCCTGCAGCGACCGGTTCGTCAGCTCCAGCTCTTGTCTTTGTTGCAATCTTTTACTGCGACAGTTTTGCGCGTAGCCGCGGTTTTTTAGTGTGCGTCGTTTCTGCTTGAGACGTGTCACGTCTTCTCGGGGGAAACCATGGAGCCGTTTGTTGAGTTCTCGTACGCTTAATGTCATAAGCAAATCATCACCGATAAGATCATCCCCACAGGAGGAAGGCTGATAGGATGGATGTGGTCCGGTTCGAGGAGACATCGCCGAGCAGGAGCTGGCAGGGCGCAGCCCGACCTGTTGCATATGGTGATCCTGCTCGCGCCACTCGCGTCGGTCCCATTCTTCAAAACTGCCGCAAGGAACAGTACGCATGTCGAGCGGCTCTCGCATGTGTGGTAGCCAAAGCACGTCGTCGACCAATGCCGCACGACAAGGACTTCGTCCAACAGGGGCTGGTGGGGTCTCCGGGGGCGTACTGGGGTCTACAGCGATAGCTACGTGAGGCTGCGGGTACGGACCCGCGTCAGGCCACGGACGGCACGCACGGGCACACGCAGGCGGAGGTTCTACCATCTCTTGCCAACCGGTACGCAGGGGTTCGCGTTTCACAATATTGTGGTCCTCGAGATGGTCGAGTTCAAAGTTCTGCACGTACTCGTCGGCGAGCTGGTCCTCGTCACCATCGCGGTGCGGCTGCGGGGGCAAGGTCTGCATGGCGCTCGCCTGGGAGCAATCGACGAGCGCGTGTTCCACCATGGGGCCGTGCGGGGCGCACGCCGGCCTGGAGCGGACTGCCGCCGCGGCACAGGGCGGCGTGAAACTCCGCCCTCCGACCCAATGACGTTGCGCGACGCGCGCATACACATACAGCCTTTATTTTCACTGACATAAGTTCGCTAATACTAGGATAATATCATAACATAATATAATAATAACATGACATACATTACGAAATATACGTGTACTTGAGTAGGTTCGGTATAGTAGCGAATTGGATGGATATCACGTACGTGATATTTAGTTATATTTGCCTACTGTTTATTATGCTTTCAATACGTTAGATCAAAAAGGATGCTGTGATATTAATAAATATATTGTTATACGTAAATTATATTGATATCTGGTTAATATAATTTCGACAAAACGGGATACAAAATTGGTCCATCGTGTCGATTCGAAAATTTCGTAGCACCTGTGCTACACAGGTATATTTTGTACGTAGCAGTGCTACGGCGATTGTGCTACACGCCAGCTACCGCGCTTCGTCCTGTACGATAGGTACTTATCTTGATATTGATAACTTTAGCACGTATTTTGTAATTTTGCATTGATTTAATGGATTTAACCTACAAACGGTACAATTGTTATAAATAGTTTATAAACGTAAGGTAAGGTAACGGGACAGATTAAATACCTCCAAGCTATTTAAAGTACCTACACGCATCAGCTAATTAGCTGCTAGTTTGTCTTACCTTATAAAATAATAAAAATAACCTTTTAAACGCACTTTTCAATATCAAGAATAACATCTAAAACGAAAACTGATTAAGATGTCTTCTTGTTTTATATGAATTATCATATCCAATTAATTAATACGAAGCAGGCAAGCAGGCAGCGAGGAGGCTAACTGTAGAACAAAGTGATTTCACGCGTGGCAGACCGCGGGACTAGGGGTGAGGTCGAATCGAGCATAATCGCGAATTACATGTAATCACCGGGTAAGCGTGACCTGCCACTCGAAACATTCAACCCTTCCTTATTATCCCTTAATAATTGAAACGATGTGCTTGTTATTACAAGACAATGGGTTATGATTTGTATTCAAATCACAAGGTTAAATGCTTACGAGGATTATGTTGCGATACTTTAGTATGGGAGAAGCTAACTTTTGTTGGTACATAAGAATGGAAATCTTGATGCAAGTCATTAACAAATTAATAAAGTAACAGTGAATTTGGATGAAAATTTATTTGAGCAGTAGGTAGGTCATACGTAGGTAGAGGTTTCATACATAGGCAGGTAGGTATTTTACATGCACCTGGGATTATGAGATTTGAATTATCGCACCAGCGCAGCGCGTAGGTACGCATGCTGTTTAAGGGTATAAGGAACAGGGTATAAAGTTGACTCATCCCCCATAAAAAAGGGAGGATCCTACGACCAGACGGGTGTCGTGTCTGGCGGGCAACTGCCCAGAGGATGAAGTCGGGAGCTTGTATATACATGTCCACCGCGCGGTGAACTCTAATTGCGCGATGCAGGATTTTGAGTGACGTCAGGATGTTGTGTGACGTCAGGTCTTTGATGCGTAGTTCGCATATGGCGATGTAGATGCCGCCACACATATACCTATTGCATATATGGCTGCGTTTATAAATTTGAAATATTCATTTTCGGTAAAAATAGTTATAATTAGAACACAAAATAGTTATTTGGTTTTCAGCCATAAAAAAAGTATTGATGCCGAAATAGATTTATCTGGCTGGCACACTAATTTATTGTGAGAAAAACCAAAACTTTCGGTCGGTTTCTACAGATGTAGATAATCTATATCTATCAATATCAAGATCTAGATAATCTATACCTATCAGCATAGATCTAAGTAGCGTTGCCAGGTCCTCATACCGAAAAGCCGGACAGAGCTGTGAGTTTGGCCTAACATTTGGGTCAAAAAGCCGGACATCCTGCATTTTCAACAATTTTAAATATTCGTGTAAAAAATAATTTTTTTTTTGGCCTAACATTTTGGTAAAAAAGCCGGACACTGCATTTTAGGGGATTTTTTGGTATTAATGTAGAAAATTAATGAAAACCAAGCTTTTTTGATAATTTACAATAAAACTAATGCCAAATTAGTCTAAAAGTACTTTATTATTAATCAGTCTCAATAATTCTTTCCTTAATTCAAATTAAATGCAACATCAGTCTAAATTATGTGTCTTAAATTCTCAATATATAAAACAAAACAGAACTTATTCTGTAAATAATCAAAACAAAACAAAACTTCTTCTCTTAATAACCAAAACAAATCTCTACTCTTATTAATCAAAACAAAACTTCTTTAAATAATATAAACTCGACACTTCTTCTCTTAAATAATCAAAACAAAAAAGACTAAAAGGACCGGGTGGGTTTGGGCAACAGCGCTCGCCCTCGCTCGGCCGGCCGGCGATGGCGCGGCGCCGGCTTCTTTCATTCGCGAATTCGGTCTCGATGCGCGCGAATTTTGAAATCTAAAAAGCCTAACAAAAGCCGGACAGGCCGGACGACGCTTATTTTGGCCGGACAGGCAATCAAAAAGCCTGACGATGTCCGGCTAAAGCCGGACGCCTGGCAACGCTAGATCTAAGTAAGATACTTAATATAAATTAGATAAAGCCGCTTTTCGTGTCTGTCTGTGTGACCGCGATGTTGTTCTAAACTACGCAACAAATTTTGATATGGTTTCCAGCATCATTTAGAGAATTTATTCCGAAAGGTTTATGTGTATAATACATTAATATTAAAATTACTATAAAGAAGTCGTAAAAACCGTGCGAAGCAGGGGCGGGTAGCTAGTATTACCTACAATACTTAAAGCGATAGGGTTGCGCGCTGGCAGCCGGCAGTGCGGAGCAGATGCGGCGGCCCGTGAGCTGACGTTGCCGCCGCTGTTTGCTCTGCACGGTCAACATTGTTAGTCGCTCCCGCAACCCGCCTCTCTCGCAAATGTTATTACATGATTAACCCGAAGCTAACACGTATCCCACTTCTGTTTGGCCTAGCTTTGTTAATTGCCCACTTTGAAACTGCGTACATCCATTATTTCATCAAATCAAACAATGTGGAAACAGCAGCTACATGATTCTACTGAGTTTTGTTCAATGGTATTTTGAATATAATTAACACATTAACCGGCCGGGGTAACTATTTTTAGTAGAAGTCTCAGGACCTACCAACGTCAAATATTTTTCTAATTTAAGTTCATTATAATGTAGAGTGCATAAGGTTACCTATTGCCGAAAATTTAAGCTGAAATTCAGGCCTGCACTACAACATAGTGCAGGCCTGAATTTCAGCATGCATTAGGTACCTACCTACCTACCAACATACATGCAATAGGATAGTTAGTAGACGCTTAATTTGATATTGCTTTAGCTAGTATAGAGCTAGGCTGGCATTGCATAGCAATGAGCAAAAATAAATATATTAGGGGTACCTACCTACTTACAAATAGATACAGTAATATCCTACATCTCCTGTAGGTGTTGTCTCTGTGCCTTGGTTTCTATGCCAATCTTTTAAATGATCAAGACTTCTGTCAACACGTTGATTTGATTAAATAGGTACGTTGATTAGTTACTAAACATAGGTACCTACTTACTCAGCGAGCAAAGAAACGTGTTTCTAAGTACCTACAGTATTGATTTGGGTAATATTTCCAAAGTTGGACTTATTTTCTGAACCAGCTCTTATGATAAGTAAGCATATAGGTACCTACAAATACGAACTTAGGTGAGTACTTTAATTATGTCTATGTCAATAGACCAAAATTTATCAAATCAAATCAATATTCAAGTGTAGGCACCCCGCTTTAAAATTATAAGCACCACCTGGCATTGTTATCATCGTGCAACAGGAACTGTGATAAGAATGGTTGGCGCGAGGCGCGGTCGCCCGTAAGAGGATGGCTCCCAGAGGCGGGACACGTTCGTGGCCGCTATCAAAGCCTCTTCATCAATTGATTTCGCGCCCTCGCCGGCTCAATAGGACGACGATCCGCTTTCCACTAAACTACAAACGTCCTAAATTCGGATTTGTAAAAAGAAATGTGGAAAAGCTTGCTGAAATCTAAGTTTTCAATTTAAATTCGTCTCGCGAGTTTTACCAGGTCATCGGACCATCTGATCATCATAAAATGATGATGGTCACATTGTTCGTTTGGATGTTAATTAAATCTTCCACTCGACCAATTAGGTAAAGTTTGATAAAATCTTTACTTTAGTTTCGAAATAAACTTCGAGATCTAATCATCCAACTGATTGATGGCTCTTTGCTCTTACAGAACACATCATTAACTTTTGCTTCACACAGAAGTACCTATTTGATCGGACAAAAGTACAAAACACCGACGGATATCAAGTACCTAGCTTAGGTATCAATCCGCAGAGCGGCTGTTTTTTAGTAGTCTCTTGGCTAACAAACACATAGAAGAAGCCTACCACCATTAATCGTCTTCTGATTGATTCGTTCACATTTGTGGTCTATGGCACAATTGTCACATCTATATCATGGTCAAAGTCAGTCGGTAAACATTATACCTATAAGTACCTTAGCTTGATTCATGGTCAGTGAGTCGTCTTAGGGGCGGATATTCATGGAAAATGTGTAGGTTTAGCACCACTAACAACTCAGCCACCTCACACCTGACACCTCTGCATAAATAACCCTTCGACGGTATACACGCGTGATGTTATATTATGGCTTGGGTTCATGGAAAAAGAAAGCAGACACTAGAAAGAAACGCCTGCATTTATAATCCAACGGAAGACCGTTCATCTTCTCTTGGATACCCGAGTTTGCTTTCGTAATCGTGAAACGCCCCCGGCCAACAACATTTTTAATCTAATCTGAATTTTTGCAAGTCAAACTTACGACTATAGCGACACCTACCCACGAAATAAAAATCAATGTATTACAGAGCGTTCTTTTTACAGCGCTTCATGAACAAGTAGCGACACCAACACGAGGGCGGTTGCTACACCATTAACATGTCGTAGCGATGGCGCTTGATTCTAGTTCAAGCTCAACACAACAGGTGGCACCGCTCGTTTTACTTTTGTGTTATCTTCGCCGATTATTCGGATTGTTCTTTTTTTATCTAATAAACCGAAAATCCAGAATTACCTAACACAAGGAGTTTTAAATGTAGATTGGATTTATATCTACCAGTATGTTAAGTTGGCGTTAATAGTAGTTTTGCTGTATTTACTACCTATGCTAGACAAAGTAGCGCCGCCGTCATGAAAATGTGTCGTGTTTAGATGATTCTGATTCTACGTATTGGCGTTCAAGGCAATCTGATAATAGTTCATCGGCCTCTGCACATGCCCACGTTGCGTCAAAGGTTGAAGTGTGAACGCACGTCGCAGTCGAAGCTAATTCGTTATCTATAATAAATTATAATCACCGTAGCTCTGTCCGAGCATTATCTATGCCCGGATATAATCAAGGTCAAGTCACAAATATTTATATTTCTTGGGGAGCGTGTAAACAGTGCTACTCACGTGCTTATGATGCACATGCTAGCTATTTTAAGAATCATCACGTTCTTTCGCAGCAGTATTTTTATTACTACTAGCGTCTAGACACTAATAATGTGCCAAGTTCAACAATGTTTCGGCGCTTGAGTCTCTTCAACCCGGCAAGCGTTTAAAATAAAATGCTGTTTATCAATCAAAATTACTTTATTATTATAAAAATAGAAAATATATATGTATAGTAATACTAAATATCGTATTATACCCAATCATAACAAATTAATATAAATGCTTATTTATAAATGTGATTTTTATAACTACGCACAGGTATCGCTGTACAATAACAGAAATAAATTATATTTGTAAAACATTCTCTCAAAATTATTTTATTCCACACGAAATTCTTGTACCAAAAAAAGATGTTCTTTTTTTTTAAATTGTACTGTGTCAACGTCCAAAACTATCCGAGTATTTTTTTTTTTTTTTTTTAAACCGTTATCTTGGAATCAAAATACAAGAAATTCAATTGGTATATTCTATCGAGACATGGCCTTCATATCACAATGTAACGAGTCGCACCGATGAGGCGCATTCAGTCTTCTTTCAAATGCTATAAATTCATTGAAAAGATGCAGGTAAATCTGGCATGGTCATCCTACAAATATGCCTAATTAATATCCCCAAGTTCTACCCACTAATGCGCTGACCACCTATACCACAATTAAGAAAATTTATAATTTTCAACTTAATTCGGTACAGATAAAACGCACCACGTGATTTTAAATAAAAACATTTCATACTTATTATAATTATTAAAAAAATATTCTTAATGGCTAAGTTTTTATTTTCATAATTTGGTAAATTCTGATTTATTAAACCAATCCATTATTATGCTCCTTATCAAACTACATTTGTAAATTACAAAACAACCCAAATGTACACGAAACGAAAAAAGTATTATGACAGTTCTAAATATGGCTCAATTTAAATAATATTGTGTTGCGCATGTTTAAATATTTTTTTGTCTGATTCGAAAGTAGTTTGTTTGATACCTTAGGCACTATAATAGTATCATTCGAGACATGTTTCATATTATTTTAAAATTGCACAATTCTTTTGTTCGTAAGTGTATAATCCCTTTAAATTTAAAGAATTATAGCACTGCCTGTGCTGGTTTAAAATGCTGCATGGCGTAGTCATGGTAGTACATCATGATGGCAAGTGGCTGGCCAAGGATCAGGGAGCTCCACACCATAATGTTGCCCCAGCGTGGCCCGAGCCTAATTTCGGCGTGTTGAGAGATGATCGCGAGCGGTGGTTGGGCCATCATGCCCAAGAACGCCCAGATTCTGAACATTTGCAGTGGCACACTCACCTGTAACAGTTTTGAGTTGCCATTAATTAATGTGACGAGAAAAAAATGGAAAGATTGGGAAGATCCTAATAGGC
Source organism: Agrochola circellaris (assembly GCA_914767755.1). NCBI lineage: Eukaryota > Metazoa > Arthropoda > Insecta > Lepidoptera > Noctuidae > Agrochola > Agrochola circellaris. The sequence goes on along the minus strand of OU611846.1, from coordinate 9,389,076 downwards.
AATAACACCGATGTCTAAAAAAAATATGTGGGAGTAGAAACAACCGGGTCACGTGATGGGCAAAATGTTTAACCGACTTCTAAAAGGAGGACGGAGGTTTATATTTTTTTTTAATGTCGACTTTTCAAAATAGTTTCTTCAACATGGTCTCATATTCTGTGCTTTTACCAGCAGTGAAAAAAGCTGTGAAAATGTCACAAAAATCTTTATGAGCCAGTTCCCAGGACAGCTATATTTTCAGACAACTATTGCCTTTCTACTGTCTCTGCTCCGCTTTACGTGCTCTATTGTCGTCGGTACCTACAACAGGCGAACAACATGCCGGCTAAGCGTTACTGATGCAAAATCTAGGCAATCTTTCTATGACTTTTGTCTAATAAGTAGTAAAAGATGAATTTAAAAAACCCTCACCAAATACTCATGAAACAGTGCAGATATGGCAAACACAACGATTCCGGCGTTAAATTTGCTGAATCCTTTTTCGGTGATGGGTTTGTACACGTGTCTGACGGCCCACATGTGCACTGGCATGTTCCAAGTGCTCCAGAATATGGATATATTGTTGGCGTTCCACCAATCAGAATAGAACTTGCGGTCTGCGAACTGCAGCAGCTCAGCCATCAGGTTCAGGAACGAGTGGAAGGTTAAGTAGAAGAAGCACAGCCATATGAGATGGTTCGGCACCTGCAATGTAAGGCTTAGTTGTAGGTATCGAAATTGGGAGAATATTGAAGGGTTACTGAACCTTCAATATTCTCTACCTACTGAACTCATGACCGAGATGGTCACGAGCCATGATTTTATGAAGGTGAGCGATTTATTCGTTTAGTGATCATGATGTGTGAAGTACTTGTAATTACTAAACGGCGCCAAAATATAAAATTCTAACCAATATCCGTCATTCCCTTTTGTCGACTTGCCAGAACGTCTATCAGCGAATCTCGTGCGGTGTTCGCAACCAAGGCTATTCGTTTCTGGCTGGTCTATATCCAGAAGCGAACAGTTGCCAGATGGATCTTTATGCAGACACTAACACAACAGCTTCTTCTCCAATCAGCTGCATAAAAGTTGATAGCGCGTATGGAAGCCTATTACCGTCTCTACTGAACTTACTTTTATTGTTTTCCTCATGCTACTTTGCCCTTCCACATCATGGCCTTGCAACAATGACCGATACAATAAACTATCAACAGAAAGCCAATTCTCGTAGTTATAAATCTCATCTCGAAAACAATCAAAGTCAGAAACTTGTCAATAATTTAGGTAAATTAGAGGTATTTTTGACGGATTGTGAGTGATCCTATTAGAAGGGTAACTTCTTTAAAAATACGTGAATTGGCCCTCAGGTTAGCGTTGACATAAAATTGGAAGGTATTATTATTTCTCGAAGTGATTTATTTAACCACAAACTTTTGGCAGCGGCTTCGCCCGCGTTGTTGTCGGAAATTATCCCACGAGAACGTACTATCGGGATAAAAAGTATCCTATGTGCTAATCCAGGTTATAAACTATCTGTGTGCCAATTTCATCCAAATCCGTTCAACTGTTTTTGCGTAACGTTGAGTAACAAACATCCAAACACATACACACTATCACATTTATAATATTAGTGGGATGAACAACTCACAGCTAACTTGAGTAATCTTTCTGTGATCCTTATGGGGTCCATCTTTGTGAAAGTCTCCACGGAATTGGTGACGGTGGGTATCATCCATTGTTGGAACAACGCGAGAGCTAGGTTTATACCGAAGAACAACTCCAACACTCTTTTGATCACAAATCGCTTCCGGATTCTGAAACGTATACCATACTTAAAAGTTTAATTAGTGATAGCTACTTATTTATTTTATACGTTAGGAATGAAAATAAGAATACTATTCGAACCTAACATAATAACTATCTACATGCGCACAACATACAAAATATTGAGTAATGGATTGTAAATTATCGTCTGTTAACCTTTCGTCTACTATGTGTAATTGCGCAGGATCTTGGCCTAATCCATTTTATTTATTAGCTGTCATTACAGGGCTAATGTACGCGAGGCAAATAAAAGTTTTGGCCAATCAGCTCATCCTATACCGCAGTTATGACTTTGACTTTGACTTCAAAGATATGAAATTCCACATTATTCGCGGCGATCACTCAAATTTTGACATGCGCAAACCAAAAAGCACACGTGGTTCATAAAATTTCGAGACATAAACACTGATATTCGTCGAGATATCACGATTATAGTACACGTGAACTCGTTCACGTTTTCTTCGAAGAAAACGTGAGTTTATTGCCCTTATTTCACACCTGTCATTTGATATTTTATGTACGGTCAGTAAGAAAAGTCGATTGACATTGTTTTACAAAATTATTCGTTAAAGGGTTTTAAGTACTTCATTTAAGATTCAACAGTTAGTAGGTACCTAATTTAAAGTAAGGTGTATCTGTAATGATTTTTTAAATAGAATACCTAATTACTACCGGATCACAAACCTTTCGTTGCAGATTGTACTAAATATAGCACGCTTATTTACAAAAAGATAAAGATTATAAAAAATTACACACAAAACAGATGCACTCAAAAGTAACCGTGCAGTGCGGGGGTAATTCAACTTAAAACAAAGTGTTTACAAAAAAAAAAAAAAAAGAAGTAATTAAAAATTACACACAAAAAAAACAGATGCAATCAAAACTAACCGTCCAGTGCGGGGGTAATTCAACTCATAACAAAGGGTAGGGGCCAACATAAAGTAGGACAAATCTTTTAGATTCAGATTGTCGGGATACTTCGTCAGCCTCGCTGCAGCCGGAGTATCATTTATAAGGTCTTCCTTACTCTCTGTAGGAAAAGGATAGTTAGTAATTGGTTGATTAGATATCTACATTTATTTACAATGCAATTAGTTAACGCAAGCCTTTCACGCAACACTCAGATTAGCAGATAAACGAATATAGATAAAACAAGGATGCGATAAACATAAGCGTCCAAATCGATAACATTACGTAACGCTACGATAGTTTATGAAATATAGAACGCAACATTACAAGAAGTATAAAGTCTTTACAAACTCTAATAGAAGTCTAGACTAACGCAAACATAGAAGAACCATAAAATACTGCAACCAAAGCATATCTAAAGAAGGCATACCTATGCTCACATTGCAAAAGCTAAAAGAAAGGTTATCACACAGATTATAAACAAAAATGTAACTCAAAAAGCAAGAAAACAAACAGGATGTAAGGAAGGCACGCAGTAACTAGTATTAAACTTACGCTCATGTTCGGCCGTAATTAGTTTATCTGTAATAATTTAACAGTAACCTTTAAACTCTTTATTCCCGTAAATATCACTCATTCTTTTTTCAATTAGGTCAAATATATAAGGCCGCTATAACAGTTACTGTTTATATAACAAAGTTGATCTTTCTGAGGAGTTGACTACCAGGCTCCCGAGATACCGGTACAGGTGTTTTAAATCTCGGACGCCTGCCGAGCCCGTATCAATGCCTGCACACCTGTTAGCCTCCGCGCCCTCCGCGCTCATCAGATGAGCATAAACCAGAGGATTTTATGATTACATTGAATAATACACTTTATGATTAGTCCTGTAAAGTGCGTTATTCTACGAATATCGAGATTAGTCCTGTAAAGTGCGTTATTCTACGAATATCGACCTCAGAAGTAAATTCTTGATTGGCGCATCTTAACATCAACACAACGGTGCACGCACCGCTGCCTATGGCGGCCGTTATCGAAAGCAAGCATTTATCTATGACATAGATAATAACATAGATTCCTGTATACATGATGTGATATCGGCCTTATACTATTTTTTACTTATCATAAAAATGTATGTAACACTTACTCCAATTAGGTGCTGATAAACTCTGTCTCCTAAGTTTATTATCCAAAAACTTTTTCTTCAAACCAAGACGACACCAATGATTGGTTTGTACAAAACTCCAGAGTTTTAAGAAAATAATTAAATAGAGCATACAGACTGTTGTTATTCCAACTGCAAAAAAGGATCTTATTTAGCAAACTTGTCGGCTGTTTTTAGTACAGCTAGGCAAAAAAGAGTTTGGAAAAATTTGGACGCCACTATCGCACTTAGTCAATTCAAATGGTAAATACTTATTTAAAAAAAATAAAAATAAACTGTGACTCAAAACCTACAAGCACTTGTCGGCAAAGTAGTGCCATAATCATAGATCTGCAATAAGTTAAATATTTAGTTTCATTTGTCACTGTTTTATACTCTTTTTTTGCCAAGCTTTACAAAGTATAATCACAAAAAAAAGCAAACATTCCCAGACGTGATAGGTATCGATATCTCTCGACTCCTACGTAGTACCTACTCGATATTGATACCCATGAAGAAGGGATGTTTCAAAAATATATATAGTTACCGAAGCTAAAATCGTTGCCCTTAACATGTAGAACTGCAATAGGCAGTAAGACCATAAAAAACATGTTACATAGCTGTAATATGACGCCAAACTTCTCTGGTATTAAATCCTAAAAATAAAAACAGACATCAATATTATCATTATTGCATGTATAATGACAAACTACAGTCCGGCCGTCGAGAGAATGCATTCCTGACATCCGTCAGGTGGAGTTTCTAGTAGTAATATGGATCAAATTCGCAAAACACATATTCGTTTAGTATGCTATGAAACTAACAAGTGTCAAGAACGTATTCTCTCGACGCGACGTCCGGACTGTAGGTGTAATGATTGAGTTGTTCCAACTTACAACGGCTATTCCCTTTTCCAGTAGTAGGCTGACAACAATAGGTACAATGCTGACTGAAAAAACAAATATATTTAAGTAAGACATTTTTTTGAGAATTAAAAAATTTAATGTAGGTCAGCTAACAAATAATGAAATACTCACAAATTATCAGAATAACTGATGGATATTGGCTTCTGTCGCCTTCATTGTAACCTGTCAACACTATGATCCATTCAAAGGGGTTAACGCGGAATCCATATCTGTAATTTAAGATTATTAGAATAAAAACACAAATGTCGGCAGCGTTACCATGGCCAGTTAGCACCCATATTACCAAGTGGACATGTAGTGACTGTTTGTACACTCTTATTGAAAAGTAATGGCTGTTCTGGCAATCCGTGGCATGGCAAGTGTAGACTATCATTGAGAAGTTTTTGACAAAACTCCAGGTTTTCACATTGGGAAATACATGATTGTGAAATTGGGACATAAACAATAAAGCTATAGTTACTTGCATGCCTAAAATAAAATATACATTTTATAAGATCATCTATTTTCTACCTTATTCAATGTTTGAATATAAAATTTACAAGTTTTAGCAATATGTACACATTCATTCCAAAAAGGCCTTGATTTATTTATCTGTGACAACACATACTTGTTTTTCCTCATTTTGTCAGACGCTGATATTAATAAAGCATCTTGGATGTATAATAATTACTATTGGACATTGGTCAATGCTAACATAAACACAATAGATACAAAGTCCATTTCTTGGAGATATTTAAATAAAAAATGTAACACAAGAAGCCATACCCTGAATCATAGTTGTAGTTTGGTATTAACCTTTTGTATGCCGTAATTACAGACCCAATCAAAAAGCCATTGTGTCTCGTGTGGATCTTCATTCCATCATATGAAGGATTAAATGAGAAGGTTATTAAATGAGCAGAGAAAATAACACAAAAAATTTAAAAACTATGTCATGATGCTACATACCTGGTTCATCATTCTGAACAAACAGAAAAAAAAGAAAATTGAAAACGTATTAATTATGGTACAAAGCAGTATGTTTAGCTCGGCTGTGTATGTCCAGGACAGCCAAAATTGAAAACGTACGTATCAAGTGATCATTGAATGATCATTGAATGAATGGGTTCACGCTCATAGTGATGAAACCCTTCATAAACTATAAGAAAGATTATATATTAAGTATGTACCTATTCTAATTCCATATAAGTAAATGTTACAAAAATACTCACTTCAAGAAATTCTCAAGACCTAAACGGACACCACCAATAGACAGCATCAAGAAGCCCCAGTTCACGAGACCCGTAAAGTTGTTGAATTCTGAGCTCCATGAGAACAGAGAATCTCTTGGCGTGTGTACACTGGAACAAGATTTTTATAGAATTTGAGTGGACAAAGATTTATAGGTTCTACTGTCCAAAACGATTTGATAATAAAACCATGGCTTGCACCTAGCAATCCAGAAAATTGCGGATCATCTTATCTGGATGTTCAGAATATTAGTCATAGATAGACTTACTCAAATATTCCATAGAAGAGCACAATTACTATGACACTTACGGCTTATCCAATTGCAATTTTCTAACTTTCTTCTCCGTTTCTGTTATTTCCTCAGCTTTTGAAACACTTTGCGCTCGCCTGTAGCGAAGTGCTTTTTCTTCCGATTCTGTAGTCATTGTCCTTATTTCTAGTTCTGCAGTCTGTGTGTTGACAAAGTCCAAATAAACTAATAATTAACTTAAATTGTGGGTAGTTGGTAAAATATCATAAATAATAAAACTTACACTTAGATAAGAAAAAAAGTTTTACTTCTGTAACTAAAACAATACGTATAAAACATTAAGAGCAATTACCAGTTGGAGTACAGGTATTAATTACCGACAGTTGGTATGGTAAAGATTAGGTATAAAGTTAATTTTATCAGTAGCAGTATGTCATCAATTCACCATTCGAACATAACAACAACATTAAAAAATTACCCTTAAGGTTGCCGAGTCAACACTCCAGCAGCAGCATAATCAGCTTTTCGACTAAAAGATAACAGTTCTTCAACTATTAATTACAATCTCAAACCTACCAAATTAAACACTTTCGAAAATCAATTATCTCGTATCTGTCAAACTCATACCAAATGAGCTGTCAACAATAAAACGTCAACGGTCAACCTTCAAATGAACTTAGAGTCGGGTCTACATTTACTTTCAATGCTAGAAATTCATAATTTTTTTGGCAGTTGAAACAATTTCAACATAAAATAGTATTTTATATGAATCTTTTTTATTTAATAATACCCCTAAAATAGGTCCTAGGAAAATCTTATAATTTGAAATTCTACATGAGTTCCTCTTTCTAGTGATCGCATTCACAGATGACTAACCTTGCCATACTTGAAAACTATAATATTTTAGTAGTTTTTTAACACTGCTTGGGAGCGAGAGGCTATCCGGAACAGACGCACTGGGCGCCGCCACCGTAGGGCATTCGACCATCTTTGGCCGCTATAGGCCCATAGAATTTGTGTAGCCCGTTGGCGATGGACTTAAGGAAGCGTGCGCCGCTCTATTAAAAGACTTGCGTTTATAAGATGAAGGCCACAAAGAATGACGTTGTCGATACCTGCCGGGGAGTTACCTAAAATGCGTGTTGAAAAATGTTCATGAGTTGATAAAAAATATAAAAGCCGGCCAAGTGTAAGTTGGATTCGTGCAGGAAGGATTTCGTACCATGATAACTATTTAAGTGCCTGCTACCTGCCAACCGCGCCCCCACCAGAGGAGACCTTGCTTGGCGACCGGCAGCAGAGCTGTTTCAACTACATAGTCGCCAACATGCCACTCTGTCGTGATATTCGAGGAGTACAGACGTCATGGGGATTTTTTTGACAGATACCTCATTGGCGTTTGAATATTTTTTTGTTTTGTCTTGTTGTCTTTGTACTATTCGCAGCTGAGATCCCACAGACAGGGCAGGTCTGTACAGCTCGATCAACTCAGTAACTACTTATAAAACTTGTGCCCGTAATACGTGTGCGTTGCTCGACGAATGACAGCGAGCGACTGACGTACTCGTGATTGGCAACCGCCGTTTACGTGGTCGGCCGCTGACTCAACCTCCTCAATTTGTCCTTGGTCTCTAGGGCATCTCTAAGGTCCATGGCATCTCTAAGGTCCATATCACCAAGGTCGTTGGAAGGACCAAATTTCGTTTGATCTTGGTGGTGACCGTGTATTCTAGGGTTAGTATGTGTGTGAGTATATACACACACATACCACGCACACACCCCCACACACCACACATACCACGCACACCACGCGTGGTATGTGTGGTGTGTGGGGGTGTGTATGTGGGTGAGAGTGGGCGTGTGCTTAGAGTATATACACACACATACCACGCACACACCCCCACACACCACACATACCACGCACACCACGCGTGGTATGTGTGGTGTGTGGGGGTGTGTATGTGGGTGTGAGTGGGCGTGTGCTTAGAGTATATAACACGTGCGTTAGAATCGATTCGAAAGTAGTTTTTATGTTCGTACAAGAACATTTTATTCTTGTACTTTTACAGAGAGGAAGTGTTCGTAAGGCTTCTGCAGTGTTATATACTCTAAGGGCGTGTGTGTATGGCGTGGCTGAATTCATAGAAAGGTGATTTATATAAATACCTATATTGTATTGTTACATAATCCTTGTATGAATGAAAAAACGAAAACCAAACATATCCGGGGCTAAGTGCTGAAAATTTTGAGCTCGCTTCGGATGCTCTTGCAGAGTGCAAGAGCGACCGAAGCGAGCTCAAAATTTTGCTGTCAATCTTTTCTGTATAGGTCGATATAGTAACTCCTGTTTCTGTATGTTCTCCTCGTCAGGGTATATACCGAATGTTCTGTGGTTCTCCTGTTCCAACGAAAATTAAACCAATCCGAGGTGCAAAAAATTTCGAGCTCGCTGTAAATATTGGGTTTGGGTTGATATTTACACTTTCCTTCTTTCGTGTACGGAACCCTAAATAAAAGGATGTTTTTAGGAGAAACGACTTAGTAGGTACAAAAACTGTAACATGATATTCTTTCAGTTTACAGTAGATTTTTAGCTTTGTATTTAGCCATTTAGTAGAATCGTTGATAAGAAAATGGTCACTTCAAACCTCCAGTGAGAGGATAAAGGTCGTCTCATCGTCTGTGTGTGAATGTGACTAATATGTAACGGAAGTTCAAGGAAAAAAACCAGGCTTCTAATGAGATAATTTTAGTATTGTCTCAAAATAATTGATTTATTTCATAAATATTTATAATATAAAATGAAGATTTGGACCTCAGAACACACTTTCAAGTAAGTAATGACGATTGATATTATGACGCAACCTTGAATTTCAAGACAATTATTATCGGTCAATTAATTTGTCTTTGTTCGTCAATTTACAGCCATCCGTGGGAGACGGTTGCTCAAGCAGCATGGCGAAAATATCCCAATCCTATGAATCCAGCAGTTATTGGAACAGATGTCATCGAAAGGCAGGTAGTCGATGGAATTTTAATCACACACAGACTAGTCAGTTCCAAGTGGTTTTTTCCGAGATGGGCGCAAGCAGTAAGTTTCGTAATTTCATTACTTGAGTCATTTATAGTTCACCAAAGTTTTCATAATTAAAAAAAAAAGCCTACCTGCAAACAATAAATATTTTTTTACAGCTTATTGGAACAGCAAAAATTTGCTATGCAAGTGAAAAGTCGGAGGTAAACCCGAATGAACGAGAGATGACTTTGAAAACCTCGAACTTGACATTTTGCCGTTACATAGCTGTTGATGAGACTGTTCGGTATAATCCACATCCCTCTGACCCTTCTAAAACTCTGCTGACACAAGAAGCCGTAGTCACAGTACAAGTAAGTAGAAACATTGCTTGTTTTATTATTATGTTGTTTTGTAATTTTCATACATGTCTGGCAGCTTTGGTAGGCACATACCTTTTAGTTAACTTTTTGTAAGGGTCATTTTAAAATAACATTTAATCTCAAGGATTCTAAATGTAAAAAACGAATAACAACAAAAAGTAGGTACCATTGAAATGCTGAATTATCATCATCTACAACTTAGCCCAAATATTGCTAGGACTGGGGTTTGTACATAGACCTATCTTTGTTTTTGCCAAGCTAGCACAGAAGCAGTTAGTATTATAAGTGAAATACGATTAGTATTAACTTTAAATTAATATTTTCAGGGCGTACCTCTCAGTAGCTACATGGAGGATTTACTAGCCAACAAAATATCTTTGAATGCGGGTAAAGGTCGTCAAGCTATTGAATGGGTCATTGGAAAAATAGACTCCGAAATAAAAGAACTTGCAAGCACTGCATGTAAAAGTACAGATGAACTATTATCACAGACAAAGAAATCTCTTGATGACATAACTTCCACAGCAAGAAGATCAATGGATGATATATCAACAAAGGCTAAGAGGTCATTAGATGATATAGAAAAATTCACAAAAGCTAATGCTAATCAAAGGAGCTGAAAAGAGGAGTGATTGAATTGTTGTGCCACACAACTCATGTTCTGCACTAAATGTCTAATGATAACTATTAGTTAATTTATGTATTGTTGTAATATTGTAAATTATTTATTTTCTAATAGTCTTAATAGCAAATTTATTAGCAAAACTTTGCTTGATAACATGCTTACTAAAGTGAACAGATAAAGGCACAGTTATCTAAAGTAAGTTTTTGCATGTAAAAGAAAACTGATTATGTTATCAGCTTTATTGAGGATTGATAACATAACAGACAACATTGAAATTTGCTAAAACTTGCTTTATAAATGTGATGACCTGCATTGAGTATTGGATTTTCGAGTAGGAAATCTTGTTATTGAAAAGGAATAAATTACCTCATATGACAAATTTATCATTACATGTCAAAGCATGTTGTGTAGTTCAAGTTCAGTTGAGGGTAAATGTAGATAATAGTGTAATGATTTCAAGTATTGTAGATTAACAAGAATGTATAAATAGCTTTACTGGATGTATTATGTGGGTGCAAAATTCTTTTTTAATGTTTTACCCATTAGAATATTGTATAAAAGATTCTTAAAAATACTTTGTGATAAAAGGTAATTTATGCATAAGTCAAATCAATCTGCCAAGGTTACTTTACTTTCGATTTCAAATCAATGCCAAGATTTACCAATGCGGTGCAGTGCAAGACTGATCACTTTATAAGTTACCTACTTCCCTGGCTTCGCTCATACGATAGAATATCAATGTACAATAGTTTTATAGTATTCTCAAAAAATGATCTGATTGATGATGAAAAATACACCAAAACACCATCAAGTAGAATCAGAGCTGTATCCGAATACACAGACTTGCGGTCAGGCGACTTCATTTTATACTCTTACAGACATTAATGTAACTAGACATTGTATAATGCAAAACTCAGCTATGAACAACCATTCCCTATTGGCTGTCATTATGTTAATGGCAAAAGCATTCCAAGTTAATGTCGTTTTTTGTGATGAGTTGATACTTGCCCACACTGATGCCCAAAAGGAATAAAAGCTGAATTTATTATTGTGTTTTAAAATAATTATATTTTTCCTTATAACCCAGTTTTTATATTCCATCTATAAGTGGCACTTACATTGTAAAGACCTGCTCAATTCCAAGGTATTTGAACTGGTGCTACTCAATGGATTAAATTGTAAAGAAATCCCATCTTAAATTAGCTTAAATAGCTAATAAGCTTAATTAGTAATCAAAAAAATTACATAGTTACCTTTGTATTCCAAACATGACTCCAGGAACTCTTGGTATTGAATTAAAATATATTTTTCAGCAATCAGTGTAATTTGAATTTCATATTATTTGCAATAAATTTTTGATGAAGTATCAGCAATTTTATTCTTATTTATCAATGACCACCTATAATACCCTACCCTACCCTAGGTTTTTAGGGTTCCGTACCTCAAAAGAAAAAAACGGAACCCAGGATCAGTCGTGTGTCTGTCGGTCTGTCCGTCTGTCACAGCCAATTTGCTCCGAATCTAATGAACTGATTTTGTTGAAATTTAGTTCACTTATGTATAAATGAATTTTGAATAAGGGAGAAAATAAAAATTTTAAAAAAATATGTACCGTTTGACATATCAAATGAAACGGCTTGTTGCGAGGATAACAAGTTTTTTTTTAAATAATTTTAAAATACTTTTAAAGATATTAAAGAAAATAAATGAAAATTGACCATTCCCCGCCGTACTTTATAACATACCTACCTACTGAATCAAAAATTTTGTAAAAGTTACAGAATGGTTCTTTACTTATAGATAACAGGAAACCTATAAGAAGTTTAAGGTCTAATAACATGGTAAATCTCTCAATATTGTATATAGGTACCTACAAATTTGCAGTTGGAATGTATGGGAGAACATGTTTTTCAACTACAATGTTAAGTTAGGATAAATTCATCCCAACTACGGAACCCATTGTGCATAGTCCGACAAGCACTTGGCCGGTATTTTTTTTAAATTAAGGGTTTTTTCGCAGATACTAACCATACTCAACTCGTGTCGCAGTCTTATCGCGCCGATGTGCCCGCGAAACGAAATTAAGTCGTTTTAGGTTGTATGGTAATTAAAAAAAATAGTCGACATCAACGAGTAATATATTGGTGCCGATTCTCTTGTACACCGAACTAAACTAACTTAAACTAAGACTAAAATTACTTACTTTTGGCTATGAGAATCTTAGAGCTATTCTGTAAATAAAATTCTCTAAACTAAAAAATAATTTTGACACAACTAAAATAGAATTTGACAATCGTGAATCCACGTGGTACCCGTGGTTTGCCCTAACCGGTGATTTTTTTTAGAGCCGGAGGTGCGTATGTGGTGTAGCCTCGACGTGCTTTATATGGAATTTTTATTTTTTTGTATGGAAAATGTGAAAAATATATTACCTACGTGTTGAGTGTTAGGTGTTTAAGGGTTTTATAAAGGGGGTCGAAATTTTCATTATTTTTGCGATAGGACGCACCATTTTCGAGATATAAGCAAAAGAAAAAATAAATACAGTACTGTTTTTGCACGTGAAGTCGAAATGTTGGTGTGAATTTTAGTTCATAACAACTTATTTTATACCACATCATTTTAATCGCGATTAAAATTTGTCAGGTTTAGTCTGATTTGGTCTTTTACAACCAAAATTTTAGGTGAAAAACGTCATATTCAGAATAGCAAAATTGCCATTTTCACTAAACTAAAAACTCAGTACTATCTTAGCGCTGTCAAACTAAAATATAGTTAAGTTGTGTCACTTTAGTCTATTTCAGAATAGGAAATCGTCGTTTGACAGGAATAAACTAAATTTTAGTGATTTTTAGTTTAGTTTAGAGGCATTTGTGACAAGAGAATCGGCACCATTATGTATTTACCTGCCTTTGGTCTGGTGGTCGCAAGTGCTACTATAGAGCATGAAGTCCTTGGTTGGATTCCCAGGTAGGGCAGTAGACAGAACATATTATATGCTCTAGGCCAGTGCCGGATTAAGCAAGCGCGGGGCCCGTAGCAAGTTTTATGGCCGGGCCCTTGATCTGCTATGGGTTCTTATGTATAAAGTGGTAAAAACAAACAATACTCAATACGTCTATTTGCAATCAACTTTTAGAAAGAGTATTACCTATATTCTGACATCTTAGTCGGCAAGGTAGTACGTATCACGGTTTTGAGACATCAAGTAAATTCAATATACCACATCTTAATAAGTTTCACTAAAAAAATTACACGGGTTTGAATACGCGGGGCCCCCTTTAGCGCGGGGCCCGTAGCAATTGCTACTCTTGCTACGTGGGCTCTAGGGCAGTGTTATTGGGTTTTTCTATCAGGAACTTTTCAGTAGCAGCCCGAAGTCTGGATTTTTGTCAGGTTCCCCCCATTACATGGTACTTAAAAATAACTGGCAAAATGTGGGTACCTATACATTCATGCTAAGTGTACCTCTGCCTGACCCTTCGGGGAATTACAGGTGTAATGTTATTTTATGTAGTAATTCTCATGATCATGTAATCATATGTATGTACCTACCTATATAAATTGACCGAGTTGGTTTAATTTAATATTGTATACGAAATTGTGACTAAATAATAGCTATTTGTTTATGTACATACCGTCTTAATTTACTGACATTTTTTATATATTATTAACTATTTGCCCAAATACGCACGGGCGTATTTTTATCACGGCGATTTTTTTTCGCGTATTGGATTTTCGACGCTCTGCTTAGCGCCGAGAGTTGAATATCTAACAGTGAGTTTTCTTGTACGCGCTGGATGCGCTCTGCAATGCTCGGCTCAGAGTTGAAAATCCAAGGTACTTTATTACGTCCGTGCGAACGTAGACATAGTGTTTGGTATGAAATTGTGACATGTACCTACTTACCTTGACTTTAAATATCTTTATTTTGTTAATGATTACCTCACCAATTTTTTATGACTTCTGGCGGGACGTAGTTTGGACCAATATTTCTTTGTAAAACATCTAAGTATACCTACCTATAATTTTTACCCTATGTTCACAAAATTAATAATTGTACCTATTGGTTTTACATTAGATCTCACAACTTTTTGCGTTAGAAGAACTCTGTTGAGAGACTTGCATTTTTTTACAAGTTATGTTTGTTATGATGAACTATGACAAAAACGCCAACTAGCAAGACGTTGAGCGTGCCAAAGAAATAGACATACATACATATACCTATACTCCATAGGTTTAGGTAATTAAATAAAGGTAAACACAAAAAACCACGTGACGAGACAGCTGTCCGGTAACCGACTAAACGTAATACCTGTCACTTCAGTTGTCGTGCTACGTCACAGTTGTACTCTTCAATTTAGCAACGTTATAATTCGTTGACGTTAGAGTTTGGGCTCTTTACAATAGACAGATTGCAAAATATTATATTATTATTATAAATCTTACTAAAAAATTGTGCTAAAGCAGTAACATCTACGAAGAGTAGTTTAAGAATAAATGATAAAGTTTAACATAGATAAATAAAAGAGGAAACTATTACAAAATTCTAAAATAAATTTAGTTTGGTTTATCATATTTGAATCTGGAAAGTGTCAACTATAAAAACCCTTTTTATGATTTGTTTACCTTTATTTAACTACCTAAACCTATGTAGTATAGATACCTACATAGACACAAAAAATTTAAGTAGGTACTTACCTATTTAACAAGACAATGGTGCCGATTCTCTTGTCACAAATGCCTCTAAACTAAACTAAAAATCACTAAAATTTAGTTTATTCCTGTCAAACGACGATTTCCTATTCTGAAATAGACTAAAGTGACACAACTTAACTATATTTTAGTTTGACAGCGCTAAGATAGTACTGAGTTTTTAGTTTAGTGAAAATGGCAATTTTGCTATTCTGAATATGACGTTTTTCACCTAAAATTTTGGTTGTAAAAGACCAAATCAGACTAAACCTGACAAATTTTAATCGCGATTAAAATGGTGTGGTATAAAATAAGTTGTTATGAACTAAAATTCACACCAACATCTCGACTTCACGTGCAAAAACTCTACTACCTATATTTTACTATTGGCAAAATATGTTTAGTACTCTTGGTTCTATAGCTGTACTAAAATGGAATTTAATCCTTCAATTTAATCCTCTGATCATAAAATTAAGGCTTAGGATATACAGGAATTGCATAACAACTTTATGTAAAAAAGCACTATGGAGAATTCATTATTATGTTTGAACATCTATTGATAGCTCAGATACAATCCAGCTATCTAATTACGCAACACATTTTCGTTGACAATTCCGACTAATCTGTTTCAATTTGACAGGTCAACAACATTCATTGTGTTATTTACGTTGTTGAGCAGATTTTTTTTTCGAATGTACGAAGCAGTGGATTAGCAATCTGTTTCAAAACGATTCAGATTCTGATTGATCGTGTATTACGTATTTAGGGTACAGGTGAACAATCTCAACAAAATTGGCATGGAAATATTAGCTGAATGTTCCTATTTACATGATGGGAGTCTAGCTGAGTCACTAGATCACAGGAGATCACAGGAATCATTAATTACTACTTTAAACCTAGACAGAAGCCATTCAGACCTATACTATCAAATAAATTGTATAATGCATTATGTATAATTATTTCATATATTTCAACAATTTTCATAAAACTACAAAAAACTGTTTGAATACCTATTTTACTAGAGTAATGTAACCTTACATTTTACACATCTGATTTAAATGGAGCGATTGTCCACAACCAGTATGCGGCCAGTTTTTACATGATAAACCAAACACATCTTACAGCTACAATTTTACAGTATAACTTCATACGGCTACATTACAGATACTTTTTAAATAAGAATGCAATATGTTTAATGTAATATTAAAAGTCTTTCCAGTAACACATGAACTGCATTGAAGTTAGTATCAAGTGCTGGTGCCTGAAGATGTCATGCTGCCATTCTGGACACTTGTTCCTGTTACTGATCTTGTAGCAGACAGGTGAGAAGCTTTCAGACGGTCCAATTCATTCACCCAGGAACGGACATGCTCTAATCGGTGCCAAGCCATCTGCAATACTTTCTGTGATGCATAACCAGACCCTTCATGCGGTTGGCCAGTAGATACTTGAGTCAGATAGTTAATCTGATCACTGAGTTTTGATTCCACTTGACTTAATGTTCTCAGAAATTGAGATGTGTTTGTTTCTGCTTGTTTCTGACCAGACTTTTCTTTACTTAATTCCAGGAGAGCTTGAGCTGAAATTAAGTATTTTTAGATTGCATTATTAAAATCTCTGAATCTATGGTGAACTGTTTCAGATTTAAAAACAATTTAAGGCGAAAGATAGCCAGGTAGCTAGCGAAATTCAATTTTTCTTACGTTTTTTGCAATTTGCAGGCCAGGGTTGTATGTTGATTAAAATAGTATTCCCGGCTTTACAGAATTATAATCATAAGAATCAGTAATACAACTCCCTAAAAGTGAGAATTGGCTTCAAATGTCATGATTTCAAGAAATAGTCATTCAATAGGGTAATATGAGTTGTATTGATGATTTTTATGATTATAATTCTATAAATAAAAAATCGATATGGTCGCTAATCATATTTAGATCAACATACAACCTGATACTAATCGGCAAATTGTAAGAAAATTTTAATTTCGCGGGCTACCCTGACGCTTTCGCCTTCACACTGTTGATACAAATAGGATGTGAATGATTTTTGCTTGTAGGCCAACTCAGTTTCTTATTCTTGAAGAAATAAACAGTGTTTCTGTACTCGTATTTTATGGAATAGGTACTCATACGTAAGAGAATGCGAAAGATGAAGAGACCTACCTATTTCTACAGTTCTTACCTGCACATTGGAGACATGTTATGATATCTTTTTCAATATCATCAAGAATTTGTATTCTCTCCATAGGAGCGGTCATTTTCAATAGTAAAGTTTACGTCTCCGAGGTGATTCACAAATAAATCAGAATTACAATAAAAAGTATTCTGTGATCCGAAGGGTATTTATTGATTTTTCAATTAGTTTTCGATGACACTAAATGGATTGACACATTTGACACTTGACTTGTTGACTCAACTCAAGCGAGCTCTCAATTCAACTCAACGCCAACCACGGACGCGGACGCCGGACGCACAGATTACATCATAGAGATCACGGACGGGCGGGCGGCCAAGAGCGAAACGACGTTTTCAAGACGAAAATCATGTGAAAAAAAAAATTGCCCTTGTTATCTCGTATTACTGATATTAAACGTTAACATTATGTAGTTTTAATATCAGTATGAAGTAAAACTACGAAATACATTTAGCATATAGGTACATATTTATAAAATAACAGTAAACTACGAGTTTTTTACGAAATATAGAATACAAATGTGAAGGTACGTGAGCCTATACGCAAGAAGTTGGCTGAAACATCCCAGCGGTGATTTGCTGGATTCGTTTTCTCCTCTACTGATAATTATTTCTTCTCTTCCGATCGCTATTTCTCTTAACAAAGTTATTCTGTTTATATGTACTATGTATGCATGTATATATGTATTTATTCTTGTATTTTATAGTATATTTCGTGTTATCTATCCCATATGTTGTACCTGCCATGTTTTGTCTCTGCATCAGCCTAAGGTTGACTGATAGAAAATGCCTCAGGCGTACGCCTTTGTACGGTATTTTTTTTACTTGTGCATAACGTTATAAATAAAAAATGGTTGCCTGTAAAGTCGGTTTTACGGGCGAAGATTTTACGTGACAACGTCTAACTCATCGTAACAGACGTGAGCGGGCGTTACACTTTTTCATGAGTGACTCGGCGGTGACTCATCGTAACAGACGTGAGCGGGCGTTACACTTTTTCATGAGTGACTCCTAACTAGTCTGTGAGTGACTCCGAGCCGCAACCTAATTTATGACGTTGTCACGTCAAAAAATTATGTAGGTACTCATCCCTTGTCAAATAACGTGGTTGAAGGTGCAATGGGTTACGCGGATTTATCTAAGGTCTACAATTTTGAGAATAAAATTCGTCTATGTAGGTAGTTATTTGAATATTTTCGCAATGCTCAGCATTTCTTGAAATCGACTAAAGTTTTACAATTATGTAGAACTCTTAAAACTTTAGTCTATTTTACTTATTTCCACAGATTCTAGTCAAGCTTTTTATTCTGTGGAAACCAGTGCTACCAGCTGTTTATCTCCCTAGTTTGCGGGAAAGGAGAATATTAATTTTTAGTGAATTATTTACCTAAAACAAAAATGTATAACATTGACTATATTGCTTCAGGCTTCTGCTGGGGTTCGAAACAATTTAATTTTTCTATTTGAATTTACTCTTTTGTTTTTTATCTTTCTGGTTCTGGAAAATTCAGTACTGTAACATATATACTAGGTACGAGTGCAAGCAGCGCTGTCGATCGACGTCAACCGTCCACTCAAAATGTCTTACCTCAAAAAACCTCAAACTATGTCACACACAATGTCGTCGATCGACCGCCGGTTACGTACCAATACCAACCGAACGAAAGCAAGCAAAGGCTAGCGAGTAGTAATCGCCGATGGGCACGAAAGCGCACTTGCTTCAACAGCATTGAGAGCGAGGAGTTGCGTGTCACCAGCCCATTATACCACAAGTAAATGAAGGTGATGTTCGGATTCTTCGGATATGATTAGCTTGCTCATATATAACGAAATCGCTCGCTCGTTTAGAGTGGGTTTAAAGCGAGGGTGCTTTACCGTGTAATGAACCAAAACGCGATGAAGCACGGACGAAGGCCTTGGCATGCAATTGCTCGTCTTCGCTGAAATATGGTGACATTTGACAAAGGTGCGTGGGGACGTACCTTTTTTCATTTACTCATTTGCGTACGTTTTCTTTCATTCGCTTGGTCTGAACCTCTGCACCCGTAACCCAGAATAATGAAATTATTCAAAGTAAAAAGTGATCAAGCTGTGTGTAATCTAGTCATGAACAAGGTTAAGAAGCGGGGATAAGGAGACGTATCAGCGGCTGTTATTAGAGGCGGCATTGTCAACATTTTTCAAACAAATCACCGTTTATTCGCATTATGAAACAAATGACGTTTAAAAACATTGATGGCTTGATCGAGCCATTTTTTAATACTAGTTAAACCATTTTGGGCTTCTTCGTGGACCGTTTCCCAAGATTTACTATGAAAAATAATAGCCGTGTCATCTGCGTAATGGCGTGATGAATATCATTAATATAGATGATAAATAGTGTCGGGCCCAGGACACCTTGAGGCATTCCAAATTCTACGCTGCATTGACAACAGGTGGTATCTCCAATTTTCACACATTGCCTTCTGTTAGTAACGTAGCTCTCAAAACATGTATGTGGTAGTCCTCTAATACCAATTGATTCGAGCTTTTTCAGGAATATGGGAATTGCAACAGTGTCGAAAGGTTTTGCGAAGTCTAGGAATATTCCTATGCATTTTTCATTTTCATCTTAATAAGACGTTACAAGGTTGGCTAAAAGACTTACTGCATCTTCTGTGGATTTACCCTGTCTGAAGTCAAACTGCTTGTTAGATAATAAATTTTTGGAATCTAGGTATAAAGTGAGTCGTCTGTTAACTATTTTTTCGAGAATATTGCTAACAGTGAAATGGGTCTGTAATTATTTGGGTTTTGTTTTGAACCGCTCTTATGAACTGGAGTGACCTGTGCTTCTTTCCATATGTTTGGAAATGTGCCTGAGCCTAAGCTAAGGTTTATAATGTGGGTTAAAGGAATTATGATATCGGTTTTAATTTCTTTTTTAAGAGTTGGTGTAGAGTTATCCGGGCCTGGGGCTCTGTCGTTTCTCAGATTTGTGATTATTTTGTCTTTCTCAAAAATATCAGTAGGTTGCATAAAGAAATTTGTGTTTAGAGGTTCTCCTAGCTGTAGTTTGTTAATAAGTGATTCCTGGGTTTCATTACTGTCCCTGTGGTTCATACATGTAATAAGTCCGGGAGTAATCCAGGGTTTTTTAATGTATTTAGAGCGGCTAAATGTCTTTTCTACCGAGTGTTTTTGTACTGCACTAGTTAAAATATTGTGGAATTCATTGGTTGGTTGCTCTATTTCGGACACCACTCCAGACCAGTCTGCTTCTTTAAGT
This sequence comes from Agrochola circellaris, assembly GCA_914767755.1. Classification (NCBI taxonomy): domain Eukaryota; kingdom Metazoa; phylum Arthropoda; class Insecta; order Lepidoptera; family Noctuidae; genus Agrochola; species Agrochola circellaris. The sequence continues at coordinate 9,368,638 of OU611846.1, read as the reverse complement.
TCCTCTATTAGAGCAGGGAAATTGATTTTATTAAACTGGGTTGTTGATATTTTGAACCGGTAGGCGTGAGCATGTTGTGTGCATAATAACTAATAGAAGCGATATCCGGCAAAAATCTGGCACTTGCAAATTAAAATCCTTTCTTTGAAAGCTGATTTTCAGCCCACCGTGCAACGCGGCGATTCTGTGCTCTGTGCGAAACCCCGAGTCGTCGAATACAATTTGTTGTGGGTATTTTGAATTATGATGCTGGCACCCCTAACTGACGACAGCTCATCAAACGAGTCCTTTTCAATCGGCCATTTTTGTCGCGACTGTCTTCGAACATGGTTAGTATTACTTGTAATCCATGAATATTTCTTGAATCTCTTTTTCTTGTGATATCGAATATACAGATTATTATCGATGGTAACGTTAGTTTATTATTCGTGTGAATATTCTCTTGAATAAACTGTAAAAATCTACTTGTGTTGTGGTTTAGGGTTAACATACAAATGATGATATCCTATCTTTATATTATACGGTTAGAACCTGAGTTCTATGTGAAGATTTTTCTAGGGCGGACTGATGTTTATATCTAAATATCTTGGAAATACCCCAAAATAAGCAGAGTAACTAAACTTGAGTTTGTTTTCAGTCGCATAGAAAGTTTTCGGCGCCCCGCCATGGATCGATGGGATTCTACCCCAAGAAGAGGTCCCGCCGTCATCGTGGAAAGGTGAAGGCATTCCCCAGAGATGACGCTAGCAAGCCTGTCCACCTTACCGCCTTTATTGGTTACAAGGCCGGTATGACCCACGTGGTTCGTGAACCGGACCGTCCTGGATCAAGTAAGTTGTCGTGCCATATTCTATAATGTTCACTGCCATCGTGGTAAAAAAAAAAAAATCGTAGATAGGTAATGCTTCCATGTGTAACTCAATGGTGTTTTAATTCTCCAGAGATCAACAAGAAGGAGATTGTGGAGGCTGTGACCATCATCGAGACGCCTCCCATGGTGGCCGTCGGCGTGGTTGGTTACATCGAAACCCCACATGGTCTTCGCGCTCTGCTCACCGTCTGGGCCGAGCACATGTCCGAAGACTGCCGCCGTCGCTTCTACAAGAACTGGTAAATATTGTGTTCTGTCCATGTGGAATTTTTAATGACATGATGTTTCCTTGTTTTGGTCCTTTGGTAATTCACAAGTTATGTCAAGTATTTGTATTATTCCATGTTACTAATCACTTCCAATAGCTCTCCTCTTAATAATGAGAGTTTGAAGTCAAATATGCCTGGCGCGTATTGCTACCAATTGGTCTCCGCTCAACGATGAGGCCATTGGTTTTTCTTACAGCGGGCACTTATGATTTAATCAATCAGGTACAAATGCAAGAAGAAGGCATTCACTAAGTCCAGCAAGAAATGGCAGGATGAGCTTGGACGCAAGTCTATTGAGAAGGACTTCAAGAAAATGATCCGTTACTGCAGTGTAGTAAGGGTTATTGCTCACACTCAGATGAAGCTGTTGAAACAGCGTCAAAAGAAAGCTCATATTATGGAAATCCAAGTCAACGGTGGTACCATTGAAGACAAAGTCAAATGGGCAAGGGAACATCTGGAGAAGCCTATTCCTATTGACTCAGTGTTTGCTCAAGATGAGATGATTGATTGCATTGGAGTCACCAAGGGTAAAGGATACAAGGGTATGTAGCTACATTCTATTTTGATTATTTTACATAAGCAATGAGCACTCCCATTACATCTATTCTAACTGTATGAATAATTTTCAGGTGTGACCTCACGTTGGCACACAAAGAAGCTTCCTCGCAAGACGCACAAGGGTCTGCGTAAGGTTGCTTGTATTGGAGCGTGGCATCCTTCAAGAGTTTCATTCACTGTTGCCCGTGCTGGTCAAAAGGGCTACCACCATCGTACAGAGATGAACAAGAAGATCTACCGTCTTGGACAAGGTCAGTTACTATTATTATTACTTGCATATTATCTTTTGATATGGAGACATTTTTTAATGCAATTTTTACTTATGTGGTAAATGTAATATGTTTTATTTGTTTTTGCTCTCAGGAATCCACACCAAGGATGGCAAGGTCATCAAGAACAATGCTTCTACAGAATACGACCTGTCTGAGAAGTCTATCACCCCCATGGGTGGTTTCCCCCACTATGGAGAAGTCAACAATGACTTTGTGATGATTAAGGGATGCTGCATGGGACCCAAAAAGCGTGTCATTACTCTGAGAAAGGTATGTAAAGCAATATCATACTATTTAGAACCTAAACTCTAATAGGTATGTATTCTTTGAGTTATAAATAATTTTGTTTTTATTATTTCAGTCCCTGCGTACGCACACCAAGAGGGCAGCTCTGGAGAAGATCAACCTTAAGTTCATTGATACGGCCTCCAAGTTTGGTCATGGTCGCTTCCAGACGCCGGCTGACAAGGCTGCGTTCATGGGAACACTCAAGAAGGATCGTATCCGAGAAGAGGCTGCAGCTACTACGGCACCTGCGGCTCCTGCCCAGCCCTAAACATCTTTATGGACTAATAAAAATAAGATAACATCATACTATGTATTTTTATTTACCTATCTGCGGCAGAAATGCGGCGACAGACCTCCATCGTCCTGTAGGTAACGTAACATGTTAAGGGAAAATTATTCTCGTTGTCCACCACTGAGGGACAGTGTCACAACTTTCTACATTATTTCCGTTCGTCACCACTGGTGGACAGAGACACGTATTTTTAAACATTCACTATGGGCCACCGCTGGGGGAGAATGGCACAACTTTTGATCCAATTCCCATTTTCCATCAAATTATTATCTAGAGACCAAAGGATAGTGAATATACTTGGGGATTTGGTTATTTAGCAGATAATGCTAAGTGTGAGACTAATTCCTTAGTTATATGGGGTAAATTCTTTAATCAACTTTTATTAAATGTCTTCCTAAAATAATAAAAACTCATCCTTTTTAGGGTTCCGTACCCAAATGGCAAAAAACGGAACCCTTATGGATTCGTCATGTCTGTATGTCACAGCCACCTTTTTCCGAAACTAAGAACTATGCTGTTGAAACTTGGTTAGTAGATATATTCTGTGAACCGCATTAAGATTTTTACACTAAAATAGAAAAAGAACAATATGTAAATGAACCCCCATTTATTGTTCATACCCCATACTTATAGTTTGCGCGAGAGACCCTTCCAAAGTGGTAAAATGTGTGTGTAACTTCTAAAATAAGAGAATGATAAAACAAAAAAATATATAATGTACCTATCTACATTACCATGTATTCAATCAAATATAAAAATAAAATAAATTCATCCCAACTACGGAACCCTTCATTGTGCCGGGGCCGACACGCACTTGGCCGGTTTTTTTTAAATTGAAGTGGTTAATTAACAGACAATATTATCACAGCCAGTTTTATTTACTTACAATATCTACACTATCCTTTACATACAATGCTAGCACTACACACACTTGGCGTATTTGCGCAAATATTCGAGTTATTTCGTAAATACAAACTGAAATTTATTTCAAAACTAGTCATATTTTATACCACCCAAGTAACGCGAATATTTTGACAAATACGCCAAGTGCCGGCATTCAATAAAGTCCCCCGCCGCGTGTCTGTCTGTCTAAACGCGATAAACTCTGAAACTAGCGAACGGATTTTCAAACTGTTTGGTGAAATCGACGGAGTGATTCATGCAGATGGTTTTAGTATATAATTCATTAAGGTTATGTGTAAATTGGATGAAATATGACGGTTATACGGAATAATCAATTATTCAAGTACTGTTTTATGAGGTACCTCGGTACATAATAATATATAAGTAATATAAACACATCTTAGTACCTACCTATGTATTATCCTCTCTATGTACATTGTATTCTCGCAAAATTACACTTGCACACCTAATATGCAAACAAAAACTTATTGCGTAAGTACATAATATGTACTTACGTATATTACTTTCATCTATTTAGATATTATCTAAATAGATGAAAGTAATATTCGGAAGTTTTTAAATCGTATTATTCTGTTTTATGAATGAACGCGTACCTAGTAGTAATATGTCACTGGAATTAGCGCCATCTGACGGGTAAAAGATGTAACTGTACAACTTCCGTCGGTAGTGCTCGCCTGCATGCGCTTTCTGCTGCTTATCAGCAAACCTTGGTCACAGGATCAAGGTTTGCTGATAAGAAAATTAAGAATGGTGGGTATGAATACACAACCATCAACACGCAACATATTTTATGACTAATTTGCAGTGGTAATTGTGTCGCCATCTACAGGTGAATAGTCGAACTCTTTGCAAATAATTCCAAGTATGTTACTCAATACTTCCGAATGCTTCGCGAATAATACGATGGGAATACTTCAGAATATTACTCTCCGGCAACGCTAAGCTTGACGCATAACAGTCTACTACAGACTGTTATGCGTCAAGGTAAAACAAAACGATTTCAGTAAGGAATATCATTTTATTGATTGGGCTTCTCAAAATAATTGCATTTTTTTATATACCTTATACATTGAAGTACTATATTACGTTCTTTTCTAATTTCTTGATGTAATAGTTTTTGGAGTAGTGTTGATGGTATTTTCCGTTTTAATTTATAATTTTGTCTTTCTGGATTTCTTGGCCGCATTGCATTTTTTACAGGCTTTTCTTTAGTTTTTGTAATTGCTTCAGGAGCAGTTTCATGTTCTACATTCGTTTTCTCAATTTTCACTTCTTCTGGCCCTTCATCCTCAATTTCATTGTTTTCTATTGTTTTAGGTTCATCCTCAACTGGAGTGTGTATCTTATTGTTGTCACTTATTGGAAGTTGAATTGGTTTTTGACTTGTTTCTAGTACTTTACTGAGCACTTCATTTTCTTTTTCCTCAGTTTCTTCATCTGATGTTCCATAATCACACATTAGTGATGTTAACGCTCCACAAAGCACTGGCTTTTGAGCATCTGTTGTTTCTTTAGGATTTATTATTGATTCTTCATCATCCTCAAATAAACCATTACTACATTCTATTGGTTCAGCAGTATCTTCTGCATTTTCATCCATCTGTATATTGAGTATACCAGTAAATGGTCTCAACTTGTTCTTTTCAGCAGTAGTAGGTGCATTAGGTATAATTCTTGGTATTTTCTTAGCTGGTTGGTTATTTGTTGAAACTGAAGAATTACTTTTGACATTCTGTCTGGTCATCCTCTGATTCTGATTCCTTTTATCAAAACTATGTTTTCTCTTTAAATTGGGTCCTTGAGCTGTGAATAAGAAATTTCAAAGATAAAATACTGTTGTATGTAGAAAGCACAATTTAAAATTATTATTTTTAAAATGAATACCCTACCTGTTGATCCATGTTTGTCATTCCTATAATCACGCTTCAATGCCATTTTTTCGCCCCTTTCAATTTTTTCCTTACTTTCAGCAGCTTTTTTCTCAATGTTAGATTTGGTGGGGTATTTCTTTTTCCTTTCATCTCGCCATTTCTGTATTTCTTCTGGATTGTTTATGTTTGCAATTTTTTTATACAAGCCAGTTGAGTGTTGCATTTGTATGTGCTTTGTAATTACTTTTGGATGCGCAATAAACTGACAACCATCTATGTTGCATTTCTGAAATAATAACAAAAAGTTGTAACACTTTTTTCATATTTACTGTATAAGTTACTATATTGATTGACAACTTCATGTACAAAATGTACATAATTTGTTTATACATAATATAGAAATGCTATGGATAGTTTAAAATTACAAGTTCAAGGTTTTGCTTGCAAATGATTCATTATTTGGAAATGTTCTATTAACATTTAGACAAGTATTTGAAAAAGAAAATAAAGCCATGTCTACAGCACACATAGTAAAACCTATATAATAAGCAAAAAAGGCTTTTCACTCAAGCAAAGTAATATTGTTATTTTATCTTATTGATTGATATTGGTTTACCTGGTGCTGTTGCTTATGTTTATGAAGAAGATCTGCTGTAGGGAATCCTCTATCACAGGTCTCACACCAGTGCTCTTCACTAAATTCAGTTCTCATAACAGGTGCTCCAAAATTTGGATTGTTCCATAAAAATCGAGGCGATGGACCCTGGTTTGGTCGCCATTCATGGTTGTGCGGCATTGGGCTGCGATGCAAGTTGTTCATCATACGTGGCCGTGGAGGTCTATTCATTTTTGAGTTCAGTTGGTATGTACGTTCTAGATTTTAAAAAGATTTCGTAGAAAACTTGGACAACTTGCGCTTTACTTTGTATTAAAACGGGGTTATAGAGAAATATTATTTATGATATGCTTATTGTCATTTGGTAACAACATCTATGGGACACGTGAGTTTCTAGTGTGATTTGATTATTCAACTTTAAACTACTTTTACTAGAATTCTTGAATTGATAACCTCAAAGTCTAACCTAACTCATAAGTTTACCAAATCAATAACAATACCACAGATTAGCAAGCAACATTACCCACACAGACTAATGCTAGTTACACACGTCGGCGACACGCTAAAGTCTTGTATGTATTAGGGGAGTATTACACTATCATATCTATGATCAAAGATATAAAATTGTAAAAAAGAAATATTAAGATAAAATTGTTCGATATGAACAAATCTCATAAGCAAAAGTTCATAGGAACAAATGTAACAAAGAACATAAGAAAATTTGAATTTCGCGGGCTACAACTGCGAATCCACCTTACTGTGCGTTTGCACTGGCAAAACATTCACAACAAAACATGTTGAAATCTATAGGATCTGTCAATTTTCTATACAATGTTTGACAGGAACTAGAGATTTCAACATGTTTTGTTGGGATGTTTCGCCAGTGCAAACGCATAGTTATAGTGTTTAAAACTCGTGTGTTGTTTCCAATTGATAATCAGCATACATACCTCAAATCGTTAGTTAAGCATGCATAAGTTATGCATGTTGAAAACTGGATTGTTTATTTAGTAATCTACATGCATAACTATGGGGTTTATTTACAAACGTTGCTTTAAAGTTAAGTGACGGTCAAAGGTCAAAAATCGCTAATCATTACCTAATCTAACCCATATATCTCTGGGATTCTGGCGACTAAGCTGTAATTCTGTAGCTGCATTTTTTTTTTCGCCCGCGACATCAAAATATCTCCTCCACACACAGATTCTGACAGCAAATTTGTCGTTGAAAGAACGATGAGTCGCTGCTTGTGTACTGTGTTGTGTACCTAGCGGCATGCTTGCCTAACTTATGACAATTTAATATCCCTCTAACTGTGTGATTGCTCTGGCGAAACATTCACAACACACACATGTTGTAATCTCTATTTTCTGTCAATGTTCCATAAAATGTTTGACAGGAACTAGATATTTCAACATGTTTTGTTGTGAATGTTTCGCCAGTGCAAACACACAGTTAGAGGGATATTACATTATCATTTCTATGATCATATACCTATGATCAAAGATGTAATTAAATTATAAAATAGACTTATTAATATTATGGGTAATTTGTAAGCTTCGGATATCAAATACCTCTAGGTATATGATATAATAATTAATATAGAGTAATATTCCTCTTAGAAAAAACCAATAGGTTTGACAACAGCAGTCATGTCTTGTCTTATGCCATGACTGTCATTTCATTATCTGACATCTGTCATCAAGTAGCTGACTGAACTAGGGATGTGACATTCTACATAAAAAATCGATTATTAATTAATCGATTGTTTTTCGTAGCATGATAAATCGATTAATAAATAATCGATTTTTCTTTATAAAATAATCGATTTTTTTATTAATCGATTTTTTTTCTAATTATATTAAAATAATAAAAACTATATTAATAACAGCTGTATTACGCATTATTAGTGACAAAAATATAACCTACAAAAGTTCTTATCTGAATATCTATTATTCCGAAGTCCCGTTAGAACGCTCAAAACTGTCTTTTTACCACAGAGTATGTACTTATGTAAAGAATTGTATCTTTTGACTTTGATGACGTTACAGCATGTCTGATGACTGTTTAAAGTCTATTACCTAAACAATAAATTAAAACCATTGAAACAAATTGACCATGCTTTCCGTTCAACTTCTCTCCACAGAATCAATTGATATTACAATATTAATTACATTTAGCATTTTAGCTTTTTAACACACGTGTCACATTCACATTCGATAGTTAGTCCGTGCTAAAATTTTTAACTACAATAGTCACCTACCTTTTACACAATATTACAACAAAGTAGTTATGTAAATAACTCTAATAAAAGTTATCACTATATTTAAATACAAATATGTACCTCATTGTTTTTATTACTGGTGATGATGCCAGAATGTTTTCTTTCCATGTGTTGTTTTAGATTGGTAGTATTACTACGCGTTTTTAAAATTTTCGGGCAATATTTACACTTGGCATTGCCAGATTTATTGTCAACATGAAAATATTGGCGCCAACTGAGTAGTTGGCGCCAATATTTTCATGTTTTTAAAATTTTCGGCTTTTTGGTTGTTGACATTGTTGCTATCAAAAAGTTATCAACACAAAACTAACAACAAATACTAGAAAATAATACTCTTTAGTCTTTACTTTTTTCACGAAAATCTTAATTTTTTTTATTGTTGTTGACAAAGACACTGTTCTACCGACACCGATAAAATCTGTCAAGAATGTCATGTCGGCAAAACAGTTCTTCTAGTCGCGGTACTTAGGTTTGATTACTTCAACGTAACATTGTTTTCTACGTACAGAATTGATGACATAGCGTTAAAATCTCAGATGGGGTTAGCATCATTTATTGACGAACTTCGTAGTTAGTGGTTCGCGGCTTCACGATCCTGACTAAAAAACTCAGTGTTGCGGCCATTGCGGGTGAAAAAATCGACAGTGAAAAAGAAATCGATTTTTTATTAATCGATTTTTTGTAATATGTAAATGAATAATAAAAATCGTTTTTTTTTTTTTTTAAATCGATTTTTTCTGTAATCGATTATTTTTTCACATCCCTAGACTGAACTATGGCGTTTTGATTCTCATGTTTACAGCATGCAATGTCTGTTTACAAATAAAAAAAATACTATCAGATCTTGCTTTAAAGTCACAGTAAGCATAGATTTATAGGTTCACCCTTGTTTGATCGAACAACGTTTGATATAATATTACTAAATCGAACAACGTTTAAGAAAATCATCACTTTGTATAATATCATTTGACAGAATTTTCAGTTCATCGAATATTTATTTGCTATAACAACGTTTGCGCTAATGATCAAAAGGTATAATGTTCATTTGATGTAATGTTCAGATGGTATAACCATGTATTTTATCGAATATTCAATTGGTGTAATGTAATGCAGAAAAAAAAACATTATGCTACAAAATTTTGTGACAGAAACGAATCGCTGCAAAACCGACTTCACGCAGTCTTGTCTGCCCTACCCCTAGAGTGTAATTTAAGCCCGCGTAGGCGCGGAGGGGTGGGGCGGCCCGCGAGCTGAGGAGCAGGTGGTTTGAAGGCCCGCCGCCGCGGCTGAGGCTGGCCGGCGAAGCCGGCCAGCAAGCCGAAGCTGCGGTGGTGAGCGTTAAACCCATCTGCGACGATAAGCTCGCGTGGGGCCGCCCAAACCCCGCAGCGCCGGAGCCGTGACAGAAACAATGCTTGCTGCATGTTGCATGCCTGCTTGCTTGCTGCTTGCATGCTGCATGCCTGCTTGTATGATGCATGCCTGCTTGCATGTTGCATGCCTGCTTGCATGTTGCATGATTGCTAGCATGCTGCATGTCTGCTTGCACGCTGCATCTGCTTGAAACTGAAAAGGTATAATGTTCATTTGATGTAATGTTCAGATGGTATAACCATGTATTTTATCGAATATTCAATTGGTGTAATGTAATGCAGAAAAAAAAACATTGTAAAGTAGTGTAGATTACTGTAAATTAGTGTAGTGAAACATTAGTTTAAATAAAATTAGTGCATTTGAAAATTCGGCGAAATGAAATTAGTTCAAATGAAATTAGTTCAAATAAATAATTACGCTAAATAAAAATTTACCAATGAATTATTCGGTCAAATGAATAATTCTTCGAAATGACTTTATTGCAACTAAAATTCGATTTAGTAATATTATATCAAACGTTGTTCGATCAAACAAGGGTGAACCAGATTTATAACATAAAACGATGAATAATTCTGCAGCAAGTTCAGCAGCGAAGGTAACCAGCGATTATAAACATTTTAACTTATGTGGAATTCTTACAACATTATTCTTATTCGTATACATACAAATGATTTCAGGTCGGAGAAATATTTACTGAGGCCGGAGCTGCGTTTAATAAGTTAGCAGATTTAGCTATGACATTACATCCAATGGGAGAGCCAACCCTTGGGTAAGTTAGAAGCATTTATTTTATTGCATGGTACAAACTATACTCCACCTGATGCTAATCTGGAAACTAAATCGTCTAGATGTTGGTCTAGCTCTAGATATTGATTGCACTCAGTATATTAAATGGCAGTACAGATTGTTCACTGCTAGTGATTCAATTTCCTGTGATTATTATATTAAAATAAATTAGTATACATTTATAAATCTACAATTATAAATCAAAATTCTCAGCTTAGGAAATTCGATAATCAGTTTTTATTTTCTATTTGTAAATTTTACATAGCATCATGCCCATAAGCCTATCGGCCAGCCAATTGCCATTATCATTGCACAAATCAATACTGGGCTGTTATTGAACTTAACATAGTAACATTGCTTTGTTTATACTACTTATTTTATTACAGTATTAATTGTTTTATTAAAATGATACCTAACAACATGCATTGTTTCCCCAAGGGGTTGGGGTACTAAAATTATTAAAATGGTTAGTCTTCTTACACTATTTTAGCCAGCAGCCCAAAACTCCTGTGAAGAAGAAATTGACAGAAGAAAGGACTTTAGCAAGCAGTATCCCAGCCCACACCCAGCACAATATCCACACGGCACCTCTATCTCAACAGGTCTGATTTCACTTTAGTACACTAGCTTTTATAATAATACCAGCTGCGCCTTGTCTCTCTCCAGGTCATGGTCTATTCATGTTCCAAATGTCATGCAAATCCATTAAGCCATTTCAGTGTGGAAGCGTAACAAACAAACCAACTATCAAATTCAGTTTCGCATTTATAATATTATAGTTAGGATTGAATAATAATTCAATATGCCACCCTTTATTACATAGACAACTGAAGAAATCTGGGTGACAAACCTCTCCCTCCAGGAACACAGGTGTGATGTTATGGATTTTTAACAGACTTCAAAAAAGGAGGAGAGTATAGATTATATGATTACAGTTGTATCACAAAAAACTAAAATACAATCCAAGACTAGACTTCCGAGATTAAATTATTTTTCACTTTGTAGTGTTTTTTTTTGGAAGTTGGTTGTTTTTCTTTTGTATAATTTTATTTGTATTGTAGGGTTTTTTTGGACACCCTTACTATTTTCTACCCTTATAGCACCCCAAAAACAGGCTTATCTAAGACATATTTAACTATTATTATTATGGTGAAATATAATAAGTTACTGCATAATTATGATAGTGCATGTTAAAACAAATACAGATTGAATATGTTTAGGCTCAAAATAAAAACAGCCATTTTGATTTTATTTCCAGGTGACACTCAACATGTTAAATGCTCAAGAAACAGAGATGGACACAGATGGACTAGGTGGAGACGTAAAGCTGGAGTTTGAATCAAGCACAGAGGAAGTCACAACTTAGAATAAAACATTAACAATATTAAATACTTTTATTTACAAAAGATTTCACCTATTTTGTAAACTTTTAGTAATGATTTGAGGCATATCACACTTTCTGAAGTGAAAGATAATAATATTGTACATATTTTTCATTACATTTTATACACTAAAAGTAAAAATATTACAGCATAGGTAGGGTATTAATGGTGTTTCAAATGATTAGTTATACTAAACTATTTAATAGTTTATATATGTGCATAAACTGCACCATAGAATTAAATAAAATTATATTGTTGCTCAAGTTATTATTGTTCTTTTAAGTAATTTTATTTTTATAGCTGTAATTCTTTATAGGAATGATAAAACTTATGAACTAACTGATGGATTTAATGAACAGAAGCTTTGAACTCTTCTGTTCCAAGAAGAATGTTGAGATTCATAAGTTTTGAAGTGAGAGCCTTCTGATAAAGTTTTTTCAATAACAGTGTCTACATTACTTTTTATTTTCAAAGATTCATATAGATCAAAAGAATTGCCAGATTTCTTGACCCTTCTTTGGGCATTTCTATAGCATTTCCATGGCTGTGGCTCAATTATGATTGTTCTAGAGATAGACTTTATAAGCTTTAAAAATTCTAGTAATCCTTCATCTCCATTGTTCAGATGAATCCACATAGTTACTGAAAAACAAAATGTTAAATCAAAAGCTATGTGTTTACAAGAGTCCAAATAATTGTGGATATGAAGTTGGTCATTTAGATCCATAATGTTACAAGTAATAAACTTAATATTAGGGTATTCATTGGACTCGTTGGCCCTTTCTATTAATGTAGAATCAATGTCCACAGCTAACATATGGATATCACAGTTTGGGTAAACAGTTTTTAAGTACACATAAATAGCCTTGGACAGTTCTCCTGTGTTACAACCGACGTCTAGGCACACAAGCTGGTTGTCTACTGGTGCTGGAAACATTTGTGGATGAAGATTGTTAATCCTTTCGCTCACATCGTGGAATGAGTAATAGTTTATAAAGTTTCCAAATTTTACAGCGCCTGGGTCACTGCCGTAAAATTTGAGATCGTTAGGTTCTATTTCACTTTCACCTTTCATTTTATACTATACAGGAAACGAATGAAGATATGCAGATGTTTAAAACAAATTAAAACGTGGTGTTTTCACGGTGTTTTGGTTGCACAGCTGGCTGAACTATTGACGGCTGTCAAAATAAAACGTCATTTCAATGACATTGACAGTACGTTTTGTTTCGTCGAGTTTTGATGAGGGGGATAAACTACGGATTTCGGTTAGGGAGTAGGCCCCCAGAGGTGCTCATGCGGACACACTACTAGAGCAGTGGTGGCTCAGTGGTAACGGCCCCAATTTAAGAGTTGTATGTCGTGAGTTTGAACCCTGGCAAGCGCTTTACTTTAATCACTAGTGCTCTAAAAAACGGTAAAAGAAAACATCGTGAGGAAATCGGCATGTCCTGGAACCAAAACTCGATGACATACGACATCTACCAACTCGCACTGGGCCCGCGTGGTAGATTACAGCCCACTCCCTTTCGAAGAAAGAAGGCCTGTGTCCCAGCAGCTGTGGTAACCTAACATTAATGGCTGATTATGTTCTCATGCGTATAGTTTTGTATTGTTGTTTTTTTATTGTAATAAATTAGTTTTATGGGTGTTAGTAAGCAAGGTGGAAAAAAGACGGGCAGAGGGAAAGTACAGTAAATTAAATAAATAAATAGATATCACAAACGGTTATAGATTGTTCGGTTGCCGTGCAGTCAGCTGCAAGTCAATGGTAACTGGTAACACTACTATTTTAAGGCGAAGATAGGTGGTACAGCTTCGCAAAAAAGAGTTTAAAAAAAATGAGGGCGCCACTATCGCACTTAGGTCACTTGTGGGAAATAAATTATTAAAATAAATGTGCAACAAAAAATGCTTCTTGTGAGTGACTCAAATCAAAACCTACTAGCACTCGTCTGCAAAGTAGTGCCATCACCATAGGTCTGCATTCCGTAAAATATTTAGTTCCAAATGTCACAACGTCAGACTGTTTTATGTCGACCTGTACAACTTGGGAGAGGCCTATGTCCACTATGTCCAGCCTGACTGCTCTATAGGCCGAGTTGATAAAAAACGTACCTAATAATAATATTTATTAACCAATTAAACATTTGTGCCATAAGAGTTACCATTTTGTAGCGTTTCCCCTAAACGAACCCTAACAATGAATCCGATAGCTAATCGAACGGTTGTGAATTGCTCAGGATTATTAGACTAAAGATTTGAAATTTTTGTTAACCAGTTGAATTTTGGTATAATATTCTGTATTTATGTGGTGGAATCATTAGCATTAGGTACCTAAAACTCCCCGACCCTCCTCTGCTTACAAACTGAGATATACAAGGTGTTAGGGTGAATTTCGATGTTAAGGTGAATTCTGATCAAAATTCTTATTTACCTTCTTTATATATAGGCGAGGCGTTGCTGTCATCAACGCCTTGCCTATCTTTCAACGACAACAGTGAAAAAACATTTAAAAAAAAATATTACAGGAAAATTAATTTAGTAATAATACATTACCTACATAATAAACATAAAAAATAAAGTTTTATTTCTAAAACTTGTGTAATTATCAATTTAATGATAGGAAGTAACTTTTAAGCCAAACATTGCTTGTATTAGGTGTTTCCGCACTTCCGGTGTAGGTATATTAACAATACATACCTAAGTGAGAAATTTAACAATGAATTCAGTAAAATCAAATTCAGATTCTAAATCAATACCAAATACCAAAATAAAAATATAAATTGAAGTCAAAAACAAGATCAGAGTCAAAATTACATTAAAATTAAAATCCAAATCAAAAACAATTCGTTGAAATCTCCCATTTTTAGATTACGTATTTTGTGGAGATAGAGTAGTGAGCTTTCCCCAGGTCTTCATAAAAATTGACTATATTTTCTTGAGATGCGCTCTCTGTAGGTGCGTATGCGTGTATTATTGCAAAGAGTAAGTTTCCGGGCTCTATTTCCTGACTGCAGTCTCTCTCCGATATACCTGTAAATGCGTTTATATTTTCTTAGGAAACCCACACCATATAAGCCCTTGGTTTCTCTTAGGTATATAGTACATTATGTAATCATCATCTTCAATAATATCTTCTCCTAGTCGGCATACTTCATTCAATCCTACTATGTCGTGGTGAACGTTTTGAAGCGCTGATTTTAGCTCGATAAGTTTCTCTGCTGATGATAACAAATAAACAACCTCAACAACAACAACACAACAACAACAACAACAACATTGAGAGTACAAATAAAAAAACTGCTTTTGTTTGCTACAGGTGAGCGTTTAGTCGAGCTATACCTATTTTTCTGTTGCTGGTTTACCTACTTGGAGGGTTGTAATCTAACTCTCCCGCGGTGACTAGCCGTACTGGGAGATCGCGAGAGCGCTTTAGTGGTTGCTATTCGGTGTTAACTTGTTTCTTGTGTGATTGCTCATGACTGATGTTTTCTCGGTTGTATACTAGTTTTGGTTTTTGTATAACATAATTCTTCAGAACGGCTGTTTTATTTTTCTTTGATGGTTGTTTCTTATTGCGCTTAGTGTGCTGGTTGTCATTTGCTCTTGACTCTGGCGACTCTGTCAAGTTTTTATTTATTTCTTTAAGAGACGAGTCGTATTTTTTTATTATTTAGTATAAGTCTAACATACCTAATAAATGCCCTTTTCCCCAATTCCTTTTCAAAATGGCTTTCTAAAGGACAACCTATCTAAGAACTTTTAATTTAAAAAAAAATGTACCAAGTAAATAACAAAGGGAAAGACAATAAAAGATAAAAATAAAAGATAGGATAAAGATAAAGATCATTTATTTGTCCAAAACATGAGTATACAGTTATACACACACATGGTATGCAAGATGTTACAATTAAATTATGTTACAGTCATGTTTTGCCTTAACGGCGTACAAATAGGTAGGTTATTAAATTGAATCAAATAATTATAAATTTATCCATTATTCAAATAATTAACCATTGCAAATTAGGTAAACTTTGTTTGCGCGTCGCAGGATTTGCGTGACATCAAGATTTTGTGTGACGTCAGGTTTTTGATGCGTAGTTCGCATGTGGCGATATAGATGTCGTCACATCACCCCCCTCCGGAGACCGGAGGTCGATAGTGGGCTGAGTCTTGTATCTGTGCCAGTTTCAGTGAGTCGGAACCGGGTGCCACATAATTCGCGGTGAGTCGGAACTGTCTGCGGTGATTCCCAGTGAGTCGGATGTGGTACAGCGCCGGGTGGTGACTGACTACTGGCGTCGACCAAGAGAGGGTAGAAAGGGCTATGTTTGTGAGACCGGCCGAAAGTGCAGTTTGTCTTGCCAAGGTTGCTGATGAGGCTAAGCATGATGACCAGGAATGCGTGTCCGCTGCATGCTTGTGGTCAGGATACCCGTTGAAGCCGTGGGTGCTGACTGGCTGTGTGAAATCGCCTCATGAAAGCTTGCGGGAGTGATGATGATAACGTCACGCTGAAGTACCTAGTTGCACGAAGGCTGCGCTGATGTTCATACTCGGGGTCACCAATTTAGAGGCATGAGGAACAGGGTGTAAAGTTCACTCATCCTCTATAGAAAAGGGAGGATCCTCCGACCAGACGTCCAGACGGGTGACGTGTCTGGCGGGTAACTGCCCAACGATTTATGTCGGATCGGTAAGCTTTGCTTGCGCGATGCAGGATTTGTGTGACGTCACGATTTTGTGTGATGTCTTTGATGCGCAGTTCGCAAAATCTTTGAAAATATATTCTACAACTGATTAATAAGCTTCGTATGCATAATGTTCTAAAATCTAAACTATCTATCTAAACTGCTTAGGTTTTATCAAGTAAAAATATTCATATGTATAAATACTAGGTGCAAAGCTACTTCATCATCAGGTCTTTATCGTGCAGTAAATGACATAGCAAAGCAAAGCTATTTGCTACATACAGACAGACGGACCTCTTCCAGAAAACCTGTGAAGAGTTTAGGAACTACCGTTA
The DNA here is from genome assembly GCA_914767755.1 of Agrochola circellaris. Lineage (NCBI taxonomy): Eukaryota > Metazoa > Arthropoda > Insecta > Lepidoptera > Noctuidae > Agrochola > Agrochola circellaris. Next base: position 9,351,819 of record OU611846.1, on the reverse strand, counting down.
TCGGAAGACGAAAAGTAACGTAGTAAATAATATAAAAATAAAAGTGTGTGTGTGTCAGCTCCACACACACGACTGGAGAAACTCCGAAACTCGGCAACGTCGTAAATAGCTGTCAAATATTTCGTTGTTTTGATTAATTTGGCGATAATACTATAGGGAAATAGAAAATACTTATGGCTAAGAATTGAACTAAAATATTGATTATGAAATGCAATAATTGTCTAAGAAACCACCCAGATCACACCGGGATAGGTAAATGCAAGTACCGAGAGGGGGAGGGCGGCGGCTTGTCACACGACATTACCAAAACAATGCCAACAGGCCGACTGAATCCTCGCGCTCCAACCTTTAGGAGGGATAGGGCCTGAGGTTTAGCACATTATTCTAGAGAACCTAGATTTATCAATCATAATAGCCGTCACCTACGTGACAAAAACAAAACCGAAAAAAAAACATTGTATGTAGTATAGGTACCTACCTACCCAATCGCAATCAATCAAGAACGTAACATTGGAAGTACCGATGAAACAGTTTGTTCTGCCTATTCGTGTCAAATACAAACTGCGTGCACACGCTAGAGCTTTCTTTTGGCTATTAATGTAACAACGGAAGTACTGGTCCTTTGAAATTTATACACAATACGAAAGAAATTCAAAATACATTGCTTCATTTGTTTGAAAAATACGTCCGCTCGACAACGTAAATAAAGCGATGTATATTTTTTAATAGTCAAAATTCATTGGGATTGTGAGTGTGGTACGTATTAATTACCCGCATTACATAATAGGTACCTAGTTACCGTTCTTTATTTATTCATATTTCCGGCTCAAGACGATTTGTCTTAGCACTTATTTTTCCTATCAAGATTATCGATTATATTATTATTAAACATTACACCGCGCTGAAAAAACAATAAGCAATTACTTACTATAATTAGGTAATTTTAAACAATTGTCTGTCGAGGCGTGCTGGTGCAATATTGTCCGAAGTACCTATTTAGCGCATTTGTTACCAAAAAGAGACAACCAGATGTTTCGGAGTTCGGAAATCAAGGGGTAATTGCATAACACACATAAAATGACAACTGATCGCAATGTGATTCGCATCGCATTTTGACAGTTCAGTCGCGTTCATTGCGTTATTTACGTTGTTGAGTAGACGAATTTTTCAAACCTATGAAGCAATGGATTAGGAATATCTTTAAAAACCCACTGATTGTGATTGAAAGCGTGTTACGCTAGTAGGGCACAGTTTAAGGCGATGTGAATCCAAGTGTAGTGTTCTAGATATCTACCTATAGTCTATAATGGCGCTAATATAAGTAAAATTATGACGTTTCTGTATTTCTATCTATTATCCTACAAAGATTGCAAATAGTAGTCTTGTCCAGTCTTAAATTCGTAAAATACCGAATTTTAGTCTTATCCGACTAGGTTATCCAATGGGAAAATCGGTTTCAGGAATGGAAAACATACCTACCTACTTCTTGAGAAAAATGAGATGTTTAAAATCAGAAATGGGCAGCAGTCTTTTACGAAGGAAAACCTCTGTGATGGTATATAAGTTTTTCAGATACCCTGCATTACATACCCAGAGATAAATGTCCATTAAAACATCAACATTATAAGTAGTTAACAATAGCGGTGATGGGGCTCAGGATACATCGCACGATCCGCAGCAGATTAGTCTACAGTGTACAAACAGTAAGAAATATAACCAAGTTCTTCATATCTGCTGAAGAAAGCGTAAGATAGAGGAGATATACGGAATAAGAGCACTATTAGCATAGCGGGCTGGTCTCAAACCATTGCGGATAAACTTTTTCAACACTCTTGCTTGTAAAGTGGCTCATATTGAACCACTTTTAGGTTCATAATTCAGTGTTGGTTTTTACTTTGTGCGCCACAGATAATTATTTACTAGTCGGACACGTGCGCTTTTTTTCAAACGACGTCATGCTTTTTTATGCCTTCTGTGTACTTAAATAAATAAAATATGATAAATGATCATTATATTTCATCATATTAGATATACATTTTTCACTACATATTAACCTTAATTTGCCTAGTCTAGTCGAATCTGTTTTTTCCTCGCTCCTCGCAAGTGTGTTGAAAAATGTCGTATGAAACGCGTGTGCATTGATCATTACACACTCGGCTCTCTTATCGCAATCGCCTACGGCTCGCGCGTATATTACGGGCTCGAGTGTAACGAACTACATAGCACACTTGTATCTAGGGCTGCCAGTTACCAGTATCTGGCAAACCCTAGATACAAGTGTGATTATTTCTGGGACAATTCTAGGATAACGGAGTCGAGCCGTAGAAAAATATATGAAAATAATAAGCTTATGCCTCAATAATGTCTTTATTTGTTGATTGTTTTTAACGGTAAATTAAAAATGGAAGCTATTTTCAAATAAGTACAAGTATAATAATTCTTATTTTAGGTATAAGTTACCTGAAATACCTCAAAATACATAGTGGATTTTTATAATATTATAAAAACCTAACCAAAATTGAGCATATTGGTCATTCGCCCGAATTTACTTTTGCGAAACGGGCGAATTTACACTTAAATAATGTTACTTTTTCTGGAGGCGATTCGCACGAAGTTAATTTATTTGTAGGCGAAAAGAAAACTTCAGAAATCTATTCGCCTACAGAATAAATTAACTTCGTGACAATCGCATTAAAAAAATAGTATTATTTAAAAGTGTCGATTCGCCCGTTTCGGGCTAGTAAATTCGGGCGAATCACCAATAAGCGCTCGCTTTTACGGCTTGTTGGTCGATTCGCCCACTAAAAAATTAACTTCGTGCGAATCGCCTCAAGAAAAAATTAAATTATTTAAGTGTCGAACAAAAATAAAAAATACTCTTTTTGGCTTATAAACCTCTTAAAATACTACTTTTTTATTTAAATATTTTTGTCACTGAATTTGAATTTTGTTATTTTTACGGATCGCGGCGGGCCTACTTGGCAGTCGTGCCGTGCCCGTGCGTGTCGTCGTGAAAAAAACTAGTTGGTGTTCGTAATCCGGGGCAGTAAAGTCTAATTACTGGACACGGGACAAGACGCAAAATTCCGGGACATTCCCGGATGTCCCGGCCATCTGGCAACCCTACTTGTATCATAATGTACGTACTATTATCGGTCAGTAGCTTTTGCCCGCGGCTTCACCCGCGTGGATGTCGGAAAATATCCCACGGGACAGTACTACGTCGATTAAAAGTCTGTATGAAATCTGTGTGCCAAATTTCATCCATATCCTTTCAGCCGTTTTTGCGTCATTCCGGAACATACATCCAGCCTACAGACAAACGGATAAAATCTAAAAACTATATTTTCGGCATCAGAAACGCGGGAGCGTTTTAAAAAAGTAATTGCTACGAGATGTGGCCACATCTCGTAGCAATTACTTTTTTTTCAAAAATATTCAGTTTTAACTTCATTACCATTTTCTTATATTTATAGATAAGTATACTTTATGATAAGTCTACCATCATCCCTTGGACATGCAACACCTTTCATCAGTATGTCTTTGCACATGAGGTCATTCACGTTCAGATTGAAATATTAAATAAATAATATATTATTGTGGCTAATATAATATTTATATATATTATGAAAACAATAAATCATATCTTCACCGACACGGCTCGGCACTGCTTTTACTTTCCTGTAAATCGTATATAGTCGTGGTTCCTTATAACTGTTGTGACTTCAACGTTAGTTTACAATACCTCAGCGCCTGAGTGCAAGGCCAATACAGTTCACCTGACGCTAGCACAATGCCACCTTGCACCCTGCGCACGCGTTCATAAAGACTGAAATATTTAACACCGGCTCAGATTCGACGGCAACTAATGAACTGAAATCGGTCTCTTGCGAATGAAATGTGGGACTGAATGGTGTTCACAACGCACGCAAGTGCCTCGTAATTACGCTTTTTCACACACGTGAACGCGAAGTAGGTACAGCACTCGTTGCAATTGGTAACAGATATGTGCCTTGCTTTTTACCGTGCATTTTATCGGAGAAATTGGCTTGGAAAATGGTTCTCGATCATTTTCAAGTTCAGTTACATAAGTGCGCGTGCGGAGAAATAGTGCGGAATAGCGGATGTTTGGTGGTGCTCGACGGCCAAGTGGCGCACGGTTATAAGCTCTCACCCGCGCCACCGCCAGACAGTCGCTGCTGGACCACCCTCATACGCGTTCAGTTATAGTTATAGTGCTGTGTGTGACAAAAACGAAAATGTGTACCGCTTTCCGGATATACGTTGTATCGGTTATCTGTGTGGTCGTCGCCACGGGCAATGTGCACGGGCCTCGAAGATCCCGAAGGATGGAGGTCGACGATTCGGCACAGAACGAAATTGACAGTGGACGAGCTGAAGACAGTTCGTGGTGGTGGACAGGCGAGCTCAATGTTTTACAGAAACTTTACGACGATTGCAGTGCGCAAAAGCACATGTCAATGTGTTTGAAGGGCAAGGCCTTAATGGCACTCACAAGAGCAGTGGAACAGGTGATGCAGTAGTGTGTTTAGTGTTGGTTTTACCTAATGTTTTGAGTGATTTCAATAGTGCAATGATGTTTCTGTTTGTGCTGTACAGGAGAGCGTTCAGCTCGCCGATGGGCTGACGTTGGTGAAGCAAGCTGACGCACCCTCCGCGGTTGCGGAGCCGCGCTTCTTCCCTGGTATGTCCACCGAAGACAAGCTGGATACCCTGTTGCGCACAAGGTTCGAGCAATTGATGAGTACACATACAATTTCAATGGATTTGGCCACGGAAGGCAGGGGTAGAGGTAAATATTTTGTAACTTAGCATTAATTGTATATTATAAAAGTTCATCTGAGTGCGTTTTAACATGTTTTAAATATTATGATTTTAGGTAAGAAGGTACTACCTTACCTGTTACTCGGTATTTTCACTACCGTAACGATTGTGGGAGGCATGGCCCTAAAGACTCTAGCAGCGATTGCCGGCAAAGCACTCATCGCCAGTAAGGTTGCTCTGACTATTGCTGGTATCATCGCCCTGAAGAAATTGTTCAGTCACGACGGAGCTCCCGCTGAAACTACCTTCCAAGTGCATGCAGATGGACACCATAGGTGAGGAATATAATGCAGGGTTGTTGATGGGGTCAATGTTGTAAACTTATATAGAAGGAAATTTATTAGCTTTCCTAGCTTTGCCCCATTTATTAGATACAGAATGGCATTTGAATTCATTGAAGATTTATTGAAATTGTAAAAACAAATATGATAATCCAAAATGTTATGGTGTTATGTTAACATGTTTTGCTTCTGGCTTTAGCTTCAGATTTTAATTCAAAATATTTTAATTCTAGTATTTAATTCGAAGGCGGAACCTGTATGTGGTGAGGCCAGCGAAAGCAGGCGCGGTGGATCCGTACTTCTACGGCGAGCAGACGACGGCAAGCGTATAGCCTTCGTCTCCACGTCGGGAGCCCAGCGCCGCAGGCCCCGCTGGCCCCATCAGCCCGCCGGCTCCAGCTCACCACGCCGGCGAATCCACCGCGCCAACACACAAAATAACCTCAAACCAAAGTACCGTCCTCTGCGGACACCCTTCTGTGACCAAACGGTCGTTCATCTCAATTTCAAATCTATGTCAGTAAATTATTTAATGTAATTTATTTATTTGTGACCACAGTTGTATGTTTAATGTTAATTAATTTATTAAAGTGATGTAAGAGGTAATAATAAAAAATGTTACACTCAGTTTGGTTTCATTTTAGATACCGATTAATATATAAGTAGATTCATATTCAAAGTTCATCTTGATCCACTCATCAGTGACCTGAAATCCCATTATGTAAAAATTAAAGTGCGAAATGTAAATGTAAGTGAAAGATGAACTATTAACGAAATATAAAAATATTTACATGATATTTCTGACAGATGTGATTTGTTTTACAAATGCATTCTAAAGTCTACGGTGTGCTACAAATGTACAAGCTGTCTGTTTGATCTAATGAACGAGGCTGATTGCTGGTGTGCTGATGAGGTGTGCACAAATTAACATGCATATAAATCACTTTTTTCATACATATATGGTGTTTTAATGATTGCTAAAGGCCGCTTTCTTTACACGCTCTAGTGGAGAGGAGTCCGAGAAATGTGTCTAGATTTTCCGTTAATGTGGGCGCTACGGCTATGAACGTGGAAAGTAGAAAGTTTTAATCGATTCACTGCACATGCACGAATACTGTTACAGTGCATAGCTATTTTATTATCATCTCTGTATCATAGCATGTGCATTGGGCTTGCGGGCGCTACTTACACGATCGATTAGTTCATTAGAGCCGAATAAATAATGTGTTAATGAATGACGAAGCCGTGTGTGCATGGAACTAACTAGCTAGATAGTGGAACATTTTACAGGCAGAGGAACAGCGGAGTGTGGTGTAGCGTTTGTTCGGCTGCGGAAGGTCAGCTCGTTGATTAGCCGTGCGCCGGTAAAGGCCGACCACAGCGCACGTTTGTGAGCCCGGGCGCTGTTTATAATGCAGATATGTGTTTGCCCAATCGCTGCACGCTACGGTGGCTATATGGCATCGTTAATGCGGCTGGCGTCTCTTTGCATACGCAAATATAGGGCGAGCGGACCAACGCTGATTAAGCGGTGCAGCGGCGGTAGCGCCGGCTTCATTTCTGTATCAGGAATTGTGAGCCTCACTTGATTAGTTTTTAGCTTGTATGTTTATTTAACAAACTGAGTTCGTCGTGCGATAACTTTGATCTGAGCTCAGCTATCATATTTAGTATGAACTGAATTAATACATGGAACGTTTTCATACATATGAAATGGGTATTTTTGTTTACGTGAATATACAAAAATGACAATGGTACTATAATATAAATAGCTTTATCAAAACAATGGAGCATAGAATCATAAGATAATTTTATATCTGCACATGCATGATCAATGCAACAGCTGTCAGGTGAGGAAATCCTCCGGGGACGTCGCTCCACCAGCAGTCGCACGCCTGAGCTAATATTACCGGGTGACTTACCTTAGCAGCCGGTTCAGGTGTCGCTGTCCACCACCAATCTGCCCACCCTTCAATACTTGATGGCTGTCTACATCTCGAATTAGGCTAACAATTCAAGCGATGTCTCCATAGATTACTGATTTAGGTGCTAATGCAAATTGTGTGCTAAATGGAAGCTAGCTAATGCACACATATACATACAAATACACTGGCCTCTATGTTATGTATAAACAGAATTAATAATTGAATGTCGTAGCTGAAGTTGTAACATTTCGGAGCATATAGCAATCTACGTGAGTAATGCATTTTGTCAATGTTCATAGGTTTGTGTAAGTAAATACAGGACGCCAGGCTGCGGGCGTCACTCGTACAGCGAAGTTACTTTACGGGCGAATGGTCAAAGTATTCGACATAAACCTATTTTGTTCTCTTCTTATATTGGATGTGCGCTCCCTTCTTCGCCTTCACCCGCTGCCGCTGTCCACTGCTCTAGGGTTGTCCTGCAATGGAAAATATTGAATTCACTTTTATTAAAAACAGGATTACAGCAATATGAAAGAATTAGGATCTATGTACTTATATCTCAGAAAATCATTTTGTTATTAGTTTAAGTACCTACTTACAATGTTACTACTATGTGACCTACTCACATTTGTGCTCAAAAAAAGGACGATAAAAAATGAAATATTTACCGATTTTGCACAGAATAGAGAACTACGTAGATAGCTACGGTTTTTTTCACTATGAGGATCTCGACACAGAATATTTTGAAAAGCAGCATAAGTTACTATAACCAGCAAAACTGTGTTGCTGTGTGCAGGTAGTGACGCGTGCCAGGGGTCGAGCTGGTCTTATCCGAGCACATTACAGAAGACACTTTCACTATGTTACGGTTTGCTCGACTCGAGTTACTCCTGATACTATGTGTTGATATCGGATTACCACTTCGTACACCTTACTTTCATTAGTTTACTATCTTATATCGGCACAGAATTGAAATTTTCCTGCGATTGGTTTCTATAGAAACTCTGATTGAATTTCAATTGAAGGTGGCTTGATTAGACGTGTGTTGAACAGCCCTGGCGGTGGGTGGGGGTTATGTGAGGAAGTTTTGCCGGGAATTATGTTGGTACGTGCCAAAGCCATTATTGCTGCGAGAAAAGTTCATCAATTTCATTTCTGGCCCCATGCACGTACGGAGCGCGATCCGAGCCCGTACCTCATACCTAACTGATATCGATGTTCTTTTTTATTAAGCACATAATGTATTTATATATTTTATTTTATTTATTCAAAAGGAACAACGAACAGCTACAATATACAGTATAGTAAAAGAAATACACATAACATTTGAACAATTTTGTAGTCCACAACGCTGTTCACTGATTAACACAGTTCACAGAGGAGGTAATTTTTTTTTTTTTTAATATCTTTTTAGAGTTAATAATATTTAAAAATGTAATCATGTATGAAAGAAAATAAATAAACGAAGTAGAATAATAATATTAAAAACTAAACTTACTTAACTTAACTATCATGCTTATCATGCTTATTTATTTCGTTTATGTTCTTAACTGCAAGTTACTTATATATTAACAATATAGACCTTAGCTTAGTCCTATTATAACGCCAGATTCAAATTTTCTTTAGTTTTTTGCATTTTGCAGGTCAGTGTAAGGTTTTATGTTTATTAAAATATGATTCGCGACCGTAACAAATATGGCTTTACATAATTATAATCATTACAATCAGCAATACAACTCCATAAGTTAGCATAATTGTCAAATGTCATGATTTCATGAAATAGTCATTCAATGGGATTACATGAACCTGGAGAGTTGTATTGGTCCTTTTTTATGATTATAATTCTATAATTAAACATTTGATACGGCCGCGAATCAGTTTTAGATCAACATAGAACATGATACTGACCTGCAAATTGCAAAAATCGTAAGAAAATTTGAATTTCGCGGTCTACCTTGACGCTTCCACCTTAAGACACAATATCGTAGCAAGTATTATCCGAACTGTAAGAAAAATGCATAAAAAAATCATGATATTGCAAAATATGAAATGAATACTGGATTAGAACATTAATTATTTTGGTTGTACACGATAGGAGAGTGAAAATTATGTGTTGTGTGGAAAATCTACTGAAGTGAAAGTAAGTGCTCGCGCACGCGTCCAATTGTTAATGGAATTATTGAAATCTAAGTGCATTTGAAATTGCTCAGTAAACTGTAACTTTCTAATTTTCCAGCAAATATGAATTTATTGATGTACAGATTGTGATGGTAATATGATTATGAGCAAGTTATAAACGTATTAGTGCACTAATTAATTATATAACACACATCATTACAGTACGCTATGCATTCGTGCCAATAAATTGTGTAATTAGAATAATTCAACTGGGCTATTCTATTATGGAATATTAAAACTTGATATGACATTTAGAAAATAGAAAATTATCTTTTTTAATAGCTGACTTCGAAAAGGAGGACTTTCTCAATTCGACGGTGTTTATTTTTAACAACCGACTTCAAACAAAAAACATTAAAAACTGTCTTCGCTTCTGTATTTTCTGTTTTTGCCAACGACTTCCGTAATTAAAGTAATTTTTCACTTTATTTTTTAAGTCGGCTGTTATTTTTTAAGTAAAAAATTTTAGCCTATTATATTCCACAAGAGACTAACGTCTATTAATTAAAGCAGGTACAAGTAGTTCTGTCAGGAAGTTACTTAAGTCCAAGTTACGATCACTGTTATACATTAGTAATGCAGTGATCGATGCTAGTAAGTGTAGTTCTATTTCACGTGGATGTAAGTGGTAGCCGTAACGGGTCGCACAATAAGCTGCTATTAAGTGTTATTTTCTGCGTACGTGCGCCTGCACATGTATAATTCTGAACGTAATCGGTGCAGTGGGTCCACCATGCAGTAAACTGGGTTTGTGCACCCACAGACCCGGATAAGAATGTATGTTGATGGGTTTATGTTACGTATATCTAGTGCACCTTGCCCTAAAAGATCACTTCGTAGATTACTATGATTGATTGTATTACGTGGATGTTTTGCATACCCACAGATCCAACAAAATATGTTTTCCAAAGAATTGATTTCTTTCTTTAAATTATTTGGGAATTAAATAAGTTTAACACGTTCAGTGCCGGGAGCCCTCCTGGTGGGTTCACCTAGTCGCACATGAGATGCCAAGAGCCCACGCGGAGGGCTCACATTAAAAGTAGGTTTTTCTTAGCGAATACAGCATTATAAACCGTGAAAATAAAAGCTGATATATATTTTAACAAGATTTATTAGTATATGCGTTGGCTTTAAAATCAAAGTTTTTTTTCTTGGTTACAAATATTCACTTAAAATTTATAAAGTTGGAAACTACGTATAGGCTAAGACCCTCTGAAAACACAATTTTACAGAGTTTTATAACACGGTGTTAAACCTATGCCGATGCATAAGTTTAGCGCAAACGTAATGCGGGCAACCCTCCCGGTGGGTTCACTTCCAATATGTATGGCGGCATGGCGTCTGAGTTCTATGAAAACTGAGTGGAGTCGAAAGTGTTAAAGTCTTCCCGTACCACAGATAAACTAATCGTTAACTAGACTCTTAATATCTATCGCGCTTCTGTACCATATTCCCTGTAAATTGAGAGGTCTGGCTCTTGTGATACAAGAACTCCTAGTAAAAGAGCCAGGGCTACACAGATGTTTGAGACTTTGAAGTGTAAATAAAGAAAATTATTAATGACTGAAATATTTTAACGTGTCATTTTGATTAGTCTTGAAACCATTACCTGTAGCAGTCACCATTAGTTTCTGTGTAGGTACCTAGTTTAAAATATCAAAATGATGGGTGCGCGGTTGGTAGTCGACCCCAATTAGCTGCGGCTGGGGTGGTCAGGTGGTCATCGACGGTCGCGAGTGCAGGGACGACAAGACCTCCCGGGGAGACAACTAACAGACCTTGACTGTGCCGGGGACAGTCGTCGAGGCTCTCTACCTCCTGCATTACGGGCTACAATGGTCCGGCGTGGTGGCAGCGTCGGGTTGCCGGCCTGCCACCCCCGGCCCACAGCCGCCGTCATTATGTGTCATTAGTTTTGCGACACTGACCAAATGACTGGTCTGCGATATCGGATGACTCATTCCGTTCGTGATTAGTCTATTTAGTTTTATCAATGTCTGTAGAAAGGTAATTTCCAGTTCTGGTTACGGTTTTACCTGATGTCTTTGATGTTTTTGGTTTAAGCTATTGTAGTTAAAAGCGTAAACTGTGACTTTCTCACAAGACGTAAGTTAGCAAAAGTTTATATTCAGTTTGTTAGTATCACAGAAGTTACTTTTCTCTACCTATAACATGATTGTCAAGATTACAAATTCATTAACCCCATGATTATTGTCAGTGCATGCTGTGCATGACCAGCGAGTGTTAAATTAGTTTGTAAATATCTGATAAGATAAATCGTAATTAACGAAAGCGTTTGCTGAGATCGCTTCACGATCGAACGCCCTAATACCATAAATTAAAATTAGCGGCAATAGCAGCAACAGATCGATGTTTTCCATTAACTGCTTTCTTGTGTTATTGGATTTCAAAACCATAGGGGAACCTGGGGAACTGTAAATACTCATAAACTCTAGGAGGACCTAAGACATCTCATATATAATGACATGTCTTAGGTCTTCATAGAGTTGATTTACTACTTATTTTCATAACATAATAATTTTCACCTGTTGTGTGTCTGATTGGATGTTTCATGAATTTTCCAAACTTTTCAATTTCTTTTCTGCATCTTGCTGAAATAACTTCAGTCAGTCTCGAGATAAATACGGAAACCGAGACAGAACCCATTTGTGTACAGTAATAAGTCTAATCAAAGTAGTTCCTAAAAACAGTAGGTAATTACACGCACGGCTAACGAGAGCGGGCGGTGGGCAGCCGTGAATTTATTCGGAGAGGCTTCCCGGCGCGCAATGTAAAGTGTATATCTGAAGGAAAACGTTTCATTCCCGCCGGAATATAATCGTCCGGTCGTAATTTATATTGTCTGCTGCAGAGGCGAGTCCCGCTGCACATTCATTTATTTTATGTGCCATTTACAATTGTCGGTCGATGGTCAAGGGAGCGAGTGAGGGGCGCGGGGCGGAGGGCGCGGTGCGGGGGGCAGGACGACGGTGCCTTCGCATTATAAAACCGTGCGGTCATCTGCGAACTCCGTAATGGTATTTGTAATAGGAGCGGTCCGCATGAGCTGCGATGACCGCCTCAACACATGGGTCTGATGCTTTATTTATAAGATTAATGTGCTCCGCGTCCGATGCTTGCGGTGCGGTCCCGCTCTTAGGTGAATGAATATGTAAACCACTCGAGAAAATGATTGTAATTGAATTTTTCGATCGGTGAGATTGACGAACGTAAAGGTCGACGTTAAAGTAAACAAATGCAGCCCCCAAAATCAAGAGTAGAATACCTGAAATCCTTTTCATTGAAGCCCGATTATGGTACCTATTAAGTAGATACTTCAGTTCAACTTTTTATGTAAGATTTTATAGCCAAGAACCCTAAGTGCCCTCTTTCTTTTAAATATGCTAACGAGTGCATTCTATTTGTGTGCCACTTAAAACAAAGTCTCCTGGAATTCATAAAACCCAATTACAGTTGAAGCGTCTCCGATAAAGAAAGTTCCTAATTTTGTAGAATTCTCCATTCTTCTTTAGTATTTAATTGTCAGTCGTTGCATTTTTCGCATGAAAGTCGAACGAGCAGCGTCGGCGGGCAAGAGGCTGAGTGGCTCTGTATTCTTTTGTTTTTTAATTATAACGCCAGCGTCCGTGGGGTGATGCCCCCCTGCCAAGTTTCTGGTGGAGGTGCTTTCTTGTTAAGCGCGGCGGCGGGCGCTCGCCTCCTACGTGCCTCGGCCATTCATTTCGTAGAAACTTATAACCTGACCCGCGTACTTATGAGCGTCGCCAATAAATATAGCGATGACCGGAGGCGAGGTCCCTGTCGTGCGGGCGCGCGCGGCCGGCGCCGGAGCGGGACGGCGCGCGCCGGAGGTGGCCGTCGCTCGCGGCGAGGCATTGTTAGCTAAATATCTAGGTGGTCAGTTGGGCGGGCGGGGGCTGGGGTGCCTGAAGACGGGCGGGGGGAGGGGTGGCGGGCGGCGGACGTGCCGGCCCGGCGCCGGCCGATGTATTGAGCGCGTATTGCAGACGCGGTCACGCGCTGCAATATTGCGTTCGCTCTGCGATATTGCCCCTCGGTAACTCAATTTGATAAATTGTACAAAGTACGCTTGCTCTGTATTGCCATCAACTAGATCGACATATTGCCGCTCACATAATGTAACACACATGATACCTAATACGAGTTTGGAAACATAAGATAGGTGCGTAGGCTTATACGAAATAAACTTTTACTGAATTGTATTTTAGGATTTGAGTTGAAAAAATATTTCATAAATTTCATTTAAGTTGTAAAAGGTACAACGTACTACATAGAATATCATGTAGGCACCTACATTCTACCTACTTCCATTGAAGTTCCTGCCTGTAATTTTTTGTACATAAAAAATAAGCCAGCAGTATACAGGAGGCCGACAATATCAGGCCGGGCGACACCGGGCGCAAGTTATGTGTGTAGCGTCCACCACAAAATTGTGTCTTTACGAGCACGCGGCGCACTACAACAAGCTTTAATGTTTTTGTTTCATCTGGTCATTTTTTTTATGCCCGGCCTGCCCAGAAAAGTTGTAAACGATTAGACGGGAATTTAAAGTCTCTTTTATTGAAGATGAACTACTTAAAGCGGATGTTGTGAATGTGATACTTAGCGGTCAAGTGTGTATTAGATCGAACAACAAAATAAATAAGTATAGGTAGAGGTTACATAGACCTACGTTTACTTTGGTTTTCTTTAAGGGGACAAACTATAGGCTCTAACTAACGGATTCAGCTCTTTCGAGCATATAACGTTACTGAACTAGATACCTAGATTACTGCACATCAGTACTTAGTTCGAAGAAAATCACTCGAAGCTACTTAATGGTGTTGGAAAGTGATGGCTTAACCACCTGTTACCATTCACGAACTGTTACAAACTTTAACCCGCCGCTGCTCTATGTTAAAAAGTGCCACCATAAAGAAGTTTGTATTGCAAGACATTCACTTGTGCATGTAAACAGATCAAACTTTAAATTGATTCTGTTTCTTTTGGACCCAATTTTTATGGATCAAAGAATTTCTCTCTTGGCAACAGGTAAAAAAAAAAACAAATTTGAGCTATGCCTATAACAATCAATCCGTTTTCCTTGATGGAACTACAAATTGATCAATTAAGATTTATTACTTAATTGTTTATGTAGTCTTAATGAAGTTTTGGGACTTAGATGGAATTAATAGAGTTTTAAGATCCTACTAATTAATATATTTTTGTCGTAATAAGTCATAATAATGAAGACAGTACAGTTGGCAGAAAAGGAAAAACAAATGTGTATTGTAGCGGAAAGTGTTCGGCGGGCGAGCGGCCGGAGCGGCGGCTGGAGCGGGCCGGATGCGGGGTGCGTGTGGCCGCGGCTTCAGCTCAGAAAATGATTTATATTGTTTGTGTAGCGGCGGCGCGGGGGGCGCGGGGTGACGCTTTCTCAAGCAGATCCAGTCCACTGCAGATATGGGCGAGTATTATTATTGATCCGGCTCGGGCGGTCGGCGGTCGGCATTTCCTACTGCTCATACTCGGCGGGCGGGGGAGTCGCCGCCCGGCATATTTATTGAGGCGCGCGGGCCGGCACACGACGTAAAACTTATTATAACGACGCAGACCATCTACTCCGGTCTCCGGTGCACTAACCTTTAATGAGAGGCGTAGGGCGCCGCGAGGGTGGAGGGGCGAGCGCCGTGGCTCCTCACCCAATCCTAACGCGTTATGATATTATATCAACTCATATCGGCCAATCCCTGCTCGTTATGATATTGTAGGCGGGCAGGGAAGTGCAGCCGACAGTTTTCGCGTAGGGCGGGCGGTTTTATGATGTACAGTTATGAATATAATGGGGTGCGCATCTGGTTGTACCTATCAGGTACGAGCCAGTTGTATATAGGTACTTATTTATGGTGAAGATACATAGCTTGGTTTCATTATGTAGTACAAAGATGATTAATTACGGTAACTAAGAAGGTGCAGTGCCTAAGGTGTTCATTAACTAACAAGTAAAGTTACCTACTTACAAAGTACGAATAGGTATTGTCTAAAAGAAGGCAATTTTAGTTTTGTTTTGCTAATTACTTTATTAATTTCTTAGTTTGTTGATATTAAAAACTTTCAGGTTTTACAATCAATGGTCAATCGCAAAGTATGTATCTACATAAAACTACGTACTTATATTCAAGCGAATCGTTTTTTTAGTTTTGTGTAAAGTCCCGACGATTCAACAATAATCTACACCAATAAAACTAACATTAGGTATCAAACCGACCATTTATTATCAGGAAAATCTTTTGTTAAGTCTAAAGATTTTCCGAAAACCAACAAGTTTGTATGATTGAAAAGTAACCTCTATAACAGAGTCAGAGGGTAGGTAGGTATTATACCCAGGGGATCAAAGTTCATACGCGTCGATGTTTGTTTCGCCTTGAGATCAATTTTACACATTTTCCTGAAATACGCAGGGACAGCGTGTGTTTCATAAAATTCCAAATCTTTGACGTTGAAAGAAGAAATAAAAACTTTATAAAAGGTTTTTAATTTTAACTTTAATTAAAATTATGGCGTATGACAAATAACGAATGTTTAGTGTAACCTACAATAAGTCAAACAAGATAGCTTCTTCTAACGTAACCCTAACTGGGTTGTCTAATACGACTTCAAGTCGTTTTATTGGTTCTGATTGAATTTCTTGTTTACTGAAACTTATAGTGCGAGTTTCATAATACAATAATAAAGCTGAGTTTCCACAACGAGACGAGCCCCACAGCGCTGGTCGTCAGCCTCAGTCTTATGATGACATTTCAGCGACGCTCTCTATCCAATATCACATTCTCCATTTCGACTGTGAGCGGAGGAACGTTTGATTTTATTTTCGTCGATTTTGCAGAATCGTGACCTGAAACGTAGATAAGGATTTGTTGCGCAACTTTCATCTGCGACTTTGTCGAGCCTAGCGATAATTCTGATTTAATACCATTCAACCTTCTTAGTACAAACGTAGTCAAGGAGTCTGGCTCCGAATTTTCCTTTTATTGTTTTCTCCCGAATTACCGAACAGTTTCACAACAGATCACAAATCTAGTTCTCTATAAAATCATACTGTTTATAATAAACTGACTCTTACTTCCTAATTGTTTAGAATTCGTTGTAATAAAAGCGTATTGAATTAAACAGCGTCCTTGTTCAGCAAATGAGTTGATAATAAAACGATAATAAACAAGCGCCTTTGTAACAAACTATAACAGATCGGTAATTGCTTCCACGATACCTCCTCGCGTTATTACGCCTTTTACGACGCCGTATGGGGTGAATAAAACATTTTTACGAGCGGCCATGGCTGCTATAATACATACACGCACACACATGGCTAGGTACATACAGGTAATAAAATATAAACTCAATATACACATTTGTACCTGTCCCTTATGTGTCGAGATCGTAACGCCGATACAAAACTTCATTATAAGACAGTGGTTGGTACTTGAAAGTACCTTCGTACGTACTGTGGGCTCATCCATCTCTTGGGGTGTTTATATTTTATGTGTCAGTTTTCCGATTTCAAACGCTGAGTTTTGAAAAGCTACTTTTTATTATATACACCATTATGAATTAGGTACGGATATAAATGTAGCTGTAATGTACGTAAAATGTGCTTATCAAATAGCAATTAGCGACTGCAATTTCAATTATTTATTCTTAGTCTCCCATAGTACTTTTTATCCTAAGTTATCTACAAATTATTGCTACTGCTAGTTTCCTACAAATATAAGGAAACTACAGTAAGTGGTAGGTATAAAATAGTAATTGGGATTTAGTTAATTGTGGCGTTGGTATCTTGTGGTAGGTAGTTTTAGCTACTAGCCATCTAATGCAACTGTCTGTGAGAGGACAGTTAGTGATTACGTAAATAGTTAAAGAAGTCATTTTAATTAGAAAGCATAATATTTCATTGCATGAAAAATAAATGCAAATACTTTCAGTAAGCATTTAGATTTTTCTAAATATAAATGCCTTTAATTAATTTAAGTACTACTTTCAGTTATAGAAATTGAAACAACTTTTAATGGCAATGTTCTGCATCCACCATCGGGTCAAGATGACCACTGCTACCCACTCCGCGGATCTTTTCATCGATCGTTTCTTCTTATGGAAATGAGGGAAACGCACTATGTTACTAGCCCTATAATAAACTGTTCAAATTATAATAGAAGTCGGAAGCTCGCGCTGGGTGCACACTGCACGGGGCATGCACGGGGTACGGCCCACGGGTCGCGGGTGGACACATGGCGCGACTCACTCAAATAGATTGCGTTATAGCGTAATGTTGTCCCCGAGCGCAAAACAATTATAGACACGAAATGAATAAAGTATCGCGTCCACCTCCACAGCTTGCTCTCGTTTCATCTCAACGACGTTTTCTTTGTAATTCGCTGTATACGGGTAATGTAACATTTGTTGAACGAAGATACAATATATATTTTTTTATTTTTTTACTCTGGGGACACTTTTTCGACCCTCGTCCGGGCGGTCTCTTTGAAAAGTGGACATCGGAACGCGAGGGAAGGAGCCCCCGAGGACACTGGACAGAAAATGCGTTGTAAACATTGCGACTACATTCAATTTCCCGTCATTTTTCAAACTGATAAATAATTCTGTCATCGAACGTTCGGACAGGGGTCGCTATGAAGTGATTGTCGATGGAAGGACGCCGGCGCCGTAAAAAATAGCGGCCGATGAGACTCGGCCTCTGCTTCTCGTATGTGTGCGATAAATTTCTTTTTTATTATCAGATATCGAGGGACTCGGGAATCGAATAAAGCGCTCATATTTAATTCATAAGATACCGGCCATACAACACTACTCCGGACTATTTTATTTAAGATGTTGAAAGATTACGGATACGGATGCGTGCTTATTCTAAGCAGTACCCTCGAACAACTTCTGACTCGATCAATCATGCAACGGTGGAAGTTTGGCGTTGTATTCAATATGTTATGGAGATCCTTTGATATCTCACTTTTCAGACTACATAAATG
This sequence comes from Agrochola circellaris, assembly GCA_914767755.1. Lineage (NCBI taxonomy): Eukaryota > Metazoa > Arthropoda > Insecta > Lepidoptera > Noctuidae > Agrochola > Agrochola circellaris. Next base: position 9,333,531 of record OU611846.1, on the reverse strand, counting down.
TAAGTAGGTAATTGATAGTAATTACTAACTTTAAAAATAATGTATATTATTTACGTAGTAGGGACGTATAGATTGACGTAGTAGTATATTACTTATAATGGATACGAGGCTTTTGGCTCATCTGTAAAGTGGTATTGTTTTGTTTTTTTTTTTGTAATGTGCGTTTGGTTTGTGTACTTTTTCTTTCTTCTTTATATTTATTTATTAAAACTTTATGCACAAGTAAAAAAAAATGGGCGGACTTAATGCTCAACTTTTGTGAAAAAGAGGTTTGTAGCCTAGCTGTTTAAATGCGTAATCATGTAAACTTTTATAGACAGAATGTAACGAATAACAGAACATGAAAACGTAATGGGAAGGAAATAAATTCAAATTATTTAATTTATCTTGGCGGCAGTGCGTCTTGTGTCCGGCAGATGTGTTCAATACATTTAGAGTCCAGGCGAGAACGGGCGGGGGTCACTAGCGGTATTAAATAACTCTCCGACAGCTAAATGAGTAGGGGACGCGAATAACCTCCACGCAGGATTATTCTGAACGTTTTCGATATATTTTTGCACTACATTTTATGTGATCGTTAATGTATTTAATTTTATGTGGGTATTCACGTTTGATTTCGAAAGTTTAATGTTGTGAGCATCTGCTAAGTCTTAAATAGTGGTATCTATTCTATTAATATCTGTCGTCAAGATGCCTGGAAATATATATGATCACTAGCTGCATCCCGCGGTTTCACCTGCATAAGTCTCGATCCCGTGAAAATATCGGGATAAAAAGTATCTTATGTCCTAATCCAGGTCATGGTTTACCCATGTGCCAAATTTTATCCAAATCTGTTCAGCCGTTTTAACATAATAGCGTAACAAACAAAAGAATAAACAAACAAACAAACTTACTTTCGCATTTGTAATATTACTAGCTTTCGCCCGCGATTTCGCCCGCGTGGATGTCAGAAATTATCCCACGGGAACGTACTACTGGGATAAAAAGTACCCTATGTGTTAATCCAGGTTATAAACTATCTGTGTGCCAAATTTCATCTAGATCCGTTCTGCCGTTTTTGCGTGATTGAGTAATAAACATAAAAAAATACAAACTTTCACATTTATAATATTAGTAGGATTATATTATATTATATATTATAGTAGGATATATGTCGGAAATACGATACTTTGTTGACTAATCGCGACACCAGCGCCACCTAGCGGAGCTCGACAGAGTCTACAACATAACGCTCGGACCGGCCGAAACTAAGCAGACTTCATGGATGGCGGTCAAGCATTGAAGACGTTTAGAAACTGTCGCGCGTTTCGAATAGTTGTGTCGTGTACCTACAGTGTGTGAAATGCTAGTGTGATTAATGTGATCGTGAATTATAATTAGATCTGAACCGCAAACGATTTTTCTATTGCGCAATAACCAACTCTACCCATATTACCATCCTCCGTTATGTATAAATATATATATATATATATATATATATATTAGTTAGGATTTGTGGAAGGCATATAAAAGTGGCAGCACAAATATGTGGCATCGAAGGAACACCAAAACTATCTGACGAGACAAGCGACGCAAAAATATAGGATGCTGCATCGGCTTGAAAAAGATATGTCACCTCTTACAAAGCAATAATATCGGATATGTCTTGCGCTATAGATATCTGCCTACTCAATTAAATTCAGAAGAATGTGACACCTCATTGTGATCAAAAATATCTGACATCACTTTGGCCGCATAAAAACCTGACAGTGTTTCGAGTTTTCTTCTGTATCGCAATGAGTGCCGCTCATATTGCAAAACAAAATTGACATCCCACTGGCAGTATAAATATCTGACCGTACTCGGAGCTCGTGACTGTACCTACTTGAAAATAATAAAGGTTACATTAAAGCATGTTTTTAGACACTACCACACTTGTCATTAAGTGAAGTGGGACAAGAATAGTGTCGGGACTCAGAATAACCCTCTGGATTTGTTACTACCCGTCGTGGTAAGGAACAATAAAGAAAATTACTATACCGACCTACCTACACCACCTTTATTAGTACGTCGTAACTTTATAAAAGTTATTTTTAGAGTATGTACTTGTGTAGTTTAATATATTGACACATTTCTGTTTATTTTGTAGTGAATAGTGACACGTGTTTTAGATAGATAGGTAATACTTACGCAAAGTCCGGCTCTTAAGGGTGCACTAATTGATAATATTTGATAATTTCCCACAATCAAAAAAAAAAAAAAAAAGGGTGCACTACTCGAAGGCTCGAAATCGTTGGTGACTAATATGCATGCTAATTAGTCTAATTATTTATTTATTTTATTTAGTATTTATTTACCTAGTTTTTATTTATTAATTTATTTAGTGAAATTAACGATGATTTATAACGAAAACGAGCACGTACAATTTCATGAACAGACCTTTGGGCGTATACATATTTTGGAAAAACTACTGGATGTATTTACTGAAAATAAAATTATTTGAACTTTTGAATAAATTATCTATTCCTGTACGGGTTTTATTTAGCCATTTTTTTACTACATAAGTTATTTATTTACGCCCAAAGACGAGTTAAAATTAGTGTTGAAATATGGAAGTTTCGACGCTCATAACTTTCAAACCCATATTTTTTTTCTCCAATTTTGCTTCCATAATGGGCTAGATAATTACAAGACAAATTGATATATTTTTTTGTTTTGAAAGTACACCGTCAAAGTGACGAATAATCACCATACTATGTTTGTATGGAAGAATGACCGACTAGCGTACTCTTAAATGTACCACCTGAACAGTGTGTGTTTCACTGTTCCTATATCATTTCATCAAAATTGATACAAAGTTATTTGATACACTTATTTTCAGCATTTAACGTCAATACTAACACAACAAACACACAACAACAATTTTACAATAATTTTTAATTTTACCTCTTTTCCATTGTTTTTTAGTTTTGTACCAACAAATATGATTTCAGTGTAGATAAGAGTTAAGAAACTGAATTGTTAATTGACTTTCGTACTTCAAAGTATAGCGCCATCTGTGAAGCTTTTCCTGAAACATAGACACCTCGTGGAAGGAACATCAAAATAATGTTGCAACCACAAGACTATTGAATTGCGTGCCTGTATTTATAATAGTGCTAGTAAAGTTTTCAAAAAACTTTAGTTTTTTTTTATTAGGTATTACGTATGTGTACAATTAATAACATTCTAGACTCTTTATGAAAAATCTATTTGTTTTGCGATATTTAATTGAAGCTCATAAAGTGTTTTTTCATTCGCTTTTAATCGTAATCCAGAATCCAGGTCGTTGGGATGGGAGACAAAAATAATAGAAATTATCTACAGTTCGTCTTCAATCTCGGTGGGCAAACAATGTCATTGTTTAGTACACGAACCGAACATTCCTCTCAAAGCCTTGTCGCAAAAGATTTCCAACAAAACTGATATAAAGTCTATCTTGTAATATTATTTGTCTGGTCAAAATGCGACGTGAGCCTGTATAAATGTATTAATTATTGACAAACACTATGTTATTCAAATCTCCCGTGTTGTTTACGGCAAATGATGTAGAGATTTCTTCAAAATCCATACAGCGATCGCTACGAACACGCCTGATAGGAACTCAGTTTATATTTTATTCATACATTGTATTGTTGGAATATCAATTGCCTCGCCCGGCGGTAGGTAAAGGGTACATTTCCAATCCGCACGGGATTCACTTAGATTTGAAGGAAAATAGATTTCGATTTCCAAAGCTGCGACAAAGCAATCCGATATATTTTTCAGACAGATATTGCTAGCGATTTCTTTTGAGCTTTGAAATATAAGGGAGGGAATTTAAAAAGATCCCATGTATTTTCTTTTTTATATAGAAATAAAAAGTTATAGAGTTGAGTTTTTGTTACTTAGAGGTAGTAGTTTAGATTTTAGTGAATGGGGAAACTTTTTAAATGGTGGCGTGTGTGTATCGATGTGTTTTGTTCACAGTTCATATTAAATGATAAACCCTACTACTTATATATATATATATCCTACTAATATTATAAATGTGAAAGTTTGTATGTTTGGATGTTTGTTACTCAATCACGCAAAAACGGCTGAACGGATTTAGATGACATTTGGTGCAAAGATAGTTTATAACCTGGATTAACACATAGGATACTTTTTATCTAGGTAGTACGTTCCCGTGGGATAATTTCCGACCTCCACGCGGGCGAAGCTGCGGGCGAAAGCTAGTGATAAATGATTTTATTTCTGTAAGCAAGTTTGTACAAACACTTTTTCACGCCAGACATATTTTAAAAACTAGATGAGGTCGGCACGTAAGTATTATACGAAACAGTGAAAAATCCATTTTGCTATTGTAGTAGATAACTCTGCAACAATTATATTAGTGGCTACGTTGACTTTGTTTGGTCAGTTGTGATTACAAATTACAATGCTTTCATAGCTAATGCCCAAGAAATAATGACATATTTTTTTTTTATTTTTTTTTTCTGTCTTTAATGCATAATGAGGACATTAATTGTTGCAATTCTAAAGGTACAGATGTCAAGAGAATAATGAGTTGAAAAAGTCAGACTAATAGAGAAAGGTCGCCGTCGTCGTTTAAGTACAGCGACGGTTGTTTCCTCTTTTTTAATTTTGGCAGGCAGACAATGCACCAAAGGAAAACAGTCAAGGGGAGAACTCCAACCCCTTTCCGAAGTGATTAATTTATTATGTTCTTTGTTTCTATTTTGATTTTGGTAACATGAAACAATAAGACAATGTTAAAGTGGCATGACGCCAACTTGATACGTTTTGATTACATAATCATCTTAGTTAGACTTGTATAATTAAATTCATACAGTTATAATTAGAAACCTAAGTTTTAAATAAAGTTAAAATGTCCAGCTGCGAGTTAATGGTTTTCAAATTGTAATAAAACGTTATGCAAATCTACGTACTTTTGATAAGGTATATCAATATATCCACATATATCATAATGGGAATGTATATTGCTAAAAGCTCCGGTATAAGTTATGTATCAAACCCGTAAAAGTATCACTCGTGCAATATAAAAGTTAACGACACAAGAAAACGCGTTTTCCACAACATTAAAGATAACAACAATACGGGGGCGAGCGAGTGTAGAGCCTCCCGCGAGGGTGGCGGGCGGGGGTCGAGAAAAATTCAATATTAATATGAAGGAGGTGCGAGCGAGAGGGACGCTCTGTCCCCCTCACGCGGCCAATGGCGAGCGCCGCCGCCGCTGCGATATGATGAATTTATGGATGTAATAAAAGCGAGGTGCGCGATTGGAGGAACGGTCAGGGAGAGCTTATTTTCTTTTTATTTTCATATTTGGAATGTCGGTCTCAAGTCGCTTGCACGTCGTCGTGCACGTCTGACGTTTCTTCTCTGGAGTCTAGGAGTGGGTATACCCCGCCACGTGATGATTTATATTATGTTGACAAATATATGTGTAATACAGGTTTCATATTTACACAGATACATGAAGACTTTGTTCCCGTTATTGACTAGACAACTCTCAATTAACAACTTTAGTTGAGTTGTGTAGTTGACGACTTACTTTAACTTACATCAATTAAAATGAAACATTGTGTTAAATCGTCTTATCACATTGAATGTTTTCGAGACGCTGAAGTTTGTGTGGCTCGTAACTGGCAGTTGATTGAGGCGTGAACGACGCTCGACCGCCGGTCGGGGTTTCTTTCTTGATTTGCTACTCGAGTGGCCGAAACGACACTTCTATTTGCATGAGCTGATTTTGGGTATTTCGTTTTAAATCAAGGAGATGACGCTAAGACCGGGAATACGTAATGCCATGTCTTTCAGGTGTCTTTGTGTTGGGTCGTGTTGTTCGGAAAATAGAAATACTTATTTGTAGTTCGAGAGTGTCTTTGGTTGTACTTCATACTACTGATGGCTACAGGAAACATGTTGTTTTTAATGTTCAGTATTTAAGTGGTACTATTCCATTGAGTAGTCAGTTTCCTAATAAGTACTTATATTAGTCGAAGTAAAACTATACCTACACTAATGATTCAAAATGTACGTATTCGTAGAGAGATTGATTACTTATAAAATGTATGCTCTGTCGTCGTTCGTCGGCTTAATAACGAGTGCTATTTAAGTTTTTACTAAACAATATTGGCGTGCGGTCGCAGATCACTGACCTGAGATCAAGAGGTTTGATCATCCAGCTTTTCTGTCCCTTGTGCAGACAGGTAATTTAATATCTAAATTGACGATAGCAAAAAAGTTTTCAACCAAATCATTCTCACACACATTTAATTATCGAAGAAGCGAAATTCTTTCACTAGACCCGAAAACGATACAGTGAAAAAGCAACATGAAGCACTAATATCATTACAGAGCACCAAATCTAATAAAAATAAACGAAACCTCTTACAAAGCAGCTATACGTCGGTGACTGATCAGTACATTATGTGAAGGGAATTGATACCGTCAATATAATGCGTCGGATTGAAAACCGTTCAAAAGGCAGAGCCGTGACAGCGCCAAAGACAACGCAGACAAAATAAATAGGAGGGTAGAGATCCAGCCAGGCGGAAGTATTGGGGATCTGCCACGCCGAGTTTTGAAGTCCAATTATATCGGTGGCAGGTGGCAGCCTCAGGCATGTTCTGCCGACGGCTCTCAACCCTTGCTGAAGAATCACTGCAGACACCGATGCTCTTTGAACGCGTACAATTAGTCAATAGTCACCTGGATTCGACAGCTTCTGTTTCTTCTGCTGCCCTTATTAATCGGTTAGTGTGAGTTAGGGAAAATCTTTGGGTTTGATTGATGCACAAATATTGTAGGCTTACTCGAATAAATAAAAAATATGGTAAAAGTAAATTGCACATAGAGATCATAGAACGTTTTGTTTATGCACAAAGATGTTGTCTACATATCTTAATTTTTCACCTTTTGTATTTTACTTGCCTTAGATTAGCCAATTATTTTATTATAAGGAATTAATAAAATGTATATTACATTAACGAAATAAGTAGGAAACGGCAAAAGTGTAAATGAAAATTCTTGCGCACAGTTAGAGGATTATTTACTTTAAAGTAGCATGTACTGTAAACATACGTTTATAATGGCATTCCAACAATAGATGGCATAGATAGCACACAGATACCCACATATTTTACCTATAAAGCGAGCACTTCACCGTAACAGTGTAGTGGAGTACAAAGCCGAAGTTTTCCCCGCAGCGAGATTCCTTTTTCTTTGTTTGGTGTATTTATTGTAAATCTACTCATAGGAGCCCGCCCGTTAGAAGTATTCCGACATAACTTTTGGCTCGAGCACCTTATGTACCTACTGTTGGTAACGTTCTGTTTTAATGCTTTTATTTTTCTGTTTTCTGTACACGGTTTACGTGTTTCAGAGTCAACTTTTTGTGATATTTTGTTGGGTTTGTGTAGTGAAGGGTCTACCTTTATGTTGTCTATGGGATGAAACTAAAAAAAATACATGTCTGCAGCCTCGGTTAACGTCTAGTTATAGGCTGATTATGGCTTATAAGGCTGTGTTCAAATTATTTAACCTTTCTAACGTTCGACCAGATGACATCTATACATTCTTTTGGTCCGCCAGAAAACTCTAAAACAGTAAAGCAACGTGTTCCTAATCAAAATGGAAATGTAACAATATGTGCGTCCAGGTTGTAGAGGATTAGCGACGGAATAGTGAAGTGCAGGCGAGCGCCGCAGCGCAGCCAGTGCCAGTTAATATGATTTGCTCCTACGCCGCTCTCCGGCGCTCGCACGCTCTTGCTGACATTTTAAGCAACTTAATAAACTAGTGCTCGTACCCGTGCATACTGCTTATTTTCTCTCGACTATGGCACGAATTTTAAAGTCAGTTTACTGTATTTAGTAAGAGTGAGGTGGGATTGTATTTTAGTATTTAGTAACATACTTATAGTTTAGTTAGAAAACATTGACGAATTGTATTTTACAAACAAAATTTTACAATTTCTATGGCTGTCTAGAATCCCTTTATTAAAGATTTAGTTTCTGCCATGCATGTATTGATGGATAAATTATGAATATACAAACTATTTCATTGTTGACTTGTTTGGAGAAACTGACATCCTTTCCTTAACCGTACGTCTCCCAACTTGTGTGGTCACAAAATACGACTGAGGGTTGTAAAGGTGGATAGGCAGCAAATAACTTCAGCAAAATGTATTTAGAACTTGACCACCAAAGTGCTTCTACTTCTTAGGGTTTAAGCAAACGTAAGAATAAGTTATAAATATATCTACCTACATTAAACAATCTTAATGACAAAGTGATAGTAAGAAGTAGTGACCATCAATATATTATAACAAAAGTAAGTTTACAACATAACATAAATGCCCATTAGAGTCCGATGTGGCTACGGGAAGTGCTACAGAAGACGTGTAGTGGGCTGGGGGTGGTGGAGGTCCAGTCTTCAAGATACTTAAGGGGGCGTCGGTCCCTCCCCCCCTCGGCGCCGGACGACTTGCTTATTCTATCAAGCGTGGACGCACACACACAGCCCCTGCACACACACGACGCACACACACAACAGGCATTATACGGCCGGCCACCACTCCACTGTGTCAATACAATACGCTCTCTTCGACTGGACTTAGATTATTTAGAAAGCACTTGTAACGCTCATATAAGAAGCGCCGCGGAAGACGTATTCCGCGTCACAATGGCCGGTACGTGTCGGCAAGGGCTGAGACGGGATACGCGGAAAAGATTACGATCCTAAAAAAACAGCCCCCACTTGCGAATATACCTAATATTCTTTTCACAATTGACTTAGGGTGTTGGCATAGCTGTTTAGTATTTCTTGCTCTCATTGTTTGAACGGTTAATCACGTTCCATTTTTGCGTTATAAGTTCAGTATTGCCCGAAATAAATAAATGCGTTCTTAAAATATTGCTACACAGTAAACCATTTTTAGCTTTGAAGTGAAATGCATTGTGTCAAAAAGGCAGGGTGTAAAGCTGATTATTGTTAAACATGTATGCAGATCTGACAGATGCATTAAGCATGACAGGGAAAACACCGAATACACTTACGACTAGAGGGGACAGACCACTAGAGTCATATCAGCGGCTACGAGAGGCGTGAGACTACGCCGCTGGACGTGGATTATCTGCTACGCGGCTACGGCGTAGCGCGCTGTGCTACGAGCGTAGCATTAGTTACCCACGGAAGTATGCCATAATACATTTTTGAAGTCGGAATATTTCAGAAGCTGAAATTATTATCGACTTTAAATAGAACCCTATAGGCAACTAATTTAAAACTAACTTATAAACTAAATAGTTTTTCTATCATTACTTTGGTTTAGTTTAGCTTCATACTTGGTACCCTCCAGAATTAACGATCCTTTAAATTAATAAGTGTCAAAGTTTAACGGTGTCGGTGTGAGTGTGTGTGTGGAGTTACGTTACTTCTTGGTGGTGTGACGCGTGTGCGCCCAAGAGACATCGGCTCATGTGTGGGTACTTTCATAAATCTGTTGGGAGATATATGAGAGCGCAATTTCCGGTATCCGGCCATTAGCGCCGAGCTTTTATAAGCTTAAAGCTTAGGTTAAAGATTTTCTGGGTAGTTTAATGCGAATCTTGTAATAGGTACGATAAATTTTGTATAAAGTATGTGATTGCATATTAGGTGTCGATTCGGGAACTTTTAATGTGTGTAACTTGGCCTAATGTCTGTTGGTAGCTTGTGTCTACGACGCGGCTTCGACAACTCCGATAAATAAATGTGTATTGTTGCGACCCCAGATATAAAACGATTGTTTGTATATATTTTCACTTCGGTTCTTGGAGACAAATGGAAAGTGCTACGAACAAAAAATGAGCGGTGTCCGAATGTGGGCGGAGCGGGTCCGTACGGCTGTGTCCGGAGGGGGCGCGGGTAGGTAGGGGGAGGGGGTAGCGGGAGCACCGACTTATTATTTTTATCGACCGTAAAAAGGTGCCGGACCTTGTGTGGACCCTTCCACGACGACTCCTCTGGAGAGATTCCAATTATTTACGGATATTTTGTTCCAAATCCCGAAAAATACTGTCCAGTAAAAGGGATGTGCTTACTTTATGCTTGAGTAGGGCCTGTATGTTTTGAGATCCGTTCGTTGATCTACTTGAAGTTAAATTGAGCACAAACAAAGTACAAAAAAATATGCGAAGAGCTACATATAAAAACAAAAAATCGTCATAAAATATTCATGAAATAGAATAAAAAATGAAGCATAAGGTCATTGATATTTAATAAAGGTAATGAACAAAATGGTGTACATTTGTTCCGCTTGTCGAGTGCCACTGGCATGACAGTGTAATGACAGTGCAGCTGCAGCCCTCAACCTCGGCCCAGCTCGGCCCTGCTCCGAACTGTCACGAGCTACTCAATAATGCAACAATGTACACCCATTGTTCTACTAAAACACCCGGCTACACATAAACATGCTAATACCAACATGAATCTATACCGTTGCACTTCACATTCACTGATTTATTCAACTCCCCAAATATTTCACAGATTACAATCGATTCTAAAAAATCTTTCAACAATTAAGGCGACAATCTTCATAAATCAATTTCCCCCGAATTGAATGTCAATAAGGGACGGCTGTTAAACGACGCGCCGTAAAATAAAACTTTCCGGAGGGCGGAAAGTTCCAAGCAAAAAGAATATTTACATTAATTCTCTTCATTATGTTTTGAAGAATAATCATGGTACCGCTTCCCATTCCACTCTCTCGATTGAGTTTTTATTTGAATATTTTTTCTCGTCGCTCCCTGAGTTCGTCTCTGTGTAACAAAAGGAAGTTTTTATTAGCATCTTAATGATTTTACGGCGAGTCCCGGTTACACCAGCCTTTATGTCGTCAGATTTTCTTAAGTATTTTTTGTCGAGTTTTTTGCATCTTACATTATTAAAGTTTTCATTCCGTCGTTTAATGAAGCTCATTTCTTCTGTTCGCCCGGGCCTTGATTGCCTTTGTTTTGCATAAATGTAAGATTTCTATAGATTTCTTCCTAGCAAATCGAGTCAGTTCGAAAGACTTGGAATTCGTTCTTGAAAGGGGCTATTAATTGTTATTTTAACTTCTTTTCTATACGTTTTAATTGTTTGAAGGTAAATGTACAGAGATTTAAAGATCCTCATAAAAGAACGTGCAGGAAACTTTCGTCAAAACACACAATTAGTACGGGCGGCTTGAGTATGAGTCGCCTAGCCGTGCCACGTGTGTGTATGCGGCGCTAGTCGGCAAACGAGGCTCGCTCGCAGATCCGATTTGTCCCGTCCGGCACGGTAATTACATTCATCTCTGCTCCAGACTGATTTATGCTGCGCCTGTGCGCCTTCGCCCTCTGTTCTGTCATTAACTACTTTTCCGGCCAAGTCTTACGCACCACAAAATAATAATCGTCCGGAAAATCGACGGAGGCTGTATGTAATGTTATGAGAGGAAGGCCGCTCGTTTTTCTCGGGTCGCAATCGAGTCCGAGATCTTGCTTTCTTTTTAATTTCCCTGCGGCCTCCTAATGAGGTCCCTGCGGCGGCTCCTCGCCGTTATCTATGATATTCTTGAGGTTGATGCTTATTGTGCGTGTCACTGATGGCTTCCCTTTTTATTATCCTCTCGAACACAATTCAGTGGCCGCCCAAATGAGTTCTTCTCATTTGCTTTGCTCTCTTTATTTCTCTAGGCGGCAGTTTGTCTTGTGTCGCGACTTAACTTCTTTTAATTTTAATGAAATGGCCACCGACCGAGGACCGCCTTGACTTTATTTTTTCATGTTATTTTACTTTGAAACTCTACTGATAACATTTTTTGTGTGTAAAAACAATTTTAGTTACATCCATTTGCTTTGAATATTTTAGGGAGGGTTAAATAAACGCAAGCAAAGCCGAAGGTATTATGAGGGTAGTCAGTAACAAATCACATGACTCCGCCTCCACTTATCTATTAAAATGAGAGATTATTGTCGGCTCACGCGATACGCTATACAATATTCGGGTGTTATTTTCACTGGATTGTCCAATATTGTCACAATCTCTATAGTAGGGCAATTAGAGATGTGCGACGCGTGGCGCGCACGTGGCTCCAGCTCCTGCGTACGCGCTCGGATCCCGCGCACACTCCGCCACACCACACCGCCTCATTACGACCCAATGTTTATACTGTACTCGACAAGAGGTGGACCGGGGTGTCGTTTCAAAAGATAACACCAAATAGTTACTTATTTTTTCTTAAATCCTTTCAAAATTGTGTAATCCGAACAGTTTTAAAATTGTAAAAACGAATATTAAAATGACAGATGTTTTTCCGTCACCCCAACGCGATTACACCCAACCTCACTGAATTAACAAATGAAATTGCAACTGAAAAATTCGGGTATTAAGGAAATCCCCTTCGAGGAATTCACTTCATTTAAATATCGCATTTTTCTTGAAGATTATACCTTACGACAGCCATAAAAGAAAACAGGAGACCCGCCCCTCGATAATGCGACGAGCTTGAGGAATTTTTATTCCGTTCAAATCTCTCCTGACATAGGTATATTTTTGTGAGATCGCCTGGAGATTTTAATACCCGATTTTATTTAAATTCGTTTAGGCGGTGCGGGTGACTGCGCCCCTAGACATTTATCGCAAGGGCGTGATTGTACTTATAAGCAGACAGTACTCCGGGACAAACAATGCAGCTGAACGAAAACTTTTGTATGATATTAATTAAATAGTCGAACATAGATAAATTATACAAAATATTTGAGAAAATCGAAACTCCGTAAAATACCGATTAGAAAACTTTGTTGTAATCAATAGTAAAAAAATATCTATTACGTTCTAAACTGTAGTTTGAAAAGTTAAAATGTATGTTGGTAGGTAGGTTGCGATACGGTGATCAGTCACTTAGCGCGACGTGTCATAGCGGCTGCAGCGCCCCTCGGTGCAACTGCTCATCATTCTTCATTTGCCCAGCCTCCCGGCACCATCATCCTCTTGACCACACATCCCTATTATTATTTAATAGATTATCTTTCGAAACTACCTAGGAAGTTTTCGTGAGGGTGCGTTTCAACCAATACCAACTTTTCTTGTAATTTTTCATAGTGTTATTGGAGATTCGAATATAAGTACGATAATTTACCAGCTTTCATCCTCACTAACAAACAGTAGTCAGATCAGTCAGAAAAATTACTGTAATTTTTCCTCCTGTTATTGCTGCTTCCATCTCAATGAATTTCACCGCCAAAATTTTCCTTACCATTTGTTTCCATCGCGTAAGATCTTTTCGTATGAGGCGAGTTCTGTGTTAATATATGTGCCCGGAATACCGTGGCCATATATTACGCCGACCTCTGGCGGACCGGACATAACAATCCTCGATTTGCTATAATATCGGTCGTGCGTCCCTGTCTGTTGCTGGCGGCAGGTGGCGCGAGCGAGCAAGCCAGGCGGGGGTGGCGGCCTACGTGCCGCGTATAATAAGCATTTCATGCACGGGGAGCGGGCGCGGGCTCGGGGTTACATACATACCTACTTCCCGTAAGTCGTGTACCTAACCGGACCGTACATTATGAGCTGAGGGTCAGCGAGTCTCGTGCGCCGTCTCTGTCGCGCTCGCCGTAGGAACGCAGCCCAAGCATAATTTCGTGTGATATATGGCACACGCTTGGGTCGTCGTGATGGACCTCTATGAAAATCGTCCTCCGTCCGTGGAAACTACTGGGCATTTAGACGAAAATAAAGGCTCTGTTCAAACAGCTCGCCTTCAATATGGGCAGTGTCGCATAAATAAACTAACCTGGATAGTTACTTTACGTCTCTCTGTTTGTATTTATACGAGGACGTAAGGTATCGCCCAAATATATTATATGGTATGTTACGTCGGTAGCGGTCGCTTTAGCGCGGAATTCATCTTCTATCTGTACGATTTATACACGAGGAGGCCGTAAAACGGAACAATAAAAACCCAAAACAGCAATAAATTTCAAGCAATAGACGCAAAGGTTCGAGCGCGCCTTATCAATTCCTTCCACGCATGGGATTCGAATCGCACAATAAACTTATGACGCAAGCTTCTGACTCTTGTTATCTAAAAATAGCATGGGGTGCATGTAACACCAAGAATTACATTACTGTAAGATTTTGCTAAAAGTAAATAGTTAAATGCTTACAAACGCTGTTTACAAGCAATCAACACTTAGTGGACAGTTGTACGAGGGTCACAGGTAGGTAAAACAAATAGTGGACAAGCCCGCTGCCTCCACAAGGGGAGGGTCATCTTAAAGGACAAGGAAATGCGGCCGGTGTGAACACAGGACATGTTCTTTATGCATTAGTAATGTCAGGTAATTGAAACCGCTTACCACGATGACCATGCCTCAATCTTAAATTTAAATCCTGCCCAAGGATGGCATCTATTAGTGCTTTCTGTTAATAATGACAAGCACGCGGTGGTTATTTACCTCCGATTGGTCTTTACTGAAGAGTTTGGCGGTACAAGGTGGTATTTAATAATAAGAGTAACATTGTGGTACGCGTACACAGCTATTAATAATTCGTGAGTGCGGTCCGGCGCTCTTACAGTGCCGATTCATTATCGTTACGGTCTCGGCCCAACGGAGATCTACGATATAGCTCCCTGATTGACCCCGCATTAAAAATTACATACAAACAGATAGAGGAAACGGACGCTAATAACGGACCTGTGTACTTTCTTTGTTTCGATTCGTTTCCGAGACCGATCAAAAATTTATAAGCGCACGTACCCGATCGATCGAGGTTGCGGCGAGCATTCATAACGTAATTGGCGCAGATTGTACGTAAGAATGGTTCAGGTACTATTTAATGGCCGCTTTGATTCGTTAGGTTAATTTCAGAGGGGCCCGGGAGGGTAAGCTCCGCAGTGGTCGCCGGAGGGTCGAATAAATATGTCCCAAAGAGTTAAGTGGGAGAGAAGTGCGGAGCGGAGACCGCGTCCGACGTTTGCTCTTCCACTCGTGTTGTTGCACCACTTATTACACACAAAGTTCTGTTAAAGTTTTCTCCGACACTCGAGCGCGAGTTTAATTTACTCGATAGTGTAAATAAAGCGGGCGGAGTGGGAAGTTTCGCGGCGAGCCCCTGGCGACGCCGACGCCGGCGACACCCGGCTGCGGTCCGCTGATAATAACGTCCCGCCGCCTGGGACTTCCTTATTAATCGAGAACGACAAATTTTAACGACAAGAATTAATGAATCTCGTTACACGGGTTAATCCCCTGCTCGTAAAGTGTGCGCTCCGAGGCTGTAACATGCGACGCGCGCGGGCGGCGCTACACCTACGGGGAACCTCGCACTACCTGCACACGTGCCAGCCTTCGCCTTATTAATGTTCACACCATTCATAATTATTCGTTTATATTTTAATAACACATTTAATTCTCTGTCACTAATTGCGTTGAATCTCAAGCTACTTTAATTCACACTTGTAATGTTTTGTTGTCAAAGTAGTTGAAGATTTCTTCAAGATACAATAGTTAAAGAACAATTAAAAATTAAAATTGTCATGTGAGGTCGTGTGTCAAGGCGGTAAGATGAAACGAGTGCGAAAGCCGACTTGACTGAGGGAATCCAAGATATATCGTCCAGTTAACGACCATGTGCGAATGGAACTTTATTGTAATTGCCTTTTGTAAGATCGGACAGGGTCATTACGGACCGTCCTCACAAACCGACCTCCCGTTTGCTTCAAAACTTTTCTTGTAGTAGTTAACTATAGACATTTGGTTGCTAACTTGAGACAGGTTGAGGTTTAAATAAACTTAACGTGCTGAATACATTTTAGAAGCAGATTATTATTAATCCGTCGTAGTCGTTGTCATAAACAAAATACTTAGCATCCCAGCTTTAATTACAATGTTGATATTGAATTCAAT
This sequence comes from Agrochola circellaris, assembly GCA_914767755.1. Taxonomy (NCBI): domain Eukaryota; kingdom Metazoa; phylum Arthropoda; class Insecta; order Lepidoptera; family Noctuidae; genus Agrochola; species Agrochola circellaris. Next base: position 9,317,581 of record OU611846.1, on the reverse strand, counting down.
CAGTCGTGAAGCGTATGTGTAAAGTGTATTCATCAGTAGGAGAGGTGTGTGCCACATTAGGGGGCCGGGGCGGCCTCAAAGCCAGAAGACTGATTATGTCTATCCGCAATTTCTCTCCGGCCCTATTCTCGCGAGCGAAAACTAGCGAGTTTTCCACCGCGCTATTAAGCGGTCGCTTTTACATTTGTCCTTATAATGGAAAATGTGCTACTAATTAATTTAAAGCGAAACTCATTTATGTCGAAATGCGTGTCTATTAAGCGATGATGGGATGAACGCCTTTCGGGTTTGCTCTTACGTTCCGCCGTGAATCGTTTTATTGTTTCTAGATAAGTGGTTTTGAGCTTTTGTCTTCCTCGCGCGGAGTAGTGAAAATTATACGTGGTCCGGTTACAAGCCCTCACCCCATTAAGTAGAGGCGAGCTCATTCTCGGTAAGACTAATCAAATAACAGTCTCCCCATCGACGTTCGCCCCCGCGCCTCCTCGCGCCCAGCGGTCATCTCTCTTATCGATTGTGGTGGAATTCGTGCACAGAATGTGATATTTCCCAACAATCTATACATATAGTAACACAATACACAACAGGAAATATTTTCTCTTTCGTCTTAAGTTGTCGAATCAATTCAAGAAAGTTGTTACGGCGCTAAACACGACTATGTTTCACGCACATTGCACCTGCACAAATATTCACATTGTTGTTAACTGCATTAATGTGCTGATGTCAGGCGTTTCTTGTTACGTTAAAGCGTAAAGAGTTGGTTCATTCTTATCTCATTTGATCAATTCATTGAAATAACGTAAAGCTAGAATAAATTTTAAGCACCAGATGAGCCAAATACTATACTGGACAACACTAGACCGTTACGGATTTTTTTACCTTCTAGCAGATTTTCATAGAAAATCTTATTGGTTTAAATAAATCTACAAATATTGTTGTTTCTTGAATTGATTTCCAGGTACTAATAAAAAATAGTTTCAATTCCATAATTCAGAACATACTAATGTCTGTTCTGGGTTGTTATATTATGTCTAAAAATATAGGGAATGGGAAAACCCTACCTCCTTGAAAAGAGAAAACTTTACGAACAGGTTAAAGTAGTCTTATGTTTTTCATAATTTGCGTATAGTTTCCTGACAAAAGTTTAATATCTCCAAAGTGTACATATTAGTTAAAAAAATCCTTTTCTGAAAGTCTTCGTAGTTACAAGATTAATTATTACAGCTACACGTTGAGTCAGTTCCACACGTGAGGCAGTTGGTGAGACAAATGTAAATGATGGTGCGTCGGTGTGGGTGCACGGCTCGGACGCGGCGAGCGCACGGCGCGGCCACCGGCCGGCCGGCCCGGACCGCCGGACCGTTCCGCCATGTAATTCTAATGAGTATTAGTGTCGTCCGTCTGCCTCGTCCTACCGTCCACTCTCCGGCTACATTCTATAAAGCAACCTCCTATTTCGGCGTTGGTAGGTAATACGATTGTGCATAATACCTAAGTGCGGGTCAAACTGTAGTATTCAAGTACCCATTTATGTAAAGGGTGTAGCAATGCGGATCCCTTTGTAACTAACGTGGCGATGTTATGACAACGTGAAGTTATTTTAACTGCTAGTCATTCATAAGGGTTTTCCTACAAGGCCAATTGGTTGGTTGTTATTTTATAATTAAAAGAGCTTATAGGTATCTGGCCCTCTTCATAACTTTCTCTTGGGTTACGAGGACTATTTTCTAAATTAGTTCGTCACCATAAATAACTTTTGAAAGGAAGTTTTCCGTCCATTTCTTTGGAAAAGTCAATGAAAAGTTTTTAGAGCCACAATAATTTTTCAAAGAGATAAGAAAGTTGATTATATTCCATAGTGTAATCCTCGTACCAAATCAGTATAATTAAAACCCAAATATTGGTACAAGTGTGCAACAGAATCAAACTGTGTGGACGTAAAGTACACGCTTGTAGCGGTACGTTGTCGACCGTACGGTGCTTCACTGGACTGTGAAAATGATTTTGATTTGACCCTTTGAAGGGTGCTTCCACCGCAAAATTACATTTCCATATGTGAAGATGCGTATGTACCTGACACCCCATTATGTAAATTTAATTAAGAGATTAATTACATCGTAAAATTCAATAAATAGTGTTTTGGGATTCAGATCTACGCGTTTTACTAAAACTTTCCAACACCTTACACGGGTTTGAAATTAATGATCTCATTTAGTGCAGACTCACCAATGTCAGGGAAGTAGGTCCATTTTCTCGTAGCTCGAAAAAACAGTCCGCTGTATCAAAAGCGTCAAAACGTAGCGGCTCTTTATCTCCAAACGAGGCGTCGTGGAAGATAATTTTATTCTGAGAGTATCTCTCCTTACTGCTGATGTATTCAACAGAATATTCCCATATGTGCGTAATTCTGCGGAATGGCAAAAAAGGTCTGTTTGAGGGGTGAAATATGTAAATTTATTGTCTTGGGCGGCCCCGACGCGGCGCGGCGCGGTGCGGCGCGGTGCCCCCGTCATACGCCGACACGTAGGATAAAGGAAATGTTAATGCGCACCAATTTATGTGCTTTTCTATGATTTCGCTGAATCGGGCGCGTCGTTTTCCCCTTTATAGCTCAGCAGCCGAGCATTTTGTTTATAAATTGAAGTGTTTCCAATATCACTATCAAGTGTCTTCAAAACATAGACGTTGGGGAGTTCACTGTATTATTGTTGCGACATCGAATAAGTTTCATTTGACGTGAATACTTAGAGACTGCTGCTACTATAATGAAATTAGTTTATTTGTCATTTGAGTTTTACCAGGATTATGGATATTAATTTAGCTATAAGTATGATTAAAAGTTATAACTTTTTAATTAAACTTCTTTATAAGTTTTGTCACTTTCTGTCAATAAATATGATGATTTCGATACAAAAGTAATAAATCCATACATCGGCACGGTCGGTTAACATCAGCGACAAACATCCAATCTACTCCCCTACTAATATGCAGTGACTAATTCACAAAGGCCAAATGCGACATAATACCGGCATAATTCAATGTTTTGCTCACCATATTGTATTTTATTTATGAGTTATGCCCCGATGAGTATGCGATGATCTCTTTCTTTCTTGAATTTTTCTATATTTTTGTCTCTTTCCAGTCGTAGGGCTGCGAGGGTGTTGTTTCATCGCGGCTGTATGAACGGATGGTTAAATAGTACGAGTTAACTTACACCGCATCCGCTACGCGTCATTTAGGGGTGCTGTGGACCGCTTTATGTCCTAATGCTAATTGCTAAATAGTAATAATGTATTTTTGGGAAATAGTTGTGTGTTTATATTCGCTGTGTGTTACTAGTTAGTGATTGAGTTTTTGTACAGTACACAAATTATTGGAAATCCTAAACGTGCTACGAAATCTGTTACGAGAGCTACGACCTATGCCTACGAAACAATATATGTAAATTTTTTGCGGATAAATGGTTAAATCCCACGCATAAAACTTATTGAATTTATATTTTCCCCTATTGATGTAGAATTTTTCATCTTTATTAAAAATGCAAAAATAGTTCATTATTGTCGCGGCCTGCAACAGGGGTATTGATGGACAATCGTGAAAATGTGGGCCGAGGAACACATATTACGAGTTCATCAATGCCTGGTTGCGGCCAAGGCTTGAATAGTACATTTCTCAAATAATACGCGGAAATTCACTATGTAAATTAATTATGAATTCCAGTATCAATGACGAACATAAATAATTTTTGACGCGCCAATATGTTCATTGTTTCTTCTTACCTTTAAACATTTGCAAGACAAATCGAAATTTAAATAAAATATTTGATAAATAACCTCCTTGATTGCCATGTGTAAGAAGTAAGAAGCTTGTTCCATTTTAAAATTACACGACAGATATGCAGCAAAGCATAGTATTTTTTTATTCGGACGCCAAAACACGACAGATATGGATTTTCATAGTAACATTGCCGGCCTCCTACTCGCGTCTATTTGACCAATACAGCATTTTCGATTTATCTCGAAGACGGTTGCCAAAATAATGCTCGAATTCCCGAGCATGTTTTTGAAAATAAATATTATTTTGTGAGATTTTACATGATCAAATAGTCAAACTACACTGAGGTGCTATTTAGAAAAACCACTAACTTATCATGAAATATTTCCGAAACCACGCAAGATAGCTTCTTGAAGTTAAAAGCAACATTCAAGTGAATTTAATAGCGCATAAAAAACACAAAAACAGTTTTCATTTATGTAACTTGTGTAGTTTAGGACATATTTAGATTTTTTTTTTGCATTTTGCAAGTGGCTTTTTTATTTTGCTCGTCAGTGTATTAGTAGAGCTAATAATGTTTTTGTCTGAAATTATTTATTACATTGACCGACGACTTTGTTAATTTATATAAAAAAATCACCTGAAAAATCTAAAAATATTGTTTTTTGTTACTTATTGCATAAAACATCCTCATAGATACCGTCTCACAACCGAAATGTCCTAAATGGAAGGAAAAAGTAGGGAAAAAGTTCGTTTTAGAGCCAAGCCCAGTGGAGCATTTTTCAGATGTGCGTTCATTTAATTTAGGAGGGGTCCGCTGTCGATATTTAAATTTTTAAACGTCGCCCAGACAGGGACACGGGAGGCGCTGTACAACCAATTTGTGTACACAAATTTGTCAGCCCAGTAATGTATTTCTGTTATTATGATCGTTTTTATGTAGATATAATTTATTTGCCTACATTTTTCATACTTTTATTAGGTTATTTCTGTGTGGGATAATTTTTGATTAGAATGCCCAAGCAATTATAAAAGATTAATTTAGAACTGTAGTTATATAAAAAGACTATGTAATCCTATAAAAATAAATATTATTTGGCAACAGCGTGAAATTAACCATTAAAACGTCTCGTAAAAAAAAACAGTTTGCTTTTTACTGCTTTATAACCCTAAAAAGCTCGGTTAATAAACACGACAGATGATATAAACAAGCAAAGAGTCTGACACGGTAGCCACATGTCCACGATGAAATTAATAAATCTGACTAAATGGCTTGTTTAGCGGCGCGTGCGCACAGCAGGGGGCCTCACACTGAACACGGATGTTTGATTATTACACTGCGTAAATAAATTCTACGCGTGACAATTTTGTTTCTGGTAGCTTATTAATATGTTCTAACAAATGAGTTAATTTATTTTGGTGTATTTAGGTTTTTTAATTCGAAAGATATTTCACTTTCTTTTAATATTGTAGGTATGTTTTTCTTACCGATTTTCATTCCTCTAGGCGTTTAAGATATCTGTCTTATCGTCATATAAATCTTGTATCGCAAAATCACCACTATTGTCCACACATCGTGAAAGTGTGCGCATTGGGGTGTTAATGCAAATTGCGGATTTAGCGTTATGGCGATTGCTATCTGCCGGCGCGTCGCAACCGGGATTTACTGTTCATGATTTATTACCACCATGTCATAGACTAAACTACAAATATAAATAAATCTAATTTATTCAAACTCGATAGCAAACTTACAAAATATTTAATTTCAGCGAGCCATTACGAGTTTCATGAACTTATGCATTTAACAAATATCAACAACGTTTCCGCATAAATAAATAATTAAGGAAGTTGGTAAATAAGCGTGCGGCCTCATTTATTATTCTTTATAAGGAAACAAAGGCGAGGGTTAGCCGTAATAAGGCTCCGGCACCTCGCCGGCTTATCTTTATTGCCTCCAACCCACGTAGAATAATAAATCGTTTTCATCAAAAACAAATACTCGACAGTTTTTGTCGGAGTCGAGCGAGCGGGCGGGAGGGTGGCAATTTTCCACCCCCATAATACAATATTTTCCGACATTTTCCACGGGAATACAGCTTCGAATCGCTCGCTCGCAACCGGCAGGTTCCTTTAATGTGTATTTTTCGTCCAATCAGAGAGCGGCGAGAGTCTCGATATTACCTCAACTGTCACACATAAAGTGGAAAATATGGTCGGCAGATGTGGGGGGTGTTCGCGGGCGAGGCGGGGGGTGGCGGGGGCGCTGCTTGCCAGTCGGAGCGCGTACGCGACGCTCCGGCGCGTCGGAAGAAACGCTTCGAACAGGTTTATAGCTTTTCTTTCAGCTCCTGCAGGTACGGGCCGTATCATAACAGCGAATAGCGGCGCGTGATGTGAACCCGTGATAAAATAAATGTCGAGATAGGCTTATGTATTGTACTGTTTATCTTAATAATGGCTGCCCGGAGAAAAGTTTAGATTAAACTTTGGCTTTTTGCAAAGCTTTTTTTTGCTCGTGTTTTTAACGTAGACAATCAAACAGTTATACAACGGTTAATATATACAAAAATTTCATTTCTAAAATCGTAGTTTAAATGATTGTCGTTTTACCTTAGATATTATCAAAGAAAATATAATATAAGTCATTTTCATATTTGCAAGATTATCCTTAAAAAAAATCCTTTGTGAACAATCACTCGGTACAAGGGTTCCATGTTTAGCAGTGTATAATTAAAATATAAAATTAGCAGGCTGATAATAAGATAAAAGATTCATCGGTGTACATTATGGAAACGAAATTACTTAAAATTAATTGTCATAACTTATGTTAAGACAAGTATTACATAGAAACTCAAAACTGTAAAACCACTGAAACGGACGGTCCCGACCGCGACGCGCGGGCGCGACTGTGAGCGTCGCGCGCGGCGGATATAAATCGCGATTCATTTCTCATCGTAACTTTTTGTAGGTTCTTATCTGTTACACTTCACTTTTCATCATCCAAGGGGATTTATGTAATGCCTAGTCATTTCTCGGCGTCGAGTCGAGGCTTATCGGCGAAGCGCGAGCTGGCTTGATTGATGAGCGCGCAAAAATAAATGTTCAGTTAAATTATTCGATAAGTTGGAAACGGAAGTTAAACGGGAATTATCTTTGTCTTGCCCCTGAAGATTTCACGGTTGTAACTGTTATGCTGGGAGTGATTGATCGATTGAAACTCCTCGCGTCGGGTAGGAGGTACTTGGGCCTACTTAGTAGAACACTTTGGGGTGAAAAAATGAAGCTGCGTACCTATACTGCATGTGATAAGGAGCGGTCGTTATTTTGTGGTTATTTTTTGAGGTTGTTATCAAATATGATTCCTTTCTTATTTTTATTCTAGTATTTTTTGAGTTTTTCTCACGATGGGTGATAAAAAAGGATAATTATGTTTGATTGGTCATAACGTAGACGAAAACTAAAAAAAAACTAACTACTAACCTAACCTTTGCTTTGAGTTATTGTGTGAATCATTCATGTTTCAGATAATAGTCCCTAAACATGAACATAGTAGAATAGTACATTAGTTTACTCACAGCAATTTTATTTTTACTTACGTAGTGTACACAAGTGGGTACTTTGAAGAACAAAACCTTAAATTCACAAATTAGTTCAACGATATTGCCTGTTCGAAATGAGTGAGCGACTCAATAAATAGCGTAATACTTGACCGCGTCGGGGGAGCAAGGTAATAACTAGCAAAGTAGCAATATAGAATTAGGCATGAAAGTTAATGCCATAATTGAAGGCAATCAGCTCCCCTCCCGATGATTTATGTTCCGCCGCGCCGCGCGCGCATTTACATCTTTCGAACATTTGCCGCGATTGCTACATGTACTCTGTCTGTTGCGGTGGCGGAGAAGACCGTTATTAATAGCAACCAGTATTCTTCACTCAATGACTATTACACGAAAGTAACTGCGAAAACAAACCGTACAGTTTAGGCATCTAATTGCTGAAATTGTATTCTAGATTCTTAAATTGCATGCGGGACTGCAGCTGGTCCACTTAAAAAGAGCATTGCGGCTAATCTCGAGCGACACATGTACAAACAAAGTTTAATTGTGAGCGGTGGTGGAGCGCTGGCGGCCCCGGGCAAAACCGATTACAGTCTTAGCGGCGCTCACCTTCGATTCCTGCACCACCCGGGCCCCGGGCCCCCACCCACACATATTCAATTCCAATCAATCCTGCCACACATATTTATATGTAGAAGTCGAGCGCGTGTTTTTATTGCGCACTGCATCGAATGACGGCCGCAAACATTGCATCCGCCTCCCTCGCCGCGTCGAAAAAACCTTTTATTTTTAATTTCGATTTTGATTTTTTCCGAGCGTGCCGTGTCGTTCCACTTTTATTTTGTTTCATTTCATAGCGCAGGGTGGGTGTGCGACAGATCGGAATTTCAGATATGTACAATTTAAAATCGTGTAAGTACGGTCAGCGTGCGGTGCGGCGAGGGCGGGCGGCGCGCTCCCGCTAGACTGACGCCTGTCGGTTTGTTTTCTTTGCTTTTTTACGAATTCTATTTTCATTTGATTGCATTTGAATTTCCGCCGCCAATATCCGCTAACTAAACACGATTAATGCGGAGCGGAGATGGACAGGCGGAGGCAGCGGCGCGGCGGCGGGTCGGCAGCGGGACGGCAGCGGGGCGGCGGCGGGACCGTGACGCTCTGTCGGGGTTTTGTCGTTTTATATTAGAAGCCAGCTAATTTATTGCAAACTGCGCTACGGGAATCCTCTTACAACATTGAAGGCGAGTCGGTATTAGTAACATTATTTACACAGCTCCAATTGAGAGTGCACGTCAAAGAATACATTAAATTCTTTTGTACCGCGCACCCTTGAACTCGGACAAACTCACAAGATCATGGCGCTTAGTTAATACTCATTATTTCATTTATGTTTCCAAAAAATATAAAAATATTGACTACGATGCTCAACATAATAAATAAATATTTAATCATTATACCTGCTATGTTATCATATGTGTGATTGTATGTATAACTTTTTAATAAATAAGAAGTTCTTATCTCATTTCTAAACACACATTTGTCTCAACGTCCGCGTTACATAATGAAGGGCATTATAAATGCAAAAACGATGCTTAGACTGGGCATCGAATCGATCACGGCGTTCCGTTATTGGGAAACTTCTCCACAACACGAGCCTTGATTAAAAGTATGCAAATTTTATTACACGGAGTGGGGAGGGTCACCTCTACGCGCCGGGGAGCGATCACTCGCATGACAATCATTTTATATGTCTTAAGGAGGTTTCCATATCAGTTTGATAAGTATTTCGATGCATTAAGGGTCAGTTCAATGAGTGTAAAGATTATGTGTTGTTTCTGATTTCATGTAAGATTGAGATAGTTAGTTAAAGACACTACTATTACCTACGAATCAGATGACCATTTACGAATACAACACAGCTCCTAGGTACTTCTTGTTTATATTAATCGGCAAGAGCGGTTGATCGTCGTGTATATCTAATAAATAATTCGCGGCAACGTGCAGCAGTGGGGTTTTGTTTGTGTCAAATTGTAATTTATTGGTTACCCGGATCGACTTGGATATTACACCAGGAGGTCCGCCCTCCCCCCACCCCCCCACCTGCCTCATCCCTCCCGTCTTCCGTTGGATGAAAATTTTATATCACCGTGTCGTCGTTACGTTACGTCATCCCGTTTTTTCTTGTCCATGACCAGCTAAAGCGATCTTTTGATTAAATTAAGGGGATCAACAGGGAATTTTTACACTGATGGATAGGTTGACACAGCGTTTCAAGGAACATTGCCGGAATTTATATTGGGTATAAGTGATTGAGCGTAAATTTGTCTTTTGTATAATTTATACAGTTAATAAACATTAGCGGAGACCTCCTCCGATCGAATCGATCAGGATATCGCTTCTATTTTACATTTATTATAAAAGGGGATAGTTTATTTAGGTGCGATACTAAGTAATAGAAGTAAGTAACTTTGATAATCAAATTCAGGACCAAATATTTTTTTACAGGAATAGATTAGTTAATTTTTCATCTTTCCTAGGCATTTTTCAAATCCACGTGTAGTAACTTAATGTTGAAGAACAGGGTCAGACTGAAAAAATGCAAATAAGAAAAGTATGCTATTCTGCAAAGTCGGAGTAAAACTATTTATTAAAATCGCATCTATATGCGTCAACTTGTAGCTTTAAAAAAACTTTACAGATATTTTTTCAAGTACCTTTACAATTCATAAAATACTTAAAAAAAAGCTACTTAAAAAAAAAAACCGGCCAAGTGCGAGTCAGACTCGCACAGGAAGGATTCCGTACCACCGCACAATAATTAGCAAAAAATGCTGAAAAAGGTACGTTTCTTGTATTAAATTTTAACTTTATTTTTTATTTCTTGTTCTATCTGCAATAGAAATACACTATCTGTGAAATTTTCAACTGTCTATCTATTAGGGTTCATGAGATACAACCCGCTGTCAGACAGACGTACGGTGGAGGCTTAGTAATAGGGTTCCGTTTGGCACCCTTCGGGTACAGGACACTAAAAACTTCTTTACAGATAAAGAAGAAGAAGAGAAGAAGAAGAAATATACTTTACACAAGGACAGTAAATACGTACTGAGCCTGTGTGTGTCAGTTTAATAAATAAAAAAAACAAATTGTAAAAACAAACTGTAGGTACCAGGCAAATGAAAATCTGATAAACTCCCATGAATATGATGTGTGCAAACACAGTCCATCGATTATAATAACAGGATGAGTGTCCCATTGATAGCCAAATATTTGTCCGGGTCACGACCCGCCACCCTGCCACCCCACCCTTAAGTAAAAATAGATTCGCCCCAACTAATCATTGCAAATTTTTGACGCACAGTTACAATACACCATTGTATTGTATAGAAAAGGGACAGTTTGAACTATTGTCGAACAGACATTAACGTTAATGTGTGGATTAAATTGAAACAAAAGTTTTTGTTTATTATTTTCGTGATGTCTTGTCGACAGCTGGCAGGATTTTTGAATGCTGTGCAGTTTTTGAATTGCTTTGCTTAGTACTTAATTGAACTACAAACACATATTTTGTATTCCTCAATCAATCTGCCTAGCCTTTTCCCAACTATGTTGGGGTCGGCTCTTCCAGTCTAACCGGATGCAGCTGAATACCAGTACTTTACATGGAGCGACTTCCTATCTGATCTCCACAACCCAGTAACTGGGTAATACGATACCCCTTGGTAAGACTGGTTTTCAGACTTTCGGGCTTCTGACGACCCGTAACAACTGTCAAAGATTCACGAATGACAGCCAGGACCAACGGCTTAACGTGCTTTCCGAGGCACGGAGAAGTCTCAGTATGTAAAGATGGTCACCCATCCACGGACCACCCCGGCAATCGTAGCTTAACCTGATGGATCGACCCGTGCGGCTGTTATTACTTAGCCACGAGCTCCTCTATATTTTGTATACCTATAATATAAAATATGGTTGCATATTGTAATGGGTACTTCCCACACTTTTCTTTTAAAATAAATAGCAATCAAATTAAAATACGTAAATCAGACAGTACTTACCTACTTTCAAAAGTTTATTGTTCATGGAGAGAAATTCTAGTTTTAGTTTCGCGCCTCCTGGCACAGACATCTATATGCTTAAAAGGAGACTCCACCAACTGTATAATATACAACGTGTAATAATGAAATAAAACATTTTTGATTTTGATTTGATTTGATTTTGACTTTAAACTAGCTTCTGCCCGCGACTTCGTCCGCGTGAAATTTCTTGTTCCTTCGCATCGCCCGTCTGCGCTGTCTCTTCGTTTTCGCTTATGCGTTCTTTCTAACTTTTTATCGTGATGACAATCAACCTTGATTACGCAACTCTTTAGTTGAAAACTAAACTACTATTTTTCGAATCTACCCGTGGTTTGGTTGACTAATTTGAACAAAAAAAACGTTTTTTGTTCTTATAACAAATAAAATAACCGTATTGTAACTTAACTGTTACAATACGGTTAAAGTTAGACATAAAGCCTGGCGGACTTTTTAATGGGTAATAATGATGAGTACTATAAACATGTAGTACATTGTTTTATGTATTATCAATCGTTTTCGCAACACACGCCAAATAATGTTTTTATACGCAAATTTTGGACATCTTTTTTTTTTTTGAGGCGTGTCATACTCTTCTTCTGGGCCATGGTATTCCTTTTCGGACTTTCCCGCGACCAATTTTTTATTTGAATTTTTGATACCTTGGGTTGCATTATTGCAATTTTCGCAGGGATCTCTTTTAAAATGAAATACGTCGATGTTACTCGCTGACAGTGTAGCTTTCTATAGGTGAGAGAATTTTTCAAATCGGTTAAGTATTTTTCGAGTTTATCCATTACAAAAAAACATATAAAAATAAAATCTTTTCTTTTCATACGAGTAATATTAGTTTAGACTTGCGAACCGTGATTCAAACGGTTTTTACGATTTGCCAAAATACTGATATTTCTTTATTATATGTAATATACACATACTGGTATTCAGCTGCATCCGGTTAGACTGGAAGCTGACACCCAACATAGTTGGGAAAAGGCTAGGCAGATGATGAGGACACCTAAACGAAAATCGCATCTAAATCCGTTGCGTAGTTTAGAAGAACAATGCGGTCACACAGACAGACACGAGGAGCGACTTCAGTAATAGCCGTTACCTATATCAGAGGCCACTCCGATACCAAAACAATGGACATATCAGCTTGGCACCCAACTTGTCCATTTTTTTGGTATAAGCCGAGAGTAGAGTTGAAGAGCAGTCTCTTCGGCCTACTGTACTGCTGTCTTGTATTTTAAATAATTACATCAAGAATATATTCCTTTATTTATCTAATCATTGAAAAATATCAACTAGTAACGTTGCTGTATCTCACAAACATCACACACATTACTATGTGTGTGATGTTTGTGAGATACAGCAACGTTACTAGTTTACTCTCAAGTAACTTCTCCGTGGGTCCGAGACGTACTCGTCTCGGACCCACGGAGAAGTTACTTGAGAGTCGCGTCGTTAAGCTACGAGAGGAATTTGTCGACTTAAGCTAATTTTACTTTAACTCGTCCAACAACTTATAATAGAGTAACTTTTAGATTAATCTATTTTTCATCTGCATAACAGTACAACAATTTGAGAAACCTTAAGTAAGGCTACAAGTTATCTTTCTTTGCTTCTGAAAAAACCTTACTGACAGACAACGCATAGCCTAAACTGCTGGGTTTTGAATCATGAAATGTTGCACTAGAGTTCCTTATAGCAAAAGTGACCACTAAGGAAGGACTTTCGAAAATTCACCCCTAAAAGGGGTTCAACATGGAATGAGAGTTTGTATGGAAGTTCGTAATTTTGACGACGAGAAAACATATCGGACATACGTGACACGGCTTGTTTACTTAATACATCATCATTGTGTGTCGGGGACACAGGAAGTTGGTTGCAGGAGCGTCCGCACACAAGTAGTTGCCATGTTTCAGTCTCGACATTAGGTAGGTACTTTTTTATCCGAGTGACCCGCGGGTCGCTACTCCCGCTGATAAGCAGTAAATTGCTTTTCTTTCCATTTCTTAAATAACCGGCCCACCCCCTCGCTGGCCGGCACTTGCACCCCTGCTAAAAGATACGCTCGCATCTCGCAATATTCTTTTACAACTCCTAAGAAAAGTTTAATTACAAACCTGCTTAAAAAGGGCGAAGTCGCGTTATGTTCTAATTATTGTACCAACAATAAAAATACGCAAACGAGTGTATTATACAATTAGACACTTCTCCCCGATCGTTAAAAGGGAAATTTAAATGGAATTTTTATGTCCAGCAATTAAGGATAACGTCGGCGTACTAGACATTTTTGTAATTACAAAAATAAGATTCTTGAAATGTAGCGTGAAAAAGAATTAGGGCGAAGTTCGCGGAAAATACTTCGGACGCTACAAGCTGACAGATGAGATAAGTGAGAAATGTTAAAAACTTGTTTGCTATTTAAATTAATGTCGCAGGGCCATTTAAAACAAGAACATCCTTGTCTACTTGACGCTATGTACAGGTATTTTACTAATGTACCAAAATAAATGAGTTTTATTTCATCAATTACATAATAATATAGTTATAAACGTTATTAACTGAAATCCAGTGATATAAAATCGCACTGTGGACGTTGCATAAAAAATGTGTACTTAGGTATAAGGTCTTCACTCGGGGCATACGGGGCGTCGGTGTTGGTGTGTACATGAAGATGGAGAACGGTTAAGAAGCCCGAGGGAGTGTCGGATTTATCGCCGCAGCGGGCTGACGAGCGCCCGCGCCTCGCCGCGCCGCGCCGCTCCGCCCGCTCGCGCGCTGATTTATACCGCGCAATCTCGCAAAACTTACTTCACATTTAAATTTTCAAACTGTCTAAGCTGCTCTTAACGTCGACCATATTATCTCATTCGATCGCCTATAAATTTTATGAGCTGACTCGCCTTTGTCGCATTTTAGCTCTGACTTGAATTAATAGTCTGAAGGGACCGTATGCTCTTTGTTTTTATAGCTCCGCTTCAATTCAACTCAAAAATATATGACCGATCAATAAAAATGTACCGCCACTGACCTCTGTAAGGTCGACATCGGACAAATCATTTAATGTGGCCAGCCTACTTGTTACTTATAACTGTTTCGCGTGCCAGTATTAAGTAACTGTTATTGTGCTGGGATTTACGAAATGAACAAATCTTGGCGCCTGTTATGAATATCTAAAATAAATTTGTAATTCTCTGAGTGTGACGCCGATGTTTGTTGCCACAGCCGTCGAGCAAACACTCGTTCCGGTACCACGACACTGTACCCCCGTACCCTCGCGAGTGCGCGACAAGTTTTCGCCTAACCAGTTCACATTCCTGACGATAACACCCTTTGATTAAATCTCGTGGACAATCTTGGTACGGAGTCTATCGGCGCAACCCCTCTCATAATTTAGTTTGAAACTTTTTAATTAGCTTTATATTTGTGTTTGCAGATTGAGACTTCGTCTCTCAGTTAGTCATTCGGGTGACTGCGGTTTAGAAGTTACATTATTAATAATACTGTTAAAGATGTATTTACTTAATGTTATGTTCTGTAACCCTGATTTTCTTTAATGTTTTAACTTGACGATCAAATGGTTGGTTGCCAACTTTCTAGGATGGAATAGCATTAACGAGTACAGTAACTTTAAAATGTAGTATTAGTCGACTAGCTACCTAACTGCTTATTGACAAAAAGCGGGATATCATCATTTCGATTTGTTTTGGTCGGCTAGCAGATCGTGTATCAGTAAACTGATAATTTTATTGACATTTAAATGAATGTATTTTGTTTATCGATTAGTGTTCTATAGGTACAGAATCTTTTTAGTTTTGTAAACTCTATTTCCACTTTCTATTTTGTAAATTATGTATGAAAATACATTTACATTAACCCTCATATTCATAAAAGTTGCTTAAAGTTACGAGATAAAAAAAGAAAACAAGAGACTTTTAAACGTCAAAAATGTATCCAAAACAGACGTTAATCATTACTTCTTAAAGCAACGTTCATGAATAAGAGT
Source organism: Agrochola circellaris (assembly GCA_914767755.1). NCBI lineage: Eukaryota > Metazoa > Arthropoda > Insecta > Lepidoptera > Noctuidae > Agrochola > Agrochola circellaris. The sequence continues at coordinate 9,302,162 of OU611846.1, read as the reverse complement.
GTTAAAGTTCGACTTTTAAAGTTTGAGTAACATTGATCGTGATGTAATATTATAATATAGTAATTGAACGTAGGAAGATTAATAAACTTGAGAGTTAATAAATATCCCTAATTTTAATATTTTCTGTAGATATTAACTATATAACATTATGTCATGAATTCCGTTCATTTTTAAATTTTCTAGCCTGGGCAATAATAATTGACTACGTATCATTGAATCGAGGACCTTGTTTATAAAAAATCTCAGTAAGCTCAGTGTTGTGACGTAATATGCAAAAGGATGTGTTACATTTGTATGTGGAGCGGCTGAGTATCGTGTGTGGTTACCGTTGTCGGCGAGTGCATGACTTGAATCCGATGAGACCAAACTACATTTATCCGTCAACAAATATACCTGGCCTCTTGTCTTGTTACTTGCCGTAAATGTGATTTAAGACGTTCAACACAAATATTGGAATACGTCTTGTTGGTTTGTACCGCACTAATTAGATAGGCCTGGACTATATTCAAACTGAATATTAATGAACCAATACCAATTAGACGTTGTTGCTGAACTCAAATGTTCAGAGAGTCACCTAATACATTAATCAATGGAATCTTTATCTAGGGGTTCAGTGTAGAACACATAATTTAATATTAATTTTTGTCGTTCTGTGTTCAGTGCCACAGCGATTGTTTGTAAGTATTTATCGAAGGACGTGTTGAAGAACAAGAAAATTGTTTTTTTAATGTTAGTTACTTTGCATACTATTGCATAGAATCAAGTCAGACAGCTGTGCTGCTGGGGACTTTGATGTGTCACTTCTTCTTCCCAGCTAAAGCACTAGGAAATGGTGAAGAGCGGGCGTCTTGGGGGACTGTCTTATGTAATTTTGACGTTCAAAAAGTGGTGATTATCGGCATAATTTGAAATAAATGACTTTAGTTTTTTTTTTATTTGTTTTTTTTTCTAACTGGAAAAATTTCAGAATTATCTCCACAATTGTCTATTGGGTATTTCCAGCTCACATTTACGAAGAATGATGTCAAGCGATTTGTTAACCCAAAAACTAAATAGAGCCCCAGTTGACGAGAGGATTGCATATCAGTATCAGATGTATGTACTCACCTAATTCAATGTTTGTTCTCTTTAGGGCGAGTTTTGATGGTAACTTTCATAGCGCGTGTTTGACATACTAATTGAAAATACATGTTATTTAGTTATTTATAAATAAACCAACGATGTTTTAACTGTTTATTGCATTTTTCGTTAAATGGAAAATGTTAATTGGGAAAATTGTAGTATTAGGAAAGGGTTTAGGGCGTTCGGGGTAAAAATCCAGGCTAATAGTAATAATTAATAATCACAATTTGTCGGTATTTGAAAAAGCTCCGATAAGCTTTGTAAAGATTTATGAGGCAGGGTTCATCTAGATCTTATTGGTATAATTTGGTGGAAAATAAGTCTCCTGTTATGTTCATACTTTTCTGTTTCAAAGGCGTGCAGTTAGCTGCCGTCGGTTGCGCATGATTGAAGACGCTGTTTGTTTTTCTCATAGTAATCATAGATGTCTGTGGTTAACTAAGAAATTACCTATGTATGTGGAATTTAAAACGTCACATTGGTAACTATATCAAACATTTGAACCCATGTTGGTGTACAACATTCAAAACACCGAGCACATGTCCATGATTTATTTAACTTACCAAGGGTGCAGGGGTATCATTGCGGCATCATTTCATGCACGGCTGGCAGTGTTTGTAGAACGCATAACGCACTCTACTGCTACACTGATTTCTCTGTATGAGCAGCCCTTTGCTATACAACATATTTTCATTTAAATGTGATGATGCTGGTGACATGTAGGTACACTGTACAGATTTGAACTAACTACGTATCAAATAGCTGTTGTGGGTACCTTAAAATACCTTTGAGTCAAAGTTGTTTAAATGTCTTTCTTGTCATTCTAAAATGAATAACCTACCTATAACTAGATCTCATCATCATAATTTCAGCCCGGAATCACCCACTGCGGGGTATAGGGCTCCCCTTTTTTCTGCCATACTTCCCGGTTCCGTGCGTCCCTCATCCAGGTGTTTCCCACGACTTTGACGATATCATCAACCCAACGCGCTTTTTGACGGCCCTGATTTCTATCCCTATACCGATCTAGGTACTTAGTTGAAAATCAAAATCCAAAAGTCTTAATGAGTTTGGAGAAATATTACCTAAATTGTATGCAATTCCGGACATTCTGATTTTCTGATAATGAATTCTGTTTCAGAGAAAAATTCCCTCAAGGAGACGACACTGGAGAAGGAGAAATCTTACATTAAGATACCACACTTTTGTTGGCAATATGTTGCTTGTGTTGATATTTATCAATGATCGTAGCGATATCGACAGCACTATCAAAGATCTCCGGCGCCTAGTCTTGCACTTGCAGCAAACTCACATCTTCGCAACTTTGTACACTGTTATTGTTTTTATATTTTTATAACGAACGGTTTTAACGTGCACGTCTATCTATATTGTTCTCACATGTATAATTTCAACATGAATGATGTAACCAATATTTTGTAAAAATATTCAGATTTAAAAGAGTGTCCGTGGAGTTTCTTGCCTGTATCTTCTCCATAAGAACCTACTACGCTTTGGAATGGGCAACTAGCTTCATCTTTCTGACTGACCGACCCCTTGACAGTTCAAAAGTACCTGTAATTGGTTTATTTGAAATAAATGCTTTGAGTTTGAGTTTGTTCAAGTTTCGTGTATGTTTGATAGGTTTCCGTTTGATCACTATCTGTAGACAAAATAATGATCGACGTATAAGGTGCAGTTTAATACTTTCGACTCCACCCATTTTCATAGAACTCATACGCCATGCTGCCATACATATTGGAAGTGAACCCTCCGGGAGGGTTGCTGGCATTACGTTTGCGCTAAAGTTAACCATCGCGGACGGTCAACGGCATTAGGTTTAAAACCGTGTTATAAAACATTGTAAAACGGAGTAAAATTGTGTTTTCAGGGGGTCTTGTCGCTCGCTATACGTAGTTTCCAACCTTTTAATTTTTTGGGAATTTTTGTAACCGTGAACAAAACTTAAATAAAAAAATTAAATGCTTGGATTTGAAAACCAACGCATACACTAATAAATCTTGTTAAAATATAGGTACATCAATTTTTTATTTCACGGTTTATAATGCCGCATTCGCTAAGAACAACCTAAATTTAAAATGAGCCCTCCGCGAGGGCTCCCGGCATCCCATATGCTACTAGGTGAACCCACCAGGAGGGATCCCGGCACTGAACGTGTTAAGGTCTCTTAGTATTGCATTGAGATGGACGACAGCATTGAAAAAAAAAATTATATACTCGATGATACCATAAAAAAGTTTAAAATTATTCTGTCTATTTTACATTAGTAAGTCAACATTTTCCTGTCCTTATTCAAATTTATTAGTGGTCGGCGCAACATGTCTTTATCTCCCATACTTCTCTATTAGTTGTCATCTTGGTAGTCACCCCTTTTCTAGCCATATCATCTTTCACACAGCTCCATCCATATATAAATAAATTTATGCGTTCGTTATTATCCATGATTTCCTCATTTGCACGAAATAACAAGATAGCAGTTGTTGAAATATAAAATAGTTCTTTAAAACAAGATCAAAAAGGTGCGACATACTTCAAGATCAGCAGGACGTTCAAGCGTCTCATACCAAATGAAGCACAAACTCGAATCTTTTTTTTCAGGTATTAAGTACATTATACCTACATAAATAACAATTTACAGTACGAGCAATTAAGCATTCCCTGACTAAGTATTGGATGAAATTAATCGAAGTTCGGATTACGGCCACCGGGGCTTTAATCTGCTCAGACGGTATCAGGGCGCGGACTTGTTATCTGTTTAATGTCTGGTAAACAACGGGATCAAGGGATAAGGAACGTCCTTTCATACGGTACTGGCCCTCTGGCGTCTGGATTAGTGCGCCTTCCACTGACGAAGATTGCCGCTCACGTATTACATTTTACGCGAATGTGGCTCTGTATGTCTCTGTAAGATATAACAAGTTCACCATAAAATTGCTACTATTTTGCTTTAGTTACACAGAGTATTTCGTGAACCTAGCCAAGACGTTTGGTAGAATGCCCTCTGAACTCCGAAATCACGTTCGTATCGAAGTGCTGTTAGGTCTACCTAAACAATTAGAGAGTGGGGCTCAACAGGCTTCGGTGCGTAATCGCGCCGTACCCTAACAGTTGGAGAACTCGTAATTGTCCACCGGATGAGGCAGCGTCTCAATCGGTGTCGACTTAAGACTCCATGCAAATTCAATTTCGTGCCCAAGCCAACCTACACGTAAGGCCAACCGAACATATTATTGCTGGATTTATCTTTATTGCAGCCGTAGAACACTCCAACTAACTTCGACTGTCGAACTTGCGCCATTAGTGAAGACACCGAGATACAGGATTGTTTTGGTAGGGGTGGAGTTGTAAGTCTTATTGCTTTTAGTGCTAGCGTAGGGCCCGATTGTTTAATCTAAGGTGTTGTTTTGGGGTTGGATCTTGGATGGGTTCGTGTATTTTTTAAGGATGAGCTTCTGACGTATCTAGATCTAGATAAGGAAAGTAAGAATTTAAAATATATTCCAAAATATTACTGCAAGGATTATTTTTTGTTATTTCCCTACATAATTCAACTAAATTACAAAGATGTCACGGTACCTGCTTTTCCTTGCCCATCTTTATCTTCGAGTGCGTATACTTCACCGGTTTTTAATCCGAAATCGTCCGTATTATTAATATTGTACAAAAAGACAGGATGTTTACAGTGTTATTGTCAACTGAGATTCAATTTAAAATAAAATAGAGCGACAAAAAGTATGAGCGAGTGCGTCGAGTACTTCACTGTTATGACATAATACGCGCAATACCAAACCATAATACGGGAGACACACAAAAAGACATCGCTGCCGGCCTCGACAAAAGTAGACGTCACGAGCTAATCCACCCGTAAAATGTCCCAAATCGGTACAAAAAGCGGCCGACAAAAGTGTTGTTGTATAAACGTAAAATGAAATTTAATAAACATCGAACAATGGGACCGGTTGTAGATATTTCGTGAAGATAGTGAATGGGAGATAAGCTGGCAAAAGGTTTGCAGGCACCGCGTATGTTTGATGTCGCCTCTCATCGTCGGAGCGTGAACGGTTTAAGAGCAAAATTGCACGAACGCTAGTGGCATCTGTTAACTGAGCACTCCGCACAAATAGATACTTTTAATTTTGCAGATGGAATGCCATTGAACGACTGCTATTGAATCAAAAAATGTATTGAACAAGTACCCACTGTTCTAGATGGAAATATTTTAATATCTTATATAATCAAAAGAAAAGAGATCAAAGTAAAACAATAGGTAATTAAATTATTGATTTTTTATTATATTATTTACTGTCATAAAACTACCAAATTACTATTACTGCTACGACGTTTTCGTGGTAATAAATTATATAATGGGCAGGAAATATTTTTGGTTTAGGTACAATCATCATGATCATTGACATCTTTGTTCTGCCCACCGCTGAGTATAAGTTGCTATCATTTGTGCCACGCTTCCTTGGTCTATGTTGCAGTGAGAACCTATGCTAGTGTTTTGGTAACTAAACATAATTTGCCTGAAAGTGCGATTAGGTAGGGAGAGCCAATGATAAAAGCACTGGACCAGATAAACTAGTTCAGATTATTTTGCATGGTATATCGCATATAATTCGCGAAGTAGTGGGCAGAAGTGTTATCATACACCCACAATTATTATCGACTAGCTGCGACTCGCGGTTTCACCCGCATAAGTCTCGATCCCGTGGGAATATCCGGATAAAAAGTATCCTATGTCCTAAACCAGGTCATGGTGTACCCATGTGTAAAATTTCATCCAAATCCGTTCAGCCGTTTTAGCGTGAAAGCGTAACAAACAAATAAACAAACAAACTCACTTGCGCATTTATAATATACAATAAAATACATATATACAAGGTGGCATCGACGCGAAAACTGTTACCATGGATTCAGTATTCGTTGAAATTTTTCGTCGGTTATTATAAAAAAATCTGCTGTTCCATACATTTTGAACGCGTAGGTATTACACTTTTCTATGGAAAAGCAGTTTTTTTTTTAATAACCGACGGACGTTCTGATTCATGTACTGAATCCATGGTAACTGTTTTCGCGTCGATGCCACCTTGTATTAGAGTTAGGATTACCGATTATACCGTATTAGGTTAGTTTGATAATTTTACTGATAGTAGCTTATCAAGACTTAGTTCCGCCTTCAACCGACTATTGTTTTAAAATAATCATGATTTGTGAAGTTTTTTTTTACATCTATCGACTACCTACTTATGTGTTAAACAATGAATAAAGTTATATTATTTTATAACATATGCTTGCCTGTTTTTTTGTTTTTACTACCTACTACACAGAAATATGAAAGAGAAAGACCAAACCAATAGTTGAATCTGAAACCTTGAGAAGAAAAACAGCAATTTAATTGAATTAAGTACCTACGTGTTCAACAAGACATTTAACGGATACCTATAATGATAGCTGTAATCATTCTCTTTAGCAAATAAAATAATTAATTTCGTTCAAATCGCGCAATCATCCCAGAAGTGTATTAGGAGATAAGTATCAAACGTTTCTATTTAACTTCTCTCCCGGGCGGAAATTCCCCGAGCGCCATATTGAAATGTTTATAATTAAATTACATAAAGACGAAGAAAATTAATTTCACAGTGCGAAGTGGCGAGCGCGCCGCGCCTCGCTCGCACAAAAGCGGAAGCTGGGCTCAAAGGAGCCTGGCAGCCTCCGCTCGCGAATTTAATTTTCTAGATGTTTTTGGAAATTGCCGAGGAGTTGAATAATCACGTTATAACTTAACGGTATTAAATTTTATACGTTAAAGTGTTAATATTTCATTTTCAAGTTTAATTTAATTAATTCCAAAGTTAGGATTCGTTGGAATGGCGGCAGCGTGGATGGCTTTCGGTGATATTTCTGAAGATACTTATGACTTATTTATGTTGATGAAGTCATTGGCTGCCTTAATCATTAAATAAATAATGTTAGCTTATTAGTTCATTAAGATTGAAGAACTTAGCGAGTATACCTTAATTTGTTCTTTGAACGGACATGAAAATATTACCCACGTTTAGGATATATGCTTTGGCTAATGAGAAATTCAAGTTAGCAAAATGTAGGTAAGTGTAAGACTAATTAATTAGAAATACTGTAATATAAAAGACTTCCAACAAGTCTCTTCTATTACATGAACTAACATTATCTGAATCAGACATTTTTGTATCTTAAATCAGAGTTTTGTGATTTTCATACCACAGATAAGTAAATCCTATCTACTTGCATCTTTTTATTGAAAATACTGAAGTATTAAACTGATCGCAAATATCTCAAGACCCATCTCAACAGTGGCAGCCGTGTGTAGCGACTTCCGTGAGGCAGCAGTAGAGCGGCGCCTCGCGCGACGAAACAAATTGATGTACCTAAATAATTATTAATGCCTCACGAAATTTAATTGGAAAAGTTGAATTTGTATCGCGCTCACGGCGTAGGTGAGCGATTTGAGTCGCGACGCGCCTGCGACTGTTTACGAGATAATTAATCTCAAAGTATTTACTGCTTTAATCGAGGCACTCGCGCCTGATGGGGAGCGAATAACTCGCGTATGTAATAACGTTGCCTCCTATGTCGATACTTCTATCTACAACATTACATTGTGTATTTACTGGTAGTGTTTTAAGTTGTTATTTAATTATTATGTGCTTTTTTCTCAGTTTACTTGTCCCTCGCCTAAGTTATATCAACTACCTATTCTACGAGTACATAGACAAAAACCATCCGAGGATTTAATTATAACTCAAGAATAATCGGTTACAGTTACAGTACGACACAACTTAGATGTAGCATAAATTTGAAAATTTGCATGCATTCATTTCAATTTTAAGAATGTATTTGGTTATTTGACTGTATAAGTTATTGTGTTTGATATAACGCAACGCAATAACTTAAAGATAAGTAATAAAGATGGGTGATTTTGAAGGCGCACTCTGTTCGGATGGTGTTCGGTTTTTTCTGAATTTTGCCGATGCTACAGCTAAGTTGTGTCGTACTGTAGATAGATTTGTTATTGTCCCCAAGTGCCTATCTAAGCACACATAGTAAGTTCTACCCACTTCGGTCGTCTGCTACGAAAGTGGAAAGAAGACAATGCGCTATTCATAAAAAAAAATAAAGATTTATCTCCATGGCTACGCAAGCATACAGAATACTTATTCGCAAAATGTATACTAACGCCATACCTAATTCATCATAAAACATTTCAATCTTAACTTATAATTAAATACGAGAGAACCTATAAAAACCGCAACAAAGTTTCTTTTCAGCAATTTATTTAATCTATTCGACAACAGGTGGCGCTAGGAGCATAGTCTACGGCGGATTGCTACTAAGTTTTAGTTCTACGATTCACCGTAGCGCAGTGGCGCCACTCTTTAACTTCGTCACTGTGAGAATATGAATTATTTATTAAAATAGTAAGGTATTAATTCCATAGAATGATTGTGATAAAAAATATATATTTGTAAGTGAGATATGAATTCCATGAGCTAAAGTGAGAAATTAGTGTTGTGTAGCGGTAGTATCACGATCTGCCGATGTACTGGCACTCGACAGGTTTTGTTTGGCATGGCACAGCGCATGGGCCGTTTAAGCTAATTAACAATAGATCGAAACCGACTGCAGCAACAATGAAAAACGAAGAATAAATGTCAATTTCACAAACGACGAGGAGGGTTCGGCTTTAAATCGAATTCCGTATAATAATAGTACTGCGTTAGAGTTGAATGCACTCTTGATAGCGCGATAGTTTATTGTATTTTAAACGTTGTGATATTAGAATTTTTTGAACATCTAATGAACAATTTTATGGTTATGGGAGACTGGGCAAAAATGGTTTACTAACCGATAGAAATGTGGTTAGTAGAATATTGTTTAAGTACGACGAACCTATGAAGACAACGTTTTTTCTTTGAGAAAATGGAGATTAAGCTATGTAAGGGTTCAAATTTGGTTCTTTGGCCTCAGACCCTGACAGCAAGCAATTGATAAAATTTGTCAAACTTTTCTGTGGATACGAGAATATGGATACGAGGCTTTTGGCTAATTTGTAAAGTGGTATTGTTTTGTTTTTTTTTGTAATGTGCGTTTAGTTTGTGCAGAATAAACACTTTTTCTTTCTTTCTTTCTTTTTTAAATAATAAAAAAGGAAGGAAAATTGATATTTCCTTTCATTGAACCAATTTATTAAAAGATCTCAAAGAATATCGACATTCACTCATACATTTTCAAAACAAAAAGTATATCTAATGAATCTTAATTAATCACATAAATGTTGTCCAATCAAATCAGGTCAAAGTCACCTTTAATTAAAATAATTAAATATGTATTATCTTTTTATATTTTTTGCTCGTGTTGTATAATAAACAAATTCAATAGCGATAGCTTAATTAGAAAAAGCTTCTATTTTTGGTCCAATTTAATCGGGTTGATACGTCCCTATAAACAGGTGAGTATTAAAACAAAAAAAGATAGGCAACTTAAAGCTTCGTGCAGACCAGCGCGACGCGACACCGGCTATTGTTATACCGTCAAGTTTTCTTAGAAATTGTATTGTTCGAGTAGCGTCGCGGCGTCGCGTCGCGCTGGTCTGCACGAAGCTTAACTTCTTTTTGTTCCTTTTGCTCCATGCCTACTCTAGCCGGATTTCAATAATACTTAGTGAGAAATCAGATTTACTTATTAGTGGATTGAAAAAAAAAAAGGTAGGTATGACGACGCCATATTTTAGTCTGTTTATAATTTTAGTTAGGTTAGGTTCTTATATTTTAATTTTAATAGTTTTTTAGTTTAATTTAAGAAGTTTATCCAGTGTCTGTATTTTTATCCTCTTTAATAAGTAGTAGGTAAGTAGGTACCTAAGGATAGACGGTTCTCGAGCTATAAGCACGCAGTCAGACAGTCAGATAGACAATGCGTTTTATAATATTTAAAAGGCTAAGAATTATTTATGGGCAGCTGGTAATATGAAAACTTACCTCTGCCTATCTCCAGGTCCCAGGCAACCTATCTGTCAAATTTCATAACGATCAGTTCTATGGTTTAGGCGTGAAAGGTTACAGGGAGACGGACAGACAGAGTTAATTTCGCATTTATAATATTCTAATATCAAGCAATATTCTACTTCTAGTAGCAAACGACATCGCGGCAGGCCCAGACGGAGATGGCGGGATGAGCTGGACTGCTTTAATAAAGATTGATTCTTGGCAGCTCTAGACGAGAGGTGGAAAGAGAGTAGGGAGGCCTTTGCTCAGCAGTGGGACAATAAGGGCTAAAAAAAAAAATACAGGCTGCCATCCTGTATATATTTTTTGAAAGCTATTTAAAAAAATAACTGTTTTGCCATACATTTTGACCGCGTAGATATTGCAATTTTCTATGAAACAGCAGTTTTTTTTTTATAACCGACGAAAAAATTCAATGCAGGGGGGTTCAGAATCATGTACCTACTGAATCCATGGCATCAGTTTTCGCGTCGATGTCCCTGCCACCCTGTATATATATACCTATAGTCTGTAGTAAGGGAGTATGGATTATTCAGTAAGCAGTTACCCAATAGAGTGTTACAATAAGGAAACTTTAAGCGGGACTATATAATTAAAGTCCCAAATCCTTAAAACGAGAAAATGTCCGAGAGAATCGGATGGCATTTTTAAAAAGCTCGCCACCTCAAAATAAACCATGGGCTATTTAGTGTCGGAATAGAATCGGATGAGTCCCCTTGACCGTGGAGCCCGATAAGGATCTGCTCAGTGAATTCGTTCATGAGTCGGAATTGGTGAAAAATCTCATTGAGAAAACGAGTGCTAGGTTACTCGCATTAGCTTATACATGGGACAAATAGAGTTCGGGTGTAACTGAATGCAATGCACTCTAATGCATATGCATTTGACTATCTCAAATAAGTCCTTTATTTAAGCTAAGTTAGTGATACAACCATTGATGTATGATTTTCTAAATAAAACGTACGGAACATTAAAGTGTGATAAATGTAACAATCGGTTTGACAATTCGCACTCTAATTTCCTTAACGTCACTAAACAAAATATACACATTTTCAGTATATATATTGTGATCCCTTTCCAAAATAATCAAAACTTTAAACGCTTGTACTGAAAATGTGTATATTTTGTTTAGTGACGTTAAGGAAATTAGAGTGCGAATTGTTAATAATGTGAATTTAGTGTTAGAACTTTTTATGTATCTCATTGAGAACGTATCTCAGTTTGAAAGAATATTACGGAACCTTGACTACACTGAATATTACGGAACCGACTTTCCCTTTATAGTTATTTTTTTTATAGCTGAATGCTTTTCCTTCACCCGTTCTATCTGGAAAATAAATCACCTCAGGATAGGTAAGATATTAAATTCATGTTCGTATAAACCGTATGTAAAAGACTTCAATGAATATTGTCAGCTGTTTTGTAATTTCGTAAGTTAGAATTTATATGATCTGATACCCGGATTCAGTATAGCTTTATCTAAATTATCATTTAAAATTATGCTATGTGTTTAAAGGACACTTGGTTTTAGTTTACTGTAGATTAGGCAGAATACTTATAACAACAAAATCAACATTTATCAGGTATGTGTAATGTGAATGAAGATTTATCAACATCTCATCATATGCCTAGCTTTTTCCCAGTATTTTAAATGCAGCGACTGCCTCCACAACCAAGTTACTGGATAATACGAATGAAGATTTATATCATTTAATTTTCCAATTACATTTAATATGAAATACTCTAGCTCACAGTAAAAAAGTAAAAACCACTAATTAAGCAGGTACAATGAACAATAAAACTTTAGTGCTTATCAAGTTTTGCGAAACTGAACATAATTAAAGTGGACAGATGTATGTAAAGCGTTGTGAAGCAGCTGAAACATGTAAAGTAACATTAAAGTTAACACGGTCTAGTATGAGGAGAATAATTGCCGGCCGGGGGTGCTCGCACCAATGATTCGAGTATGAGGAACCGAGCCCTCCCTGGCTGACCACTGCCACCCCGTTGCCAGGCAACCACCCGCCGCCTAATCATCATAAACAGATAACCCGCCATCTTTGATAAAGCTCAACAATGTGATTTTTCTTATGATGTCGATGATCTTTGTTCCGAAAGCTAATGCTTGAAATTAAAGATGCAGATGATTTTAATGGTTTTATGAATGTATTTAAAAAAAATCTTGTTGGGTATTATTATACCTAGTGATTGTCATTATACAAGTATAACACAATTTCAAAGATTCAAGATTGCATGTATTCATACTTGGTAAACGAAATAATCTTGGAGTTATTAAATCATCGTGATTACAATGTTCTAATCGTAGGTCTACAAACTATATTATCGACTTTAATTATGTCAGTGTGACGAATATGAAACCAAAGGTGAACTTGATATCAAGCAAGCTAAATAATAATACTTTTGTGTTTGTGCTAAGAAAAACTCAAATATTCTCTTAAGTCAGTCAAAGCCAACGACATTTATAACGTAATGTAATCCTTTCAGTTGATCGTTTAACCCCCCATTTAAAGTTTAAGCCGTCTGAATATTTTACAAATTTCAAAGAGATGTCAATCGAGTGTTTTATTTTGCATAGGGTTTAGCGCAACGTCGCAGGGGTGCGCGCCTCGCGAGTACATTTCGATGTATGTCGTTTGTTTGTCGCGCCAGGGTAGCTCGCACCGCAGCCCTTGCACCCAAATATTGCACTTATTGTTGACAGAATATCAAATTACTTTTTGATTTTGTACAATATTGTGTGCTGTTCGAAAACCTCATCAACAAAGTAGGTACTGTTTTGTTTAGTATTGAATAAAATAAAATTATCAATGCAACTGTAATACTCGTATTAGCATATTGGACCAAGTTATCAATGAAGCGCTATTATGGGCTAAACTATGTTCATACCGACATGGGTAAAGCAATGAAAACATTTCCATTTAAAAGAAAAAGTGGTTGACGTTGAATCTAGTGCTATGAATTTTAATCTATTGATATCGAGCAATTTTCAAAGAGCAACCACCATGTCACAAAACGGTTTAAAAGCGGTAATGGATGCATGTCTTGTCAGCCATTGTCTTAGCTAGGGTAATCGCTTCCGTGAGAGAAAGGTCGGCGCGGGCGGCGGTGGTGCGGCGGCCAGCGATCGGCCGATCCGACAGTTTCAATTTGTATGCCGACCACCATCGGGCCCGAGTCGCCCACCCCGCACGTTCTCACGCAACATCTTCATTTAAACTAATTATTATTTTAGTTTTTAACAACTGACACATGTTCCGCTGCTAACAATTTATTGTAAATCGTCTGCCGTGACTTTAATACAAAGAGATTTAATCATGTGAGCATGTTGGAATTAATGAAATTGATATTTCATTAATGTGTTAAACTGAATGTAAAAGTTTCAACACTGTCTTGTATCGGTGCCATAATTACTGCAATTTGTTCAACTTTTTAAAGAAATTCTTGAACTGGTGGCGGTTGTTTCTCGAAGCAGTATTAAAAAGCAAAGTGGTTGGGTTAGTCGTATAAGGTGAAGTCATTACAGACCATTATCATCTATTCAAGGGAAGTTTTCACGTTCAGTGTATTTTGCGCCTCATCTGTGCTTAGTCTGGACTTGTCCTGGCGTTGAAACAAGAGCGGTTACCTTTTGAACGCGACCGAAAAAATATATAAAGTGAGTTAAGTCAGAAAATGAATGAACAAAAATTGCGCGTAGCAGGTGAGAGACGTGCCACCGCAGGCACGCTTCACCACCTACCTATTCAGGATGTGTCGGTTATGGTATCGATCTAATGATCCTATCCCGATTTGGCGGTACTTCGAAATACGACTTTTTGTCGTTTTTCTTGCATCCGATGTGGCTGTCCGCGAACGGGACGTCATATAACGGCGATAACAGGTCTTCAATGTTAAAATCATATTCATTTTCTATTTTTGTAGGATCATGTTTGTATGTCTTAAAGAGACGCAAGCAGTTATAATCACCTTTAGCTATTTAGTTACGGTATGCCGTTATTTAAATAGCGCGTATAATGAAAAACATTGAAGTCTTATAATATCCCTTTTACTTACCTAAGTATTAAATTTTTAATCCTTTTTATAGAAACCATAGGGCCAAATACAAAGCCTTGGGGCACGTCCGCCGCGACGTTTTAACAAAAGCTTTCGACTCCGTATGACATTCAAATAAGGTCCGTATTTTGGTTTGGATATTGCGTCATCTTTGCCTGAGTAATGAAGAAAGTACGCGAACACATACATAGTAACTACATAATTATACTCATGAATATACTTATTTATCAATTATTATTAACTGCAACATTTAATAATTACTATCATTTCATCGTAAAATATAAAAATCCTTAAACATAGTCCAGCAGCAAAGTAAGTATTAAAATAAACGAGTTGTTTATGCAAGCATTATAAGCGGTACATAAGTATATTGCGCGAATCACATTAGAAGCATTAAAATCCTCCTTGCATTCGTTAACAGCGACTGTGTATGGCAAAATATGTGCACCGACTCGCTCCTGCTATTCGCTCCGTATGATTTTCAGAAATGGCCACAGCTTATAGGCAGTAAGGATACAATATTTTTATGCGGTGCGTTTTTCCTTAGTGGTTGTTTTTACGACCATTACCGTATCTAAAGTAGGAAAATCGCTCGAGATGCTACATTCTAATGATGGCTCGCAAGTGAGCGCGTGCGCCGGTACTCTCCACGTCGTCAGGGTTGTCCAATGTGTGTCTTTACTTTACAAATGTATTTAATACCTGTAAAATATTTAAAACAAACTTTAAACTAATACAGCTGAAGCATGTAATGAAATGCTTAGATTTTGTTGAATAATTTGTTACAGTAATACGATTGTTTTTATTTAAGTCTGTTGATAACGTACAGATAATTGCAGGTCCATGAAAATCAAGCCATGTTGTTGTATTACGCGCGGTTTTTGTAAGTCAGTCTCCACTGTATTACGGATGACTGTGTCTATAAACTAAGTTTATAATTCATAATATCGCGCCAGTATTCCTCAAAGGATTAAGCAGAGTTGTACCTATAGTACACCCACACTTCGCCAGTTTTGTTTAATATACTTGTACTTAATAGGGGGCGAGCCTATTGCCATCAACGGGCACAAATCCAAACTCCGGGCTGCAGCTACTAAGAATTTCCAGATGGTAAAATCCATTAACATTTACCCGACTTGGGAATCGAACCCAGGACATCAGGCAAACTTTCGACCACTAGACAAATTGAGTATATAATTCCAGACACATTATAATCCACCCTAAATAAAAAGGTTAAATACGGCTGCTTAGGGTTAACATAAATCATTAGTTTAAAATAATGATTCACGTTAACCCTAGGCAACTCGCCACACCTTACAGATATAACACATACTACAAATGACTCTAGGTATCGAGAATGGAGAGGTATAAATCAATATTAATGCAACTATGTTTGTAGTCTGCGTCTACAGTAGTTAAGTACTCTACTGAAAGTTTGCAGAAAATAATGTTTTACATATCGTCATTGCGCGTGCAAAAGTCGCTATGTGTTATTTCGTGATTTTCGGTTTTTTATGCAGTTTGAATCGTTATTTCAATACACACATACTGTAAAAACAGCTAAGTGATAAATGCAAGATTTAAAGAGTTACGGGGTGTAGCTTTGTGACATTCATACATCGAAAGTTCCATTATAAACACGCTAAATATGTATTAAAGTAAAAGTAAATTATTTGAATACTCTGGGTATTTTTTGAGAAAATCAGTTTTTTGCGTCTCCTGTAAAGTGTGTAAAAACACATAGCGATTATGGAAAGCGCAGCGACGATATTTATTATTTATGTATGACCCGTCCCCGCGATTTACAAACAACTTAGATCTACTAAGTAATTTGCTAACTTGTTTAGCTTTTGTATTTTTAGTTTCTACTGACCGTTAAACAAAAACGTTGCCTTAGACATGTTGTGCAGGAATTCTGCAACCTATGATGATGGGCAAAGTAGTGGATAAAGCGTTGTTCGCCGAAGAAAGGAAAAAGAGAAAAAAAAAAAGAAAAAGTCCTGTTTGAGAATCATTCGCGAATGGACCAGAGTCACGAGTGCTGCTGCGCTGTTCTACTTCTCAAAAGACCAGGAGAAGTAATCGGAGTTATTGACCAACCTTCAGTTATTTCAGTGTCACCAGAAGAAAACGAATCATTAATCGGTGAGTCGATATTCAACTATGCATTAACAATAGAGTCTTGTATTTTTATTTTACTGTACTCGGAAAACAAACAGATGCAACAACAGACACCAGGTAGTTTCCACAGATTAAGTACCATAAGTACAACTAAATATTAAGTTAATGTAACAACAACCAAAACATATTTTAATGAAAAGAGAAGAAACAGTAACTTTAAAACTATAAAACAAGAATAATTACGTGTTTATTCTTACTCTTGGGAAATGTTATGATGACAGTTGTGCATATTTGGTGTTTCTAAGAGCCGTGCAAGTCTGACCAGATGCTCATCCGGTGAAACTTAGTAGAATAGTTAATGTTGTGGGGAAGTAGTTATGCATGTAGCCAGCTAAGTACAAGTAGCACATTTGCGTCAATAATATACCGAGATGTGAATTGATAAAAAATTGAAACGCACTTCGAGGCTGTCAACATCCACACATCACGAGCTGCCACTACCATATTTAAGAAAATAACTAGACCGACCACTATTCATAGTTTATGATTTGCGTCACTCACTGAGTTTATTAGATTAATCTATAAGGCAGCTGCGACTTGTCAATGTATTTTATTAGGACATGAATCGGCCATGTTCGTATAAATGTAATTATTTACAATCGTGGTTGGATTTTGATATGCGTCTTTCGCCATATTGACAACCAACTTAAGGAATTCCTATGTAAATCAATTCTATGTAGATCTTTATTTTTAAATATTACACATAGGCCACTATAATTACACGGGCAAAAGATTTCCATAAAATATTCTACTTGGACATATAAAATAAAATTAGCCGATGTTGGAAAACTGAACATAACAATTTATAGTAGGTAAATGGAAGCGTTTAGCGAGCTAATTTGAAGGAGTCGGCGGGAGTGTCGCAAGCGATGGCATCTTCACGGCTTACAATAGTAAACAAATGTGTCGCGCGGGCGCAATTACACCGGGCGGCGGCGCTGCGCGGGCGCTGCGCCTGCGCCGCGTCACGCCGACCGACGGCGAATCGCGCACATCACGCTTCGCTCCGGACTTATGCTAATGGCCACCGGACCGCGTAAATTGGAGTGAGTTTGCTGCAAAACAAAATGGGTCCGCCTCTTTATCTTATTACTGCAGCATTTGCCGTGACCGAGCCTCCTAACTATCTTCGGAAATGGGTTCTATGCTATTCACCGATGGCATATTTTCATACGTGTAAAAGGCGAGGAGTCCCGGTCGGACAGTAAACCCGCAGATTGGCGAAGTGAAACTCGAATACAAAAACTAACGCGGGAAGGAACGTGAAACCGATTAAAAGGCTGCATCACGATTTTGTATGCACTTTGCACTCATTCTATCCTGTGAGGAAAGTACCGGCTACTCTACCGATACATTGATTTTCTGTGTTTTGTATAGATTAGTCAAAGGCGCCTTGTAATTAAGGTGCTTTCGTTCTGTGATTATTCTTTAAGTTTATTTTCTTTTGTTTCAGTGAGTACAATCACATTGTATTCTCTTGTTTAAAGGAAGGTAAGGCAACGGTCAACATCGTTACTGCCGATTAACAGGCACAAAGAAATTCTGCTATGTTACCGATGTTTGTAGGATCCAATTTCAAAAATGTTATAAGCGCTAAATAGTGTAACTAATGCTGTGTTTTTTATAACCACACAGAATCCATCAAGTGGAAGTGAAGTAGCGTGATGATTGAATATTCATCCGTGGATCAACAATAATAGATCCCATCAGTGGCTGGTATGTGGCATCACATTTAATATAATAAGAGTTCAATACGTCTCACCGTGAAATGTGTCGATACAAAAACTTAACTAACTATAACTGCTAACGTGTGAATCGTATTAAAAAGCTGTTTAGTCATTCGACTTCATAAATAGGTGGCATTCGATTTGTCGTGATTAAATTTCGTCCATTAGGACACCGTTATATTGATCGGAGAATGTATTCGGATAATGTGTTTAATAATCCGGCAAATAGAATTTGGACGGTGATATCACTCGTCCGCACTGTTATCTGATATGTTGTTCGGTTGCAGGTGGTTGTTATGTAGTCCGACTAACTTCATGAATGTTCAAAATTCAAATTCAAAATATTTTATTTCACATAAACCTACATGGGCACTTGTAAAACGTCAGAAGCTAGGTGCACGGTTCCAATTGGTCGTTTCCTATGGAGAAGAGCCGGAAGAAAACTCGACGGTTACTTTTAAAAATAATTGGCTTTTACAATATTTTTATACAGTGTTAATAGGTATGGGAGGACAGTGCAGGTCTGTCAACAAGTACCAGGTAATTAACAAAATAGAAAATGGTCAACAAACCTATAGTCCACTAAGCCTACAGCGTTCTCACATTCACAAAATAATCTATATAAAAGATAAATAAATTAATATAATAACCTACATATTTTAAACGAAATGACATGATTGCTATTACAACTGTATCAAATCTTAATAATTATCATGTCGACAAAAACCACTAATAAAGAGTTGAAATTAAATTGTAGGTATATAATGTCAAATTATTAATAATAATAGGATGATTAGGTCAAGGAAGAAAGTAAAAAAAAAACATAGTAATTTGGGGGCAGATAAAATAGATTCTTAAATAATTTGCCGTTAATGAGGTACTAGGGAAGCCACATGTGCAGAAGGAATTATTGCCAAACTTCCTTTTCTTCAACGTAGTCTTTAATTTTATAATATGCTTTCTTGATAAGGACACGTTTGATGTGGGTTTTGAACTTCCCATCGCTAAGTTCTGTAACCGACTTTGGCAACTTGTTATAAAAGCGGATATTGTTTAGAAGAATTGACTTGCTTGTTTTAGTTAATCTAAATACTTACACATAGTAAACATTAAATTGTGATACCCAAATCACAATTTAATGTCTACTATGTGTGTATTTATATTTATGGAAATCGCTTCTTATTTTGAAAAGTCCTAAGTTTTGCGAACGTACAAAATAATTTCTAAGATATAAAGAGAAGGCAGAGTCAGTATATCAATTTCTTTGAATTTGTTTCTAAAGGATCCGCGAGGACCCATTTTATAGATCGTGCGGATTGCCCTCTTTTGTAGAATGAAAATTGAATCTACGTCAGCTGCCGATCCCCACAGCAAAACGCCATAAGACATAAAGCTTCGTGCAGACCAGCGCGACGCGACGCCGCGACGCGACTCGAACAATACAATTTCTAAGAAAACTTGACGGTATAACAATAACCGGTGTCGCGCCGCGCTGTCGCGTCGCGCTGGTCTACACGAAGCTTAATACTGTGGAAATAAGCAAAGTATATTAACCTAGCTGTGGCTATCAGATATCAGTCAACTGCCTTATTTTTGTTACTGTGTATATGAACTTAATCTACCTGAAAGAGTTCTAATGTGGGCGCCCCATTGCAATTTTGAATCTAAAGTCATTCCTTAAATGTTTCGTTATTGCATCTAGTTTTATACCATCAACATTTGGTAATGATAACCTAATACATTTAGTTTTGTTCGCATTAAGTAAAACATTATAGCTGCGAACCATTTCGAAAGAACAACCAGACTATCGTTGACATGTAAGACATCTGTATCTTTTCTGTCCATTTAAAAAATATGAAAAGTGTTGTCACCAAATAGAACTATATCCGATAAGTTAGTCACCATGTTGATTTCCGATTGCTATAGGTTCATTCTAAATTAGGGAAAACAAAAAGTCGCTCTTTGGCACCCTAAAATACCTACGACTTTTTTTGACGTAACGATTACCTACTTATTATATAAAGTAATGTACCATTTTCATCCATGATTTGCTCTTTATAATATGTAATTCACAAAAGAAAGTATAATAAATAAATTTAGCAACAAACTAAACAAATGCTCTAAGTGTATGTTCTATTGTTGCAAAATGGAGTCACTCCACTTACAATCGTTCATATTGAATGGCCGGAAATGTCCGCCTTGAAATTAGCGTGGAAACAAGAGAAAACCTTTAGAAGCAACTCCTTTATTATATTTAAAACGTTTTAAATTGAAGAAAGGTACTGAACCACCACTAATGTGTTTCACATGTTCGACGTATCTTTACATAAAAAGCTTTCGCATTTTTATGAAGTTATTGCTAATGTGGTCCAGGCAAATGTTTTAAAAGGAATTAATAAGACTTAAATTATTCAATTGAATGATTTATTGAATAAAGCTTAAATACGTTAAGTGTAAAAAGAGAGAGAGAGAGAGAGGTAAAGAGGATGCCCGATTAGGTGATCAATCAAACTGACGAATTCAGTCAATGGTTCACCTTACCTACAGTCAAACATTCAAAAAAATCTGTGATGGCGGATCATATTGGAATATTGGAGCCAATATCACCTACTCGTGGATTCACCGCGAACAAGAAATAAAAGTCGTCCGAGAATCCTATTACAAAACGCATTTCACATACAAATGCCTAATTTCGGGGTAAAGTACGCACATTATACAGGCGGGTTCGCATTTAAATTATTCCAGCGGATCGTTTATAGGCCATAACCGAATTTGGGAATTAGCTATAAAACAACATTTGATACGGGCGGGCGCGGGCGGTTTGCAATTTGAATGTTTCACCCGTTTCAGATCTCATTGGGTTGCGTGGCGCGTCCACCACGTTATCTATCGTCGCGGTGTTGTGCCGTAGACTTGCACTCTGCCACCCTCCACCACCTGCCCCAGATCCTCATTTATGACCACCATTAATATGAAGAAATTGTTGCTGTCTACCTAATGCCTCAGTAGGTAACAGCCCAATAACTGAGAATTTCCTGACAGGAAAACTGAATTAGTTTGCTTGAAATCGGAAGCAAATTTTTTTTTCTTTTAATATTTATTATTTTCTTTATTTACACTTCAAAGTCACAAACATCTGTGTAGCCCTGGCTCTTGTACTAGGAGTTCCTGTATCACAAGAGCCAAAATCACGGGACCTTTCGAGAATATCTACCCCACTTGCGACCACAAGACCAACGAGGAAATTAATATAAAATTATAGAACCAAGAAACTATGTTTTACAGCACTCACATGATAGATTATCTTCACACCCGATATCAATGTGTTTCCTATTACAGTTGCGCTTAGAAAACATACGATTTATATAATTCACGATTGACTGAACAATTACGTACCAATGTACATTAGAAGTGGGGCTTGTCACGTCAAAGAGTCGTCGTTAAGTAGGTACACGCCAATGGCTGCGGAGCCGTGTGAATAGCGAACCCTGGCATTAAGTGGAGCAAGCAATTTTGCAAATAAAACAATAATGATAGTGCCTGTAATGATGTTTCCTCTAATTTTATCTTCGTCGTGACCCACCCGCTGCAGCTGTGGGTAGATCTATCGTCTGATGTAATATACGAGTAAGTGGGAAATTCGCACCACTTGCATCTGAGTTTTCTGGACATGGCCCATGGTTTTTGAGGGGCAGTAAAACTATCAGATATGCTGTCATGAGGTTAGGATTCACCAAATTTAAATCTCGCACCGTCAGTACCCCCGTCACTTGTCCTTTTAAGGGTTCATTAGAAAACCAGACAGCAAATGCACCTTTTTGGCGCAGCCGTGAGGCACACACCATTACACTATTGTTAAAATATTATTTTCATTTTTTTATTTTGTTAATTGTGTGTCATGCACTGTGTCCAAATAAACGTTATTCTTTTTATTTTAGATTGTTTTTATTTTCAATCTCATATCATAGAAAAGTTGCGTAGGTGCTTAATAGTATATAAGTTCAGTTAAAAATTGCTGTTATTTTGCGTCGGGCCCTCGGGCGCCGTCAGTCGGACGCGCTGTCCGAGTGCCGTGTCCGTCAGTCCGTCGCGCCAGTTCTGCTCATTGCATTACATAATTGTGTTCCTGTACCTGCTTCAAACTATTTGGGAAATTGGAAGATTAACTATTAATTTTCTTCAAGTGATTTGTTTGTACATTTAGCTTGCTAAAGTTAAAGTTTAAAGGTAGTAGTTAGTTTTGGATATGAGATGTACGATCTCATCAATAACATTGTAAATTGTATCAATAATCGTGTGTAGTTTTACATAGTAGCAGTTAAGACCCTTCAAAATAAATCAACACGAAAATAAATTAATTTTGGTAACACGCGATGAAACAAACAATTTGGTTTTGAAATTGCTTTCTTGATAATTTCCAACGAGAACGTTTCTGCGGTTTTTATGTCAGTTACAATTATTAGATCTGTTATCAGTCATTGTTCCGACGGTTATCGTTAAAATGGATCAATCCAAAATAAGTGGAAGTTTGCACTGATGCGCTTATACCTACACCTACATTAATTGCTACGAGTAATAGGTAACTTAGTTAACCAATTTCCGAATAGGAGGTTCTATGTTCGTCTGCATGTTCCTTAATTTTTTTTAATGTTCTTTCATCAATATTTTCGTAAATTGTGGACCGATTTTGAAAAGGCTTTTTTCATTAGGTAGAGGAAGCTTGCGCGGTGGTCCCATAATTTTTTTTTTTCTTTGCGTGGTTAGTTTTTGAGTTAGTTTGAATAACAGGTATGTATTTTTCTCAATTAGTCTATGTGTATCATGTTGTTATAATTTCCTGTTACTGTTATTTACATAGCAGTTAGTGCTATACTAATTTGTGTGGGGTAGGTTTCACTTATTAGGTAATCAGTGAAAAATAAAAAGGAGGAATAGGTTGGTTATTTCTTTTTGTAAAAAAAAAATAGTATCGATTAGGAACATTTTTGATGTGTTAGATATATTATGTCCTACGAATATTACGTATCTAACTTGCATGACTTAAAAGTAGGTTGGCATTGAGAAATGATGCCGTACTCATCCGCCTCACCTTTGACCAATTATGTCAAAGGCGGGTCAGGGTCGGTTTCCAGTCTAATCTGATGCAGCTGAATGCTAGTATTAATGATGCCGTACTGTTCTCAACTAGTGCAATGGCGATGTGCGAAAAATCTGAAAAATTGAACAGTGAAACTCGTCGAGCCACAAGGAAATGATTTAATCATCACGATTTTAAATACTACGTACATCTAACAACAATTAGGCTAAGCGTATGCAGAGACGCAGCTGACGCAGCACAGCATAGTACAGATTTTGCAGGCTAGGGCAGGCGAGGCAGACATAGGCCGCGAGCGCATGCTGCGACGCAGCTACACAGACACATACGCGTCCCAGCTTGTACAAACAACAGACGGCTATGCTGCGTTACCTGCGTCTCAGTAAATAAACAAGTGAAACCTGCACGCGTCGCGCAGAAATCTGTGCCGGCTCTACGACGAGACGCAGAGTAGAACAGCCACATGTCAGCGCTGCGTGGACCTGCGTCACCTGCGTCTCAGCATGCGCTTAGCCTTATTGGGACCTGCAGAAAAGGGACAGGGTCTAGCTATGTTATGTGTTCTATCTCGTGCTTGCTTGGCTTCAGGCGCCCAGTGACGTTAACATCTCGAATACCCATTCTCAAAATGATTCTATAAAGTCTATCCCGTGTATTAAGACTGAAGATAAAATATTGTAAGTTTTATTATGACATAACCGGGGGCAATATTATCGCGCCCCGCTGGGATAAGTGAAGGCAACACGCACCGGAAGTGGGTACGTCCGGCGCCATGCATCGTTTCCTCTCGCCGACTGTCACTGCATCCGCTTCCGCTCCATCATGTCTTCTAGTCATGGAGGAACTGCGGCCCGCCCTCCTTCCTTCCAACATTTTCTACGCAGCGAGCTTTGATCACACGATTTATCTGCTTGTCAATACCAGGAAGAGGTCACGTGACTCTTATGACTGTAGGCTCGATTGGTTTCATGTGGACTTAATGTTATCATTTTGCTGGACATTTGATTATAATCTGTAGTGGAAACATTACTCCATCATGTTTGCAAACAAATAAAGACCTTTTTCCACGATTTTCTTAGCAGAGAAGATCCGAAATTGTCGATAGATAACATGATAACGATGGAAAATCAGAGTGATACATTGAGCGTGTTAGTGAAATGACAGGCGCGAAGATTAAATAATTTGATGAGCTACAGATAAGCTGATCGGGAGCGATGCTGGCCTCATCTCGCCGTGGGGTCCCGCCGAACATGTGGACAATCCTTCACGCTCATGTGTGCTCACCCTTTTTTTGGCGAGGGGTAAATTGTGAGAAACGTGTGGATATATTCATTGTTTTTTTTTCGTTTTTACTACCTTGATATAGTTCTAATCAGTTAAAAATGTTTTTTTTTTTGCTGGAAAAGTTGATCTCTTCAGATTGTTTGTCCTATTTTGGAAAAACTACTGAGTCAATTATTACGTGTTAGTTTAATAGATTCAAATAATATTCAACATTTTGATGTACTATGTAAGTACGACTAAGAATTATAAGCATTGTAAGACATATAGTCATCTCTTATAATGCTTACATTTGTCACATCTACGTTAGGATCATTGTGTCGTTGATTAGAGTCCACATGTATGGGGTGCGGGGAAGAGACCGTGAAATTGTCTGCTCACTTTTGTAAATATAATTTCGGCGACAAAAGGCCTATAAATGATATACTCAGGGTCACAGTGCAAGTGTGTCGCGCATCTCCTTACATGATTAAAAAATATCTCCCCTTTATGCATTTTGGGTGATAAGCCCATAAGAAACCGGTAAGTACCTTACTAAGTATATAACTTTATTTATAGGTACTATGTAGATACATATGTATCTAATTTTCAATATTATGTCATTCCTATGTATAGGTGAGCTACTAAATGTAAAAAAATATTGAAAATGTCCAAACAACCAAAACAACAACCATTATCTAACAGGATACTAACGATTTACCTACTTCTACTGACGCTTGTACAAGAAAAACTAGACGTTATCGATATTAAAAACACGCGTTATCAATATTGAAAGCCAAGGAATAAATCCATTTGATTAATTGCAGTTTATATTGCACGTTGCTTCAAATGCGCGCAATCGTTCTATTAGTAGAAAGTTTTATTGAATCAACACATTAAGTCGTGACTAATGAAATCACAGAACAAATAAAATTAAAATGTAAATAGTGTGACGTAGAAATGCTAATAATAAATTTCTCCATTTTAATAACTGTAACTGTGCGAGGGGAACTTCTGGCCTGTTAAGTCAATATAACACTTCCATTACTCCAAATTAAATTCCTCGGGGAGAGAAATGAAGTTTTTATTCTGCGCAGTGAAAGGCCCGGAAGACAACTGGCCATGCAATAACGGATATTTGCTACATGTTGTACAGAATATCTAGGTACTTTATGTCATTAGATAAAAATTCACGATTTATATAGGTAAAATTTAAAATGTCAAGATTTGCTGGGATCATGTTTTAGATACACACATAGATAAAAGTTTAGTTTTTTTTTTGTTATGCATAGATTTTTCAGTGCTTAGTAACAACAAACCAAAATCCTCAAAACACTTTTCTTATTAATATCATGCCAGGCAATCTACTTAGCTTACAAATAGCCGTGAACAAAGGCGCACTTGTGTTTTACTTAATTTCAATAAGCCGTTTATAGAGTGCTATAGTGTGCAGCGCGGGTGTGATGTGTATTAATATTTTACGGAATTAATCATTATAATCCTTCTGGCAAACAAGTCGCCCTCGGGAGCGCGAACAATATAATGAAGTTGTCATTTTTTAGACGACACGGGGGAGGCTGGAGGAAATCCAAATTGAATCATGCGGCGAGGGAATTGTGCTATTATGTTATTAAACAGACGAGGGCAGGACCCCGAGCCCGAATTTTTTTGCGAGGAGGGCGTCTCAAAGCCAGTTGTCTCGAAACAGTTTTTACAATAGAGTTATGATATAATTTGACAACACTGGTGCGAACAGCCGTGCAGTGGAGTCTGAAGTGCAAATACATTTTGTAATGTATTGCAGATTTTGAAGTAGGTACTGATTTAAAATTATTTCATTTAAAATCAGTTCTGCAAAATCAAAATAATTAATTTCAATAATAATAATAAATGATGATTTATAGTATCCTAAACTATTAAATGCGCAATATTTGTATTTATATATATATAAATTTGTAATCACGTTCTCGAAAACGGCTCTAAGGATTTCGATGAAAGTTGCATTATAGGGGTTTACGGGGGCGAAAAATCGATCAAGCTAGGTCTCATATCTGGTAAAATTCGTTTTCTCCGTATTTTCACCAGAGTAGAGCTTGATCGCCCTAAATTTAGATGGCTACCTTAGAATAATTGACAATAATTGACAAACATGGCAGCAAGGAATTAGTAAGTACTTACTATCACGGCAGCATGGAATTAGAACTATGAACTATCCTATACTATTAAATGAGCATTCTCTATTTTCACCAGAGCAGAGCTCGATCGCCCAGATACTATGATTTAAAGCGAGTATAGGTGATCTTCTTTTATATCAAATTGGTCCGACACAAATTAGACCAACCTGACAATAATTACTATTGTCAGTTTGTTCGAGATAATGTTTAGGTATCTACTTTGATCAAGCTTAGCAATTCGGAAACATATCTTCCAGAAGAAAGGCTTACAGAAGATTTCAGCGAGGCCGGATGCCGTTTGGGGTACGTCAGACTCAAACCATTTATTTCAATTTAACCATTTTCAGGCACTTTTGAATTGTTAAAGGAGTCAGAAAGGTGAAGCTAGTTAGAGCCCATTCCAAAGCGTTGCAGGTAACTTTGGAGAAGAACTTTTTGCTCCCTATATTACAGAGCCCAAAGACAGGTTTTCAATCAGTTTGTCCTACCTGTTATGTCTTATGGAGCCGAGACTTGGGTACCATCAAAGAAGTTCATATCTAACCAGTTTCAAAACAAAAAAAAACCCGTGAACACGATGACCACATCTGTTACCGGCCCGGTGATACAGCCGCTGAGCGCTGCTAGCAAGAATAGTCCTTACGGTGGTTAGATATGAACTTCTTCGATGGTACCTTCTTACGATAAGGCTGATCCTCAAATTCAAAGTAGCTCATCGAGCTATGGAAAGAGCATTCCTTGGTGATGATGATAAACACTAAAAGTAATTATACTTTCAATAGCAACTATAATAGAAATAGAGTTTTGATACATAATATGGACTCATCGTCTCATTTTTTTTTTTTTCAGTTTACCTTCGTCAAGTACGAAAACTCAAATGTCTTTCAGCATAGTTTATTTTATTTACACAATGATATTATTTAATGACACACAATATTGTCCTTACTTCTAACTTCAAACATATCGTATACTTATATACATAAGTATAAACGTTCTTTTGCTACCATTCTAAGTGAATAATTGTATTCAGTTTTTGAGAAATAAATGTCTTAAACCATATAACTAGACTAGTCGACATAGCTCACAGAACAGACCAGCTGATGTCGCAATCGGCTATATCAGCCGTAAGCAATGGCCGTTGGGGAAGATGGTTTCTTGACTGGACACCGTGAATCGGAAAACGTAGGGTAGGAAGCACTCAGGATAGGTAGGGCGACGGTCGTCGTAGAAAGGCTGGTAACATCTGGATGAGAATAGCCGATGTCTGTTACTTGTACATAGGCTGATGACGATAAAACGCTTTTAAAGGAGATAGTTTTTTTTTGTTCGGCGATTAGGCCCACTAAAAAGTGTGGCGTCTATTATTGAAAGGCATGTTGATTTGTTCCATATGATCTCTAGATTACAGTGGTAGTAATAATTTTACTTCGTCTAACGGGAATATCGAGAAATACGACCATAACCTAAAAAAACACTCTAAAAGAGCTATTGTTTAGTGAGTAGGATGGCTTCACCTGTATTATTATTTACAAATTTAAATAGTAGGAATAAAGGGTATTTTTAACGGTTAATATTTATATATCAGTCAAATATATATATATTATTTATTTCAGATCAAGATCCATAAGTTGTTAGTACAGCTCTTAACCTAATGTTACTAAAAAACCACACTCTATACACAAAATTGAAACGACTGACACCTACGTGTGCAGCCGTATCCAGTGAGCCAGCATGGGGTTGTTCCACCTATCACACAATATACTCAGGATGATGTGGGAGCTAGCACGTATTATACCGAGAAGGGAAGCGCACCGTTTCCCTATAATGGCATGAAAACCATCAACCCTGGCCTCAGTGAACATCCCGGAAG
This sequence comes from Agrochola circellaris, assembly GCA_914767755.1. Taxonomy (NCBI): domain Eukaryota; kingdom Metazoa; phylum Arthropoda; class Insecta; order Lepidoptera; family Noctuidae; genus Agrochola; species Agrochola circellaris. The sequence continues at coordinate 9,273,597 of OU611846.1, read as the reverse complement.
AGCTGCAGGCGTAGTAGACCCAATAGCATCCTGAAAACAAAAAATGAAATAAAAAATTACACAATATATAACAAAGCATTTTTATTACTGTAAGTATAACAATTTCAAAGCCTTAGAAGTAGATACTATTTCATCTAAAAACGGTGCAGGTCGCTCCACCTCTCATCTTGATACCGTGTCCAAGATAAAGATACTTAAATACCGCACGCTCAACATTACATGTGCACAACAGCCATAAATACCAACGTCTACCCACCAATCAGTTGCAACAGTAGCTCTAGAGCAGCTCTAGTGTTATAAATTGATGTTCTAGGCACTTACGTAATGCACCTGAAAAAAAAGAAGATTTGTGGTAGAAAATAGCGTATTCTAATTAATATTCTTATTGTTCTCTTTGATGTGCTGGAATCCATTGTAAAATAATTTTCTTTTCAGCAGAGTCAACAGGCACAGTATGCGAGGCAGGGGCAAGAACAGCAGACAGGGGGCACAAAAATATATTTTCAATCAATTGAATCATATTCTTTGTTTTAGATTTATTATAGGTAGGGACACGTGTTTTTATTTTCATGGCAGAGTGAGCAATCCAATAAGAGGTTTTCAGTTCTTTCAATAACATCTTATACATATGCTTACTACTTCTATAAAAAATTGAAACAAAGCAATAATATATTTTCCGATTTGATACATTTTAATATAATAAGCCAAAAACAAATAAGAACTCTTATAACTCTATATACATACATACCTAATGTATAAAATGTACTTATCTCCTTATATCACAGTCCAAAGAGCTGAGACTGAAATGAAAGCTTTTATCCATATGTCAGAAGAGTACTTACAGCGGCTTATTGTCACCCCCGCTAGAGAATTTGATAAAGCGTGTGCGAATATTAACAAAAGGAATATCTTGTTAAATTGATATTGCATGTTTTGCCAAGTGAAATTAAACCTTAAATCGTTATTTTTGTTCTGATAAAGGATGTATAATTGACTGCACGAAGTTTAACAGTTACACCGTTTCACCGTAAGGGGCGTGAAATTGTCTCCGTTGGAAAGCGTATAATTCAAAGGGGAAGATTAAAATATTATCCATGTTAAGTAAATATTCAAATGAATATTTTCCGTGTTAGACAACAATGGGTGCCTGCAAGGGGGAAGGTGGCGTAATTTGATAGATACCTATCTACAAAACGGTCTCTTCGTTAAGGGACCTCCCTGTTATTATAAATTATAAGCGCGATTTGGGAATTCTCTGGAATTAAACGGTTCTCGGAAAAGGAGGCGGGGTGATTCAGAACATTTGTTGTTTAATGTCTATTAAAAGGTTAATTATGTTGTTATTAATTTTAATAATAAGCAAATGAGGCTTAGGTATTTCAGTTTTTACGTAGCTGTGATGATCACATTTCATGTAGATATTAGGTACCGATGTGAAAAGGCAATAAGTTGCAAAAATTACATGCACTTTAAGTTGAGAAACTTGTTAAACTAATAGCATGCATAGTCGATATTGAAACATGATTAGAAGATGACGTGACGATGTCCCAGACTAAGGAAGAACGAGTTTACTGCCTTGATTACAGGTATCGAGTATGTACTTACTGTGGGAAAATGAAGCACTCGTCCGGTATACAATCATACCTAATTACTTTGTTTATCTGGTCCCTAATATGGAAAAATACTATATATATGTTTTTCAAGGTGCGGAATTCTAGGTGTTCGACTGGCAATAGAGAGGTTAAAAAAAAAAATAGGGGCAAAGGAAACAAGAAATTATCAAGGTCTTTTCGAAAATCAAATAATTATCGGAGGGAATCATGACATTAATTCAGTTTTCTTAACTCCAATGGTGTATGAAAAAAACACAGCGCCTTAATTAATCTTACTTCATGTATTTGAACAACCATAGTTGCGAGATAATTGATGTAGTGAATGAAAGTGAGTGTATTTTGCGACAATGTGTCATCTAAATTATACACTTGCACCCTAGAATGGGGTGGTCCGATCCGTTGGGACCTCGGAACAGTTCGGGAGCTGCCGGTTCTATTGTTATTATAAAATGCCTTATAACTGTGTAACGGTACAGGAGGCCCATTAGACTTAAGAATAATATTAAAGCCTATAAACTTCGGATAGGAATTGGACAAAAACAGAAAGTAAGAACCTGCTACTCTCACTGATGCGCGGTTGAGTGTTCCTACAGGCTTTCTGGTTCTGTAGTATGAATTAAATATTTTGTATTATCCTGATATACCGACCCAAAAAATGGCTTTGTTTTCCATAATGATGAAACATTATTTTGAAGGTCAAAGTTAGTCTTCTTTCTTTGTCGTGTGGTTAGTGACTAACTTGGTGTCAGAGTTTTTACACCGCCGATGAGTCTCCGACTTGGCTTCACTGTCGGGAAATATCTCTCAGGCACGCCGGTTTCCTCACGATGTTTTCCTTCGCCAGTTTTGAAGAAGTGATAATTCTACAATACGCTCATAAATCCAAAAAGTCAGGGATGCGTGCTTTGGGTTCCAACTCGAGACCTATGACTTGGCTATTCGACGGTCACACCACATAAAGTCAGAAAATACTAGAGATTTTAAAATGTTATCTAAATATTTAGTTGATGATAGTATGAAGATTTGATGATGAAATACCTATAATAAAAGTAGGAATCTTAATAATTTTATTACGGTATAATTTTTTCAAGTGATAATATTGAAGTAGGTTAGCAACCTTTTGTCATTTGCTGGTGAGCACACATTGCGAGGGTGTCGTTAATATGTTTATTTTAATACGCGTGTCATGTATAATACGGAATTTATTATGGCCCCGACCCTCGCTCGGATTAATGCGATACGGAAGATTTGAACGAGGAGCATTCACTTAGATTGGTGTGTTCAGCAGAGCTTTTAGGGTTCCGTAGCAAAATGTTAAAAAGTGAACTTGTCGTTCTGTCATAGCTGCTTAGGTATTACAGCATCTACCTATTGATATTATCTACATGGAACTGCATACCTTTATGTTTAAACATCCAAATTAATATTATAAATGCGAAAGTAAGTTTGTTTGTTACGCTTTCATGCTGAAACGGCTAAACGGATTTGGATGAAATTTGGCACATGGGTAGACCATGACGTGGAGAAGGACATAGGCTACTTGTCATCCTGGATCGCAGACGAAGTCGCGGGCAACAGTAATTTCAGTGTTACAAAAGGAATCGGATGTTGAAATAAACTAGGATTAAGTACCTACTAGATAAAGTTTACAAAAGCTTTACAGCAATAGGTTTTAAAATATCATAAATTCAAGTAATCATTTAATACAATAAGAATGTCAAATAATATATTATTATATTTAAACCAAGTCAATCTCATCATCATCATCTGTCTAACCTTTGCCTAACTACGTTGGGGTCTGCTTCCAGTCTGAGTGGATGCAGCGGAATGCCAGTACTTTACATGGAGTGACTGCCTATCTGACCTCCACAACCCAGTTACTGTTACGATACCTTTTGGATACTAAGCTAAGCCAAGCCAGGTCAAGCTAGTAGAAATAAAAAATTACAATAATCCAATGAGAAATGTCAAATCTTTATCTCTATCTCGTAAATTAAATATTATTAAACAAAGTCGCTTGTCCTGTTTGTCAGAATGTCCACGTTGTTTTACTAAAATACGTAACGAATTTTTATGATGTTTTCAACATTATTTAGAGAATGTATTCTGGAAGGTTTATTTAAACAATAATTTTAAATTAAACGTAAACGTAGTACTGAAATTTGACGTTTTGTCAAGTCGTGAAAATGGCACGTTTTTAGCGCTTATTTGGTGTGCGCTGACTAAACCGTAACAGTTAGATAAAATATGTTTTTCTAGATTGTATATCTTAACAAAATAGAACAGAAAAGTCCGCGATAGCATATTTCTATTTTCTAAGGATGACCCGCAGTAAGTAACCATTTCTATCTATCAGGATTTCATTAAAAAAAAAAAAAAAAAAACGAAACTATTTTGACCATTAGGTATATAATTAATCCTTATCCGATAAAATATCCCTGGACATCATATGATTTAAACGAATACAATAGAAGAATCACAGATTTAAAATTACGCGCAGAAAAATAATTATAGCTAACGCCATGACTGATAGGGGTTAATGACCTTGCAGCGGCTAGTAAGGAACTGCGATTATTGAAATTAATTGAAATTAATTTAAGAATTTAAGTAATAAAGTTTGATGACACTTTGGTTGAGGCTGAAAAACATCAATAGTATTTGGTCGTGCAAACTCCACAAATGAAGAAGGACTCACAAAGTTTTTCATAAATGTCGGGACCATAGACAAATAGACCATTTTTGTTTTTTTTTATTTTAAGGTCCGTTCACACGGCGAGGATCAGAACGATATTTTGTCTGTATTATTTGGGATCATCCGGCAGTTTCTTGGCAGTTCCATACTGTTTGTTTTTAACCGTATGAACATTGGGATGTTGACGTGTGATCCTAACTTTTTACCGTAAATCATCATAATGACAGCGCCGTGTGAATGGCCGCCATTGATGTGCGAAAGCGGATATCTCATTTGAAACTTTTTTTTTGTATCTTCCATCAACTGTAATACAAATTAAGGTAAAGAACATAAGACATCAATTAAAAAAAGCATTCATTATTATTTAGGTAATAATAATTATGTTAAATATTGTGACATACATTTTTTTAAGTGTAAATTACAAAATGATTCGACGGACATAAGTATATATTATTGAGTTACCTGCGACACCTACCGGATTCCTTTCTTTTTTCTATCTTCAATACGTTCGATGTACAAAAATATTTATGCAAGAAAATAATAAATCTACATATTTTTAATAAAATAAGCGATAGACATAATTTTAATACTAGAAATAAAGATAAAATAGATCAACCATTTTTCAGATTATCTAAAGTATCTTCATCTTTTATGGGGTACTGTGTTAAATGTTACAATAAAATACCTTGTGATATATTACAATTAAATGAAAGAAAATTTAAAACTCATATTAAAAGTACACTTTGTAAACAAGCATATTACAAATTAGAGGATTATATCCAAGATAAGAATGCTTGGAAACATGCTGGTCCTGCTCCATAGGATAATCTAGAATCTAGACAAAATCAAACTGGTTGCTAATTTAAGTTGTATGAATTATTATTTTTAGTATATGACATTGATTTTACTTTCTGTGATTACTTCCTCACACACTGACTTATTGTAAAATTTTAAGAAAACCGTCTACTTTTACAATGTTTGTAAATATGTGAGAACCATGCATCTATCACATAAGTAATTAATTTATCTTTCGTTGCTTTATTTTTATTAATTCTTCTTTTTACCTATTGTGGTAACGTATTTTTTTTTTTTTTTTTAGTTGCATTTTCTTCACATATAATTATGTAACTAATGTACGTGCATATGCAAAATATTGTAACACATTTTAAAAGAGTAACGGTGGAGTTTCTTGCCCATTCTTCTCCATACGAAAACTACCTTTTGGAAGGGGCGACTAGAATCAATTCAATTTTTTTGTAAACTTTGACGTTCAAAAGTGCCTTACAGGGGCCTATTTGAAATAAATGATTTGACTTTGACTTTTGAATAATTGTGGTTATTTTTATTTTATAAAGATGTGATACAGAATATATCAGAGATAGGCGTAGCCAGAATTAGTTTGGGGGATTGAATGTTATGTAACTTAAAATGACGTGTAAAAAAACCACAATATTAATAAATAATAATTAAACCCCAAAAAAAAACAAACAACAAAGATTTGAAAATTATGTCATATTATGTACTATCTGCGATTAAAAAACGAACTTTAGCTATGAAAGGTTTAGGTACTGAGCGTTCTGTATTTACACCTTTGGAAAATATAAAAAATGAAAATCACTATATTTTTTGCAAAACTTTAAAAATAATTGTTTAACAAAATATTGCCTGCTAATTGCAAAAAACGTAAAGGTGTGTCCAAATATTGAGCGGCAAGAGCACGGCAGCAAGACGCGGCGTTTGCAAGACACATTTCTGCCGCGCTCTAGTTAGGACCAAACCAACGAATGTTTGCGCGGCAGTACTGCGCGGCACATCCGACACACGCCGCGCACTTCGGTTGGCAATATCAATTTGCCTAGCCTACGTCTGCAGAAATACGTCCAGACACAATTAGTGACGAATGTTTCTTTAAAACGTTTGTGCGCGGCAGGAAGACAGAAGCGTTCGCGGGCGGCAGTCGTCCAAACACAGTGCAGCAGGCATTTAGAGAATTTATTCCGGAAGGTTTCTGTGTATCATTTAACTTAGATATAGCACAGAAATCTCGATGTTTTGATATGTCGCCACATCAGTACATTGCACCCGTGCGAAGCAGGGGCGGGTCGCTAGGAAATATTAAAAGAATAAAAAAAGCATGCAAAAATACTATTTAGTAAATAAAACAACTAACAATTATAATTTTAATTTCAAATATTCGTCAAAAGTGTAAAGCGCTTTCTTGACCAGCCCAGGCGAGGCCTCAGGCGAGTCTTGAAACTCACAACAACATTAAAAGGGTGGGTTCAATACCTCAGCTTTTTAAAACAATCGGCATTTGTAGTATTCTTCACTTTAGATCTTATTTAAAGGATCAGTCGCTACGGATGTACAATGATTTATAGCTACTAATAACGGGAAAAACTGGCTATAATCTATTTTGATTTGTAAACAAATCGGTTGAAGAAAAAACCATAAAACACCCCACACAAAGCATTTTTGTGTAAACATAATAAACATAAAAAAAACGTTATATCTGTTGTTTTAACTCATTTCGAAAGTCATTCATTACGTGCATTGTATTGGTCCGATTGTATTGTTACTATTAAAAGATTTTATTACTTACCGTCTCTAGGAACCCTACGCAACCCAGTGCTTCTCAATATTCGTAGTCCTAATAATTACAAAGCGCAGAGCCTTGGGCCTACTGTAGACAACTTTCCAATGCTGCACTTATTCTATGCATTGGAAAAACGAATAACTTGGGGGATGAAAGATATGTGATTGAATACAATGTATGACCTATACTTAAACTGTGTTATGTTACTCATAGCTATAGAACCCGTCAGCCTCTATAGTATCTGCATTCCCATACGACTAAAAATATAAGTTTCATTGCTTAGGTAACGCGACGCAGCAAAATGAGAAAGGCTTTTTCAAATTTTTGTACAGTTACGAAAAATTACAAAAAGCAAATATTAGAAGTATTTCACAGAAACAACGAAACCGCATTTTAATCATTCATTAATAATATGTAATCAACCTGTTGAATACTAAAAAGTACAAAATAAAATATAAGTAAAAAAAAACTTTTTTTGAACTTTATTATATATAATAGAAGCTTGAGGTGTGAACGTCCTTCTTACACTTAAAGATAAGCCTCAAGCTTTAAAGTAAAGAAAATATTAAAGTTCTCTGTTTACGTAAGTGTTATTTAGTATTATAAAGTTCAAAAAAAGGTTATTATTACTTATATTTTATTTTGTACTTTTTAGCATTAGAATTTGCTAAAATATCAGTTCTATCACCTTCACTTGTAAGGTACTTGTCAAGACAAATGCAACGAGTCCAACACAACACGGCTACCTTGTGAAGTTGAGGTGTTCCTGTGGCTACCTTCCGGCACTATCATCAGACCCTAGACCACACTTTGGGCTATAGTTTTTGTCAAGAAAAAATTAACGACCCCAAACACATCAGGGCTATCTTATTTAGTTGAGGAGGAGTTCCTGTGGCCACCTTCTGGCTCCACCATCACTCTAGACTTCAACCAGGGACTACAACAGGGACTTGTCAAGACAAATCAATATAGCCGAAAGACAACGGGGCTATCATATTTCTGTTAGAGTTACCATGGTGCTCCCGGCCCCTTCATCAGGTCCTGGACCGCACCTTGGGCTAACGTACATACTTGGCAAGACATATCCAAATAGCCAGAAGACAACGGGACTATGTTGTTTAGTTGAGAAGTCCCTATAGCTACCATTTCGCTGCATCATTAGGTCCTAGACTAGGGCTAACGTAGCTAGCTACTTGTCAAACAAAATCCGAACGGCCGAAACACAACGAGGCTATCTTGTCTAGTTGAGGAGTTCCTATGGTGACCTTCCGGATCTATCATGAGGCCCTGGGTTATGCCTTGGGCTATTATAGTACTTGGCAAGACAAAACCAACGAGTCCAAACTCGATGGTACTGTCTTGTTTTATTAAGAAATTCCTATGGCCATCTTCAGGTTCCATCATCAGACCCTGAACACCATTAAGTATAATAGCACTTATCAATACATATCCATATATAAAATTTCGTGTTTGTACAGTTGACCGTTGAGGAGTTCCCTCGTCTGAAGCCAATCCTGGGTGCAGCAGCCAGATCATGGTGGACTTTAGAACGGAATATCATAATTAAAGGCGTATATAAAATTTCATGTTTGTACAGTTGACCGTTCAGGAGTTCCCTCGTCAGAAGCTAATCTTGGGTACAGCAGCCAGATTATGGTGGAATTTAGAACGGATTATCATAATTAAACCGTATATAAAATTTAGTGTTTCTACTGTTGACCGTTGAGGAGATTTTTCGTCTGGAGCCAATCCTGAGTAGCCAATCAGGTCATGATTATCATAAAAATGCATTGTCTTTGGAACTGAACCAAAATGTAAAATTTCAACTCCGTAGAATAAGAGGAAGTGGTTTTAACTCAGCTTGGAACATTCGCCCTAAACAAACATATTAACTAACATACAGACATTGCAAGTTGTATAAAAGCTTTTAATAAAAATAAAAGCTATGAAATCGGGTTTACTTCTTTTTTGTTACAGAATTTTTTGTCACGCAACTAAAAAACGTAACAAATCGTTACAAAAATGAAATCAACCTCAAACATTTGAAGATTTGAAAGAATTTTATTATTGGATTTATCCAGGTTCTTTTTCGTAGTTTTTCATTTTTTATTTTTTTTCTCAAAAATAATAAGTGTTTAATTAATAATATATAACGTTGTTTTTTATAGCTGAATAACCCAAATGAAAGGTTATTGTTGAAAAAATACTGCACAGGAACACACTTTTCTTATCGGGGGCACTCGCTGTCAAAATTTATTTTGGACTGCATTGAGACAGAGTCATAAATATATTGCGCAATGACAACATGTAAAAATGAGAGTAGTTTCTTTTTTATGAAACTGTATGTTAAGAGTCCGTGCATAAAATTCAATCGACAGAGTTTAGGCAAATTCATTGCGAAGCTATGTTTGTGTGTACCGTTCACGCACATACGACTAAAGATCGAGTGTAGAGATCGCTTAAGCAGTTTTGATCCTATAGATGATATTTTCTTAAGTTACGTAGGTACGGTTAAAAATAAGTCTGGAATGTTTGTGTATATTCGTTTAATATATTAATAACATTATAATTTGGTGTTAGGTACATTTAGACATTCAATAACATTGAAGCGTTTTACATAAATATGAGTAGTGGTGCCGATTGTCTTGTACACCAAACTAAACTATCACTTAAATTCCTTTAATGTTAAAGCTATTCTGCAAAAAAAGATCTCTAAATTTAAAAATAGTTTGGCACAGCTAAAATCGCATTTGACAATCGCGACTCCACGTGGTGCTTGTTTGCCCTACCCCGTAAATTTCTTTAAAGAGCCGGGGGCGCGCACGTCTACCCCAAGTGCGCGCCTCCGGCTCTTTAAAGAAATTTACCTCGACGTGTTTAATATGGATTTTTTTTTGAAATTATGAATAATTATCACCTACATGAGGGGTTTATGAGTTTCATAAATTGGGTCGAAATTTTCATTATTTTTGCGATAGGACACACCATTTTCGTGATATAAGCAAAAGAAAAGAAAAAAAGATACAGTACGTACTGTTTTTGCACCTGAAGTCAGGGTGTGAATTTTAGTTCATGACAACTAATTTTAATCCACACCTTTTTAATCGCGATTTCAAATTTAGTTAGACAATCAAAGTTTTAGGTGAAAAACGTCAAATTCAGAATAGCAAAATTGCCATTTTCACTAAATTAATAACTCAGTGCCATCTTAGTGCTGTAAAATTAAAGTATATATATTTTAGTTAAGTTGTGTCACTTTAGTCTATTTTAGAATGGGAAACCGTCGTTTGACTGGAATAAACTAAATTTGGATGATTTTTTGTCTAGAGAGGTGATGGTTTAGAGGCATTTGTGACAAGAGAATTGGCATTGGATCCATGTAGGGATCTGGGACACTTGGGCGAAAGCCACTTGCGCGAAAAAGTTGCAGAAATGATATTTCTTCATAACATCACGCCATCAATTTCAAAGGGCCCAACCCTTTGAAATTTATAGCATAGTGTTATGAAGAAATGTGAAAATTTTCGCAGCTTCCATCCTGGATTTACATTTTGACCTCAATATCGGTTTCAGCATCTTCGAAAATGAGGAAGTGGACGTGGCGAAGGCCCGATTATATGACGAAAAACGAGATAGATTCATCATAGTGGATAAGAAGAATATATTCAGGGATGTCTCAGGTATCAACAGGTTCAACATCGGCAGTGATCGCAGACTTGTCCGAGGCTCTCTGAATATCAACTTCAAGCTCGAGCGAACTCGTTTGATGAGGTCTAGGTTCCGTCAAAACATGCTCCAAACTACGTTAGGATCTAAAGTGTTCTTGTCAGACCTGGAGAACCGATTTGCTGCCGTGGAAACAACAAATGACGTTGACCAGGCACTCGACCAAGTGGCGAAAATCCTCAGATTGAGGGTCGAAAGTGTTCGTTCAGTCACTTGGGAGGAGCCACTTGGCGAAGTTGACCAAACCCAATGGGGTATCATCGTTTTGGAGATCCTTTCGGAAGTAGAAAACTTTTACGGTCAATTTTACGCATCGCACGCATCTCGACCTGATACCGAAAAAGAGGATTCCAAAGCCACCTTAACCCACTATTTCACGGAAGACCTGCCAGAAGTCAGCCAAGATGAAATCGAGGCGGCTCTTAAACAGCTTAAAAATGGAAAAGCCCCTGGTGAAGATGGGATTACGACTGAGCTCCAGAAAGCTGGAGGAAGTCCTGTACTGAAAGAACATCGAGAGCTCTTCAACTCTGTCCTGTTCTACGGGAGAACTCCAGAAGCGTGGCGGAGGAGTGTGGTCATTATCTTCTTTTAAAAGGGTGATAAGACCCTTTTAAAGAACTACAGACTCATTTCGCTCCCTAGCCAAGTATATAAGTTGTTTTCAAGAGTCGTTACTAATCGTCTAGCGAGAAGACTCGACGAGTTTCAGCCAACGGAGCAGGCTGGGTTTCGAGGAGGATACAACACTATAGACCACATCCGCACAGTGCGACAAATTATACAGAAGTCCCATGAGTATAATCCACAGAGCTTAAAGACGAAGGTCTTCAATCAGTAAGTCCTGCGTGTTATGACTTACGGAGCCGCAACATGGACACTCACGGTACGGCTGGTCCATAAATTCAAGATCGCTCAGCGAACTATGGAGCGGGCTATGCTTGGAGTCGAACCCTCAGGATCGAATTCGGAACGAGGTGATCCGGCAGAGAACCAAAGTTGTCGACATAGCTCACAGAATAAGCAAGCTGAAGTGGCAGTGGGCCGGCCATATTAGCCGTAGAACCGATGACCGTTGGGGCAATCGGCAAACGTAATGTGGGGCGACGATCTTCGCAAGGTGGCCGGTAGCGGCTGGATGAGGGTAGCCGAGAATCGAGCGTGCACGGCCTCTTAAGCGTTCGTGCTTAGAGACACGGATTATATGGAAATATAATGAGACTAATGAAATAAACTTTTTTTTTAGGTACTTATTATTGAGATCTGAAATGTCGAAACTCTTCTGGAAAAAATGTTGTTCAAGGATAATAATACAAATTTGATCGTTTCAAAGTATTATTCCTGGACAATATTCAGGTGGACGGTTTTACACAACAAAATACACAGAAATTTTGAAAATCACCCGAAAACAAATAATTAAAAGGCTGTGTTGGCGACTTAGTTTCGCACAAACAAATTTAATTAACATTTGTTTATTTTCCCGCTTGATCCGAGGGAGACGAACGCTAAGTAAAATTTATGTATCGGAATCAAATTCAATTTCGTCTTTACATTTTGTACACTTTTTTTTGGAACTGCCTGACTTTACCGTGCAAAGTGAAAGTTTAAAGAGGATACGTCTCTTGCATCTGTGGACACAAAAGAAAAGCACCTTTATCACACAACATTATTTCAATGTATGCTGCAGCGACAGTATTCACACGTAACCACTGCTTGCCTACGTTTTGTCACTACGATGTGGTGTGGTTGTGGTACGTGTGTTCGGGCCCTTTTCCTAAAAGTGACGTACAGGCTTACAATAGTAACCTTATTACATATGGCACGAGCAATCTCAACAGATGAACGCACTGGTCTGACGGGATGGTTGATGATTGATGATTTGTCTCACCTTTGGTTAAAGCACCGCTTCCTTTCCTAGGTAGGTACCTATTGCCTCATGGCATTAAGCCAGCCTCAAGTACAGTCATTGTGAAAAGATGCATTTATTTTTTTATAAATATATGACGGAGAGGGTACGTCTCTCTCGTTATTATCCGCCATATTTTAACTACTGTAGGCGTACTATGGGTAGACTATTGCGCAACAGAAAAACCGTTTGCAGTTCCGATCAAATTATAATTTACGATCAAATTAATCACACTAGCAATTCACAGACTGTGGGTACACGACACAACTAAGTATACGGAACGGGCGACAGTTTTTAAATGTGTTCACTGCTTGACCGCCACCGACAAACTCTGCTTAACCCCGGTCGAGCGCTATGTTGTAGACTCTGTCGAGCGCTAGGAGGCCCCAACTAGCACACTAGTGGAAATAGCAGCCTATTTTGCAACTTTTAGCTGTACAGTAGCGCTTTAGGGGTTCAGAAAGTGGTTTTAAGTTCTACTATTGCTTCCGTAATTGCTCATAGCTGTAAATATCACTAGGGGTAGCAGAAACTGAACCAAATGCCACTCTAGGTTTTATAAGAGTTAATATTATAACCCATTTTCCGTCTATAGCTTTAAAAGAGAGTTAAAACATGGATGTTAAAGCTTAAAGCTTCTAAAAAGCTTCTATTGCCGCTGCTGTACGCTTCAGAACTGCATAAAGACTTTAATTGCAGACTTTTTAACGGAACTGTATAAAAGATATATTTATCACTGTTCTGCCACTGAAAGTTTCATTGCAGAAGTGATTTGTTCTTTTGCGCAGACTTAAGTAGGAATTTGATCGACTGTTTTACTAATAGCGACATTAAGGCTTCACAATAGAAGCAGGAGAGTAATGGACATTGCCTACTCATTTGGATACATTCTGCTATTTTTATTGGAGAAATCAGATTTTATAAAATATTTAAGCCAGTTTTAAAGAAATATGGATCTGAAAGCATGGAATTTCAAACAAAGAACTGGTGGATATCGCAAGAAAGTACGGAGAGTTTATCAAAATATGCAGAAATTAAAAAGGGCAACTGTTTACGAGAATTCTGTAATTGATATATTAAATAACACGTAAGTTTTTTTAACTCAATTACGTGAGAGTAATTTAGCTTTTATTTATAAAACTCTATTCATTTAATTTATTCTATATGGGATTCATTGGAAACAAACAAAAATAATGCGCCAAGTTCGAGTTCAACAAACACAAGCGAGGGTCCCGTAGATTTTGTTTTCTCAATTACTGATAACAGACCAGTTACAGAGGAAAAGTAAGTTATAGCTTGGTGTGGCATATTATAAAAATAAAGTAAAATAACCTTCTTTGCGTAATTTATTGTTTCTTTTTTCTAGACTGGACTCGGACAGCGATACTGAATATAAACTAGACTATGTCGAATGTGAAAGAAAATGGAGCTATCGCGAGCAAATACGAATTTGGGCGCTGAAACACAAATGTAGCTTTAAAAGACTTATTTCAAATTTTAAACCAAATTACTTACTTAACCTAACGCTATGCCTAAAGATCCACGCTCATTACTTGGTACACCAAGAGAAATTACAATAAACTTCGTCGATCCAGGTGAATGCTGGCACAATAATTTGAAAAATAGTATTATAAAAAAATTTGAAAATTCTAAAGTTATACTGGAAAATATATCGATTTTAGTAAACATAGACGGATTACCTATTTACAAATCTCCAAACAACAATTTTGGCCTATATTGTGCAGTATTTTTGAAATGCCTCACATAAGTTCTATTATTTGTGAAATTTATCTAGGTTCAGCTAAACCAAAAGATTTGCATGAATTTTTAAAAGTTTTTATTGAAGAATTTCGTACGACATAATATTTTTCCTTTTAACAATGCAGTTTATTTTAGTCCAGTTTGGTTGTGGAGTTGAATCTTCTATTTTACATAAATTTTTACTTTTTTTGTTCGGCCAGTGTAACACTCCATGTTTTTCCCACTTAGATGGACAGATGCAAAGTTCTTGCTTATTTTGTTGTTCATTATAAGTTTGAATTATTTTGAAAGGCATTCTGAAAACATGGTAAGACATAGTAAGTGTTAAACAATTGAAAGAGCGAAAAATATAGAAGCAGCTACAAATGATCATCGTATTTTAGGGTTTTCAACGAGTTCTACGGATCTCTAAACAAATAACCATTAGTGTGGTTCGATATCTGCAGTAAGTACGAAATAAAAGTGATTGTAAAGACTTGAACTGCATTAGTGGTACAGGTATTACTTGGACCTTCAGAAGAGTGAAACTTAGCGCTTTGACGCGCAGAGAGGAAGTATTAAGGTTGAAGTTGCAAGTTAAAGCTGCTTCTCATAGACATGTTTACAAGACAATTATTTAACATTACTTGAGAAATGTATAGGTTTTTATCGCAATTTGTAGTAAAATATAACTAAATATAGAACCAACTAAATACAAATGTAGTCAAGTATGTAATTTCAATATCGTGTAGGTATGTGATATAATAATATTTATATAATAATATGTTACGATATTCTGACGTAATTATTGAGGAGCGTTAAAAATACTCCAATAATATCAACTATATGCACGATAAACTGATCTGCGTTTGTAGCCACTTACATATAATACAAAATATAACTCAAAAACACTTACCTTCACTTCACTTATTATTTATTTCTATTCAGAATGTCTGACTCAGGAATAACAGATGTATTTAATAAATGAGAGACAAGGTCATCAGTGATCCTTTATTCGTTCAGTTAAACCTGTCATTCATTCAATAAGCGCCACAAGAGCTTTAGTGTGGTGTTAACTATTAGTTGCAGCTCCTCTAGCGCTTTTATGCCAGTATTATGAAGTTCTAATGGAACTATAGATTGCAAAAAGTTGTGCCCCTTTGGCTCCAAAGCGGCTGCATAAGGTCTGCAGTGCACGCTCTGGCGCTTGAGCTTGGCGCCTTTGGGAATAATCGGATTAGCTCCAAAGCTCTTAAGCAACCGTTTGTGCTAGTTGGGGCGCTCGACGCCCCGATTAGTCAAATCAGTGACGTATTTCTGACATATTATGACGATGTTTATTATGATCGTCATGTTCTTTCGATCGTTTTCTGTTGATCATTTCACAGAAATAGTTACATTTTATAACCCTGAAATAATTAGCAAAACCATGAAAATAAAAAATCTGCTCGTTATACACCATTCTAAAACAATTTAAGAAATAGTTTTCAATTTCAAATATTCCAAATAAAATCAGTTGAAACGTTAAATAAAAGGAAATCTTTTTTTTTAAGATGGGACCCTTTTTATTCAAACTATGTCAGCCTGTATCCTTTATTAAGTATCGTTCATCAAAAAGTGTGTAAATAATAAAAATACTTACAACTTTCAATAACTCAGCTGTAAAAGAATGAAGGCACACACTAACATCCTGAAAAAATATATGATTATGTTGTAATATATTCTTATGCTAAAATAACTGGCTGGATAATTGCTGACACTCGCAGAATATGTTTTGACTAACGCACGGAATCGCTGGGCCACGATAGTCCCTGGCAGTGACTAGAGAAGCAAGTCGTAATGATATTCGTGCCCGCGTAATTAGCGCAGAACGCAAGTTCGGCTGTCACAGGAATTCTCAGAATTATCGGGGGCCGTCAGTGTCTATACGTATCCACTTACACGCTTGGTTTGTATGGAAACTGTTGACAATACCGTCTCTAGCAGCCCAGTGGCGGTCGCCGACCCGTCTCCGTGCTATGTGGTTTTGAAAATTGACCCTTTGTTAGTCAAGTATTACTAAAATAAGAATTGCAGGTTTGACTTTTTAGCCTAACGATGTAGTAGATATAATACTCTTACTCGGAAAGAAAAAAATAAAAAGAGATTAAAAAGAGTCGTCAACTATGTTGGAGTCGGCTTCCAGTCTTACCGGATGCAGCTCAATACTGTATTTCACATGGAGCGACTGCCTATCAGACCTTCACAACCCAGTAACTGGGTAATACGATACCCCTTGGTAAGACTGGTTGTCAGATTTTCGGGCTTCTGACGACCCGTAACGACTGTCAAAGATCCACGAATGACAGCCGGGACCAACGGCTTAACGTGCTTCCGAGGCACGGATGAGTCTCGGTATGTTAAGATGGTAACCCATCCACAGACCAACCTCGGCAAGCGTCGCTTAACCTGATGGATTGAACCGGCTGTTATTACTTAGACACGAGGTCCTCTTGCAAGCGAAAAAGAGTCTAAGTAGAAGGAAATTTAAGTTTGAGATAACTTTTAGAGTAATGAGACATTGCAATAATACCTAAAACTTATTTGAATGGTGTGAAAGAATACTTTGCTCATGCTCACATACGTACACACACATGTCAATAGAGATTATGAAAACGTTACGTTAGTAGCCAAAACGTTACGTTAGTAGCCAAAACGTTACGTTAGTAGCCAAAACGTAACGTTAGTAGTCAAAACGTTACCTTAGTAGCCAAAACGAGACAAACGAACTATCAAGGTAAGCATTCGGATTGTAGGTAGTAAGGACCGTATATTGTTGGTAGAGTTATTTTATAAATAAAGCATAAATTGGAATTTATTGATATTAAAATAATGAAAATGGGGACGTGTGTTCATAAACAAAATAAAGCATCAAAATGAAGTAACAGACAAACTAATAAAAAAATGTAAACCGTTGCAGTTCCACGTGTCTTTACGATCCCGTGAAATTTGTTTTCTTACAGGATTTTTCTAATCTTCTTTAGCATCGTTTATATTGATTATAGAGCTCCTCTTGCCTAATTTATATTCAGCTAGTGTTTTTTCATCACGCCTTGTGCTTAATATCGCAATTTGTACCGTAGTTGGCGTAAGCCGAGGGGACCTGTCACCTTTACTCTCCGATGCTCGTCTTTCTCTGTTCAATGCCTATTTTATTGCTCGCTTACACATAAACAACTAAAGTTTACGATTACGTTTTTACATTAAGAAATCGGCCAAGGGAAGAAATAAACCAATAAGTAATTATTATTAAATGAAGTATTGACTATTATTTCTTTTTTACAAAAAGCAATACCTATTAATTATTGTTATTGGTATAGTTACCAAGAAGCACAGTAAGCTGTTGATCCCGGCTAACATTTGTAGACCTTTGACAGGTGTTATTTATTTATTTAATACTTCAAGCACAGAAATGTACAGAGGCGGACTTAATTCCATAGACATTTTCTACCAGTCACCTTTGGGTGATGCAGAGACAAACTGTGGTAGGTGCAATTACGAAAAATTGAGGAATAAAAAATAAAAACAGTAATTATAAATATACACGTATACCTACCTTTTACAAACTATAAATATAATATATATACCTAATTATATGTTAATTTAAGCAGAAATAAACATACATAAATACACGAATATAGTAAAACAAGTAACAAGGGCGGATCCAGGGGGGGGGGGGGCAGGAGCCCTTGCCCCCCAAAATGTTTAAGTAAAATAAAATCCATTCATCTGAATGGACTGGCCTGAATGCATATCTATCAAGAAATTGATTCAATGATGAACGGTGAAGAAGTAGTAGGATACTATATCTTCATAGAAAAATAATTAATCCCAAAAACAGCATAGTGCAATTAAGATATGGGAGACACGGAGACACTTCTAAACTGTGTGGCTCATGTGCCCCTCCCAGAAATAAATCCTGGATCCGCCCTTGACAAGTAAGACAAACAATGGGAAAACATTAACGTTGTGATGATACTGCCAGCTTCTTACGAATGTGTTCGCGAACTTTAACTTTAAAGGATAACTATGGGTCACAATTCCGAAAGTCTGACAACCAAGGGCTATCGAACTACCCAGTTTCTCGGCAGAGATCGAGGACCGAGCCAAGAACAGAAAAATCGTGAATAAAAAATGAAAATGCGCTAATTTTGCATATTATATATGACGAAGAAGGGTACTTGTGTCTTTCGTTATTATCGAGATATATTTAAACTACTGTGGCGTACTGTGCCACTGTTCGTGCACCGGGCCGTGATATGTCCTGGTTTCCCACACTTGAAGCACACTAAGGGCTTCGCTGAATACTGTGGGGCTGCTTGGCTCGATATTGAAGACGTCGTCTCTGCTGTCAATCGACTTGGCTTGGCTGCCGCGCACCATGATTGCGCATAATTGCTCGCATGTTTGTATTTTATTGTTCAAACTCGGTACGCCAACGGTCACTTTCAGCTTTTTCATTTTGCGTCTGTACCAATACGAATTCCAACTCTGATGACGGAGAAGGGTACTTGTCTCTTTCGTTATAATCAGGCATATTTTAAAATTTGTGGGCGTACTGTTGGTTATTGCGCAATAGAAAAATCGTTTGCAGTTTAGATCAAACTATAACTTACTATCAAATTAATCATACTAGCAATTCACACACTGTAGGTACACGATACAACTATTCGGAATGCACGACAGTTTCTAAACGTATTCACTGCTTGACTGCCACCGATGAACTCTGCTTAGCTCCAGGCGGTCCGAGCGTTATGTTATAGACTCTGTCTAGAGCCGCTAGGCGGCGCTGGCGTCCCGATTAGTCAACTCAGTAACTTATTTCCGACATATATATAAGAGAGATTTGAAGCACAAAAATAAAATTGGCATTTTCACCTATTAAACAGTGTCGCCTCTCGTCGTATAACTGACCAGGTGTGCTAAAGAGCTTTTCACTTGCTACACTAGCAGGCAGCGTTGATAAAAATGTTTTTACTGCAGGCCTAATTACTTTATAAGGTGAATCAAAATATTTGCATTTCTTTGCAGTCTTGGCACTCTAAGAAAGCTATCAAGCGCTATTTTGATTAGAACTGTTTTTGTCACTGGTCATTGGCTCATATTCAGAATCTATGGAATCAGAAGCTGCCCATAAGTTGGATTCATCGGTTGCGGCCATGTTCGATGAGCAGCTAGCTCATCGAACATGGCCGCAACCGATGAACCGATGGCCGAGAATCTTGGCGATATTTAGCCGAGTACCGAGATCGAGTTTTCGGTTGGATTTGCAGCCGAGAATGCCTAAACCCAAACCTAGACGAAACCTAGACGATCGAGCCTTATGGCTAGTTTACACAGTGCGAGCTAGCGTGCAACTCGGCCTGCAGTGTACCTGCAATGCAGCAACTCGCACTGTGTGGACGTATCATACGAGTTACTCGCACTTGCGAGTTGGACAGTAGCTCGCAGCCGAGTAACTTCAACATTTTTTTATTTCATTCGCCTGCTAGCTCTCCCACATCACTCGCGTGGTGTTCATCCCGGGGTCTTTTTGACACAGCTCCTCTTTAAAAAGGGTACATGTTGCCCCAGAAGATCTTCTTGCCATCCAATATCTAATCCAAGTCTTTTGTCTTTCTTTTTTTTAAGTTTTTTTATAAGCATTTTCCAATTCAATGCTTAGTATTGTGGTTATAGACCTTATCACAGTTTTTGTTATTAAATCACGTTGACTCAAAATTGCACGATCCCAATACTACTCTAGCACACAACTCGTAGGAGACTAGGCAGCTACTCTCATAGTGAAAACACCCAAAGGCAAGCCGACCTACTGACATATGAGTACACAGTGCGAGCAGCTGTCTACTATCTAGTCAGCAGCTCGCACGGTGTAAACCAGCCATTGCTTATAAGTCGGCGCAGTGTGTCGAAGTGTTGAATCGATGAGATTGAGATCTTAGCTATCTTAAAGCAGGCTAAATTGAGTTAGGTATTTGAATTTCATAATAAACAGTTTAAAAAAATATTCATCACCTGCGCTGCCTATATTTACATAGATAGGGTTAATGTAACATGGAATATAGATATATATATATATATATATATAGATATTATTGATATATATATAAGAAGATGAAGAAGATGAAGATTACCACCTCTATATATATATATATATATATATATATATATATATCTATAGAGGTGGTAATCTTCAAAGAGACGGTTGTACCTACAACAATCTCTATGAAGATTACTTGTAAAATAAAATGGCCAATGGAATAAATTAAATCAGTTGTCAGTTGTCAAACTGCATTGAAATTGAATGAAGAAGCCATACAAATTAGGTATATCAACCCTTGGGATCTACCTACGATGCCGCAGATGGACACACAAATCCAGATGTTTTTATTAAACTTCAGGTTCAGTGTCAGTATCGGGGTATCTACCTACAAAAAGAAATGAGATCCCATCAAAAACATAACATGTAAAAAAATGCAAGTGTCGCTACGCAGTTCTTCTACCGCAAAACTTTGTGAGATCTAACGTAAAACCAAGTCGGTTAATTTATTCAGTACCTATCTATGGGATCATAGCCTCGCCTGTACGTTCAAAGAGCACATGTGCAACGGTTGCCTCAACTTCCATGCATGCTCTGCACAGAGGACTGTCTGTTATGCCTATTGTGTGGAAATATTTGATTATCGAGCAGTGTCCCGTGATGGTCCCCG
Source organism: Agrochola circellaris (assembly GCA_914767755.1). Lineage (NCBI taxonomy): Eukaryota > Metazoa > Arthropoda > Insecta > Lepidoptera > Noctuidae > Agrochola > Agrochola circellaris. Next base: position 9,252,575 of record OU611846.1, on the reverse strand, counting down.
CAGCCAGGCTTAGGCCCGGGTCGACGGCGCGTTGTGTTCCACGCGCGCCTCAAAGAGATGTCAGCACCAACTGACGGGGTCCGGAAGGGCCAATGCCTGCCGGGGTTGCGGGTTTGTCTGAAAGGGATATCGCGACCTCGGCACACAGGCAACGGAAGGAACACGGGTGGGTTTTAGTCAGTAAAAGTCTGACACTCCCTCCCGCTCCACCCAGAGCGGGAGAAGTTATTTGATAATTTCCCATCCTCAAAAAAAAAAAAAAGCCAGGCTTAGGCCGTCCCTGTCCAGGCGTAATAAGCGCCTGGTTAACTTGCTATCCAAGGATGGCATAGCTTCCCTGGATTGCCTGCAGCCTGTTGTTGAGTTTCACCAGCGAGGTTCGGGTTCTATCTTTATTGGTAGTTAGGTTTTGCCTGCGACTATACGCCCGCATGGAAGTCTGAAAACAGAACAAATACCACTACCACTACCACTACCTATAATACTCGTAATAATACCTACTGTTGGACCCGCGACTAGGGCTATTATCTATGTAAGGAAGGAAGCCTGTCTTGGATATACAAAATCCTGATTTTTCAGGAAAATGCCTGTCTTTCGTAAAAAAACTGTACTCAAGTTTAAAAAACAAATACGCAAAAGATAGTTTTAAAGACTCACATTTATTCAAAATAAAAAGTATGAACAATTTACGACCACTAATTTAGAAAAAACTAACTTACTACACTGAGTCTCAGACCAAATTAATAACCAAGACATAACGTTGTGAACAGTGACGTGAAGCCGGTTTCGTAAACATGTGTGCCCTTAGTGAGGTATAGTTTGATTGTAAATGGATATAAATGTGTGCATGTGGGCGTGTATGCACAGAGTGGAGGTGTAGTTTTGGCATGCTTCACTGTATTGTTTGCAGCGCTATGTCTTGGTTTTTTATTTGGTCTGAGCACTGAGTGATATTTTTCCGAAGACATTTAAACCTTTTTTTATAGTAATTTTTTTTCTAAATTATAAACATAAAAATCTTCACACGAAACGTTTTTAAAGTTTTCTTGGGTTACCTACTAATAACGCTTTTTGACTGACTTTATTGTCAGGCGATTAATTTTTTTTACTGAACTGCGCATTTATTAGTGAAATAAAAAAATACCTGTCTAAGCTTGTCTGTCAAATGCCTGTCAGATAGTAACCCTCGACAAGGTGGATGTGGATAAGGAAAAACAACATTTTATTAGCAGAAGATTCTATTAGCAGTAGAATTCCCGATATTCTTTCAAGTCTTAAAAACCATGCGCAGCAGCTAGTAATAAATATGTATAGCTAAACCAGCCAAAGAGAAGATAAAACATACCTTAAAATAATAATATTTACTAAATCTCAATAAACAGTTATACTGGTTACATACTGTTATACAAATTGGTTATGTATCTGTAGGAGCTCGAGGATTTATAGAAGTTGTAGTTTCAGTAGTAGCTTAGAACATTCAGAACTAGCTTTCAGGTTCAGCAGTAGTTGTATCAACTGTAGAAATTTCAGTAGTTGTATCAACTGTAGAATTTTCAGTAGTTGTATCAACTGTCGAATTTTCAGTAGTTGTATCAACTGTAGAATTTACAGTAGTTGTATCAACTGTAGAATTCTCAGTAGTTGTATACACTATAGAATCTGTAGCATTTGTAGAAGATTCAGTTTCAGCTTCAGTAGTTGTTTCATTGTATGGTACTGCTGTTGTACTATTAGTGTCACCAAAATCAGACATTGTAGTATTAGCCGCAGTCGAATTCTCAGTGGTTGGTTCATAACCACATGTTACTGTTGTAGCATTGGTTGTTGTGTTTTCTTTGTGGGTTCTTGCAGGTGACATGGTGCCAGCGATGTGATATAGTTGTGGGCTTTGAGTACTAGGCAAGGTTTTTGTAGTACCATTAGTCCGCCACTTAAAGAATGGTAATATTGTTGTGGTCTTTAACTCATGACAACTACATTTACAACGAAAATCCATTCGAAATATTTGAAAACCAATGCTCTTGCATGTAGTCATACAAGTAAAACTTTTAACGTAATCTATGCATTTAGAATGATAACTTAAACCATAATGTTTCCGAGCTTCTTTGCCTGTAAAAAGAATAAAGATCTTAGGCAAAAATAAATAGGCGTTACATTTGCATACTATAGCAGGGGCATGACAAGGAAAAAAAAACTACACTATAAACGGTGAAGGGAAACATCGTGAGGAAACACTACCTGAGAAATATTTCTTGATGGCATGTGAAGCCAAGTCCGAGGCCCATGGGCGGCCTTAAAACTCTGACACTTGGTTAGTCACTAACCACACGACAAATAAAGAAAGAAAGATCAAAAACTTCTAAACACGGTATACTTCTACTTCTCCATGGTTCCCAGTTCACCTGCTTTTTTTTAATTTCTTTTATTTTATGTTTGTTACGCGATTACTCGGCCAATTATAAAGTCATTTAGGTGATTATTTTTTGTTTGGAGATCATACTTCAGAAGTGGTCCCATATAAATTTTATTAACTTTGCTTGGGTAGTTTTTAAGTTAGCTTCAATAATACGTATTTTTCCCACTTAAGACTCCACTAAATGCCAGTGGCCTTGAGTAGTCAGCTTGCGTGTTCTGTGCTGAGCTCACGCAACGCCTCGTACGTGCAGCCAGTAATAGGACTCGCCCATCAAGGAGCGTTGTCCCGAATTAGACGCGTTATTTATTTATTATACGTACTAATACAAAAGGTATTTTAATAAAACACGAATACCTAAAGATAAATAATTAGATTATCTTTAAAATGGTGAATGTTTCAGAAAAATACGCTTGATAGTTTTTACGTTTTCTCAGTTTTTTTATCCGCGTTAGGCATAACTTTACAAATTAATTACACTATGTAATATAAACATAATCTAAAATATTCACAGAACAAGTTATTAAAAAAAATCTCTAATTTAATTTTTTTTTAAATCCAATCCTCCAATAATCAAGATCACGTCTAAACGAGTAGTGTTAATCACTACTCGTTTAGACGTGATCTTCAGTATTAAGACGGTTATTGTCGCCTTAACCTATGTGGACGATGTAATAAGAAGTTCCTGTAACATGTTATTTACATATCAGGTATTTGAATTTGTGTGGGGTACCGGTAGGTACCACAACTAAAAAGTTTTTTTTTTTTACAAAAATGAATCAACCGTTTTCCAAAAAAACACAAGTGAAAAGACTGAATTACTTTAATTTCGGAAGTCGGTGCCAAAAAACGAAAATTTTAAACCAAAGACGACTTCCTAAATTAAGTTATTTTTCACTATGTAGTGCTTTTTTTGGAAGTCGGTTGTTTTTTTTGTAATTATCTATCACTTATTTACTATGCCTCCTTTGAAATTACATCAATTAATGGAACATTTTTTATATTAAATTTGTTAACATCCCTATTGTATCATCATTAATTTATTGTATTCGTACCAGTGAAACTCGTGTACCTACTGTATACAAGCTTCACTAGTTCTCGGTTTTCCTATTACGTAATAATTCGTAGTGTTGCACACAGGACGCTATTATCCTAGCGGTGTTGCAGGTCTAGATTATAGGCAGTGGTGACATTCTATCAGCTATGAGGTAGGCCGCTGATCTGCTTGTTGAACCACCACTATGAACAAATAAACTCCGAAACCAAGAAGGTAACTATTTAACCCATTAAGGATTTAAATTTTTGGACCATCTATCGGTATCGCTGTATGATTGCTCCGATCAATCGAGCTGGCGAAAATAACCACGGCCGAAGGTGTTTTAAGAAATTTGACATCTCACACAAAGTAACGAAGGTATAGAAGTAAAAATCTTACTACCTATTATACAAAAAAGATGTCGTTGATTTCGTCGTTTTGATTTCTTGGAGGTTTTTCGTGAAATGGCGGGTGAAGGTGGCTCTGGAATCCTCATTTTCGGGATCAGGTCGAGATGCATACGATGCGTACAATTGGCCGTAGAAGTTTTTGACTTCCGAAAGGATCTCGGGCTTCGAAACTACGATGTCCCCATTAAATTAGGATACTTCGTTAGGTGGCTCCTCCCAAATGTTCTAATATTTTTGTTGATTGCCCGTTGTTCTGACGACATGATAGGGATTTTCATGTGTCTCAGTCATAAGCCCCAGGTCTCTTCCGAAAGTTTGGACTTCCTGCCTGTACGCAGCATTTTGCAAAATCACGTACCTTCTTCCTAGAGGATTTGCATCATTTGGTCGACCGCCTGGTCAACGTCATTTGTGATTCCCACGGCAACTTGAATTGACTTGACTTGGGGTACTGAGATGCTAAGTGTTCCCTTTATACTCCTTTAAGAGTATGACATTATTAAAAAAAACCGGCCAAGTACGTGTCGGACCACGCACAATGAAGGGTTCCGTAGATGGGATAAATTTATCCCAAGAACAAACATAACATTGTAGTTGAAAACATTTTCAGATCATGTTTTTTAAATTGCAAATTTAAGTTGGTCGATTATTACTCGTTAACCTGTAAAGCTTACTTACCTGTGATAGTTTTCTTTTTAACTTCGTTATATATACTGCTGCTGTGAATTTTTTCACAAATCCAAGTACAACCATATAGCTGCCAGGGGGGGGGCACATGACTAACAAAAATTTGCACTTAAAAGCTTAATATTTCGCAAAAGGATTCCTGCACACACCCACAAGATTTTCAAGTTAATATCTACGTCAAGTAAGTATTAAGACTGGCTTTTTGCTGTGGAACACTAGAAAGGGAACTGTGAGAATCAATTTTTGGTTCAGATTCTCAAAAAATAGGTATTTGAATACTAACCGTCGTCATCCAGGGATGAAATTACGGAAGCAGCCAGTAACAAAGCAAATGAGATCTGGACATTCATTTTATGTTTAATCTTCAACCCATTAAAATCTTAAAAATTATATGACTTTTTCTGATTTTCGATCAATATTAAACAAGTGCCAGCTCACCAATGACGACAAAGCGTGTGTTTGGGCAATAAAATTAAATGAATAAAACAATAACTAGGTACAATTCAACTATTTAAGTAATAATTAAATTGACATGAAATTGAGTTTACTTGGTTATCGCTAAATCGCTAATTTCCTGTAAGTATTTAAGCGTAGTAAACTGTTTTTTTATCACACATCTTATGTAATAACCTTCGTAAAAGATCTTGAAATTTTTATGCTTCCGGTGAATACATTTTCTTTGAGTCGGATAATCGGATGCATATTTACCTGAAGTTGAGGTGTTGGCTATTATGGAATGTACTTTTGTATTTAAAAAATCCCGCGATTCCGGGATCGATGAATTTACTGTTCTTATTATAGAATCGGAAGTATATTTACTTACGTTCTGGTGTTGGCTAATATGGAATGCACTTTTGTATTAATTGTAAAAGTCCCTCGATCCCGGAATCAACAAATTTTGTGTTTTTTCTGAATATATAATCGGATACATATCTACCTACTGTGGCGAAATAAAAAAAGGCTTACGACATATAATCACGTTTAATTTCGTAATATCGAACCAAATATCAAAATAATATGAAAACGCTATAAAAAAAAAAATCACAACGATACGAAATTGCAGATAATCGATAGAAAAAAAACTGTACGAGTAAAACTTGTGCGCGTGAGCTCTGTAAAGGTTTCGGGCTAGGATGGGTGACGCGACGCCCCTCAGTTTCTGATTGCAATCAGTACGAAAGAATGCCTATGTTAGATACTAACTTAATAAATATGGCCTAAAGTATGGCGCTAAGTTGAACCGTATGAATTCGAATTAAGATAAGAAAGAATGTATTATATTTCGGTAGTAGGGGTTATCTGGAATTGATCCTCTGCACGGCGTGGCGATGGAAGAATCGTGGTGTAATTTCCTCACGACCCCGAAGCTCTCTGCGAACCGTTCGCGGAGTACGATGCTAACATCGTACTCCGCGAACGGTTCGCTGAGAGCTCGCGGATTTCGTCTTCCACCCCTCCGGGTTAGCCCGGGGGGGGTGGAAGACGATATCCGGCTGATTAGTCACGTCTCCTACACCTGAGACAAATAACAGTAGACAGGGATCGTGAATATTTTTTAATAATAGAGAAGAAAGACGATGTATTGAAGACAGGAGGAAAAAAACTACATACCGTTTGTTGAAGATGAACTCTCGTAAGGTATATGGGGCACGGAGATAATTAAATCATGGGCGTTCCTATACTAAAGAAATAGAATATAATATCGGGAGAAGGAACGGATGGCGGGGACTTAGGAAAATTCAAAAAAGAATAAAGAAATACTTACCCAGTTCAAAACAGGATAACATTTAACCACACAGGGTTCGTAAATCACCGACTCCCAGTAAACACATTGAACACGTTTAAAATTAACAACGAAAAGTAGGCAATATCTAGGATAAACTGGATCAATAAATTTCGGTGTTTTTCTCTAAAAAATATCGTACACTCTCAAGATATTTCTGCAATAAAATCTGTCGTAAGTTAAAAAATTCAGGTCAACGAAACATTCAAAATTAAATAAAAAAACGAATAAATTTGTTTGCCGGTAATCAAATAGGGCTGTAAGCAGGTTCCATGAAATGGTTTTAAACGAAAGAGGATAATTATAAAAAAATATGAAGACGCATAACGCTGCACTACCTAATGTTGTAAAGAAGTAGTTACCATAGCAAACAATCCTGTTATCGTGCTTAGTATTGTCACATTGCAGTTTACTTTAAGAAAATTTGCTGCCGAATAGTTAAGCAATCTGGGAATCCCGGGTTAATTTTTTAATTATATAATTTTAAGAAGTCTCTTTCATACAATGCATTTGATTAGTTATGAAATCCCGGATTTCCTGGCATACCGGGACTTATTTTTCAGAAAAATATTTTAAGAAGCCACTTCCATAATTTCGTAGTCAAAAATTACCTTTAGGTAAATATGCATCTGAATATCCCGTCTCTTATAACAGTTCTATCATAACATACTGAGAGTCGTCGTTCAATTTCCGATCGGTTATATTATAATAATTGAGATTCATAGAGTTACTTATTTATTTCCTATATCCCATTGATCTCCGTGGTTTTTGCTATGATAGGTTTTCCAGCAAAACTATATAGATACATAAATGAATTAGTTTCAATTCACTTGGTATTCCAGGGTCTAATTAATAAATCAGGAATGTGATAATGACATCGGAGCGGGATGACTTTGGACTGAGACGAATTTCTAAGAACTAACTTCTCTATGGCCACCCAAATGATGATTTAATTATCAGTATGATTTTGATTGATGAGGCAGAAGAAATTTGGCGGCAGCCGAATTCTTTTCATAACGAACGTATTTGCTTTGTTTATTACTCGGAACTAATTGATCTGCGGCGCCACAGTTTTTGGCTATGTCCCTGTATGATTGAGGTTTAAGATTAAAATAAAAATGGAGACGTAGAAAGTAAATAATGTTAAGAAGGTATGTCTTTATTTTCTAAAAACCAAATAGTCGTTTGTAATTTTAATTTCGAATGTGTAGGTCCTTCAGTGGTGCTGGGTTCGCATTCTTTGTTTTTTCTTTTTTCGGTTTTTCCACAATTATAATTTCTGTATTTGTGTGTATTAACATGTATTATACTGAAACCCCCTATTATACTAAGAATGGGGAAATGTAGGGTGTAGATACTTTAGGTACGCCTGTGCCAACCACTTTGTGGAGAAGGTACAGCTGTAATGTTATGTTGTTTCCTATTTTATTTGCCAATTTAAGGGGGTAATGCAGTTTCTTAAATAGTGCTACCGCAGGTATATTGATCGGTTCTTTTGGCAAGTGATCGAGTCGTAGGAACACTGATGTTTTACTGCGGACGCTGGGGTGGTAGATACCTACTTGTGCTGATAAGGTATCAGCCGCTTGCACTAAAAGTTTTATTTACAAATTCAATTAATTTTACAGTACATTAATTTTGTAATAAAGGACTTAGTATACTAAAAAATTATAGAAAAAAAAAACAAATTAATGCCCACAAATAATTCAGTTACATAAATATGGGGGGAGTCCTACTTTCGCTATATTTTTTATTATTAAAATGGTTCGTAATAATAATAAAAGCAGAGGAAACCAACAGTAAGTAACCAGAAAATAGATTTAATAGGGTTTTATATTATTAAATACGAAGACTAGATACGAATAGTAAAAAAAAGAGATAGATAATTAAGGAGCTAGCCAAGGGAGCTATTACAAACCTGAACTAAGATTAATATAATGACCCAGGGCTATGTATTTAATAATAAATAATTAAAAATATTTTTTTTATCTGTTTTTATATAATTAACTTAAAACGACATTTAGGTAATACTTCTAGCATCATGACCTGTAGTATTTGGAATTTTAAAGTAGGTGTTGTAGCCCAAATGGTAATGCCAACTGCATTTTGGCAGGGCCGTAGCCGACGTAGGTACTAATATTTAGTATTCGTCATCTCATGGTATCTTTTAATTTTTCAGTTACTTTTCCAATTATTTTGAATGAGACTGATATGACAAGTAAGTATGACATTTTTATCATGTCTATCATGTCAGGTGCATTATACGTTCTACCTATCATCAACGTCCATCATTGCCCTATCGAAGTAACAGAAAGGTTACCGCATATAATACCTACAATATGTAACTGAAATATCTCAAGACCTGAAACTACACACATCAAAACTATCTAGGGATCAAGCCCGTCCTAGCCAATTACTTCAAGTGAGGTACTTATATTGTTTTTGTCTTATTTTGGAGTTTACTTCTTAAGAATCGATTTGCATATAAAGCCTCCGGTAAGGAATTTTAATTTATACCAGCGTAGCACTTGTTTTATTCGTAAATAAAAAGAATACAAAATTTGAAAAAAACGTCACACTTTGATATAGATATTTCTGCCGTTTTTTTTTTAAAGTGGTTTTTACCTTCTTTGCCCATTGCATATTCAAAGACAATCGTATAAAGGAATAAACTCCACTCGTGCGTCGGATCTGACACACGCACAGTTTTTTTTTGTGCAGCTATTTCAGTTATGGATCAATTATGTATCTAAATCAATATTTTATATTCAGAAACCTAGGCCATATTGGTACGTTCAGTTTTTGCAAATTTTGATTCAATCTCCGTTCCCGAAGGCCGTTACCACCTATTCAGCCCCACAAACGTATTATAAGGCCCTAAATATGCTTTTCTGAAGAATCTGGCATGAAACCAGCCGTAGATACTAGCCGTATATACCATAAAGTATTAGAAGACCTCTGGAAACCAAAAACTTTAAGCTAAATCCAGAAATTCCATGCATATAGTGGTACTAGCTTCTGCCCGCAACTTCGTTCGGCCCCCGATACACCGCGTCGCATCGAATCGCCCGCCCGCGCTATTACTTTGTTTTCGCTTAACTCTCTTTCTGCCTTTTTTTTTTGCTCGTTTCCTAAGGGTCGTAGCGTAATGTCAATTAAATACCCTATAACTTTCCTCATGAATAGGGAAGATACAAAAAAAAATTGTCCTTCCGGTAGATGTTTAAAAAATATTGGGCACGTATTTTTTCTTTTTCTACGTGAATAATCAAAAGATTACGTCGATAAATTGAGTAAAAATGTGCCATGACGTCACTAGTATTTAGATTGTATACTTACTTGTGACGTAGCGACCCCCACTCCCAAACTTTAATGCGTTTTATCTAAGTAGTTTTTTATTAATATGAATCAGCAAAAAGTATGTGTCTAATATTTTTTTATTATCTGACTGACGGACTAAATATAATTTATTTTTTTACCCAGGCATCTTCCCTACTGGGCTATCAATTGTTTTTTTTTTTTTTATCCGAATGGTACTGCCCGTGATTAGCGCCTTTAAACAAAAAAAAAACTCTTCAGCTTAATTATATTACTAGCTTTTGCCCACGATTCGTCCGCGTGAATTTTCGGCCCCCGACCCACCGCGTCGCATCCCATCGCCCTCCCGCGCTTTTACTACGTTTTCACTCAACGTTCTTTCAGTTAGAAAGAACGTTGAGTGAGAATTTTTCTTTTGCTCACCTTCTTAGGGCCGTAGCGTGATGTTAAATTGCCTTCCTCAAGAACTGGACTATCAAATTTAAAAATAATTTTGTAAATCCGAATGGTAGTCTCTTCAGTTTTATTATTAGTACAGAGATAGTATAGATAACAATCATGATAATCAAAAATTTCGGGTCTCTCACCGATCCAAATACCAGCCGTATTTGGATCGATGGAAGAACCGATATTTTTGTGTTCAGAGACAATTTCATTGAACAGATTTACGCTGATATGTCTGTGTCAGATGTTGTCATTTCCTTGGAGGCCCAACTGGGTGCTTTATTTCAGCTTATGCATGACACACATCACCAGAGCCATTACAAACACACTTGTCTAAGCTAACATCAACTTCCTACCATGATCTGCTCTGTCGCCAGACTTAAATTCTATTGAGTACATATGTGATATGTTTAAAAAAAAGAGCTCTGCCAATGTCAAGTATGGACTACATACACAAGAAAATCTTTTTCACCTGATACAACAGACGTGGGCGGCCATTCCGTAAAGTGGTTCGCAAGTGGTTGGTGTGATTTGTGAGTTTTCACGCTAAAACAGCTAAATAGATTCGATGAAATTTGGCACATAGGTAGACCAAGGCTTGCATTAGGACATAGGATACTTTTGTCCCGATATTACCACGGGATCGAGACATAGGTATGCGTTTGAAACAGCGGGGCGCAGCTAGTAAGAAATATTAAAGAAAGTTTTGCACACAGTACCGTGTGTTCAAAACATTGTTTTGTGTTTATTATATTTTTTATATAGGCTATTTAGCGGTTTTGCCAGTACCTTTATTTACACCTGCGCGTGCATCGCTAGCGCGGCACTCGGAAAACACAAAACAAGCGCCATTTTCCATACGTATTTGTTAACGTTTTCGATGTGTGCTTAATTATTATCAAAAATACGAAATCTTTTTATTTTAAATTAATGATTTACTCCAATTACTTCAAAATCAATCGAAGATGGTGTTATTTGCAGATGACACATCATTGATCTTTAAAATAAACCGATGGTCACAAAATCTTGACGACGTTAACAGCTCTATTCTTCAAGTCCAAGATTGGTTTACGGTAAATACTTTGGAACTAAATAAAAAAAAAACGAATGCATTAGATTTAAATGACCTAATGTTAGAAGTAGTGAATGTGACATCATATTGAATGGAGAAAAACTAGAATTTATTAATCAAACAGTTTTCCTAGGAATCACGCTAGAAATTACAATGGGGACCTCATATAACATCTCTTGCGGGGCGGCTAAGCTCGGCCGCTTATGCTGTTAGAAAGATAAGATAGTTAACAGATGTAGAAATCACGCGTTTGGTCTATTTTAGCTACTTCCACAGTATTATGTCGTATAGCATTTCACTCGGTCGGGCTGCTGACATTGAATCCATCTTTATTTTACAAAAGAGAGCTGTCAGAGCCATTTATAATCTACATCGTCGCGAATCTCTCGGGGAACTATTTAAAAAGATTAATATTTTGACGGTTCCTTGCCAATTCATTTATGAAAATATTATGTATGTAAGATAAAATCTACATATTTTAAATAAAATAAGTGATAGACATAATTTTAATACTAGAAATAAGGATAAAATGGATCAACCATTTTTCAGATTATCTAAATTAGATACATCTTTTATGGGGTACTATGTTGAATGTTACAACAAAATACCTTGTGGTATATTACACTTAAATGAAAGAAAATATTAAACTCATATTAAAAGTACACTCTGTAAACAAGCATGTTACAAATTAGAGGATTATATCCAAGATAAGAATGCTTGGAAACATGCTGGTCCTGCTCCATAGGACAATTTAGAGTCTAGAGAAAATCAAACTGGTTGCTAATTTAATTACATAATTTGTTATTTTTTTTATAACACTGTTTTTCCATTCTGTGATTTCTTGAACTCACACACTGACTTATTAGTATTACTTGTTAAAATGTTAGGAATATCGTATAATTTGACAATGTTTGTAAATATGTGAGCACCATTCTTCATCCTTTTTACCTATCGTGGTCTAGTAATCTTATTCTAGATGCATCGTCTTCACATATAATTGTATAATTAATGAATACAAAATATTGTAAAAACATTTTAAAAGAGTAACGGTGGAGTTTATTGACCATTCTTCTCGATAAGAAAACTACCTTTTGGAAGGGGCGACTAAAATCAATTCAATTTTTTGTAAAAATCTGTATTGACGTTCATATGTGCCTATTTGAAATAAATTGTTTGACTTTGACAAAAGTCGTGTGAAACGGGTGTGCATTGATCATTACACTCGAGGCGGTATTATTCGCGCGAGCCGAGTGTGTACCAAACTACCAACATAGCACACTTGTATCATAATGAGCCATGACGATTAAAACGGATAGTTATTTTTCAGCATTACTGTTCTTTACAAATAGGACGTTCTGCTAATAGGACAAACTGCTTGTATGACGATCTGCTACTAGGACATTTTGTTAAATTGTCGTTTGATCATATGTAGGTCGTTCTGCTATTAGGACCATTTGCTTTTAGGACTTTTTGATAAGGAGAGATACTCTTGATGTGAGTAGTTTATTCAGTATCGAGAGAAGATCTACCTACTCTATTTATTGATTTGTTTGTCATGTAAAGATTGCTATACACTTGATCGGGTTGGCATGATTTGGCACAGCCGGGCGGGATAATCGAATATATGTTGAAATATGTTCGGGAAAGAGCCGCTCGAATTGAGCCGAGCCGACCCGAACATGAATCACGCACGGGAAGGGAGGGATATGCCTTTGCCAAACGGTGTCGATCGAATATATGTAGTAGTTGCTTTGTTGTTCAGCAAATACTTCCGAATCGAATTTGCCGACCCAAACAAGTGTGTAGCACCCCTTTTCATTATTTTTAGGGCAAACTTATTATGGTGAATTTATTGTAATTCGATTATTACAGATTTCAACAAAAAGTCAATTCTACGTTATGGTTTTCACAGAACCCATAAGTGCTTGGACTTCCAAAAAACTTACGTATGTATAAATACATGCCTGACACGTGGTTTTGCCATTGCTTCTGCTGATAAAAATTGCAAGTGTACTTGTTTTAAAGACAAAATAAAATCGAAGTATATCAGTGTAAACTCGGCTTGGAAACTACCGACTACCACAATACCAGCCTGGGTTGGGGGTTACCTAAATCCGTCTAAAGGGAAATTTGTCCTCGTGCATTCACCTCATAAAAAATATGATAATCTTAAACATCAAATAAACGAGTCAGCACTGTATGGAAACGAATCTAGTGCAGAGCATCATAATGAAACACACTCTGTTGGAGAAAACGATGATACAGATGCTGTAAAGAAGGAAGGTGGGGATGACGATGCTGGAGGCACAACGACTGAAAAGGACGATGACAATGCTGGAGGCGGAAATACTACGAAGGAAGATTCGTTCGGGAGCAACGCTACTGTCCTGAGCGAGGATTCGGTCGTGGCCGAAGATTCGGCCGTGGCCGAGGATTCAACTGTGGCCGAAGATTCGGCTGTGGCCGAGGATTCGACCGTGACCGAGGAATCGGTCGTGGCCGAGGAATCGGTCGTAGCCGAGGAATCGGCCGTGACCGAGGAATCAGTCATAGCTGAGGAATCGGTCGTGGCCGAGGATCCGGTCGTGGCCGAGGAATCGGTCGTGACCGAGGATCCGGTCGTGGCCGAGGAATCGGTCGTGGCCGAGGATACGGTCGTGAATACCGATTAGAGAGATAACAAACATGGAAGGAGATCGAGATAGAAAGAGAGGAAGGAAGAAAAAAATAAGTCTAAATAACACCACAAAGATGATGATACGCATTTCATGTCAAAGTTTTTTTTTTTTTATAAAATTTTAAGTAAGCCTCCAAAATATTTTTTTGCTGCTAAAGTAACCTGATCATTTTTGAGGTTTAGTACCTCAAAAGAAAAAACGGAACCGTTATAGGATCACTCGTGTGACTGTCTGTCCGTCTGCCACAGTCAATTTGCTCCGAATCGAATGCACTGATTAAGTTGAAATGTGGTACACATATCAATTTCTGTGACCCAAACACGAACGTATATGTAACGAAAATAAATGAATTTTTATTATGGCGGTCACTTTTCGGGAGCAAACGGAAAAAAATAAAAAAGTTTTGCAAACTATACTGTGTGACATATCAAATGAAAGGGCTTGTTGTGGGGGTCTCAAATATCGATTTTTATCATTTTAAAATTAATTTTTTTAAAGAAAGGTATTTAAGAAAATAGATGAAAATTTACCATTCCCCCCTTATTTCCGAAACTATTGAGCCTAACATTTTGAAAATAATACAGAAAATTGTTCTATACTTATAGATTACAGGAAAACCTATAAGGAGACTTTATTGTTTTAGTTGGAATGTATGGGAGAACATGTTTTTCAACTACAACGTTAGGTTTGTCCTTGGGATAAATTCATCCCAACTACAGAACCCTTCATTGTGCGTGGTTCAACACGCTCTTGGCCGGTTCTTTTAAATCAAATTCTAAATTAAAGAATATTTCACCAAACGCTAGTAGTTATTAAATATTCATCATCATCATTGTCAGCCTCACCAACTGGTGACTATAAGCCTCCTTCCTTTTGTGCAATGCTTCCCTGGTTTGTGTGAGTCTCAGCCAGGTCTTTCCCGCGGTCTTTTGTAGGTCGTCCTACCATGTTGCTGTTGATCTACAGACACTCCTCCTACTGACTCTCGGCAAACATTCAGTTAGGGCTCTGTTCCATCTGCCATCACCACGTCTAGCTAAATGTCTTGCCCACCTTATTTTTTTTAGTAACAGTCTTGTTCTTTCAGCGATAGCGCTCCATAACCCTTTCTGTAACCTTGACTTTGTACTCAGTCTCTTTAGTGAGGTTTTATAATTTGGCCCCATATGACAAGGTAGGCTACACTAACTGTTCATATAGTTTCGTTTCAGACATTGTGGTATCTTCCGGTCCCTAAATACACCATCCAGCTTGCCAAATTCCGCCCAGACCAGTTCTTTACGTCTCGAGATTTCCATATCTTAGCAGTCTATCCCAAAAGATATTTTGCAATTTTCCAGATATTTGTTATGCTCCACCACCTCCAGCCATTCACCACCAATTGTAACAGCTGGTAGCAACCCCTGTTTATATTGGTAATCAGAGAGTCATGGCGCCATCGACAACGCCACATGCGAACTACGCATCACACTGACGTCACGCAATATTCTGTATCGCTTAAGCAAAGTTTACCGCGCAACTAGCATATATACAACATCCCGACATTAATAGTCGGGTATTACCCCATCAGACCCAACACCCGTCTGGTCGAAGAATCCTCCCTTTTCTATAGAGGATGAGTTAACTTGACACCTGTTTCTCATTTTAAGTTAAGCCGTATGACGGTTGTAATGTTGACTGTTGTGCATAGTACGAGATGGTCTGTACATCAAAATGCTTTACAAGATATTAAGCAAACCGAGTATAGTGAAATTGGCTCTTAGCTGTCGATATAATTAGTTTCTCATTTCATTTTAAGAAAGTTTTATTTCTGTAGTTTTGTATTTTTTTTAGAAATGAAATGAGGATGAAATCTATATGAAACTAGCTGACCCGACAGACGTTGTCCTGTCCAAATATCAATCCATAGAAAAAAGGACGTTCAATTTTCCCGAACTTGACAATTTTACGGGAAACTTTTTCAAAATCAGTCGAGCGGTTCTCAAGTGATGCGCTTACAGCATTTAATTACAATTTATAAAGATTAACAAAAACGCTTGCTTTGCTTTTTTTTTGTGTAAACAAGTAATAATAAAATCTTGGTCATCAAGTCATCTGTAAAATGTCAGATAGATTAGATTATCATTTGGGTTAAAAATGGAAATTAGTGTTATGGAAACTGTCATCCCCTTTATCCATCATAACGTCAAAGATCCCAAAGATTCAACTGACATTAACATTTTTGGGTTTAGAATAATTTAGGTCTTTCACTAACCCTAGTTTAATCTCAGCTACGCAATATTAGTATTCATGCCGATTAAACACAAGTCATAAATAGCGAAGTGTGACTGAGGGATGCTACACACGTGGGTTCGGGTCGGCACATTGGATTTGGCAGTATTTGCTGAACAACAAACCCGGCCCGAAGCAGTTACTACACATGTTCAGCTTTCATTTGGTTCGAGCCGGCAAACTGCGTTCGGTATCTGCCCTCGCTTAATCATGTTTGCGGGTCGGCTCGGCACAATAGGGATGATGCCTAGGTAAAAAAAATGAAATTCTAATTAGTCCGTCTGTCAGATAATAAAAAATATTAGACACGTATTTTTTGCTTTATGATATTAATAAAAAATTACTTAGATAAAACGCATTTTAAGTTGGGGAGTGGGGGTCGCTACGTCACTAGTATGTATAAAATCTACATACTCATGACGTCATGGCACATTTTACCTCAATGTATCGCCGTCCAATATATTTTTATAATCTCAAAGACGGACTAAAAAAAAACTTTTAGTCATCATCCCTATTCCAGCTAAATCGACCGGTTTTTTCACGAACATATCCACAAGTATTCGATTTTGCCGCCCGGCTGTGCCGAATAATTCCGATCTGAACAAGTGTGTAGTTCTCCTAATAATTAGGGGCACTAGGTATCAGTGGTGATACCGAGTGTAGAGGTTCATAGTTACATTTAAAATTAAATGTTATATAATTTATTTGAATGCAGCAAGGCAGCTAAGGTGCCTACTTCACAAGAAGTAAACAATATGACAGATGATTAAAAAAATAATATATATATATATTAATTAATTTAAAAAATTGGAATTGCGGAGTACCTTCCGGAAACCGATTGTTAGTCTATCATAATGATAACCTACACTATCTAAGTAGGGAAGTGAATAATTAAAATAAAAAGATTTGCAATTCTTTTTTATCCATTGTGTGATAACGTTTTTACAAAACATTTTACTTCAGTATGACTACAATAACAAGGGTGAGTAGCCAACTTTTTATGCAATACCCGAGAGGCAATGCTTGTGTGTGACGGCTATGACGTATCACTAAGATTTTTTACTAATACATTGAGAACATACATATTTTTGCTTTTATGTCGATGTATCAATTTCTTTTATACGGATTGACACTTTCCGAAAAATATTCACTGGCACTTTTGGGACAAGGGTAAAAGCGCCACTAATAAATATATTCAGTTTTATACAAGGTGGGTTTTTGAGATAAAACTTCAAGGCGAAAACCAAACTTTTATAAGAAATGGAGTTTTAATCAGGTACCACATTTTATTCCCTTGCAGAATGTGGTTCTTACCGGCAACACTATTGCTGGGTATAAATGAATTCTACCTATGTAAGTAAGTAGGTATATTTCTATACCAGGTAAACATTTTTTTAAAGTGCTGTTTTAACTTTCTCTAAAAATCGATTTCTTGGTTACTTTAAACCTCTTTGCTCTTTATCACAGATATCCAGATTATCACAGATTCGGCTTACACCCTCAAGTCGGTTGAAGTCTAGTTTCAATAAATATCTATGGATGAAGTTCAATCTTGAATAGCAAAAGTGCATGACTGACATGATCTTTGGCCCTTAGTTATATGTTATATCCATATTTTATTTTTAAATGACCTATCGATAAAACATATAAATGGTTAGGAAACTGTAACATAAAAGTAAATACCACATTATATTACTAATATTATAAACGTGAAAGTTTGTAAGGATGGATGAATGTTTGTTACTCTTTCACGCAAAAACTATTGAACGGATAAAGGAGATTACCCATTCTGGGGTTTTTTTTTTGGCGGCCATCTATAATTAGAGATTAAACGAACTTACCTGTGAGTGAAGTTCGATCCTAATTATATGAAGGCTTCGTCCGAAGAGATTAGCATTTTATACACATGTAGTAACGCGTAGTACACACCATTCCACACTATTTTGAGAATATTTTGATTTTGTTTTTTTTTGATGTGGGTAGATTAGTCCACTTGATTCCTGCGCCCGCAATCCGTGTCATATAGTTTAGAGTTTAGCCCATTCACTTCATATTTTACGATTGATCAGGGTAGCGATTGAACGAGTGGGTGGGAGGGTTGCTAATCTCTTCGGACGAAGCCTTCATATAATTAGGATCGAACTTCACTCACAGGTAAGTTCGTTTAATCTCTAATTATACTTCAGGCTTCGTCCTCGAGATTAGCATTTTATACACATGTAGACTTTTAGAGATATTATGAATCGTAAAATATAATTAAATGAAATACATGAGCAAGGTCGCAAAGTATTTTATATTGTTATAACGAAAACACAACAAATCACATAATTTTACAATTTATTGTAGGTAACTAAAAAGGTTTACTTCTTAATTGAATCATTCATAATAGCCATACCAAAACAATCGTTAGACACATTATTAACAGGTCTACTATAAAATTTTGCAAATGTTTGGGAGCTACGGCTCCAACCAGCAGCTTTCCTAATTTGATCAATATTAACACCTAATCTTTGCGCAGCAGATGTGGCAGCATGCCGAGTGCTATGCGCAGTGAACGTGGAAGTATCAATTCCGCTTAAACTTAGGTTATGTTTTATCCACCTAGATAAAGTTTGTGCACCTACCGACTTATGAGGCCTTTTAAAACTGATAAATAAAGTATCCGTATTAATACGAAGTCTTTCAGTCATTTCGAGGTAATCGAATATGGCTTTTGCTGGACAAATCTCTGGTTTTTTATCAAAAAACGGAATAACGAGCATGGGTTGAGATACGCCAATTCTAGATGTTTTTATAAGGTCGGGAATTTTAATTTTAATTTCTTTTGGAAACTTTTCAATATTACAAATTTTAATTTTTGATAATGTTTGCACCCTATGTGCAGTGACGAGAGCTAACAGTGTAATTAATTTCTTAGAAATTTTTTCAAGGCTTAGGTCTTTATTAGGGTACCATTTTTCCAGATAATTTAATACCAAAGACGTGTCCCAGGTTTCATTATACTTAGGCAAAGGGGGTCTAGAACGAAATACTCCTTTAAAGAATCTTTTTATATCTTCATTCCCGGAAATGTTTTCCTTAGTAATTAAACTCAAAGCGGACCGGTATGAATTTAATGTTCCGTATTGTGCACCACCATTATACGCAATTGTTAGGAAGTTCATAATATTTGGAATTGATACCTCGTACATGTTCAATTTATTCTCATTACAATAAATGAACCACTTTTTATAGCACCCTTCATATTGTTTATAAGAGTTCTCCGAGAGAGAGTTAAGTATTATATCCATAGATGAAAGTGGGATACCTCTTGTTATCATCGCCTCGCGGATAAGATCCCTGCCACCAGGGTAATACTGTTGCGAATGTGGAGGCGACTGAAATCAGTAGATAAAATTAAATTATCATTAGCCCTGAATTTTACCATTTCTGACACTAAAAGAGTTTTAAATAATGGGTACCACGGCTGTGTTGGCCAGTATGGGACAACCATGATACCCTTGGCGTTATCAGACTGAATTTTCCGTAATGATTTTAATATCATAGTAAATGGCGGAAACGCATAAAAATAAAATTCTGACCATGATATTGTAAAAGCATTTACTGCGTACGCATCCGGATCTCTGTGCCAGGAGACGTAACTTGGGCATTTATTATTTAATCGACTGGCGAATAAATCTATGTTTGGGGGGCCAAATTTTGTAACAATTTTACGATAGGCATAGTCTGCAAGTTGCCCTTCAATATCTGGATGCGTGCGTCTTGACTCCTGATCTGCTTCAAAGTTCTCTGAAGAGCTAACATATGAAGCGAAAACATATAAATTTTTGTGTTCGCACCATTGCCAAAGTTGCTTCGTAACCTCTGTCAAATGGGGGAACTGGATGCCTCCCATCCTGTTGACGTAGGAAATAGCGGTGGTATTGTCAATTCGAAGAAGAACCTGCGAGTTAGATAAATCTTTAGCAAATATTTTAAGGCCAATATAAGCAGCCATAATTTCAAGATAGTTGATATGCTGGCTGAGTTCATCGTCTCCCCACAGGCCACTAGCTCTCTGATCACCACACGCAATTCCCCACCCCGTTGTTGAGGCGTCAGAAAAAATTTCAAGGTCATATTTATCCATTTTGATTTTACAAACAGAATGATCGATAGCATGAATCCACCATTCAAAGTCTAATTTTAATGAATTTGGTAAATTCATAACTTTTTCATAATTGTTGCTTGTATTTTTTAAATTAAGGTATTTACATCTTTCAAATAGCTTGGTATAGAGCCAGCCATACTCCACAGCTGGGCAGGCAGACACCAAAAGACCAACAAAGCTAGCGAAAGCTCTGATTTTGCATTGTTTTAAATTCGACATTTTCTTAATTTCTAATTTAATTCTATTAATTTTTTCTTTTGGTAATGTGACTTGAAACTTTCTTGTATCTACAACATATCCTAAATATCTACAAGTGTGTGAAGGACTGAAATTACTTTTTTCCTTATTTATGATAAAACCAAGGCTCGTAAGGAGGATTTGAGTTTCTTGTAGGTTTTTATAACATGTTTGTTGATCATGACCAATAAGGCAAATGTCATCTAAATATATACTAGATAAGTATCCACATGTTCGCAATAATTTCATCACTGGTTTCATAACCTTTGTAAATACAAACGGAGCAGTATTCAAGCCAAAAGGTAAGATATTAAATTCATAAATAGAATGCTCAAACTGGAACCTGAGATATTTTCGATCATCTTCATCAATCTTAATTAAATAATATGCGTCTTTTATGTCGATAGTGCATAAGTAACAATCTCGTGATATTAGTTTTACTACAGTTCTTAAGTCTTCCAGTTTGAAGTGATTAGTATCGATAAATTCATTTAAAGATTTTAAGTTTAAGATAAAACGCATCTTTCCGTTTGCCTTGGGTATTAAAAAGACATTTGACAAATATTGGTCAGACCGACCTTCACATTCTGAAATTGCTCCTAATGATAATAAATTATCGATGGCTTCAATGAAGTGTGCCCTTTCTGACTCAGAATATTTCCGAATGCTAGGGGGTACTGATTGACTTGGTAACCGAGAAAATGGAATTTTATAACCCTTTATATATGAAAGGATCATTGGATCATGAGTGATCATTGACCATTCTTTATAAAATAAAGACAATCGACCAGCAGGTTTTACCGTGTTTAGCGACGTCTGTAGTTCTGTCGCTGCTGCGGATGCTGAAACTGATTGGATGAGCTGGATGGCCGATTGGGCGTCAAGGTCGTTGCAGGCACCTTCATCCTTGGTGGACCTGTCGGCCTGCGAGTCGGACCCGGATTCCTCCAGTTTAAATTCCTTGAAGGATTAGCTATGCTCTGTGTAAACTTCTTATTTGCAGGTTTAGGTGCCGGTGGTTTAAGGTCTGTACCAGATTTATTAATGGCTTTCGCAGTTTTTATGGTTTCAACTAAGTTCTCACCAAAAAGAAGCTTATCAATTTTTGTAGTTTGTAGTTGCTCTCTAACTTCTTTCTTAACAGCATTCAATAGAAAGTTTCTCCGCGTCACAGAGTCAGCATGTTGACAGTCGCAAATGATACGAGTAGAATCCATCAGAAGTTTGAGTAAATCAGTGTTTTTCTCCTTAGCAGATAATATAAGTGTGATGGCTTCTCCTAAGGAAGTAATGGCTAAGGTAAGTTGTTTTTGTTTACTTTCAATAGCTTTATCGCGTTTAGCAATAATATCGGAGACAGCTGCTTTTATTTCTGCATTCAATTCTGGAGGATCAATCAATTTGGCATTTTCAGGAGTTAAATAATTTTCTTTTAGCTCCTTACGCAGCTCTTTTGTTATCCCCGCCGTAGTCCAATGTTGAAATCTAATCGATAAATCTTTTTGTATATTTTTTCCATATTTTTTATCTGTTGTAGGATCAGTGCCTAATATATCCAACAGTTCATTATTAAGTTCCGAGTCTTCTCTTGCAGATATCGTTGCGTCTGCAAACGGAACAGGCTCTTGGACTACGGGCGGTGAAGGGTCCGCAGGATCCGGCGCAACTATCACGACAGACTGAATCTGAACAGAGTTTTCATCGCGCGATGTGCTGGGGAGTGGATCTGGTTCCAGCTCCATCTCTGGCTGCGTTAGGTCTACATCTGCTTGTAGCTCGGGAGAAGGCTGATCTAGGTCTGATATGACCGCTTCATTGTTAAACAACCCCATATATTCTCCGTCTGAAAAGGAGACGTAAAGTCCCATGTAGCCTGGCAATGCGAGTCAATAATTATATTGTAAGTGACAGTCCCAAGTTATGATAACACGTACTGTCCACAAACAAATTTATCTAGCACCATGAGACAGTCCCATTGTACTGCTCGGTGGGCCGGATCATGACTGCATTATTATCGTAACAATAAAATAGAACAAGTTGTTCAATATCTTAAAATCTTTAATGTTTTCAATGTAAAACACTTGTCAGTTACATAATAGTCTCTAAAAGACTGAATTGTTAGAAATTAACAGTAAAAAACAGTCCCAATGCAAGCAAGTACTGTTCGCAAACTATTATTTCCTAAAGAATATTAACTTTTATTTGTCGGGCTCGTATTAGTGAAAAGACAGTCCCACTGTACTGTCCGTAACACAAATTTTTCGAGTAGACTACAAAATATGATGTATGTACCTTGTTGTTGGTAGGTATATACATGTTAAAAAAAGTAAACAAGTGTTATGATCTCGTATACTTACATTTTTATAACAGATAAAGATCGTTATGCATTCAAATTTAAGAAAAATAACTATGTAGGTCAAACTGCACTGAATAATATTATAGTATGAAAATAAACCATACCTTGATCATCTAACGGAGAACGGCGACACAAACTTGTTGTTGACGATAACTGTGAGTCATCCGAGTAATATGAATCACGCGATCGACGCCGCTTGCGTCTTAATTTTTTTTGTAATCTTCTAATTTTATGTTTTATACGATCACAATCATCACCTTTTCTTTTAGGCATTATTATAATAATTATAACAACAACACTAGATATTAACTTTTTGAATAAGTAACTGTAATCGCGGGCGAGTGTGGAACGGCGCAGCACTAAAAAGCGAATGACACGGATTGCGGGCGCAGGAATCAAGTGGACTAATCTACCCACATCAAAAAAAAACAAAATCAAAATATTCTCAAAATAGTGTGGAATGGTGTGTACTACGCGTTACTACATGTGTATAAAATGCTAATCTCGAGGACGAAGCCTGAAGTATAATAATTGCATATTTTTAAAGTACTCATAGAACGGATTATTTGTGATAGTCGAGAGTAATTTGAGTTCGGAGATATACAGCGTGGATTTTTGAGATGGGGCTGCTACTGTTGTTTCTACAGGAAAACGGTCTTGGGAGACTGTCTGTACCTGTATATTTACAGATATTGAAAAAAATGTCGGCAGGAAAATGGGCAGTTTTCACTAAAACTTTTTTTGATACCAATCGCTCCTGTTTCTTATAAGGATAAAAAAACTCTAACGGACTAACTAAAGTTTGACTACTAGAAAAGTCATAATTCTCTAAAAACTTTTTCCATACTTTAGATAGGAAAAAAAACTCAACGATTTACCATTGCAGATGGCCTAGTTCATGTTGTGTGTGTGTGTGTCAGTTGGTATCACCCAGCTCCAAATAGCGGAATAATAATCATATGGGATCCTACACGAAATGGCGGGGAGACATAATTTATTTCATTTAAAGATCGTTGTATATCTTTTTTCGCAAATTCGTTACAGCGTTGTCGCCATACAAAAATACTCCACCATTCAAATAAAATGTAATTAATTCCTGGCCGCCGATTTTTTTTAAATTCCAAATCGTTCAACAATTTGGGCAGATAGTTTATAACCTGGATTAACACATAGGATACTTTTTATCCCGGTATTCCCCGGGATCGACACTTATGCGGGTGAATCCGCGGGGCGCTGCTAGTACCTATATAATAATTGGAAACTACTTTTAACTAACATTAAAACATGCTTTTAAGCAACTGAAGAATACATAATATGTATTATATAATTCAGAGAGCATCTCCATCATCATCATCATTATTTTAGCCAACAGAAATCTACTGCCGGCCATAGGCCTCCCTCAAGCGCCGCCACATCGAACGGTCCCGTGCTTCTCGCTTCCAGCGGGGAATATCTTGGTGGTACTGTGGGATTCCAACTGTAAAGTAATTATTTCTTCTTCATTGTTTACTCAACTCTACTAAATAATTCTAGGTTCTTATGTTATTTCAACTCCGGTACTGACAGGACTGAGCGGGAAGATACGCCAGAAAGTTTATATTATAGGCTTTTTTCTAACAAATGGAGTGGATATTGTAGATAACAGCCATTCTTCGTATATGTACTTAACTATTGTATTAATTTGCTCACTATAGTACAAGAATATACCTATGTGGCTTGTTTATTGACAAACTTCTACAAATCGAAAGAAAAACAATGCAAACAAAGATATTTCATGCAACAATTTACGCCGCTGTCGAATCAGTTGGCAGAATAAAATAATTGCATAAGGTAAACAAAGAGAAGGTTATTAACGGAGATAAGTCAACTAAGCCGGACGAGAATTATTTGATTGAAGATTGATTTATTTGTAGTAAAACGCTTCTGGACTCTCTTTTATCTGTCTGTGCACAACCGAGGGCGAAACAAGAGAGGAAGGCAAACAATAAATCCACCTACATAAAAATTGCAACAACTTTGTTCATAATGCCGATAAAGGCATCATCAAAAGTTGGTTCGCTTCGCACCCTCGCGCCCATTCGTGCAGAGATTACCAATAAATCCAATACGGGATAATTGGCCGACTTAATTCTGTTCTATCTTTCTACTTAGTTCAGTCGTCAGAATGTGCCAGCTCAGGCCCCTTGGGAGAGTCCAGCCGAGAGCACAAACATCGCCTGCTTGCTGAACAAAAATAGCATCTTGTGTACTTTGATAGGAATGAGTTTCATTTGCAAATGCGAAACAAAGCAGAATAAACGACAAATAAAGAAAATGGCTCAGTTAATGAGGTATTTTTAGTTTTTCTGTTGTCCAAAATACGTGATTTATTTGCGTCATTTTCGAACGTCATCTTTGACGTTTAGTTTTTTTACAACATTTTCCGTCAAAATTGATTGACTCAGGACATAGTGTCGCTTTTCTTTGTTGTCTAATGGATGAAAATGATGGAATCAAGGGGTGGCAACGATTTGATATTCGCATCAGTCAGGGGGCCTCTGGGACCGCTGCTGAGCTGCGACGTGATTCAATAGTGATGTAGAGTCATTATTGATCGACATAATTATTGTACACATAGGTAGGTATAAAATGCTCTAGTCACAAATATCTACCTGATTTATTTCATAATACAATTTAGTGAGTCTAGTAACATTACTTATTACTTAAAGGCTTGTGCAGACCAGCGCGACGCGACTCGAACAATACAATTTCTAAGAAAACTTCACGGTATAACAATAACCGGTGTCGTGTCAAGCTGTCGCGTCGCGCTAGTCTGCACGAAGCTTAATGGTTATTTTATTTTATCATTGCTGGAAAACTGGTTCAATCGGTATGGTCGGGTATCGATTGTAACGGTATGTTATTGTCAGTTGTATTCATATGTCACGGAGTTTTTGATAAAAAGTATTTCAGAGACGTCACTTAAAAACTATCAATCATAATTTTTTATTGACAAGTATTTAATAGAAAGGTGTCAGACGAAAATATGATAGATCGAGAACATTTTTTCACAGTTTTGTTATTTCTGATAGGAACCCTATACCTATGAGAATAAAGGTCACTGTGATGCAAAATCAGATAACTGTGAAAGAACTATGCTATACATGTAGTTAATCTTAGGTTTCTATTGCAGTGAGTCTCTATAGTTATCAACTTGACCTTTTTTCCTCCCCAAATTGAACAAATCGACGCGTCCAAGACACAATTCTGAATATGGCCACTCACAAAACCTACATACCTATAGTATATTTATTCTTCTCCCCATGACGAGTTAGAATTAAAACGTCAGGCAAAGCGGGAAAATCTCGTTCCAAAAAATTAGCCAGCAAAATTCCAACAAATAATTAATCTGGAATAATCATACAAAACGATGCGAACGGGATGCTCGGCCATTATTACCATTCATTTCAAATCAGGCGTGCGGAGGGTTGGGGAGGGCGCAGGCCGCGCTCGACCTGAATAAGCATACATTTTCCAATCAGGATACGTATCATTTAACTTGCTATTAAATTCGACTTCTTCCCTCTGAATTATTATCATGTCAAAAAGGATCTGAGTAAGTAAATACGAGTTTTATAATTTCGACAGGAATACAAAACAAAAAGTAATTGCGAAATGCAAAGAAATCCATAGACCTTTTCGCCCTAAAATTTATTGTGTGGTGAGCATTCAAACTCTCGAAAGGCAGGTGGTTCGTTATGCTACGAGTGAAATACTTTTCATAAGCGCCGTCATAACATTCATGCTTAAGACCTTTTACGGTAATTACTCGCTCCGTAAGAGCTCTTTCAGTGAATTAGAATTTTGTGATGGAGCTCTTAGTTGTGTTCTTAATATATCTATGAGCATGAGGATGCGCGGGGTTTCGATGTTAAATAAATTAATCTGTTTCGTCATATTGTGCGTGCGTGTGAGACAGCAGAGCAGGCGGCCACCTGACACGGCCGACACCGAGTCACCGTCACCCGACCTCCCCTTATTAATTTAATAACTTGAACACCGTCATTATCCGACTAATTGGAGGGGTGATGGGCTCCTTTTAACACATTACCTAAGCGTTTAACGTTACTTTTATGAACTGTGTAATTAATATTGCCTGCGTTCAGAGCATGACGTGTAGGTATAGGAACAGTACGTAGGGATCTACTTATGACGACATAAGTATTTTTTTGTTAATTTATCGATTAGTTAAATCTGAGGAGGGTTGCATGATTTCAATAAAATTTACCTAAATGAAACAAAACCAATCTTGTGTAAGTTTGGTAAGACAATCAACAAGTTTTTAGCAATCCTTACCTAATCTGGCCAAGGTGTGATATTGTTCAATAAATAAAATTCTACAATCTACCTATGTCATCATCATCATCATTTCAGCCGAAAATTCGTCCACTGCTGGACATAGGCCTCCCCCAAATGGGGGGGTTTGCCAAAATCGCCACGCTTAGCAGGAGGGTTGGCGATCGCAGTATGGTGTTTGAATACATAGAGAACGCTGGTGCCAACAACTGGTGCTTTTACGACACCCACGGGAAGAAATGGGTTGGTACTATTCTTTACGTCCGGCACCACACGGAGCCATATACCTATGTATAAAAAATTCATGGTGGAATCACTAGTGGTTATAGCGGCCATACCGACTTGCTGGCAGGCTTATCACAAAGTATTAATTAATGCCTAACGGTAAAAGTTTCGTTGTTTACAAACATATCATTTTGCTGTCCTACCGACGCTCTAGGCTAAATTTTACTTAGAAATTTAAGAGATATAATTAAGAATTTTGCAGAGCGCAATAATTTAGGGCTCGTCATTAAAATAAGAGTGATATCAGGTTTCGCGTAATTAACGCCAAGGGCGGATTGCTATTTTTGTTATCAAATATAAATGTTTAGTTACTGTGATCATTGAATATCTGATGTTTTATTGAATCGCAGTACTGAAGCGAAAGAACATTGTAGTACTTACATATCGTTGTAAACTTGATACATCATAATACATTAAGTGGATGGCGAAGACCTTGACGAGCGGTGTACGTTTCCCTGTGTGTACGACTCGTCGAGGCCCTACAATTACAATCGCGAGCGTGATACAAATATACACATAATTTTAATGCCGGGGGTGAAGCATTAAAAGTCAGGGATCAAATGCCTTTAATACTACACGTGAAAACTATGGAGTTGTTTTTATTTTATAATATTAATTAAAAAAATGATATGAAATAGGTAGGTTTCGGGCAATAATAAAATGCACTGATAGTGTCTAGCGAAGATGGCAAGGATTGGCGGCATTCTTTCTGAGGCTACAAATAACATACACTAGGTACTCTAAATTGTGCCTACAGTTAAAGTAGTTGGCCCTCAAAAATTGCTTAAAGTTCTGATTTCCTTTGATTGCTTCTTTACCTATACAGGGCGGCAGGGACATCGACGCGAAAACTATTGCCATGGATTCAGTACATGATTCTGAACCCCCCTACGTCGAAACTTCTCGTCAGTTATTTAAAAAAAAAACAGATTTTTCATAGAAAAGTGCAATACATACGCGGTCAAAATGTATAACCGACTAAATTGGAACAACATTGAAAATCATCCACCAACCAAAACCAAGCCATAAAGGGTTGATGTTGATGGAGTATTAAATTTAAGAACATTGGCGGGTACTGCAGATTTAGGCAATACATTAGGCCACACGTCAGTAACACTTCGACCTTGAGCTGGCTTAGCGAAGTGCGGAGTTTCAATAAAATAAGAGGCCAGCTTGTATTGTTTTGGTTGGCACTGACGTGCGTCCTAGTACCTAGTTTTCTAAAGGGGTGCAAACTGCAAGTGATCAGGTGTACCGTGTCATATCTGCTGTTCTCTCGCCTTCTTTTTATACCAATTCTAGTAAGAAAAATGGAGGGTGGAAAAATGTGATAATCTCTAAAGTTTTCGTAGGCGTTTTAAGTAGCGGGAGGCATGCGACGCGTCGACGTTCGCATTACCTGTGCTACTTACTTTAATCTCTACTCATATTTACTAATTACATATAATATGTACTTGGTTGACTTATCGAACCCCTCAATAGTAAGAACAGCACATCGAAATTAACTGGAGGCGATTTTTGGCAACATTCATGACGTCATAACCAAAAAGCACAGAATAAATCATGACATGTGGGTATGAGGAAATCATCACTAAATAAATTACAAAGAGACTAGTGGGCTGATCATCATGACGAAAGTAGGAACAGTCAGGGAAATAAATTGTTTATCAATTTGAGATAATACCTACTTCAATTTACAGCGTTATAGCCACTTCATAAAACTGTCAAAGAATGAAAGTTGTGATTTAAATAATACGGAGAATTTAAGTTGTTAGTCAATATGCTAAGTAGTTAATTTCGCTGACAAGTAAATCTAAGCAGACGTAAAAATAAGCAAACTGCTATCCTCAATGGTTGGAGTGCCACAAGGGGGAGTTTTTTTTTTTTTTTAAGACATTCTCTTTGTCTAGATATGCCTGTGCCTACCATAATACCTAGGTAACGGTTGGCGAATAAGTTTCTAATTTATTTCTGCACACATTGCTGAGTAAGATAGATATATATAGAATACTCTTTATTTCTAAATGAAAAACTAAAAAAAAAAAAAAAACACATAAGCCTACAAGGGCACTTATGAAACGTCAGAAGCTAGGTGTACGGTTCTAATTGGTCGTTTCCTATGGAGAAGAGCCGGCAAGAAACTCCACGGTTACTCTTTTAAAAGTAAATGGGTTTTATAATGTTTGCAAATTACAGTGTTAATAGGTATGAACAAGTGTAGGCCTATCAACAAGCACCAGGTACTTAGCAAAATAGAAAATGGTTAACAGATCTACAGTGTGTGAGGAAGAAAGGAAACGAAAAACACAAACAACAATCAGAAGATTTACTCTTTATGTAGGTACCGTATCACCGAAATCTGTTTCTGCTTGATTATAATGCTACCAATCTACCTAATACCTATTCACTACCTACGGTTACTCGTGACCATCATCATCTTCGGCCTAATCAGTCCACTGCTGGCTATAGGCCGATCCAATCGCACGCTAAGAGCGGAATCCGCGATTTATAGGTGTATTAACTTGACGCATCGCTATTATCTATCATCAAATATTCAACTAACTCCGCGCACATATAACGGATCCGTCAATAGGGTTTGAGCCGTCACCCTTTTAATTTAGACTGGGACGAGGGGTCATTAAACAATAAAGTGTTGATTAAAAGCCCCCATGCGCGGGGCTCGTTGCGAATAACTGCGCTTCCTGCATCGGACCCATTATATTATCACCGATGATTGGCACGGGCTGTCCCGACACTCGGCTCGAGTGTGAGCTCTCCTTCAACTAACTATACTGAAGGTCAGTCGTTATAAAACGCGTTTTGATCTAAACGATGACTCAGTTAAGCTTTGGTTTCCTATGAAAGCGGTTCTGTCATATTATTACGGCCGTCATTAAAATCTTTCACCAGTATATTTGAGATTTATAGGTGTTAAAAAACGCTATGTATTTGGACGTGCCATCATTGTGTGATGGTTCACCGCTTTCATAGGAAACCAAAGCTTGAGATTGACTGATACACAGGTACTTAGTTAAAAGAAGTAACGCGTTTAGAAATACAGATAATTATAAGATCTTTTTATAAAACACTTTTTATTTCTCTGGGTATCGATAAATGTCTTTAATTTAGCGCTTGGTATGTAGGTATTAAAAACAAAAGAAATAACTACCTTTTAATTAAATTACACCATTTATTGCGTATGCGGTATTTTAATGGAAAATATAGTTAGATAGCCGATTCTAAAATCTACTTAGGTAATAAAAAACTTATTACCTAAACAGGAAACATTTATTGCTAATTTTTATGAAGCAATATTTATGTTCACAATCTGCATATTCGATGATTGATTGGTAGGTAATAATGGTAAGATGTAATAATGTTGTTATTCTAAATGCCTGCGATAATATTAAATCTATGAAACAAAGTATTCGTAGAAAAACATTATAGACTTTCGTTTAATTTGGGGATTCTCGAGGTCTCTGAAAATGAGTGTTTCTTGAAAATCATTGATTGCATTTTTCTTTAACTAGAATATCAACGAAGTGGTTCCTTAGAAATAAGATTTCAACCTCAATTATTCTTTCTGACTTTTTTTTTCCATAAATGGGTATCAGTATATTTGAAATACTCATGTTACTAAGAAAAGCTGTATAGGGGTATTTTCGCTTTTCTCTTTACTAAAAATAATGTTATAGTATTACTGTCAATCATATTCGCGACTATCCGCTGGATTTCGGCACGGAACCGGCCGTTCGCAAATCAAGCCTGTCTGTCGAGCAGTGGACGTCTTTTGATAGAATGGTGAGTGATGTTATTCTGCCACTTCGTGAATCAGAAGGTTCAGAGGGTTCTGGTTCTGAACAGATGTGAATCCTGTGACACTGTTGGTCAATTTCCACGTAGATAGAGTCGCGGGCACTCGCGGGGACAGCGCTTTTCAGTTAGGTATCATTCATTGTGCATACTCGGGCCATTACGTTTCTATTATAGTAGAACTAGCTAAGGGAATCACAGTTATTTTAACATAGTGACGTGTTATGCCTTATTATGTGAAATGTATTTCGAACACAGAGATAATCTGGAAAACCTTTTATGGAAATTGTATACCAATCGTTAAAAAGAGAACCGTCCTGTTAACAGATTTTAAATCATTGCCGTCAGTGGCCGCCATTGTAACGTCAAGTTAGTTCAAAAGCGGTCGTTCCAGTCGAACAAAATGATCGTCGTCGGAGCGGATTGCGGGTTCCACACCTCGCGGATCAATAGATCTCATTCAAATAATAATAAGGAGTTATAGATCAGTCGGGTCCGGTGGTCGCGGCCGCAGCGCCCGCGCCCTCTCTGCACTCTGCCTACATTTGAGTATGGAAATGGATATTTATTTCACGTCTCGGTTGCCCGCCGCAGCCGTCTGCGGTGATCGCCGAAGATGATAACGCTTCGATTTATATATTTCACTCGATGATCGGTAGCTGCTACTATGTTCACCATACAACTGCCAGAGTGGATCGTATTCGTGTATACAGGATGTCATCTGGTTAATTCAGATTATATGTAACAAAGTCGCAGTAAGGACAAGTGGAAATAGCGAAAACAAAAACTCAGGAAAGCAGTGGGAAAACATAGGAAATAAAGAAACGGCATAATGGATAATTAAAACAATGTTTAAATGTCGAAGTAAGACAGGTACTTACTCTCTTTTTTATTGCGATATCGAAAAAATTGGGCATCCAGCGTAGAGTAGATAAATTTGATTTATTTATTTATTAAAATTTGATGCACAAATAAAAAAATACTGTACAAAGGCGGACTTAATGCCTGAGGCATTTTTAGTGTCCAGAGTAATCGTGACATTAAAATAAGTGAGATAAACATGAATATAAAACAACAACCTGTAGCCTAAAGCTTGAAATTGCATGCAAAATCTACTATTCGCCATAAAGTCGATTCGTCGCTTATGGCAGAGAGATCGACGACATAAACGAAATGTATCCGTTGTCATATTTTAAAGGGCAGGTAGTTGATAGATTAGCATCTAATAATTGAATCGTAGACGTTAACTACCTATGAAACTTTGACCTTTGGTGTATACCTAATATGACATTATAAAATGTGAACAAGTCTTAGGCCCATTTGCACCACAAATTACTAAATGCATTCAGCGCTAAACGAACTTAAAACATCGTTCTGTTTCTATCAGTAGTGCGAAGATGGCAGAGACAGAAAGATGCTTTAAATACGTTTAGCGTTAAATGCATTTAGTGATTTTTGGTCCTAGTGGTCCTTAGACTAGATGATCTACAATGATACTTATTAAGAAAACAGCACAATAGAAGAGGTTGATACTTCAAAGTTTTAGTTGTTTAGAGACGCTGAAAATGTGAACGTACGTATTTATAACATTATAAGTTTCAAAAACACAATTTTTCCGTTAATTGTAATTAGGCATGCCTACTAATAAACCGCTGCCAGTTAGTCTTTTGGGGCCTATTGACCTCGTAGATACAGGACTTTATTTTTAATTATTTTTTTATACTATTGTTGTTTTATTTTTCTGTGTTTTTATCATAGATTAATATTGAGTTTGTGTAATTATCTTCCTGTGCGAGTCCCAATAAATTCTTTTTTTTCTTTTTAAGCAAGAAACATAATGTTTTCATTTCATTATCCGAAAAAATCTTTTAAGATTTCGAAATTCCTACATTAATTAATTCTCCTTATTGTATCACATAGGTCACATTCTCTAAAGAGCACCTATGTCTACCTGTTTTATTTGTATTATGCTCCACAGAAGTGTATTTATTTTTCTTGGAGGATTCGAGCAGATTTAAAATTTATATCTCGGGCATGTAGCGTCTCGGGTTAATTAGGTGTATGCTCCAGTAGCGAACGATGCGCCCGCACCTATTATTTACACCATTGCACACGTATGCCGCTCAGAATAATTATGGACCTCTTCGCTACCTTTACACACATTTTGCATACTTACTTGCCAGATAAAAGTATATTTTATTGAAATGTTTGTAATGTTACGAATAAGCCGCTAATGAAATAGTACCACCTACTTAAAAAGTAAGTAACTTAAATGTCGTTGGCTGATTCGTAAACGCTATTGAGGATTGAGGATCGAGATATATTTATTTCTCATAAGAATTGTAATTCACTTACATGAGAAATATGAAACTTAAAATTTTACATTTTGATCGACGCATAGTACGAGTAACAGAAGTATACCTATTACAGTGTTATTCATCACATTTTTCTCCTCAACTCATCAGCAGGCCGGTAACGCATTTTATGAAGCCATTCTAGGGTTTTGTAAAAGGTATTACAGACTTATAATGTAAGCGATTAATGAAAACGTACAAAAAATACTTTACAAAAGTGTAACACATGAAAGCGATTTAATATAGGCGATAAAGGGCGTACATTATGAAAGGTTAATAAAACACGGCTCGCGAGGAGCTGCCGCATATTTCCAACATTAATTGGAATATAAGGCGATAAGTGGCCAAGAGGTGGTTCTTCATCATTAAGATAATATGCAAATATCTGTAGGAGAAGACGCTATAAATTTTCTCGGTAAGACACTACGGATCAGACTTGATTGATTCGCAGATGATAGCACGGATAAAATGCGAGTAGGCAATTATTATAGTGGTGCTAGCCACAGTGGTTTCTATTTATATGTCGTTAGGCTAATCTATGTCTGTGTACTCATGAATCTCGTAAAGCAGCGCACAGAATATAAACTTAGATTCTCGATTTAGATTTTCATTCAAGTTTATCAATATTCCCAATCGGATAAGACCGCCTCCCGTGCCATGTGCCTGTAAACGATTATATTTGAGTACTAAACCAGTGAGTAGAAGACTTAATGAGTCTATCTACGACACTAAAATACTGCCTTACAAATAACTAATTGACAGTGAAACATCTAAGATAATACTTGTTTCTGATCACTGACGTTGTAATCACTTTATTATGTCGACTAGTCCGTATTGATTAGGTCCTATCACTCGTCTGAAGATTACTCATGCAACCGCAATGGAAGGTTTGATTTGTTTGCTCACCAGTTCTGTTTTTGATATAACCGTCCTTTGTGATTTAAGAACTTAGATGTCAAATTCCAGAAAATGTTGCTCGTTGTTTGCTGGCACGTTTCCCGCTACAATGCAGGATAGTCAATGTGTGACCCGTGCGCTTGCGCATATTTACATCTCACTTTACGGCTAACTAGCTGCACCACGCCTCGGCCAATCTATTGTACGGAAATGTCGGGCGATGCACGAAACAATCCAACTTTACCGTAATATCTACATACAAATGTTTGGGAACTCCGTTTCGGTATGGGATGGAAAATACCAGCTTGCTCTGATTTTGCTCAAGGATTCTGTTTTTATCATAAAGTATAATCACATAACAAATATGTATAGGTAGTGTGTTGTCTTCGATGATTTGAGACACCACCACGCTTATACATATGTCGGAAGAGGGTATGAGCCCCCCCCCTGGATTTTGTATGCCTAAGTACGCACGTTAAGACTTACTTTACAATTACAGTATCAATCAACAGTGCAGTACAGTACCAATATTATGTATTAATTTGAGTAAAAATCGAGCTGCGCGGCTTTTCTTGTTGTGACTATCATACATAACCGACTTTAAAAAGGAGAAGGTTCTATGTTCGGCTGTTTTGTTTTCTTTACAATGTTCATTGATATTTTCGTCAATTGTGAACCAATTGTGAAAATTCTATTTCACCTGAAAAAAAAAAACAAAATCGGTCCAATTGACGAAAATATCGATAAACATAAACAAAAAACATATAGACGAATATCAAACTATATAAAACATGTGCGGGGCGAAAGTTCTGATTTGCCCCCCCTCCCCCTGGGCCAAAAGCTGGGTACGCCGATGACTGTAGGCGTACTAATGGGTAGTGTTGGTTATTGCGCAATAGAAAAACCGTTGCAGTTCAGATCAAATTATAATTTACGATAACATTAATCACATTAACATTTCACACACTGTAGGTACACGACGCAATTATTCGAAACGCGCGACAGTTTCTAAACGTCTTCACCGCTTGACCGCCACCCATCAAGTCTGCTTCTGCTCTGCGGAGCCCCGGCCGGTCCGAGCGTCATGTTGTAGAATCCATCGAGCGGCCACCAGCCGGCGCTGGCGTCCCGATTAGTCAACTGAGTGACGTATTTCCAGCACATATAAATAAATAAATATTTGTCCAAAAATTTCAATAGCTGAATCTTAGAAATAATGTAAGTATGTCCACATACATGTTCTCTAATCCATTGAAAAAGTACCTAATTCTATTAGATTTGTTATAAAAAGAGGGCATCTGCAATGGGGTGGGTGTCTATTATTGTAGATATAATAATACTTATGTATTTGAAGGCAATGCTGCTCCTGACAAAGACAGACGGCATGTCATTGGAAAGAACGTAATGTAAATTCTATTATTACGGCCTTTTATTTTTCAATTACGAACCCCCAAGCCACCCGCGCTTTGGCCTCGGGGTTAACTCTGCGAGGCCCTTAGATATTTTATTCTTTTATTACTTAGTCAGCGTTTGTTTATTTTTAAGATTATTTTCTTTTTTGGTATTCGAATAAGCTATATACGAGTAGGTATTAAGTATATTGTATTTGATCACGAACATAATACACTTGAAGTTATTTGTTTTTGCCAAACATCGTTATTTATCTACAAAGCGTTTCCTAACTAGGTTGGTGTAGTTTCTACAGAGTATCTCAAACGTAGCGGTCCAAAGGCAAATGGGGTAAAGCCACCTATCATTTATAAATGTTTAAATTGGGATATTTTCGAAAGTTCAGTAAATTTCGCTAATAATTCATTTTCAAGAAATTTCACACAAGTACACTTGGATTTTTCGACTCTGTGAACAAATCTGGCTAGGAGACAGTCTTGATAGTGTTAAATAAGATTTTTTATTTAAGTAAGATTATATTCCTATTTACGTTCAGTTCTCTGCAACGCTTCAGATTTTATTTTTCTTTTCTAACTTAAGCGAAACTTACTCAGTAGTATTTTTTTCAATTCTGGGCTTAGAATGTTTTTAAATAATATGTCCTCCGCTTTACCCCATTTGCCTTTGGACCACTACGTTGGAGATAATATGTTTATACTTGTTTTACATGCATTGCCTGTAAAATATTTATAATACCAACATAACCAACTGAGGTCATAACAACCCAAGGAAACAATATAATTATATGTATGTATACTTATGTGAAACAATTTGAAGTTGAGCATGTAAACTACCCTCATAATAATAAAGTGTTTCGTGTTTGTCTAACAATCACAGGAGCGTAATTATAAATCATGTAAGTCATAACAAGGCGTGTTTTAAATTTGTTCACGAGCACTCCATTAAGTCAACACTGGGGAGTCGGGTCACGCAATGCAGCGCCAACGTGCAGATATTACACAATAGTTCTGAACAAACTTTTACACTTAATTCAGTTAATATTTGTGCAAAATTCTAAGCGGTGTCACAATCTCGAGTTTCCTCACACCTATGATGCTATGAACTGCGGCTAGCTCACGTATTCCTCTGCTACTATCGCTGCTATCTCACGTATTCCTCTGCTACTATCTGCCACTATTTCGCGCATTTCTCTGCTACTATCTGCTGCTAGCTCGCGCATTCCTCTGATACAATCTGCTGCTAGCTCGCGCTTTCCTCTGCTACTCTCTGCTGTTAGCTCGGCCATTCTTCTTAAGCGTATCTGGTGCTAGCTCGTGCATTCCTGTCGCGGCAGTGGTGATCCGTGATGGTAGGTGCTACTACTGTAATGTGCAATGACAGCAACTACAATTTTATTTTTATTTTCAGTTACTTGAATTGACCCATACCTTTGAAAAAAATATTTACCTATCAGCACATACTCTGTTATTTACATAACTTAATGTACCTAGTGTAAATGAAATTAAATATAAATACATTTGTTTTAACTTTCATTGCTTCTTCGTAAGATCTACTACTTGGTTTCAAGTCAACGTTCTGTTTATTGCCTGTATTTTGTCTTCAAAATAGCTACAAATGATAGCTGGCACGGGTCTATAACCGCGACTACTCGACTCCCTCGGAGCCACTCCACGAACAAATTAAATCATTTCTACTTGGTCTGCGATTGTACGCACGCGATATCCTCCGTTATCATTGTGAGGACATATCGGGTTGACACTGCGAACTTATTGTTGTCAAAAATGTGAGTAAACATGTGTGTGTGTGTGTTGTGTGGTGTGTGTGTGTGTGTGTGTGTGTGTGTGTGTAACTAATGATATTTACTAACTATAGTAGGTAGTACCCAACCAAAGCATAGTGAAGTGTTTATGGCCATTTAACTGGAAATGTTATTTTAGAGCTGTTTGAGAGTTCAAGCAGGTAAATAACGAAGCATATCAGCCGAAAGACATCCACTGCTGATTATATGCCTCCTCTCAAGCATCACAACGACTGCAGGTCCTGTGCTTCTCCAACAAGCAGATCCCCGCGAACTTCACCAGAGTCGCAAATCATTACAATAGGAATCTGGTCACCCGGACTCAACGTGGTTTGACACGGTCCCAATCCTTCCTTCCTTAGTGTAATATTGCGGATCTGGAAATTTGCTTATAGAAGAGCAAAGAGTGACGCAAGGCTGAAGTCTACCTACTATCAAAGCCTTCGATAACATATCTGGCGTTAGCTTGACTTCACAGAGCACTTTTTAAGCTGCATTATT
Source organism: Agrochola circellaris (assembly GCA_914767755.1). NCBI lineage: Eukaryota > Metazoa > Arthropoda > Insecta > Lepidoptera > Noctuidae > Agrochola > Agrochola circellaris. The sequence continues at coordinate 9,214,327 of OU611846.1, read as the reverse complement.
GCTTTTTAGATGTTTGTTACGGGAATTCTTGAAACACTTGTTGTTGTTTTGTGTTGTGATGTGTTTAAAAAATTCCCGTAACAAACATCTTGACTGATAGTGTGACTGCAAGAGACAATTATTCGAGTTATCCATGCCATAATTGCACCTGAATTTGAGCTAAAGTTGCATATTGTAATCTTGTGCCATATCTACTAAGTTCATGGATTAAATGGCATTCTCGTGTCTATGAACACCTTTACTTGAATTTAAACGTTAATATGATCCACGCCTATTCCTACATTATAACCACGTTTCGACTAATTCGTGGGTCGCAACAGCATGTCGTGCTCATTCGCAATAAAGTTATAATAGGTATTTCAGCACTAAAATAATAATGCAAGACGTATTGGCAGTCGTTGAGTTCAGCGGTTTGTCGTTTGAACACCTACGTCGCCGCGTCGCAGCGGCGCATGTGCCGCAATGCCGTAATGCACCGCATATCGAGAGATCCATCGCGTATCTGTTATAAATCTAAACACAACGAGAACATAAAATTTTATTCGAAACGACCACTTGTTAACGTATGTTATCCGTGTGTCGTGCAATTTCACAACGAGCCGCCGCGCCGGATCACGTACTCTGAAATCCACGTTCAGAACATAAACTATTTACCAACTATTCAATATTCAATACGCGATTGCAAAATACGCCAAATTATTGCATTAGTAGCGAACAGGGATTCCCGATATTGTGGTTCAGCGATCGGTAGTCGGCGCACCGCGATATGCGGCATAAATAATTTAATAATTCGCAATACGGAATTTACCATACGAAGTGTCGTACCGTTTGTCTGCTTCGTATTCAATATGAGTATTTGATTCTCATACTACTGTCGCATTGGGCAACGTTCAAGCGGCGAGTTTTCCCCGAACGAAACGATGACTTCCGCGCCGCGTATAAGGTTGATTTTAATAAAGAGATGAGTGCTTGGCTTGGATCTTTTCAAGTTGCATGTGTTCATATGTAGGTGAATAAAGCACGTCTGTACATTTCAATATCGGGAACATCCGTGTTATACGCGTGACCTTGCAAATCACAGCCTGCTTTCCAAACGACTTCACAGAATCGTCGTTCGGCGTCTGTATTGCGCGGCCGTCACAATGTTTATAGAATATTTTATTAGTTCGTACCTATTGTCAAGTTATTTAAGCAATGATAAGTCAACCGCTAGGAGAATTATTAACGACCATATTTTTATTCCTGTGGCGTATTTTCAATCATTGTCTCGAAACATATTTTATTGTCATGGGAGTGTTTTTATTATGAGAGAATTTGAGCTCATAATTATTCAAGTTCTGAATTCCAACTACGTGAGTCTTTTTGGACCTTACCGTGACAACCGAAAGGCCATGACTATTAGCAATGACAGCAGGTTACCTCATGCTTCAATTTCTTCCAATAAAAGAATTTGGTTACAACATAAACTCATTACTACTATGCAAAAGCAGCAGCCCCAATGTTCGTTGCTGACCGTACATTTTAAAGATAATTTTATTCATCTTTCAGCATTTACATGTACCGTAGCTACAGAGATTGAAGAAAACAGGTCAGGAATAACTGACAAATACTGTACTGCCCTTTTAGTTTTTGTTATACCATTCGATAGTTATAACAATTTGGCATCTAATGGTATAAGCCAAATACCGCTATCCAACTTAAAACATTTAAAAAAACCACTCAGAAGCTTTTTGTATCCATGTTTCCTTAAAATACAATTAACAAAAAGTCAATTTTCTCAAAACTTACTCCGATTGAGATAGCGCCTTTCGGCTTAGCTGGGCAGTATATGTGTTGACTGCCCTGCTTAGAAGAGTTTGAAGTCATAATATATGGGTGAATACCGTTATCTCATTTCTATGTAGCTATCACTGGGCTCCCGCGGTCAGGTTCGCGACTAGCCGTTCCCAAGGTCGTAAACTGAACCGTGTCAATATGGTAGCTAACCGCGTTTCAGATTTATAATGCCTACTGTCGATAATATCATCCTTTGCATGTTGATAAGACTGGTCGGCTGTTTACTGTCACGAATTCGGTTGTGATATGTTTGCGACACTGAGAAGGGATCCGCTGACCGTCGCAATGAGCTGTACTCAGCTCGCCCAACTATTTGGAAATTGGAATAACTTTCGCGTTTCGTGCTTGATATTTGTCACGTTCGTTTACTAGAAGCACCAAAAATCGAGACTACTTTCTTTTTTAAGCAGTCGCGCACTATAATCGAATATGCACATCGTATTAATTTAACTCAAGCAATAAATTCATCAAGCGAGTCATTAAATTCGTAGATAGAAGTCAAATGGCCAAGACAGAAAAGTTATGAACATAAAAAATATACGGCTCGGATAAATCTCGCTCACGTTAAAAGCCCTAATATAACTTCATATCTTAATTACTGCAATAAAAGTATACCTCTCTTAAAACCTCATAACTTTGTCTGTAGTGAAAAATAGTATGACAAAAAATCTTCATAAAAGATAAGGGCGGGCGGTGAACAAATTGACCGATGCTTATTATACCAGCGCTGATAGCGGCGCCATGCTGCCCACGGACCCTCTGAGGGGCCCACGGGCCAGTCTGCTCTGATAGTGTGAGCCCAAAATAAATTATACACTTTAATAGAATCTTAGAGCTTTGTCCTTCACCACTTAACCAGAACTAAAATATGAAACCAAAAAGTTATAAGTAGATAAAGAAAAAACGTAAAAAGGTTTAACGAATTCATTCCGTCTTGCATCTGATTTCTCAGTGCATCTTGCTAAGTATCGAATCGTGCTAACCCTTCTAACCCTGAGGAAAAGAATGAATAAAATAATCAGAGTCGCCTGAGCTCTGAGCAATTATGTGGAAATTTCCTGACAAATACACGTTATTGGTGAGGAGTGGGACACGGTAGCGGCGGCGTGCACGGCAGCGGCGCGGCGCGGTACGATGCGGCGCGGTGCGGTGCGGCGTGCTGTCGCCTAATGAGGCCGCATGCTTCTTTTATTTATGTGACAAATGTAAATTGTTGGGCGAATCTTTCACGAATATTTAGTGCGAGAACGGTCGGATACACGCTGTGTGAATATTCAATTACGCACTTTTCTAAACGCGGATACATCGTAGCGAATACGCTATAAACCTATCATGCAATGTGGATTAGTAAAGTTTACATTTAGTTAATACTAAATATGTGCTTCGCGACAATAGGTTCCGTGATCGTGAGATATAATTTGTGTGAATTATCAGTAACAGTAGAGTGCGGTTACCTGAATGGTCGGATAATAAATTTATCTTTTACGGGCCTCGTACATGTAGATACCTAGACGTGCATAGAGTTTACAAGTTTAGAGCGTGTACACTAAAATTTATGTTTGAAAGATTTGTTCGCCACAAATAAGGTTGTCAGCGTGTGTTATCTAAGGGATCGTTAATTAATTAGAGAAATTGAACGACCGCCGCGGCGCACGGGGACCAATAACTCGCAACCCGGCTCGTATCATAGCTTCACTCACCTTTATTTATTTTTACCACTCACGTAAGCAAAATTGAATTCGAATAGGTCGTGGACATGTTCATGCAAAGTGCAACACTTATTATGTACATTTTGACATTTAAATGTAGTATAATGATGACAACCTACACTCCTGAGTTGTTGTTCATTTATTCAGAGCGGGTGAACGTCTCTACATGTTTATGAGTAGGACTGAAAAGGTAAATCTTTATAGATTTTCAATTTAAGAAACCTACGAGGTAATTGACACCTTTTGGGAATTAAGAAAGAATTCATCATCAATCAACCGTAAGACTTCCTCTGCTAGACATAGGGCTTCCCCAAAGAACGCCACATCGGCCGGTCCTGGGGGCCTACCACTACTAATTCTATTTTATTCTTAGTTCAGTGTGAGAAAGAGAATTCCCTTGAAATTAATCTATCAATCTGCTTACTCTTTCCCCAATTATGTTGGGGTCGGCTTCCAGTCTTGCCGGATACAGCTGAATACCAGTATTTTACATGGAGCGACTGCCTATCTGACCTCCACAAAACAGTTACTGGGTAACACGATACCCTTTGGTAAGACTGGTGGTCAGACTTTTGGACTTCTGATTAAACCCGTAAGGACTGTCAAAGATCTACAAATGTCAGCCAGGACCAACAGCTTAACTTGCTTTCCGAGGCACGGCGGGTATCGATATGTAATAGATGGACCCCATCCAGGAAGTGACCGCGGCAAGTGTAGCTTACCCTTCGATCGACCAGTCCAGGTGTTACTATTTAGCCACACTGAAGATTAAAATAATACTGCTATAAGAGGTGGTGGTAGGCCCTAGTGCTTCTCACTTCCACCGGGTTCCCGTGACCTCCACCAGCACGCTTAGTATGACCAGAATAGAAAGGGGTTTTGTCGACGGAAGAATAGACAAAATGACAGATAAACAATTACAATCTGTCATTTTGTCTATTCTTCCGTCGACAAAACCCGTAGAAAACCCGTTTCTATGGTTGTAATGCTAGGCATGCTGGTCGTCTTCCCACCTTATGGAGGGCCCTACTTAAAAGCATTAAAAAAAAGCCTAATGATTATAACGGGGACTAAAAACTGGTCACTTACTGTTGAACGCCGTCCCCCTCGTCGGTGTCCACATTGACGAGGTGTGACAGTGGTTACATGTCCTTATCACTATACAATTAGCCACAATGAAAATGCTAATTGAGTTGTTTTGAACGACGATACATACCATGTCGTCAGCAGGCTTCCAGCTAAAATATTATACCTCTGGGGCATTAGAATTACGATCTCAATCATTGTTTAACACATTTTGGCATTTATAGAGATAGTAGGTAAATACCCACGGCAATGATTTTTTAGAGAATGCGAAGATTCTAACATATTATATTTGGTATAATAATATTATCCTGACTATAATATTAACTAATATGTAATATAAATGCAAAAGTGAGTTTGTTTGTTTGTTACACTTTCACGCGAAAACGGCTAAACGGATTTGGATGAAATTTGGCACGTGAGTAGACCATGACCTTAGCTAGGAGATAGGGTCCTGCCGGGGTTGCGGGTTTGTCTGAAAGGGATATCGCGACCTCGGCACACAGGTAACGGAAGGAACACGGGTTGGTTTTAGTCAGTAAAAGTCTGACACGCCCTCCCACTCCGCCCAGAGCGGGAGAAGTTATTTGATAACTTCCCAACCTCAAAAAAAAAAAAAAAAAAAAGCTTGGAGATAGGGTAATGTCCATAATCCCGATTTTCCCACGGGATCGAGGCTTATGTGGGTGAAACCGCTGGAGCAGCTAGTAAGTAATATTTATTTCACGTTTGAAAAATAAAACGGCACTAAACGAGGTTTAAAATTCTGAAACTACGTGTCGATTATTGATGTAATAAAAAGCGTCCCCCTTGTCAAAAACTGTTATTCAATTCATAAACTTTCAAATAATACACATTTTGCGGTGGCATAACTACGGGACTAAAAAGTTGCCTAATTTCACCTATGGCTATGAGTATATATATGACCGTTTCGAAAATAAGATCGAAAGTAACAAAAACTTACACGTTACACGTCCGTGTTTGGGTCACATAAATACATATGTGTACCAAATTTCAACTAAATCGGTCTATTATATTCGGAGCAAATTGCCTGTGACAGACGGACAGACAGACAGACACACGAGTGATCCTATAAGGGTTCCGTTTTTTCCTTTTGAGGTGTGGAACCCTAAAAAATAAAGTATTGTCCATATTTTTGGAAACTGCGAGTCAACAGAAATCCACAGAATCAGACTCTATTTTGGTCCAGATTTACATATGTTTTGATATCTTATATTATATCCTAGTATTTATGGTAACCGACTCATCGTATTGTTATTCTCAACATATAACAGAGATGAAACGGCCACTATGACTAAAACATAAACAGTGATGCATGCACGTTTAGAACTTCAGCAGAGAAACAACAAAATGGCCCAATAAAATGGCGGAGCATAGACAAAACGCTACAATAACATCAGAACGGGAACGAATCGCCAGTTTACGACATGAGCGCAACGACCGACTGCTCTACAAATGAATAAGCCATCTGTTCTAATAGCTGCAATTAAACATGGTCGCCCGAGCCGCCCAGGTCCTTACTACACATTTGGACATAAGAATCGATAAAAACTAGAAGACGAAATGCACCTAATGTATGCACCGCCTTGCGACATCCCGACGCACAGACTAATGTGCAAACTTACCGCTTAAACGACATGATTGTCCTTATTCAGCCCGATTTCTACTCCGGTGCATGTGTATGCAAAAAATGTTGCATTATCTTACATTGTTATCAAAAGTCGTTGACATCGCTGTGTCTAAGATAATGTAGGTAGGTACTATAAAGCCTTTTTATAAGCTGTCAAGTTGCTCTATATAGGAGAACTGTTATGGGACGAATGCCTGTTTTTTGAGTCCGTTGGCCGCAGACACGATCAAGTAAACCATTCATATATGGCGAACTGTCATAATTAAACTTAATAATGAGGCTCCATCGATATGTTTTTGTCGATACCGAGAATCATCATAACTTAACGTCAGTTTGATGAGCGCCATCATGACTGAAATTTAATGATTATCATTATGTTGAGATTTCCATACAATGGTCTTATTGAGAATAACAAGGAAATAGTTGACTGGGATTTTTGAAACGTGTCGATTTGTACTTGATTTTATGCAATAAGGATTGCCAGGCACAATTTTATTATAATTACATATAGCGCACTCAATTTCCGCCACCAAAGACAAATATTATCATTTTTTTCTCAGCTATACCTAAATGATTGATTTATTGTATAAGTTTCTTAATAACAAAGGCACATACATATGGTAAGTATAGTGTAAGTTATATCTACTAGGTAAATGTTATTCTATGACAAAGCTCACACAAATGCATTTTATTAGGCGTAAAGTACGTAACACAACTCTCCTCTTTATCCCGAGATGAGCATGCAAGTATCTGCGGCTGGTTGTCGTATATTTTTGTAAGTGAACATTCAAAATCACAATGGCGGTTCTGGCGGAGTGGCGGAGTGGCGCGGCGAGTAAACCCGGTGTCGGTTGGCGTGTGCGGCAGGCCGCGGCAAGCACTGAGCCTCTGCTTGCTGACCCGTAATTGCCAAGTATTTTATTGCACTATCTCAGAAGTTTTATGTCATTCAATCCACGACTCTTAATTGAATAAGCGACATGAAATTTACAACCGTCATACGTTTAACTCGTCCTAGTTAAGAATCTTTGACGTTTTGCGCGCTCTCCTCTCTGTGCCATTAACTTCGGGGTTCCGTCTTAGTGCGTGAGGAATTAAATGCCATTTTACGCATTTTACTTTAAGTTTAATTTATGTTCGTAATCCCAACTTTCTGTAACATATATACCTAGGTATGTTTCATACATTTAAACTCATCTTCAAAACAGCTTCTTACCTGCATACGTAACAGTACAAACATAGTAATATCGTTAAGATAAAAACTAGTACAAGTGATCTACGGCCCATTGCGTACTCTTTTAACTTCTCAGCTTGATCACTGGTCGTTACTAGATTTGGTATCAATTAATTTTTCACGGAATATTTTCCATGTAGCGATGAATAACTTGATGCTTTATTAGTAAATTACAAAGCTAAACTTGTTAGAATACTCTGACTACTACATACCAACCAACCTGGTCGTAACCATAGAGGTTGTAACTTTAATTTCATATATTCCATACTGATCGAAGGACTTGGTGTACGGGCCCTTGATTGGAACTTTTTCAAGTAAGTTATAGGTAAATAATCAATCTGCTCGTATTATTTAAAATTATTTGAGTAGGTAAACATATCACTTAGTTTAGTTTTATTTAATTAGTTATTGCAGTCACATGACTAAATTCATGGATCCAATTTTACGTAACCACTGATTTTATTATGGTTTTTTGGCTAAAAGATGCCGACTTTATTAAAAGTCTAATTAGGTACAACTATAACACGGATAGGTTCTACGGACAGAATCGCGGGAAATTCTAGTAGGTACCTTACTTAATAACTTTAATCACTTACAGAATATTTAAATCCCAATAACGCGGTTTCCATTCAAGGTAAGTACGTCGAGTATATTGACAGTTGCCATCACATAACTTGCCATGATTTATTTGAAGAGTGCCAGCGACCATCATGTTGAAAAATGTCAGCTTCTTATTTATGTGTTCTAATAAGGCCATAAATATTGATTTTAATTGCGCGTCACGACTCACCGATGACAGTGCCGTAATGGACGTCGGGTGACGTGACCATGCCTGTGACCATACCTTATGTGAATATGGGTAATTATTTACTATCTTAACAGGTAGCTGAGGTAAGATAAATAGTGTTTTGAACTTTCACGGTTCTGAACCAAATTGCAATTGATTATGATAATTTTGGTAAATCTTGCGTGGTTTTTTCGAACATAGGAAGACATTTATTTATTGCTAAGGCACCTCAACAACTTAGTCACTAAAACATACACATACCTAAATCACATACAGTTTTAGGTATTGTGAATTCGTCAGACATTGGTATCGCAGAAAATTATATAAATAAGAAATCTGCCGATCCAGCTTTGTTAACTTTATTGGCGTTTGTAGATAAGAATGACATGAAAGTATGTAAATTGACATCCTTTAATCAATAAACATATATATATTTTTAGCACTGATCTCGAATAAAGTCTCCTGAAAAGAAATGTAGAAGCTACCCAAAAATAGATGCATTAAACACGAATTCACAAACGACCCTCAACTTTGAGACATAATTAGAAGTCTAATTATTTTTCGTAACATCTCAATACTTAATAAAGTAATAGAAAAAGCACGGTGACTTTAAATCTAGTTCCGATTGTGAATTCGTATTACTCCCAACAACTTTAGCATAATTAATAACACTATCATTGTTACAATGTTAATTAAAATTCCAAATTCATCACATTATAAATGCATTTCGCGCTAAACATACGTACTAATATAATGTTTCGATCTTAAAGAATAACATGATTCACGAAGGTTCGTACAGGTAGGTATGACATTGTCCCAGGCAGGCTTCTAATAAAGGTCCACAATGTAAAGGAGCAGAATGGCCCGGTTCACCCAATTAAAGATGAATCTCCCCGCGGATCATGTGACAACAAGTCCTGATGAAATATAACCAACTTGTCTCCAACAGACCGAAGTGTCTAGATACTTGAAATAATAATTTTAGGGATTCATATTTTTTGTTAGCTTATTTTCATTATTAGCTAGTAACTACTAGCTACCTAGTTACAGGCGATTTAAGATATTTAATTATGAAAAAAAAAACTGCCATACCTTATCGAATGAGAAAAACATTTAAAATTGCACATATTTTTGTAAACATAATTATTTAGAAATCCCTTACACGTTGATTCATTCCCTTCTTTTATTCTCAATTTGGTATTATAAGCATCCGAAAGTAACATAACATGAAGTTATTTGAGAGCAGTATCAAAACGGTTCAGTCCACAAATAAGGATTTGCTAACTTCCAAAATGGGACTGACATACCAACGTAGGCAACATGTACGTTATATATTTCAGTATGAACTATCGTATTTTTATTATAATGAGCATTAAGAGTCGCTCCCGAGTCCCAAAAAGGCTGAATATTTGATGGGTCGGCTCATATTTTACTCTCATCTCGAGAGCCGAAAGCAGACATATAAATCAAAGACATGTTTGCAAAGAAGGCGACCGCTCCGCACGTCTCTGTAATTGCCGCAAAAACACACGTTGTGTGATTTTCGAAGACGTTGGCAAATTTCCGAATAATTTTTAAACCGAAAGGCATAGTGTGACAATGTCGTCCATGCCGATAACATATGCAGCATTATGGGTGGCTATGACTTCGAAAATTTACATATATTATTCCAAAATTCAACGTACGCATGGGTTTATACGTGAACCTGCCTAATTAGTTTAAAGATGTCTTCGTTTGAGATCATTTGGAGCAGGATAAAGATGCGGCGCAAGCACAGGTAGGTTATAGTTTGTTGGTCGAGAGCTGATTAGCAAGGCCTGCGCCGATCTCTCAATGGCACGGAGCTCGCTCCCCGGTGCGTCATAAATTTCCATTGATTGGATTAATCTGATTTGGATGTCAATTTTGTAAGGCAAGTACTGGCTCTTTATAAGAGAATACAATCATGAGGCCTCTGAGAGTATTCAGATCACGATACATAACAAGTATATTGTATCAGCCAAGTAAATATCCGTGTTGTCGTATGCACGCTACTAAATACATTTGTTTCTTATTTTCTACTGATCGTTCAAAGGAAAGCTAGATTGTATGTTGTTGTAGTCTGTCTACATTTAACTTAAATGTAGTGAGAACTTTTCCCAGATTTATAATATTTATAAATAATTTTTGCTTCATTATTGTGTTTTACCAAGTTAGCTTAGAGGATCAGCTCGCGTTCATTCACTACCAGCCACTTCGGTAATGCTATTGACAAGTTTTGTGCAGATATTTGAACTACTCAGCTAAATGAATGCAGGTGAGTGTACTGTATAAAAAGTAGGTATTAAAACAGGAAGGTGGAGGTGATCTAGCGCTCGCATCCCGTATGCGCATGCACCCGGACACTACATAATACTGTAAGCTACCTGTTTGATTGCTTTAGCTTTTCCAGTTATTATGACATGTACAAACCACTTTTTACTTCACATATTCATTTACTAGTATCGCGCCATAATGTATTATCGTCGCTCACTATAAATATTCAATGTTTAAAGACATTCGCTCATAATCTGTGTATATCGGCGCAGAAGGGCAGCGGCGCAGTAAGGGCAGCGGCGCATACTTTGACAACATTATGATTGAATTATGCAACGTCGGTATCTAACAGAGCGATTGATATAATTTATTGTACAATTTATAGACATCAGCTGCGTGCCCTCAGTCACAAACGAGCATATTTCCCACGTCAATTTTGATTGCGATATCATAGTGAACGATGACATTTGAGTATGTACTAATTTAAACCCACAAGAGCGGCTGCGAGGCGGTGCGCTATCTGCACATAGATACAGTGACGTGTTTGCAATACAGGAAATTTCACCTTATATTTCTGCGCAGGAAAGTCTATTTTTCAAGCAGTCGCGCCAAGGAGGTAATCACGCAATGCTGGCCTCTTAGCGCTGAGTTAACAAATCTTCGACATTGTATCTGTTCGCCTTAACTCTCTTTATTCAAAGGAACATTGTCAAGAGAAATGTACGATTATTGTAGTGTTTCTTATGGATTGCGTTACGAAAATATATAACTCGTGGTCTACGCTAAGGAGGGTTTCGCTATCTTTGATTTCATGTTGTTTATCAATTCGAACAGGCCAATAGACATATTCACTCTTGCGCACCTAATCTATGTCTGCGCTCTTTACAAGATCCACGATTACCGTGAAGTTAATATAAAACCTATGTTTAGTGTAAGTGGGATATTGTAAAGCTTATAATTCATGGACTTGGTAGAACGTCGTTTGTGAATATAAACTCATACAATTATGAATGAAATATTCTTGGCGGTTGGAATATCAAGAATGGAGCCATGGCTCCCAAGACTCCATAGTTCGCACAATCAGCGGCTAACATCTCTTGCTGAGGATGGCTATAAATTTCAACAATCATATAGTCGGTCATCTTTCTTTGTTATCATATTAAAGGGACGGCATTCCATCGACGTAATTATGCAAAAAGCTGGACCGTGGTCGCGGCGACTGTCCTTTGACAACCGCATCATTATAGTTGACATAAAGTAAGATTTATGCGATTGATTTATTAATAAATATGAATTTATTATCTTTATTAAAATATTTGTTCGCTACATAATCGCACAAAGTGACTAACTTCATCTATTGCGAAGGTGGGTACAACAAAAATGCAAATGTATAGTAGCAAATAACTGCAGCTTCATTTGATGTCGAACGTAACACGAGTAAAGCAGGGAGATCTCCGTCCCTCGAACAAGAGCAAACGAATGCGTAATTCGGTGAACAGTGGTTAAAATTAGCTGGCGATGCGGGCGTCTTTATAGTCCTTAAATTGGCAAAAAATCGAGACAAGCTTCGACTGACACCGATCGCGGAGGCATCAGCGAAACAGGTGTTATCATAAACATACATTTTGCGATAAAAACAAAATAATTTTCATGAGTGGCCGGTAGGCGCGAACTGCCGTTCGTGTCGCCGACACAATGGCGATTTCATAGTTTTTTTTTGGTTCGTCGTCGGCGTAAAAGCCGACGATATTAAATTTAGTAAGCGGAGAGGTGTCCGAAATCTCACGCAGACGTGCGATCCGCCACACATATTTCCATCTGCACAAAAAGCGGAACTATAGCCATAAATATGTCCAAATAAACATTAGTCGACGACCGACTGAATAAGGGTTCGCAGGGTTCCGTTTGTTTTGCAATTAAATAGTCGGTTACATTTATAAGTACTTATTTATTAATATAATTTAATTTTAAATGTCAAAAAACAAGCAATATGTCTGCACCTATCCCTCACGCGGACGGGCCACTTTATTTTATATATTGTTTAACCACGATGGCTGCTGAGCTGTTGTTGATACCATGTATTGTTAACTAACACTTGCCTGCGACATCGTCCGCGTATATTTTGGTCTTTCATCAATGTCATCATACAAACTTTCATCACTTATTTTACCCTTTTAGGGATATAATTGTCTAAAATCCTGAAACACGTGTTTATCATTCTTAACGTAAACCCCAAATTCATTCACACTCTCCCGAATTTTCATACAAACTTTCATTCCCAGATTAGAATTTCTAATAATCCTGAAACACTTGTTTAACAGTTTTTTACTGGAAGGTCAAATACCAATTTCGGACTTCATACTCACTTTCATCCCCTATTCAACCCCTTTAAAGGTGAAATTCTAAAAATCCTATCTTAGTGGATGCCTACGTCACAAAAAGACACTATAGCCCAAACATGTTTCCAGCTTCAGTAGGTAGTTTAGGCTGTGTTGATGAATCAGTGATACCTGCATACCTGTTACATAATGCAAATATCTAAAAACAGCAGCATCTACATTTCAAAGTACATGATACGCACCCAAAAATGGAAACTGGATTTCTAACGAAGGTGAAAAATCTAAACAGTAGGTAATGATGAAGGATCTGTGAGCTTGGCATTGTCCACGCTAACAACGCTCGGCGGCGTGTGCGCACTGTCGACGAGCGGTGCGCGGGCGCATCGCGGCTGCTGACAGCCGCGCCGCGCACCCGATAATATGTGTACATATGTAACATTAAACTGCACAAATAAACGAGACTTTCACACTACATGGGTTCAAGAACAAGTTTTTCCATAACACAAAAGACGACACTGAATAGTTATAGCTGCTTCGCGGCCTCGCCGCATAATCCAATAAAACAATCCGCGGAATGTACCGTCAGAACAATATGTGACATTGCCTATTACAATGTTCCACGAGCTCTCAGCTGGACATCAAACTTTATGCACATAAAAGTTATTTATAATTTGTACTTGTTTAATGCAGTTTATAAATATGGTAGCCATAGAAATAAATATGTGTCATTTTAAATACCCAGTCCTGATCTTTAGTTTTTCCGACTTTTCCTCAACTATAAAGATCTGTTATGTATGTCTCGAGGCTTTAGTAAATACAGGTAGCTAATATTAAAAAAAATACCTTACTCATCACCAGTGTTTTATTGAAAACTTTTTTACTATCGGTACAAATGAAATTGGCGACTGAATCTCAAAATATATGAATTTGATTCAATGGAAAGGCAAGCGGCTTCTTTCTGTTATTCCAAGGGCTACCACCGGGGCATTCGACAGACGCATTTTTTATTATTTTTAATATTATGGCCACATATTCGCGACTACACCAAAATATTCTTTCATATTTTTGTGTCCTCAAATAACTTAAGATTAATATTTATGATATGATAAGCAGGTCGTGACTATGCTTACAATTACAACGTAATAGAAGAACGGAGGTAACCTCAGTACATTTACGTATTCAAATGAACTTATTGGCACAGTCAGTGATTATTTACTTCATACTTTCTACTTATTTGAATAGCCCCCAGGAAAATTAAGTGTTAAGCAGATTGGCAGTACTTACGTCAATTTTCCTAGTTAAGTATAGTCAGTTCAAACGACTGTAAAATAATGACAGTTATGATTTGATAGTAATTTTTGTCAAGCAATCATTTTCCCTGACTTTAAATCACACCATAAAGCAATTTGTCTTCTACCGACACTTTTTGTGGCAAGTTATGTAATTGTTTTAACAGCAGCCCATGGGATCTCAGTGACTGTAGACCGTTAAGTATCGGCAACATTATTTCTAGAAATAATTTTAGAGGCCTGCTTTGTGTTGCTCTACTTCGGCTTTTCCTTTATTGAGAATAGTTGCAGATTTTCTAAAACAGTAGCAATAAGGGCTATTTGGGGTCAACTCAATAGGTAAACAGTACTGCTAGAATATATTTAAGTTAGTGTGTTGCACCGCTCGGATAGCCCTGGGGCATCCATTATGCAAGTCGGTAACACATGTAGTAGTCGGTCCGCACCTCGGCGACACCTTTACCAAGCTTTACCATAATTGTCTATACGTACCTACTTATTGTTCAGAAAGCGATAATAATAAACACTAATAAATACAATTTAACATTGTATTCATTCCATTTCTGAAATTGTGTTTTTCATTGTTATGTCACTTCTTGTTGTTAATTAGCATTGTCTTCCGAATAAATGTATCGAGTTGTTTAAAATTAAGGTTAATTTGGACTGCTCTGAATTTGATTAAAACTAGGAGGGTGCCAAGGCCAAATAATTTTTCTTTTGGATAATTCAGATTTTTCTCGTCCTCGAAGTCCTCAAGTAAGGTTTTTAAATAAATAGCCTGCGGCTTGTACAAGCAGGATCATGTCGATGAATTAGAAATACTTGGTTCGCTGTATCTAAGTTGGTCGCCGTGATTTGTCTCCATTATTTTCTCTTTTATTTTCATTCACACGCTCCGTCGAAGTTCGCCCTTTCCTTTTGTCAAACATAAGTTTCTATTGTAAGAACTGTCATTGTTATGCTACCACCCGAATAGCAAGGAACTGGAAGAACACTTTTTAAAGGCTCTGCATTCGGTTCACAAGGAAAATATCAGATTGCGTTTCAGATCACGCAATGATGTTGGAATTTCGTATGAGTAGGTGTTCAACAGTACCTAAATATTTGCATGATTGTGATTTTATACGCTTACCTAGATTTACTGTACCTATAGCCGTCTCATCTATAGATAGGTACACATTATGTGGTGTAAAACTGTACGAACTATCAAAAAAAATATGGAAACACGTTGAGGTTGAGAGGATGTTCGACCAATACTTTATAACGTTAAAAAACCTACAAGTGAAATACTTACAAGATGTTGTTCCAAAAAAGGACAATTAACGAGATCAATTAACGATTTCTGTGTCGAAGTATTTTCACGGTAGTTCCTTGAATAAAGTCGAGCCTCCTCAGAAACAACTCTCGAGCTGCGAGGAGATTCCGCCCGACTGGTGGATTCGAGTGAGATGACTGGTTAATTGCCTTGTACGCAGTGCACGTACCGCCGCTGACATGTCACAAGACGTCTGCCACCGGCAGCGGCGATCCCTCAACGAATTCCAATCGGGAAGAGCGAAAAAGACACGAGCCGAGCATGCGCGGATAAAAAGTAGCGGCGCAGGCACAGCGCCGCGGGAGGCACCGAGCAGCCGCGCGCCCCCGCCGCGCCCCCCCGCCCCACCCCGCCGCGCTCCTAATGCGCAACTGAATCACGCGATTAAAACGTTCACTACTATGCGATACATCCCATCTTGCCAGGAGTCATTCATGTTTAGTACAAGTCCTTTTTATATGACACCGATTGGCGGAAACGCTCAGCCGGCCGTTCACATCCCTCATGAATAGCTGTAGCGTTGCACAAACACTGTTACTTACATTAACGTCAATTTGCAAACAAAAGCAGGCGTAGTCGTGTACGAACATACGTCATCTTCAAAGTAGGCAGGTATGTGTTTGATGCGAAATGTCCTAGTTCCCAGTATTGTTTCGGTCGATTTAAAGAATTGGCGGCGAAAGGCCGGCCGGCAGGCGCGCGTCGCGACTCACAAAAACAAAGCCGTCTGGTGCGGGGCCGCAGCGCAGCTCCCGCCATCAAACATTCACAAAGTTCGCGACTGAGCACCGCGGAGTCACGCCGCCACCGCCACGTCACTGCCAAAACTGCCTGATAATGACGCACGCGTTTTCTACATCATTGCCTCCCTATAACAATAAGTTCAAGATAGGAAGCAGCGGGCAATTGGGCATTGAGTGCTTACAAAGCGGAAGGAATTTTGGATGTTACTCAACTGTACAATGATAAAGAAAGAAAGAAAGAAAATACGTTTATTGATGGTAGGTGGGTACGTTGCTAGCTATCTGCGTATAAGTTTTGAGGAATAAAGTAATCGTGTGATCGCGGGAGTCGCACGCGCACCGGCCAGCATAGCAATGGGCAGCGTCTGCCGACGCCAGCGTCATACGAATGATGCGATATAACGGATCGACCCGATTATTTCTGTCCATTTCACGACTGTTTAATAGCAATGTTAAACTCGGCGAAAGCAAACACACACGCCCTGTTTATCGAATATTTTACGATCTTCACCGGATTCATTTTAAAATGCTAAGCTTTGTGGAAGCGGCTGAAAGATTGTTTGATTCGAACGCATGTTACTAGTTTTACTATTTCAGATATTTATATTACAGTTAGTCATTTACCATTCTGATTTACCTGCATGTATGTTTGTTCAGACGCAGGTGTTTATAATACACGGATACTTTATTTCAAATAAGATTTACTGTTCAAGAAATAATTTGGCGTTGAAACATCTGGACGAGTTTATCTAGCTCTTTCGTTACCCGCCCAATAACATGTTCGGGAAATTTTGAATATCGACTTCTGAGAATTCTTATAACGCACTGAATTTCAATATTTTTCAATTCCTAGTGAGAATATAAATAAATAATAAGTAACCTGAAATGACGCTTATCTACGAATGTTTCTGTTTTCACTCAACAAAATGTGATCTACTAAGAGATAGTCCCCTTGTTTGTAAACTTTGATAGATCAACGTGCATAAATAACAATGTAATTATAATTGGGGTACTAATGTGGTTTTTGTGTTAGTGACACCGTCTCGCTTCCGTTCAGGTGACGGCGCCGATAACATCTACTTGCACATAACCCTGCCTACACCGTTTGTTACTCTGTTCATGTTATATTTTAATATATTACTTATTATAATAGATCTACAGGCGGTGTGTTTCGTTCTCAGACCCTAAAATTAATAGCTATTCGCTACACAGATAATGTTCAACGCATGAGTGTCGCTACAATGTGTAATTGTTACTTTTACAGTTAAGTGAATTAACTATCAATATCAACTTAAAAAGGGATGTGACTAAAACATGTTTTTGTCCGTCAGATAGATTATTAAAAAAAAGGGATACGTATTATTTCTTTTTTTACGTAATCTAAAGATTACGGCAATACACTGAGTTAAAATGTAGCATGACGTCACTCTCACGTACCGAGCCCCCACTCCCCAACTTTAATGCGTTTTATCTAAATAATTTTATATTAATATGATAAAGCAAAAAATACTGTGTCTAATATTTTTTTATTCTCTGACTGACGGACTAAAAAGTTTTAGTCTTTCCCCAATATGCATCCCTATTGCCCATATAATAATATATTAAAATAAAATCTGTTATTTTTCCCTTCACTGTTTCTGGATAGACGGTAGCTATTAGGGCTACTTATTCATCAGTTTCACTATCGTAGTTTAATACTTACTATTTTCTAAGTGAGTTTAAGAAGCTATAAGTATTCATTCATCACCATACCCAACTTTAGCCTTAACTTTTTACCGGCTTCATAGCAGGAGTCGGCATTAGGTATCAGATTTAGTTACATTTTATATTTTGTAGGTGTGACAGCTGAGACCGATGATAGTAGGTACACAGACTTATAGAACTGTCATATTAAGTGCGTGCATAGAGGTACTTACTTGGTTTTGTTCAAACAATTTTAGATCCTCATCTCTGGCGGTAGCTGGGACAGACTGGATGCAGAAGGTGGAACTTGGAAGAGACCAGGTCCAGCAGTTGACCGTTATAGGAAGTGTTGAGGTCCATGTGCAACTGAAAACAAAATTTTAAAGTTCAATAACTATTATCCCGCCCTTCCTTTCGTTTGTAGCACTTTCCATAGATTATCATTGAAAAAGCACTTTCCGCTCTCAGACCAAATAAAAAACCAAGACAGAGCGCTGTCAACAGTGAAGTGAAGCCGGTTTCGTAAACATTTGTGCACTTTGTGTGGTGTAGTTTGATTGTAGTATCATTGTAAAAGGTTGTAAATGTGTGCGTTTGAGGGTGTATGCACAGAGCGGCGGCGGTGTAGTTTCCGCATGCTTCACTATATTGTTCGCAGCCCTCTTGGTCTTGGTTTTTTATTTGGTCTGAGTTTCCGCTACACCAAGTCAAATAATAGTTTTAATGGAAACTATTTACTAAAATTTTTCGTCTCGAAAATATTTACCTAGGTGTGAGTTCAATGAATTTACGTGTAATTAATTTGAACCTACCTATTTGAAATTGTTTAGCAAAATGCTTGATAAAAATACAAAACAGTTTCTAAGTTATAGTGAAATACCTTGAGTCAGGTTAGGTACAAACATCTATGCTCAAGATAAAACTTTATTTTTGTTTTCCGGTTCAACGAAAGATTCGAGCGGGAAATAAATATAACTTGCTTCAGCACCGTAAGTATTGAATATGTCATTGTCATGGTTCGGTAATCAATAGATACCTACCTACATTAATTCCCTGACAAACACCGGTAGGCAGAGTGTAATTATCATATATTAATGGAGGAGTTTCTTGTATCGAAACTATTTTAAAAAAATGCTGCGTAGTAGCATCCTACCTACATAACCGAAACACAGGATTACCTAGTTCAGGCACGTAAGTCTTAGGAATATAATTTACATTTAAGCAAAACTGTACTACTTTTTATACCTTGTAATTTTTTGAATAAAATATTATTATTATTATTTTTACGTCTCTTGACATTTCTCGGGACCCTGGGGTCCCGGACCTTTAGAAGGCGTACGAGGGGCCAAAGCCAACTCGCAGAGGCCCGTCAGACGTTTTTAATGAAATGAGGCACCAACCGACGATTATCCCTGTATGTACTATGCAAGTGCACCCAAGGACAACCCCCGGTTGGTGTAGGACTATTGCAGGATATGGAAACAAAAATATTGGACTATGGGTTTGGGTGGCTTAAGTTGGCTGGTGACCTGGAACTATGGGAGGACTATAGCCCCTGCCTGATCAATGTTTTATATGTACACGGATAAAATGGCAGGGGGTGACTTGCACTCTCAATAATGGGCCCCCGGAAACTGTCGCTAGCACATAGTGACGTAGCGACAAGGGGGCAACACGTCCTGAGGTGCTTGAGGAGTGGAGAGGTATTCCACGGCTTTCAGAACAATCCCAGAGCCCGGAAGATGGTCAAGATCAAACGTGCTCGGAGGAAGGAAGCATTTCAGTAAGTGCTCGTCACTTACTGAAATACTTCCTTCCTCCGAGCACGTTTGCTCTTGCGAATCTCCACTCAAGCCGGCCAATTAAGGCAAGAATGAGGTGGGAGCTCTGTTCCTCGTCAGTGTTCACTCCAGCCGGCCAATAAAGGCAAGCCAGAGATGAGGAACAAGATTTCTCCCGGGAGATAGGGTCCGTGGGGTCGCTACTGCCCAACAGCTCGCCACATGCTGCCCTGCGGGTTTCTGTATCTCTCTTGGTCTGGCTCCTCATCCCAGACCTGTTCCGGCAAAGTAAACTCTACCGGCACAGACCTGGAGTTTGGAGCGCGCAAGCCCCACCACGACGTCAACGTAGAGATACGGCGGTGGGGTTATTATTATTATTATTATAACAGATCTACAGAATAACTGGGAATGGTCACCTACCTACCGATACTGATAAAGGGTTAAGGGGCTACTGGCATATTCAATTCATGATGGTATGATTTAAATAAAAGTTCAGAAGGAAAGCCTGCATCTTAATTGTGTGTGGTACCTACCTACACACTTACACCCGAATACTGAAACGCCACTCAAAACTTAAGCGTTACTTATGACTCGTTTAAAGCCTTTTGATTGGTTGAAACTAGTTTTAAGTAACGCTTAAGTTTTGAGTGGCGTTTCAGTATTCGGGTGTTAGAATGACAATCCGTTGCATATTGGCAATTCAGAAAAAAAACCGTTGAAATAGATACGGTACCTACATACTTACTGTTTCAAAGTCTCTGCTTGACAAAAGATAACGCAATAAGTAAGTGATATTGTTTGGTTGTCAAAATTAAAGGGACTGTTATTCCTAGGGTGTTACTGAAATAGTGTCAAGGAGTGGATACTCCTTGCCTAAATAACAGGATTCTTCAGGAAAATCATGTTTTTCACTAACCATAGGTAGGTATGTCAAGAGCAATGATTATAGCAATAATCCTGGACAACAGACACATTTTAACATCAATACATGCAATTAGAATAATACATGATTACTCAGAGCCTACATACCTTACATGGGAAAAAGACAAGACATGTCATCCATGCAGCATGCACACCTCCATGCATATTCAGATCCTGATTTCAATAGTAGCCACTAATCAGCACAATTCAGGTACTTTCGAGTATTATAATTGCTTAACACTGATGTTGGGAAACTTGCCTATAAAGATCGCTATCACGTGACGCGTATAATAAAGGCTGACACCGCCATAAATTCATTGTATTCATAATAATATATAATTATCATCGCGATAGATTATGAGACCGTTCTGATTAAATTTTATGAATAATTTACTTTTGCTCCGGAAATCCTAACAATTGTCTGTCGCCCGTTCCACAAAGGCCGCTTTTGTTATTTTTTCCTGATATTATTAAAAAATATGCAAATCGATCGCCGCGACAGGATGTTCATTTTTGTAATAATGTCGATGTATTTGCATGTAAATTACGCCGGTATCCGCGGATGTTACAATTACTAATTGTAAATGTGCATCGTCATAGTTGTAAACAAACGGCATACCTGCACATTAAAATATTTAAACACAAATATTGTTCAGTTCCGTTGTTAGAAACTTCCCACTACAATATTGCGAACATAAAATTATCTAGTGAAATAAAAGAAAATAGTGTGGAAATAAAAATTAATAGATACTCTATTGACTGGACACGGCTAAATAAAATAACAAACAGCTTTAAAATAGATTGAGCTTTGTATAAAACGGTGTTATTATATTCATTTACATAATTAAAACGTTTAGTGTAGTCGTAACACTCAGAGCTTGTAAAAGTTGTAAACTGAACGACTTTTAGTTCTGCTACCGGCCGACAGATGGCGTTACTGGTGACTTACAGTAACCGTTTACAGTTATTTCGGCTACAGTTCTTTCAGGACTAAAGTGGAGCGTATCATCGGAAAAAATATTATAATTACAATATTCTCGAAATGTAAGTTTTGAAAATTTACCATTTTTAGCTGATTGTTAACTTTTGTGGAATAGACATTTATTTAAATGGAAAATTGTTATCATAAACGTGTATTGTCTTAGAATTTTCTTTTGATTTTTAGTTGCGGGTTGCCTGTTGTGACGAGGTGCAAGTAGTGCAGTGTTGCAGAGTGCATCGTTCAAGGCGTGGGGTCAGCGCGGCAGGCTGCACCGCACGCCCCCGGCCCGCCCCACGCCCCCCCTCCACCCCCGCCCCGCGGACCCCGCGAACCCCGCGTCCCCGCACGCTCAAGACCTCACTTGTTTTGATGTAAGGTGTCCACTGGCCACTATGCAAAACTCATGGCTTGCGAGAGAGGTGGCAAGTTCGCCGTCCTTGTCGTTATAGTAAGGTGAGATAAACTTTTGAATTCGCACGCTTCAACTGCATCTTTTTATTGAGTTCAAAGTCCGTTAGTTTGAGTAAGTTGTTTTGTTTTTGGGTGCGATTGTTGAGAAGATTGATACCGATTAACTTTTGAACCATTGGATTGACTGGTATTTAAATCTGTTATAGGTATACATACTGGTACATAGTACAGGTTTCAGGATATTGTTAAAATATTGCACCTACTATGTTTCAAGAAAAATCAAGAAAAATAATTACCTTCAGATTTATAAGTTGGAAAGTGTACCTACCTAAATTGTATCTACTCTTCGTTTGATTAAGATATTAGGTACCAACTATAGTTAATCGTAATATTTAAATCAATGGACTTAAACTAGCCCGAAGGATGCTAGGGAGCCTATGTTGCAACATTTGACAAAGTAAATAATATTTTTTTTTATCCCATCATCGCTCAACCATCATAGAATAGAACATTATAAAAATAAAAAAATCAACTTATATTTAGTGTATTTAATTTTATTTATTTAATTATACAATAGACGACTTATATATTTCTTGAAATGTCCATGGGCGTTTTCACCAGCAAAGTAAATTAAATTAAATTCTAAATAAATAAATATTACTTATTCTTCTGCCCTATGCTGAGGTTCTCAGCAGGCTGTGCAGTGTGCATACCTAATGTCGATGAGCACAAATGGGTTTCTCAAGGCTGCATATAATAATTTCCAACCACATTAGAAAATTCCTTCAGCTTGAGCGATGTGTTAGTGAATCCGTAATGCAATCTGTAAATGGTATGTACCTACATACCATTTCTAATCAGTTTTTTCTCAACTATCAGTTTTCCTCATTCATTTAATTTGTTTTATGAAATTCTGTAATTTTTGAAATGGGAAAATGGTGGATTTAAAAAAACAGCAGGCGAAAAAAAATTCGTGACGATTTTCTCAAGTTTTCTTACTGAATGGCACCAAAAAAAGGGCGAACTGTAAAACTGAAAAAGTGCTCAGTCGCAAATCAATACAAGATCGTTTTTTTCTGTAATCCAATAACGTTTTATGAATATTAGACTGAAATGATGTACCTACCAGTTTATAATAGTAATTCTACCGAAATGATTGAACAGTTATGAGACCAAATACCAGCAAACATTAGCAGCATGGTGGTTAAAGAAAAAGAAGTAATGCACGTGATGTTTGTATAGAAGCCAGGAGCGACCCGGCACGCGTACCTTTTTGCTATTGCTACGGTTTCTAAATTTCCAAATTTTATCCAGAAGCAGAATAACCGTAATATGAAAACCGTTACTAGTGACGTGATCTGCCTTTGTATTTAGGAATTTATCGGTTTATCTGCGTATACGGTCAGCAACGAGCCATTCCGTCACGTTTGTTTTGATTCTACGTTACTACTGCGATGCCGGATTCTAATGTAACGCTTGTGCCTATTTATTGATGATATAGTAAAAATATTGCTATTTTCTTTTCTTTATGCTCTGCACTCTCTTTAAAACGTAAGACAACTCTTTTAGACAAATAATTTATTAATTATGTTAGTGTTATGGTTTGATTAGGGCAAAATTATTCATGTGTATTACTTAAGTAAGTATTACAGGAAGACTTCATAAGTCTGATACTAATCTGCTTGAATTGCGTCTTCAGTCACAGTCAGCATTTTTTACCTACACTTTGTGCATGTGCAATCAATTATTATCCACTTTTCTTGTAGATTCGACTAAGCTGGAAATTTCAGTTTAGTCGTCTCTAAACGAAAAATGTATGTGGACTTTACCATCGACATCATACTTAGTAACAACGAAGTGTATAATGTTATTGTTATGCTATGATAATACCCGCATACTGCAGTGCTATTCTGTAACCATCTCACCGTGAAAACTTAGGTGAAGTGAGCGTGGAGTGAGCTGTCAATAGTATCAATTTCTAGCATTAGGTGGAATGACAGCTCACTCCACGCTCACTTCACCTAAGTTTTCACGGTGAGATGGTTACAGAATAGCACTGCTGGTATTGTAAAAAAAATTAACATACGGATACCTCTCTTCCGATCTTTCTTCCTCCAAAAGAATCAGTGTCGTAAAATGTCGCAAAGAATTCGTCCAAAGAACACCATAAATGTATTATGTCCGATCCTTATATACGCATGTAAGTATGTTTAAGTATTGTAATGACATTTAAAGAATGAATTAAATATTTACACGACACGACTTTGTATTGTTTTATCACTGACAGCGGAACTTGATTGTCACCGCGAAATCCTGGAACGGCTTTGAACAAAACGAGTTTTGATGCAAAAAATGAGTTAATTGATTTCGTTAGTTTAGTCATACTAATTTGCTGATTAATATTAAACAACCGCCATATACGTGCCGACGTTGCAGATGGCTCGTAACTACTTGTTTTACATCGAGGAAATTTTATGGTTTTGACTGCGTTTTGTTCAGTCCCGACTGTATCGAAATGTTTTTTCTATTGTTTTATCGACTTTCACAGATGTATTTAAGGGGGATGCGCTAAGGTAGCCCGCGAGATTCAAATATTCTTTAGTTTTTTGCATTTTGCAGATCATTGTCAGGTTTTATGTTTATTAAATATGATTCGCGACCGTAACAAATATGGCTTTACATAATTATAATAATAACAATCTAAAATACAACTCCATAAGTTAGCATAATTGTTAAATGTCATGATTTCATGAAATAGTCATTCAATGTGTTTACATAAACTTAGGGAGTTGTATTGATCATTTTTATGATTATAATTCTATAATTAAACATTTGATACGCCCGCGAATCATATTTAGATCAACATAGAACAGGATACTGACCTGCAAATTGCAAAAAACGTAAGAAAATTTGAATTTCGCGGGCTACCTTGACGCTTTCGCCTTAAGTAAGTATTTGGTTTTCTTTTTCAGGGAGGATGGGGGTAGTGCCTAGAAACATTTACTTAGTAACATATAACTTAATGTCTCCAAAGCCAATGATTTATTCGAATACCAACCAACACTCAATGAAGAAAGTACAAAAGGATCAACACGGTTAAATATCTAAGTACCTATCTACTGGACGGCATGTCTTTATCTCCATGGAAGGTGGGTAGGCCTTTAATGTGAGATGTAACCTGTGTCGACATTCTTGCGCCATACCATCTTCTTGGCTCGGCGTGCTGTACCGGTGCTGCTGCTGCGGCTGCAGAAAACCTCAAGCGGCGTAAGTATAATAACCTTACAGATAATTATATTTTCGAGCCGTTTGGAGTTGAAACCCTCGGGCCGTGGGGTCTGAGTGCTCACGGCCTCTTTAATGAAATCTCAAAACGGCTATTTGACACTTCCCGTGACCCAAGTGCTAGTTTTTACCTTGGGCAGAGGTTAAGCATTGCCATACAACGTGGCAATAGGCCAGTCTCTTGGGTACATTAACCGGTCGACACCGATGAGGATGAATTTTTCGATGCTATATAATTTAGCAATTTTTATTCATTAATTAGTTATAAGTTGTTATGTACCCACTTGTAAATGTTAAAGTTTCTCATCTATACATAGAAAGTACCTATCTACGATTTTTTTTTTCTCTGACCTTATCTTTTAAAATTATTAAAATCTTTTCAATTTAATAAAATTATTACTTAAGAACCTTCAAGAATTCTCATTTTTACAACCTTTTTTTTCTATTTATTATATGTACCTTCTGATAACAGCCGCACGGGTCGATCGAAGGTTAAGCTACGCTTGCCGCGGTCGGTTCGTGGATGGGTGACCATCCGTTAGGTACATACCGACACCCCTCTGTGCCTCGGAAAACACGTCAAGCCGATGCGATGGTCCCGGCTGTCATCGTAAATCTTTGACAGTCGTTACGGGTTGTCAGAACCCCAAAATTCTGACAACCAGTCTTACTTAAAATACTGGTATTTAGCTGCATCCGGTTAGGCTGGAAGCAGACCCCAACATAGCTGGGAAAACACTACTTAGGCAGATTAATAAGTAAATACCGACTAATTTTATAATTCAACTAGTGACCCGCCCTCTCTTCCCACGGTTTTTACGAGTTGACCAAACATCGAGTTCATTATATGTAAGTTAAATGTATTATACACACATACCTTCCGGAATAAATTCTCTAAATGATTGTGAAAACCACGTCAAAATCCGTTGCGTAGTTTAGAAGAATAACCCGGTCACACAGACAAATATGGGGAGTGACTTTAATCTATGATGTGTCGTCATCATCATCTGCCTAGCCTTTTCCCAACTATGTTGGGGTCGGCTTTCAGTCTAATCGGATGCAGCTGAATACCAGTATTTTACATGGAGCGACTGCCTATCTGACCTTCAAAACCCAGTAACTGGGTAATACGATACCCCTTGGTAAGACTGGTTGTCAGACTTTCGGGCTTACGAACCGTAACGACTGTCAAAGATCCACGAATGACAGCCGGGACCAACGGCTTAACGTGCTTTCCGAGGCACGATGGAGTCTAGATATGTAAAGATGATCACCCATCTACGGACCAACCTCGGTAAGCGTAGCTTAACCTGATCGTACGACCCGTGCGGCTGTTATTACTTAGCCACAAGCCCCTCTATAATGTGTATATGTAGGTATAGGTTATTTTGAAATCTTGAATGGACAAAATGAAATTGTAGTACCTACTATGGACAAAATTACATCAATCCGCCTATCCCATTGCTATTGTATAATTTTTCCCATACTATGTGGACAAATGTTGTATGTAACTGACTGAATGGATACCAAAAGACCAAAGCAGAAGTAGAGTGCTGTCGAGGAAAAGGTGTGAAGACGTATTCTGGGAGAAGGGAGCACCAGGATGGATGACTAAAGTTAGGGTAAGGAAGCAGTAGAAGAAAACGGGGGAGGAATACGCCAAAGTGGCGATTACTGCTTAGAGGTGTGAGCCACACTATTATAATTATAATATCATATAATTATGTAAGAAATATAAAAGACAAAATGGTATTGTTTGATTTCTTTTTAAGTTTTAATATTTTCTAACTAGGTAGGTAGGTACTTAGATAGGTATCTATATTAAAACACTTAACACACATTCATATTCTGATATCTTCACTTGTAGGTAGGTACCCGAAGCAGGTCCAAAAACCAGTACCTACAGAATTTCTATCAAGAACATTGATTATTGTTATTATTATTACTAAGAATATATTCCCCAAAATTATCATTGTTTTCAAGGGGTAGATTATAAGATATGGCAAAAAAAAATAATGGTGATTTATTAAAGTTAATGTTGTTGATTTCTATATCTTTTTTTTTCGTGTGGTTAGTGACTAACCTGGTGTCAGAGTTTGAAAGCCCATGGGCATCTGACTTGGCTTCACATGCCGTCGAGAAATATCTTTCAGGCATGCCGGTTTCCTCACGATGTTTTCTACTGTTCTAACTAGAGTTTAAGCATATAAAAAAAAAGATTCCAAACCAAAACATTATGTCATTTTGTACCTTACTTCCACTTACCATATGGTATCCCGTATTTGGTTTGTTTGTATTTAATTGGTTGGGGAATCTTTATCTTTTTCTTTCTTTTTTCTTTTGGTTTAAGTACCTACATAAATTTATATATCTGTTCATTTTTTCCCATGAATTCTCAATAAATACCTACTTATAAGTATCTACCTATGAAGGTATATTGTGTAAAGGCCCGTGCAGACCAGCGCGACGCGACGCCGCGACGCGACTCGAACAATGCAATTTCTAAGAAAACTTGACAGTATAACAATAGCCGGTGTCGCGTCGCGCTGTAGCGTCGCGCTGGTCTGCACGAAGCTTAACTTGGAAGGTTATCCTGGTCTATAAGTACCTACTTGCATCGATTGTAAATAGTCTAATGAATATGGTTTCCACCATATACTACGAACTACTACCATACCTATAAGTTGATTGAACATGATTGATGCACTTACCTTTTACATTCACGTTAACACTTTCGACTCCACACATTTTTCATAGAGCTCATATGCCATGCCGCCATATATATTGCAGTAGGGTCACCGGCATTACGTTTGCCCTAAAGTTAACCCTCGAGGAGTGTCATAAGGTTTGAAATGTTGTTAAAATATACAACTGCTTTTATTTTCGCATTTTATAATGCTGAACTCGCTAAGAAAAACCTATATTTAAGTCAGGGTTTCCGGCATCCCATATGCGACTTGAGTGAACCCTCCAGGAGGGCTCCCGGCACTGAACGTGTTAAGTAGGTAAGGTGACGAATATTTAACTTTACCATGTTGAATTCCTTTCTACGTTTTAGGTACTTTAATGAGACTCAAATTAGAAAATAATAAATTCCTAAAAGATGTCTTACAACTTGGCTATAAGTAGATATTAAAACATTGTGTGAAGCGCAATAAGTAAAAAAGCCGGTATTTAAGACTCCTACGCAGTACAGTTTTTACGCGAGATTTTTATATTTAATTCAAGTACAAAGTCGATTTATGATCGTGGTGGGAATATCTATAGAGTATGTACAACAGTAATTTAATAAACAAGAAAAGCCAGTGGAGAATTGTTAGTTTTTACTAAAGTGGAGATCGGCGCGCGCAGGCGAACCCCGCGGGTGGCGCAAAGCGCAGGCGCGGCCATGTTTCATAATTAGCTCTGTTATGAATTTTATAAATGTTTCATGCGCAACATGGGTAGCCGACAATTAATTAACTCCTGCGCAGTGCTTACATTAATTAGCAAGAGACATGTCATGTTCGTTCGTCATACATTATACATACCTACAAGCCCGCGTTCTCTTGGAAAATTTATTAATATTACGTTACCTTTCAATAATTCAAACCGAATTGTACTCATACTACATTTTATTTCTAAATATAATTGCTAATTGGACCACCCCTGCTGAATTTCGACGGTAAGTAATCAATATCCTACCTAATTAACGTGTATGATTATTTTATTATGGTGTTTTTGTGTATGTTTAAATTGGACTGTCCACGAAATTCATTAATACGTCCTCTATTATATGTTTATGATACTTAATTTGAGATTCGAGTCTAAGTTACAGGTAGTAGAAACCTGTCAATAAATATACATATTTATAAAAGAATATAACCTGTTATTGATAAATATAAATCGTTAGGATCTCAAGCACATAGACATGAATCGTGTCTTGATTACTTCCTTTCAGTTCACCCGGTAATGAACAATAAATATCTAATCCTAATTTAGAGTGCAGTTGCCATTTCACCCTCTCCCCTTCGGATAGAGTAAATGAGTTTCCTTATAACAATGATATCATTCCTATATCTAAGTATTTAAGCCATACAGCCAGTACTTTCTCATTTGGCTTTAAAAGGGTCTGATTTTCATTCGCTTTTATTTCGACATCGATATTAATTACCTATAGCAGGAATTTGATATCGCTCGTAACGAAATAAAAATGATGCCTTAACATAATATTTATTTTATCCGATTTATATTGCACTACAATAAATGGCCGACATTAATAATAAAAGTGGAATATTTCATTAAGACAGTAGAGACCACTAAGTTTTACAACTTAATTGCTTTCGCAAACTATAACAGGATCAGTTTTTATGATACTCCCACAAAGGCGTCCCGAGAATCTCGGCCGTAATCATTCATATTATTTATTTTTTGTGTCATAATTCCTCGCGATGAGGAATGGGCGCCGATCATCTCGATAGTTTTATTCATTTTATAACGACAAAGTTATGAGTCGGCTATATTGCTGAACTTCCTACGAAATGATCTCTGTATAAATCTGGGAACAGCGTTGGTACGGGACGAATGAATATTGTCGGTAGTACTAAACATTCTAATCATCCTACTGTAATCTAGAGAGTGTTTGTCGAACGGCATGGAATATTGCGAATGTCAGGAATAAGCCGCGCCGCACAATGGGCCGCAGAGTGATAAGGCGAGCGGCGGCCTGCCCGCGGTGCGCGACCCGACCGACCGATTGTCCGGCCATCGGTAATTTTCCCATGATCGAGAATGTAGCGAAACGATACCCCAACATTCTCTATACTCGAAAAGCTATCGTTCCATGTATCATTTTCAACGTCAAAATACTTCTGCAATTATTATAAATGCCCATCCTGTCCGCGTTCACCACCCCTTGTATTGTGAGTCAAGTAATTAAGGAGGCATTGTATTAACGATAAAGGCTTTTCAAATACAGTCTAGATGAATTAGGGATACGAATTCCTAAAAACAATTGAAGCAGTCGATAAAGTTAGCCGTCTACTTAGCAATTAAAAAGTAGAAGAAGAATGTTTTGTTTCCAGATAATAAAGCTTGAGACAAAGAGTATAAAGTTCAAAATGGTATTACGATTTACATCCTTCGAGAAAAATAACCTTGCTGGAAGTGAGAAAGCTTTCCACCTATTCACTGAAAATAAAAAGTAAAAAAGTGGATGTTTTAAAGAAAATTAAAAACAAGGAAGTTTTGCCGATTGCGCCTGGTACCTAATCTACTCCGTGTAAAGAAGAAATTAACACAACTTTCTTGGATATTTATTACGCTACTTTTATTACCTTACTTTTACTTCACCAGGTTGAAATTTAAAACAGTAAAACAGTAATTTTCCTTACTAATGTTTCGAAATTCATGATTAGGAATTCCATAGGTCATGGGAAATGTATGTACCGTCCCTCATTTGCAGTGCCGTCTGCATGTTCACACATATTCGTAACCAATCAACTTAGCCAATCTCTCACCACTTCTGGACATAGGCCTCCATATAACAGTACCTAGAGGCAGGCATTCATCCGCTATGACAATTCCTTATCATATTTTGGACAGATTCATACGCGACCATGTCTATAAGGTCGTAGGACTTGATGAGGCACAAAGAAAATGAAATGATTCGTGATAAATCGGGAAATGTCGAATCGTCTATGTGGGAATGCGCTGTTACAAGTAGATAGGATTACCTGGTTGCCTTACAGCATTCACTAGAAATCATATCAGTAAGTAGGTACCTAATATAATTAAAATTTCGAGCCTTAAAAGTAGGAAACTGATGGGCCTACGTGAATTCAAAGTTAATTAATTGTAATTTTTATTATACCTTTTATGTACCTGAATTGCTAATTAAACGATAAATAATGAAAGCATAGAAATGACTCGTAATATTTTGTGGCCGATAGCTGTTTTATGGGATTTAACACCCATACCGGTAGGTGGCGATGCTTCCTCGCATCGTTCCCTGTTAACTGTTAATTAATTAAATACTATGCAGATAACAGCTTGACGCAAACAGGTTTGTCCGGTATTATAGTTTAATACTTTTAATCAAGCTAAATCAGGTGTCAAACTATGCAGCGCATTTCCCAAACTTGTGAACACTTTCATAACCACACAACTTATGATAACGATGTAAATATATTACGGTTGTATTAAATTAATGTGATTGTGGCTGGTTCATAAAATAGAGACCTGAGGGCCCCCCACGAAGAAGTTATCAGTTAGTATGAACGAAGATGTTATAGCGCTGGCAAAACCTTGCCGCCGCTCGACGGTGTTGATGATAGCTGTGCCTAAATTCTCCATAATGACTTATTTACATTTTTATAACGTAGATAGCAAGTCATAAACGGGTGTTAAGCGTCCCCAGCTTATTGCCAACTTCCGCTACCTATAAGTTCGCGTCGCACGGTTATCCTACAGTCACGAATGCTCCGCCACGGAAACTTGATTTGTGTTACAACTTCAAAACTTATTCAACACTTCAGCCGTGATAATAAACAGATCTAAATTGCTGCGCTAAGTTTAGAACAGTCGAACATAAACATCTGTTCGTGATTGTATTGTGTCGAATCTACGACCTTTTTCCTTTCCAGATATAAAGTATAGATGGTTATCGATAAAGTTATTTCAATATACTGCACATTTAAAAAGGATTTTCGTTATGGAACCGTGTCGACGTTTCTGATTATTTATCAAGCTACGAGAGCCATAAAACTTAAAATGCCTTTAAAAATCAGATTATAAAACAAGTTCTTTGTTTCTG
This sequence comes from Agrochola circellaris, assembly GCA_914767755.1. Classification (NCBI taxonomy): domain Eukaryota; kingdom Metazoa; phylum Arthropoda; class Insecta; order Lepidoptera; family Noctuidae; genus Agrochola; species Agrochola circellaris. The sequence continues at coordinate 9,182,187 of OU611846.1, read as the reverse complement.
TGTTAAAATTCGTGATGACGGTCCTTTGAAAGGCTATAATGAGTATTGATTTAAATTACGTGGATTAAAAAATCTGGGAAAAATTATAACGAGAGGATGCCGCCATCTGTTTACCTACGATGACAATAAGGTGGACCTTATTTGAGAACTAAGTGAACACACTATTCGTAATTTAATTCGGGTCGGATCTTCACCTTTGGACATGTTGTCATTACGTTAATTTCATGCATAGGTGAGTTTTGGCCTTATATTAATAAAATGGCATTTTGTATATTGTGTTTATTACCACCCTGATAAAAAGTAATTCGTATGAATTTAGCTTTTTGATCTTCATTTTATTCTTATGTCATGTATTATTAAAAAATTCACTCACCACAATAACATTTCGAAATATTTATAGCACAATTAAAATAAGTCATTATTGTATCCATTCCACAATAATCCTCGCGTTAATTTTTTTAAGAATAATGAAGCAGACATTTTTATAACAAAGGTCCTTGGCCGTGCATCTTGATCTTAATGTTATCTCTAATAGGTCAATAAATAAGAAGCAACGTGCGAGCTTCGGCGGGCGCGGGCGCGGGCGCGGGGCGGTGAGCGGCGACACAAACACGCCAACGGCTTATTAAAATAAAAAATAATCAATACGATCGCTGTTCACAATATTACCCCGTGTTTATATTCATATTTTAATTTCTACCCGTTTATGGACAAGAATACTTCGACAACTTTGTCATGCAAATGTAAATATTTTTTATTGTTTCTTGTAAATTGCGTTTAAATGTAACTTCAAGAAATATTTCGAAAAACGCTTCTCTTGTAGCATTTAGATTTTTTCTTATTGCAAAGGAAGTCAAAATGAATGCAAACAACCTTCAAAAGAATTATAATAAAACGCAATATAAAGTTAGGTTTTATGATAGGACAATCTGGCTTATGAATGAAATGTAAACAGCCGCAATGAAATGATATAAATGATGCGCGGTGGTACCCGGCACAATCAGACGGCGGCATCTAGCGGCCGGGCCGGCTCGCCAGCCGGACCGACCCGGCCCGTCCGCTTTATGATGTTACACTCTTTTTTTTAGATATTTGTACGGATCCCCTCATTTTTATTCACCCGAAAACATTATTATGCATAAATAAGTACTCTTTTATTTTATTCCCATCGTTATTTTAATACGTTAAGTTTCAAAGTTGACTTCGTCACCTCTTGTGCGTGCGCCCGCGCCGCCCGAGATGTGGCGACAATATTTAACAGATAACGAGATAAGCCTCTTTTTAAAGCGGTTTGATGTAACTTTATACTCTACTATATCTATTATTTTATGCTTTATGGATAGGGCGAGTCTGTAAAAAAGGATATTTACGTTTACTTTTTTGTTTTAATAAAATAATATAAAACTGAATTTATTATTCTTTCGCACTAATTCAGCAAAATAATGTAGATACAGTATGTAGATTAACGGCTGTTACTTATACGGAGTGATTTCAGTATTATTTTTTTGTAGTAGGGAGTGAAAACGTGAGTTAGGAGGCATTTGCAAACATTTATCATAGTGCTGTAAGGTGTCAAGCAGTAGCGGGGGTCGAGCATAACAATTAGCACCGACGAGACACGGTGCGCGAGCGGCGAGAGAGCGAGCGCGGACGGTAGCGCGCCCCGCTGGGCCCCGGCGGCCCCCCGCCGAGCCACGCGCCGGCCCTCCCGGGCCCCAACACGACAACACGTCTAATATTTAATACCTTAATAACCGATTAGGGTGTGTTTAATATGCACTTTGAATAATTACACACTTCATTTTAACAAATCGATCTCTGATTATGTAATTAACAAACTAAATCTGACGCTGACCGCTCGCAGTCGGACGCCACAACTGATGCTACAACTTGCGCAATGGCACTAGCATGCATTTGAAGAGGTCATGTATTACACACTTCATTCTAAACTTAAATAATTAAATAATTTAGTATATACCTGCGATCAGAACTGATTAAGAACAGATTCGATTGTTTGATTTAGTACCACATACTCCGGATCCGAATATCGATGTTTGTAAATTACCATAATGAAATTTTATTGAAAGCGGTTCAAGATTGAAGCAATGACGCGACCTCCGTCTAATGACAAATGTTGTTCGTAAGGGGTCGTTAATGGCTGGAAAGTTCAGTATCGGCGACGGGGACGCGACGCGAGGCGGCGCGGGCGGCGCGCATACATCGGTTATTGAGAGCGATTTGGGCAAGCAGTCTCAATACGAGTACATGCGACTGATTTACGAGACGAGCGTGTGCCCTTTGTGCTCCAGCTGACTAATGGACGGACGCTCACGGACATTTATGTAGATTGATTGTATAAATTTTATTCACAATGTTAATACAGTAACAGATTTAGATGTCATTTAGAAATGGCGCTCTAAAGTTGTGCAATTTAGGCCGTGAATAATGGATGACGAATGGTTAGTTTCTATACCGCCGGCTCGTGCCGCACGCCGCGAGGTGGGGCTCTTATTGTGAAGGTTGCCCTAAACGCACAAACACGATACGTGGACCGCTCTTAATGTACCTACCTTCCTATTCATATTATGGCTACATCACTCGGATTCCGCTGCAGTAATTTGGATACATATTAACGCCTGATAAGCATCAAGAAGACTGGCCAAGTTGTCGACAACGAATGTTCATCCGGTTGAATACTATGTAATTTAATACCTGTGTTTAGTAGGGAATTATACAAATATGAACGAGTAAACTTGTATGTTTACAACAGTCTGTATACTTCTTTGTGGCTTTAAAGTTTAAAGGATCGATTAATGGCGTCATACCTAGGCCTACCTACTTAGTACCCACTAAAGGCTCGTGCAGACCAGCGCGACGCGACGGCGCGACGGGACCCGAACAATACAATTTCTAAGAAAACTTCACGGTATAACAATAGCCGGTGTCGCGCCGCGCTGTCGCGTCGCGCTTGTCTGTACGAAGCTTCATACGTAAAATATTTCATAAATGCACCAAAATATGCTACAGAAGTCATCTGGCCCGGTGACGAAGTAAAGTAGCGCTGTCGGTGAACAAACATGACAGACCTGGTCACTTTTTATAGTGATGTTAATACCTAACAAGTTTGTGCCAAGCAATGTAGCCTTATCGCGTACTTATTTTGCATTCGCATCACAAGATTGAGTGTCCATGAGCAAGATTTCAAAACCTTAGCACCGCACTAAGTTTCATGCTGATCGCTCTGTTCTATCCCAGCAATGACACAGCAGTACTTACCTATCTCATTCTGTCCATATTTTATACAGTTTAATACATCTTTTCTTTCAAGTAATGTTACCTACAAAATTTTTTGTGAAACCACTATTTTTATTTTCACTTTTTAATTTTCTGTCGATTTTTGGGGTTCCGTACGTCCGAAGGAAAAAACGGAACCCTTAAAGAATCACTCCTGGGTCTGTCTGTCCGTCTGTCACAGCCAATTTGCTTCGAATCTAAAGGACCGATTATATTGAAATTGGTAAACATGAAAATTTATGTGATCGAGACTGACGTGTAACGTAAATAAATTAATTGCGAATGGGGAAAAAGTAATAAAAAGTTTTGCAACCTTGTAATATATCAAATGAAAGGCGCTCACGGTAAAGGTCTCAATTTTGTTTTTTTTTTATAAATAGCTTTAAAGTTATTTAAGAAATCATATCAAAATTGACCATTCCCCCCTTATCTCCGAAACTACCGAGACTAATATGTAAAAAAAAACACACAGAAAATAGTTCCCTACTTATAGATTACACGAAAACCTATGAGAAGTCTATGCTCTTAAAATAACACGGTAAATCTTTCAATATTGTGCGTACAAACTTACGTTTACCGTTGGAATGTATGGGAGAACAAGTTTTTCAACTATAATGTTAAGATTGTACTTGGGATAAATTCATCCTAACTATTCGACCCTTCATTGTACGTGGTCGACACGCACAATGAAGGCACTTGTTTGATTGGTGATGATTTCTACTGTTCTAGAGAATTAAAAATGTATTTACGGTACCACACAAAAATAGTTAGTAGGTATGTCATTTGGTGTGCTTACCAACCTTATTAAATCTTATTGGCTAATCGGTTGCATCTACCGTCATATCTTGCACCTGCATCATAAAAAATATGCTTCCCAAAAATTCGTCCACCACACAAAAAGTGTAATTTAAAAAGTTATTAAAGCGAGTGAAATAAAAGAACTGTCGATGCATTCCTGATATTTAAGGGTATAATATTTTAATATCTACCTATAAGGCATAAAAAAATGTATAAACATTTAGTTACGGCTCGAGGAAAAAGGACAATATCAGAAGGACTTGCAGCGTCATCTTATCGACACGGATCAAACGTTGTTAATCAGAAATTTTAATGACCATAGTTCAGAAAATAATAACTTTTCTTTAGCTACCAATACACAAACCGTGATCTAGTGAAATTGATACTTGGCTAACTTTAGAATAGAATGTTTAAATGTTTGTGTTCAATATCCTGATGCTGATATGGCTAAATAAATCGGTTTACAATTTAAAACGACATTTAAATTAAATACGATACAATCTGTCATACTCTCTCGTCTACCTACATTGTTCAGACTACATACCAATTGCGTGACACAGTTCACAATCACAATCCGGACGATTCTGAAGAAAATTCATCATCATCCATTGCATGTATGAAAAAATCATCTGCTCGACAACGTGATGAATGGATTCGACGAATTGAATGTTATGGTCAATTGTCGAAATGAGATGCATACCTAGTCATTGTTATGGGTTACCTGTGTGTTACGCTGGATATTCTACTTAATCTCACAAAATATCTTACCTAAACCGATTTGATGATCCTTAATTTTAATATCTATATTTTTAATTTTTCGGTGACAAAATTAGTTCAAAAGAAAATTGTTTTTTTCTGGAACTATTTAACGCATTGTTATTCCTTATTGGACTGCCAGGTATGTTGCGCACTAAATGCAACAGAATATAAAAGCATCGCCATCGCCAAGCCTTAATTTAAACCAAATCTACCTATTCGAATGCTCAAAGCATCAAGATTGTTCAGGAGGTGCACTAATGGTCACGCGTAGTGGCGATGCGAGACAGTTCGGCATTTAGGCTCATTGTGCTCAAGTTATTGGCTGTATTCGATCCGTCCGTCAAATTGTCGCCCATCGGGGTACGTGCTACTGTGCCGCAGCTCCTGACGAACGTCACTCTTCTCGGAAAACCCAATTCAGCTCCCATACCCTCGGATAAAGAAAAAATCTGGTGCGATTCATATTGGCAACCCAACCAACTGTGCGCGCAAAAAACAAAGCATCCTCTTTATTACTGTGAAGTATGGCATGTAGAATTAACATCTGATAAAAAATCGCAATGAACGACTAGGCTTATTCATTTACAATCACCATAAACGATGCGCTATGTGGTAAAGGCTCAGTGAAAATGTACAATGCTTACTTGATATAAAAGATCAGCGTAATAATGATAATTTTTCGATTTGCACTCATCCGGCGTCATAACAACATAAAACGATTTGTTCAACTCGATTTATATCCTACTTTTAATTGTAAATTATCGGGTATCGATAGCTTAAGAGCAAAATTATAATTGCTTGTTCACTATGGATAATATAATTCAGAAAGTTGATAGGTGAAAGAGGTTCTTATTGTGTTAAGTTAAAGTTAGTTATTGTTTGTGAAGGTTTTTAAGAATGGTTTATGAGTGAAGCGCGGGCTGCCCAGTAGCGCGGTGTAATCGATTAGTCACGGATGAGTATCGCCTGCGGTTCGATTATATGTCGACGGTTAAATTAAAGATTAAAAGTCTGAGACATAACACCAACATCTCTTTTATTGCATTACATTACTATTTGTGTAGTTAACTAGATTGTAGATTACTTCGTGATACCTAGATTCTAATGTTGTACTAGATATCCAAACTTTTAGTGTGGTAGACCGCATTATACGAGGTGTCCACTAACTACCATTAAGTACGTGACGATGATGACCAAAATCGATCTCAAATAGTGAACCTGTTTGAATGGAATATCATCACGCAGCGGGATCGTTGCGCTATCGCACTATCATACAATACAAAAAAATGATGGTCACGTACCCCACGAATTATATGGACGAAACCAATCGACCACTTCAAAAATTATAAAAACTTACCCATCTAAGCTAAAACGAAAATCTAAATTGATGCGATGGAGTGATGCTTTTTTTTTTTCAAAACTTATCTGCCTATTATCCAATCACTGAATGTTCAAATTAAGCACGCTTTACGCAGTTAGTAAAGTTTGGATGGCATGACGGAGCAATAACGAATGGAAGTGAAGAAGACATAATGTTTTGTGTACCTAGTGTCCGGTACTACGGCGGTGTTGCCTGGATGTGGCCCACGCGGACCGATTTTGATGTAGTTATCCGCAAATAATGGTGGGTGCGGCAGCCGGGCGGCTCGCTTCGCTGCCGCTCGCTTTGTGCTCTCTATAATAAATGGCAACAACAGGTGAATAACTAATTTCACTCATAAAATTAGATCTTCATGGGTGGAGTGCAATATTTAACTGTCGACAGCATCCGCTTGTATATACATATAGGATTGCCATGACACACCCATTCATATTCAGATGAAAAAACGTGGATACACAAGCCACGCTTTCTACCTTTTACTGCAGAGAAAACAGTGTAACAAATAGTACTGTAACGATTGACTTAAAAGCTTTCCGATTAAAATAATTGATTTATTATGGAAAACAAATGACATTTGCAAAGGAAACGAGCGATTCGTATATCCTGTAAAATATCCCCGGACATTGTTTTTGTCACTATTAAATATGCAAAACTCAGAATGAAATATTTGATGCGGTCGATGCCATTATATAAATGGAATTATTCATGGAGCCAGACGCCGGAAAAAGCCAGTGAAAATCGACAATTCATTTGTTTGTGCGAGTGTTGCGGCTTCATTGCCGTTTGATGCAACGCCCGCGCCTATTAAATATTCCCAATTATTTTCACCTTCGATAATTGGGTTAACGATATCTCGTGACATTTGAGTGCGTTCATAATTCAACTGTAATTAAAGAATTAATCAAGTGAATTAAATCATTTGTTATTATTAACGTTAAACTGTTAAATTGATATCTGTAGTAGGTAGTTACTTCGAACGACACTTCCTCATATGCAAAATAGGTAGGTAGGCCCGTAACCCCGCGCGGCTTTCCCCACAGTGTTCAAAGCGGGTGAAACGACTAGTCAACCCTTTGCCGCTCACTCGCACGTGAAATCACTCAAATACTGAATATTTTAATCTGAGCAGATAACGAGCTCGCAATTCTATTAGATGGAACATAGCTATGTGAGGTTAAACACGGCGGCTCAGCCCCTGCACTGGCGGCCCGCGGTGCACACACTCGCACATATACACACCTACATTATGTTATACTGATGCAATCAAACGGCCAACTATTCATCCTTTAATTATCAACAAGGCGAATAATTTTTGATTCTATAGGCGAAAGACTATAAACTGACTCATATATTCTATTTACAAACACTGAACAGTCTCTTCAGAAAATACAATACACTTATGGAATCTCTTATTTAAATTCTATTTCAGGAAACTAAACACCTTTAATACCTTTTTGCTAATAAACCTTAAATCAAACAGAAGTCATTTAATGCATTATTCCCGAAATTCTTCCTGGTACAAAACAATAAATTCCTATACAAATAAACAGTTCTAAGCCAACTTTATTTTAAAAGCATATATAAATATATCAGGTCGAGCAATAAAGCTATCAAATATTTACTAATCTGAAACGGTGAGAGCGTCGCGCGAACCCCTTCTGGGTTCGGGACTCATAAAATAAATTGAAATAGTCGCGCCGCCCCCCAAATTAAAATATTCAAATGGGACGCACGCGCAAGAAAATTGAAAATTGTCGTCTATCGCCCGCAAATGAAACCTATAACTCCTCACATACACTTGGAGCCAAAAAGGTGGGTAAACATTTCAATAGGATATTGCATTGCGAATTTGCGATTGGGAGCGCAAAAATTTTACGTCGCCTAATGGATATTATGAACGTACGTTTTTTTTGGCAAAAGTATTATACGGGTTTCTTTTCCGATTACTAAAATTAAAATATGCGTATATTCGCAGAAAATGAAAACTGATCTAGATATTTCGACATATTTTCCAAAACATTCTCTAATAAACGTGGAATAATTCAAACAATATTGTTAGTTGCTAAAAGCGATTGTTTTTGTACTAATTTCTAGCACCCTCCTCGTAGGTCAATTCCAATGCACTGCAGTGTAATTTGGTATAGAAAGCACGGTTTCGATATGCCTTCGAATAATGCTATAAATGGTCTTCACTTTTATGACTGCAATTTGGCTCAGATACCGAATTAGTGTTTGTTTTATGCAAGAATGGATTTAATTTATAAACTGCAATAAAATAAAAATATCTGTAAGTAAGTTTGACAGGAGGGGTGAATAATGGCTGCTTATAAGTATTTGTAATAGAAACTTGAATAGTTTATGGCCTGTCAGATTGTAGACGTAGTGATTTCTGAGTGTATGTTAATAAGTCACAGGTACGTGAGAGAGTAGGGCCCCTCGGCGGGGGCTTCCGTTGTTTTGCGGCCGCCGCTGATTCTGTGGTTACATTTCGCGTAACTTGATAGAGACGTATACTTCACTTGCACATCCTTATAGTTCACCGCGATGAGCCAGTGAAGGGCGATATCGATATTTTGTAATCGAATGTTGTTCGATTAATCGGGTTTTCAGTAACAATTCAGTCAAGTAGATAAATGTTCGTTCTGAAAGTGTTATTATTTATCTCCCGGTACGTAGGAGTAACAAAAACATAACGTAATAGAATATATATGAAACGAACAGTAGGTAGGACACTACTTTAAAAGTAGTTCAGATGATCTACAAAAAAATTCAGGAAATATTTTTTATTGTAAAAAATCGATAAGTAAGATATGTATCGAATGAAACTGTGTAGAGGTACGTCCTAGCGAGCGGACAGCGTCCGGTGTTCGTGCAAGTGATACCCTGGGAACCGACCGCCTTCCGTCGCCCGCGTCCCGGCGCGCGTCGTACGTTACCCCTTTACATCACCCCCGACACCATAACCTCTCACTGTATAACAACGCGGTAGGAATATACCCGAACACCTTATTACTTTTTAACACCTTTAATTTACAAGGAGACGACCTCCATCGCCCCGTCGGAAACGCTTTTTATTCATTTCATCGCATTTAAAGATTTAAACCGTTTGCTTCCATTCATAAAATTATTAATGTGATCGTAAAATTGGGCAAATTTTATTGTCTCGAAGGCATAATGGGAAACTAATGTAGCGTGTTATTATTCAGTTCGGTTGTAGCCGTAAAATACGAGTATTTGTGAGAGTCCGCGGACGTCGCTGCGAGCGGCCGCTCAGCCCACTGCGTTCCCAGCGGAAGCTCCCTCGGCTATTTGAATATCAAACATATTTCGGCCATATTTCATTGAAACAGTTATGATATTCTTCCTTTAAATTTCATGTACGTGCGGTTAATGCTGACAGGAATATGTAAATACGTATGGTCAAAGTTTTATTAAATTTCCATATTGCTTGACGCTCTATCATTGCCCGTCGATTGAATGAATGAATATTTCTTATTGTTTTATATGATCAAATTATTTATTTGTCAATCGACCGATAATTAAATCGTCTATTACCTTTTGAAAGATATGAATAAATAAATTACGCACAGAGTATGTACCTATTGTATGTAAATATTGTAATACAATAAAAACTGATAACGTAATTCGGCCCCTGTGGAGTCAATGTTTGAATGTAGTAATATGGAACTATTTAGTGTGTTATGAGTAAATAAGGCGTGTTGGTAGTGGTCGGCGCGCCACAAATGGAAAGGTTCACAGAAGTGCACAGAGGGCCATTTGTTTCGCGCATTACGGTCACTGCGCGCCCGCTCCGCAACGATATGAAATTATTATTAGGAACATATGACTTCGCGGAATCACTGCCCTCTTAGCTCATAAAAACACTATAGACTATTTATTAAATACACTCTGCAAATAAGCAAACTTGGAGAGCAGTGGTGGCCCAGTGGTATCAGCCCCGACTTACGAGTTGTAAGTCGTGGATTCGAACTCAGGCAGGCACTTTACTTTGTGTAAATAATTTCATCACCATTGCTCTAAAAACGGTGAAGGAAACCGGCATGTACTCGAACCAAAAATTCGAAGACATGTGACATCTACTTACCCGCACCGGGCCTGCGTGGTAGATTACAGCCCACTCCCTCTCGAAGAGTGGAGGCCTGTGTCCCAGCAGTGAGAACATTATAGGCTGATGATGAATAAGCAAAGTTGATAACTTTACAAACTATTAATAAGTAAGTAGTTGCTTAACACTATCTTATTGTAAAATAATCTACTGTTAGTTACTTCCTAAAGTTCAGAAGGAAAATAGACTTTCAGGTCGAATTAACAAAGTGAAACTTCACCAGATAAGTCAGGTATGTTCAGACCCCAGCGTATTGACAGAGTTTATCGCCGCAGACACCATGAGCAGCCATGGAAATCCCGTTAATAAATTGGTACTAAATACTTGAGGTGGTATTCGAGTGGCTAAAGTATTTTGGACACGACGAATAAATATTAATAAAACAGTACCAATGTCATTCTTTATCGAAAGAAAATATGCACGGGAAGAAGAGACAATATGCTTTTGTTTTTCTTTATTGTTATTGCCGTAAAACATTTAGCGAGCAGCGTTGGGCGATAAAACACGTTATTTTGTGTGACAAAACGTCGCGCTTCATGAGAAAATATTGACCCGCAGATAGTGGAATAAGCGAATTATTGGTGACACCCATCACGGGACGGAACCAGCCACTCTAACTTACCCGATGCCAACATTACATATTATTTTTATTTGACGATCAACACTGATAATAATTAGGTCGAGCACTCGATGCTTTTAGGTCACCCTATTTAAATGAAAATTACAAGGTGCGGTTACTAAGTACGCAGATACAGATATATTTTATTCGATCGCATTTTGTTTATTAAAAGATTCTATCAAAATAAAGTGACATAAAACTGAAATAATAATGGTAAAATTAAACCGTCTCTCATTTTATAAAACGATAATACAAAATATATTATTCAAAGCACTATAAGGTAAGGGTCGAGTTGTATTGATGGAATAAGTTTTCTATTGTAAGCTGGGTCCCTCTAACATGTCTCATCCATATGTTAATGTGACGAACGATAAATTGGCCACTAATAAGATAATTGGCCGCGCTCTATACCCACGTAAATCAACATCTTAACAGCTGCGCCGGCGCAGGCAACTCCCGGACACAACAGAGTGTCCAAATACACGAGTGACACAACAAATATTACTAGTTTACTTTATTTTGTGACCTTTGTCATACCTTCGTGATAATTTACTTTTGTTGATTTGTTCACATTGTTCTTGTTGAACCGAACATATAATTATTTGTGAATGATTGAATTAAAGGTGACACGTTATCGCGGTCGTCTTGAAACGTTCTGACACAGTGTCGTATGCTAGAATATATTAAGCGCTAATGGTTTCAGTAATCGCCTCTGAAATCGGCCATATTGTGCATTGTAATAAATTACAGAAAAGAAATTAGCACGACCACAGAGTGCTTTAACAAATCTATTGTGTTGCCTCATAATATATGACTGTTTTTCTCTTAATAATACATTTATTTCACGAGTGTTTTTGTAATTCGATGAACATTTCATTGGTTATTCTTTTGCTTAATGATTTCATTATAGATTAGAGCAGGCGTGAAATATTTTCCAAGATTTATATATTCCTGAAGATTCGTGTTTAGAGCGCACCCTGTGCATGGTATGATTCACTTCATTGTTTTGGAGCTATTTGAAGTAAACAATCAATTAGATTCGAATTACAGTACGACCAATAATAGTGGATATTTATTGTCATTGGAACATTTTATAACCATTTTATTAATTTAATTGATATTGATGAGGTTCACTGGGCTTCGCGTGGGCAGATAAATTCAATGCTCCTTTTGTGGATAGCCTCATTGTTTTAAACCAAGTTGGATATGACACAAACACTGGTGCATGTGCTATTTAAGGTATTCTAATGTTAAATAGCCTAATTTCATACATTTTAAAGTCATTGTTTACAATTTAATTAATAAATAAAAACAACCTACAAATTCAATGAATGTTAATAGTTTAAATTGTAATTTTATAGGGCATTTGACGTTATGCGTATTGTATTCAATATCATCGCCTTAGATTTCGTCATCACTATTTTTAAAGGCAGGTTGTACCCGTAAACCATTTTAGTAATAAGTGTTAATATTACGCATGTGCGTGCGCACGTCCTCTGTATGACAATTCGCGGCGCGGGCGCATCGATGCCGTCTACATAATTTGTCAACGCTTGACTGCGTTACACAAATGCTTTTTAGGTCAACAGTTGATTGGGAAACGATCTGTCCATGTAGTAAAATATAAATAATTTGTTTGAAACGAAATGAGGGTCATTTAGAAACATGAGGGTAATAAAACTAGTGCGTGTCATGTAAACTCGGTCGCAGGCCTACGTACAGAGCATCCATATAGTGATGAGCTGTAGAGGTTCCTTGGTCGTACGCTATGGTGGGTTCGGTGCTGTGTGTCAGAGGGGGGGGAGGGAGGTCTCGTTACATTGTCACGGAGTCAATTTGATCGTGGATGTGTTCGGACGAATGGTAACGTGATTAGCATTCTAGACGTAGTTGGAGGTACGTGCGCTGCGGGCAGCGGGCACTGCTCCATCTACAACAATATCCTTGTTTGCGTCATAACGTATTGATATTGCACATAATTTGTCTACATCGACGCTATGGGAACATTTATTCATGTCGAACATATGCGTGTGAATACTTTGTCTCGAACTGTTATCGAGAGCCTCTACCTACCAGGAATATCAGAGATGGGAATTTTTCATGCGAACTTTAGAATAGAATTACTGTTGCTGTAGGTGGTTAACAAATTAATTTGGTCAAAACTAAAAAGGTATCTCTACAACATACATTTAAGGTGTATAATAATAAGAAAATAAATAAAAAAGAATATTCCAACATGAATAGGATAAACAAAAAACTAAACTATGTACAAATCAAAGTCAAAGTCAAATAATTTATTTCAATTAGGCACATAAAAGGCAGTTTTGAACGTAAACATTTACAAAAAAATAGAATTGATTCTAGTCGCTCCTTCCAAAATGTAGTTTTCGTATGTAGAAGAATGAGCAAGAAATTTACCGTTACTTTTTTAAAATGTTTTATACGTTAATTATATAATTATATGTGAAGATGATGCACCTAGAATAAAAATACTATACACAAGAGCTTCGATGTTATTTTTACGGTAGGTAAGTACGTTGGTACCTTGGTACAACGAGCTTTAGAAAACCTCAGGCTTTATAAGTATGTGTGAACATACTTAACTGTATACCAAACGTCTCAATTTGAAAGCTCAATCTGTCACATTATTCCAAAAACAAAACTCAAACTATTTGTGGCAACAATCTATTCATCTCGTAAATTAATACATAGATCAAGAAGAACTCGTCCATTGAAGAATAAACACATTTTTACTATAGATAATTCTGAATTAAAGTATGTTGATCGTATCGGAGTGGTCTGCAGGTTCTCCCTACTCCCAATGGAAAAAGGCATGCGTGATATGTATGAAAGAAGTATGTACAACTTGTCATACAATAAACTGTGTGACATAAAGTCGCCAGATTATCAAGGACAGTTACCACTAAAATTTAAGTGGGTAGGTACATACACTATGGTATTATTTTAATATATTTTGTTACAACATGACTCATGACGTCACTGATCACCTATTGGCCGGTTAAAGGTATTTATCTAGAATCTCCAACCATGTAATGTATGAATATCTAAGGTTTTAGGTAAAAATCGCCATTAGGTATGCCTTGTTTTGTATTCAATACAAGTACTCAGGTCTGCTCCCAAAAATAGACTGCTAACTGTATCTCTCTCGAGTGTTCGACGAATCAGAGTCCACTGCACAAAAGACTGAAAACGGAAAACTTTTCTTGATAATACCATTGGTTTAGTGCTATGATTTTTTTGTTGAAATAAGTTAGTGCGAATTTTCCAAATCAGCAAACAAAAGTATTAGGAACGTCTCAAGAAAAACTCAAAGCTCGTGAACCAACTTTTATGCAGATTTCACTCCGCACGATTGTTAACAATTGCTTCATCCGCAAACTAGTGGTGACTTTGGATTAACAAGTACATCGTAACAACTTTCCCTTACTCAATTTCTATGAATTGCGTTAGCACTTGTAGGTGACATAATATTCAGATTTTCCACCAATACCGAATTTGCTTAAAAACAACAGCTATATTTATGTAATATGCATATTGCACCTACCAAATTCGGTAGATACAGCATTGAATAGATGTTACGAATGCATAATTGAGAGCGTCACAGATTGTTAAACCGAGTTTAATATTTAACTGCGCTGGAAATATAAATGGAAATATCCAATGATTTGTGACTTTAAAATGAAATTTTGATTAAAGCTCGCATGTAGCGCTGCGAGTGAAATTAATCAATTCAGTCTGTAGGTATGCTAGAATAGAACTGTGTCGAGTTTTTCAACATCCCATTTGTAAATAATTTTATAGGTCACTGAAAATGTTAAGCTCGACTTGGCAGGGGCACTGCCGTGCCCCCAGATTGTTATACACAGCAAACGCATGAGCAAGGCTGTTAAAACATGTATAATGTATACGAAAAGAAGTAAAATATTTTTAATAAGTTTTATCACATTTTGCAACCAAAAGACTGTAAATTTCGTGGAGAACGATCGAATGATAATATTTTTACAAGCATAACGAGGTCACTTTATGTTTTTTATAAAAAATAATTTTGTAACTTGTTTTACTAAAAGCTCTTATCATAAATCCCATCGAAAAATACTTGGAGGCTAAGTCCGGCGAGGTTTCAACAAATATTTACAGAAACCATCTTGAATTGGCTAGTGACATGGTGACTAATGAATTTGTCATAAGTTTGTATTGAATATCTGACGGTTTGCCTCCTCGTTGTCGTCCACGTGACATTTTGAAAATCATATTACGACATTACTTTACAAATGCATGAACATCATTTTATTATGAATCTGAACCGAACTCATAGTGGTATTACCATAAAGATTTTTATTTTACTCACTTGGCAAGGTCTCCTTCTGGTCTAAATTCACAACAGAATGTATTACAAACTATTTGAATTTGATTGATTTTTCGGATAGACTCTGTGTCTATTTTATTTGTATTTTATTTCTTATTTCGTGACATGCATCAGGCATAAAAAACGGATATTTTATTTATAGTTCGATCAGAGAAGTTTTTCTTGTCATAATATTAATTATAGGAAAATGAATCATGCACTCGGTTCAATTTGTTTTACACACAAGTTGATAAAACTACAATTTGTTTATATTATGTCCCTTTTATTTATTTTCCAGATATGAAAAGGTTAGCGTGACTGCAACACACGAAACATGAATACAATAATAATTAATTACAAAGCTATGGAGTCAGTGGTTCATATAAATCTTCCAGTGGTCGTAGATCATTGTGCAGGCATGTGCCGCTAATTAATTTAACGCTTTCTTTTTCATAGCAAACGAGGGGGAGTGAATGAAATTCCAAAAAGTGTAAATGAACGTGTTGTGTATAAGTTAGTACAGTGCTCATTAAATGCATTCCGTCGCGGCTTCATAACCGCTGTCATAGAGCTGCGCGCGCGCAGTCGGCGCCCGCACACGGTACAGGCTGATCTATGACGTATTGTATGCTAACTGAAGCGATACTTATCATTCAAGCTTTTATCAGTAATAGCCGGAGAACAGTACATTATGAAGCGTGAGGGAAAAAATAAAGATTGCATCGCTGGTGATGGATTGTGATGCGTTTCGTCAGTAACGTTAAGTACCGTACTTTTATCTGTTTTGCAGGTGGAACTATCGCTAGGTACCATCACACTATATTTAACTGATAAAAACAATAACTAGGTATTTCTGAGCTTCTATTTAAAAAATCATTTTCGCCAACAACAGTAGGTAAAGAACTCGTCACATGTCAATCCACATTGTAGCCCATTATAATTTCAGCAGATTTTAAATATCACTCATACATAAATATGCTAATGTTTTAAAATGTATCAGATGCATCAGTGATTGTTGGCAGCATGAACCAAATAACATATTTCAACCTCAGGAATCTTGTAGGTGGCTGAAGCAATTTTAAACGAATTCCTATGTTTGAAAATGGCGAAATGCGGAATACGGTTATAAATTTCAGCTGTTGTAATTACGAAGGAGCATTGTAGTAGCTGGAAATATTACAAGCGGTTTTGAAAATAACACGGGTTGGTTCCCATGGCCTGATTTGTATTAGGGAAATGTTAAGTAAATGTAGTTTCGTGCGATTTATTAATCATCATTATAATATCAGCTGGAAGTCGTTCACTATAAATTACTATAGTGCAAAGTACCCAATCTTTTTTTTGTTTTTTATTAATTTCATTTATTATTTTTGTGAACATAGGGTAAAAATTATACAGATTTTTTACAAATAAATGTTGGTACGTACTACGTCTCGCCAGAAGGCATAGAACATTGGTTTAGGTAGATAATCAAATGTCACGTTAACAATATTGATGGTAGGTATTGTTGTTCAAACCACATATTTTCTTTTGGAAAATTTACCTAGTGTAAATTCAGGAAAAACAATCTAATTTTTAATTCATGCCCCATTTTCTAAATACACCTGTTATATCGCTGGCCCCGGGCAATGAAGCGGTAATATCAAAAATCGAAATTTACAGGAGAAGTAAAAATACATAACTTAGTCGTAAGAGAATTTTCCATGCAATAAAGCTGTTATTGTCATTCATTCTACATAAATATTATAAAAAAAAACGGAATAAAATAAGAGTGATAGATTGGTACTCAGAGAAGCCAACAATCAAATAACATTAAAAAGGGCGTAACCTGTGTTTACCGCTATATTGCCCGGGGCCAGCGATATAGTTACCCACAAATCTCTGATCCCCACCAACTTTTCCACATCATGAAACATCCTGTGAACAGTGCAGAATAGTTGTGTATGACGGATGGTAAGTTCTCAGCTCGCAGCATGCCCCACAGACGTCATCTCATGATATACTCGACACATTGTGTGGTAATTTTGCTCGACAGTTTAATTGCCGTTCCAGTGTAGTGCGACAGAAGTAAGATTAATTTATTGGGACACCTTGAATAGCCATGTTTTAAACTATAATTTATCATCATTAGAGACACACCAGTCATGTAGGTATTTGATGCGCCCTTCATTAATTCCGGTGATGCTAAAACATTTCTTTTGTAACGTAATTAGGAGATGTTAATTATTGCGAATAGTTTGGTGTTGATCAGATGAGACAGTAAAAAAATTAATGACATAATAAATAGGTAGGTACACCTGTAGTCCTAACTTAGCTCTTCCCAGTCTTCCCAGAAAAGGACATAGCATACATAACATCACGCCTGTAATCCCCGAGGGGTTAGGCAGTGGTGTACTCATATAGTACATCTACATTTCGTCAGTTATCTTTAAGTCCCATGTAATAGGGAGCGGCTGCTACTAAGAAATTCCTGATGGAAAAACCCAATAAAACTTTGCCTGACCTAGGAATCGAACCCAGGACCTCATGCTCAGCAGTAGCGCTTGCGACTACTAGACCAACGAGGCAGTCAGGACATAGAAAAGGACATAGGTGGACATCATATCACGTCTGTAAGTATTTCCCGAATGTGTACAGGTACATTACATCTACATTAGACCCATTACATTAGACATATACAATCACCAAAATAGGCTCTAGACTGCTACTGAAAAAATCCTGATGAATATCAATCTAAAAACGAAAAACATACTTAACATGAAAAGTGCAACATTGTGGAGAGAAGTACTACCTACCTCCAAACTTGATTGTGGAAATGAAACAGTTTTAGTTACATACAACTGTTACTAGCCGATAAAGTAAAGATTTTCAGCCACGGGGATTACTTATGCTATAACTGAAATAATGTTTGTAAAGTTACCTGTTTGTCTTGTGTAGCTTTGTAAAACGAGCGAATCTTACAGTAGATATATATACACAGACAGTATACATACATACTATACATTTATTTGAACAAATTGTATAGACACATCGTGACAAAAACTTCAACTTATGATCTACATTGTTAAAACGGTAAATAAAATGTAAAGATACTTGAGTAAGTGAGTGCAATTATTTAAAAAAATTGCGTTGCAGGTATGATGAGCTGTTGTTTCTGCGACTTTTTTTGTAGCCGTATAAGTATGGCAACACTTAACACTCTATAACAATGACTGACACGTTCGCTCGTTTGTATACCTAAGGCTAGTTCTCCATGTGATGTGACCATTCATGATCCTATCCTATCAACTGTGTTGCAATTGCAAGTATAGGCGTTTTAGACACTGCTCAGTACATTTAAAAGATATTTGTATTGACAATAATTTATGATAGACTGTATATATTCGTGATGAAATCTTTTACATCAGTAGCATACCAGCAACATTCTGGATTTGTGCCCAGTATATGGTGATATGCTCGCCCTAGTAGGTATATGGGACTTCATATGCAGCTCGGAGTCTAGATTTGTGCCCAGACTTTGGCGATATGCTCGCCCTAGTAGGTACTTACATGGGGCTTGATATGCCCGGAGTCTAGATTTTTTTCGGACATTAACTCTATCTTTGTTCTACAGAAAAGGGCTGTTCGACTGTTCGAGCCATTTACAACCTAGGTCCGAGAGATTCCCTTCGAGAAAAATTCAGAGAAGTAAATATTCTGACTGTAGCCTCACAATACATATTTGAAAACCTATTGTATGTACACAAAAATATATAAAATTTTAAGAAAATGTCCGGTATTCATAGTTTAAATACCAGGAATAAACACAACCTTCTGTACATCGCACTCGTCTCCACAGAGTAAGCAACTCTTTGATGGGTCAATGTATACGCTTTTACAACAAACTTCCCATTGACATTCGAAACTTACCCATTAAACGATTTAAAATTTGTATTAAAACTTGTAAAAAAGGGTACTATAAAATTTCAGATTATTTAGAAGATAAAAGAGCTTGGGATTGAGTTGCTCGCTCTGCTAAACCTTGTGATAAAACTTGACATTACAATTATACAGTAAAATCATCAAAATATACCAGTTTTATTTAAACATTGACATTATTTAATACTACGTACAAAATGACATGATTACTTTGTAAATTATTATATTATTTTAATTTTAATTATTGTGAATGTGAGGACTATGTGGATATTGTTTTTCATTTTTTTCCTTTCTCAGTTGACTATTATTTGGTATTGTTCGTCGAGTTGAGCTCCTTATGTTCTGAGTTGAGCTCTACGATTACTGACAAATGCTTGCACTGACTGGACAGGTCCTCTCAAATCTGAGTGGTTATTTTTTCAAAAAACCATTTCAGACACTAATGGTCCTCATATGGCCTGACCAAGATTATGTCTGGACTTTAAAAGAGACTGACCTCTGAGTTTGTTTCGACCTTTCTTCTCAGAGTAGTCAGATAGGAAACGCCGAACTCATCTAGCAATTTTTTAATATGACGTGTAAGAGTGATTCCAATATCCTATTTACAGAATAAACAATACAATTTCATTTCATTTCATTTGTGCCTAGTTTATGGTAATAGGCTCGTCGCTCAATATTGGACTTGAAGATAACTGGTAATCTCTGGAAGTACTTATCCAATAACAAAAAATATTTCACTGATGGAAAGCTGCACTATTGCCGAGAACCATAGGGTATGTTTCAATGCGGATGATGTCGCGGGCATTAGTCATCAAGATAGCATCTACACAAGTCCAAGAATTAGTATCAAATAATAATTTCATATTCATACAAATGACAAGTCAGTTCGATAATAAATATTAAAGTCTTTATACATTTTTAATGCGACTCACGTTAACATTGTTATATGTTCTATTCAGTTTGTAAATGTCATGTTGTCACTTGTTTGTTACTAGCACTATTTCAAATTCATAGTTATTGATAAGTTATACAAGTACAGGTACCTACTTTCATAAATATTTTATTGAATATTCATTAAATTTTCTTTATTAATATGGATTTAGAAATACGACAAATACGTAAAAAGAGTGTCCGTGGAGTTTCTTGCCCGTTCATCTCCATAGGTACCTACTACGCTTTGGAATGGGCAACTAGCTTCATATTTCAGACTGACCGACTCCTTGACAATTCAAAAGTGCCTGTAAATGGTTTAATTGAAACAAATGCTTTGAGTTTGAGTTTGATTGCTGGCTGCTTGTCTATCAATATTTTAATACTGATTTACATACAGTAGCTGCTGTATCTACAAACAAATTATTATCATGTCTACAAATAATAATTAGGTACCATTTCTATAAAATAAATGAATTAATAGATCGTATAACTCCGTCAGAGAGGGATCTCATTAAATCCCGAAATATCATTTAAAAACAATAGGTTTAAAAAGTATTTAATAGTGTCGATTAATCCTGGCACTCGAATACATGTTCTAAGTCTGTACGTTAAGCTGCTCTATAAATTATGTGATAAAATTAAGTGCCTAAGACAACCGCAGTCGCCTCAAATATGAAATGTGTTAAATCGCAGCTAACAGCATAATGCGAGCTTTTAGATTTTTTGTTGACACGACTCCACTGCGGTATTTCCTGCTACCGCATATGACACGATCGCCCGTCCTCAAAACAATACCTTATTGCCTTCATCTTACAGTCCACACTTCAACACTAGAACATAAAATATTCAGCTTCCACTAAGTGGTGATTAATTGTGATATAAAGACTTTTATATTTCTGTTGTTATACCGTCGCGTCATTTTAAAAACGCGACAATGGTTTCCATAAACATATCTTCGTGTTTATATTTAGCGTTTAATATTGTTCCTGTTCAATAAAATGTCCGTGAGTAAATTAAAATGCTATATTGAAGGTAGAAGGCATACAAGGAAATGTCCAATTAGGCAAAGGCAATGCTGGGATAATTCTGCGAGCTGAATTGATTCCACGTCTGAAGATAAAGCGACTGGATGTTGTCTAGAGGGATGTTATCAGATCGGTGTGCGCGCGGCACACGCCGCCCGCGCCGCCCACCTGCACGTGGGAAACTATGCCGCTTCCAGGAAAACACTATAATAATAATGACGAGTATTGACGAGTAGAGACGATACACAATCACAAACTCAATCGATGTTATCTCCACATAGATAAGCACACTTGCGGCAAATATCTGTCATCAGAAATGTTAACGGCTAATGACATACGCTCTGTACAATTCTTTTTTGTGCTCTAGATACGAATGTAACTTAGAGTTGTGAACGAGTTTCATATTGCAAATTATGGGCATAAAAAAGGTTAACTGTGCACGTTAGCAAATTATAGCTGTTTAATTACTTTGGCAGTAATATAGTTGCACATACTAAGTACTTTACTGCACGACGAGTATCTCCATATTATGTAATTTAATACGGACGTATTCGAGAATCTCTTGTCATTTAACTATAAATTAAGCAACATAAACAAAGACGTCTTTTAACTATACATCCAAATAATTTGTATTTACAACGAGAAACATTCAATTATGCTAATGTTTATGACTATTTACGGAGTGTATCGACCTAAAGAGTCGAACAGCCGTAGCGCTCCAGCTTCATATTTTACAATCATAAAAAACGTATATGGAGCAATATGTGCATAAATGTCAATATTTGTGTAGCGAGTGAGCGCGCTGGGAGCGGGGGCTCGATTTATAAGCAACATTTAGTTCCTAAGCAGCGTCGGCGAGCAGCACGCACAGCGGTATACCTCGCATTATAACTTCCAGCATCGTAATTGTCAATTAATTATCTCGATTTCAATAAAACATACGCCATACAGATGAAATTGTATAATTTTAAACGATAAAACGTCACTAATAAGGTATAAGTGCGGTTCCGCCCGTCGAGAATTTTTACGCCATGCACATAAAAATGTAACAGTTGTAGACGAATTATGGTTTCGAAATAATTCGGCTGAATGCGAATACGTGATGGCGAGCTTGTTCACGGATCCGCTTGTACGTTAGACAGTACCGTGTACGTAGGTATGTGAAAGTATAATATTTATGTGTTCATTAATGCAGGCTTGTGTTAATAACGACGCCTCACGTCGTCGGTTCACAAGGCGCAGGCGCAGGCCTCACATTTATATTCCGTCAGCTAAGCTGTGGCGTTTAGATTTGGATTATATTTGGTCATTGTTATTCAGTTAACGGTCCCAAAAGTTTGTTTCATTTGGGAAACAATAATAAAACGATTTGAACCAAGCTAATAACAATATATCAGTCGTTGTTTTTTATTGCTTAAGGATACCTATATCATAATAATATTACTTTATTAAAGGATGTGAGGTCAGTTCTTTTTTATTTTGTTTTGTTGTGTGACATCATTGGAGATGGTGACATTTTGTATATTTAAGAGCGTGCATTCTGAAAGTGGGCAACGTCGCAAATAGATATAAAATATTTCGCTGTTTTGATTAATTTGACAATATTACAGTATAGAAATATGACATATGGCTAACTAGTGAACTTAAATATTGATTATGAAATGCAATAATTAATATCGTATCACCGAATATTTAGTTTTATATGTATAAAAAGTATTTGGACACTTTTCAAATCCCTTTTTAATATCTAAAACGGTTACAACATCAAATTCAGTGTTATAATTGCAATTCATTATTCATATTTTAGTTTACTCGTTAGCGATATTTCATATTTCCATACAGTAATATTGCCAAATTAATCAAAACCGGTAAATATTTGACAGCTATTTGTGAGGTTGCCATCTTTTAGAATAAACGCTCATAAGTTTAGTATTTTTAAACATACCTGTATGTAAATCATCAAGAACAACCTTTGGCTGAAGCAAAAGCTACGTTCGGATAAATATGCAGTCTAAGTAAGAATTGTTCCCAGAATAATGGAAAATTACTGTTCATTGTCATGAAGTTCACCGAGAATAGGCTTCGTTAACCAGGACTAAAAGGAGGGTCAAAAACTCTGTTAGTAGCAAAACGCTCCACCATACTCCTTAACCCTGGCAATAAACTCAGGACCTCAGAAGTGTTATCGGACCTAAGCCATACATGTAAACTGCAGACCAATGAGGTGATTAAACATAAGATAGAAAGGATGCCTATACACATACCAATAAAACGCCATATTTAGCTTTGCAATTATAATTATCAATTTTTCAAAGATCATCAGTGATGTGTGTAAACTTCTCTTAATTGACACATTTGCCAACAGAATGTTCATTACAGAATACAGCCGTGATAATTATACCGAGACACCTCAAATTAGTCATCAAAATGGAAGAAAAAACAGCGCACAATGTTAATAAGCGCGCTATGGTGAACAAAATGACAAAAGGACGTTAAGAGAACAAATGACAAATTATAATAATAGGACACACCTGCTATTCTTTTGATCCGACATTTCTCTCATTTATGACGTTAATCGAGCGGAATGCTCGTGTGTTAACATACTTCTGTCCCCAACAAAGCACCGCACTCAGACAATGCTCGATACTTTAGTGATATTTTTTGTATCAAATATAAATTCTCTTTCATCTCACTTAATTTTAGATCAAACTATAGTTCTTACATGTAGATCACGTCATTATTGTCTCTGCGGGTCGCACCAAGAAATTAGATAACGTCTTAATAGCCAATAAGACTCACAGAGATAGAGACTCTAAACGGCTCAATAAAAGGTCTAATATACCGTTTATCCGGCGCCTAGCTTGCGTCTGTCAATTTGTGTTTAGTTGACAGATAAATAATAAGCGGCATTGCTTACAAGCGCAGTATGGATGTGGTATGAGCGCTTATGTTGCAGTCGCGGGTCGAATTAGTGAATTGTTGGTTGCGTACGCGCAGGCGGCAGGTTTTGTCTAGCGCGCTCGGCCTCTCTCGCACATTAATCTCCTGGCCCGAGATGAAACGATATGCATTTGTCATCGTGTCTGCGATTAACTTGGAGAAACTCTTTCCATTGTATTGAATCAATTCGATTATTATTTGAATGGTTTTATGAAGCAATAGTTAGTATTCAGGGAAAATAATAAACGTTGTGTGTCCTCGTGGTATAGTGTGCATCCAGTATACTTGCAGGTGTTCGCCGCTGCATTGTGTAGGTTACTGAAACGTCCAGCTCATCTTTATGGATAAAGATAAAAATAGTTGTGCGTAAATAAATTAGTCAGTCGTTAGGCGGTCGGCAAATATCTCGGAAATATTATGTGCATGAATAGCGCTCCGTATGACGGACAGCAGAAAGGGCTGCCCTTAAACTTACCTTGTATTATTTTGTCATTATTAAATTCCCCTGTCACCGGCTTGTTCTCATTTCGCCCTAAGAAAATATTGTATGCAAAATTATATGACATTTGAATGAGCACAAAAAGGTCGTATCGGGATTTGTTTACATGTTGGTCCCAAAGAAAATTTGTATTTGAAAGATCGTATTCGCATAACTTAAACAAATACAAAGTAGCGAGTACTTATCTCACAATTTATGGAAGCGTAGTGGAATAAGTATGCATCCGAAGTGAGCACTCCACTTAATATTCATTTGAGCTGAAATCGCATAAAAAATTCACCATCGCACCGCATGAAATCCTCGAATGACCGATCATTCGTGGTTAATAGCACAAAATGAATGAAATGAAGTGTAACATAAGAGCAACAACACAAAGATACTCGAGAAGGCAATCAGGTTTGACAGTGGAAACGTCGAATCTTCAGAGAGGCCCTCAACAAGCCGCAAAATGAAATTTCTCGACGCCGTCAATCATTTTCCCCTCGCCGCGGTCGCCCCACTAGTCAGCTGATAAAGTTCTGGCGCAAGTCACGAGCGAATAGGGGCGTGGAACTTTTATGGCGCGCAATGATTTACCAATTTATTCAACTTACCTATTTAGATGTAGAAGTAGGGTCTCTAGCCAATACTAATCACTATTGAAGTATCACTTTCATTTGACAATTCTGGCGAATCTCTTCAGACTACCTAAAAGTATTGTAAATTATAAAATATCAAAAAGTTAGAAACTACGGTCCCTATTACAGGATTAACTTTACACTCGATTCGACCAATCAAATGGCTTTAATTATATGTTCAAGGCACAATCTATGCCTGAGTATCGTTCCGGTAATAATACCGGCCTACGTAGCCCGACGAGAAAAATAACTTTTTACAGAACTGCAAGCATTGTGCCAGCGGAGATCATCGCTGGTTGCTGATGACTTGCGGCTCAGGGGAGAGTAATCGAGACATTATTCCGGTGCGTAAGCCCCGACCATCCGTCTCGAAGATGTTACGTGGAAACTACTCACATGACGGCCTGCCCCATCCTGCACCTAAGTGGGTAATAATCACACAACCTATCGATCTAGAAAACTATTATTATATTGCTGGAAAACTTGGTTATTTGGCAGATGAACATCTGAACAGTAATGATGATTGAACAGAATATGCCCCTTATACTTCTACTATATCTAATTGAATAATCACATACATACTCGTATTTGAATTTATTTAAGGAAGGTTTTTAAATCACTAGTCTAGCCAAAGCACAAGCAGAAGCTCGAAAAAGTCACAACACTGATTTAAATAAATAAAACGTTTAATACATTTTAGTGCAAAGCAAGATTTAATTAAAAACTACCTTTTAAAACACTGCTTTATAAGGAAATTACGAAAAATTTGCATATCACACGACACTTGCGACAAATGCAACACGGGCGCGCCTCATTGCGCCGCAGACGGAAAAATATTTCGGAATTGAGATTGATGTCGCACGCATGTGCAGACGGCTTGTCTGTATGCAAAACAACGTGCCACCAAATATAGAACTAATTTATGGTCATACTCGGCGATTATGTGCCGGTAAAAATAACCGGCGGTGCTCCCTGTTTCCATAACTTATACAGTTCCTTACTAGAATAACTAAACGTACTTAAAACCATGGAACTAAACGCGGTTTAGCAGGGTTAATCAAGTAAAAAAAAACTAAAACGCCATGTGTCACTGACTTTTCCTAGTAATACTACTAGGTACCTTCTGCTTCTAACATAATTAACATTTTTCATAACCCTTCTCTTAAACATCATATCTCAGCAATGATCTCATGTAACGATCAGGCTAAGATTTCAAAGGACACAAAATGTTTTCAATGAGCATTACCGATAAATATAATTAAAATAAATCCCATTTAAGGGTAGGCTCCCACGCGATAAGAGGTGTTATTTATACACCCTCATCTCACAAAGGAACCGCTGCCGAATATCACCCATAAATATTGGGCTGAGGTGTAATTTTTCACATACCACGTCTTCTCGAGCGTCGCACCTTTAAAATAAATGCAAACAAAATTTAATAGGGAGAGATGCGCGGGATCGCGAGCTTCAGGTAAAAATAAACGATAGTCAACTCGACCAATCGCTGCAGATATTTTATTATAAGGCTTTAGTCATCCTATTCTGCTGTAATATAAATATTACTTGCTAAGTTGCTATTACTAACATTCCATTTGACCGTCCATCGAAGGCATTTCTGCGTTTACAAAAAGAAAATACTGGAGGATCTATCGTCGAGCGTAGTTCCCCGGGGTTCACAAACTTTTGTAACAATCCTCGTGCTATTTTCGTTATAATTTCTGTGAGTTACATAGAGGAATAGGAAGGCGCGGATCGAGCTGCGTTTATTTACGATTATTGGTTATGGACAGAGTTGATCGGCGGCCGGTGGGTCCCGGGAGCCTCGTAACGCCTCGGACTTCGGCCGCGCTCACTGAGGGTGCCGCATCTGACGGATATATCCTCCTCCTGAGAATACTCCGCCGTTTGCAAAATTATGAATCGCAAAAGGGTGTTGTCTCGACACCTTTGCAAGGAATAGACTCTAAATAAACAACACGAACATTCTTGTCTCACATCAAACAGATTTTATTACGACGAGAGCAACAAGAATAAAAAGCGCTGTCAATAATAAAACGCAAAGGCGAAAAGCAATAACCGAGTTCTTATCCGATACACATATCACAAAAGATAGCCAATAAATAGTCCTATCTGTATTTGTCACAAAATAAGAATTCCATCAAATAATTCGGCGGCAATAAAAAACGGATAGAGACATTGCACGCATTTGTAATAAAAGTCTCACCATAAATAACGATCATGAAATATAATACACCTGCAATCTTCAGAAAATGGGAAAATCATTTTCCGAGGGCGGGCGCGGTCCGGCGTAATATTGTTATAAATGTACTTTTCCGAGGGTATAAATAATAATAGTGATCGCGCGCCCGGACGGTCGGGGAAGTGTCCGCGCGACGCTCACACTCCACACCAGCATTAGTGAACTATCTCTAGCTTGCAATCCAAATAAAACTGACCTGTTGAATTTAGTACCAAAGCAGGAACTATTAATATGAGCATCTGTTGTTATCTATTAATTAAATATTTGAATAGTGTGGTCTATGTATGTGCGTAGACCCTGCGAAGACGTCATGTACAGCTGCGTAGACGTCGCGTCGAACTTCGTGGATGTCTAGTTCTTGTTGAGCTGTCTAGTTCGTCTTGAGGTCCGTGGACGTCTCGTAGAGTTTCGTAGAGCTTCGTGGAATTCACGTAGAGCTTCATAGACGCGACTTTCGTAGAGCTTCGTAGATGTCTATACGTTGTCTAGAGACGATAATAGTCTTGATAATTGTTAACAAAATTACAGTTTGTTATTATTTATGTACAATTATTATCAAAAGTCTAGTTTTACAAAATATAATATCCACACTAACCACCAGCTACAAAACAAAGATTTCAGTTACAGCGTGTTCCCTGCGCGCTATAGTTCCGTGGCGTACTGCCGGCCGCGCCGCTGGGAGTCATTTCGCTCCGACAGCCTGTAAATTCTCCATTACGCGATATGAAATATGCTTTGCCGCCCTGTACGCCGTTTACGAGCGTCTGCTATGATTTCATATCCATCAGACGTCCATTCTTTGTTTTAAGGGAGTGTATTGCTTTCGAACTAATCAAATAATGTGGAGTTTTTGTCTTAGTAGAGCTAATTTTATTTTCAAATAAGTTGCAATAGTTACTTTAAGTTAATGCAGACGTGTAACAAGATTGGTTGAGTTACGACGGCTGAGTTTGAAAAGGACGAGACGATCTGGCAGTTGTATGGGGTAACATTACTTTTTAAAAGAACGCTATTATTGTCGCTTTATGTACAGAGGAAGAATTTACGGCAGATTTTATATCTTTAACCCTTATTTAAATTATGCTGGAGCAATTTTGTTTCGTAAAATGATCTTGTATATTCGACCTCGTAATTGCTTTACCACGTTTGGACTACACACATCTATACACAAACTCACGGGGGGCAGAAACTACAGAACGTCACCTGCTACGATCCTTACAAACAGTACTTCATTTTGCTTTGTTTATTTTTAACAACAAGTCCCAGTAGATTGAAACTTCTCTTAGAAACTATCTAACTGAAATAAAGACAAATAGACATTGTCGTTTTATTACGTGAAAGTGTCATTAAACCTTAAGGTGGTAAATCAATTACGAGGTTGACTGTACCTGTTTTTCTCAATACACGAAAGTAATCCCAGGTATAACATTTGGTACATCGTCCCCCTTTCAACAGACTGACTCAACTATGTAATTATCCATTTATATCTCGCATTACAATATTTTGTGATTTCAACACAAAATTCTGCTTTTGTTCTCGACGCTTTGTAATGTCTTTATGCGGCCACTAACGTGATATTATTTCAATTAAGTGCCTGATTTAGCTTCGCCGGAAAAACTCAAAACAATGAGGTGTCGACGATTGTGTCGAGAAAATAATGCGCAATGAACCGTCTGATTTGTGAGCGAACCCACATAAAACAGTTTCACAGAATAACACCCGAATGAAAGTGCACTCGTTCATTAAACGAGCCACATACGTTACAACCGTTCACAACTTTGAACGGTAAGTTATAAAGTATCGTTCACAGACAGTTATGACTAAGAATAGGCAAGGGGTATTAAGAGCCACGTCTCAACAATTATACACGTCGTCGCTTGTCTTGTAAGACATCAAAATAAAATCACTACTATTTATGCATCTGAGAGCGTATTAACGGCACGCACCGCCACTCTTATAATGTAATAAATCGTCTGGAAAATATAACCGTCAGCGCTGTGTCATACGCATGTCGGAGATGCGCGCGCGCATCGCCCGCACCGCACGCGCCCCCTGCCCCCGCGCCCGCGCCGCCGGCCACGTCACGCATCCATACGCCATAAATTGTGAGACGTAAATAAAATCTGGCGTTCCATATTTTAAAACTTTATTTAATAGGCCACTATTCAACGAGAAATTAAGACGTGTTTATTAGCTGAGCGCTCGTAATACAAACAAGTTCTTCCTTCATGAGTTACTTTGCTCGGCGTGTCATAAATCTGTATTCACATCAAGTCACTACATAAACCTATTAAGTTGCTACATCTATGCTATCTATAATATCACAAACATATTGTTTTATAATAACATTCAAGGAGAGAGATGTTCTTATATTTTTTCTACTGTCACAGTATTTTTTCTTGAGATAAGAGAAATGATTCCGTCCTAAACAAATTGGCTAGACGAAGGAAATTATACGTACGTAATAATATTTCTGGTTCATATGCTAATCTCAAAGGAGATCAATAAGACCGACAAAATATAGTTGCGGAGCAAACATATTCAATAAGCATGTTTTTTTCATCATCGTAGTCAGAAATATTTTCTTTGCCCATAAAACAATTCGATGGAAATTGTATATCACCATGTAAGTAGCAATCTGGGTTCGAATTTATGTATCGGAAGAAGTGTATGGAAAAAGTTTTTTGCCGAAAGCGTATTCAGAGCATTCTTCATGCGTGCGCCACCCCTTACAATGTTTGTAAGTTTTTTTTGTTCAGAGATTATAATAGCGCAGGTATACTATTATTGTAGAACAATGCTAAGTGGTCGCATACGAAGAAAACCCACAACAGCTGTCCTACTAATCAATTATGCGTCCTCATAATATGACTCTTGTCTTGACGACTATAAAATTGCCACACATAACATTTTTTTCTGTGCCAAAAATCAACATCATCTCGGATGGAATGTTAACAACATAATATTTTTCAGCGTGATCTTAATCTCAACAAATTGTTTAAAATGAAAATTTTTAATCGCGTTCCTTCAAAATGGAGAATGTGACAATTCACAATTAACAGAACATAGGGGATCTTGACGATCATCTTAAAACAATAGTCGAAATCTTAGAATGAAGCTATAATTTAATTTGCCACGCTTTGACTCGCTGCCAGAATGACTAATTCTCGCCAACATGTCGTGACTTTCGTACTATTGCAATATTTTCTGTTCAATTGTTAAAATTCAAATAGCTATTAAAATAATATTAAATAATGTATCGCTAGAACTTGTCTCACTTAACTAAACGTAGAACTTGATACACATAATTTTGTGAAAATTAAGTGATTAATTGGCATTAATATCATTGTGTCACAAATTCACGATACAAAACTCGGCTCGTCCATTTTTATTACAATGACTTGCCCTTACTTACACCTTTGAACATCCCTATGATATATCAATGTTAATGATAGGAGGTAGGTACCTCCCATCATTAAGATTTAAATCAGACTACCGAAAATTGCCTACTAAACTAAATTATAAAGCTTTTATAGTGCTACGCGACTTTAAGATCTGACTTGCGATTTTATTTGCGAGCACTAACTGGATTAATTTCCTACAGTTTTTAAATGCTGGTGACAACAGGCTTTACGCGGCTTAGGGCAGCTTAAATGTAATTTAGGGATGACATTAACATGAAATATGCATCGAGAAAATAAAATTGGAGAGTATGATTGCCGTTATTACGGTAACCAGCCCACCTGTTATTGACACCGCAGACGGATTTGGTGCAAGCGTCGCGCGACACGACGCGACTACGTGACGACAACGCGACAGGGGCACCAACAACCAGCAAACGCGAATTTCCTCCAACACGTCATAAAATTTTATAAAACCGCGGTTATCGTAAACAGAACAAATAGCAAACTTTATGAGCCATTCGTCGCGCTTTTCCATTTGCATGATACGAGTATGTCATAGGAAATACGTATCGTACGCGGCTACGGGTTATGGCGACGTCCCAGGTCATCGCACAAATTATTCGTCTCGTATAAATTTGTTTATGTTAAAGTTATGGACAGTTGTCAGACATCGTCAAATTTCCAATTCCATTCTGGTACAAAAGTTGCTGCGATTATTTCGCGTCTATTTTCTTTACGACTTTACTTACACGATGCTTGTTTATATTGAAATAAATATCGTGTTTCAAGTGATAAATACAGTATTGGCTATCAGGCGGCTAGTAACAGTGCGGGTAATATATAATTCGAGCCTGGTTTCAATTCACCCGATCTCATCCCGTTCCGCCATCTCGGCATCCATAAACAATGTGTGAACATTCATAAAGAGAAAAATAAGAATAGACAATAAAACGTCAACGTACCATGCGGCGTATTTACAAAAATTCTTGAGGGACGCATTTAGAGTTGTTAGCGCTTCTTTATAATAAAATGGTTTTAACAAAGGCCTATTAAAAACTGAAGTCATAACAGGAAACGTGATATAGTGGCCGGTGGGTAGCAGTCAGCGGGTAGCGGGATCACCTCTTTCATCATAAAGGCGCGGTGAGCGGCAGCTGGCGCTTCACTTTATGTGGTTTCTGAAGAGCTTCTCTTTAATAATCTTGTTTATTTTTGAATGTGGAACACCCGTAACTTGGATGACTATGAGCATGTGTCAATGACTCGAGTGGACGCTTCGTTTAATGTCACACTCATTTTAGAGTCAGCGAAGCTTTTGTTATAAATGTATGAAATACGAGAAGTGTCTGTTATTAATTAAGTTTTCGTCTGTTTTTTCAAGTTAACAAAAGTTACAAGCTAAGTATTATTAACTGTCATTTATTTTCTTATTTATATTTCTAATAATTTAACCGTCATAGGGATTTGACTACCTTCGTAGCAGTTTGCTACGAACTGTCTACGAAAAATGGATCCTGAACTGTAAACTAAAATAATGAATAGAATCGATGAAGTAATGTATGGATTACCTCTAGGTGGGTAACAAGAACAACAGAAGATAGAGCTTCAATAAAGACATGTACCGGAACAGTGGGTAAGCAATAAGCCTCCGTCTGCTAATAACAACAGCG
The DNA here is from genome assembly GCA_914767755.1 of Agrochola circellaris. NCBI lineage: Eukaryota > Metazoa > Arthropoda > Insecta > Lepidoptera > Noctuidae > Agrochola > Agrochola circellaris. The sequence goes on along the minus strand of OU611846.1, from coordinate 9,149,578 downwards.
GGATCGACGACGATATCTCAATATCGTAGGTGCGAGCAGTTAATTAACACATGACGCTTGTCGTGGAAATAGAATTCCTGTAAGCGAGTGGTGCGCGCGCGCCCCGGGCACGGCGCTCCCTGCGCTGTTTGTTTACAAGCAACGAGACTTCATTACGCCGCCGGCTAATGTATTCAGCTTCAGCCTCCACGTTAACAGCGACACTTCTCGGAATCAATATGCTCCTTGTATGTTTTGATTGGCTGTCGCCTCGCCCCGCAACACAATCCCGCCCTAACCCGCCAACTCATAAAACACACTTTTCCACACCACCGCCACATAACTTTAATGACACCGAATACAACGAACGGATTTCAGTGTTAATACTTGCCAGGGATAAATTTCCTATAGTGGTAACGACCTCTGCATTGAACTTGTCCAATTTTAGGGTTAACGCACATTAATTTGTTTTATTAACGGCTTTAAACGTTTAACCGTTTCCTGTCGTCACTGCTCTGTTTCGTATCATTCGATTGTGTGTTTTGTTAGTTACTAATTCGACGCAAAATAGGCCAACAATATGAGAGCAGGATGAAACAATGATTTGTACTTAATGGTAACATTACGAATCCTAACCTTTAAACAAACTACACATGTGTGAGGGTGCAATCAAAGCCACAAAACAGTGTTGGCTGACACAGCGTAGGAACATTGCCAAATCCATCGAAGCGACTTCTGATCCCTGCGCGCCCCCAAAAATAATAATGTTTCATCTTATAAAAATATTTCCCTTACGACTGTCGCGCGGTATATCACGGTATTTGTCACAGAGGATCACCCTTTATGTTCGTTTCCAGTCAAACCCCTTAGATAAGCGAGCCTTTTATATGCCAAATATAATATATTATGGTTTACAATTCTTGTTCAATATTAATGTGGATAAGGCCTTGCTATAATTTAAAATAATTCAAGTTGTTCGTAGCCATAACGTTGGGCAGGTGGTAGCCATCAGAACTTAACATTTTGCAACTATTTTTATTTTAAATTAAGAATCGGGAGTGTCTACTCAGGTTTGCATTTTAAGCAGACCTCACTTTTTTGTCAATGGTTTTTTATTGTTCTATGAATAATAAAAAAATATAGACAAAAAAGTGAATAGCACATAATTATATTGGGCAAGTAGCATTAGGGAACACTTTTCTGAGCAGTAATTTTCTATGTTACCTACGTGACTAATATAGGTACATGTATTCTTTGAAAAAATATGAGCGTAAAAGTGGGAAGCTGTGACGCGTATCCACAGTCAGCTAACAGAGGCACGAGCCATTACTTCCAACATATGAGCAAAGCAAAAATATCAGCGTATTATGGGTTATCAGAGGCAGTCGCGTCTCCGAGACTCCGGCCGCCATTCATGCCGCTCCGACTTAATGGATTGCTCGCTTTCATATTCCGAACGTACACTATGTTTGCGCTCCTATGATCACGTATAGTGATTTAACGCTTTATGCTTCCTCTACATCATGTTTGTGCCATCCCACTACTGAAAATTACAACTAATGTCGCAAAATATACTTGAAATAAAATTTACATTTCAACTTTCAAACTAATAGCATTTCCCGGTACAAAAGCTTGAAGAGTGCGCGTGACACCCATCTGTTTGCACGTCTATAGCTCCCCTTTCATATGAGAGACGAAAACAAACAGAGAATGTGCCAAATAGCAAACAATATTATACGGAATGCACAATAATATCAGTTCCGCCGGTGTGGGTGCGGGCCGCGGTGTTTGCTTCCGCGAATAAATATGAAATTCGAAGAGTCTCGCCTCACACCCGGAGAGCAAATATTATGGGAGTTTGCTTTGGTAAAATGATAACTGTCAAGATTGAAAATTTGGGTTTAGCCGCCGGCAGGGGAGCCAGTTATTGAATATATGACACGTTCCTAGACGAGTGGCTTTTTACGACAAAGATCGGGTAGCTACGACGTATCTATAAAGGTGTTTACGTGCCGTCAATTATTTTAAGACGGCTGCGTTGAGCTCATTTTCAAATTAAAGCTGAAAACTTATAGCCGTGAGAGAGTATTTAGTCAAAAAGTTCTAAAGATTAGGGAAAAATAACCTTTTCGTTAATGGTTTTAGCATGTTATCGTATTTCTGCCGAATACCTGTCCATCACCCAAGTGACATCAGATAAGTACCCGCCACCGGCGTCTTCTTCAGATTTACCACCCCAATCTTGAATATTTCACACTAGATTGACTCAATGAAAGTTTCACTTTGTTGACAAACCCCGGCTGCCCCCGGGAATATGCGATTTTATCTATAAATGAATATCATATTTCTTATTATGAAAAGATTTTCCTCTACAAACACAGCCAAATCTTATAAAGTCCTGCAAAACTATGCTGATAAACTTCAACTTTTCTCATTCATCAGTTGGTAGGTACAGTAAATACCTATCTGGCAAAAACCATTTTGCCCTTAGCGTAGCGACAGAATTTGTTTTACATTAAAAACTCGATTGCTGCAGGAAGACAAATAAACCTAGCCTCCTAACCTAACTAATCCTATAATAATATAATATTGTCTTATCGAAACTATAGACTCCCAACAATTTATTGCTAAATCAACACCAGACACTATATTGATCACCCCTCATATAAAGATATCAAACATTATTTGACACCATCAATAAAATATTACTTATCATTTGCAACAGCGAGCTCTACAAGTTAGTGCGGGCCTGCGCGGGCCCCTGCCCGTCACAATCCCGCGATCCTGGCGATCCCGCGGTCCCCACCTTATCATCCCGTGAGAATAACTTTCAGATTTATGTGCCACGTAAAAGTTTATGTCGTGCTTTGTTTCGTGCATGCCATTTTATTGTTATCAACTATTTTCGACAACTGAGTGGGAAAAGGGAGGGTTCTATGATGTTCATAATTGGGTTTGCCTACGTATTCCTGAAGTAGAATTATTTTAATATTAAACTATTACCTAGGAGTAGTTTAGGTACTTTCGGTGATTTTACTACTTTTAGATAAACTTTGGTTAAAAATCGGTAAACTTTGGGTCCTTATGGAAAAGTCCTATAACTATAGAAAATTGCTTTTTCTAAAGAAAAATTAATATAAGCTATACTCCATGGTTTTAGGTAGTTAAATAAAGGTAAACAAATCGTAAAAAGGATTTATATAGATGACACTTTCTTGTTTAAAAATACGATAAACCAAACTAGATTCATTTTAGATTTTTACAATAGTTTCCTCGTTTATTAATGTATGTTAAATTTTATAATTTATTCATAAACTGCTCTTCGTAAATGTAACTGCTTGATCACAATTTTTTAATTAGATATTTAATAATAAAATAATATTTTGTAATCTATCTATTGTAAAGAGCCCAAACTCTAAACGTCAACGAATTATAACGTTGCTAAATTGAAGAGTACAACTGTGACGTAGCATGACAGCTGAAGTGACAGGTATTACGTTTAGACGGATACTGGACAGCTGTCTCGTCACGTGGTTTTTTTATTTACCTTTATTTAACTACTTAAACCTATAGGTAGTTGTTTTCGTTGAATTTTCACAGGACCCTGCCCTTATCCCGGTTTATTTGGGGTCAAGGCAACAACATGTCTTTTTCTTCCATACTTCTCTATTAATTCGAATTTTGAATTTTGAATTCCTGCAAATATACTACCAATTATCCGAAAAAGAACAGGAGTTACCGACATAGCTTGCAGAGTAAGCAAACTGAAGTGGCAGTGGGCTGGCCATGTTTGTCGAAGGACCGATGGCCGTTGGAGCAGACGAGTCCTAGAGTGGTGACCGCGTATCGGCAAGCGTAGCGTGGGACGCCCCCAGCTAGAAGGACCGACGACTTTAAGCAGGTGGCTGGGACAGACTGGATGCGGAAGGCGGAGGACAGTAGGACAGACTGTTGTGGCGCAGCTTGGGAGAGGCCTATGTCCAGCTGTGGACTGCGAGAGGCTGAGTTGATTGATACTACCTAATGGCACAACACAAATATACAGTCACATATGCATTTTTACAGATTATTCCTGAAGAACGGCTATCACTCACATAATATAACAGTTGACTGCGAACACACGGGATTTCTCATTAACGGTCACCTATGCATAGATGGTGGAACAGGCCAAAAACTTCATGTTTTGTGTACGTTCTACGAACTATCATATAGTAGTATAACAATAGTAAAAAAAAAAACAAAAAAAAAATCAGAATCTAACTGACTATCCTTAGGTTTGTTTTTTTGCGATTTGTGACTTTTCTAGTACTCAAGTCTCAGTTCTTTACTTAGAGTTTTTTGATCCTTATAAGAAACAGAATCGGCTGACTTCAAAAAAGGTTTTTGTAAAAAAAAACATTTTCTTGCTGACCGTAGGTATTTTTTTTCAAAATCGGTGAATTGAGACCAAAGTTTCTCACAAAGCTTAGGACAGTCTCCTTAGACCGTTTCCTGTAGCTACAACGATTAAGGTACTGCATACCCTGACTGCCCCGTCTCAAAATCCTCTCTGTATATCATGATTGACTGCTTATCTCCATAAAGGTATAACGTGATGATAATCATTTAAAAGGTTAAATCTGTAACTACCTGCATATCTAACCTTTTGGCTCGTCTTTTTACAACTTTGCGGTAAACTGTAGAAGAATACGAGCATAATGTATTACATTATGCTCGTATTGCTTATCGTATCGTATTGCTTGTATTGCTCATCTCCCATAGCAAATCTCGTTATAATTTACACCCTACATACTGACCAGCTATCTAATTACGCAACACATTTTCGTTGACAATTCCGACTAATCTGTTTCAATTTGACAGGTCAACAACATTCATTGTGATATTTACGTTGTTGAGCAGATTTTTTTTTCGAACGTACGAAGCAATGGATTAGCAATCTGTTTCAAAACGATTCAGATTCTGATTGATCGTGTATTGCGTAATTAGGGTACAGACTTGTAGGAAATGTCTTTGAACTGAATTAATCCAGTAGTATTGGCGTGATGAATGTTGGAAAACATTCAGACAAATAGACAAAAAAAATTTAAAAAAAATTGGCCCTGGAATCGTTCCCAGACCTCGTAGCAACCACTTTTTTCCAAAAATATTCAATGTACAGTTTTCACTCCACTACGATTTTATTATGTGTATAAATACTGTATCAATATGTTTGTTTTGTGGCTACACATTCATACAATATTATGGAACAAAGTTTGTAGACAACTAAATGCATTTTGGTTGATGTACACATCTTTTTGAGGCTAATAATAATAATAATGTTTATTACACAAGAAAGTGATTACAAAATAGTGTGAAGTCCCTGACTCCTGTGCTAGGTGATATACCTGTGTTACAGGAGCCAGTGCCCTCTTCCAGTAGGAGATATTACAGAATCTTATGCAAAAAGATTAACAAAAATAAAAAGAATATGGTAAAAACAAAAAAAAAATAAAGTAAAATAAACTAAAAATGGTTAAAGAAGCCTGTATTGAGTTTGCGAGTGTTTGTATATATGTTTGTGTCTCAGTGGAGGGTAAATGTGTGTGTGTGTGAGTGTGTGAGTGTGCGTGTGTGTGTGTATGTGTGAGTGTGTGTGTATGTGAGCGTATGTGTGTGTGTCAATGATTGATCAGGAGGGGTTTTAATGTTACGAAATGGATATGATGATTTTCTCTGTTTCGTCATAGTTCAGCGACAGTAGCCATGGCTGATCAAAAATCTACAGATTCTAATGCAATGACAGATGAAATACCTACATAGCGAAGTTTTGACGACTGACTACAGCCGGCTGACAAACGGCCAACCTGACCAACGGCTATAGACCAAACCCACAAAAGTTCCGCAGCATCACCGCCTTAGATTGTCCCGTTATTGTGATATTCGGATTTCGATTACCATTGCAGTTCCTTTCCACCAACCTGAACAGTCATCATCAATCTCCTGGCCTTATCCATATTTATCTGGGGGCGGCGCAACGTGTCTTTTTCTTCCATACTTCTCTATTAGTCGTCCTCTCAGTAGACACCCCCTTTCTAGCCATATCAACTTCACACAGTCCATCCATCGTTTCTTTGGTCTTCCCTTACTGTTATAACCATCCACTTGAAACAATACCAATAATTAATAAATGTCTGAACAACAAAGGGTTACGAATACGGTCAAGAAAATGTATTGTTTATCAAATTGACACACTACGTCAGTTTGCCGAATTATATCCATTTCATACAACTGTCAAAGAATGACAGTTGTGATTTGATTGCCAACTATACTATATTGTACATACCTAATCCATGTTGCTAATTTAAATTGACGGATGTTATAAGTTGTCAGTCAGTTTGGCTTAGGCCCCAATTACACTATCATATATTTATCATACAAATATGATTTCATATCTGTCAAATTCTATCAGCATAGTTTAATGATGCTGTTCTTAATTTTTACATATTACACTTATATGAAGATAGATAACGATTTAGACGTGTTTGATTTAGCAATTTTTGAGGCTAGACGGATATGATCTTATTTGTACGCTTGCTGTCAAATAGGATCCCTTAACTATGATCATAGACGATATGAATCATATGCAGTTATTATACCGCCATATGTTCTTCATATAAAAATGACTCATATATCTCTGATCATATTTCTATGATAGTCTAATATGACTCTACTTGGTGAGTACAGAATAAATATAGACACACGAATAGGGAGATTTTTTTATTTTATTTCTTGAGGCTATTTGCCGAATCACCAATCAGTGAGTTTGCTTAACAACTGATTTCCCTGGCTTTACATACCTACATATATGTACCGTTTCCTACCGTTACATTTTTAGATCATGACCGAAGTAAAAACTAAAAAAACATAAAAGATTTTAGAAATACGACATGTGTCCAATCCCATCGTAGACACAAACACAGACTACATATAAAGAGCTTTCTAAACTTTTCGATTGAAGTGACGCATCGATATTTACAATACGAGATTTGATGGGCATCTAATCGTATATCGTTTGACGACACATTGAAATGATCTGGGCCCCAAGGTAAGGGCTGCGAAGTTGAGTGGACGATAATAGAGAAACGTCTTTACGAGTTCGACACCCGCTTGACACATCAACACCACACAGACATTGTGCGCTCAGGGGTGAATAGAGCTGTGGTTGAGTGTGACAGTGAAGCCGGTAGTGTGACAAACCTGCTTTTGTTATCAAAGCTATTTAAATATATTATGCTAAATAAATGGAAAAAATTGATTGTCTTCTAAAGTATTTTAGGAATACTTCTGAAGACTAACTATTATACAATAATAAAGCAGTAAAGTTATTCGTGAGGTCGTGATTGCCGTGCAATTAGCAAAGAAACGGACATCCAATCATAATATTATATTCTAAGGGTATTAACAGCTCTGATGTATAGTCGAGACGGCCGCCACTTTCTGCAATGTCATCGGTGCATATAAAAAGTTATGACCGCTGGCAATATTTCCGAGAGGCGGCCGGCGACGCTCGTAGGAAACGATATGCAGTAAACGGTCGGGCGTGCGGTCCCGCGGGCCCACTGCGCCCCCGCTGACCCGCCCGATTTTATGCCAATTTTCATAAAAATAAATCTGACTCGCGTTGATTGAACCAGTCGCCGGGCCGCGTTTCGTGATCGACTTTCTATTTTATTGTTATTAGCTCAGTCGCGCAAGGGTACGAATTATTGTTTTGCCATTTGTCCCCAAAAATAGAAAAGGCTATCCTTACACGAAGGTATAACTTGTATGACAATCAATTTATTCGAAACTGGCTTACGTTTTCTTGTGTTCTTCGTTCGCGCAGATTTTATCAGAACAAGATTGCGTATGGCAAATAGGCAATTCTGCAATTCTAATTATAAGAATGCGACTGAACAACAAAAAGCTCGTGTTTCGAAGTGTTCATTACATACAAAAACAATGCAGGGACGGCTTGAAAAACTGTTGCACTTTATAGGACGAGACATGAATGGATCATTGGTTGAGTTAATAACCGCCCGCTAAAGCGCGCTGCGACCGAGCGGCCGCTATCGCTGTTAACATCAGATGGAACAAGTGTTATGGCATCGTACGCTGCCTTATACGATTGAAAGCATTCCCGGAGAGATATTCCGATGCTATCGGCCGGCCACACACGGCAGCTCAACAACCAGCAAGCATAACTAGCTGACGCCAGACGCCAATTTGCGACACTTTTACGCTCATAACAGCTCCTGATACCATTTATGCTACACTATGGCCATTTTAAGACGTGTTTTACTTCAATCCACATTCATTTCAACAGTAATAAACGCCACACCACATAAAATCCCTTTTATGTATCTAAGTATTAATTTAAAAAAATAATTAAGTACATATGTACAGATAAAAGGGAATACAAAATGATACGTCTGGGCAAAAGTGCAGGGTGTAGTCAAAGAAGCATGGCGGGCGATCGTGATTTATCGTCGGCCGCTTTTGAATATTAAATAATCTTTAATGGGAGCGCATGATCGGCCCATTAGCCGACGTCGCTCCTTTCACGTTTAATAAAGAGTCATTTATAAGCCAGCGACGCTTTTCCCTTATCTGGCCGAAGTATGTCGCGCGACAGAGAGGTGCCGCCCTATCAGGATTAATTCATAATTTTATCCGTGTATGTTGATGTATTCAATGTTTTTGGAATCGGAATGTACACAATTAAATACGTCAATCTTAATTACCATACAAACACAATTATCAGGCTAATGTCTCCGGGCTCTATTATAATGGAGCGCTGCTGCTTCGGGCGCTACTATGCCTTTAAGTTAACCTCACAAGTATAGGTTTGATTCCCACGATGGGTAAGTATCACCTCATTGAATCATTAGGAAATCACCCCGTTTCCTCGCGCCGACAACGACTGATCACGTCTAATGTCGTTCCTTTGAACCTCGGACACAAAATTGTTTCACAAGTATTATTAACCATGAGAACAAGATTGCGTGGCTATATTGTATAGATATGTTAATTAAATAGTGCTTATTTACAGTATTTCATAGTTGGAGATGTAAACTATGTCAGGAACATCTATTTCAATAAAAATATTATCTAAACGACGTGGTTAAGCACATCACCGATTAGAAAGTAAGTATCAAGCATTCTCGATTGATACAGATCTTAGATTCGAGAGAACTCTTTTACTTACCTACAATTGGTGCACCGAAAAAATGTCTGTAGACATTATGATAATTACAATTCGCTAAGTTAAACATAATTCTTCAAACGCCAATTAAAAGCAGAACCCTCAACTAAAGAAACTCATTTTGACCATTACCCGTCCCAATACGCTTTGCAAAAACAAATGAGTTATAACTAACACTCTCCATACTGAGCCACTGAATGCGTGTAATTATGAAGATTAATCTGCTCGGTGCTCGAAGGTTAACATAACTTGAGGGCACACATCGGCGGTTACGACTTCCTAATGACACTTCGATCGCGGCCGCCGCTCATTATCGCGAAACATCGGCTCACTCGAGTTATTCCTCTTAATATCGCGCCGACGGTGGCTGAGCGGTCAGGATATTGTCACGTATGCGCCGTGCACTGCCGTAATTATATCGGCGCAATTAAAGACCAACTAATATATTATAATCGTTCTGTTAGCATCGGTGGTTTTTGCAAGAGCACCGGGAGCCGACAGCGTACCGCCGTTCACACACTCATCCCTGTAACACCCTATTACGATTGAAACTGATTGATCAGGAATGTTCTAGGAATAGCTAACTCATTTAGTATGTTTAGCAACGTATGTTACAGTAAACTAAAGTGAAGAATTTGGACAAAGCATTTCATGATGAGTTGACCTTAGTATTATTGGAATCAAATCCATGAATGTTTCAACTATTTCCGCATTGTAAAGTATAGCAGTTCTGTTACGTATTATGGAATACAAAGCCATGTAAAAGGAAACCTTCACAATGCTTACATAAGAGCGATAAATTACATGGTGGAGTCGTAGTGATGTACATTAGGCAGTCTCGTCAATGTGACCGCCTAATAAACGGGTAGGCTGCGGGGCAGTTTGATTTCCTCGCGAATCATGAGAAAATTATTCTGCAGACGAGCCAGCCGCTTTGAGAACATCCGACGGATAAGAATAATTACTTACATTGATTGAACCCTTATAATCTCAGTTTATTTAATAGTCGACAGATGTTAATCGGTGCGCCGACTATAATTACGCTTCGATTCTTGACGAGAAAAACGCTGAAGCGTACCTCCATCAAATACAGCACAGATTTATATTTATTTATGTATGTAGATAATAATATATTATTTATAACATAACTTGTCTATTCTTTGTTCACATTATTTGCCCGTAAAGGCAATTACAATGCACAATAGGAGCTATATCTTGTGTGTAAAGTCATAATATTTCCCGAGATCATAGATTAGCTACCTACAAAGTGATGGTGATGAATAACTAAATATTTTTTAAGGCCGTGACAAGTTTTTCGTTCTCGGCTGAGACACAGAGCCGAAACCGAAAATAGATAAATCGTGAAAAATTATGAAAATGCGCAAATTCGCCTAGTATATACATATTTAAGAGTATAATAGTTTTAATATTAAAAATTAAACAATATGATGTTGTAGCACAAAAGATGCAATTTTTCGGCGTTATCACCCTTCTAAGAGTGTCGCCTTTCGTCGTACAACTGACCAGCTCTGCTAAAGAGCTGTCCACTTGCTACACTAGTAGGCGGCGCTGATAAAAACGTTTTTGCTGCAGGCCTAAGTACTTTGGTGACGAATACCCGTACCCAAAAATGTTTGCATTTCTTTGCAGTCTCGACTCTCTAAGAAAGCTACAAGCGTTATTTTGATTACAGCATTTGAACTGTTTTCGTCACTAGTCATTGGCTCATCTTCAAACTCTATAGAAGCATGAGCTGCCAATAAGTTGAATTCATCCTTTGCGGCCATGTTTGATGAGCTAGCTGACGATGAAGTAAACTATTACCGTACAACAGTCTCGGTAATGGCCGAGAATCTCGGTGATTTTATGCCGAGAACCGAGACCGAGTTCTCGGTTGGATTTGTAGCCGAGAATGCCGAGACCGAGATCTCGGTCGAGCCTTATTATTTTTCCTCAGTTGGTTCACATTGTAGGTAAATTCATATACTTAGTCGATTTGTATTTGTAAGAATATCGAAGTTGGCAAAATGTGAAAACAAGATGTCAGTAGAAAACAGAAAATAAACCTATTTGCATACATATTACCTTCAGTGATACCTATACGACTCGCAGTAACAGCAAAAAGCACCGATAAAACTGAATAACTATTAAAATTTACACGGTCGGTTCACAAGGTTATAAATATCACTAAAATGTTTCACAATACATCGAGAAATGGGAAGTTGTATTCGTAACAAAACGGCATAAACTGGCATAGCTGTTTTAATTAGAGCTCATAGTAACGTGTCGGGTGTGGGGTTTATTTTACCATTTTTCCATTGTATGTAAAGTAGCCTGGGAGTTCATCCATCACTTCATATTCGCGGCTTGCTGTCGGCGCGGGATTGCTCCGTGCCGCCCTACTGACCATACACACGCTAATTGGATCAACATTGAAAGAATACCTCCGTTTAATTATCGTACGAATCCGAATTAGGAACTGAATTTTGTTCTTAGTCATCTTCGACGCTGGTATTCGTGTTGCTTTTCATGCAGAAATGTCATCAACGTGGAGGTGATGTTTACAATGTCAATAACTGTAATTATATTAATGGTGAACAACTCAAATAAAATGAAAATATACAATATACATAAACATTAAAATATACAGTAACGTGCTTATGAATATGAACATCTATCTAAGTAAGGTTAGTCTATTTTACGTTTTCCCTAAACCAGAGATATGTTATTTTCCGGCAACTCATTGATGTTCTGAATGTAATATCCCACAACAATTTCTGAAGGTTTGTTCAAAGTGTCTTCGTACTTCTTAGGCTATCTATTATGTTGGGATCTAGACGATCGAGTCCTTTATCTATTGTTCCTGTAAAGTTGTAAATCATTATCGTTGGATCTAATTCTTCGTTCGAGATCTGAAGATAATGAGTAACAATAGCAGTAGGACACATGTTCGCGATGCAGGCCACAGTTTGCTGCCGATATCCTGTTCCATGCAGCATATCCATGTATTTAAATATCAAAGTCATAAATGCCATACGCGTGCTTGTTAACGCGCTCATGTAAATTCTAATCCTTGTTGCATTTAGAACGGGGCGGCCTAGTAATTATGTGCTTTCATTTGTCTGTTTCTCGGAACAAACGAGCGCGCCCCGGCGTGTAAGCCCGCTCCATGTAAAGCAGTTAGCAGTGCTCTAATCTCGCACTGCCATTAATTTAAAGAATACGTCTGCGTAACCGACTTTACCAACAACGTCGAAACACAATTCTCCTTCACATTTACTTATTTGCATATTAAAATAATTTCGAGTAAACGCAATACGTAAGTCGCCTTCCACCCGCATTTGACTGTTTCTGAAACGCCATGCATGGTCATTTGTTGCCATAGGAAAATAAACCTTGTTCTAGTAACCTTTAATATGATATCTGTTGGAGATAATTTAACAATTACGCTTGTCTTATACTGAAAACGTGGAGAACGATGACAGATAAAGGCGGGTTGTGCGCCCAAATAGATAAACTAGTGTGGAAATTAATGTCTACATTTACTGGTGCATGAAGTTCGTAGTTAATTATAGGTTTATAGTTATTCGCTTTTTTAAATGCGTATAACTACCACAAAAGTTAACCATTATCGTTTTAAAAGGAAGTGTATAAATTATCCATAGTTAGAGGCTTATCAGTGGACAGACAAATATTTATCAACTAAAGTAGTATTCTCTCTGAACCGTGAAATTGTAATGTACAGGTGAGCTTTGAGTGTTATTATGACACCCGTATTTTATTATCGTTACTTTGTTTGGTTTAGTCATTAATTTGTTGATATGAAACTGGTTGTTGGGGAAGAAATGCAAAATATTTAAATTTTCATTCTCTTATCACATTTATTTTCATGGCCTGTTCAAGAAAGGTGTACACAGTATTGACCGAGTTGTGTAGACTGAAGATTTGTACACATTGTCGCCTATCGCCTAGTCTCTGGGCGAAAGGCGACGATGTGCTTTAGGCATTTCATATTTCAGCCACAGCGCCTGTTCAGTTAACTCATGGAAAACTGGGTACTATTAGGAAAATTTTCCGTGAAAAAAAAATGTATTTTCGAAGCATTTATAAACGTACCGTAAAAAATAAATCTTATTTCAACTTATTAGCTAAACCTAGATAGCATCACAGATACAAATCTTAAACATATGTTCAGAAAACTATGCGTGGAAGCATTCCCGTAGGGAGGGTTCTCATAACGTGCTCACTCAGCGTGCTCGCCTCGTTTAATAAACATATTAATATTATCAAGCCAGCACTCCGCGTCCGATACACCATCTAAAAACAACACTGTTATGAATTACTAATTTTACGACGCCCATTATGTAATGTAATTATGCGTTATAATTTTATGATGCGTTCATTAACAACTTAACACATTTCACTTCACACCTTTTAAACGCTACAGTAATCGCAAGTCAATTTATGCATGTTTCTTAACATTTTACAAGTGTAAGTACTTAAGTTACCTACTTACTCATTGTTGAATACATTCTTTACAGGAATAAATGAAAACATTTTTAATTAATTTTTAATTTTTTGGTCGGTTTAATATTCAGGAATGTTTAAACATTGTATAATAACGAAATGTCAGAGTTCAAGATTAAAATAACATTTGGTTACATCACAATATGTCATACCTATGTTATGGGTAACGTAGGGCTGACCGGCGGACGCAACCCTAGAATATCTTAACACTTCACCAATTTTTTACGTTTGTAGAGTCAATTAATTACAGTGTAACAGAGGGCTACTATCGAGGCTACTAATAAATGCAGTCGATATCGGCGTAAAATTTGTTGCGTCGAGTCGGCTGCCGATGAATTGTATTCAGTTATTATCTATGGTGCTGGTAATTTTTTTCACACATTCCAGGGAGGCGACGTGCCGTGGCGGGGGGTGGGGGGTGGCGGGCTGGCACCCGCCGAGAGGCGCTCGCGCGTGAAATTATTATCATATAATACCCCGCTTTGAACACAGCGCGATTATTCAAATGCTCATCGCAATACCCGCGCCTCGAGCGGAGCGCTACGTTCTCCTCGCAGCCAGCTTTCGCGCACACATTCTTGAATTCCTATTCCACGCCGTCTTTTGCTAGAACTTGTCAAATATATTCATGTATAATGCACGAGAATTGTCATGTGAGCGATAAGCAAATGACAGAAAATGTTATGTAAATTCAAAGTATCCATAATCCTTAGTAAACACCTTCATAATGTGAGCCTGCGGGAGATACCGACGGGACGTGACTTATTCCCGCTGATAAAATAATGCTTTGTACACTAAGTATTATGGCTTTTTATAAATGAAATATGTTGCCATGATACAACTGCAAAAGTGAATTAATCTTTGATGTACAATAGAAACTAAACGCAAACGCTTAGCATTTTGATCTAAATATCTGATACAATGACTCCGACGAGTCACAATTAAGCGAATAATTAACGGTTTGCAGACGTCTGCGTATATTTTTATAAGGTTGTTATTAGTAACGAAAGGTCACAGCTAAATCTGATAAAATCTATTTTATAAGCATTTGTTCTACGTATACGACCGACGCAATTCCATCAATCTGTCCAAATGTGAGCTAGACAAGTGTGTTTTCCACTGTGTTCGACTCACTACAAGTTACTTTTGTCACAAGTTTACCATCTCGTCAAATGATACGAAACATTTAGTTTACTTGGAGATCAGAATTAACTTATCCAACTTATGAGTGTAATGGTAGGTATATGATTGAACAAAAAACTATATTTACACAAGTCAATGTCGTCATGGAAAACATGAACTAAAAGGATTTCCGTGACTAACACTGAAAGGTAACGTAACTCGTTCACTGACTCGATTATAAAGTGGAAATTTAATTATAAAATAGTACTAAACTTAAATAAACTTGTGAGTTTACCCTCCGGCCGACTTGACGTAAACTTGGCAAGTGGAAAAGGGCCCGAGACGTAAAGTAAGCGTTATCTACGAGTATATTTTGCTTTGGACTCTTTATGAGTTTCAAACGAGATCCGTCACGCGACGTTAACTCGGAATAGATGTGATAAAGTGGCCGCTAATCTGTCCTATTGGGGCCGCACTTAGTACACTTTATTAATCACAAAGCTTACAAATTACACTATACTTCCTGCGGCGTGACACCTCGCCGAAGCGTATGTTAATTTTATTGTCGACTCTATTGGACGATTTGGACACCGTGACAACTTTTGTTGGGGTGGAAAGTGCTTGAATAATGTAAATATAAATCGCCCTTTTTATTTTTAACTTTCAGACGTACAAGACTTATTTTAATTCATTGTTTGTCATTGATCATGTGTATAAATAAATGCTAGAAGATTTCTAAAATAGTAGACAGTGCTCTCGCAGTTCTCTTCAGAATTTAGAATCTTCAGTGCTGTTTGCTAACCCAACAGAAGTGCATTAACTATGCATTAGACATTCGATCTCAATGTTCGGTACAAATATATTCACAATACCAATTTGTCATCGTGTTTATATGCATAGTAGATAGTTGTAGATAACTACCAGTGGGTAGTTAAAAATATGTAGGTAAGTACCTCGCTGAAATAGTTTTGGCATTAAAATAAGGTCACCTTGGACCGACCTTCTGTAACAAAAATTGCCATCACATATTTATTATTCTTATCGAACCGCATTTTGTTCAAAGTGTTTATGCACAATTTTATACTTTAATCGCAAAATTTACACTTTAAACGTGGGGTTCTCGACATGACGCCTTATGCAAAGCAGGTGCTACCTGATACGTGAGTTCACGAGCAGGGTTACAAACGGTGTAAGCCGAGCAGGGAGGCTCACGAAAATTTGTTTAATGCTCGCCGTACACAAGGAACAAATTCGTTTCCATAACCTTTCGCCGCTCCATCTGTTCGGAATATTCAAAGCACTAAAAATGTAATACAATAATGGTAATTCTATTTTAAGCGCTTGTAAGTCACATTTTCGTTAAGTTTTCCGCGCACTTACAGCGGTTTACAACCGATCGACGCTTATCGGGTGTCGATCGCGTATCGCCATCATAAAACGCTCATATCGGGTGGAAGTGAACAGAATGCTAAAAAATAAAATCGTAATAAAGGCCGAGTCGGCCGCGTAACCGCGTACGTAGGTAGTACGAGTACTTATTAGTATTTGGAGATAAAATGAAGTTGGCCCGCTTTGGGCAATTTATTGGGGTAAGTTATGGGCGGCGCGCGGGCTCGGGCGGCTAATTTATTCGCCGTGCACATAAATTACTTGATTATGAATTCAAGTTAGCTCCACTGAATTGTTTGTCTGTTGTTGTAAGCAGCGCTTTTGTGTAACAAACAAGGATATTAGAATTTACCAGATTCTTGTCTTATAGTACCGCGCATAAATTACGGTTTGTATGTAGACGCAAGGAGCAGAAATGGTCGGAAGTTCTAAAAGAGCCTTCGTTTTGTCGCTTCTTCGCTCAGAAAAACTTCGCTGACAAAACGGAGGCTTAATGGGAACATTGTCATTAAATCTAATGCTTGCTAAAAAAAAAGATAAATGAGGAGTGAAAGTAGAGACAATCTCATAAAAAGCAATAGTAGGGATTATGTAGAACACCAATGGTAATGCCGAGTTGTTTTCCAGGCGGTACTAACGCGCCGCAAGTCGCTGCAGCGCGGAATAATCGCGGATACCCATAAAAGATGTAATTTCAGATAAGCTGAAACAGACGAGCCCCGCCCCCTGCCTCCCGCCCCCCACCCCTCTCCCTAGCTTCCTACTTTCTAATGACTAATTATTATGCTGTGCGTTCCGAGCTTTAACGTCAGCAAGTGAAGCCTACCTGCTATACTTGGCTACGTTTTATGCCGCGACTATGTTTATCTGTACGAGCGTACCGTTACTTGACGCTTTTCTTCAACTTTTCTCAAGTCTTCTCGTGGTTTTGCTGACAGTTAAGTTAGTTTTCCAAACTAATCTTCAACATAAACATAACGTTTATTTAGAGACGAAAGTAAGATTATCAATTTATGGTTATTAGCAATATGTCATTCTAATATTAATTGTTTCTTATAACAAGAATACCTTCCGCTAAAACAACGCTAATGTGGTTTTAATTGAAAATTATTATGCTCGGCGCCTAGGCTTCCCATAAGAAGCATCTATCGAATGGTAAGTTCCGATCACCGATATGGGCATGAATAATTTGTAATTGATAATGAAGTTTAGTTGCTTATGACAGTAGCGTGGTGGTGTGGAGGGGCGCCGGCGCCTGCGCGATGACGCCGATAGGGGGCGCCGGCGGCGGCTGCGCCGATGTGTGATACGACATTACCATAACCCTCGCACACTGCTTTCTGCTCTATCTGTGATTACATGAGCTAATGTATTGTTGGGTCCTCGCTAATAATTTGTTAGATACGTGAAGATCATGGTAATATGTGTTAGTAGGGGAAAATTGTGATATAATGCATATCTAGGTACTTAATTAATATTTATTACGATTCACGAATTTACCGTGTGACTAAACAGGAGATAGTAACACACTGGACAGTTCGATCAGATTTATTAACGCGTTTGTACATTTTCTACAGAATTTGGAAAATGTGAAAACTCGGTTACTTAGTAGAACGTCATACGTGCACGATAAAATCTGGAAATTTACATAAATCTCTCTAAATGCTTGGTACACCAAATAGTTATAAAGTATGAATGGATTAACTAATGTTCTGAGAATTTCGTGCGTACTGATTTAGTAGCGCGTTGATATATATATACCTCAAACATCTTTTGTCTATTAATCTTCTAAATCACCTACTACTACACTTTTAAAAGAGAATCTAATAAAACAAGGCCACTAAACGGCTTTATTATTCATACTAATGTTAATATTATTCCGACTCACATACGATGTAACTTTCTGTATTTCCTTTTCAATTAGAGGGAAGAAATCGGAAAATGACGTGAACACATGGCGGTGTGCGTGGCCCAAGATGGCGCTCGGCAAGTAAATCGTCCGAATTATACAAATAGCGTTTGCCTAACTGCACCAACGTATTGGCATATGTTCGTGACTAGTTTACGAGTGCTACGACATTGCATATTAATTGGTGTCGCTATCGAGCCGCGCATCGGTTGCGACCCAGCTACCTCCACTATCTGTACGGACGGTTACCATACGTTGTGTAGATACGTGTTGTATGCAAACATATGCGGCTGATACACACTGTTCTGATTTACCAAAAAAAATTTGCTGTCCGACAAAATGGACGTTTGAATAGCGCAGAACTGCGACAGTTTCATACAGAACGTGTTCTAGACAACTTTAAGTAATCATGCAACAACTGCCATAAACCATAATTAGGTTGTTCTTTAAATATTTTAATTGCCACGCATAAGAAAGTTAATTTATTGCCTGTCTTTCAGAACTTGAAAGTTTCCACTTTCCTCTAGCTGAAAGGTCGGGAAATGTCAGCAATATAAGTATGCAAACGTCTCTCAAACTAGCAACTGCATTATAATTAATGGAATGCGATACAGTCTAACAGGCACATCATTAAATGCTGGATTCATCTTATTTAAATTATAATTAAATGAGTTCTTTATACTTACTTAAGTCTCATCACATCAACTTAATTTATTTTATTACATAGGTACTTGCTGATTCATTATTTTAGTATACCTCATTTCTGTAAATTGGTTTTGTTAGTACCCACGTCATTCCAGCCCACTTGATTACGAAAGTTAATGCGTATTAATTTAATTTAATAAACAGTTTATACTCATTTTAAAATTATGTTTTTGCAAATTTTTCCATTATAGTAAAAGAGATCAAAGTGCATGTGCGTCACGCCTGCACGTAGGTACATATAAAAGAAATTAATATTTGAGTACGTACTGTTTTTGAAAAACACAATGCTATATTTGTACTTTGTACCTTATCGTTGAATGGTTACTAAAGTTGTCAGTCGGATGGTCAGTGCACGTTAGTTCAATGCATAGCTAGCTCTGTGATAGAGCGAACGCAGTCTAATATGCAAATGTATTTAAATGTTAAGCCCTCTTCATTACGCCGGTATCGATCTTAGATATACAATTTGTAACTCGATAGGTGCATAAGTCTAACGAATCTCTAGCTAATACCCCTTGTTGAATACGCTCAGTATTTGCGTAGCACGAAATTTAGTGAGAGGTAGATTAGTCGATACACTGTATTTAAAATAAAAGTTTTTGTGAATTGTACATTGTTTTTACAATAGTCGAATGATTGAAGAACCGTAAAATCATCTTAGCATGATTAAATGACTGGTCAAACAATCAGAGGGGCAATTCCCGTTTTTTTTTAAGAATGGTCGCATTTTAGTCAACTCAGTCTCAATCTGTCAAAAATTCCTCTAATTCACCTACAATTTTTGCTGTAGCTGAAATTATTTATCGCCGAGCTGAGGCTCCGACTAGATTTTCAACGTTTTTAAATACGGGAATGGGCCTTCAGTTATGCTATTCACTAAATTCATCATTAAGATTGCTAGGTCTATTGGTTTTTAGCCTACAGTTACATACAACTGCCTTGTCTTGACGGTATCCCTTAGTAACCCATTCTTTGTTGGGAACACTCGAAATTGCACGAAATGCTCTCTGACGACACTTTGAATAATCTTTGAGGAAAAAGTCGACAACTGTATGCAGAAACCTCATTCTAGCTCATAGAATTTAGTTCACACATCTTCTTTGTCACATTAGCAGGTTCTTCACGTCCATGCTAATTATACTAATGAACCCGCAACTAAAATCTATACACAGAAAATTAAAAGAGAAATTCCAACACAATTAGACATTACTTTATACTGGCAACATTAGTATTCTAACATGTAGTGGCGGCCCAATCAGATTAATCTTAAATATTTATTGCACATAGTGTATTGCCAGGTTTGTTAAATTAGTATGACGATGGTATACTGATGGTGGTGGAAATGGTAAGCGTTGTGCAGACGTGGGTGGGCTGCCAGCTCCTGATTAAGACATGATGAATATTAATCTGCGCCTGCGCAGCGGTGGTTGACGACGTTTTATGTGAACTGCAACACTTCTGTCACCTTCGGTTATGCTGATTATAAGGAAAGTTCAATTGTAATAATGTGGGAATGTGAGGACATGGTAGGCGAGAAGTTGGCGCGTATGTGTCATTGGGTACCTATGTATGCGATCCGTTAGTATGGATAACTTCAAAATGGCTAGCATTATTAGGAGACAGACAATTCGGCAAAATTATCGACTGATTTAAAAATATCACACTTCATTTCAATGATCGCATGAGCAAAGATGTCGCATAATTAAAAAAAAATATTTTGTTAACCTTTTCCCACCTTTGAAATCGATCGAAGAACGTTACAATCGGTAACTCTGACATCGATCATAGCAGATAAGTAGGTAATTATTTGTTAGTTCAAAAACATTTTGACAACATGCATTAAATTAAAATATAAAATGTTTTAAATCTTTTGAAATGGTCCTAAAAAGAAAACTATTTGATGTTACATAATTAACACGGAAATTTAACATTCAGAAGATCAAAGGGAGAATTAAAATGTTCGTGAACGTTCCGAATATTAATGGCCGAATAAGGAATTGCATCGTCTAGTCATAGATCATGTAACTAAAAGAAGACTTCCCCTTCCGTATCGGGAACCGATTAGTTACTAGCTAATACTGAACCTACAGCGAAGTCAAAAAGAACAAGAGCCACGCTGCCTCCACCTGTCGAATCTGATAAAAGTGTTTTATTTAAATTTCTTTGGTTGGCGATTCAAAAACGAGCACAAAGTTGTATTTGTGTCTTATTAAATGAAATTTATAGTTTGGATATAGTTGCTGATTGACCTCGGTCACTGGAAGGATAACAGGTTCGCATGAATGCTAAAAATGAGCTTTTCTACATAATATTTACACATGTACATAAATAAAGCAGCCTCAGCTTCGCACATGTGCTGAGACGGCATTGTTTATTTAAATAACTTTGTCAACTTTGATTCGGCAAAATAAAGACGTGAAATAAAGAGTTGTTCAGTGTAATACTTTCGTAATTGTACAGCATATAAAATGCGAAGACGTATTTCAAGATCAGAGGTGCGAAAAAGGTGTTTACTTAAGTAAATAGGGCATTAAGAAGACGCCAACAAGTTCCCAAGCCATGATATCACTATAAATAGCATACAACAATGCACTATAAATAAAATACTACTTAATTTTATGTCTAAAGGCCGAATGTTGTGCAAGGTGCGCGTACGCACGTGCCCGTCGCCCGCGGCTCTACTACAATATCTGTTCCGAATTCAAATTCGTGTCATACATCTTATGCTTAGGTAACAATAACAACAACACAAAATTATGTAAACTGAACTCTAGAACCCCCGCTTAAGGATGATTTGAATAATAATGTAAAAGGAAATGGATATTCAAAATAATATCACCTCGGGGTTAACGATTACCGGTGCGCGCATGCGCCACAGATGGCGGGATAAACCGACGTTTGTTTCCGCAGTGATATCTGAATTAATGGCGATACGAAATGCTCGAAAGGTGCTCATTAACATGATTTATGCAAGATAATATGTTTCTTATGCAGGCCCTATTGTACTGATTAAAGTTTCGAAACGAACCCTGTTGAAGGTTCTACTCAACAAATTAATAAGTTTTTTCGGTCAGTGATATCTTTTTGAACGATAATATTAATTTATTTTACAGACGCAGTTTTTTAATTAGATATTCAAAATATTCCAGCACGACAATTTGTTTTATTTTTTTCAAAGTTCGTTGAGTCCAAACTTTAGTTGTTTTTTAGGATATCCTGTGCAACAATATGGTAATATAAGTACAGTTTTTATATCGTAAGCAAAACCAACGCAACCAGCAGCTTGTAGACTATATACGTTCAGAAGATCCGAAGGAGGGAGGATAGAGAACAGACCTTCGACATGGTAGACGAGATACCCATTCATGCACCAGGGCTGGGAAGGCAAGGAAGGATTTCAGCTGACAATTTCTTTAACTGTCTTTCATAATTAGTTGACCAAAATAATAATGTTAGACGTCATGACATTTATCAACATATTATTATATATATTTTACATATTATATACTTACTTACCTTTGGATGTCAGAAATGAGTTGATAAGTAACCACAAACATTGGTAAAAAAACATAGACAAATTCGACAAAGATTTGGTGATCATAATCATAAACTATTAAAGAAATCGAAACAAAAACTTGCATACATGACACGTATACGCCATTCTGTACTTCTGAATTAACAGAAAGACATCAATAGCCCACAATCGCAAGGTTGCTGTAGTATTCTGCTGATACAGATAAAGCGTTTTCATAAAATAGGTAAGTGCATAGCTAAAGGTTGGTGGTCGGATAATATTTCGCGGTATTAGGCGGCGGGTACATGAATGTGTAGCGAGACTCCTGCCGGCGCCGTCCATCTCGCGCCTCGTCCGCTCACTGAGTACATTCCCGTGTAAGTTTTTACACCTATTATTTTATGTGTCGGCGAGTAAAGTTCGGTACGTGAGTTATAAACTCGCTCGCGCCTCTCTCGCCCCTACTTTATAGGTATTAACGACTTGTCCGAGAGTTTTCTTATAAATAAATTTGAAGGGTAACAAGGCTCGCTTTTGTCGGATTAGTAGAGTGGATCTTGTTTCACTTTGTTGCGGAGCCTCTCTATCTTTTTTAATGTAAAATTTATGAGGAATTTCTATAGGCTTTGTGTGTGAATATAGACTGCGTTCATGTACTAACTTTATGTGTATGCGCAGATATTATGGCTGTACTAAAACAATTAGACTAAATGCCCAACTCCTTGACTGTAAATGAGTCATGTTGTGAGCTTCGCAATTCTAGTGCATCATTTGATATGCGGCAACAAACTCGTAAAATTAAAAGTAATATCTTTTTCTGGCAATTAAATTGAGTACTTCAAATGTTCCATTTGCGCAATAATTTTCCTTTTAGTCAAGAAATGGGTTCATTTCAGAAGTGGCGAGCGGAATCAGTGAATCACGTGACATTAGACCATAAGGCGTAGTGCGCACTATAAAACCGGGACGTACGAGTATGTTAAGAGCACTACCTGTAAAATATCAGAGCAGTAAAGTAAATGCAGTGCTAGAGACAGAGGACGTGCTTCGTACTCTTGGCGACTGTTTAAGACAAAATAGCCTCATATTTCATCGTGACATACTTTAACATTTTCTTTTAGTGAAGGAAATATACTTTTTATGAGCCTCAATCTCAAAGTAAGGTAATAGGTAAGCTATACGTATGATGACAGTATCCTTGCCTCTCTGCATACTCAAGGTATTGCGGAAATCAAATCTGAAACAACTCTTGGATGAAACCGCTGTTGCCACTGCAGCACTCTTTGTCGTCAGCAATAGGCAGCAGCTGATCGGTGGTTTGGAGGTTTAAAAGTATGATGTTTCCATCGTCATCTGTTCGTAGGTGAAAATGAGCAATGTGACTAAATAAAGACGCTTTAAGAGCAGGACCAAACCAAATTACCATTCGTTCTAAAGTGGTATTAGTTTGGCTGGTCTAAACAAATTGTTTTATTCCATGAGATTTGTGAAAAATTGTGTAGTAAACTATGTATCTGAAGAGGTAATTAGGTGATATATACCGGGTTATTTTTAATTGGCTAGCTAAACTCCGCAGACTCGGTGGTTATTGATATCTTAACACGATAAAAAAATAAAAACATTTGATATTTGGTTTTTGGAAGGTCAACGACCGCTATTAGTGTTGTTACTTGAAATCTAAGTTGAGAAAAACTGTTTTCTTATATTTTATCGTATTAAAATATCGATACTTAATACGTCTGTGAAATTTACACAAAAAAGAAACTGATATTTCAAGTAACTATAATAAATAAGGTCGATGACCTCACAAAAAAATCATCAAATTTATTTATTTTTTGTTTTACCTTCTTAGATACCCATCGAGTCTCCAGAGTGTAGCCAGCCAATTTAAAATAACCGTGTATATTTATTTAATATAGGCTCATTTTTCGTATGCCCAATTTTTTATAAGTTTAATATAATTTACTTTGAAGATAACTATGTATATTTGAAACATCATCTAATACCTACTGACCATCAAAATGAAATGGCGATTAGCTATGCCGACAATTATACGTTTTAGTAACTTGACACTTTCCTCAGTTACTCAACTTCCTGAAAGTTCGTCCGATTGACACATGCAGCTCAATTTCTTTCTCAGATTTGGATTTTACTACAGATTAACTACTATTCTATTTTCTTAATTTTGTATACAATATACTTAGCCAAAGGTCAAAATTCGATATTTTCTGGAAAAAGCGTTGTTGCCTGAGTACAAAATGTCAATCTAGATCAGACATTTGTATATGTTTAAATTAAAATTGAAAATTGAAATCTACGAAAACAGTAACATAATATTAAAAAGTACTCGTATAGAAATGTTTAAAAAAATAACGAATAAGAGGGATTTTGTGTGTGAGACAGAGAGAGATATATTTTTCTTCTAACCCATGTAACGAAATGTGCATAAACGTCACGCGTTCTTGAAATTTCACTCTCAATTCTCGTCCAATTATCGAATTGCTGCCTAAGAAAACACTTAATTGAATAAAATTCAATGTATGTATGTATAGGTACTAACAGTCTACGCACTGGACGAAGGTATATCCAGCGTAGAGGTAGACGGAAATATTCATCGTAGCCGCCTCAGAGCAGAGGCCACCGCATAGCCACGTGTAGCAGCAGCGGAGCTGCTACGGTAAACTCACGTAGCAGCAGCGCAGCCGATTGTCAAACGTTGCGTAGACGCGCGTAGCAGTAGTGGAGTCAGTACGCAAGCGTCGCGTAGCAGCAGAAGAGCCACTACGCAAAGGTTGCGTAGCCGCTACGGTAAAATCGCATAGCAGCAGTGGAACCGCTACGGCAAATTCATGTAGCTGCGCGTACCCGGGAAGATGCCTCTCGATAAAAACACAACTGCTGTCAGCTCTGTTACCATTTGCTCAGTAAAATATTACAAAACAGGGTTTTTTTTTCAAGATAATCTTTCCATATTTTAAGAGCTAACAGTCTTAAAATAATAATATATACAAGTATATAAAAACGGAGAGACGGCTGAACTATTTTTTTCCCAAACAATCAGCATTGCCATATACCGTGGCAAAGCTGCCAGCCTTTTGGGCACTTTTCCTATTGAATTTTTTTATGCCCTATGTTTCTTCCCATCTTTTTTTATGATTCAGTAGAAAACTTGTAAGTTATGGATGGACTTTTTTGTGGATATTTTTTGGTCAATTGGAAACATATTTTGAATAAATGGTACAATTCGGTGAGTATACACAGCGAAGTCGTAGCGTTGCATTGCTTTTTCGCGGCGTATGTGCTGCGCATGCGTTCGAAGAACGTCCACACTGGACTAACGCACAATGCAAACGCGCCCAAAGTTCGGGACAGGGCTACACAATGATGTTAATAAAGAAAGAAAGAAAGAAAGAAAGAAAGAAAGAAAGAAAGAAAGAAAAAGTATTTATTGAGACTCGCACAGGAAATCACACATAACTAAGAACTACATTTATCTACCTGTATGGTGTTAGAGGAAGATGAGAAGTGTCTGTTAAGCATGTTCCAAAGGCATACACGAATAATAAAATGAACGCGGTACAATTAAAGTAAATTGTATTAAATATAGAAGTAAGACACGTCGACGCACTTCGGCTGATTCGTATCATAAAACTATTTTTATCCTATGAGCCGAGGCGACGCGACATATTTAGTCAGTTAAGTAAAGTAAGATATAATAACAATACATTCTATTCTTAGTACCCGGGTTATTACCAACAAAAGCGAATTTATGAGTGCACTCTCAAAGTTTCAAATATCCCTAATGGAGCAAGAGTGAGCCGTTTTACATCTTCCCCCACAAACTGCATTATAATGTCTTTACCAAAAATAACCGCACATAAATATAAAACAATGTGAAACCACTTAAAGCGAATAAAATACACGTCGACTTCAACTCAGTAAAATGAATTTATTAATAACGGAGACAATGAACGTCTGAAACAAACGTTTCACTTTTTGTATTTTTAATTGTCCTCCGGACGACAGCGAAGACGCATTAGAAGAACGAAAATAAACCGGGGATCATATTGGACAGGCCCGACCGGGCCGGGGCCGGCGGCACTCCGGCAGCGCATCGGCTGCGCCCGCGCCTGCCACCACGCCGCCGTGCGCGGCGCACGTGCGACACACCTTACTCACTGTCTGATATTTACGTGTTAACGTGTAGTAAAGCTGTCACTAATTAAAAATACTTCTTGAACCTCTGCCGCAGATATAATTATTGAATTGTAATTTCGCGATGTCTCTCGTATAGTATGGGACGCCGTTCTTAGATGATATCTTCTACGTAATTAAAAATCTTGTCGTGACATTCAGAGCCGGGCTCGCCCCCGCACTCCTCGACTCCTTCAATATTGTTGGCGATTGAATCGCAATTAAATGTAACGAATCAAACTACACTTTATTAAAAGGGCTGATAGCTCAAAATGGAGAGTGTATCGCGAGGCAGAATCGAACGTGCTCCCGTCGAAATGCCAACCATTTTATTTATTCGCCTTAATTATGTATCTTGTCTTAATTTACGATTGGATCATACGATAATCTGAAACGTAATTTATAACAGATGCCTAGGTATTCGAGTCGTGTCCATAACGAGATTTAGGATTACGTAGATGACGTCGCGTTCAGTGCTCGGTGTCGCGATTAAAATATATTATCGACATTCATTGGCATTTTGCAATTAAGTGCGCGCGAGGATAGCGGCGAAGAACGAGCAGCGAACGCTCGATGCGCGCGCTTCGATAGCGTCATCGCGTTTAATTTCGTTATGTGTCGATGGCATGACGGCCGGCCGACATCTCGATACGGCGACTGTCCACAGATATCCCTTAATGAAAGTAATGGAGGTTTATTAACGATCGTCGACTACTCTTCTCGCAATACATACTTATAGTAATAGATACGAAACGAAGGCGAAACGTGCGAGCGAGAACAAAGAAAGCCACATTTGCTAATTGCGGTTTTGCTCGTGTCGTGCGCACGGAGGCTGGATCGTGAGCTCCGGAGATATGACGATAACACATTCATAAATAATTAGAGCGAAATTTTCTCATTTGTAAGACGACAGTCATGATATTTGGTAGCAGACTCTCTGTTCTTGGAATACTCAGATCTCGATAACAGCTGCGCCGACACGCTTGCGAGCCGCTCATTTTCCTACAACGATGACTGCATTGACAAGCTCGACTATGTCTATGTTAGAAGGACACGAAGATGCGATGTTATTGTGAATAATTGAAAATATTGTTAGAAATAAACAAAAAACCATAATGAGCGATTCGTTTTCTTATAAACCTCAGCCTGCCAAGTCAATTGCTAGGTCAGCTATTGAACCAGAGAACAATATAAAAAGCAAATGTGAGGTGAAACGCTGTGGGCTCAGTCACGGTTGTCGGAGCCTCGCCATGACAAGGTTCAAATTTCCACTTCCGCTCGATCCATGAACAATCGATATTGTTATCGCCGACTCTTCATTATAAACCAAACAAAAATAATTATACGAAACGTTGGAACAACAAAAAATATTCGGCTACCTACGCATTCACGTTTTAATAACGACATCGATAACAAATTAAGCATGTTTCATTTCCCTAAACCGAATGTTATCGAAAGCATCGTAAATCATCCGGAAGATAAAAGGCTTTAATTGAAAGAAAAAAGTCTGCAATACAGTGCTTGGATTCTGCTCAGTCACTCCGCGCAGATTAGAATTCCTGGCGTAGCCAATTATTGCAGTATGAAATTTATTGGTTTCGGGTATCAGTTGAATGACGTTTTTCAAATGGTGATCCACTTATATAGATTATGAGGTAACATCCAGCGATCCAGCCAACAGTTGAAAGATTCTCGGGTCTTCGTACCTCGGTCATCGAGAACACTTTGTCTATTATTTAGTCAAAAGTAAATTTTTCGTAACTTCCTTGATCGACTGAAGTGATGTTTTTGCTACAAAAAGTAGCGATGACATAAAAACAAACAGTCTCTCTGGCGCATAAATTAAAATGTCCGCTTGCCGATAGTAATGGCCAATCAAGCATAAATATTGTTGGGGGATTCAGATGATCGATATTGTGTTATTGCTAGCATTGTTCGAAATATTATGGGGCTTATTTATGGGATGTAATTTAGTTTTTGATTATGTAATCTATTCTTGTTTTGGACCTGTCACAAACGTGACTCTTTTAAAGTAATTTTCATTACAAGTTACTACTCCTATTAAACCACCTCGGTAGGTCGATCCGGTGTATAACTCTCAATTAGTTTTACTGCACATCATATTCATTTGAGAGTGCACTTCCCTTGATTAGTGGAATGCTCTTTAAGGCCGAGGTGCCATTAAAATAAATAAACAACTATCCGAAACAATTCCAAGTGTTAAGTGTGTGGTGGTTATCAAAAATTACCAGATAAGCTTCGACAATACTCGGCTGGTGACTTATGAAGTGATTAAAAAGTTGTGTACAGTCAGCAACACTAGTGACTCACGGAATATTTTGTGTCGGTAAATGACAATTTATATTTTTTACCTCGTTGCGGATAAAATGAAGATATAATCACGTTCATTGTCGCCCGTTTTTATGCAAGTAGTCCGCAAAATATTATGTCATACTTCAAATAATGGGTAAGAATCGTAAGAATATATTTGATTAAATTTTTCTTTTAATGCATTTCGCAGTTTTTATCGATATTTGTAGGTAATAAAAGACACTTTATAATGTTATTAAGTTATTACAAAAACGAAGAAGAAGTCTATAAGTTTTTTTTAACTTTCACTTAAAACGCTACGCGATTTTATTGTGTTTTATTTTTTGCTGATGATGCAGAATTATCAGGTTAACCAGCGAACAAATTGTTGAAATATTGTACACAGAGACCTGACAAGCTGGATTTATCAATTATATTTTATTACTTTCAAACTCGTTCAGGCGTGCATTAACTGAGCGACGGCCTTAACGGCTGATATTTACCGGTAAAACGCACATAAAAATCGCCAAATCTGATTATGAGAGAAATATGGACCGGATTTTACATTTTATGAAGTGCTAGCT
Source organism: Agrochola circellaris (assembly GCA_914767755.1). Taxonomy (NCBI): domain Eukaryota; kingdom Metazoa; phylum Arthropoda; class Insecta; order Lepidoptera; family Noctuidae; genus Agrochola; species Agrochola circellaris. The sequence goes on along the minus strand of OU611846.1, from coordinate 9,120,122 downwards.
GTTGCCTGTGACTTCGTTACCGGAGCTTTTTTTTTTTAAACTTTGTCGGTTGTGCGTACGACAAGTTCCCAAAATTCTATCGCAATCGGGTGAATGGTAACGAAACAAACAATCATTAATTTTTGCTGTATAATATAGATTGTTGTTTAATTATTTGTCTGCTTATTTCAAGTGTGAGTCCATTGTAAAGATTCCTTACGCCCCGCGTCCACAGTATCTGGCGGCTAACTTTACGCGCGCTCTATTACGCCCAGCGATAGCACAATCAGGTAACAGCCACCATGACATCTTTATGATGTTTCAAAAACCATTACTAACGACACCTTTTTAGTTACTTGCGATAGGAGCCCACCAATGGCTTGAAGACAAAACGATTTGGTGTCAACGGCACCTGTGCGGCCGGACTTATGACCGGCTAAAGTAATGTAAGTAATGTTACTATAGTAATGATACTAATACTAATAGATACTAATTACAAATCCATACTAATACTAAATACTAATATTATTATAAATAAGAAAGTTGTTTGCTGTCCGTCTGTTTGTTTCCTTTTTACGCCACAACGGCTGAACGGATTTGGATGAAATTTGAACACATTGGCGCACAGGTAGACCATGACCTTCTTTAGGACATAAGTAGGATACTTTTTATACCGGTAGTACGTTCCGACCACTACGCAGACGAAGCCGCGGGCAAAAACTTGGTATAAATAAGATCTTCTTCTTCTTTTATCTTTTTCTCTCGTATCGCATATAAGAATAGCTGATCATCACCTGCCTAGCCTTTTCCCAACTATGTTGAATACCAGTACTTTACATGGAGCGACTGCCTATCTGACCTTCACAACCCAGTTATTGGGTAATACGATACCCCTTGGTAAGACTAGTTGTCGGATTTTCGGGATTCTGACGACCCTTAACGACTGTCAAAGATCCACAAATGCCAGCCAGGACCAACGGCTTAACGTGCTTTCCGAGGCACGGAGACGTCTTAAAGCGTAGATTAACCTGATCGATCTACCCATACGGCTGTTATTACTTAGCCACAAGCCCCTATTTGAGAAAAGCTCATGCTGTTGTAAACATATTGACCAATCCGCAAGGTGGTCTCTGGGCTGACTGCCCAGGTAGGCTAGCCAAACACGAGGCCCTATTTAATATAACTGACAATGCGACATATTTGTCAGAAAATTACAAAATGGACATTTATTCTCCACAGGTGCTGTTTAACAAGTAGAAAATGTATGAAAGAAACATCTAAAATGGTCGGATTGTCGCCTGTCACCTGTCGCCGAGCGGTTTTATTAAATACCTAGGCTCCAGATGGAAGTAAAGTCACTCTTGAAAGCCATTTCAGAAGATGACGAGTTGCAGACTTAGGTATCTGTGAGACCGCGTACTTGAATTTCAAGGAAACTTGGTTCAGAACATTACCCTTATATTTCATTCAAATGGAAACCAACCCTTTTCTTGTCTGCTTGACATAGGGAATAATACTAAGATGTACAAACAGATTTTTATATTTCAAAAAAGTTTATCTTAATAGACTTATGATGTTGTTTTATTATTACATGAATGACCTATTAACAGTATATATACTTATCAAGCAAACATGTTTATTATGTACACATAAACTACCCACATAGTATGCCCCTTTTACTATGACAGATAACTACCTAATTAAGTCTTCTATTAATTAAAAATCCATCGTTATATTTGTTTAAATAATTCATATTTTTTATCTGTTATTAGCATCTGAGCTACATCTCTTATCTCGCAGCCGCATTCCAAGAAGCATATGTGAACGAATACATTTTTATTTTATAGCCCACTTTATATTAATTTAATATTATTTATTACCTTGATGTCGAGTGAATTTTGTGTTTTTAGTGCCTATTAAGCATCAACATAAGTATTATTCCATTCTCTTAAGTTGTGAAATAAATTATTTTTAGTACGACTAGCTTTGTTGATTGTATCTCGGTCCATAGTAAACTCTGTGCTTGAGTGTAGTTGGGGCAAGCAAACATAACTTGTAGAGGTACTTGGTGGCGTTTAAAAAGCAGAACTATTTAAAAATGAATGTTGGAAATGAAATCAATACGTTTGAACGTTTGGTTGGCGAGGAACGGCGCGTTATGAGAACATAAATCTCTGACCTTACGCCGAGTATCTGAGTCCCCCCTGCTCCCCTCCCTTCTCCTCCCTGCTACCCCTACGATATAGTGGTGCACATCTGATGTTGTGAGAGATACCACTCAGCCCACTGAATTGAGTCTTATTCATTACGAGATAGTGTTGTGCAAGCCTTCCTGCGAGCGAGGGTAAGCATTCTACGATACAGTCTGTTTATTCACATCTACTAGATCAAACTAATTAGCTGCATCAGTTAACTGGAGTTATAATAGGAAAATGGTGTTTCTACATGACATAAGACTAGGTAACCTTTATTTAATTAAACCAACTAACTTTAAAATCTATACCTAGATCTCTAGTAGCAGAAACAATGTTTAATAGATAATCTGTAAGAAACCCCGAACACGACAGCAATCAATCTATATAGCGCCAAATATATCAAAATTCTAAAGAGAATAATTTTAAGTTTTGCTCAATAATTGGAAGTTGACCTTTACCCAGCTGTGGGACGGAAGAGGTTAAACAAAAAATATGGAAATACTAATGTACTTGAGTTCCACGTAACATAGCTTCTATGGGTATCATAAACATATTAAATGAAACAAATAAGTGTCCACAGTAGGTCAACACACATTTCGATCAAGGGATCGAACGGGTAACCCAAATCATACGCTCCACCCCTGAGCTATGTAGATCATGTCATACAATGCAAACAGCTGATCCAACAAGAACAGTCACAAAAATTCCGAAGTTGATACCTATTACTAATATGAAATCCATTAATTGATAAAAGTGTCGTAACCAATATATTCGGTTCCCATGAAGATGACATGTTTGTTTAATGGGTTTCAACGACCAACGTGGACATAATTTACTAATTTGAATAACGTCAACTTTCACCTCGTAAGTAACGTAACGTTGCATTTCAGTGAAAACAATTTTTCCGTATCTTATCTATCCAAATAAATCACACGCGGCTAAACTTGTTGTGTTACAACTATTAAAGTTGTTAAGCAATTTGACGTGTTATTGATTATCTAATAAGCTAAAATGATGGTTGTTTCGGACGTGAGCACACTAGGAAACGCTAGGAGGTTCGTCCGACAGATATGAGCAGACGGGCAGGTTATATTTTATCAGAAGTAACGGCATCTAACGTACGGCCAATTTCATAATGCCTCGACCGCCCCCGCACTCCCGCGCTGCCCCCCGCCGGCACCCGCTGCGAATGTGCCTCACTTATCAATTTGATATCTCGATGTGGAAACATAATGCGCCACAGATGAATCGATAGCGGGATATATGGAAACCAATATCAGATAACTTATAACACCACATTTAAAGCTGTGACATTGTTTTTCGTGAACTGCAAACTTAGCATTGCTAGAGACGTAAATTAATTACCGTTGACTACTTAGCCGTAAACAACCTGACTTAATCAAATCACAAATGTTTAATTAGCGATCAATGATGCATGTTAAAAATCGATCAACTCAATTTCACAGTTAATAGTGAGCATCTAATTAAAATCCCAGTCTATAAACCGTTGCGCACAAATAATAAACACATAGCTTATCCCTTGTAGATTATAATAACACACAACGGTAAAACAGACGACTCACTCTGTCAAATAAGTCATCAGTGCGTCAGTTAACTCAATTACACCGAGATCAACACACGGCTACCGTGCATGATTAACAAGCTCACTCCACAAACAACTTCAAACTCAATATCTATACCAATAACCCCTAAAATTGTTTAACTAACCAAACTCCCGGTAATCCTGCTTCATAAATCATTTAATAACACAAATGCACAGCCACACACTAAGCTATTCCTTCCGTTGTTGGAGTTATGATATCGATATGCAAACAAAAAGCAACTCTAAACATAAAGAATGAAGTCGCGATTTAGAGTAACTCACTATCATTTTAAGCTTTTTGAAAAGTGTCAGTGAAATTATCCGCTACTACAAAAGCAATATGTGTGATTTATATGTTAGAAACAAATCGAGCTCTATGCGGTCGTCCTAGAACTTACTTTGCATGTAACGTTAGACTTGCCCTATATTGTGATGGTTTATCCGTCGTCCGGAGCGGATGCCACGAACTGCTGTCAACCCTTGACATTCGGGATAAGTTTGACGGATCATGCACGAAAATGATTTAGGACATGTGTTTAATATTGTCAAACAAATATGTTAACTGCTCGTTCCATCTCCTATTTCTAAAAATATGACCAATAATGTTAATAGTGTTATGACAGCATAAAAATTAATATTTGTTAAAAAATTTGAATATATCATAAAATATCATATTTCATACACATTATACATATTATTTATATTAATATTAATAACAAAAACTCACTTCGTCCGCCATCGAAACATAATACTAGAAGATTTTGTAACTTTATCTCGCCCCGAACTAATAGAGCTTGTTAAAGCAATACCGTTGACAAAACCGTTGACCTTTCAATCAACGCTAAGCAAATATTAACATTTCAAAATATCAACTGTATACGAGAACCGGAAAGTGGCCATTAAAATGTAGACAGAGGCGGCTATAAAAATAAAATATTAATAATTAGCGGCGTGAGGTTAATAGTCCATTAGTAGCGTTTCGTGGTCGTCACTCAATAACTACATCGGGGGCCGTATACTGAAGTGTTAAAACCATCATCGTTTCAATGCAAGAAAGAGATGGAGCTACACAGGTTGAATATTGCCATACCTTTTTGGCAACGGACAATCAAATGATGGTTTTAACTCTTCACTATACAACCCCAGCGTTGCATCATCTACATGTCGCCAGATACCTTGCAGTTATGACTTATGTCAAATAGGCTTGATTTATAAATGAATTGCCTATAACAAAGGCTATTAACTATTCAACAGGAGAACTATAGAGTTCCTCTAACACAGGATGTGGAAGAGAATGAGGTAATGGTATGAATAGCTTACATTAAACATGACGATTAAAATATTCTTGGATTCAATTAAAAATATCTATAAAAGCTAAAAATGATGTGAGTGTCGACCCTAACACTCGAGCGCGATTATACAGCTTCCATCTCACATTCCGACTTCTATATAGGTACATAAACAACATAATGATAAATAATATGCATTAGGCAACCGTCTTTAACCACTTCATCATAGTATAAATAATTTAGACACCTGATGACATAATCCTATTGTGCCTGTCCATCAAACTAAAACCCAGGTTTCATAATTATGTTTGTGAAATACTTCCATATCCACAAAGACTGAACATAAATGATGGATCGAAAAATGACGAAACGCTCCACTGGACACTGTTTAAAAACTATAGCAAAAAGATTTTCGTAATCAACGAGGTGATCTACTTCCCTAGTCGCAATATTAAATCGTACAAAAACAAGATAATAATTAAACCACCGGTGCTTTCATTGGAGTATCGGACAGGTGCGCCTGCGCCGGCCGCCGTGCTCCGAGCTCCAACAAGACGACGACCACGCTCAGCGTTAAGGAAAAACTATACCGTCACGTTGAATGTAAAAACAAATTATCAAAGAAGAAATAAAAATCTATCGAGGAAGCGGTCACAGTTGAATGTATCCACAGATTATCCACAGCTCTATGAGTTGATTTCTTTCTTTATAATATCTTAGTAGAACGACGGAAACTAGCAGTCCTTGATTGTTTGATCAGTTTTCCAATAATTATTCCCTATAAAAACACCGGAAATGGAACGCTTAATCGATTCCGGACCGCGCCTCGTAGTGACGTGGCGTTTGATTACTGAAATTATATGGCGAGACGAATCGCTCCAACTTTGTTTTGTGTATTGTTGAACATGGCCTTCAATAGACGCGAAAAATAAAAACTAATACAACTATTGTTTTAGTCTTGTCATTATTATCGCCGGCTATGAGGAAGTTAATTGACGCTTTCAAGGTGAGCGGTTTCTACCTACATCTTGTTTGATGGTTACAGCAAACGAATTAGACTCACAATCGGTTGTTCTGTCTTCTGTCAATTCACATAGAGCTACCCTTGGTTCACGCTTATTAAAATCCAATATGATTTTAGCGTGGACCGATGGACTTCAGTATGTCGGCTCTCAAAGTAAAAGCTTCATACTTTGTACACAAATAGTATTAGACACGCCACGTATAGAGTGTACCCCGTGTTCACATTAAAGATTGATGTCAGACGAAAAGATGGGGCCACTCTGCAAAATTTATCTCACATCTCCACTCCACCAATGACAAGAAAACTGTTACGGTTTGCAACGGTCTGAGTGTAACATTAAAAATTCAAGTCGTCTTACCCACTTGTGTGAGGGATTGCCGCATATTCGCCTTTGGACAGCATTTATATTTCCTTTGGCTACGGTTATACTCAGCATTCCGTCAAAAGGGAATTTCGTATTTGAGATTTATTTTTGTAGTGGTGTGCGGTATCATTTATTTATGAAAAGGTTTTTGTATGCGTTATATATTATGTGGGACTACTAGGACTTCAGTTTGTTCATAGAGATAGGACAATGCGTTTGATGTTGCTCCTCGCGTCAAGTGTCGAGCGCTCAGGTGTGACAAGCTGGTGTCACGTCATTTCTGATATTGCTCCTTTTTCACATTTGTTGCCAACACTTAAATTAGCTACAGTGATTACCTACATCTATAGATGTGTCTTCTTAAGAATCTTGTTTTAGCAGACACAGCCGCGGACATTAAAATTCTACGTTTGATTCTTAACCATTCGGTGAGGCCAAAGTAATTGAATTTTTCTGTTAGAAAAATCTCAGATACAGCAGGGATTGGAATTGCGGACGCTAAAGGGCAATTGGCTCGCCCTCTATCACTTGGGACCTGATACCCTCATCGTCGACAGTGCGTGTTAAACAAGTCTGCTTGCCCTTAGGAATTCACATACATTCGATTATATTTAAATATATAATTTTAGTTAAAACATTACTTATACAACTAAAAAACAAAAAACCCCTAACGTTACTTCATTGGTTGAAATAAACGATGTGACATTGTGACCTTTATATTACGAATATAATGGTGACGACGAACCCGATATTTCCGTTTGACATTGTGCTTGTTTATTATTCGTTAAGTACAATCGATTACAACGTGCTTATGAAGTCATTTGATACGACACCGTGCCGAATAATAAATGTGAGAACTTCATACGCGAGTGATTGTACTTACTTATAAATTCTCATAAGACAAAAAAATATTCTTTTAATGCTACGATAATACAAGGAAACAGGTTGACAAATTCCACTTCATAAATAACAACGTTCCAATAAGATGTTACGAGTCACCCAAAAAATGGTGGGCACAAACAATTTATCATAATGTGAACTTGTAACAACATTGTGACAGTTTTTGTCGGGAGTGTACAATGAGTGTACAAGGTGTCGCTGCTACCACAATGTCCGGTGGCACTGCGCAGCGTCACGAGCCACTGCACACCACCTCACAATACACGATTGGATTCAGGTGCTTTATCTTATTTTAGAATAAAGAAATCAACTGACAGAACAGATTACTCATACCGGCGGCATTTCTTAGTGGATCCGATTGTAAAGATGAAATTCGAGTGATGAAATGACCTCATTTATGTTATGAATAGAAAATAATGAGAGCGTTATATTATGCAAATGATTGTTATATGCAAACAGCAGCGATACAATTCTATGTATAAGTATGTAGATTTACGTATAATTACATATCAAACACTTTACATTTCAGGTACAGTCAGTTACAAACGTTTAAACATGGAGAGGTAAAGTTGTAAGCTATTAGTCTGAGCCAATGATTAGGTCTGAGCGGAACAAATTTGGAATGAAATACGAGATAAATAACTATTTAGTGACGGATCTACGTAGTACGGGAGGTGTGCGCACGCGCTGGTACTGACAGATCGGAGAGCGAGTGGCCGCACATGCGCCGGGTGACGGCTTCCGTTTCATAAAGTTTAATGGCGCGGTTGACCCAGCTTTGTTTGTTTTACACGACTCCACAACTGCACCATTCATAGCCGTTCTGGTAAACTATTAATTGCTTGTGAAGCGTCAACATGTGAAGCTAAACAAAACCCTCACACGTCATAAATGTGCATACTTTGACATTTTCTACAGCTGTATTACAATCTACATAGAAGATAAGGGCATAGAAAGGTCTCCAGTCTTTACTAGGCCCCGCGCCGTCGCACGCGCCTGCTACTTACACATGTGAGCGTTTGGCCTCACTCTTTACCAGATATTAATATTTATGAACATTATTATGAAATCGGAGTTTCATTAGTCACTCCGATTTTTTTAAAATTAACCTAGTAACCAATTCATTAGTATTTAAATATGAATTTAAATACATATTTTCGTTATTCATTAAAAATAAAAATAACATCTATGACATAATGAAGTCATGTTATTGCCATGTTTCCTTAATTAACAGAAAATCCTAATACACTGGCGTTCACAAATTTCAGGGTGACTTAATCAGAGGATCACATCTCTTAATATACGGGCCGCCGACGAGTGAGATCTGACACGAAATTCCCTAAAAATAATATTTAAAATGGTAATGGGCCCTCGGCTTCATAAATTGGTGCGCCATATGTCCCGTGCGTTGCACCTACAGTGAACATAAATATGTCAAGTATTGAGAAGCTGCTGTATTATAACGCGATTGGAGGTTCTTGATATTTGATGAGCCATGCTACTATTAATGAACATTGTTGTTATGTTATTTACATTTGGGTTTTTTCTTATGTAAAGTCCATGCACAACTATTCTTAGAATGAATACCAACATGTGTTCATCTGATTCTTCTTATTAAAATGAATCATTGAGTCTCCTTCTTATGAAAATCTAATAAATAACTAATAATGTATACCAACTACAGGTATGTGCATGTTTTACCTAAACGATTTCCATAAGTTTTTATTTTTTTAATGCATAAAATGTATCAAGATTGCACGTCAGTAGTACAAGTCAGTGCACTGAGGTGCAGACACAGTGGCACGAGTCAAATAGATTTTTTGACACCAACAATTTTGCGTTTCCGGGGCTTTGTTTGTGGAGAGACACAAATAGTGCGCACTAAATAATAGACATTTGGCCCCTGCCTGCAGCCATAACTGCACGTGAAATATTTCTATAGATATTGGTACGTTTGTGTGTGTAAAAGGATCTGTCGGAGAGTTTTTTGAGAAATAAGTTATCATCTCAGCCCACGGCTTGTATTTAGGCTTTACGCCTTCTACTTTCAGTCTACCCCAGATTATTGAGCTAGCTTGCTATATTTTGTATGAATTGGTCCGTTTAGTTTTTGGTTTTATGGGTTCAATTAACAATGATCAAGTAAGGGCGTAATTATCAAGCATGGTTCTTCTAAATGAGAACAATAGGAACGAAACTAATAACATTTTTCGACTCGAATAATATGACATCAACATTTATATCTCTTAATTTAGTTACTGAGCTGGATCAGATTCTCATAGCTAACACCTGCAAAGTTCAGCAAAGCAAAGGTCGGCCGCGATGAATCTGCGCACGCGCGCCTTCTTGTATTCGACACCAGATGTCGCAGTAAGGCCGTGCGATCTGTTACAGCGTAAACCTTCACACATTATAGATAAATAATATTGTTATTACTTGTTCACACCCTCTTCTACTAGAGCAATTTATAATCCCAAAAATATTTTGACTATCGAGCCCACATGCGCGAACTTCAAAAATAGACGACACTCTCACCGTAAGCTTATAAATATAAAATATAGGTAAGTGAAATATTGCTTCCAAAAATAGAACCGCACAGGTGACAAAAAAAATCCATCTGAATCTACGATAGTCTTTGATATAGATTTTATTTTATTATTTGCACGTGCCACGCAATCAACATAGAGGTAGTTTACAAGAACAGTAAATATAGATCCAATTAAACCACCGCTGTTTACTTTACTCGCATTGACCAACTTTTATGAAAAACGCGGTAACGAGAGGAAAACAATAAATTTTGAAGCTTCTATAATACACTCGTGGGGGACCTTAGCTAGTTTTTGGTCAACAATAAGTAATCTTAAAATCCGTCTAAGGACTCTTGTAGGAAAGACCCCAAACTATGACCAAAGAAAACAATAAATCGTAATGACGGCGCGCCCCCAGGGCACCCTCGGATGCTCGCTATTTTGGACTATAAATAAATGTGTAGATGGATTGATAAATATAAATATTAGGGGCGAAACGAAGAAAAACAATGTTTATGAAACTGGTGTCGTTCGCTTCATAACTGTGAGTTACGACTTCCGACGGCTGCTGGCATATGGGTCCGCAATTTTTTGTATCGCAACTTATCTTAATCTAAAAATAGATAATTAAATAATATTAGGACTACCTGATCTTTGATTTAATAAGACATTAATTTAGTCTAATCGCACGATCCGTTTAAGTTGACAACAGGAACTGAATAACAAACTTTCCTCGATCTGTGCACCATTGCCAACATCCTTTCACATTTTATAAGATGTTCCTAAGTATTTGTATCAAAGTACAGGTAGATGTTGCTTATTAACTCAATTGGATCCTAAAGTCACGTCGTACAACACCTAAAGAGCCATAGAATCCTATTCTTATCCCCCAGAAACTATTTTCCTAAACCTATACAAATAGACACTGAAATGAAACGTTAGGTGTCAAACAAATTCCATGGCATAGCAAATAAATTCTGTTGCCATAATAAGATTAACAGAGTTGAGCATGCGTGTACCGCTCGGTTGACGGGACGTTAGTCACGGTGGCTATACTTAGCCGATTGCATTGTCTTCTGAAATATCTATTAACGATTATTGACAAGGCATCGGCACGCGAATTCTCCCTGTGGTAGGTGCGACGAACTGCTATAAATATATTTTATGTGCGATGCAGCGACGCCCGATGCAGGTATGTGACGGATAGTTGCACGACACCCGCGATCTGCACGACCAGCTTATTTGTGTAACTTAATCGATGCTACAACGTTTACTGACGTTGAAGATGAACGGGAGTGAAGACATTGATGGGATGAAGGAACATTGTTATGATACATCATCGTTAGTTTACCAGCACATCGTGGTAGAAGTCAATATAATTCAAATGACGTGTAATTACTATAAATATATACCCAGAATAGACGACATCAATTTATTTTATGTCAAACATTTCCGCAGACTAAAACCAAAACATACATATCAACATAACCTGAACAATCTATAATTATATTCCGTTAACAAATTAATGAAATTCGCGTCAAAATTGCAAATTGTGAATTCAAATTGATACAATTCGACAATTGATTACAATATGCACACAAAGCAGTATCGTCCACAAACACAGGCGAGCAGTCAGTGAGCCGACATCGATTCATATCCAACGAGAGCTTTTCATTTTGTATGTTAAATTAAATTTCCATGAAACAAGATTGAATTTTTCGCAATCAACGAGTGCGAAGCTTGCTCCAAACGAATTTGTGTGTTTATGGATACCTACATAGATTTATTTATAGTGTTAAATACATTAATTGAAGCGGAAGAGTTATATGTCGTATTTACTGGTTTATTTGGTTCGGTCGAAAATCAAAATTAATATGGGTTATAACATGAAAAGTATCAATAAACGTCAAACCGCGAGTGTGGATCAAGCGCGCGGCGTCGACCGCAGCACCGGCAGCGCGGCGGTGAGCTAGCATCGGCTTAGCTAATTTACAATTTAATTATCAGTCGGGATGATGCATCGTTAGCGCGCGCCAAACCGAGTTTATGCGACTAATCAATTGTTTGACGCGACCACTGCAATCACGCGCCGGCCGCCCGCCCTCCGCCGCCCGCCCGCCCCACGCCGCTAGTTACGCGCCGGCACCGCTACGCTCATAATGTAAAACATGAATATCGCACATAGCCCTTCACTTCTCGCAACCATCATGCATAAGTCACGCGTTCGTGCCGCTTAACATTAATCGAATGTTTCAATAATTATTTTATTGCGTTAGCTATAATGAATCTCCGTCGACACCTCATAAAATAAGTATCGATAGACGCTTCAGCAATCCAATCGAGAGAACAATGCGGCGGCGTGTCGCGCCCGCGTTGATTAAATATAGCTCAGAATCCATCAAGCGAACGGCGCGATCGAACCGTTGCTATGGATTTATGCGCTAAATATTCGACAGGTGCCAAGTGTGTCGATCGTAGAGTTCGATCGCCGATGACTAACTACGCCCTAAATTTTATTTCAAATGTCAAATAATTTGAGCACCTGCCCTGCGCCCAGACCGGCCTAGCGCTCGCGACGCCCGCGCCGACACACCACTTATAACCGCGCATCAATCACCACGCACCTCTGTCTAATCAAGAAAATAAAGGTACCTCAAACCTGTGAAAACAATCATCTTTGTGCAATACTACTTAACATATACGCGCGGTCAGTAAATAATGATTTCGCTACTGTTATCCGATAACGGTAAACAATTGCAAATATACGTCATTAGAAAGTCACGCGGAGTTTTCATTAATTTATTAAGGACGGTTAAAATTAACCGCTCACGAATGAGAATCGTGCGACACAATCGTAATGTGAACGTTCACAATTCGCTAATCCCGCGTCGCTACCGTTACATAAGACAGCTGAGTTGAATATAAATGTAAAACACAATAAATTTCATGCCCCGTAGGAAATGAATATTCATCACGAAATCGCCATGCATATTCTCTTTTGCTACAGAATTTCATGTTCCGTAGAGTCGCGGGCGGAACAATGTCAAAGTAAACCTTACCCGGCTCACCATCAGTTAGTATTCGCATGCAGGCAGGCGCGCGGTACGGTCGGGGTCGGCGGTTCAGCGAACGAGCTCTCGTAAATTTCAACATATAGTAAAGTGATTTACGAATAATTGTTGTGTTGGCGTATAACTAGAGAAATCTTTCCGCTGTTTGCTGCTGCTTAATTTATATATGAGGCTTAGGTAATTCGCGAGCCGCGAGTAATTGGTGTAGAGAACAATAGCTTTTGTCATACCCTTATCTCGTGCGCCACGTTTGTCTCTTCAAAATGCCCTCGTAAGCACAATAACGTTCACATCAACCTTATCTAAATTGTCTACATATTTCTACTTCTTGGACTTATATGTATTGTTCCTGAAAGCTTCAAAATTAGTCGGAGTGAAAAAGAAACGATTTTACCAACATTTTGTTTCCGTTTAGTTTTACTTTCGTTTTTAATGGAAAGGGGTTGGTTGTCAGATGGGTAGGCACATGATAATGACAAAAGTGTAACGCAATTGGTTTGGGGGCGCAAGAGTCGAGTAGGTAATAAGAACGAGACATTAGCGTAACACTTAATCGAAACATGTGTTTATCGTAACATGCGAATCGGCCTAAGGCGAATTAGTTCTCGCACAATGCAATTTGAATGCACATTACACAACGGACGAGGTACGAACGCTTTTTATTGCGGCATCGTGAGATCTTATCTTCGAACTGCCACTTCCAGCAGGCAAATTTCAGATTCCCGGTGAGTCGTCGCCGGTTTTGCACTCTACTGCGTTTAGCCCAAAGCAAGTTACCGCTTAACGTAACGCGCCACACACTGGTGTGGGTGTGAACACGTACGCACGCACCCTACCCTACATGTTTAAAGAATTCAACATAAAATCAGCAATAAAATTGAAAACATTTTGTTACCTTTTAAATAAGTTTCGTGATGTCGACCGTTGTGCCGCGCGACTTTGATCCTTCTACGTACACACAATGTGTACAATTTCGTATGGAGCCCTTAACTCTGAAATCATTTCTCGATCGATAAGAAGCGTTAATTTTACGAGCCAGTGATAATTTGCTAACTTCCGACAGAACATCGCCCTAGTTGAATCGTTCCGAGCACTTGCCGCATAAAATTACAAATTCGAAGTAAGTAACATAATTAAGCAGGCTCATTGAGAACATGCGTGCCTTGTTACTGTATCTATTTCTTGACTTATTTAAAATTAGTACAATAAGGTGTTGGTCCACATGCCCACGTCGTCGTATGACCGCGGGGAACAAAAACAATTTGCAGCTGTTACATTACATTAATTAAATTAACGATATTTTTGCTGCGTTGAATTAAATTCCTTGTTCATCTGAAAATTATTGAGTATCAGCTGTTAATCTGCACTAGATGTAGCAGATGACTAAGGCTAATAGGATGATAGGTAAGTAGATACCTACTTGTAACTGATCTCTTATCAGACCATTACAATTTGTTCCCTTTCAAAAGAAATTCCTGTCCACTATTGTTCTTTAACGAAAGCTATTTTTATATTAATTACATTTAACTATGAGCGGTTGCGTATTCCTCGTAAAGAATCGAGCCCGATGATTACTGTAAAATTAATTACATTGCATTAAACGACAGTCGGTCACATGAAAACATTCATTACGCCCGGCAATGGATCAACAGAGATACAACAACAACATGTATTATCTAATCGCATCTATTTAAGCCTACTTTGTATAATTATCCCTATTTTGTTTTGCATGCTAAAATTATTCGCTTTTAAAAGGACTTTCAACATGCAAACGGCTCTAAAATTTTAATGAGTAGTGAGCTCGTAGCATTGGAAACTTTGTACCTAAACATTATGACTAATTCAAAATTGATGTCAGTCGAATTCAACCTTCGCTTGTTCAGGGCAGTTACTATAATTATGATTCACTTATTCATTCTTATTTATTATTTTATGTAACCTGAATACAATATCAAATTCATGCATGACGTAACAGAAAAACAAAATTTTATTAAATAAAACAATACTACATTAAACCGGATTATTTGTATGGAGCAATAAAAATAATATGCATAATTACTTCTTGGAAAGATTACAAGTACTCGGTTAATTAATAGCTTGCCAAACTGAGAGCATGCTCCCGCGCCGGCCCGGGCTGGGCTCAGCGGGTCCAACAATGGATAATTATTTTCACCGCAATGCTTTTTATTAATTACACTCCTCAATGACGCCTTTGTATTGTAATTTGACAAATTCACAGGTTTCACATGAAAGTAGGTAGGTAGCTAGCCAACCACAGAATAGACAGACAAATTAATTCCAACAAGAAAGTTACATTATTTTTATGTTCCATAGGTGTGCAGACCTACTTCGTTTTATATGCCCCTAATGAATGACCACAGCTTTGCTTAGTAGTAAATAACAGATTTAAGTACCTGCGCTCGTAGATAGTGTTTATCAAATCAAAATTTGTTACGTGCCATGTAATTTGTTCGTCATGGTGGATGCCCATAGACACTGAGATTCATTAACGTATTCACTTGTTACTTAGCCACCTATACACAGTCTAGTTAAAGCTTGCCAACTTTACTGAGAAACTATTTCAGTGCAATTAATATACTCATTACATGTTGGATGTTACGAGAAATCTAATTAGAATGAAAACTTCCTGTTGGGATAGGAATGGCGATAGCTTTGATGTGTCCAATATTGGACTTGCTCATGATTGTGGTGTCTTGTGTGCGATCTGGTTTGTAGATATCTAGCAAATTAAATCATGCACAGTCGGTGAGAATTTGTTGTAATGGTATCTGTATAATGTTGAGGAAAACATCGCCTGGAAATATTGGCACAATAACATTAGGTTAGTAGATACATCGGGTGCCAACCATTCACCATATTGATTGATACATAGGCAACTCTGCTTGACCCACAAACTGGTGCAAACGGAAAACGTTACAATAAAATTCCTACCCGACACTAATAAGACTCATTGTATAAATCATCAAACGTAACAGAAAATTTAAAAGTTCCCGCAATAGTTTTACAAACAATCTGTGATTTATAGGTGGCGAAATTAGGACGCTCACACGCTGACTAATGTATTAGAAGCGAACAAGCACACAGCAATCCAATAAACACGCTTCTTAATTCCAGCGTGTGGCACACCGGTGGCGGGGACACGGGTGGCGACCAGCCGCGGGGCTGATTGGCCCCAAGCCAACAAGGTGAATGCCACGAGCCACGCATCGGGTCGAGCAACCCACTTTACCCAACACACGGAAATATATCCTGCCCTCGATACCATAATGTCCGCTTATCTAGTTATACCGCGCCACTCGCATCTTAGCGCTGTTGTCCGCAGAAACACTTGCTACAGGGGGTTTTAGCGCTGTTCGAGTATTTTCACACAGCACGATAACGTTACGATATCGATACCGACGAAATATGGGAAAACATGGCGCGGTTTACAACAACTAGAGTAACTAGATGTCTCTACCTAAATATCGTGGAAATTATCTCAAACATTTGCTTGCCTTGACTATTCTATTTCGGTTTGCCTACCATAAATTCAATTTCTGATTCAAATGCAGAAATAATCTTGCAATGGCTTATACAATTAGAATTTAGTTCTTGCTAGATATATTGGTAGGTAATGGTTATTTCGATTTGGGAAGTGCGACATTGTTTACGAAATGGTGCTCATCCTACTTACAGCGTTGTTACGTGTTTCGATCGTCCATTTGGCAATGACATTGACGAAATAAATAGCGTTTGATTTTATTTCGGCGGCGTTTATTTGTACAAACTTGCAATCGTCGTGTTCACAGTTTTACACGTCCGCTTTTACAGTTCGCAGATTCTTTGTAATGAATGATTATCACGTCATTTGTCTATATTCATGTATGTTTATATCCTGTCAGAGCTGAAAAAAGATTCAGATCATCAATAAACCATGTAGCATTGGAAAAACATATTAATATGACTGTGATACATTTTTGTTTCATGAATTACCTACATGTTTCAGAGCTCGGCTTTTTCTAAGTAAATAAACGTTCTCTATGTCTAGGTATATACCAACCAGTTGGAAAATGTACAATTACAAGAATTCTCACTGAACATAGGTATTTTCCAGTGCTGTTTCAGTAAACCAGACAAACCATACAATATATGACAATTTACATTCGTAAATCTTCATATATTGTCTAGTTTGGGGTTTTTACGGAAAAATATGTACAGTTTGAATTTTTGCAAAAGCTAAGCTTGCATACTAGATAACTTTAAAACATAGAAACTAATAGAAAGATTATTAGATTAGTCCTAAACTTAGTAAGATAACCATCCAAGATTGCAATTTGGCACACACAATACATGAGCCAGTGCGTACCGCGGTTCATTTTGGAAGTTTGCCGGCAACTGTGCAATTCCTGAGTAACCGGATCAACGCGATCACACGTTGGCACTGAATTTTAGAGTTCATTGTACTACTACGTAACGTTTTCTAGGGTAAATTTATTTTTATGTTGTATCGCGGAAATTATTATATTAAAATATAGAAGATTTTTTCTTGTTTTGCAACATATTTAACTTTTCATTGATGTCCTTTTAAAAGGTCAGATGCATAGGTAGTTGCAATTATTTCACGAAAATGGGTGTAATTTACTATATCAATTTGCTATTGTATAATGTTGTTAATAGAATAATAAAGTCTTAGTTGTAACTCATCCGAACGTGGCCTGAAAAATGTCATACGCTGAATCAGCGCATTTATTTCGTCGTAGCTATACTGAAAAGACAGAATGATAGGTACACGCAAATCTGAATAGAATCTATTACGAAACTATAGGATTATGAACATATGGATAGTGTTTCATGTGGGATGTTTATTGGAAAGTAATTGGAAATATGACGTGTAGCTACCAATGCTATCTTAAACGGCATGAATCTCATACTAAAAAGAAAGGTCTTTGTATGACATAATGCAGAATGGACCATGCTTCTTATGTGTATGAATATAAGAATGCATTTGCCAAAATCAAGTAGTAGTATGTTGTAAGTTAATATAATAAAAATAAAATTATATTTATAAAATTACTGTTTTTTTATTTCAGTCTTTGAAGCAGCGCTTAAATATTTAGATATCTATCCAAACACTTGTTTTAAACAAGTAAATGAACAAGTTGCTAATGCTACCTCTGTGATAACAAACGTCATGTCCGCATATTCAATTATTCGTGTAGGTATTGCAGCTGAAATGCAAATTGATATAATGCAGGAAACGTCTGAGTGGGCCTCATAGCGGGAGCCTATACCGCATGAGTAGCATAAGTTCGTTTACATACGACAGTCAGACGTATTTGCATCCCAAATGTTCGGGCGGACCGCTCGTTCGCTCGACTTATCTCTGTACCAGGCAAAATATTACAGTTTGTGCATCGCCACTCGCAATGTGCATAACTGAATGTCAATACAGGAATAAAAAAGGCCACCAGAGGCGTTCCCTCGCATTCGAGGCGGATATGCTGTAAACCAATGGGCGAGCAGAGCTCAGCATATTCATAACGATATTACCGCCGTCGGAGCCGCGGCGTCATCATAATTCATACATAATAACCCTTCCGACGACGCAGCGCCGCGCCGCGCCGCCCTGCGTCTCGTTCACGCGAACGCGCGCCTCCGAAGACGAACAGAGACGCTCGATGCTCCAAATATCATAATTCATAATTTTATTTTTTACGACCGACGTCTTCCACATATACATACGTATCTACGTGTAGTTGAGTTTTCCGTTTCACTCTCTCGCAGCACGGGAATCGCCCACACGTGAAATGAAAACAATGTTTACAGGGTTTAATTTTAATCTGAAATGTGAAATTGAAAGATATAGTTACTCGGAATACAAGAAACAGAACATCTTGGGCATGTACAGACGATGACAGCTATTTGTAATTGGAATATGACGAGACGCGTGCGCGTGCGCTCGGCGCGTCTCATTCGTCAGTTTATAAATAGAGCTCGGCGTCTGCGCCGTGACGACTCGCGCCATTAATTTATATGAAATAAATGTCGGCAGACGGAAAAATAAGTTCGATCGGGAACGGCCTTCTCCACGATAATATTTATGTTTTACGAAGTGGCAGACGGACCCGAACCGTGTTGATGTACACGTGTCAGAACTGTATGTATGGAGGTATAACAGGTATTAATGCTAGATTCATACCGACTCCCACTTGCAACTGTAAATAAATAAACTGTTCGGCTCCTTTCATTTCTAACGTATGAACAAACAGTAAACTGATTTATTGTAATTTACATACGAATGTGCAGATGTTTGGTCATAAATATAGGTAAAGTAAATACTTGCGGAACCCTAACGCATTCTAATCTATCCGTATGTTTTGTTAAAATTTCTTACATTTTGTAATGGAAGTCACCCAAATCTTGTATACGGCCCATCGGCTGACACGTTGACACTCAGAATGAAAACGCAAAGCTATAATAACCCGCTTCGAGGCTGTTTCTTTCCTCATTACTACTTTATAAACATCACCAAATCCTCTTTCACAGTTCTTTTGAAATTCAATAAACAACCGAAAATACTGATTTCCGACGATAATAATGTTCGCAAAGTACGCAAAGACAAGATGAGACATAAATTCGTTAGCACGTGTGTAATCGTCACGAACATACGACAATAATTTACGTTCGTAAATTTTAAAGTTGACATCAGAAAGAACATCTTATAAAGCGATAATTCAAGCACATTCTAATGAGTCATGCTCTTATTCAGCGCTATGGAGTAAACCACGGATAGTGTGCATATTTCACTGTTTATTTTGCTTCAGCAAGTGCCTAGAGGCGCCTTACATATTTTTGCGTACAATCACAAATTCGTGAGGTAGCGGTAGATAATTACAAGAATTTGAAAAGTGCGTCCCTATTTGCGTATGTTCGGATAAAACGTAAGAAATTTATGAAAAAATTATAAGAGTTTCACCAACCTGCAATTGGCCCGCGTTGTAGATTATTTCCCTGTCCTTCTCATAGAGAGGAGCCCTGTGTTCCAGCAGTGGGAACGTTGTAGTTTGATTATCCAGCCTGCAGACCACAAAAGCACGTTTCACAAAGTGGATATTGGGATGATTGTTGACGAATAAAACTTTTTTACGTAAAAATTTCATACACCTACTTCATACGTTAAACTTATTTAGTATCTGGATTCCAGCACATAAAGTCAATAACCCTCAAAAACTCCCACTCGCAATAATATTTTCACATTTTTCTTTTGAACTATTAATTTTGTGCCCGTCAATTTGTGTCCACAAGTTTTGTTTACTACAGAAACTTCCTAAATACCTGTTAAAAAAAAAAAAAAAGATATAATGAAATAGGCGAAACGTACAATAAGTTTTCATCACCGGACTAATGGACGCTCACTTCAGCCACACAAGATGAACTAATAAATGTCAAATATTTTCACTACCACGCAATTTAATTCACAAAACCCTACTTATAGAAAATAGATTTTTTTTGTTATTACCTACTAATTAGTTAAGCAATGTGTCATGCCCTTAATCACGATGTGGACCAATATTTCGTGGATTAGGTAGGTACCACGTATTAAAGAAAATATCTTCCATTAAAAAACTGAACACCGGCAAATCACTTTCAAAGAATTTCAATTCGTTAAAGCTACTCCACGAAGATATAAATTCGACAAATTAATTTCACTCACTAACGAATTCAAAGACTAATCTATACAAAAGATAACAGATATTAACCTAATGGATTCCTGAGTTACTCCAACTGAACTCGTATTTAAAATCTACAGATATTTAAACACATCGCCCTCGCGCGCAGCTCGCCATAAATAAAATAAATACAAATATTCTCACGTAAACGAGTACTTCGAAAGCGTTCATTTACATTTGTGAATGTAATAAATGGGGCATCTTCTCCTAAATACAAAAGTAAACTGACGAAAATAGTCTATTTTTGAAATAGCGTCTGCCTATGATTAGAAACTGTCTACCAAGAAATATATGGCGAATCCGCGTTCCTCACATATTTATGTAAAGTAATAATAGGCAGGACTGTAAAATGTATGTAGTAGTCTCGTAAAATATGTGTGTGATAAACGGTTTTGTTTTGACTTGACTTTATTAGTTATTGTCGAACGAGTTCCGTCGAGCACGCCATTGTAATTTGTATAAATCTTTATATACATATTGTATTGTATAAGTATGGCAGAAGGGTTGGCACACCTGCATATTCATTCTCATACTTGCCCACAGATTTACGACCAGGTATTGGACTAACAAATAAGATCTTCCAAAAAGTGCCTCCAAAAAATATAATAAGAGCATCACAAAAAGCTCAGCAAGACATGTCAAAGTCAGCGGCGCCGGCGCACCATTGGTCGGGGGAACAAAGAAATATTACCGAGCGTTTATTTATTCTCCTCCACGCCATATTTGCTATTAAAGTATTTTGTTTAGTAAATTTTTGGTCCCGAGAAGTTCCTTTAATAAACTTTATTCTCCTAAAGCATGTCTGGGATAGAAATCATAAAGTCTTCATAATAAAATAACCCCAAAGGGCCATGTCGAGGGAACTCTACACAAATATCATGATACTAATTATACGTTAGTTTATTTAGATTATACTTATCTAGTTTATAACATATTTTAGTGCACCATAAACAAACATAGCAAGATTTTACAGCTCCTGACGGTCTCGGCTCACATTCGAGGCATTGTGCCTCTTATAATTTTTATTAGGGGCAATCCGTCCGTCTTGATTTACTTCTTCCCGAACTGACGGATCTTTCATTTAATTTACGGTTCTACCCCAGTCTTCCAAACGTAATAAAATGTTACAAAAACAAGCAAAAATTACGTCGTCCCATTGGGTGTTGTAGACTTTTTATTTATTAAATAAACAAGAAGAGAGACCTGCATTAAATTATTATTCAACTTTAGTGGGCGATATCGTTATGAAAAGTATGTGATGTTAGTTTAATAATAAAAGATTTATTTTCAAGGTTCTAATTTGGTAGGTATTTAGTAAACTTTTTAATTTGGTAGGTATTTAGTAAACTATTAAAACTTTTCAAAATTTAAAAAGCCCAGTCACAGACTGTTGCTGAAATGAAAGAAAATATGTCTGAATTTTGTAGGTACCCACAAATTTTTCAGCTCGTTGAAATCCATGAAATGCTTTAAAAATGTATGATTTATGTATTATACAATCGTAACAAAAATTTATTGTTTGTATTTTTGGTACAAATGGTCGCCGGAGCAACCCACTCCCATCGGCATGTATCCGACAAGCATTTGGCAACGATTCAGAGATTGTTATTATAATAATGACTCTTCTACTCATAACACTACCTATTGCCTCGGGAAATGTCTTCGTATCCTCAATAAGCCATAACTCGACAATACATTAAAGTCACACTAAATTGGATTTCAAATGAATTCTTTGATTCATAAGATGCTACATCGGTGTAACGAAATATATTTCGCAATAAAGGGTAAATAAAGCAAGAGCTTATGCGTAAAAAAGCAAAATATCTCAAAAGATTCCCATGAAGTTGGTTGAATTAAATAAAAAACTGCATTAAGAAATTTTAATTATTCGTAGCTACATCATGAGCGAGCCAACACTAACATGTTCGGTGTGTGTCTCATTTGCAAGTAACAGGATGCGTATTATAGACCCACGAAGGCAATAAGATAAAAAGACGCTCAATAAGGCGCGATCAGAGGCAAAAATGAAATAAATTGCCGGTGAATAAGAGTGCTGTGTGCAATTGAGGCGAACACGCTTGCTCATTAGACGGGCACGGCGACGCTACCGCCCGCCGCCGACCTGCGCCCGCGCCCGCCCGCCGCACACCACCCACCCCATCGCCCATCGCTAGCGTCATAAACTCAATCATATAATCTGCATATTATACAAATACCATCCTTCTACTCTCCTTAAAACGAAAACAAAAGTATTCAAAATTCTGAGAACGTTTAGCATATGAAGCTGGCCAAAAGTGGTGACAATGACTTCACTTGCAGCCCTTTTGCCGAAATTCTGTAAAATCGCCGATCATTAGCATAACAAAGACGGTGATTTAGAATGACAGAGCGTTTGGGTCCGCACACGACGTCACTTTCACTTATTTCGAGATTTAACGCAAAAAAATGTTTCCTACTATTATTATAAAGTATTTAACTGGTGTGTACATCGATATGGAAATTGTTTAAAACCGCAGGCTCCCGGGAACAATGTAACGACAGCACAACCGCTGGAGCGTGTCGGACGACACAAAAAATTATTTCACTCGGATATGGAATCGAAACGCCAAGAATAATGAAAGGTATGTCTCGGTTTGCATAATGCGGCAAATTAAATAAATTTTTGGTTCTGCTAAACGACTGAAAAACAAGTCGATGGAGTTGCTACTACTCACATTCTGTAACTTGCTACACATATTTTTTGAGTGAAAATATCTTGTTGGCATAATATTTACATAGTAAACCTGTGCGTGCTTTTAAGAATACAAAAATATATTGAAAACTATACGACAAGGAATGTTAATTACAAGTTTGGATCTGTGTGGTAATACGAAATTGGTGTGAAGTCGAGCGCGACTCTACACATGTCTCTATGAGCTGGTAAGCACGATGTGGTAACGAGGGTGGAAGGCGCACTGAGTCTACGTCACACATCTCCACGCACCATTTGGATGCACTCGGGCGCGTCCCGGTGCATCCCGCGAGGGGGAGTGCTCTCTTACAGGAATAGTATAATATCATATCAAATGTCTAAGAACGCGTGCCGTGACTACCATGTCACTCACGCACACCGACTGCCACCGACACGACACCCCGGCTACAAACTAGACCACTTGTTTTACGTGTTATGTTTTTACAGTTGATCTCGCAAGGATTGAAGTTCAAACTTCCAGTAAAAAACATAAAGTCAAGTCGTGTACCTGACTCTACATCAAATATTTAAATAGCTGGAGCTGATATTGTGTAGGTATGTTTCCGCAGAATTTAAAATAATAAAAACGTCCTTCCAAAGTGTTAAAATTTTATTAACATTTTCAACAATAGCCAAAAAATGCTTATGACCATCGGTCCTACCATAAATTTTGTAAACGCATCATTTTTTTGGGTCTAATTTTGAATAAATTCAAGTTTTTTGTGCTCATGACTAATTGGTTGGCTGCTACAGCAAGTATCGACGGGGTGCACGACACAATTGTTTCCTCGGGTATTGCAAATATAATAATAAAAGTTTATTACCCCGTTTCTGAAAGGGTTTGTCTCAAGCTGCACTGAAAGGGTAGCTGTAAAACCTCAGTTCGTGCCATCATAAGTCAAAACGGGACGATTGTTCGGTTGCATATCGCCATAAATCAGTTTTAGAAAATATTCAGTGAATGGCAGTCGTCGTTACTCAATACAAGATCATTATACAAATATAGATTTTTGGCATTTGTGCACACTCCGCGGTGGGAGGTATACACGCTTTGCAAAAATGTTAACTGTGTAAACGTTTCTGCGAAAAGAAAGCTGTTGTTCACTGGGAATATTTGTTTTACCACCTGGTACGGCCTGTGTGAGGACAGAATTGACATATCTATATTTAATAAGGTAGCGGTAGATGGTTTCGGACAGAATAATCTATTATAATAGAGTCAAGTGAAGTAAAATCTTTACTAAGCAATAGGCACTACTTCTGACTTTAAAATCTGTACAATTAAGTATACCTAGTAATTGACAGCTTATAACTATGCATTTATTCTATTTTACTACAACACTAGTTAAAACAGTGGACACCGGTACAAGTCTTTGCCACAGTTAACCGACACAACCACCTAAACACAATACAGCACGAATATTTATAAAATTATGAAAGTAAGCTTGAATTATGTTGAAAAGTGATCATCAACCTACAGCAGTCCACTACTGGACTTAGGCCTCTCAAATTGCACACCATTCAGCTCGATTCTCAGCAACTCTCATCCAGCTGCTACCAGCCACCCTGCGAAGATCGTCGCTCCACCTAGCCTGATCCTGATCCTTAGCCTGTCCTTACGTTGCCGATTCGCAGTCTCCACTCAATAAAGTGTCTAACCCAACAGTCATCGGTTTTACTGCTAATATGGCCGGCCCATTTACACTTCAGCTTGACAAATGGTCTCCGCCGTCTATTAACATCTGCAATCCCAGAGGCATCGCAGATGCGATACCATCCCGGAGACAGTTGAAATGTCTCAAGTTCACAAACCCTTTCCAATTATTGATGACGGCCTGACCATCACCACCTTCGAATATTCTTACTCCGAAGCTTCATGACTAGAATCAGCGGCGGCACGGGGCTTTATTACTGAAATAGTTAGGGGTACCATATTATACTTATGTACCATATTAGGACAAAAAGTGAAGTGTCATGCAATTTTGTACCATGTGCGCTTCAACTATTAATATCACCTTGACTTGTTTGTACATTACCTGGCCTACAAATGATTATTATGGTTGGAGCCCTTGTTGGAGTTGCCGATTCACAGCAGTGCCTACAGATTCGGTGGAGATTAGCAAACAATGTAAGATACGATTCAACGTGAAAAGTCGAAATCCACCTAAACTTAACCACACCATCCAGCCAATTAGCCACCTAGCCGTAAATACACCCCAATAATTACCAATTCCTATTCAAATCTCAAAATACACATCAAAGCTGCCACAAGCAGAAAGTCAGTGTCGTCATCAGAACGTCAGCATTGATGGAAGAGTGATGGAGCGGGTCACAGGTAGGGTCAGCGCCGCCATGCGTCATCGCTAACGACGACAAATGACGTGACGTGACGCGACTCAACAATATCGACATAGCTTTACACGAACGTAGTACGTAGGTATGGCAAGGTAAGATTGTAGGTGTTTAGGGAAACATCTTCAGCTGGTTTTGAAAGCAATTTGATATGGTTGAGAGAAGGTAACAGATAGAAAGTAGAGATGGATTAGAACGCTTTTTTAAACTATGGTTTTGGGCATTCGCATTAAAGAAAGAAAAATTGGTTTATTAGGTATCTATTCCGATTCTTACTTCACTAGTCTGTGTAGGAAGAAGACCGAAAATAGACTAAGTATTTCATCTCTCCCTTTCTTGATCTATATTACCCTGGATGCTTGTATTATATATAATTGTTGTTTCTTTTGACCTTCTATGGATCAAACCACAGATGTTGAATGTGTAATTGACAAAGTGTACATGTATTTTTCAGTCCTTTGTCGAATAAAGACCCGAATCCTTGAGGTTGACAAGAATGAAGCTGAGAGTAGGTACATCTACAATATGTAAAAAAAAACATGTCAAAAACAACGATCCGAAAGTGACTCATAGGTACTGCAATAACATCACCTAAAAGTAAAAAAAATAAATATTATTATTATTGAAAATAAAAAAATATTGCTATTTAAAAATCAAATTTTTAGTACCAAAAATACCCCAAATTCATTAAAAATTAGCAAATTTTCGACAGTGGTCATTAGTTATGACTTGTAGACACCCGCTAAACGACGGCCGCCCGCGCTCTATGTCATAATAACCCGGTAAAATTCCTCATTGAAAACCATGTGACAATTTATTATATTTATTTTTTCTTGAAAATTACCACTTAAATAGACTCTCAGTACGATACCTAACAACACCCTCAAGGATCTGACAGGGTTTTTTTACATGTTGTATAAAGTACCTAAGTGTCGTCAGACTCGTGAGCATCATAAAGGCAGTTGCGTTTACGCTGATTTTACGCGTGAATCTGCTTTTTGTTTTAGAGCGTGACGTAGTATTGCTACAGATTTAAGCCATGTAGTGAAATCTTTTGCGATTAAATATTTATTATACCAACTTTATATTGGGTAAGTCGCTGAATAGATAGAGTTAAGTAAACATTAAAATATTTTGAGAAATCAGGTCTATCTATTGGTTAAGCTCAATTATTTTTTTATTTAAAAATATCATAAACTCAACTTCATTTAAAAAGATGTTAAAAGTAATAGTAAATTTTTAACAAGTTTTATGTTTTCACTGATGACAGAATGGCACTTAAGTGCACGTTCTGGAAGAATCGAACTTATTTTTTACCAAACAGAAGGAAAGTGTCAATCGTCGCCACTATCCGTCACGGCATTCGTTTCCTGCTGGATGCACATTAATAACATTTTAAAACTCTGCTGATCCCGACTTTATTATCTATGCTCATCATTTAACGTTTCTACGAGAACATTAAATATTCAAAAAAATCTGGGCATGCAATCTATGATTTGTGATATGACATCCCACTTGTCGCCAGACGTGGAAACGTGGAGACGTTGATGTTTATTTTTTGTGAAAAAATAAGACATAAGTTGTTATAATACGCGTAGATACGAATGAATGTTATACAAGTTTCCCACAGAGATTTAACATGGAGACCGCGCGCCGGCTGCACGCGTCACAGAAATAGCACACAGTGGTCGAAAAATAAAATTTTCCCCAAATAGACAGAAATATACAAAAATGTGAGGCAAAGAGCGAGGGGCGAGCGTGATGGCGTGCCGTAATGTGCGCCCCTAATTAAAACGTTAAAAACCGACCGCTTCTGAAAAACGTCAATTTTGAAGAGAAATGTGCCGTCCAAAAGATCCCCTTTCATACTTTTGTTCCATTTATTTTTATCATTTGAGCTTTTAAAAGAAACAAATTGCAAAGAATATATGTAGCATCACAAAGTCGGGCGGGTATTTTTAACTTAGGTCACAAAGTCGCTCTGGGATGTGCTTAGGTTGTTATTCGAATTTTGATACTAGTATTTTTTAGGATGGTAGTTTCTGTACATTTACTAAAACGAACCGCGAAATAAAAATCACTTTTGGTGATGACTAATTAAAACCAGATGAGATAAGAAAATACTAATTGCAATTAAGAATCAGTTGAATTAGCGGATGGATAAGGATGTAGCCTTATGTTATATTACCATATCTACAAACATGAACAATTTCTGGCAACAGGAATTTGACTGAATGTTAAGGGTAGTACTTGGGACTTGTTGTGCCTACCTCTAACAGGTGGTGGATTTTTATATCTTCAAAGATGTTGCAGGTTTTTTTCAGGTTTAGCAGATATAATAGAGATATATAAGTTCAGGGGTCACAAGTGATATGAATACAAACTAGGTATCTGATAAAAATGGGTCCATTTTATTCGGCATTATTACCAACTAATATAAATAATGGAATTTCATTCCGTCCGCGTCCCCTGCAGCAAACAATAAATTTATCCATCTATTTGTACAAATCGTTAAATTGGGGTTTTAGTTAGAGTTTGAAACACGGACATGGAACGAATGGATAAATCTAGCCGTTAAATCGATATGCAGATCTGCATCGACATTCATTACCTAATTAAAATCGCAAGCCCCTTCCGCTCGCTACATTTCTCCAACGCGCTGCCAATAAATTTCATCCGCCAGTCGCCCCATAACGATAACCAGTTCCTCGGGAACTATCGTTCAATCTGGCGTCGATGCCGTATGTTGATCCGGTCGTGTACCCGCCGCTCTTCGCAGACGGCGCTGTCGATACCTATGTATTATTTAGTGGCAGCACTAGGGCTCCACACGCACCAGTGTGCGCCACACACCGCCACGCACACAGCCGCCGCCGCCGCGAATGTCTCAGACCACGTCAGCCCACAGATAACGAGCTCACATATTCATAAAGAATAAAGAATTATCCAACAGCCTCTTCACTCTCCTCGCCCGCCGCCTCCCTTTTTGATCGTAATGCTCTCATTCACACTCTCTGGCCGATCTCGATCTATCCGTTCCCCTCTAAGGTACTCGATAAGAACGGCCTTACGGCGACTCGGCGGAATTGGATTATGGACTTTAATTTATTCTGAAGAAGAAATATTTCATTTACCGTCGGCACACGCTCATGAAACCCTTTAACTCCTGGCGAGGCGCGGTCGAGTCGTTTCAAAACGATCATTCTAGTCTGAGACGTAACGACCGGTTTTAATTCTTACATCCATGATACGAGAGACCATTTCATCGTCGAGTCGCATCGGACAAAAGATCATTGTAGAATTAACAGGTTTGGGAGTCCAACCCTCGGAGTCAGCATCTTTATGGGCGACATATTTGATTCGAAAACTTGTTATGCTTCGTCCTAAATAAATTATAACGAGAAATTGTAATCATTAAATGGATATATTTAATGTGTGTAGATGTCGGCGCGGCTCGCGACGCGGCGCTCGGCGGAGCGGCCGCGCGGCCGGGCGGCGCGTATCGGCCTACACGAATGCGCGCTCGCTGCTGATAGCTCGCACAAATCTTCGCGACCTTTGTTGCTGCTGCTTTTATGTGTCTCACTCACTTAACACGATATTGGAATGATTTATTGAAAACGCGATATTACCGCTTATGCAGATTTATGTTGTTTTGAAAACATCGTTTTGAATACACACTTTTCAGTTCTATGTTTGATCGTCAACCTAAGTCCCTCCGTAGCGCCTGTAACTTGCTCAAAAAGTTCTAGCGACTAACAGGAAAACTGTGCCAAAATCCACAAGATAAACTACACAGATCATCCAAACGCTTAGGAACTTCAATTTACACCTTATATAAAGCGTTACCTTTCTACCTTACAAAAAAAATGAACGTGTTTTTTTGTTAAACTCATCTAATTCTCATAAGCATTCGTCGTCCCACGCAACTGAATGTTTACTCAGCTCCCGATATTAATTTAAGACATTAAGACAATTTATATGAATATGGAAGCAAGCAACTATTTCATTAATTAAAATGGAAATTGTTTATTGGCGTGGGCGGCAGATCCAGTTTAAATGTACGCAGTATTAAATACGATCGATTGTGGAATAATTGTTTATCTGTTTCAGAAACGTGCTTGGCTTTTAAATCAAATTAATTTATACTGTTATAAACTTGCGTAGATACTTAAGATATCTATTTTTGATAAACAATTTCTAGCAAATTGATACTAAAGTCAAAAGGATTAGTCGATAATTTTCTGATACTAACTTGACGGCTATGTTTTGATAGGGCTCCTAAGTAATTGTTAGGACCTGAACCTTGTGCTGTACAGCTAAATATGAACCTCCTACGTAATTTTTGCTCGATTATCTATAGGACCTGGTCTACTAAGGTATTGGTCTGTCTAGTGAGATAGTACTAAGATATTGAGGGTGTGCAAACGGATGCTGCTGCTAATTTAATGGTTGTTCTTAAAAACACCTGAGAAACGAAGGTGGCATCATCTTGGCTGAGGAGGAATGAAAATGGAAACTACCTTAATATCATCATGCATGCGTATTCTGACAAAGGTTGGTTAGAAGTGTTTCGGACATCCACATTTCGCCAGTTAGTGCATCCCGTATGTAACAAGGGGCGAACCTCAAAAGGTTCGCCCCTTGTTACATGGCAATCCATAGACCGGGTCAAATCCAGATTGCTACTACTGAGAAATTCAATCAACAAAGACAATCAACTCAGCCATTCGCAGTCCTCTGCTAGACATAGGCCTCGCCCAGGCTGCGCCACAACACCGTCCTACTGTCCTCCGCCTTCCGCATCCAGTCTGTCCCAGCCACCTCCTTAAGGTCGTCAGTCCTTCTAGCTGGGGGGCGTCCCACGCTACGCTTGCCGATAGACCACCGCCGTCTGCTCCACCGCCATCGAAAAAATCACTTACCTATTTTCACTGAGAAATTACTGATGGGGAAACAATAACACTTCGCTCAACCTGGCAATCGAACCCAGTCCGAGTCAAGTCAGACCTTAAATTCCTGAACATGAACCTCTTCATAGAGTATAGAAATCAAACGTGGAGCGGAATATTGCCACCCACGATTGCAAAACAGGTTGTTGATCCCACTTTGTTGTTACAGAGCAAAGAGGAATGCTGTTATTACCAATGATGAACCCTCAAGGCCTAACCCCCATTTTCACACTCTCAGGGAGAAATTGTGTGGTCGATTTGTTACTCCACACGGCCTAGGTAAACCGGAATCGTTTTTCCACCTTATCACACATCGATAACCTATTTCAGTGAAAAACACTTTTCTAACTAAATCAGAGCAAAGTCTACTTACTACCTAATCTACAATTTTCCCCAAACAATCATAACATTACTTTTAATTCCCAATATCTATACTTATAATCAGGCAATTTAATTAAACAAACGGACACATTATTCCCATACAACACGCAAGTATACGCTGTTACTCACGAGTGATTAATAAAAAGTAAAATCAACGATGTGTTGAATACACAAAAAGCAAGGCGAGATGCGTTGAAATAAAATTTTATATAGTGATCGTTAACACTGTCCCCTTCCAATATTAAATGGACAGCGGCGCAGGAGTAAAAATTAAAGACAAACATAAATATCGGAGAAAAAAATCTTTGATTCAAACTTGTAGCGTCGAACATTTTGACGATTGGAAAGAAATCTGATATTTTCCATCGGCCCATACTGTTTCATTGTTACGTTACGAACTGTATCTTTTTAAGACTTTATGAATGGATAGTTGGACATCGTTGTTTACGCTAAGGGCCTTTACACTATTTTATGTACATGTTTATGTACAGGTGTCCTAAAGTTATAGTGCATGCTGCGGGGAATAGCAGATAGCTGTTTGTTGGAGACATGTCTATTTAGGTCCCTTTTCGGCAGGGAGGATCTGAAATACGAGGCACATTTTTCTGGAATATTGACATTATTACTACGAAGAATTACGAGTACATTTCTGAAAATATATTTTTGCACAATTGCGTTTGTAAAGTAAACAACTTCCAATTAGTGAACAAACCATTGCTTATTAAGGCTATAACCTGTCCACATGAGACCAACGACACCTTAATTCATGAACAAAATAGTGTTTTAATAAAAGTCATAGTAAAAATCAAGGTGCTACGAAGAAGGTTGCACCAAAACTGGATTGTAAGTGGAGACGAATAAATTAGGAGTTAAGTTATGAGCGGTCTGATCTAACAACATGAATGAACCGCGCCCCGCGCCCCCGGCCCGCGCCCCCCGCGCGCCCCAGTACTGCGCGACCGCGTGTGGCCTTCTACCATTGCCACTACAGGTGTGGACTTAGGTGTCACTAAACATATGGAAATAAACCTGCACATAAACTTAAATTCTTACAACTTTACAAAAATTCTGATGTTTTTCTCTTTTAATTACAATTTTTCATATTCTCAAACAATGATACGAAGGAAAAGCGTCAACAAATAACGTAGAATTTTTTAAGTTTATCATTGCACTTTAAACATCTAACTTGGAGAATAGTATCGGATCAGTAATTGATACACCCCGCGAAGTAAATTTTCGCTTACAATCTCTTATGTACGTAGAAGATCATCAGAATACTTTTTACCGAAAAAA
The DNA here is from genome assembly GCA_914767755.1 of Agrochola circellaris. Classification (NCBI taxonomy): domain Eukaryota; kingdom Metazoa; phylum Arthropoda; class Insecta; order Lepidoptera; family Noctuidae; genus Agrochola; species Agrochola circellaris. Next base: position 9,087,730 of record OU611846.1, on the reverse strand, counting down.
AAATGCAGTAAGCGTATAAGCATTGTAGATCAGCTCATACTCGACAAATCATATTCGGAGAAGGAAAACTTCAGAAATCAAAAAGCAACAGTCCCCTAAATTCTACTACCAAGTCAGATCTTACAATTAATTAGCAGGAAAATCACAAATCCATAATGAATTAGAAGAAACATTCCCAAGTCTGACCCTGGCGAGAGGTGAGATGACGCCCTATCAGCATCGGTAATCTGAACCGAAATTATTACGATTCAAAACTTGGTCAGGACCTTGCCTCGACGTCGACACCGGCCCGAATAAACTAACTGTGGACACCATTAAAGGGAAAAGTGAACATTTATAACTCAGACCCTGAATATTTTATTTGTTCAGTCATAATAAAAACGATGTCAATTAAGCTCAGTAGAAAATTAATGTGCGGTCTCTTTTAAAATAATTAATAAGCAACAACCTGAATATTAGAAAAAAGTTATGCGTATAGAAAATTCCCGGTAATTATTGAGATAACTCCGCGTAGGCGCAAGCTACGCGATACATAACTTGTAGCGAGGTCTACATCACCCAATCTAAAAATATAGTCGCACATCCGATAGCATTTCTAACTACCGTAAAACTCTTTATTTTTCCATTCTTTGCGTAATAAAGTTTAAAGGATCACATTAATTAATCTTGATTAAAGCACGATAACACTTTCACAGCTTTATCTCTGGATCATAAAATTTTAAAATGCATTTTGTTCTATTTGTATAAAGTCACATGTGACATGGACAAACGAGTTCTCAGATTCTGAGTGGATATTGCCTTATTCTGAGACAAAACGCTGGCCATATATTAAGCGTGTGTGTAAAAATTCCGCTCCTCGTTATGTGTCGCAATTTAATTGAGATCTTATATTAATTAGGGTGGCGATGTGATGCACGAAGTCGAATGTGCCCGCCGCACGCAGCCTGTGCACGCAACTAACTACCTCACCTACATAAATATCGATTTTTTCGTCATTTTTAGCATTCTGCAATACAGATGCAAGGAACCATTTTATTGCGCTTGCCGCACTTGTTAGCACGAGTTTCATCGTATGTACCTATAATGGCCTAATTATATCAATTAATCTAGGTATACCTTTATAAAAAGGCTCACTTGAAGATAAGAACGGACTGCAAGAATAAATGTAGCAAAACTATTAACGGTTGCAGTTTGAAATGGTTCTACCTGTTTGAGGGAAATTTATCTTAGTAGGCTAGAGACAGGTAGGTATGTATAATGTGTTTATCATGAGAAGACAAACCTTTTTGATAGTTCGTCAGATAGAAATATCAACTATGTACCATCGAAGAAGTTCATATCTAACCACCGTAAGGGCTATTCTTGCTTGTAGCGCTCGGCGGCTATAGAACCGGGCCGGTAACAGATGTGGTCATCGTGTTCACGGGATTTTGTTTTGAAACTGGTTAGTAATGAACTTCTTTGATGGTACTTAGATAAGTAATTATCTGATTGCTCATTTACAATGCGGAACTAACATACCTACCTCCCTATCTATGACCCCTGCACAACGATTTCCCTTCCTTGCGTTGGTTATCAAGTTAAAATACTCCGTTTTACCATGCACATGACATTTTATCATTGCAGCCATAAAAACAAATATTGATTTGAGGCTTTCCTCAACATGCAATAACGACATCTCTCCCCGGCCATGGCTCGCAAATCCTCCGTTTTCGCGTGATTTACTGACAAATAAACAAACACGACCAGTTTCTCATTTATAATTGTATTATAGGGATGAGGAGTGATCGCGCAGCGTGTTCGCGTGCCTGATGACGTGATACCGCCGTCACGCGTGTTTACACCAGCCTTATAACAAGTTGTAAGGAGCCAAACTAACAAGCCAGCGCTATATCTCGCCCTATACCATTAGCGATCGAAGCATGCGAGAATTTTCATGTAGCACACGCTTATTATAACGTCAGCTCACACCAAGAATAGTTGAGACTCTTGAATGTAAAGCTGTACCTTAGAATCAAGGTCTGTCTAAAGGGCAAATAGAGATACCGCGACAGAATGAAGTTTTTTTAGAATCACTCCGCCGAAAGAGCCTGAAAAAATACAAAGAAAGGCATAAGACCGCAGGGGATGGTTACATTATTCAAAAACAACAATCTAATCAAATCATAAAGCGTGCTGTAACGCATTTCCAATGCTAGATGGACGTCTTCTGAAAGTTCTAAAATATAACTAATATGTAAATTTAACAAAAAAAAGTAATACAGGGTGATTGGAAGATGGGTGCAAAGCTTTAAGGCGAAGATAGTACAGACAATTTAGAACCATTTAAGCCATGGTTGTCTTAGACGAAGTCTTACCAAATATTTTTAACCAAATTTTAAAGTTTTTTTTCGGAAATTCTCAAAATTTAATGTAAACTGCATAATTATGGCCAAATTGAAAGATAAATGAATTCATTTTTTATTTATTTAATTAAAGTAATGTGTAAGCAATCAAGCAAAACATGTTATAGGCTTCTGTGTCATTAGACATTTTTTTTACAGACATTTAAAGCTCACAAAAATAAAAAAATTGTACAATACGTCTTTTAAACCTTATTAATTAAAAAAAAAATTGGTAAGACTTCGTCTAAGACAACCATGGCTTAAATGGTTCTAAATTGTCTATACTATCTTCACCTTAAAGCTTTGCACCCATCTTCCAATCACTCTGTATAAAGCTCTTGTAAGGCGTTTTTTAACTTTTGCTTATCTACGTAAGAAAAAAACATTGACTTTTAAAAAAGTTGCTCTTATAAAGAGGCCAATGTAGTTTTCGTCGGTAGATATATAAAATAGCAAACGATAGGCTTACAATTTTACATATCTACCGACGAAAAAACAAATTGTAAACAGTCGGTTTAAAATAAAATAAATAAATAAAAATAGTTTATTAGTAAAACAAGTATAGGTATAAACAATTTTATGATTGGATCCTCCTTTTAGGCAGATAGTGCCTGTATTAGGAGAGTCCGCTCTTCCATAGCAAAACGTGTTATATAAAAAGCAAAACGTATAATTTTTATGCTAAAACTACATAAATTAAATTAACATTAACTTAAATTAGGTAAATCAAACGTGTGTGTATGAGTAGTGGGTGTAAGTATGTGTGTGAGTGAGATATGTAAGTGAAAGTGTAGCCTGTAGGTGTGAGTGAGTACGTGAGTGTGAGGGTGTGTATGTTTCAAGGTTTCAGAAGTGTTTCGGTTTCATTGTAGGTAAGCGCTTGTATCCATTCCATTATTTTATTTTTACTGTCATAATAGTTTTTTGGGTAAATGTAGATGTATTTATTGATTTTATTATATAGCGCAGCAGATCGTTTATTAAATTGCATACTGGCAAGTATGCAATTACAATTTTACAAATCGACCGACGAAAAAAAATTTGTTAACAATGGATTTACAATTATACATATCTACCGACGAAAAAAACAAAAAACAAATCATCGGTAGATATGTAAACTTGTAAAACCATTGTTTACAATTTTATACATTATCTACCGACCAAAAAAACATTGATCTTTAAAAAGTAGCTCTTTTAAAGAGGCCAATCCTCTTGATAAGAGTAGCTTTTTAATGGCCAATGTTTTTTTCTTAGGTGGATATGTAAAAGTAAAAAAAAAACGCCTTACAAGAGCTTTTATTTTACTTTTTTATTCTTAAATTTTATAACAGGCTTTTTATCCACACTAGCATATTATCAGCCTTATCATAACTTAAACAACAAATCAATCTGCCTAGCCTTTTCCCAACTATGTTTTCAGTCTAACCGGATGCAGCTGAACACCAGTATTTTACATGGAGCGACTGCCTGTCTGACCTCCACAAACCAGTAACTGGGTAATACGATACCCTTGGTAAGACTGGTGTCAGACTTTCGGGCTTCTGACGACTCGTAACGACTGACAAAGATCCACGAATGACAACCGGGACCAACCGCTTAATGTGCTTTCCCAGGCACGGAGGAGTTTCGGTATGTAAAAATGGCCACCCATCCACGGACCAACCCAGGCAAGTGTAGCTGAACCTGATGGATTGACCCATGCTGTTACTTAGCCACGAACTCATCATAACTTAAACAACAAGAGCTTGATCAAGTTTAAATAATAAAATCTCTCCTTAATCTTCAAAGCTTGTTCTTACATAACTATTGATTAATCCGACTTCAAAAGATTAAACCTCTATTGTACATTTGTATAATTAATTAAACCGTCCCAAATATAGAAGGTTGTATTGTGCGTTTTGTTTGAGGCTCACATGAAAGCTTTACAAAAAATATGTCGCTATTGTCAACCGCACTAATGCTTCATAATTGTCGAGATATTTCCTTTTCATTGAAGCCAAGCCCTCTTTACCAATAATTTCTCTTGTCATATTACGTACAAGTACCTGCTTACAAACAAACGCTTTACACACAGCACGACTTTTGTGTTTATGTTCTAAAGTTCTCAACTTTTTATTGTAAATTATGAACTTTCTAAATTGTGGATCGGCACGTCCCTAGAATCGTATAATACAGTTTTAACGATTGAAAAATTACTTAAATGTGTAAGAATATCTTTTCAAAAACGTAAATCGAATCCAACTTACAGATATATCGAACCATATGAAACTCGATCCCTGATTCAATCTCAATATAAAACTTGTAAAATTAAGTGAGAAAATAATTTCGCATAGTGTGCGCCGACTCATTTGGTGACATAAAACATGGAGAGGAACCACAAACAAAAGGCGGAATAATGTCCCTTAAATAATATAATATTACGTGTCACGAAACCAAAGCTTTATGAAATCGGATATTTTTGTCATATCTTGTTTTATTGCGTCTCAATAGAGAATTACTGCCATCGGGACTCACCGGAGCTATTCAATTTGGTAAATGTACGAGGGTGGAAACGTCTTAGGTCGGAGGATAAACAAAAAAAATTAAATCCATAATTTTATTGGCTTTATTACCAATTTTAATGCGCCGTTAACTTTTATGTTTGCCAAGTTAATGTTAATGATATCTAAATCTGTAAGAAAATTCTCATTATGCCTTAAAAGGCGGTGCGTTTTTGCTTTATAAAACGCTAAACAGATATCTATTTAACATTATTAAATAATAGGTAGGTAGCCGCTTTCAATACAACAAAGCCTACGACAATAATTCCCGGCAGTCGGTCGAAACATGAACATATTAATCCAATCGTGTAATACAAAATCACTGTGCGTAACAATTTCAAATTTTGCACAAATCTAGTCGTATTTAAAGTATTGTGTTACTTGATGTATTAAATAGCCGGTTGACAATGTCGTGCGGATATTATCCCACAAAAAGTGTCCTCAAATGTCCCGAGGATTTTCCGCTTCACGCAGTGGTGCACTCTCCGTGGCCCGCAGTCGGCAGTTGACAAAATATTGCATTGTTCCTATTATCTACGCAGTATTTATTTAAAAACGTTATTTAAATGGATGATTTTAAGCTCATACAGTTGATGGAGCTATTGTACTCCTCTTAATATAGTTATACTTTGTTGCGACAGCACCGAATGTCTTTTGACGACGCGGCACATACCTAACGCTGTAACACCGAATGTGTATCCAAGTTATTAGCTAAGTAATATATATTATTGGGGGTCAGTACCTAAAGGTTCTTAATGGCGTGTAGCTAAATAATAGTGGACGATACGTAGAGCCTCGTGAAACCAATTTATTACCTTTATTACTTCGTTCACTTTGTTATAGTCATTCAGCTATCACCCATATCGCTGACCATAAATTCAAATTCACTCAGTGACTTCCAATAAAGGTAATGAAGGCAATCATCGCCGACCAAACCAATAAAATAATAGAAATAAATTTGATATGACCGACATATGGTGGCTCTAATGCGCGACGAACCCTGTTATTGGTGTCAAACATGCGACAAATAGCTCAGACTCTGAATTCCATTTCATTTTATCCAACCGTTGATTATACAGTATTGGTCCGTTGGACGACAATGAAAACAATCTACGACGAGCAATATGTTCACACCCCTTTCTGTTTTTGATTCAGTACGATGACCAAAAAGTAAATTCCAGTTTATTATTATTCCATTACCCGCCACCCCATTTTAAAAAATATGTCAGCAGATGACGAGTGAGGAAGATGGGGGATCCGAGTAATCTGCGAGCGTAGCGGCGAGCGGGGAACGTCGGGAATACTCAATGTGTTTATATAAAATAATTTTCATGTTCGACAAGTCGCAACACAATGCCGTATATTTTTTGCTCTGCCAATAAATTGGCAGGATTATCATTTAATGGAGGGCTCATGTTTGCTTGTTCCGATTGCCTATGACTGACATGATTTTATTAACACCGTATCGATGTTTCAATGTAGGCTGGAAAATTTCACAGTGACAGGAGCGTGGCGTAAATAATTTACACAGTTTCATTTCAAAAGGTAATGTGTCAATTTAAGTTTCGAATAGGAGAGTTCAGATATTAGTTCAATTTAGGAGTTAGATAGACAGAGTGATAAATTATTCACAATATATGGAGGCTCTCTATCGCTGACACATGAGTAAAATTTAAATGACAATCAAATATTTATATTTGTTTGGAACTTGTTTCTGCGTACTAATGTGGAGAGCCTTTGTTATATTGAATTGCGTGAGCCAGGGTCTCATTCAATAATTAAGTAAAGCATCTCATTAACAACGTAAACTCAGAGTTTCGACACAAAAGCAGAATATCTTGATTGTGAAGACATGTCATGAACAAAAACACATTTAAATATCTTATAATTTCGTAAATATGTAATATTACTTCACAGCTTGTTATTTTGCGATGCTTTATTGAATGAAATCAAATAAAAAATAACATAAAAGTTATCCTATTCCATCGGATAAAATTGGTAAAGAACTGTTGTCAAAACCGATGAAAGCATTCCCATTGTCGGGTGACCCAATTTTAACGTATTTATGGTAACGGGACTTAATCTCTTTTATATTATCGCAAATAATCGCGTACAAATCCCTTATTAGCAAGGCAGAAATATTTTTTCTTGTGACATAAAAATGTGTTTTTATTGTGTGATACGCGACGTGCATCGGAACTATGAGATGTTATCTAGTCGGCCCCGGCGGGCCCCGGGAGTCGCCCCGCGTGTTTACACTAAATATTGTGCGACACAATGAAATTACATGACATCTGTACTACAAATAACGGGAATATCTTTATTCATACCGCGGCGGGCAAACAAGCTCCCCTCGCGTTTGCATTGTCACCGCTCCAAACGTCTGCTTACTGTCGCGTCCTTGATACTCTAATAAACTATATTCACACTATCAAACGGGATTGCAAATCTCAGCTTTTTATAGATATGTGCGTTCCTTATTTATTTTTAGCACAGATTTTATATAACATTCAAGTCTTCTGTTGCTGTGAATATTTGTTTTACAACGGTATTTTATTGAAAATTATAGAATGATTGGTAGATATATTTTATTTTCCATAAACCACACTGTTTTCTCAAACAAACCGCATGCTACAGTGCTGTTTGTACGAGCTACGAAAACAGTGATATTGCTCGCAAGGAGGCAAAGGAAGCGATTTACAATAAATAACTTTAATATTAGAGTTACTCCCCCATATTGATACCGATAGTAAGACGAACCCCACGCGCCTCCGGCAGTGGCAGACGTCGCAAACATTTTTGGATTTCCTATCACAAAATATTGCAAAAAAAAAAGGTCAAGTTATTATTTCAAGAATATTCTACATATTCAGTATTCCTGAAAAAATGATTTCAAATCTTTGTTTTCACAGATACATAGATTAGCAACAGAAACATCAATACAAGAAATAATAAAAACAAAAACAAATTGTTCTAATAGTGCACTTCGAGATGTTAAATAGCAAACAAAAAGCGTTCAGAAAGCAATCACGGAAGTAAAGCTATAGGTAATAAAAACTCGCAGTGTCGGAGTAGACCAACGGTTCGTGAGCCCTGATTTAACGTAAAAACGGTAAAATTGTCGTAACGTAGCAGAGGAGCCACTATTAGTTTTCTTTACAAGTTTTATTGACAATGAACACTAATATCTATTTGCAGTTATTCATACATGACATGAAATGTTGCCATTTCCTGATTTGAATTCTCTACATGGAAGCCGAGTCGTAGTTATTTATTTCCGTCGCGTCGTAATAAAGTATTATTGATGTAGTTTAGCATAACTTATCATAAATATATTGTATAATATTTGGGAAGAACAAATATAATAGAATATAATGTTGATTACATTTACATGGTGGGACGGCGAAATGTGAGTGTAGGTACTATCGAAGAAGTTCATATCTAACCACCGTAAGGACTATTCTTGCTTACAGCGCTCGGGGGCTATAGCACCGGGCCGGTAACAGATGTGGTCATCGTGTTCACGGGTTTTTTTTTTTAAACTGATTACATATGAACTTCTTTGGCGGTACCTACTAAGATACACGTCTGCCCAACCCTTCAGCCTATAGGGAATACAGGCGTGATTTTATGTAAGGTATGTTTCATTGTAAAGAGTTGTATCTATCTCGCAAAATCAGACGTCGAAATAATTAATCTTGGGTTTCCTAAGAAAGCGAATTTCATGAAAATGTGTGAAAATGACAGTGGGTGTTTGATTTAAAGGTGACAAAAAAACGCTCTATATGTGGACAGGCTTCATTTTGAAGCGATAAAAAATGGCACCGATCTTTTAGTAAACCCAAGCTTTAGTCCTGTTGGATGATCAACAGACGATTATGTCGTCAGTCTAAAATAACGTCAAACAGGGATTGAACAAAAGCCCGTTCCTAACAAATATCATAAAAAACCAAAACCCATGATGACACAAACCCCATAAAGGTTAACTCGATGTAACTTTTTATTGTGCCTAATGTATCCTTTACGACAGGAAATACTAAATACTTATCTAGAATATTATTACCTCTAATATATTAGCGATTTACCAATAAGATACCAGGTGAATCGATGTCCAACAATATTGAATTATCAAATGAAATTCAAAAGAATTATGAGTATAATATAAAAACCGCCTTCAACGGAATGTCGGTATTGAGCACAATTAAGAGATAAATCATCAAGAGAGCGTCATTGTATGTCGAGGACGTTATGACTGCACGGGTTCGATTCCGGGTCGAATCACTCATTGCCCAGCGGCCATTAGAAATGGTCACCAATTTATCATTAAAGCAATTTTTGCAATAATTGTTTGCTTTTGTCCGAACCGGCGTTGTCACAGAATATGCTCTACTTAGCTATGACAAATACATGTCCATGATTTTTGCACATATTTGTGTAATTTGTAATTCGTATTGTGGATTTTAATTTATGTCATTATGATACAACTATGTTTGCGAAACCTCGTTGCTAATATTGATTCACATTTGAATTTAAATGATTCGCAGTACTCGTAAGCTGCATGCAATTTAACATAACTGAGTACCTATAAATGTTGTAAATGTCAGACGTTTAGATAGCATTCGATATGACAATTGCATGCTGTTCATATTAACGCAAATCAATAACATAACTAATGCTATATGTAGTAAGTGTAGTAAATACAATTATAGATACGAACCAAAGTATCTGCATTTATTCGTACTATTAATTTGATATTAGTCAACACATTCAAACAATGTGTATTTATAAGCCGTGCTCAAACTAAAGGTCACGCAACACGAAACAAAAGAAAAATAAAACTAGAACAAAACTGAAAAACGCAAAATAGAGCCACTTTTCGATCGTGCACGCACCGGTCATCGGTCCACCCACGCTCACAAAAGACGCGTGGGTGCAAAGATTATTCTCATTCAATTGAACCGCATTGTGCGCCGGCGCATGCCACTTCCAGCCACCTCTTAATTACCGCGCAGCTGCTGACCCGCGTCCATCTGGATCATCACCACCTACACCACTGACAGGCTACAGGCTGATCGGTTATTGACGATTTAACAACAATTTACAATTTTTTAAATGTTTTTAAATTATTTATTAAAAATAACCAGGTTCTTAATAATTAATTACAACCTAGCATATAAGACAAGCAATTTCAACTAACTAAAATTGTACGTAAAAAATATTCTAAAATTTAGAATGGTGTTGTTTGTAGGTACTTTACACAAATACATTTTACCTCATTCGAGAGAATTTTTATTTCGACTTTTTAAATAAGATTCCTAATAGACTAATGACAAGAGAACAAACCTTTTTTACTATTTCAGGAAAAAAAACTTAAATATTTTCATCCATTTTTCCAGTGTTTTCATGGGAGTAGATTGGGCTGGAGTGACATGGTTGGCAAGTTCTTGAAAAGAAAGTATCTGAAGTTCCACAAACTGTCCCCCAAGGGCTCCAACACCTACCTACCTACCTACTTAAGGATGCAATGGAAGGGATCATTATACCTGCATGTTATCCCACAAAGAATTCTATGGCAGCAGGCATAGAATAAGTTGACTTATTCGTAGCCCGTCTATCCAATGGCAATGTTTGTTATCCTTGTTTACGAAATAAATATCTCTCCAAATTATAACTTTTCTGTCAAATACAAAGTTCCAGAAAAAGAATACATCAACATCCAAGACAATATAACTATGTTAATGTAAGCATTAAAAAAATAAATAAATGCAAATTCACGGATTAGCATTGTAAAATTATGAAAACAATCTAAATCGGTGAAATAGTTACGACCCTACTTAACATCATCAATAATTTAAAATCAACCTGTTTTGTTACTACAGGGAAATGGAAAATTCGCAGCATGAAGTAAAATAAAAGTGCTTCAAAAGGAAACATCCTGTGTACTTGAATGAACACGCCATATTTAGTTGATCTGTGTAATATAAGGTGAGAGTGTCCAGTGACAATAGCGCGACAGTTTTGAGTGGCCAGACGTCCGGCAAATCTCATTTGTGGATTTATCATTAACCGTATTTCATCCACCCTTCCCTCCATAGCCTATTAAGGGTTATAAATTTTATATCCGTCCGACATGTCCAAAGCTTTCCGTTGTTTATTTATCGTAATTTTATTTGTACACATTTATATTAGATAGACACGAAGGAATACTTCCATTAGACATTATAAATTTTATAAGTACGACTTTGCTCGCTACACGAACAAAGCAATCTCGTATTGAAGTCGTAAAAGTGGAAAAATATTGGCTATATCAGTGCCGCATTCATCAGAACAATGAGGCGTGCCCTAATCGCGCGCCTTATCGGCACTAGCTTTTGTCTTAATTCGATGAAGGGTAATTTATGGCAGACCACACTTGCCATAAATAATAGTATTTAAGTGTGAGCCTGCTGCCCTTAGAGTGCTGTTCTGTCAAAATTCACATAAATAATGACGACCCGACGAGACAGATCTTATCTCCGACTAGCGACAACTCTACGACGCGGTTATAAACAAAAGACGCACTCTAATGACTGAATGAGCCATCGTAAACCCTTAATATTTACGCACGAATCTTTCAGTTCACCTTTTGAGAGGTTTTATAACTCGGCGGAGATCTCCCCGCGCCGCCGCTCCGGGCAGGCGCCTACGCCAGTCTCGCTATATCTGATTTATTCATACCACCCGAAACACATGATCGGTTTTTCGGATATCCAGTTATTCTTTTTTTACTGCTGAGCTTTTAGTTAGGTCAGGTATATCTAACTTTTGTCATGTTGAAGAATTTATTTGAAATTGATTGACATCTAAGATTTGTTTTCACATAAGTTAGTGTGAATGACTCACATTGAACAATACTTTCTCATTATTCTCGCAAATGTCAGCTCTAATAGCAAATCTTTCCACTGTTTGCAATGACATAAAAGTGCAGATATCGGGTTGCAATTAAAACTATTGGACGGCGCTCGTTAACTGCAGCCAGCGCGTGGGTGGACAAACACGGCAGATGTCCGCGACCCTCACTGACCTCTGCACTCACCCCAATACTTGCAATTAGCCACCTAATGTCATCACCCAGTTTCAATACTTCTACGCTTCTTACATACAATGCTGAAACCGGAAAGTGTTTGAAATAGTAATTCATATAGAACTATGGGATACAACCATTTGGGGGGTCTATTTTAGGATTTAAACCCAAGTGACGCAACCTCGGATAGGTGAGCGATAACGATTCAATATTTATTGTCACCCGACGTCCGTCATTAAGATAGTGTCAAAACTGACTGGCACGCACACAGGCATTACCGGCCGGCCGGAGCACTCATAATTATTACTAATGCCTTAAATATGTCAAAACAGGAATCCAGGTAAAAAGGCGTAATTTACGCGCGTCCGATAGAGATTTGGCAGTTGGCGCCGTGGAGCGCACGCGCAGGCGGGCTGCTTCGCGAGCAGGCGCCCACTTTTTGTTAACCATTGTCTTTTAATATAAATTTTAAATAGGAAATGTCCCTTTTTATGGAGATCTAGTTTACGGCTCTGACAATGAAGGCATAAATCTAACGAGTGCGTCACTCTGGCTCGGCGATGATCGATCGATAAACATTATTTATGTACTTCCGTTGGGTAACACACGATTGGAGTCGTGGACGTGAACAAATTCGTAGAAATACGCCTCGAATATGTTAGTAGTCATTTTGTAGGAAAACAACTGCACCCTCTGATTTTAGTTTCCAAATAATTTATAATCACAACAATGGTTTCCTATTTAATTGTTTGTTTCAGATTCCTACGAAAATAATTAAATGATAATTCACGAAGAGAACCTCACTTCCAGCATTAGCTTTTTACTTATTGGCAACTTAGTCTAGAAAATAAGAGACTTACTGGGTCCATTTCAAACCTTAACACTTGCGTATCAAGATCCAAACTTGAAGTGATATCTCTAAGGAATAAAAGGTGCAAAAGGGCAAGTAAATACAAAGAATTCCTCTATATGATCGGTATAATTAAGTCAAATGTTAATAAAGAGAACAATGCCGCTCATCCATACGAGCCGGCCTCCAATCAACATGCCTTCAGAAGAGGGCTGATTAACGACAATAACTCAGCGACAACACCAACTTGACCACGTTTATTTTTATTTTAGGCCCTTTCCAGTCGATCTCTAATGAATACGGTTTATCTTCAAGTTTATATAAAAAATAAATCGCTTTTAACTGAAGAATCACGCCTTAAAAAAGAAACGCTTATTAAAATTTATTTCTTTCTCTCCTCGCGGCACTGTCGTGTACTTCGCCTCGAATAAAATTAAAAAGTCAAGAATTCTTATTTATTTTAATACAATAAACCGCAATCGCTGAATAAAGATAAATAAAAAGCAATAAAAAATAAAATCGCATTAGCAATAAACAAAATACTTCAGCGGATGTGGGCAGAGCGGAGAGCACGCGGAGATGCGTAGAGAGGCTGCTGCGCGGTCACTGACGTCTTAACTAGGTGATAGTGGAAGTTAGAGTCCAAATTAATATGCCAATTATTTTCCAAATATTTAACATCATATTAGACGTTCAAAAATTAACTATTATTACAAATTAAGCACCGAATTTTAGTAAGTCGTTATCACCTAACTAGCAATCATCTTGTATCTTAAAAAGCAAACTCATTATTAGAAATTCTATTATTTTCCCAACTTAGCGTCTCGATCAAATAAATCGCGACGTAATGGAAGCTCCACGGCACGCTGTTAGCCGATTGTCACGAGTGCTACCCTCGTCGGCGTTTTCTTAATTGTGCCGAAATATTTATTTGATTGCGAACTTTGCAGCACAAGCGTGCAACCGAAATGGTCATCGGCATCCTGACCGCCCGCCACAATAGCACCGCCACCTCACCTCGCCACATTAAGACTATGTTACCAATTCAAATCTATTTTTGCCAGGTTTACCAGCAAAGAGCCGAGCCTTCATTTGAAGCCAAAATATCGAAACCAAAAGTGTGGACGTGTAACTACCAGCACGATGTCGGTGTTGGTCATTATTTATATCTCTTCTCGCTAATGTATGGATTTAAAATCAATGAACAAATGAATAATGGAGCAATTTGTTCACTGAAATTTGAATAATTTCTTTGCTCGTACAAAATAGATGTTTAATGTAATTTTCATTTGTTTACACTTGAACATTGGGCTTTCAGTTTTCCCGTGTCCAATTTAGATAAATAAAAGCACATCAGAACAAAAAGAAGGTAAGACACGGCTGTCAGTCAAAAACACAGTTTCTGAAGTTGGGTGTGCGTGATAGAATTGAATAATTTCGGAACACAATCAATTTAGGACAATCAGCTGAGCGATCACGTTCAGTGCTCAAGACATTCCTGCCTTCAAGTCAGAGCGGCCAACGCGCGACTCCTGTCCGTCAGCAAATTGCAGTATCGTAGATCTAAATGGGCCACCGAGTCGATGCTGGATACATTCGTAACAGTGCAGCCACGCATCGTGCACTGATCATGCGCCGTGAACAAGAGATGAAATAAAGTATGAAACTGGTCGCGCGTTCCGAACGCAACCGACACAACTGTATGGTCCCAGAGCCAACAATCGAGATCTGAAGCGGCGATAACGATGTCAACTAGTGCAGCCTGTCCTCGCTGTTCCCATGATTTGCGATGCCGTTCTAATCGTAATAATTACGGCCTATCCATCAAACGGACGTATGATAAACATGCGTCTCGGGAATCTGACCAAGAAATGGTAATAGTTATCAATCTCGACGTGCCGACTGTGTTCTCAGTTTGAGAAATAGCAGAGATCATTTTTTGCGCGAGTGACGTGTTTATGAACGCTCCGTTATAAATTCTCTTTGATCTCATCTACCATGTCACATCGGCGTCTCGACGTAGTTTTCCCCGTACATTGGAACCGCAGATGGCGCTCGTATACATATTTTTATTGCTCTAATTTCTCTATGTAGCGTCGGGATCGGACATAACATTCGTCAACGGTCCTAACAAAGCTGACTAATTATCGTGGCGCGGCATGTCGTAAAACAGTGCATATTGACGGAATATAGAGAGGCCGGCACACAGTGCTTAATGACATTAATCACATTGATTTATTGTGGTTCCGAGTTATTACAGGCCGGCCGGCGCGGCTAGTGTGCGTGCATGCGTTAGTACAGACGCACAGCGCGCATGTGTGCGGCCGCTTCTTGTGTAAATGTAATACGCAATGCATACAGGGTGATACAATACACCTGTGCTCGCTGCTTCATATCGTTGTAGTTTTCGAAATAAATCTTAGCCTGCCATACGAAGTCGAGAAGAAACAACTCATACCCTTAACAGTTATTGCTCATAAAACGATTGTTAAATTTCATCCTCCTAGGTGAACTTTTACCTAATATCTGCCGTCATAGTTCTAAATAAAGAAACGCACAAATTGAACCTTACCCTGAAATAGGAAAAGTATTTTCCGAGCGCGCTGTGAAGCGAGCACCCTGGCTAGTGTAGGCGCTAGTTCACGGACGGCACAGCGGTGGCTGTGTGCGTGTATGGCATTAGGCAACAATTTACGCTGTTTGCGGCGTGTTAATATTGATTGGCTCGCTTTATTTCGACTCGCGCGAATCTATCCACGAAACCACGTCAATGTATGTGTAAGTAGATCATACACTTCTTCGTAATATTCTAAATATACTTTATAACCGAAACTTTTCTTACGTTTGTTGTGACTTTTCGACCTCATTATTCGACAGGGTGATACAATTCGTGAGTATTTCAACTGCTCATTTTTTTTTCATTACTCGTAAGTAGGTTAATATATTAGATTACATGTTCTTCTATCGATCAGTGTGAGTGCAGGTGTAAAAATATGCGGGTGTTTAGTAATCTGTCTGTATGCGGATGCACTTGTTATGTTTGATGTATGACGTAGGTTCTATTCGCAGGAATATAAAGTTAGTGTCTATTTATAAGTGTAAATATGACCATAAAGCAGTGGTATTTAGA
This sequence comes from Agrochola circellaris, assembly GCA_914767755.1. Classification (NCBI taxonomy): domain Eukaryota; kingdom Metazoa; phylum Arthropoda; class Insecta; order Lepidoptera; family Noctuidae; genus Agrochola; species Agrochola circellaris. The sequence continues at coordinate 9,071,763 of OU611846.1, read as the reverse complement.
GCAAAGGAGCAATAAAGTTGGCAGTGATCTGAGCCCCGGCGCTAGTGTCCATCGCTCAAGTATTTAGTACAATAAGGTACGTGCGGACAGCGGCTCACACGTCCCACTGTCGCGGCCGGGCGCGCACCCGCATATCAATCACAACATTATAATTTCATAATGCACGTTTGTCAACGTAAATAATACGCAAAATTTATGTTACGAGGTTCTCACCGTTCTACAGAGGTGCAGCGAATACGTAATAAGCCATCATTAAGTATAGAAAACATTGCGACTGTACTACTCATATTCATTTAACGACGTGCCTATAAATTCAATTAGGTCGTATGTAGATATACGTACGTAGGGCGCACGGTGTAAACCGTGTTATGAACGCGAATATAAATTCATTTGGTTATTTGCATAAATTGCTATTTAAACTGTTTTATAGTTTGTTTGTTTCGTACATGAGTTATGAAAGTCACACATTAGAGTAAGCGTGGGCTGGTCGAATAATTATATTCAGCCTTTGGACATGGGCAGGCACCTATATAAAGACTTACAAAAAGTATAAAGCAATAATTATGAATTTAAATAAAAGTTGACCATGCTAGGACCACCTAAGCATCTACATTATGAAGATTGTAGCTAGGTTACAAATACTTTTCATTTACAAAAAAATTGTATGTACCCAAAACTAAAATAGGATATAGCAACTACATAGAACTCTGCCAATCTCTTGATACCTATCGCATACCTATATGTTATGTGAGTGTGTTAGGTTAAACGACGGACATACTTTAAGGAAGTGTAGTATACTCATGAATATGAACAACTTTTACTATTTTACGGACCAACTATAATAATATTATAAATGTGAAAATAAGTTTTTTTGTTTGTTACGCTTTCATGCAAAAACGGCTCAACAAAGTTGGATGAAATTTGGCACATCGGTAGACCATGACTTGGATTAGGACATAGGGTACTTTTTATTCCGACATTCCCACGATATCGAGACTTATGCGGGTGAAACCGGTACCGCGGGGCGCAGCTAGTATGAAAATAAAGTTTTTGAATCCAAAACTGCAATAGCAACACGATCTAAATGTATAACAACAAATGCTTTTTTATTTTTCATAATTTTTTCAGAGTTGGTCCCTTAAGTACCTAGTCAAGTTGTTGTTGTACCCTAACATACTGTTTAAGTTGTATGATTGCATAATTGAATTAATCATAGAAACAGTATCATAGGCTTTATGCCTCTGCTCGGAGTTTGTAGCTATCACTTGATAAAATCTATCTTGAAATGTGAAATGTTATTTGAGTCAAACAGGTTTGTTTGGTAGTAAACGACGGGCACCACCTATCTTTACGTTTATGTTACAATTTGTTAACATTCTTCGTTATTGCTTTACATACACATAGGTGGGTAGGTATATAATATATGAATATAAATGAAGGTATAAAAAATGTCCTGTTCGTGAAAATGAGTTTCCTTAATTTCCCAAGAAAAGCAGATATGCGCACTTATTGATTGCAGGGAAAATTTTGGTTACGAATCAACCTAATCTTATTTATTTATTTATATATACTTTATTGTACACCACAAAAATACATAACAAGAAATAATAATTAAGCACTACAAAATATACAATGGGCGACCTTATCGCTTTCCGCGATCTCTTCCAGGCAACCTTAGAATGGACAGTGATTTGCCTGGACATAAAATGGGGCTGTCGTTGGTGCAAATAATAAGTATACAATATACTAAAATAGATACACAGATAAATACATATCCTACATAGTACATACATAAATACATACATACTAAATATATTAGCAACGAAAATAAATGAAGACTATAGATAATTACAGTTACGAGAACAAGAATCTTAAACTGCGTTCGCAATTTAGTTGCCAAACATGTAAACAAACACGAGTTTTAGGAAAAACAACTGTAACGCCTACACATAAGGTCCAGTTTGCGCGCTACAACTTCATATTTTCATGACTTCTTCAACAGTACTAGTCAGTCTAAAATCAACTTTATTTACACTAACATAAAGTGGATGTCTGTTTAAGTGGAAATAACATCAATTGGAAAAAAAAATGAATAGACCTTAGATGGTTTTGGTACCTCTACCTATCCAAAAAGCAACACACCTTTTTTTCATGAAATAAACTATACTACCTATATAGTCTACCTATATAGTATATACCTTCTACGAAAAAACTTTTATAAAAGTCGAATTGTCGGATTGTGGCCTGTCACCTGTGGCCGGTTGGTTTTTATTAAATAGTCCCCTGGTTAGAATGAAAAGTAAAAGTTAATAAAATCATTTTTATAAGCAGAAGACCTCATGATGAAAAGGTGTCAAGAATAATACTCGGTAGCCAAATCTCCCTTTTCGTAAATCTCTGTCAGACTTTTATCCGCATTCATTCGCGATATAATGTTGTCATGTTAAATAGGGAGAGTCCATAATAAAGCAACCGTTAGCCGTGTCCGTCATCATTAGCCGTGTTATCCGGCTATTTTTGCGCACTCGTGTGTATGCGAACCAAAATAACTCGCAACAGTAATGAATTACACTTTATTTGATTGTTTATGCTTAAAATATCTAGCCGTACACTCCAGTCAGTTAAACAGATAAAAATATCTCACTCAGACTTTCTTATACTACTAAGTATTAAAGAAATACTCCATTTGAATTTCACGACGTACTCGTCGCTGAAAAATCCGTTAGTAAAACAGGCAAATATATCTTGTAGCACATTGAAATTAATGTTGATAAATATACAAAAGGAACGGCGGAAGTGCGGACGTCGCGGCCGGAAGTAGGTCCATCCATCATCCGCCCGCCCTGGATAAAAACGGTCGTTAGTGCCGCCCCCCGGCTCTACCTGCCTCTCTATTAATGTTACACTCAAGCACCTCTATTACTCCTGTCATTTGTTATATCCATTTTGGCAAATTGGCTGATCTCGCATAACGCTATCCACTTGACGTAATTAAGGGGCTATTTGCAGCCCTAATATCGCTAATATGACAAATGATAGTTGGGATAAGTAGGTAAGTGATTATTTATTATTTCTGCAACTAATAGAGACAGACATGTTACAAGAGTTTTTTATTGCCAACCCTGTCACTTACATCCATTAGGAAAATGCTATAAATTAAAATAATACAAGTTCTACAAACATCCCCCAAACGAAATAAAAAATACTCTAACTGTCACAAGAGAAATCTAATAAAGAGCACCTATTTAACAAATTAAATCTGTCTATACAAACAACGTAAACAAGCTAAAAACGTGGCAATAAACGTCAAAAGAAAAGTAAAAAGATTCCCGCGGGTGTATTCAGCGGCAACTCACCGAGTGAGATTGAAGGCATGCACGCGAGGGTGACACCCGGCCTCTTCGGGGAACCAAAACCGCTTATAAAAGTATGCGCCGGAAATCCGCGGGTTGCCGCCCGGAGTATTAAAATTATTATGAAACCGCCGCGCCGCGATAAGGCGGGATGATACCGGCTTAACACCACCCCCCCTCCATGCCCCCCACTGGCGCCCGGCCCTCCCCACCCCCGACACCCTCGGCGCACTATCGCACCATGCTCGAATGCCTTTTCACCGTACATCTATGCGAAAACTTATACGACACTCTAGTTATGCATAAATGTTTATGCGAAGTTAACCAGTCAACACCTACTTGATACCACGCAACTATGTATGTAACCCTTGTTAAATTATAATTCAACTATCATTTAAAAACTTTTTAAGTGTGGATAACTATTACACATGCTTTGATTTCACAAACATGAAAGTGAAATCAGAATGCTATACCAATAAACTAATAACACTGCAATAAGCATTATTAATCTAGCTGAGAGTTCCGAATAAATCAAAGTGAGTAAACTTAAAACATTAACCAGATAAAGTTATTTCAACAATGTAAACGTCGCTGGGCAACTTTATGCAGAAGCTGCACTGGTATGTCGAACTACAATTATAACTTTGGCCCCGGACGCGGCAGAACGTTGTGTTGCAACAAATAAAATATGTCCACGAAAACGCGCGAGGGGGACGGCACAGCGAAATTTCGTACACGAGACAAAGATAAGCTTAACCAGCACGAAATTATGAGCGTTTAACTGTTTCTAGCTGTAGAATCTGGCACGGGTGCTTCGCCGGCTCGCCAGCGCGCGTTATTTACGAGGGGGTGGCCTCCCCGCTGCACCCGAGATAGTGCCTTCCCCGGAAGAGCGACGCCGCCGCCGCGCAGCGCCGCGCCGGGCCGCACCGAACGCGCCCTTGCGGCGGCGACGCAGGGTGCACTATGCCGCGGCTGCTCGCGCCACCACAGCACCTCGCTTACACCTCGGTTCTGCTTGTGCAGATTGCTGCCAACCCGCACTTGCTACTACGCCGCACGACCCACGAATATCACCTCTACGACAAACGCCATACGGTCACCTCTCGAGGACGCTTGCCCGCTTTTGGTTCACACGGCGCCCACCGTTTTCCTACATTACATTATAGTGAAGATGTCTGTATTTCTTGTTTATGATAGCATAAACCTATGGTAGGTAAATTGACGGCGCTATATCAGTGTGGCACGTCTACGGCACAGCCGCGGCACACTACGGCATAGCAGCGGCACACTACCTCACTGCCGCTCGATATACTTTGTTAACATTAATGTGTGCTTATACACTAATAAATCAGGCCGTGCTTTGTACTTTAACATTGTATTTTTGAAACATTACCTTACCTTAAGAATGAACGCTATGTAAGTGAAGGTAATTAAATAGAATTATTTATACAATGAAGCTTGTACCTATATAGGTAGGATATCCTAAGGTGTTACCTTTGTACTTTAGTGATTATCGCTCATGATCCTTTACGTGATGGGGAAGCAATAGCAGTGTTAATTCCAAGGGGTAAGTTTTACAAATGGATCTGATACCTGCCTATCAAGTCTCATGCAGTTGTAGAACATGGTTAAAGAATCTAAAGCCTATAAATAAAAATAAGTAAGTATCTGCTTGCCATTCCTGAAATGCCATTAATATATCAGTTTCTTGCCCCACTAACTGCAGTAAGAATCTTTTCCTAATGAGCAATTGCTACTAAATAATGTAATTTTATTAAGCTCCCCATACATTAGGGTCGTTACATAAAGCACGATACAAACGAACAGCGGCGACGGTCACGTACCTACGTCATTTAAGTGAAAATATACGACACACAGAAAAGAGAAAAATGCGCAAAAACCATCTAGAGCATTATGGCTCGCGGCGAACCATTACTTTTAATATAAATAAAATAACAAAATATGAGCGTCCGGCCGCTGAGTGCCCCCGAACACTTTTATATTTCAGCTGAGACACCACCCGCGCCACACACCCCACACGCAAGATTTATATTTTGACTTGTTCACTACTTATCCCTTTAAAGCTCGGACACATCCGACGTTGTGACTTCAAATGACTTATCTTGTGTTATGAACGTGTTACATGCTGTTGTGGAAATTTAAGGCAACTTAGAATTTGTCAAAAACGTTGAATATTCTTTCGTAAAGGTCAATCAATCACATACAATTAATAGTCTTTTGACTTTAAACTGTGAAATATGGTAAATTTCACCTATTCCACAAACTGAGACCTAGTTGATCATCAAGAACACCTACTTAAGTGGCGCTACCGTCAATCTGCAAACATTATAAACATAACATTATGTATGTACCGTTTGTACATATTTACATAACTAAACAATAAAGATTAATGGTACTAATGCGAGATCAATATCAGGCCGACTCATTCTTCCCATTAGAATATCATTAATTTGTGGCATGTCTGGTTACAACTTCATATAAAGAGAACAAACTGTGCTACCATAATTCAAACATGACAAACGGCCGTGTATTCGTTCAGAACCGGTTTTCTGAATGCATATTTACTAACCGTAGGTACTTACATATTAAACGATATATCTACATAAACAAACTAAGTAGGTTCTATAATTAAATTCGTAGTTTCAAAGTTAGTCTTGAATATTCGCATTTTTGAAGGCCGACAAGTGTATTAAAAAAACGATAAAGATGAAACTCACATTTAGTTAGCAAACCATAATTATGGTGTTCAGTAAAATATGCCAAAGCGCATTTGAGCCAACGAACTGTTCTCATACAGCCATCATTTTGACAAGTTAAGTGTTGTTTGTAAACGAGCTGCGTCGACAATATTTTTCTGTATAATTTACGGTATTAAAATTTCATCTCAATGTCTGAGGTAGGACATAATAATGACTTAACACGCACGTCTTACTACTTCTCATACATGTGGAAGCAACTTAGTATGGAACTTGATCTCGCCTACTTTAGGAATATTATATCTTATCGCTATTAAAACTTTACATGACTTTTTTTTAACTTAGGTCCTACATTATTTCTTGAAATTGAAAAAAAAAACAACTTCAATTAAAGGAAAATCTCAAGGTACCAAAGCCTGAAAAAAAAAGCAAAAAAATACCTGAACAACTTAATCTGATTCGTAATCGTGACATTAAAACATAAAGCAATTAACCAAATCAGCAGTACCTACGTTCAAGTACTGAATGAATAGCGAGGGGTCTCTTAAAAGCTCTCAAAGTTCATCCCTAGTCCACCATAGGCGGCTATCCCATTCATGCGTTTAGATGATTGTCTGTACAAAAGGAAATATGAGTTACGCTTCACTGGAGTGTAAACAAGTGAATGAACAAACTCAAGTGTTTCGACATAAGAGTTGCGTGCGTTTCCGCGATGCGTGCCCTTTGCACAAGCTCCAATCAATCAATGTCCATTTTTAATGACTTAATACTGACATACTCCACTCGGTATTCCTTCAGAAATTCGCTTCATAAACGAGGAAATTTACATGATTACACTACACTCTTATTATCGCCTCAATGAGCGTTCCGGCCGGCGCTAATTACACTCGATGCTCCCTCGAAACCTTACGAGGCTTCATCGACCGATATTGTCCATCGCACTCGATCGTAAAGCGGGCCTAACAAAACAAAGAACATAACACGACTATAGAGTTCGCAATAAAACCGCGTGAAAATGGCAATAGCTATTCAGAGGGAGATATTAAAATGCATGGAAATAAATTCGGCGTCGCATTCGGGCGTACGGCTCGGGGGGTGCAGTAAAAATAAACAGCGACACCATTAGAACTCACTTCCATATTCAAATTTATGAACGCGTCCGAGCCGTGTCCCTCGCTGGCGTGCGTCGAGCACCGCCACACCATCGCTACACGCCCGCTACAACTACGCTACGCCACAGCTACGCGGCACTATCCCAGCGCTACGCCACTGCTACACCAGTGCTACGCCACTGCTACGCCACGCTACACCAGTGCTACGCCACTGCTACGGCACCGCTACGCCACGCTACACAATTGCTACGCAACCGCTACGCCACTTCCATACACCGCCACGCACACCCACCGCTCATTTAAACCGCTATCATTTTGACGGTCAATTTAAAAATTTCACCCCTGTTTTACCTAACATAAACCTACATTATACCGCTCTAACTAACTCCACTTTTTCCGCGCAAACTCGACACCTGTTAGCGGTAAAACGTAGCTCAACGATAATGAACAGGTAGTGGGTATTTAAAAGGTTATTTTTATGAATTTATAGTAATGTGTAACATGTTGTAACACTAACAAATAAAATAAACGTAAGACAAGAGCGTTCAGGAGGCGGCCCGACGAACGACGCGTGCTTTAGCTTAAATAAACAGACGTTTTCAAAAATTTGTGTATTTAAATCGTATGTGACTTGTGTTACTGGTGCTATTTCTGTTTAACTGCCGCACTGATGGATCTGAAATAACACCTCCATAGTGCCGTTCAGGGAACTCACATTAAATTCATAAGGGATTAGGTGTCATCATAAACAGGAATTATTTAGTCGACTGAGGTTAAAAACAACAACATAGCTCCCGGCTAATTATTTTTAATGGCAATTATAGTGCGGTTAATGTGCTCCTGAAATATCTAATACGTTCCTTTTATTGTAATGTGGGATTTCGTAAGTCAAAAGGGGAGATACCACGTCGCTAATTTAATGGAGTTTAGAACAAACGTAGATTAACAGAGGGATATAGTTGTGTAGATAAATATTTCTCTTCTGGGCACATTCTATCATTGTGCTGAAAATTATTTACCATCATGTTTAGTTTGATGATGAAAATATAGTTGAATATCGTTACACATAAATATAAACTCTACCTTTATGGTAGAGAATAACTTCAGAAACCTATATTAGGTTTATGTGTCATAAGTACCTGGTCCATTTTACAGAGCCCTAAAATGAGTCAACTCTGAAAAGTTAAGGAAAATCACCCAGCAGTGAGAGACATAACTTTAACTCTATGTAGCAAATCTTTTAAAACCTTGTATACCTTTTTATTCACTTACAGCTACTAACTATTAATTCAGCACAATCAAAGAACAAATCAAATCAACGCTGCCAACAAAAACCAGTAGCATACCGACAACAAAATAATCCCAGGCCCGCTACATAGTTTCGTTAATTAAAAAAAAATATCCACCCTAGCATCCAAGGCAAATGACATGAAGGAAATGTATCGAGTATCGGGCTTAGTCGATGCCGATCCGATGACTGGCAGAATCGACTAAATTGCTTCTATCACATTAATATCGGACGGCCGAGTTACACCAGTCACACGTATTCGTTATATTTAATTTAAAGCACACAAAGCGATTGACATGGCTCCCGCCATTCGCTTTTTCATAACGACTCCTCGTAAATTTGTTTCAGAAATTAAAATCGGTCAGTGAATGGATCTAGTTACGGATGTCGGTAGCAAGGATTTTATACGCTTACCCACAATATTGTGGGAGAGAATGAGTCTGTAGCTTTGAGGTCCTGCTGTGATGCTTTTTAATTATTATTCATCATTTTTTATGATCTTCTATAACAAGGAAGTAGGCTGCGAGAGTTTGATAATGAGATGCTAACATAACAATGACTTGTGGTTGATGATGCCACAGTCGTTATTGAAAGGACAGAGGAAACACACATATTTATGTTTCTAGTCATCTCAAATTTCCCAAAACTAAGTAAACACCTATTCAATTTAATTAGGTACCTTGGTACCCACACTTTTAGGTTGGTCCCAAAATTTTCCCAATAATCACGTAAAAAACAATAATTGAAAAACAGAAGCCCGTTTTATTTATGAGTTATTAATTATAATTAATCAGGTAATTTCCTAACACGTGTAACCTAACCAGTCAAAGTTTATTTATTTTATTATTCATGCACGCTGTAAATTATTCTGAAAACCTTTAATGAGTAATTGTGCATGTAGAAATGTAAAGCAAAAAATACAAAATTGCAGAGTCGATTAAAATAACAATAGCAAAATAAATATTTTATAAATGCAAATCGATTAGTTAGTTATTAACAAAGTTACACAACAAGTTTTCGTGCTCGTAAATTACGAAGAACTTATCTCTGAGCAATTAAAAAAGCCATTTAATAATTATTGAATACAAACAAAAAGTTATGACGTGCAAGTTCAATTAGTGTGTGGTGTGGGAGGCTTCGCGGGGCGACGGCGGCCGCCATCTAGCGGGCGTCAGCGCCGCCCACCGCCGCCTCGCGCGCCGCCAACGGCCTCGCGACCACATGTCGCTTATGAATATGAGGCGTTATGATTATGAAATATGCCCCGCCCCGAATATGGAATATGGAGGAGGGGGGCCCGTGTAGCGCGTGCGAATGGGCGAAGTTTGATTTATGAGCCGGGCGCGGCCCCGCCTCCCTGTCATAACCGTGTACCTGGTGCGCGCGCGCGCCGCCGCCCGCCGCCCGCCGCCGCCTCGCGCTCAGTCCCGCTTCAGATGGCGAGTGGTGCGCTCGGTCACACGCCGCGTCCGCTCCGTACAGTGTACTTCGTCCGAGCCGAGTAGCCGGCGCCGCGCGAGTGTCCCGTGGTGTGCAGCCCCAGTGCGAGCAGGCCGCCTGCCATGCGCCGGCCCTGAGCCGCCAGCGCGACAACATGCCGCGCGTCAAGCCTTCATGCGTCCGCCGCGTCTCCATCGGTACTTAACCCTCCACTACGACATCTCACCACATCACACACGACGTCTCCGCCACATCTCACCCTGCCGACCTGTGACTCTAACTTTGAGGAGGAATTACATGTGTTTTTGTCGATACGTTATTGTTGAATCCACGATTGGATATTCGTACCGATAAAATGATTCAGTTAGCGACGATAAAATTTGGCATACATGAGAAAGTGAGCACTAAAATTCGTCACCAGCGGGGTGAGTAAACAGTGCAGTGAATTTTCACACTTGACAATAATATTGTAGATAGTTGAAAGGAAACATAAGTTACTAGGGAGGTACGTAGAGCTTTACTATTTAGTACAACAGAAATGCTTAATAAAAACTTTGAAAGCTTACATTAAAGTGTTAAAGTTCCATTTGTAAAAAGTGCATTATATAAATCAGTTCAGATACAGTAAAAAAATTATGTCAAATGTGACATATTTCAAAACAATTTTTTTATATTAACGTACTTATAATTTATAAACCTGGGCTGAAATTATATTTTCTTTTGAGTTCAGAAATTTACCAGAAATTACACTTTAATTGCCGGAAATATTTTAACCGACCGGAACAGTTATCTCTTTCAGGAAGAGAAAGATGTAAAAACAAATAGTTTATGAGATCATAGGGTCGGTTTTGCCGGTTACATTATAGCGAACTTGGCTATCGCACTGCCGCGCGCTAAATATCTTAAATGGTCCAATTAAAAAACGGTTGCGACCAACCAATAGGTCGAATTTCAAAATGTTTATTACCACGGGTATAAATAGAAAGCTTATTGTGGCTTAGCATTTATTTGTAGGCTATTCTGTTGCATTAAAACTATTAGCCACCGTGTCCAAGTTTATGACTACAACTATTAATAATCTGGACAGATATCATTGAAACATTATTTATAATATAATTTATGATGTCATTTTTACTGTATCTTTAAACAATATTTTATTTATATTTATTGTAGGACAATTTTATTGCAGTTAAATTGTAGTTTTTAGTATAAATTTTGTGACAATTATGGAAATGTTACTGAGTGACTTTAGAGTTTGATGAATTAGGTAGATAGTTAGTTATAAATCAAAGTTTTATGATAGTGGAAGTTTTCAGAGGAACACGATTATTTATCTTTTACATAATGATACTTACATCATGTGTGTGTGCTTTTGCGACGGCCCGGACGGCACCTGTATCAAGAACGTTTCTCTGTTTACACATCCCATATTTTTTACACTTTTTGTTTTCATACATATTTTAAATAATAATTTTAATGGCATTTTAACGATATTTAAAAAATCGCCATATAAAATCCATTAACACAGATGAATACCTTAATTCGTTAAAATTTTTATATTAGAAAATATTCATATCTAACGGCTATCAGTAGAATTTTATAAATTTATAATACATATAAGTAAAAATATCTAATTTAATGGATCCATGCTTAGGACCCATTTATATTCGCCAAAATACCTACACTTAAATTATATTTTTCTATCAAGCAAGATTGTCTTTTTAAAATTATGTTGATAACAGAATTTGGGAGAATCTTACCCACGCAGTACCCTTTGATAAATAAGTTGTACCTACAAGTTCACACACAGTTACTTTTTTTTGTGTTGTAACTTACAATGTTTACTTACCTTAGTTTGCAAAGACTTGGATGATACAACTTGATAATATGTCCATCATAAATGTCTAATATTTGTCTAATAAAGACACAACATATATTTGCATGTCTAATATAATTTTTATAGCTCATTACCGTGGCGTCCCGCGGCGCTGTCCGTCGTTCTGATGATTTCACACTTCATCATTCACTTTACTATGACGTTCTTAAAATAATAACCTTGTAAACACTATTTATATACCACATTGTCATTTAAAACTATTTATAATACCGAAGGGTCAATACACAATCATTTGAAATTATTATTAGGTGTATTTTCTGTCAATGTATTCTGGTAACGTTATCTTCAAAATAATATCACGTCCTTAAGAAACGGGTGAATAGCAATGTTTATATTATCCACCTACCTAGCCTATAACAGAATTCAATTCAATTTCTTAATAGCCTTTTCTTTAAGCGTGAGAATTTTAATATTAAACAATCGTTTTCCGATTTTCCCCTTACTCTCTTACTTCCGGTCCGACTTCCTGATTTTACTGAACTTTTGTAAATGGGGCATGGGCATTTTGGTTTTACAGTAAAATTCTAGTCAATTCGATGTTTGGGATTTCTATAAAAGATCGTTATCTTTGTTTATTTTTTCAATAATAAATGAAAATGCAGTGTGTTATAGTACACAACAAATCATTAGGTGTTAGTGTTTTATTAATAGAAATACAATTATTTTCACATTAGAACTTTATCAATTAAGTATCTCTACTTAAAGCTAACTTTGCTTAAAGTTAGAATTGCTCATTAAAAAGCTTTCTATTGTGCTTTTGGAATTTGAGGGTAGGGTTGTATCCTTAAGCTGAACATAGGTACCAACCAACCCATGTACTTCCTTCTTCTTAATTGATTCTGCTTTAGGTTTGATAAGTTTCAATACCTTACTAAATGAAACTATTATGCCTATACACTGATTAAACATTGGTAATTTCACGATTTTGCTTAAAAAGCGTTATTAATGCTCTGATAAAATTTAAATGCTGGATGCGGGAAGCACAGAACCGGTCGAAGTGGCGGTGCTTGGAGGAGGCCTGTGCCCAGCAGTGGACGTCTTTCGGCTGAAATGATGATGATGATGATGATAATTTAAATCGCCCATTACTGATTAAAACGAAATGTCTTCATAGAACAGAATGACACGTTGTCAAATTTTATGATAGCGACCGCTAGGCGCTGTGGTCGGTTTATCTCATTGCTGGTTTTACGAGTGCTCTATAAAATATTTATTACAGACATTCTATCTGCTAACGATTGGAATAACCTATTCATATTCTTATGAAATACTTATATTCACTATTTGTTTGATCGACTAATAAATTAAAAACAAAACTCGTTAAATATCTAAGCCGGTTCTAATTCGGACTAAAATGAAAGATCACTATGCATATCGCCGTTCATTTACCTTGAATGATGAATAATAATTACTGTTGATGTATAAATTATAGACTTTCTGTCAGTTGATTAATTAGCATCGAAATATTTAATGGCGATTGTAATAACATTAACAACACCTACTTGTTCATAAACACGTTACAGTGAGTCTAATGCTGCGACGGAATGTTTGGCAGTCCAGCGCTCTCACAATTACTGTAAACATGTTTCTTCAACATGAAAAGGGACGCTCAATATTGATAAGTTTGCTTTGTGGAAAAGTTGGACAATGTCGGGCAATGAATATCCGCAACGGCACACTAAAGCCTTTTTATGTTTGTGCGTAACGCGGCGGCGGGGCGCGACGCAGCCTCTTTGAGTCGTCGCGAGCTCCGTTCACCGGAGTACTGTCAAATACCAACAAACAGATACCACTAATCCTTCTCCTTACAACTAACTATTAAACGCACCGCCGGCATCTCGCTACAAATGAGTTATTTAATCCCCGCCGCAACATTATCCCGGATTATATCATGTTTTGTGTCGGTGCTCACTTATCCGTCCGCTTTTCAAAACACCACAAACTTCCACCAAAAAAATGTGTATTATGAATCGAATATTCAAAACTGTGCATTGGCAGGTAATATCTATAAAAAATAAACATTTAAAATATTAAAACGGTGAAAGTATAATGTTGCTGATAAACAAATGTATGCACAAAATATATTTTGAAATCTTTAATTTAACAATATTCCTAATAGAGTCGGTAAGTGGTGGATCGGGTCGAGTTTTGGAATCTCGATTAATTAATATGCAGGGAGGTAGGTAGAGGTACTTATGTACACACATTATTTTGTCAGTATATTTCGTAAATGCATACGCACCTGTGTGGCTAATTAAGAAAGTCTTGAACTGGCTTGTGCTTCCGTATAAAGTATCGATGAGTCGTGAATGTCGTGATATAGTTAAGAGTCGGCGTGTTGTTAATAAGCTGCTAATTATTATTAGGTGCGTTAACGCATACGTAAACTGTAAACGCGCGATAAGCGCTGTTAACGCCAAATACACCTTTTAGTTTCTTCTGGTATCACTGACCCGCTGTGGTATAATCGTATTACTTCAATGATACAGGAATCTGTTTTGTTGACTTTACTGTTTAACTCTCAAGGGTTAACTGGTACCGAATTCTTTAAATACAATGGCTTTCAAGTTATTTTTATTTAGACTTTATCTTTTCTAAACTAGAACAGTTTGTGACTTTCGATGGGAATATTCTCTTAACTTCTTTCACCACTTGTTCAAAAGTAATTTTACTAAAGTTTTATCTCACCATGTACGCATTTATTAACATTTTTAGTTTCATGTTCTTTTAAAGTATTTTTTTACGACAACAAGTCTGCGAATTAAGATTAAGAGATTCTAAAAAAATCAATACGTAATTATAGGAGGTAGATATTAGCTAGAAATATATGATGTAGGTTTGTAGATACCGATATATCAACTGACAAATATTAAATGTGATTTATTACTTTTTGAATGTCATAAGTTTAAAATAAAACTAACTAGGTAAGTATGAAAGAATAATGTTATACAAAACTACTGTATCATCGCTTAAAATCACCTAATAATTTATAAATTCTTACTTATAAATCAGCAAACAGCCATTTGTACATAATCAATTAAATCAGAATATAGCTGTTATTGTTAAATTAACCTTGAACAGTTTTAATTCAATAACCGATCAATCAAAAAGCCTATTTTAGGCATTTTCCAAGTTACCTACACCATATCCCATGGACTTTCGATACCCTAAGTATACTTAGGTACCTACTGTATTTTCATGATAAATCTGAGTTTATTTTCTTTAGTTTATCGCGTTAAAATAGCTTAAGCTTTTAACAAAGAAAGATACTTAAAAACAATTAAAGCCAAAAAAAGACACTAAAATAACTTTTCAAAATACCTAACAATGTGTTTAATTCATTCATATAGTATTCCTATTCTATTGTATTCAGTGCTATTTACATATTAATATGTAAACAGGGATATATATATTAGAATATATTAATATAACTATAAAAGTGTAACTGTTACTTTCTGTTTCCGGGGCTAAAGTACAAAAATTTCTAAAAATACGGTTCCGGTTAATATTGGGTTCCCACCTATGAAATCGGCGTTTTTTTTCTCACAAATAGAGACGCTGTCACTTCTATGATTTAAAATATTCATCAATTGCTTTGTATTATATCGAATAATGACCATCACAGACAACTACCGATAGCAAAAAAAACCTTATTACTTATAGTTTTCTAAACATAAAAAATACCTTAAAAATGACTCCTCATTTTGTTAGCAGAAATTACCACTATTTGTTTTAACTTAGCCAAAACTTATTTTTGTCGCTTAATATAAGAGGCATATTACGTTATCTTAGATTTTAAACATTAGTGCATAAAAGTTTTAAAACATTAGTGTTCATGGTTGTTACATCAATTAAGAAAATAAAATTTTCTTAATTTAAAAATTTTTCAACGTATGAAAAATGCGACTTCTTTAAAATTCTCCATACAAAACGCTGATTTCATAGGCCCTAATATAAGAATTACTATAAAATGTATTTATTTTAACAAAATTGTCTTATAATAAACTGATGCATTCCTAATACAGTATTTGGGCCCTACACCACAAAACTTTACAATTACATTTTACAAGTTACAATTCACAACTTTCTCAATCTTACATCTACACTAATATTATAAAGAGAAAAGATTTGTATGTTTGTTTGTATTGAATAAACTCAAAAACTGCTAGACCTATTTTGAAAATTCTTTCACCAGTAGAATGTAATATTATCACTGAGTAACATAGGCTATAATTTATAAAGATATAAGCTGCGCCCCGCGGTTTCACCCGCATAAGGCTCGATCACTTGGACATATCGGGATGAAAGGTATCCTATGCCCTAACCTAGCACCCTAATTACGTAATACACGATCAATCAGAATCCGAATCGTTTTGAAACAGATTGCTAATGCATTACTTCAAAAGTACGAAAAAAAATCTGCTCGACAACTTAAATAACACAATGAATGTTGTTGAACTGTGTGTGATGTGTAAAATGCAACAGATTAGTCATAATTGTTTGCTGGTCATAGTTTACCAAATTTCATCCAAATCCGTTTAGCCGTTTTAGCGGGAAAGCACAACCAACATACAAACAAATAAATAAACAAACAAACTGACTTTCGCATTTATAATATTAATATAAGTTAGGATCGGGCGAAGCCACTGGAGGTACCCTATCCTATAACTCAACAGAAATTAGCAAATAATCTTCAAAATAAGCGGTTATGTGTAGGCTCTCAGAGACAAAGTTATCTTCATAGCATAAACATTTTTGTTCTATTAACATAATATTAGTACGTACAATCTTAACATAGGCACACCATTTACTAGTAGGTAGGTATTATTGTCCACTGCTAGACACAAACTTTTATATAACTCTAAACTAATAGAGAAGACTGTTTTTGCTTCAGTCTTCGGTCACACGAATTCTTTTTGGTTCTAACTTCCAGACCTATTGATATTTCTCTGTAAAAAGAGCTTGTTATAAAAGAATTTCATCTTAGCTGTCTAATGATTCAAGAAAAATATAGACAAGACAATACAGACAATAAATAATATAAGTTTTTTTTAATGTTTGTTGGTCAATTAAGTTGGTATAGTTATCAAAATATTTTTTTCGGTAATGTAACATAATTATATTCAATCTTGCCACAAAATTAATTGATCAAATTAAGTCTACTTACTTACAAGTAAGCTAAAACTATGCTAATAACATTATTGTACTTATTAACAAAACGAAATAAAGTTCAATTCAAACAAAATTCACAAAGCAAAACTTCTAAATAAAAGTTTCATGTCGATGCGAATGTTCTATCTTGATATTTTTAGCTTTCTACCCTTCTCGTGTCTATTGTCACAAAGTTCGCACTAAACACGGCTTTCGGGGCGCCCTGACAGGCTACAACTAGCGACATCTATTGTTGAGTAGCCGGCAACTAGAAATGTATGCGCAAAAGGAAACTGAAAATTAGGTGTTTTATCGCACTGATTGTAGTTAATTATTATGAAAGAATTATTTATATAATATAATAAAGTAATTTTCATGATTGACGTCTTGCATAGTTAAGTATTGTGGCTATTAGTTAGTATATCGACTTTACCCCAGTTACTTACATGTGAATGCTTTTTATTATAACTTTGTTTTAAATATTTCGTCCATATGAAATAATATTATACCCATATCATGTCATCTCGTTTATAAAGAAAATACTCCGCTTCTTCCGCGTCGCAACTTGACTATCCCGAATTTTATATTCTCGTGGGAATTCAGTAAAATCTTGTGACAGCAGTTTTCTACCTCGAAAAGGGACGTGCACATCAAACAAACCACCGTTTGGAAATCTCCCCTGATAGTATATCCATCATCTTTTCCTTTTACATTTATAAAATAAGCTACATTTTACTTGAATACTACAAATACATTTGAATTCCTTCAGTTTAAACTTAATTAAATATCTTGCCGAATTGTTAAGCCATTACAACAAATTCTAAATATTCATTTGTATAAAAGACATAGTTTAGATATAAATATTGAGTCAGGTGACTTAGGCCTAAACTGAAACCTACATAGATTATTAACAACTCTATCATCGGCAAGATAAATCGTTTATTTAATAAATACCTAATATAACAAATATCTCTAACGGGCTTCAGCGTTTCGTTCTATCAATTTAGCGATCATTTTATCAACAATCAATTCATAAACACACATTGTCTATGCCAGTACCTATAGTTTACACGAAGTTCCTACTTACCTTTCTATTTACACTTATTAATATTATCCGTAAATACCTATTATTTAATAAAGATCCCAAACAGCAACAATTTGCTTAATATTGAAATTATCTTTTTAAACACTCACTTAAACCTTCCACTTATTTCCTACACTCACAAAGCCTGGTCACTCATTTAACATTAATTGATTGTGTGCTTCAAGGATATGGCATTAACGTATTATTCTTTTGTTCTAGGCGAAAGTTCGGGATCGTGTTCCGAAGAAGATATCAACCATGTGTCTGACGAGACGAGAGACCGGCCTGAAGCGCACATGTGTCCGCGCTGTCAGGAACAGTTCGAGAACCTGCACGAGTTCCTGTACCACAAGCGACTGTGCGATGAGAAAGCGTTGCAAATGGGCGAGGAGAGAATGCACTCCGATCCTGAGGAAATGGTCGTTTCAGGCGACGAAGAAATGGATGGACCTAACAAACGATTAGAACAAGTCCGACGGCATCGACAAGATGCAGAGAATAATAACAGCCTCGAGGATGGCGAGGCAGAAGTGCCTGAAGCCGACGTGCCGCCAGTCGGCCTGCCCTTCCCGGTGGCCGGCCACGTCACGCTCGAAGCTTTACAAAATACTAAAGTTGCCGTAGCGCAATTCGCCGCGACTACAATGGCGAACAACGCAGATAATGAAGCGGCGTTACATGAACTAGCCGTGCTACAAAGCACGTTATTTACGCTACAACACCAACAAGTGTTTCAGCTACAATTAATACGCCAATTACAAAACCAGTTGTCATTAACGCGACGGAAAGATGACCAGCTCCCGAGCCCGCCGCCGAGTGAACCAGAGCCAGTGCCGGTACCTCCCGCTCGATCGCCGTCGCCGCCTCGTCCGCCACGGGAGCCTACTCCTGTCGCACCCCCTCCTCCCACTAGTCAAAGCTTACCGTCAACCCATTCGCATCTCACACCTAAGACGGAACCGATCTCCGTTCCTAAACTCCCGACCGCATCTCCACCGGTGATGTCCCATCCACCGTACAGCTCCATTTCCTCATCGCTAGCGTCTACAATAATCACAAACAACGACCCGCCACCGTCTCTCAACGAACCTAACACGCTTGAAATGTTACAAAGGAGAGCACAAGAAGTGCTAGACAATGCGTCACAAGGCCTACTAGCCAATAATCTTGCCGATGAACTTGCTTTCCGTAAATCGGGAAAAATGTCACCCTATGATGGAAAATCAGGAGGAAGAAACGAACCATTTTTCAAGCATCGCTGCCGTTACTGTGGAAAAGTGTTTGGAAGTGATTCTGCGCTGCAAATTCACATTCGATCGCACACAGGTGAAAGACCTTTTAAATGTAATGTATGTGGATCACGATTTACAACCAAAGGGAATCTCAAAGTACATTTCCAAAGACACACATCAAAGTTTCCGCATGTCAAGATGAATCCCAATCCAGTACCAGAGCATTTGGATAAATACCACCCCCCGCTGTTAGCACAATTATCGCCGGGGCCAATCCCTGGCATGCCACCACATCCACTTCAATTCCCTCCGGGTGCACCAGCTCCTTTTCCGCCAAGCTTGCCGCTGTACAGACCCCCACACCACGACTTACTACCGCCTCGTCCGCTCGGAGACAAACCTCTACCGCCTCACCCACTGTTTGCAATGCGAGAGGAACAAGACGCTCCGGCTGATCTCAGTAAACCATCCGCGCCGAGCCCTTCTCGATCAGCACCCGAGGTTAAGTCTGAACCACAAGACGATGATTGTCATCGAGATTCCAGTTTTGAAGACGTTGACCGAGTATCTCCTAAGCGAGAACCTGATGAAAATGATGCCACGCAGGATCCAGAACAAGACAGATATCCTTCAACTTCGCCCTACGATGATTGCAGCATGGACTCAAAATATAGCAATGAAGAACAAATTGGCAGAGAGAGTCCTCATGTGAAGCCTGATCCAGACCAACCGGAAAATCTCTCAAGTAAGAATTCACCGATATCTGGGCCAATTTCAATAGCAACGGGACTGCGTACTTTTCCTTCGTTTCCTCTATTTCCTCAGTCTCCCAGCAGTATGTCCTCTGGTAGTTTAACTCCTTTTCCGAACTCTGTTCAACACGTCGCTGATACAGATCTGGCACGTGATCCAATGTTTTATAATTCACTTCTGCCCCGCCCAGGCAGCAATGATAACTCTTGGGAAAGTTTAATAGAAATTACCAAAACTTCTGAAACATCAAAGCTTCAACAGTTAGTTGATAATATTGACAATAAAGTGTCCGATCCCAACGAATGTATTGTATGCCACCGTGTTCTCTCTTGCAAGAGTGCGTTACAAATGCACTATCGTACGCACACGGGCGAGAGACCTTTCCGATGTAAATTGTGTGGCCGGTCTTTTACGACTAAAGGCAATTTGAAAACCCATATGGGCGTTCATCGCATTAAACCTCCAGTTCAAATGTTACATCAGTGTCCAGTTTGCCATAAGAAATTTTCGGATCCTACCATATTACACCAACATATACGACTTCACACGGGCGAGCGCGCCCACATCCCTTACGATCAAATGAGAAGTATCGATATTGAGGGTTTTCCATCACTGAGTAACGGGTCAGACGTCAGCGACTATCAAGCTCAGCGCCCCTTCCCGCGCCCGCTGTTCCCCACTCCGACCACTCCCGGCGACCGACGGGCGGACTCCCGCGGGACCGACGATGAGAGCGGCCGGGACGAGCGCGAGCCCGCTATTCGGGAGTTCGACGACGACTTAGATATGAAGGATCGTCGAACTTCGCCGCTCTCCGTCTGCGCCTCGGCGTCCGAAAGCGAAATAAAAACCATCACCACAACGGCTTCCCTCCCATCGGCGACAGGTTCGGACAGCGGGCGCAGCGCACGGGCGTCGCCTCCGTCGCCCACCATGTCGTCGCTGTCGACGCCGCCGCGGCTGCCGCTGCACTCGCCGCTGCCGTCGCCACCCACGCCTATCGCCGCGCTGGGCGCGCTCGGAGGATCGCCCTTCAGCCCGCTCGGACTCGCGTTCCCTCCCGCAGGTATGCGATAGCGGGATCTTATATTTTCGTCCGCCCCGGTCGCCCGCATTTCCATTTCCTTGTTTTGATCCTCGCCCACCACTAATAAATAAACCACCGGGCGCTCGAATACACGTCAAAGTCACCGACCAAAACTAAATGTGGAAGAAGTAACTCTCATTGATAATAGTACAGTGTAATCGTACGTTCCGACTGTTGTACAATTAGTGACAACGAAACCGCATTGAACGATGGGTTTATTTGTGTGCAGTGCGCGGCAACACGACCTGTAACCTCTGCTACAAGACGTTCGCCTGCAACTCCGCTCTGGAGATACATTACCGGAGTCACACCAAGGAGCGACCGTTTAAGTGCACCGTCTGCGACCGCGGATTCTCCACAAAGGTTTGTCTCAACCACTTCTTATTATACCTTAGATTCATCCCTTTGTTATTTATATCTCTGTTTTAAAGTTAAACAAACTGAATAAACTTAGGTACCAACAGTATGTTTGATCCTACCCTACTGATGTATCTGTGTCTAACAATGCCGTGATATGACTATCATGTAATAGTCACGACATACTCGTAGCTCAGATTGAGTGACTTTGGCTTCTAGCCAGTTCATACTTTATTGTTACACAAATAGCTAGACGTACGTGTTTACGACATTTCCACTAATTTTCACTACATCTAAAGAAATTCATTGATAATTAAATATTTTAAAATATAAAATACTAGCCCCAATCCGCGGCTCTATCTATGTGCCATCAAAGAAGTTCATATCTAACCAGTTTCAAAACAAAATCCCGTGAACACGATGACCACATCTGTTACCGGCCCGGTTCTATAGCCGCCGAGCGCTGCAAGCAAGAATAGTCCGTACGGTGGTTAGATATGAACTTCTTCGATGATACAAGTAGGTTTACAATTTCTTCAATTTTGTGCTGTTCGACGACGCATTAAGATAAAACATCTTTCCTAGATCCTAAATGACATTAAAATACATACTTCAAATAAATTGCATATATTACTTGAACCGTCTAAAACAAACGATTTAAAATACTAAAAGCGATAAAGTTTTAAATTACTCGGGATTTAAAATAACAGTCCTTTGAACTCGTTTCTGTTAATAACTTCAAATATTCTGCATGTTTTTTCCTTTGGTGTTTTATTGTTGAAGTGTATACACTCCCTAACCTCTATTTGCATACAAGTAGTAGGTAGTTGATATAACAGAGGTATACCGGCGACAGGGCGTATATATATAGTTCGCGTTTGATAAATAACACGCTGCAAGCGGGGCATCGTATTCCAAGTTGAAGGCGAGACATCGACAAGCGACGTTGTGCGCGACTAACTTCATGCGCCGGTTTCATTTCATCCAAGTTTCAGTGCATTAATTTTGCAGGCAGTAATTACAAGTCGCTAGTCGGCGCCTCTAGTTCGCATTAGTTTTAGCTGTTGTCTTCCTCCGTCGCCTCGCATCCGAGCTGTTGCCGGCTCGCCGAGTAATTGACGACCAACTGCGCAAACTTGTAGGCTCGTTTGTTCCGATTTAATCAAAACTATGTACTGCCTTATTGATCACACTCAACGGTTTATGAATGGTTTATAATTAAAAACTCTACCTTTGTATTAATGTCAGAGTCTGTAAGGTAATGCGTCTCATATCAGCACAAATGCAACCACTTGTTAGCCGTGTGCCGGCCACATTTAACATCGTTTCCATCTACAGATAATTAAACTTTGTTTATTATCCAACTTCGCTGTCATAAAGATAATCGCAAATTGAACTGTACGTCATGTCATTAATTGATTACTTCGCGATAAAACTTATTTTGCATATCATACGGGCACCAAGTACATTAATTGATGTAAAAAGTATTCCTGCCCACATTTTTCCTGGAGTAACGTGCCTTTTCCTGTGTTGTCTTTTATTTTTATAGTTAAACCACAGTTAACATCTCAATTAGTAAGATGAAGCCTAAGAGCAGCTTAAGTAACTGACTTTGTATGAAAGAAAGAGGCACAGACCGCAAGATGCACGCAAACCGCAAAGATTTCTGAATAGGCTTCCGTTTAGATGCACATAAATGAAAATATAGGTACCTAGTGCTACATGTCATACTTCCGCGTCCAAAAATTTGATGGTTTGATTACTAAGCCGTAATTTTTTGCTTCCACTGAGGTATAAAGATGCGTTCCGTATTTTCTTAATAGGATAAAATTGAATACCTTGATTTTTTTTATTAAAAGTAAAAGGAAGAATAATTAAGATTAAAATAGATATTATTAAAGCAATTACTCCTCCTAATTTAATAGGAATTGAACGTAAAATTGCATAAGCAAATAAAAAATATCATTCTGGTTGAATATGAACTTTCAACCAGTTTCTAATATCGATAGGTAGCACAAAACAGGAGTAAATGCAATTAAATTAAATTATTTAAATGTATGATTACAAATGATATATCTTTATCTCCATTAACACTAATTCGCTACTTATATACATTCCTAAATAATAATTATGGAAACGTTCAGCTCCTCATTTTATAGCATGTCATCTTATCGTTTTAACATATTATTGTAACAGTTTTTTTAATTGCACTTCACTAATCTGAATCTTCGCACTTAAAACTTACTAATGAACATCTAAGAAAAACTGTTTTATAGATATTATACTTATACAAATAACGAAATAATAATGTGAAACATTTATTAGCAGGTAGATACGGACAAAATGAATTAATTCAATATTTTAGACAATAAATAAAGGTTGTTAAAAGCATTTTTATGATGATATAAGTTTTATACTCGGTTCGGCCAATATTTCAAGCGCGTAGTGTAAAGCTGCGCTTGCGACGCTCCATCGCGTCGCCACAAAAATGATAAGTCATAAAAACAACGTCACGGAAAACGATCGGAATATTAATTCATGTCGTAAAATATTTATTGCTTATAAATCCTTGAGCCTTTACCTACGCTTCTCGTCATAAAAAGATTATTTATGCTTGACAAAGTAACATTTTTCGTATGTTACCGAAAGTGACCAGAGGTCTCATCAATAAAATATAGGTTATTTACGATGGCGCCGGGGTTAAAAGTTTCAAACCCCACAAAGGCACAATGCGTACCGCGATTGGCTTAATTAAGTTCTTCTGATAAAAATAGCAGCGGTTAAGTACCAACGTATCTATGATTTACATTTGTAGTGACCCAGAAGCCCAGATAACTTCCAACGAAACGTAATAAATATACATGATACTCGTATGTTACTTTTCACACAGGTAAATGCTCTGATACTTGTTATTTTTTTCACGAACGTTTTCGAATGGACAGAGGATAGCTCCGGCTTAACTAAAATAGCTGATAACTACCTACATTAAAGAAGTAGGTAACTTATTTTTTTACTGAAAATTGAATTCTTCTAAACCGTATCATTAAATCGAACGCGCGTTTTTTGTTCCCTTCAACTCAGAGTCGAATTTTCAGTTAAGGCTTTTAAACGACACAATTTTCCGACAAAAATGATACAACATGACAATATGAACCATTAAATACCTAACAATTCCTATTGGTTACAAAATGACTGATGTTACTCCCAATATGACCACTCCTTACTGTGACTCATAGTAATCTCATAATACTTTATAGTTACCGATGACAGGTTGGTATTAGCGTGCAATACGATAAATTATCATTTATACTTAATTGACAATTTAGCAAAACTAGATTCCTATTGAGTTACATTTTGATAAGAAGTTCTACTAAACGGTTGTCTTTAAATAAATGTGAGTTTAATTTTGTATAACGGATGTTTTAGTACTTTTCCATCTGTTAGGTTTTATCATTCATGATTTTCACTTGTGATACAATAAAAATCCGTACTATCCGATACCTATGCCTATAGATAGAGTCACGAATTTTTATGTTTTCAGGACTCTGTTATATTTACATACAATAAAAAATCCTGAAACACCGATTGTGTAAAAGGTTCAAAATCGATATTTATAGCACCTTATCATTGTCACTTTCCTCTACTCGCCGTAATGAAACAATACCTGCCCGGTTTACAAGATTACCTACTATTTGAAGATTGACTAAAAGTTTTTTGTTCATTTATAATAAAAATCACCATATTGCTTATATCCCTTCTGGTAGTAGAAAATTGAAAACACTAAGCACCTGCTTACTCCACTTTGATAAGAAGAAAAAAACATGTGATGCACATTTTGGCGCCGCGTGTCTTGCAAATTACAGGAGTTTAAAAAACAAACAACAGTTTAAATATTAAAATATTAACGCCAAACCATCAGTAGTTGTCAGCAAGCTAACTGACGGTGAGGACCGGGACGGTCTACTTTATATGTATGTATACTTTATAAGAAAATTTGGCTTTCAAATCGACTTTTTAAACATTAGAATGTTTAGGAATGCACGAGAAAGAAATGCGTTTAAATGGAACTTCGTATGTTGGTATGCCGTAACGTTGAGGTGGAGGGAACTGGTTAGCGATGCTAGTGAGAGACGAGCCAGCAACCTGTCACGTCCTACGCATAGTTGCGAATGCGTCGGTTATTGTAGTATGTCGCTCTCCTCGGGCGCCCGAGTGGACCGACGCACTTGTTCCTACAAGTTAAACAACTAAAAATATGCTAACAAATTTAAGCATGCATTTGTAGTCGGTATACCACTCACTAACACTTGGCAAGCTATAAAAGCTACAAAAGAAACATCAACCTCTTTGGTTTAGGTGTATCTACTAAAAGTGGGACTACCCTCTTAACAAAACATGAAGTTATAAATATATCCATTTCCCTAAAATGTTTGAAAGCCCCAAAAAGAGGTGCTTGCACTTTTATTCTAAAACGATAGATCCCAATTCTGTCCAAACCTTGACCGACTTTTATATTCAGACCTTATATCGACCGTGGGCGAGTTATTCTGGGGTTGCACTCAATGACCGGTACGGAACCGGGGGGCGAAGCTTTTTATTATGAATACGGCATGGTAATAAAAAACGTGTCAATCATCCAAACAATACCCAGAAAAAAAAAGCTTTATTCGAAAATAGAATCGGTAGAACTCATTTTTAGAAAATACCAAATTGCCTTTTTCGTGACAGGGAGCTTTCATAGATATGATATTCATTTTCCTATGAAAAATCTTTTGAAAATCCTGGAAACATTAAAAGAAATGAAGAATTCATATTTAAATTAAATTAAACGTTTAGTTTTCATTTTAAATGCAGGGTGCAGATCTCATTGTCCCGGGTTAGTGATTTTAAAGATGGCGGCCCTAGGCGTAAACCGCTAGTGCCTGAACCAACTGCTTACGAACACATTTAAAATTACAATAAGTGTCGGGGACACTGCACCGACGAAAGTTCACGCGCCAAACTATTTATCGATTATTCGAATCTTCTTGTACTACGTAGGTACAGTCGTACTCAGTTTATTGACTCGAATAACGTCACTAAAAGAGCTAATGCTTGTTGGTTATAAATAAAAACACCCATATTTCATACCCCATTGTATTTATGCATATAAAACTGATTTTATAACCGATGCCCACTGTAGACCTCATGTTTTTGACAATATTTAAAGTTATGTCCTATAAATGCGGCAATTGAAATACCGCCGGCAAGTTTTCTTTAAAAACAGTTTATATCAGCTATGCGTAGCATGAGAAACGCTCGAAATTATTTTTCCTATAGAAAAATAGATATCATAATTGAATCGTTAGATATTGAAATAATAATGCAATGTTTCTATATCCAAAGACACGATCTATTGCTAGATAAAAGCAACCCGTAGCGGTTATATGCTCTTTGGAACTCAGATCAGCAATTAAATAAATCCATATTCCCAAGCTTATACGCAGTCGAACAGCTTAATAAATTCAGTAGCAATTTAGCGATTTATAACCGCTAAACTAATGTAGGTACAGGCAAAGTTATTAACCGACACAGCATAGAAATAATGACCCAGATGCTAAGAATGCGAAGTCATACATTGTAGAGTTATTGCATTTACGTACCAAATTTAAAGGAAATTATAGTTGTAAAGATACCTACCTATAAATGTACCTAAATAGTGCAATACCGGTTTATCGATAATTTGGGGACTCATTCTTCACAGTTTTTACGACACAACTTAGATGTAGCATCGGCAAAATTCGTAAAACCGATCACCATCTGAACTGAGTACGCTTTCAAAATCACCAATATTTATTACTGCTTTAGGTGAAAATGATCTTTACGCAAACGCAATAACTTGTGAAGTCATTTAACCAAATACATTCGTAAATTTTAAATGAATGCATGCAAATTTTTCAAAGTTATGCTACATCTAAGTTGTGACGTACTGTAGTTAAGTTTAAAATATCAGTCATCAAGAATAGCTTGATAATCAATACCAAATTAAACGGAGCGCTTTTTTCACGGAGAACGCGGGATGTTTTGCGGCATTGTAAAAATAATTAAGTTCTGCTGGCGTTCGGTAAAATCGTTAAAAAATATTACTAAAATTCCATGGACTATACCTACTACAGTGATCAATTACGTGACTAGATAAATAAATAACAAGCAAAGTTAACTTGAAGATTTTAAACTTATGTTATTTACATAATTTTAAAATCTTCAATTTAACTTTAATATTCACTCTTGTAGAACCGTTTATGTACAAGTCTTCCTTCCGTGACCTTAGTATTAATCAAAAACTTGTAATTTAAACATGAAGTTGGTTTCGTATCATTTCTTCTGAATTCATAATGTTAAATAAGATTTAGAAAATAATGTGCTGTAACCGCAGTGCAGCTCACCTAATTACCTACTAAGTGCGCGTTCAAATTCAGTCATCATAGGTAACATCAATTATCTGAAAATAAAGCCTCGTGCAGACTAACGCGACGCGACGGCGCGGCGCGACTCGATTAATAAATTTTTTAAGAAAACTTCACGGTATAACAATAACCGGTGACGCGTCGCGCTAATCTGCACGAAGCTTAAAACGCTAAAACAGAATAATTGTATATGTACGAGTCATAAGTCGATAAAAAAATCTTTAAAGCATCGACAAATATGAAAATATACCTTACCTATAACATAAAAATTTAAGAATATTTAAGTAAAATGTCATTTTATTTAATGTATCGTAAGTAAATAAAATATCATCGGTGAATAAGGATTAGCTATTCAAATAATATTTAATTAATTAAGTGGCCTCATATTTTAATATAAATCACCATCTTTTGTAATAATACAACCGTTCGTAATCAATTTATCTTAATATTATATTTCTTATTTTATCTGTTTTAAAAGTAGGTATTTTAAATTGTTAATAGGAGATGTTCACAACAATTAGGTGAATCGATAAGTAGGCTTATTAACAATACCTACTTATTTTTTAACTTTTTAATGAAAACGTGGAAATGTCGGAAAACGTGGAAATCACTTTAGCATTTAAGATGAACGAACGGGTATTTTAATTGCGCGAGTTGTTATTTTTGAAACTTTAAACATGACTTTTTGAGACTTGACTTTTCAAAGGTTTGAGAACCGTGCGAACTCTACCAATAACGGCTCGCTGTTTTCAAAATATTTTATTACCATTGTAGGCAGATAATTAGTTGATAAAATGTTTTCTATAATATGTTTCATCATAAAGAAGAGTTCACAAAACACCTAAGTAACTTCTTAGTTTGTGACCTCTTCTTTTAGTTTCTTTACTATATGATCAAAATTCTTTATCTGGTAGGTAGTCCCCTTTAGAGTAGCTCCCCACTGTAGTTTGATTTATTAATTATGACTGTTGGTATCTTTGTGTGATGTTAATGCCCCTACACTTTTTTTTTTCACAATTTCCAATTATGAAAACAAAATCTGAAACGAATTATTTGGAAATGAAATTTTTAACTAACATGACCTGTTGTTTTGAAGTTGACCATCCGATGGTTCAATTCAAAACCTGAAGCGTTTCAAAGTTTGTTTACATGATTGGAAACTGTGAAAAAAAACATAGTGTGTACCTATAACTGTGTGTATTTGTCCCACGGTGCTGTGTGCGTGTGGTGCGTGTGTAACGCCTGTGTATTTGTGGTTCCAGAGCAGTGGCGGCGGTTGCCGGTGCGGTAGGCGCGCGCGCGCACCCCGCCCCCCGCACGCCACTGCTTTGGACCTGTGGAACGCCTTCGTTTACCCGGTATGCGAGAGTGACGCCTGGCCGAGGAGCGACCATATCACGAGCGTTTTTTATTTTGCTTACATAGTTTTGCATGACCTTTTTTAAATTTGTAATGTTATTAAATTTTAAGTCAAAGTTTAAGCGCTCCTGATATACAGTCCGTTCTTTTGTTCAGTTATCATAATATTAAGACTAACTTTTACCGCGTGTACCTACCTTCCTATTTATGTGACGCATTTGACATTGAGATATATTATTATGACATTAGTTCCCACTTAATTCTTAATGAAAAACAGTTTTAAAAATATATCAGTTACGCAACGCTTAAACAAGAATAATTACATAATTAACACATTAAATTAATTTTCTGTTGCGCTTAATGTTGTTAGGTACACTTATTGCTAAATAATAGACCTATAAAAAATCTGATTTGTTTTAGATACTACGCTTACACACTTTAGTTATTAGTTCCTTTGACAGTTAATTACAATAACATGTTTGTATCGTCCTCAGGGCAACATGAAGCAGCACATGCTAACGCACAAGATCCGTGACATGCCACCCGGGTTCGACAAGAGCTCGAGTGGAGCCGATGATGGCCGAGACCCGAGCCCCGACCGTCGCTCGTCTCCCGACAAACTCGACCTCAAGCGCTCGCCGCCTGCGCATCCCCCGCCCCAAATGACGCACCCCCCACCTATTGATATGCCGCCACTGCCCAAACGGCCCAGTGGTAAGTTGCAAAACTAGGAAGCCAAGAATTTTCATATTTTAGACTTCAGCAATTTTTTTTTGACGTCTAAAAACTTGTGTTAGATCCTAATAACATTGTTAATTTGTTCCCCAGTACCCAGTGGGCCGACACACCCCCCACCGCCGACGTCCTCCAAGCATCTGTGCGGAGTATGCCGCAAGAACTTCTCCTCGTCGTCTGCGCTTCAGATCCACATGCGCACGCACACCGGGGACAAACCCTTCCGTTGCGCTGTGTGCCAGAAGGCCTTCACTACGAAGGGTAACCTCAAGGTAAGTTTTGTAAGAATCCTGTTTAACTTGTTTATATTCCCAAGGTGTGCAAGTTCCATCCAAGGTGTTCGATAAGAGCGTACCCTACCTATTTAGTTAGGAAGCCTCCAGATTCTTATATGGCAACATTCGAAACGGGTTTAGATGCTGAGTATACAAAAGATTATGGACTGTCCCATTCTGAGATACTTGGGCTTACATAGTAGCCTCCTTTCCATTCTACACTGGTATTTGGTCCTGCAACATCGGTTCGGAAAATCTAATTGAATTTGTGTTGTCCCCAGGTGCACATGGGCACTCACATGTGGAGCGGCGGCGCGTCCCGGCGCGGGCGGCGCATGTCGCTGGAGCTGCCGCCCCGGCCGCTGCACGAGCCGCACGACCTGCTGCGCCGCCCCGACTTGTTCTACCCGTACCTGCCCGCGCCCTTCCTTAACGGCATGCAGCAGAAGGTAAGCCAGACCAACACTCAATATAGGAAGAGACAGCCATATTGTCAAGCATTTGTATTTGTCGAAATTCTACAACGATTATTTTTGTTTATCAACAGCTGAATGAAATATCAGTGATACAGCAGAGCGCGGGTCAGAACGGTGTAGCCGGAAAATTCCCAGGACTCCTCGGCTTTGGAGCATTCGGGGGCGGGAGACCAGGCGCTGCATCACCACTGGAGCGACCGCCTTCACTAGAGGGCGGCGACGAGAGGCAAGCAGCCATGCGCGAGCTGGCCGAGCGCGGGCGTGAGCTGGCCGAGCGCAGCCGGCAGATGCGCGAGGACAACGAGTACCGGTCGCAGCCCCCGCACGGCGCGCACGCGCCCCCAACGGCGCAGGCGTCGCCGCCCGCGCCGCACCACGCGCACCCGCTGGCGCCGCTGGCGCCGCCCGCGCGCACTGAGGGACTCACCGTGTAGGTAGCCGGGGAGCCAGCCCAGTACATTCCAGAGGTCCGGCCGGCGGCTCGACCGGCCGCGGCGGCCACGCGACGTCGTGTCTATATTGTACAAAGAGTTAGAGTCTAGTGAGAGAGTGCGGACCGTTCGTTCGACGAGGCGAGCTGATGTAGCGTAATTATGTGCGAGGTGTAGCGCTATGTACCGTTGTTATTCCACGTGTTATTACGCCTAGTATTACTGTAAGTAACTTATTATGCACGAGTACGGGCCTGGGGCAATCGGGGGCTCGTCGCGAGCTCCACGTTTATGTCATTACTCTGTGATAGTGCACATTTGGAGGCTGTGTCCGACGCACCGGGAGCGTCCGGCGGAAGCGATGTCGTCTCATTGATGCAGCCGAATGTGCTATGACATCAAAAATTAAATATAAATTATCCCAAAAATTAAATAATTTTCATAAAACTATATCTTTTTAAATTAATTGTACATAATTTGTATAATAGTATTTTAATGAACGAGTAGTTATAAACTTGAATTTAATATTATATTATATTATATTGTACGACTACAACTGGAGTGCAATATGCATGATTTTGTCTTTTGCCACATTCCAAATGATTGATGTTACTAAGAAAACAGATTTGTAACGAATAATTTAAACCTAATAGTTTCCTTTGATAGCAATAGCATTATTCTGTCTGTCAGTCGAAATTTTATAAATGTAAATTAAACTTATTCCGTACGATTATACATATTGCACATTGTATGAAAAACCGAAAAATTAATTCTTGGAAATTCTATTACCTATGCATCTATTGTCTTTAGGTATTCAATATTGTATTACAATACATTTAATTGTAACAGAGGTTAATGACATATTCATATCATGTAAATTAAAAGTATTTGCATTTGAGGTCTATAGTTATAAGTATTTAGAGTCATAGCTATTATATTGCTTTAGAATACTTCAACATATCTTTGTAAAAATGTGAGCGACTGGTGTTTTGACGAGACGTTGACTAGGTACTTAACGGTTATTACTATGTAGTATCACCGCACTGTACGCAGACTGACCACGACTATGTACACACATTTATATTACATTTCTTTCCAAATATGCATTTTCTCAATGCTTGTTAGTAGACGCCGTAGTCCAGTTGCTATAAATTTTATTATTTTTTAAAGAATTATATATGTATTTTATACTTTGGAGACTAGTTATCTGTGTATAAATAAATGTCCTACTAAATTATTTATAAATTATAAATCATGCATACACTCTTAGTATTAAATGAATGCTTGCGAGGCGATAGGTCTCGCGCGCCAGTTTAGTTGTCTAGAATAAATTCTCATAGCACCTACGAGCTAATTATTATATCAAGTTGCAAATAGATCTTAGAGAGTAGTATTAGTCATGAATATGATGGTGTCATGTCATGTCAGTATAAATAATCATTGTAAATTATTAAATGTTTATGTAAATGTCCAAAAAGTATTCAAATTATTTAAAAAAAACAATTATTACACTAATAATTATTTTCTTTTTTGTTATTCCTTTACCTTCACCTACCTACCTTTTTAGTTTTTATTTATTTTCAATCAGATTAATTAATTACTGTTTTTGTTAATGAAGACAAAAAGTACCTTGATTGCCTAATTCGAAACTACTCTAAAAAGTCTAAAAACAACAAACAAGACTGATTGGTAAGTAAAGATTGGCAAAAATGTTTTTTACAGCGTCGCCAAGGGGGGCAAAGGGGCAGCTGCCCCCTCCCCCGAGATATAAAAAAAACATGCGGGGCAGTCTTTGGGGACTGCCGATAGAAGTGAAAACTAAGTAACTTGTGAATTGTATACAAACGCTTGCGGTGACGATGACGCGAGTTCCATGATTTTTGTTCACCCAAAAAGTGCTCAACGCGCCTAAAGAAGTTTTCATTTAAAAAATTGTCAAATACAAGGCATGTTAATGTAAAGAAACTACATATTATCTATAAAGCCAATTTTGTTTATTTGGACGACTTTTATTTGGTTTTTTAAAGTTATCCCAAACGGGGTCTAATCCGGAGACCAGGGACGTAATATTCGTATCTATGTGTAGGTGGTAGGCCCATAATACCTATTAGGTTTCAGCTCTACAGTTCTGAATAATTTTGGAAAAAACGACCCGAAAAGTCCGTTTCCAATCATCGAAAATGGAAATTATTAATTTTCTCAGTTCCTATCGGGACTACTGAGTTGAAACTGATTTGTCAAATATCAAATGTCCACCAGCGTCGATTTTGGCCCCATTGTGCGCCAGAGTGGTAAGACTTGCATTACAAGACAACACTACCCCCCCCCCCCCCCCTGAATTGTTTACAAGTGTAAACCTTCATGTGCTATTGACTATACCTACAAATCATACCCCCCCTTACCCATCGGCTGGCGACGCCCTTCTATGTTCTATGTTATGGGGTTTGGTTTCCGCAATGGTCCTTCAGTGAACCATTGTGCGTGGGCCATAGCGGCCGTTGGTGGTTATTCCAACCAGCCCACCTCCCTCCAGAAGTTAATTAAATCTCCTGGTCTCGGCGACGCCCTTGCCTAGAGGTCAAAATTAGGGCCAGATCGACAATTTTTTAAGATTACAAAAACTACCCAGGGATTGGGTGATTTTATTTGTACTTTCATCATCCATCATCATTCTGCCCTTCTCCCACGTAGTAATTGCTGTTAAGCTATTAAAATGTATCTTTAATAACACATTTTTATAATACCTTTTGATTATAAAACCTTCAAAATACGAAGACAAGTGGCAAATATTTCAAGCATCAGTACCTATTACTTGTCATAAGCGCCATCTATGTTAACGAATAAGCGCTATAGACCTATAGTAACCACGATAACGGAATTTCAAAGATGGCGTCCCAATTATCGATTTGTTGTATTGCCGTAAACATTACTGTGCGTCTGCACAGGCGAAACATTCACATAAAAACATGTTGAAAGTTTTATTTTCTGTCAAACTTTGTATTGAACATTGACAGAAAATAAAGATTTCAATTGTTTGTATTAAATTTAATGTCGATTGAAAATGAAGTAACATTATATATTAATTTATTACCTAAATATTTATAATTAATCACAATAATAATAGCCAACTATTCATTGTTCACTTCAAAACAACTATAAAGGCTCTTCGATACGAACATTAATGTTTTGTTATTTCAATGAGATACAATAAGATGGGTTTAGTCGTGTTTTACCAAAACTACAAGTGACTTACAAATATAATTGTTATTCCATTTGTTTGATTTAATATTAAGTACTACATTACCTAAATATTTCTAATTAATCACAATAATAATAAGGTACCTAGATATAATAAGATGGTTTGTTTAGTAGTGGTTTACCAAAATCACAAATGAAATACAGGAATTCAACTTTAGGGTGGTAAACCAATTCTATGGAAGACCATACATTAAGTGTCCATTCGTGGAGGCAATCTTGACCCAAGCAGTATCATTAAAAGTTTAAAAATAAAGGTCTTCTCAAAGTTGAGAAGTTATAAAAATACAGGTAACAACGGTCTAAAAAAAAAAAAACTACAATATAATTACTTAAAAGGTTATATTATAATAATGTTACCAAGAACACATGAGAGTTAGAAGTTGATGACACTGGCTAGTTTCTTGACGCGGTTGAGGAGCAAGTCTCCTTCGCGTATGGTAGCCTGGTACAGCTGGGAGCGGTCGGCGTCGGCGCCACGACCCGCGCCCGTTACTACGCAGCCGGCGACCGCATCAATACGGCATTGCAGACGACCCGCAGCGGTGAACCTAGAAATAAGGTTAGGGATGTTAGAAAATTAACTGAAATAACAGTGTAGTGTAGCTGGCGGGGGTGAGACTCTGTCTGTAGTCAACAAACCTCTTTTCGTATGATAGAGATTGATATTCATATATATTTCTTTTTTAGGCCTATACTTAAATTCAGAATCTGAGATAATTATTATAATTATCTTTAATTTCCACATCTATGTCATACATGACAAAGTCCAGATTCCATTGCAACCAAAACTTTTATAGAACCTTTTTAGGGTTCCATAGTCAACAAGGAACCCTTATAGTTTCGCCATGTCCGTCCGTCTGTCTGTCCGCGGCTTAGCTCAGAGACTCTCGAGAAACAGCAAGCTGTAATTTGGCATGGGTATACATATCAATCACGCCGACAAAGTGCAAAATTTTGTTAAAGTCAAGTGCAGGGGATGACTGCCAGATAAATGGTTGTTTTTGGATATGTGAAAAAGTTCCCGGCAGTACAGCAGACAAAGAAGTTAAAGGAAAAACCTATCACAGCTAAGTAGGTTACAAGTTAACGAGTAATAGTAGATCAACTTACATTTGCAGTTGGAATGTAAGGAGAGAACATCTTTTTCAACTACAATGCTAAGTTTGTTCTTGGGATAAATTCATCCCAACTACGGAACCCTTTGTTGTGCTTGGTCCAACACGCACTTGCCCATTTTTTTTATAGAAATGGTCATTCAAAAATCAACGTCGGATAACTCAACAAACTCCTGGGATACGCCAATACTGTCAGCGGTAGTGCGCTGAACGAACGAAGCCTTGACACGAACCTCCAACAGGATCAACCTAGATTATGTTAGTACTAGCACTCACTTGGAGATCTCATCCTCAACGAACTCCCGGGAGACGCCGAAGGTGTCAGCGATATTGTCGAGACTAAGCGAGCGGTACGCGCGTAGAAGCTGTACATACGCCTTGATACGCGCTTCGCGCACGTAATGCTGGTAATGGGGCCTAAATACTGGGTCTACGCAGATCTGGGTCTCCACCTAGAAAGAGAGAGTATGAAAACGTGAGAAATATGCTAGTAATCACCAGATCATTAAAAATATTTGATGATGGACAAGGTTGTACACAAACGTGTTATGATCATGATAGAGTGAAATCGAGAGTAAAGGTGCAACAAGATTGCGGTCGATCGAGATAGTCATCGTCGTTCCATATTAACCACCCCAAACAACCTCATATCATGTCTCAAAATAAGTCAGTCATCAAAACGTTTATAGCAAACTAAGTGTACAAATATTGGTCTAATATAATATTGACACATATGATAAGCATCCTTTGCAAAATCAGCACAAATTCTTTGAAATTATTTATTATAAATTAATTCAAATTAATTATTATTAAGCACAATATCATTGTTTGAATGCAGTCTAGTTGCACCCTTATGGATTTTACTTATGGACTTTATAAAATACTGTACCCAAGCGAGACTCTTCAAGAAATCGGCGTAGCGGCACTCATGTAAGGACTCAACAAGTTCCCTGAGCTCTGGGAAACGAGAGCGGAGAGCCTGAACTGCTGCCCCCTGGCGCCTTAGGGCTGACTGCAGAGCATGGCGCTCCAGAGCCAGGGCGCAGGCTAGCACGCAGTATTGGATGATGGTACCTGTAACATGGGAAATAGAGTTGGGGTACAGTAGATGTGTGAAATTCAAATACTTGCACCAACCATCTATAAACAGCAACTATAGGCATTCTAATATATTGACTACCCAGAGGAACAATTGAAAGGTGACTATCTAATCAACAGATTCAAGTTCAGCAGAAAAATAATATTACTTAATGCCAAACAAAAATGATGAGACTGATCATTCAAACAGGATAATCAACAAAAATAGGTGTGATTGGAGGTTATCACAAGTTTGTAGATCAATGCAATAAGGTCATCTTATAATGTGTTTTGTGGAAATGACTCACCAAAATCAACCAGCTCGTAGGATTCAAATGTGGAGACACAGTCAATGAACAAGTCTGCAGCCTTGCTGTAATCTCTGACTGCCAGACAGTAGATAGCTTCATATGCCTTCAGCTTGTTCCTGGAACGCCAATCTCCACCCTTGTCGACAAGCTCATGAGCCTGCAAGAGAAATAACAGTGATAAGAATACCAGATCAGATTGTGTATAAAATAATTATAGAATAGAATTAGAAGCAATATAGAAGATAGATTAACAGTCTATTTGATTGTTAAAACAAAGAGTGTTAGAGATATCATTACTTGTAATTAGTCATTATCTTGTGTCTGTATTGGCATATTTTTCATGATGAAATTTATAAAAAGAAAACAAAGAAAAATTGTTTATTCTGCACAAACAAATGCATGTTAGACAAAAGATGAAAAGAGGAGAAGAGATGTTACAGTCGTATTTTTAATTAAATATAACTGTATAATCTCTTTTCCTGACTAAAAGCTTGGAGAGACTAATTTTGATTCAGAAGGCACATTCATAATGCCAAAAATAAATTAAATAATACCTTGTTTATGTTCTTCCCCATTTCTTTGACATTGCAGCCATGGAAATAGGCAATCCTAAATAAAGCAAACACAGCATCTAGACGTCTGTTTGTAGTCAATGTGGAATCTTCATATTTTGTGGTGGCCAGCACTGTGGCAGCTTCCTTGTCCCCAACAGAACAGAGGTAGTCCAATCTATAACATTTTCGTTTATCTTTTATTTCAATTGGACATAGCTAAATATAACTACTGGGTAGGATGATTATTGTAGATTGAAATCTATGAGTTATTTTCCTCCTGTCCATGTTACAGACATTAGTGATGGTTCAAATTGGAATAAAATGTGTATCTGAATGAAAACTTTGCAATTGTTAAGTTAAAGGAAATGTAATTTAAAGCTCACCGATCTTGCCAAACAGGTGTTTCTGAATCGTCTTCTTTGAACTTGGCTAACCTGTCTTGGTTTTCTTTTGCCATATCATCAAATAACTTCTGATCGAAATTCCATCCAAGGTCGGTACACACCTCTTTGTAATAAGGAGCCATGTTTCCACTCTTGATTCCTTGAAAGAGCTGTTCTTTCAGCTGCGGGTCATCTTTTAGCTGGGGTAAACTAAGCTTGAACTTGATTCCAGCCAATTCCATGTACTCAGGAGTTTTACCTTCTGCAGAAAGCTCCATTTTCTATATAAGATGGAAACAAATTAATTAATATTTAATTATGAGGATATGATGAGTTATTCAACACTATTCACACAATAATTTCTTGTATCAATCAGCTTCTACAACTTGCAAAAACAAAAGTCACTGTACATCATTCAAGTATCGGTGAACGTGTAATCTTCAGCATTGCATTGTGTTCTCTATCCTTTTTTTACACAAAGGAAATCGCTGCATGACATCTCTACGTAATTCGTCATATAAATTAGAGAGTTTGGAACGCACGAAACAGATAACAAAAAACAAATGTGTTCTGTAATACCTGTCAAAAAAGACGAGTCTACACCACAGAGTACATTTTCTTAGACTGCACCGACCTCAGAACAATAATTGTTCTGAGGCACCGACTACCTACGTTCCAACCGGGTGTCCCACAACACCTCCCTTCCACTTTTCTAATTTGACAGTGATGCAAAGTAATTAATATGTGTGGTACTTGATCGACCGAGCTATGCTCGGATGAAAATAGAGAATGCTCATTCGTATATGATAGTACATACTAATTCCATGCTGGCATGATGTAGGATACACACTAGCTTGTAGGATACAAGTACTAAATGTCCTCTTCCAAAAATGTTAACGAGACTACCGTAGGGTTGAGGTCATATTTAAAACTAAAATTGAAATGTCGATAATTTCATATTAAGAATTTCTTGGTAATTTTTTTTGTTTTTTTTTTTATTGTTAATGTTCTGACCCCTCTTGCAATAAAGAATAGGGTCAAGTCATGTAGAGTACTGACTGTACGAGGACCACGTAACGTAAAACAAATATATGAAATTACGAGAAGTCCGATGACGCAATGGCGATGCGGGGACGGGAACTCGCGTATTTGTGGGAGGACCATAATGTGGATACTTTGTACTCTTATTCCAAACCTAGCAACCCTAAATCTGACATACTTACATGATGAAATGAATGGAATGACACCTAATTATTTGTCAAATTGACACTTGACAGGGCACTAATAAAAAATACAAAATAGAGAGAAATAGATATTTCAATGAATATCTTAAGTTCCAGTTATCTGCAATAATAAATAGTTAGATTATTGTGCTACCAATAGTTGTGTTCAATAGTTTAAGATACAAACAGTTGATATTCATCAACATTTCAAATTAAAATTATGTCATAAGGACTGCTGATCCAACGTAAACTGTTCAAAGGGAAGGATAAGTTCAAGACATTTATTACAATGGATATTAATAAACTAGTCAGTGAGAACCAATCCATTAAAATAGTACCATCGATCGAAGAATCATTGCGGACTATAGGTCTAAACGTAGATCTTGATGAAAACTCCAAAATGTGGTTAGAGCAACTAAAAGTAACTTGGAAAACATGGAAGAGAAGTCCGGCAATAGGGACTCACATCGAATCATTTCTTCGGAGTGCAGAAGAACGATACAGATTAGCTTTAGTTTTTGTTATTAAATGTGATGATTACAAAGATTGCAAGCCAAAAACATTACCCTATTTCATTGTGGAAACTTTATTGAACTGGTCTCAGACAAGTGAGATCCTACCAGATGATGATTTGAAACTACCAGCATTCCATATAGCTACACAACAAAGGAATCACCATTTTCTGTGTCTGATTGTCAAAACATACCGAATATCTACAATTAAAGACAAAATTCTACCTATAGTGAAAGATATGGTCAGTAAGGATAATTGTAAACAAGCATCTCAAATTGTAATATCAATGGAATTGTTTGATGAAATACCAGTTGAAGACCTAGTATTTCCTTTGATTCTGCAAGATAAGTCAAATTTAATTGATGAGTATTTAAATGAATGCCCTAGCCAGGTAAAGCCACTGTTAATTTTTCTGGATAAATTACTCGACAAAACAATCAGTATTCGAGAATATGTACAACAATACATCCATGACAATAAGATTTCTCATGTCAGATATGATAAACTACACTATAAGCCACTAGGAAAACTGGTGGCTCGTTTATGCAATAAGTTTAACATTCCTATAGAGACATGTAAGAATCTCAGTAAAAATCGCACAACGGGTGGTTTGAGATACTTAATACATCAAAAGTATCAAGAACATAATGTTAGCTCATCTGTATGGGAAGACTTAGTGAAAGATTCACTGAAACAAAATGCTGGCTCTGGTCAAGAATTTATTGAAATGTTAGTTGAATATGACCGCAATGAAGCTCTCAAGTGGGCTTCATACTTAAACATGGCTGAGAGTGTCTTACCTTTGGCACTCAAAGACATCTCTATGAATGATGAACCTGTAGAAGAGAACTGGGATACAAATGATACTTCTCCACAAAGTCCTCATAAGTATTACAAGTTTTGTTTACTTGAAGATCAGATAACACTTATAGACACAGGAGAAAAATTCAATGATCTAATGATATCAGAAGTTGTTAAAAATAGTGTTGTAAGCATTGATTGTGAATGGAAGCCTTCATTTGGAGCTACACAGTCTCAAGTAGCATTAATACAAATAGCCACTAACAGTAGAGTTTATCTAATAGACACTCTAATATTGAACAAACCAGAATATTCAAAGTGTTGGGGCACTTTCCATAAATCTTTTCTGGAAAATGCAGAGATTATAAAAGTAGGTTTTGGACTTGAGCAGGATTTAAAAGAAATGAAATCATGTGTGGTAGGATTGGGGAACATTAAAGTACAAGGTGAAGGGCTACTAGATCTTGGCACCCTGTGGAAGAGTCTTCTCAACAATGGACTTACCTTGCCTGGCAACAGTGACAATGTGGGTAACAGCCTCAGCTGTCTAGTACAATCATGTTTTGGGTTTCCTCTTGAAAAATCTGAACAATGTTCTAATTGGGAACTGAGGCCATTGAGAAATACACAAATACTGTATGCTGCTTTAGATGCTCATGTGCTTATACAAATATATGAATATCTTCAGAAACTATGTTTAGAGCAGCAAATTAATTTTGAGGAAATATGCAATGATGTTATGTTAGAAAGCAAGAAGAAATGTACAAAGAAACCTAAAGTTGTAGACAGGTTTCAGAATTGTGTACCTATGGTGCAATCAAGATCAGTTCATGAGGTGAAGTTTTTAGTGGAGTCTGTGTTATCTAATTTGATGCCTTATTTAAGATACTGTGGAATAGACACAATTGTGATACCATCCACAATGTTATGGCATGATGTGATAAATCTAGCAATATC
The DNA here is from genome assembly GCA_914767755.1 of Agrochola circellaris. Taxonomy (NCBI): domain Eukaryota; kingdom Metazoa; phylum Arthropoda; class Insecta; order Lepidoptera; family Noctuidae; genus Agrochola; species Agrochola circellaris. The sequence goes on along the minus strand of OU611846.1, from coordinate 9,030,375 downwards.
CCAAGATCGCCTGGTCCTATTATGTAAACTTAAACATACACCCACAACAAACTTTCCACAAAGTTCTATAATAGAAGTTGGTAAAGACACTGTTATACAACAGTTACGAAAAATATTTAATCATTTTAACATAAAAGTGGAGCAAGACAATCTTTTCAGCTTCTGTATTAATTGTAATAGTAAAGATTTCAGAAAACTAGATTCAGATGAAGTATTGAAAATGTGTATTGAATACCAAAGAATGCTCAAACCTGATAAAGTTCATCAAGCAGACAAATATGGCGGTGGCTATGACGATGATGAAACTGCATATTGTGACAATTTTCTGAGTGATTCAGACTGTGATGAAGATTTATACCAACCAGATGTTTACACGAAAAGTATATTAACAACAAATAAGGGAGTCACCATTGAGATACATAATGCTTGTAAACTATCTGCTCTAACTAAATCAGCAATTTTATGTGAAACATGTGGCAAATTATTTTGGGATGAAGACATATTGTTAAAACCTGTCGCTGAAGTTGTGTACAACTTTAAAAAACTTAAAATATGGTAAGTTTTCTCGAGAGGTACAAATTATCAAGGCACTTATTTTATAATGTTTTATTTCCATGTAAATAAATTTAACAACATAACAAATATAAATAAATAAAAATGTTAACATTACTGAAATTAAAGCCTTTGTCCTGTCGTTATTTGGAAGTGTCACAGCATTTGAATCTATCCTTTCAGACTTTATTCGTAAACTTAAATTCTTTGGGACTATTTGTAATTGTAAACAGGCGCGCGCTTGCTCTGTCTCGTTGAGAAGGATTTCATACCTCTAATCGAGGACAAATAATTGTATCCACGGAAAATTTGTCCTCGACTGGAACGTACGAAATCCCGGCAGTTTATATTTTGTCCTACGTGTGCGTTATTGCATAGATTTCTATACGTTTTATCGTCGCGGACAAATTGTCCATCGTCTGTTTAGCGAACAATACGACGCGGGCAAACGTCCGCGATCAAACAGACAGACTGCTCATACGCGCGCCCTTTGCTTGTTACAAAAGACCCGACATTAACTTCTTATTTAGTTGTATAGGACAAGAGTGTTTAAGGTTTGTTAAAGACTTATGTGTGCAACAATACAAAATACTTGTTACTAAACCATAATACATATAAATATTTTTCTAAACATAATAAAATGTCTAGATAGTGTAGAGTATTGTTAAATAAACAAATTATAAAAAAAATACTATTTTGAGGGAAGTGGGGCCTCTAACAGTTTAGAAGTAGTTCTTTACTTACATACTAGAAAAAAGCATACAAATATAAGTTCAAAACACACTTGACAAAAGCTTATTGTAAGGCAGGCTAGACTTTGGTGGAATGCAGCTAAAAGTTAAGGGTGTTAATGAAGATAAATATTATTGTAGCAACTTTACTTTTCAAATAATTATTAATAGAAATAAGTAATTACTTTCACCATTAGTTTGTACTTGTAGTTAATTAATTGAAAGCAAAAATATTGTTCTTTTTAGTTACAATCAGTCTATACAACACAGTCTCGATATATCATGTACTTATAGAAAACAATAACTGCGAAAGAAAGTAATCTCTGTAAATTAAGCTCTTAATAATTATAATATGTACAGCTTCAAATATTGAATCAATAAGCATTACATGTCATGACATAATATAATATATGTATTTACATTGTGAATGAAGCTGCAAGCTTAAGGTGCTTGGAAATAAGTTTGTTAGATACTGCTTTATATAAGGATAGTTAAAAAAGTTATATTTATTTTGTTGTAGGTCTGTAAAACACATTTAATTTTTTCCAATAATGTAAGGAAGTTTTTAGGGTTCCGTAAGTCCGAATAAAAAACGGAACCCATAAAGGATCACTTGAGTGTACGTCTGTCTGTCAAATATTTTTATTTTTTTTAAGCTTTGATAACTGTAGACACACGGCTACACATCATGCTATACATTTCCAGGTTATGCCAATCTCGCATTGTATAGGATTTCCGTACAATGCGAGGTCAGCTTATACTGGAAATGTATAGCTTGATGAGTAGCCGTGTGTACCATGCGACATATTATAAAATGCTATGCAAGGGCAAGCCCTTGCAAAAAATTAGACCCTCACAGCAAGCTGTGAGGGTCTAATTTTTTTAAATACTTTTAAATCAATTTTTAAACTTATTAAGAAAATAGATGGAAATTGACCATCCCTCCCCCCTTATCTACGAAACTAAGACAAAAATGTTGAAAAAAAAAAAACTACAGGAAATAGTTATTTACTTAATATACTTACAAGGAAAACCTATAAAAAGTCTATGGTCTTAAAATAACATGGTAAATCTCTCAATATTGTGCGTAAAAACTATTTGCAGTTGGAATGCATGGGATAACATGTTATTCAACTATAAAGTTAAGTTTGTCCTTGAATTCTGAATTGGCCATGTCAGATGAGTGATTCCTACTCGCACTTGTCCGGTTTTTACTTTTATATTTGACATATTAATATAATAGGCTATGCTATTGACTTTAAATCTGTAATCTTACTAAATAAATATTGGAATCTTGTTTACATTGCTGGAAGAAATAAAATGGTAGGCACTTTTTTATCTATTTAGTGACTATTAACTATGAATATAACTTGGACCATTCTCTGTGTTAACAATAATAATGCACTAAGTAAGACCTTCACTAACGCAGATAGAGAGCGGTAGAAGTAGTAGGGCCAACCACTTTATTTTCAAAAGTGGGCGCCAAACGGCATTACGAAATACAGTTTAATATAATGTCTGTGGGATTACATTACAAAGCGCGGTAAAATACAACAATCAAGCGTTCTCGGTCATTGCAACAGTGTATGTCTACAGCTTCTGCTTTCTACCTGCGCTCAGTGTAGCGAAGGCTTAGTAATCTGATTATTTTACCATTGTAATATTTTAGTTTAAGATTTTAATTATTAAAATATATTTTAAATATCTTTACCACCAAAAGGTGACAATATATTCTTCAGAAAATCACTGAATATTTGCATCTTTTCTTAAATAACTCCACTTCTTCTTCAACTAAATCATTGTTCCCCATTAAATTTAACACCTCCAGATTTAAATTAGGGAAATTTCTTAATGTCGTCAGTTGATTGTTCTCTAAAGATAATTTCTGTAAACATAAAAAAAAAACTTGTTAATAAATAATCTGGTCTTACCAGTTTAGCTGGTAAAAAAACGGAAACGAGTCAATACTTTTATGAAAAACGAATAAAGCTTACCTTACAGTTTTGAAGCAATCCTAAGGAAGGCAAAACATTTGATGTTAAATTCTGATTAGATAAATCAACAGTTTCGCAATGACTGTAGTATTGCCAATGTGGTAGATTGATAATTTTATCATCAAACATGATTTTGAAGTCTAGACAATTTTTTTTATAATCGCTTGTAAGTTGATCTTCTATACTCCATTTAGTAATTAAATCGTCATAGTAACCAGCCCGCAAATTATCAATACTTTTCAATGTATGTAAATTTTTTATTATCTCCTTGTGATACTGTTTCGCATCAATACAATGAAGAAAAACTGTGGTGGTAAGAAGAGTCCCTGAAAAAAATGTTAAAATTATAAAGTACGAAATCGTAATTCAAATCATTTGACGAGTCAATGGTGCCGATTCTCTTGTACACCGAACTAAACTAACTATCATTAAAATTCCTTTCTTTTGACTATGAGAATCTTAGATCTATTCTGCAAATAAACTTCTCTAAATTAAAAAATAATTTTGACACAACTAAAATCGAATTTTACAATCGCGAATCCACGTGGTACTCGTGATTTGCTCTAATCCGTGATTTTTTTTTAGAGCCGGAGGCGCGCAGGTGGTTTACTCTCGACGTGTTTTATATGGAATTTTTCCCTTTTTGTATGGAAAATATGAAAAAATAATATTATGTTGAGTTATAGGGGTTTTATGAAGGGGGTCGAAATTTTCATTATTTGCAATAGGACGCACCATTTTCGAGATATAAGCAAAAGAAAAAATAAATACAGTAGGTACCTACTGTTTTTGCACGTGAAGTCGAGATGTTGGTGTGAAATTTAGTTCATGACAACTTATTTTATCCCACACCTTTTTAATCGCGATTAAAAATTGTCAGGTTTAGTCTGGTTTGGTTTTTTACAATCAAAATTTTAGGTGAAATGCGTCAAATTCAGAATAGCAAAATTGCCATTTTCACTCAACTAAAAACTCTGTACTATCTTAGTGCTGTCACACTAAAATATAGTTAAGTTGTGTCACTTCAGTCTATTTCAGAACGGGAAATCGTCGTTTGACAGGAATAAACTAAATTTTAGTGATTTTTAGTCTAGTTTAGAGGCATTTGTGACAATCGGCACGCATCGTTGTCATTTAGCGGCAAAATAAACTACTATGAAAACTCATACCTATCGATCGTGTAATTAAAAAATGGAACGACCTTTTAATTCGAAACATGGGATTTTATTTAAATTTCGAACTGGCTTGCAAATAGAGCTGTAAGTAAAAATGAAACAAATGACCATATTGGCGTGTGAAAAATTATATTATTGTTCGTCATTGATTCTGGAATTGTTAATTTATTGTAGTTAGTTTGAATTTCCGCGCATTATTTGAGAAAAGTACTATACAAGCCTTGGCCGCAATCAGGCCATTGATGGCCGAACGTGAAAATATACATGTGCCTATTTTGCCGGCTGCTAGAATATAACCACATTCCAGCTCTAAAACCATTTAGGCTCCAATTGAGACTTCAATTATGTTCAATATGTAAAGCAGACTCAAACATGACCATGATAAATAATATTTCTAATTATAATAATTACATTTATTGTCCGGTTCCAGAGCCAGCAACTGGCGACAGGAATCCAGCTGGTTATTCAGTTCCTCAACAACTGGTTTTGAGTATTTTTTCTCGAAACTAATTTCACCTTTACCAATATAAGTATTTAAATAGTGTTTAACACTAGGAATTACTTGTATCTTTCCATCTTCACTGTCATACTCCATCTGAAAAAAATTAAAATAACAATAAAGTTATTCATTTTCCTATACTCATGTTTTTATAAATTACTTCTATCCTAAAGTGAGTTATAATATGAAATTAATCTTGTATTACCTTTACATATAAGCCTTCAGTGATATCTGCATTATGTTTAAAAATCCATAGAACATCATATTGGTTTCCTGAATAAGACTGCCACTCTCCATTTACTGCTTCATTTTCGAAGAACAGACGCGTCCTTGAAGCTACAAAGGGCTGGTTCACAGGCTTACTAAATGCTACTGTCGTTTTTAATGGCGATACTACGTAAACTGCAACTTCTACATTTGTTCTTACAGCTCCTGTAAATTAGTTTTTAATTTATTTAGAATTTTTATTATTCTTTTGTTTTATTTAGAAGTTCAATAACATTTGCATGAAAATGTCTAGGCCGAAATATTGAGGAACAGTCCCTTACATGCAAAGTTTGGATACAGTTACATGGATTTATTCGTACTTTTTAAGTTATTATATTTTTTCATCACAGTGACATAAAGTGTTCCTTCTCCGTACAAAAATAAGTGTTAGCTTAGCAACAGTGGGACACTTACAAGCTATTTCTAAAGGAATAATATAAAGAGAAAAGATTTGATTTTTTGTATGTTTGGTTGTACTTAATGAATAAACTCAAAAACGACTAAACCGATTTAAAAAATTCTTTCACCAGTAGAATGCTATATTATAACCGAGTAACATAGGCTATAATTTATAAAGACATCACGCGGGAGAAGCCGCTGGCGGAAGCTAGTAATTATTATAAGATTATGGAATTCTGATATAATATGGTTATACCTAGGAGCCATCTTTGATAAAACCAAGCACTGGTGTCATCTGGGTCAGTGAAAGCTGCACTCTGTACCATTTTCAACTCATGTTTATGATGACTATCCTCTATTGGGCGCCCACCTGGTGAAAAATAAGGATTTCATTAAAATACATAATATTATAACTTATGAAAGTTTGACCTGGGGCGACAGTCTCGACATAGATAGCGATCGCTATACGACCGAATTCGGTTGCAGTCGTAATGGCGTGGCTAGACGCGCGCGACGTGCTTGACAAACACGTGATTTTTTTCGTACTTGTCAAGCAATTTTGACCGTCGAGGGGCGCCATTAGGACTTTGCGACCGAATTCGGTTGTATAGCGATCGCTATCTATATCGAGACTGCCGCCCCTGTACCCTAGCACAGTTAACAACAGTATTAACATAAATTATGGATATTTTTTACCAACCTTCTAAGTCAGGATAGAGCTCCACAAGTAATTTACTCCTGAGGTGCCATGCCGAATAATTGGAGAAATTGTCCATCAGTTTTTCAGTAGTGTAGTCAAATTCATCCTTCAATGATGGCTTGGATTGGCTGACAACAAATCTTCTGTAGTCCCAAGTGTGGACTGAAACATATTGTAAAAGTTAAATCAGTAATTTTGTATCTGCTATTATTGTCTAAACTAATAATAAAAAGAGAAAAGATTTGGTTTTTTGTGTGTTTGTTTGTAATGAATTCTTTTACCAGTAGAATGCTATATTTTATAAAGATATCATGTGGGCGAAGCTGCTGGCGGAAGGTTAGTTGAAAATAGTGTGTGTGTGTGGTGTGTATTTAGTGTCATCCATGCCCAGTACTACCAATGAATGAATGATTTAATTTTGTGATCAATTATTTCTTGAGTTAAAAAGTATGTGACTGTGACTTCATTTTTCTCCCCAGTTGTCCCGTGATTGATTGACTTAATTATATTAGCCTTAGAACTACTAGATTTGGCCTTTTGGTTGCCAGTATAATAATACTGCCAACCAAAAGGCCCAATCTAGTTATTATTCCTACAAGCACACAGTATTTTCTTTTGATTGCTTCTCTATCAGAGCAATAAGAGTTAGTCATAAATACTTACAATTTCTTTCATCCAACTTCAGGTACATATTGCATAGAGCCAGCTCCTTTTCCCAGTTGGGGTCGGACCTGGTAGTAAGCACCCACTCCCTCTGGTGCCAGGCACAGTAGGATTTTGGGTTTATTTTTAAACAATACTCGGTTAAATGCAGTTCTGCATCATACAACTGCGACAACTCCTCTACATTATCATCATTTTTCCTGGAAATTATTGTAATAACATAGTATCTATTATGCTAATATTTCCTCAAATAGTTCCTACAAAGCTTGATTCTAAGGTTACCTGTCATATTTTACAGTGATCATTAATATATTACAGAATTTTCAACTCAGGTTGACATTGTCTATCAATTGATTTTCTTTCGGTATTGGATGGATTTAAGCAACAATAACTTTAAGGCATGCAGCTTGCATAATTTTTACATTGCTAGGGGGTGTGGTTTCTCTGGAGCTCACTGTACTCAGACCAAATAAAATACCAAGAAAGAGTGCTGTCAACAGTGAAGTGAAGCTGCAGTGAGGTGTAGGTTGATTGTAATGTCATTGTAAAAGGTTGTAAGTGTGAGCGTGTATGCACAGAGCGGCTGTGTACTTTTGGCATGCTTCACTGTATTGGTCGCAGCACTCTGTCTTGGTTTTTTATTTGGTGTGAGCTTAGGTACTAGATATATCTCCTATATGATAGTAATGATTGATTCCCACAGAAAGAGAGGCGTCACAGAGAGGAGGGCCGTGTCCCAGAACATTAAAACCCGATTAAGCTAATAATTTATGCTAGGCATTTATTAAATTACTAATGGATTAAGTTACTTGAAAATAATGAGTATTTCTCTTCTGATGTTCCATAGTGTATAAATATCAGGGTTGGATGACAAAACTTTTCCTGTCAGCTCCAATAGATCTTTGTCTAGTTCACCTTCTTTCCTCTGAGAAAAAAGATTTGTTATTACCACCCATTTCTGAGCTATAGTCACAGGACCATTAAATTTCCAAATACAAACCTTATGAAAAATCTTTTGCATAGCATGTTTGTAAACCTTAAGTTTCTCTTGACGTTCTTTCTCTTTTCTCACCCGTTCTTCTTCCGTAGTACGAACCTTTACCCGCCCGTGCTAAAAATTACAATAAAATCATTCTATTGTGCTACTGATACTATTGTTATCTCAACCACTTCACAACACTGCCGATCGTAATAATTTAAAATAAAACGTAACTTGCCATTTTATTTTATGTAGATTTGGTTCAGGTTAATTAGGCTTACTGAGAACTTAAATTTATCACTATTTAGTAAGAGTACACTTATTTCTTAAAATATCGAATTTATTCAAGCTCTTAACTCGAACCCTCGAATTTTTTTCTATTGTGCTACTGATATCATTGCTGCATTGTTATCTCAACCACTTGACAACACTGCTGATCGTAATAATTTAAAATAAAACGTAACTTACCATTTTATTTTATGTAGATTTGGTTTAGGTTAATTAGGCTTACTGAGAACTTAAATTTATCACTATTTAGTAAGAGTACACTTATTTCTTAAAATCTCGAATTTATTCAAGCTCTTAACTCGAACCGAACCCTCGATTTTTTTTCTATTGTGCTACTGATACCAAATTTGCTGTTTGCTGCATTGTTATCTCAACCACTTGACAACACTGCTGATCGTAATAATTTAAAATAAAACGTATCTTACCATTTTATTTTATGTAGATTTGGTTCAGGTTAATTAGGCTTACTGAGAACTTAAATTTATCACTATTTAGTAAGAGTTATTTCTTAAATCTCGAATTTATTCTAACTCGAACCCTCGAATTTTTTGTTTGAAAATGTCATGTCATACGTCTGTCAGTGTCTGTCTGTCACGACTGTCACCACAGAACTTAAATACTCTACGAATTAGTGTTGGGTATGACATACAAGAGGCACTTCAAATGTCCCATAAAATGATTGATTGTCCCAACACCTCAAAAAAATATTTTGTACCACTTCACTGTGACTTATACGACGCGAGGTGAGCGAGCAAGTGCAAGTGATTGTTGTTCGAATAAAAAGCTGCATTCCGAGTTATGCTGTAATCGATTTGAGGGTGCTAACAGCCGTACCGAATTAGCGTGAGCGCGATAACGCCGATGTGTCATGAATCGTCTTATATGACGTCATGACATGCGCCATCTTGCGATATCGCTGACCATGCCTTTTACTAATATCACCGTGAGCGCTGTCAACAGTGACAGTTGAGCTGTTTTGTTTTGAGTCGCATCATAACTGTGCGTTTGCACAAGCGAAACATTGCGATAAAACATGTTGAAATCTCTAGGTCCTGTCAAAAATTGTAAATAGATATTCCAACATGTTTTGTTGTGAATGTTTCGCCAGTGCAAACGCACAGTTACTTTAGGACCAACGTGGCATTTTCGAAATTGTGCTTCTGGCTACCGTGGCCACCTAAGCAAAGAAGAAGAAGAAATTTGCGGTTTAAACACAAAGAAATATGAAAGGCAAGTTTTGACGTTGAGCGAGCACCGTGAGCGCGTTCACGAGCGTTCCGAATTGTTGACAGCCCTCAGCTGTCATAATCGTGATATCTAAATCGGAACGCCAATTATTGATATTAGCGTTGTGAGCGATTACGTTTTAATTCGGAAAGCGGCCTAGTCGAATTCGGAATCGAATGACGTCATTCATCTGTCGCAGTCGCACTTATCCACTTCTCGCTCGCGAACGAAGTCGCGAGTCTTTGGTTCATCTTCCGCTTCAGTACAAAAAAAAGCGCAGCGGGTGAGCGAGACATCGCAGCCGCACGAATGTGAGCGAGAGAATTTCGATGGATTCATTAATTGTTAACATTGTCATTCGCTGTTTACTTATTTTGGCATACAAATTTTATTCGTCTTAGTTAGAAGCTAAACTACGATGCGTTTGTTGTTGTCATGCATGTCTCAGTAATATGATATTTTCCTACCGTAATACTTCTAAGCTCATCTCAAAGCCTCGTATGTGTTTTGTGTTAATAGTTAAAATGTGGTGTGACAATGTCACAATAATGGGATATTGTCCCGATACTCCTGTGTAGCTAACTAAAATGTGACACTTTCCCACCTCATTCGAAGTGGTACAATGTACTACCTCGCCAAGCTGAATGAGTTACTCATACAAACTCATCGAAATTGCTTGTCCTACAACACTACTACGAATCTATCACTGTCTGTCACACAACATCATCGGTCACGGCACTGACATCAATAATTTGCATTCCGATTTATATATCACGATTATGACAGCTGAAGGCTGTCAACAATTCGGAACGCTCGTGAACGCGCTAACAGTGCTCGTTCAACGTCAAAACTTGCTTACCTATCATATTTCTTTGTGCACCACAAGTTTCTTCTTCTTTGGTTAGGTGGCGAACGGTAGAAAGAAGCACAATTTCGAAAATGCCAAGTTGTTCCTAAAGTCATTCAGTGTTGTTATCGTAAAAATCTGAGTTGTCGTACATGTCACAGTCTGTTTTGCCGTATTTATGGGATAAAAATACTATAATAGCCGTATTTATTTAAAAAATGTCTATTCTTCATTTGTTTAATCTCCATAAAGGTTTCTTATCGTTTCTATTACTTTAGATTCATGTCTTATCTAATGTGTACCTACTTGTCCTTGCTTCCCATTTTGTCGCACATATCGCGCGACACCTTTTACTTGGTACAGTTTCCATAAATTTTGAATCAGTTGTCGATTTTTTACGGTCATTTTCGATTTTGACAATACCTGATAGTTTCTGGGGTATCTAGTAGCAGCATTGACGAAAAAATAGTCTGGCACACAGGCTCTTCAGGTGACAGATATTTGAGTTTTATTTTCGTTTCATTCTTGTTGAATGAAACGACTAGTGAAGAAACGTTTCGTTTCGCTTATTGTCGATTGCTGTATTTTGTGATACGGCAATGAGAGGCTTGCCGAATTTTCTAAAATTAAAGTGGATTGCATTATCAATAACAACGCTGTTGTCATTGTCAATGTCAAACTTTTTTTCCACTGACTACACTACTAAAGGTACTCAGCTCGTTTTTTTTTCAATATGATAATATATAATAAAATCCTTAGTCGTGTGGAAATAAAATCTTCGAGTGCGTCTACACTACACTAATGATAAAATACTATAATAATTATGTAATTCCAATCTAATCTACACATAAATTAACATAATACCCACATAACTATCCAATTATGTCCACATTTCACCAGCACGCTTACTGTGCGTTTGCACTGGCGAAACATTCACAATAAAACATGTTGGAATCTCTATTTTCTGTTAATTTTCCATACAATGTTTGACAGAAACTAGAGATTTCAACATGTTTTGTTGTGATGTTTCGCCAGTGCAAACGCACAGTTAGCATGACCACAATAGAAACGGGTTTTGTCGACGGAAGAATGGAGAAAATGACATATAAACAACCACAATCTTTCATCTTGTCTATGCTTCCGTCGACAAAACCAGCATGCGTAGTATGACCACCAGCACGGGTAGCAAGACAGAAATTGGTATGTGTACCAAATTTCAACTAAATTAGTCCAGTAGATTCGGAGCAAATTGGCAGTGACAGACGGACAGACAGCCAGCCAGCCAGACAAACACACGAGTGATGCTATAAGGGTTCAGTTTTTTCATTCGGATGTACGGAACCCTAAAAATTAAATCATATTTGTTCGTTGGTATGACGCGCATATTTTCAGAACGGCTGGACCGACCGATTTAGAATTTTTTATTTTAAAATGTTCGTTATCGATAGTCCGAATAACGAGCAAAATTCGCGGAATACTGAAAGGGTATTATAAGGGAATTTTGTATGATTTATTAAAATTTGCACAGGACATCGACGCACTGTGGATCGAAAAAAGGCTTTCGAAGAAATAGGACCATAAATTTTAAAGTGTCGGTTTTTAATGGCTTATATTAGCCAATATATCATAGGATACAATCAGCTAGACAAATTAGCAACCTTTAACATAATTTTTTATTTATTTATCTTTGAATTATGTTGAGTACTATTTATTTTTAACTAGACCTTTAGTAAGTTTTTGTTGCTGTTTTAGTAAGAAATACACCCCTGTGATTCTAGCGATGAATTAGTTACCTATTATACTCTATCTATCTTCGTATTCAAAGTACCTAATATATTTCAAACCTACTGGATTTTATCAGTTTTTGAATATCGTACATAATATAAACTTTAGCGTTGGCAATGCAGGTTTTTCCCACAATACGAAATGACAGATAGTAAACTTATTGACATTTGTATTGACAACCAATTTTTGCTAAATGAAAGAGAAACTCGGATTTTTTACTCGAAACATCGAAAAAATAACCTGACCTTTATCAAATCTGGTCGATTATCTCAAAAAAGTGATAAACTCATTAGTAGATTAAGCGTTTTTGATATTTCAGCAGTGGTTTAGTGGAATACCAGTTGTAGAATGAATAATGCACCGCAGTTCTCTTTACGCTGGAATAATTACGTATCTCACGTAACAGAAGCGTTCAATGTTCTCCGTTTTGAAAACGATCTAGTGGATGTTACCCTGTGCTGCGATGGAGGCAAAATCAAGGCACACAAAATGTTGTTATCTGCTTGTAGTAGTTACTTCAAGCAAATTTTCAAAGAGAACCCATGTCAACATCCTGTGATTATATTCAGAAACTTCAAGTTCGAGGACCTTAATGCGATCATCAACTTTATGTACCATGGTGAGGTGAACATATTCCAAGAGCAATTGGAATCATTCCTTATAACTGCTGAGCTTCTAGAGGTTAAGGGTTTGACTGATAACATGGAGGATGAATCATCTAAAAGCCAGTTGAGAATTACAGACAACACCTCTTTAGATTTAAGTTCTAAATCAAGTAGAATGACTGAGGATATTCTGCCTGTGATGTCAGATGAACCAATTAACTTAGCCACAATGCAAAGTTCTAGAGAAGAGTACATTCCACAACAAATAACAATGACTAACAACCCAAACAAAAGTATTCCAGAACAAGAAAATGGTATTGTTGAAATACAGCCTGCAAAGTCTGATGATAATGTAAAATTGAGAACAGCACCATCTACCAGTAGTGAAGAAATGCAAGTTGATACACAGACAACTTCAGTTGAAGATTTGTCAGAAAAAAGCAATTCTGGTATGTCCCATACAAGGAAAATTTCTATTATTATTAAATTATGCATTAAATAAGCTTATAATGATAGAATAATAAGTGCTTTAATTTTTATTCTAATTGAATTGAGTGAAAACAAATCTAATGGAATGTAATGTGATAAAACAGTTTCCCTCTTATCTCAAAATGAGATCTAACTTTAGCCCGAGCTTAATTTTTTTTGTCAGTTCTTGTATTTCTAACTTTATTCTGACTAAGATAAAGTTCTAAACACAAAACTGACAATTTAGTACTGCTCTAAGTTGTCAGTTTTGTGAAAGTAATTGTATTTAGATCACAGTTAGGTTGTTATTAAAATACTAAAGAAAAACCTTTTAATACGACCATTAGTGGTTTTTAGAACTGTAAGTAAATACCTGCTTAAATCTTCATAAAGAATAATCAAAATGCTAATAGATTGGCAAAAGTAGGATTATGTAAAAGATAATCCTCTTTTTGCCAATTTTAAAGTAATCCCATACTTGCTTTCTTTGTGCATATAGAATATACATTTTTGTTACAGAATCAGAACTCGCTAAGTTCCGTTGCCAACTCTGTCCAAAAGGTTTCAAGCATCCCACTTCATTGACATTGCACAAGGATTCACACGCAGGAAAGACACAATGTCCTGTGTGTCATCGGTCTTTCTCGCGGTCTTATGATATGAGGAGTCATTTACAAAGAATACACCAAGGGAAGCAACTGACCATCAAAGAGATCAGATACAAGAATACAAATGATAGCGTCGCCCCCAAGCAGTTTACTCATCACATTTAGTTATAGCTTCCTGGTAACTAAGTTACCATAATTTAAGCACACAGTGCAAATGCCTAGAACTGTCTTATATTATAGAGTTTATGTATATGCTATTACTTATATTGATATGAAAAAATATTTTTATTTACTATTTTTATTAAATGTCACAAATGATATTGCTCAGTGCTAGCTTTGGCTATTTTTATACTAGTCTGTAAAATTACTGTTTTAATATAATAATTGTTTCCATTATTCTTTTGTTTTGTATTTTTGCAGCAGCAGTATTGTAAAGTACTGTTGGAAAAACATAACCATCCTTCTGGGGCCATTGGGGTAAAAACAAGAAGAACAGTCGCAAAATAATAGTACAATTTCTCCATCTCTTTATGTCTCTTTTGTCATCAGGGGAAAAAGCTATGGGAATATGACTTAACTTCTGATAGTCCGCCTGTATATAGTTACAATTCTCTGTATTCTAATTGTTTTATCGTTTATTGGGAACAAAAAACAAAATTAATTGAGGAATAGCAGATGCCACGTAAATCTGAGGCCCTACTGGACTCGTCCCGAGCTACTCAACACAACGATTCAGTAGGTAGTCGCGTCACGCGACTACTAAATCTATAAATGCGGGTAGCGCAAGAACCGCAGTCGAAATGAGGTGAGACCTACAGCATTGGACGTATTTTTACCCGACTACGGCGAAGCAAAAAGGAGGGTTATGATTTTGACCGGTATGTATGTATGTTCATCTGTTACCTTATAACTTCTAAACTACTGATCATAATTAGACAAATGAGGTATCGTTGGAAGCGTCTTGATCGTCTGCTGGTTTTAAGACGTGTGGCGGTCAATATGGTGCCCTCCAGAGGACATATATTTATATATAAGTACTTTATTGTACACTAGAAAATACATACCTAGTAAATACTAAATTTAACACTACAAAACATACAATGGGCGGTTTTATCGCTTTCTGCGATCTCTTCTGCCTGGAACCTTTGCAAATAGTTGTCAAAAATGTACCTGTTTTTATTAATTTGGCAATATTTTTGTATTGCAATAAGAAATATGGCTAACTAGCGAACTAGAATATTAATAACGAATTGAAATTATAACATTGAATTTGATTTTGTACCCGTTTTAGGTGTAAAAAAGGCATTTGGAAAATTTCCAAACACCTTTTTTTACATCTAAAACTAAATATTCGGTGTTACGATATTAATTATTGCATTTCATAATCAATATTCTATTCGCTAGTTAGCCACATTTTTTATTTCCATACGGTAATATTCAAAACAACGAAATATATGACATCTATTTGCGACGTTGCCCACTTTCAGAATAAACGCTCTTATAAAGTTTATGCGATAAAATAAAACAGTAAATACTAGTACTGTTTAAAAAAAAAACTGGTTATAATACTAGCCAAATCGACGGTTTTAAACAAAGACGTCCTTCTCCTCGAGTTCCTTAACACTCGAGTTACTTACCAAATTACTTTCTTCAAACAATAAGTACTAAAATATAGTACCGACTGTTGCAAAAACCTAAATAATTATTTAATAGATATTCCGCATAGTTGTTGGCAATGATTGAATGGTGATGTTTCAAAAACAAAGAGCGAGTGAAGCGACCTCCAAAATTTTTGCAACTTGGATAGGTTAGGTTTTCTTTTGACTATTCTTATAGTACCTAATAGGAGTTACTTTGTCGACTTATGCAGAAAAGTATAAAAAGAACAAGTTCTAAGATGAAGAGCACGCGAAGCAATTCCAAAATTTTTAAGTTATCCGCTTGGGATGTTTTCGTTTTCTAATTTAATACAGAAATAGGACTTGCTTTTTGACTTAGGTATGTTAAAAAGCTATATAATTAAGAGAACTAAGAGGCAAGAACGAGCTAAGCGATGCCACGACTTGTTTTTTTTTGTTCGTCCAAGCGCGGGGCCCCCAAAGCACGGGGCCCGTAGAATTTGCTAAATCTATGTGGAAAATCCGGCACCATAGTATTAGGTAAACGTGATTCAAACTAGAGTATCTTGGGGTTGACAACATTGTGTCGCCATTTAATTCAGCTCCGACCTTCAGTTACAGCTTTAAAAATTGGTATTTTATTAATTACGAATTCTAATTCCAATTATAATACTCGTGGGTTAAACACAGAACCCTCTTTTTCACAGTCGGTTCAGTTGCTTAAAAGGCTACTATTCAAACTAGTCTGGGCTCGACAAACCTTGGCAAAAAGATCCGGTCTCATAATAATACGAGCGACAAGCAGTTCAAAATTTAAAAAAAAGAAGTTATAATCGAAGCTTGCAGATCGTAAAGCGATTTTTCTATTTGGGAATTTCGGGAGATTACCGACATTTATGACTGCACGCGGCGTCTGAGTACTGTGATTTTTTTTATTAGAAAAGTGTGCCACACAGTCTTTTTTGTTTTCATCTCGTAGTTTTGTGTTTTGATTTATGATACTTCAGTGGGGTCTACGGTAAGTTTGAATGTTTGATGATTGATAGGTTATGGCCGTTTTCACATTGGACGATAACGATAACGACACGATTGTCGTCGGACTGGTAGTTTCATACAATACCTACTAAAAGCTTTCACACCGTGTCGGTGTAGCCAACCGTCGCGCACATTGATTCAATTGTCATGCCGATATCGGCGGACGACACAGGGCATTTGTTCACACAATACACTATTAGTACCTAATTCACTAGTGCACTGTAGTGTATTCGAGGTAATAATAGAAGCAATGAATGCGATTCCAAAAGTGTACCTACATAATATTATTCTATTATTTATATACATTTTTGGAATTGCGCGGCGATGTAACTTTTTGCTGGCCCAACGCGACTACTCGAGGCTGCTGTAGCATACCGCACATAGGCGTACCCAGCTTTTAGCCCAGGAGAAGCATAACAGAAATTTCTAAAGCAGGAGATCCTAAGCTATAGGTAGTAAAATAAATAAACTGTGTGCTTGCTTGCTGCGTCCGCGTATTTTGCAAGACACAACAACATGACCTGCCGCGCAGCGCGCTTTTTTATAAAATTAATCTATAATAAGTATATTGAAATTGTAAACTTAAGCCTTTTACCGTGATTCTAACATTACTTTTATCGACAACAGCAGGCATACAAAATACCGCATGACAATAAACTGTTGGTTAACATCTTGTCACATACCGATATCGTCCCGATATTGTCGTCCGAGCTGACGATATGTTGGTGTCGTTATCGTCGCAGTGTGAAAACGGCCAATGCCGCGTACCTACTTGTGAATGAAACGTAACATGCAATGTAACCTTGTCGCTAGCTACGGAAGGTATTTCATAGAAATACTTAGAAACCAGTAGTGTTGCGGCGACACCTCACCTGCTGTTGCTGCCTGCAGTCGGCTACGGACTTGTACCTTTAGCTGCCACTGCTTATTTTATTTACGTATTTTATTTTTGAATCGTTTTTTTGTCTACTTTTCTCTGGTTGCCTTTATAGTGCATGTATTTCTACATCGATCTCACAAACCTATCTATCTTTATGTATAACCAACTAGCTTTACCCGCCTGGGTGTGTAAATACAAAGGCGGATGGAACACAGACAGTAGCTGCTCTGTAACGCAGCCGCATCCGTATGAATAAAGTATTACAAACACGATTAAATCAAAGATATTTGAAAACTGTCTGCAATGTGATCGGTTCCGAAAGACATTGTTTTAAAACAAAAGCGACTGCAATACACCTTACAAGTAGGTAAGTACTCGCTCTGTCTACACTGCAGATTGTTAGGTAACTAGTGTTATATCGCGCTATGATCGCGTTCGGAAGTAAGCATCGTACAGACCAGCGCGACGCGACACCGGTTATTGTTATACCGTCAAGTTTTCTTAAAAATTGTATTGTTCGAGTCGCGTCGCGGCGCGTCACGTCGCGCTGGTCTGCACGAAGCTTTACGACGTCGCAAGAATGCGGCGGCTTTACAGACCGATCGCGGGAGGTTTTTTGGATTTCTGACTTATCGTGGTCCCAGGGTTCCGGACCTTTGGAAGGCGTACCAGGGGCCGAAGCTAACTAGTAGAGGCTGCTTAGACAAAAAATGGAATGGATCACAAACCGCCGATTATACCTGTATGCACTATGCAAGTACACCCAAGGACAACCCCGGCTGGTGCAGGACTATTGCGGAACATGGAAACAAAATACATTGGGCTATGCGTTTCGGTTGCTAACCAATTCACTATGATTGGGTACCCTGAACTATGGAAGACCATGTCCCTTGCCTGACCAATCCTAACTATAATCCTACTATATAATATTATAAATGTGAAAGTTTTATGTTTAGATGTTTATTACTCAATCACGCAAAAACGGATAAACATATAGGATACTTTTTATCCCGGCAGTACGTTCCCGTGGGATAATTTTCGACGTTCACGCGGGCGTAGCCGCGGGTGAAAGCTAGTAATTATTATAAATGAGAAAGTAAGGTTGTTTGTTTGTTCCGCTTTCACGCTAAAACGGCTGAACGGATTGGGATGAAAATTTGCACACGGGTAGGCCATGATCTGGATTAGGACACAGGATCAAGACTTCTCCCGTGAGATGGGCTCGCTACTGCCCAACAGCTCGCCACATGCTGCCCTGCGGGTTTTTGTATCTCTCTTGGTCTGGCTCCTCATTCTAAACCCGTGCTAGCAAAGTTAACTCTACCGGCACAGACCTAGAGTTCGGAGCGCGCAAGCCTGACGACGACGTCAACGTAGAGATACGGTGGTGGGTACAAGATTTCGAATTCCTTATGTTAATTTTCCAAATTGAAATTAAATTTCCTTAGGCTTCTTGTTTTGTTTAACAAGTCACTTGTAAACTGTATGGAGATTTTATGAATTAATGCAATAAACAAAACACGTAAATAAAAAAAAGTTTAAGTACAATTTATTCAATCATTTGTATTCCCTCCCCGGGCCCCATTTTTTTTCTCGCTTTGGGCGGAGCGGGAGGGCGTGTCAGACTCTTACTGACTAAAACCCACCCGTGTTCCTTCAGTTGCCTGTACATTGCCAGGGCCACGGTATCGCTTTCGGACTTTCCCGCGACCCCGGCAGGCATCGTGTCCTGAGGGCGATCCACACAGTGGTGACAGTGGTGACACCCGGGCGTTTCGTCCCGCCTTATGCGGAACAGGAACCTCCCGAAACAACCGTGTCCCGTGAGGACCTGCGTCAGGCGGAAGGAGAGGACGCCGTGGCACCTCTCTAGCCACTCCTCAAAGAGGGGACTTATCGCCGCAATTGTGGCGCGCCCACTCCCCGAGCCCCTAAGACTGCTTTCATACGAGTATGGTTCTTCATAGATAGGACAAGAGTAGGGATAAATTTATTCCAACTACGGAACCCTTCATTGTGCGTGGTCCGACACGCACTTGGCCGGTTTTTTTAAATTATTTGTCGCCAGAAAGAAAATCTTAGTATTGTTTCGATTTTTTTGATATAAGTGTATTATTGGGATCAACGTAAAGGGAATTCTATCAGTAAAAATTCCGAAGCTTTTCGTTTCATTGATTAGATACAATTTATAATCGGTAGTGTTAGAGTTAATAATTGAAACTCCTAATACCTAATAAAAGAATTAAAGAGAAATTAACCGCGTTAGTGCAAGCAGTAATGCCCGTAATAGCGAGGCACGCAGAGCTACGGAGGGGTAAAAGCTAAGAACCAAAAAGCTTCAGTAGCCGGGCGGGACAATCAGGGGTTGTAGAAGCGAGGGTGGCGGGGGTCGGGCGGAGGGCGCTCGATACGCGCGCGCGCCGCGCTCCGCCATCAGCCAGTCGCATTTCGACGTCGTTGCGCCCGGTTTGTGTCTCGTTCATCGGCGCGCATCTGTCAAACGCTACGATTCGATATAAAATTCTTGCGTTTTTCACATAGTACGTATTTTGTTTATTGAAATTACTCAAGACTATTAATTAATATTAGCTTTATTGTGAATCGGGAGTGATATAATTGAATTTGATGATATTTTATTAAATTGTTTACATTCAGACCACATGTTTACGCATTATGTTAGGTTTGTTTCTGATAAGAAATTCATAAAGCATTGATAATAGTCAATTGATTAAAGTGCAGTGCCTCCTGTAATCAAAGAAAATGCGGTTGAAATAAATATAATGCCATCTATTTGCACATAAATCATCTGTAATCTGAATAGTGCATAGATGTGGTGTTTTCAGCGGTTCTTTTCATAAAACGTTTGGAGATTTGTGAAGTTTCGTGGAAATAGCGGGTGCTTTTATTCAGTAAAATGAGTGTGTGAATTTTTGATGGTGTGTCGTGAACGGGAGCGCGTGTAGAGTTGAAATTCGCTCGGTGAGCGTCGCGCGACGGCGCAGCGAGGGTATTGATCGGCGGGTCGCGAGACGCCGGCGTTCGCCCGCCGCCGCCGCCGCCTAAATAAAGCTCCGCATGTGTGCGCCCCGCCTCGCCGCCCTACGTCGATGCCGCCCGTCGCCGTCGCGTCGACGGCGACGTCTTCGTACCGTCGCGACGCGTACAACATGCGCTAGCTAGACTGACTAATAACACACTATCACATTATTCAGGCATTCATTTCATTTACGATCAACAAAAAACTGCACAATTTGTGCAGCCAGTGTCCAAAATAAGCGATTATTTAAAGCTTCATTAATAAAACTGCACGCGTACCTAAGGTATTCTTGAGAATCTCATTGAGCCCTAAAGCATCTTGCTTAATATCGATCAAACAAATCGAATGAAAATAGGTACCTAGTAATTAACAAAACAAAACGAGGTGTAGTTAACTAGCGTTATCTATAGTTAGTAGCGGGTTCAGTGATATAGCCTGATCTTTCATGGCGAGAATAGGATGCACCGTTGCACAGCTCATGCAGCAGTTAGTTGAAACTGTTAACATGATAAAACTATTAAATTATTTTAAGTAATTACCATTCAAACTTAACATTATATCTAAATACAAAATAAATATCGAAAAAAAAAAAAAAAAAATGTATATATAATATTATAATTTTTATTTATTTATCTTGTTAACCAACGCGACAATACGGGAAATACCTACCTACTTACATGGCTAGATCCGCTATACCCATTTAGGAGAACACTAAACCGTTTTTTTTAATTTTTAATCTAGGGTCGGGGCACGAACCCGGTGTTTAATGTAATAACCACCCCTAATATTGCATGCAACGATCGATAATGCTGCTGATAAGGACCAAATTGTGCAAAGTTACAGATTTGTAGCCTTTCTATGTGTTAAAAATAAAATCCACGCAACGATTATTTCGGACTGCATTTTAATTGCTCGGAGTGTTAGATTAATATTGCCTAAAGCTACAAAAGAAGAAGAAGAAGAATAGCTATTGCTAGCTATTCTTCTCACTATGAGATATAATTACATCTCGAGATATAATATCGGTCACCGTACTTTTGAATGGAACCGTTTACACCGAGATGTAATTAATATATATATTAATTACATCTCGGTGTATTACATCTACTACATATTACATATTACATCTACTACATTACTATATGTATATTATATTTCATTGTGAGAAGTCAGCTTTAGATTGAATATAAGCACCCAAACTCCACCTCGTGATCACGGTCATTTAGGATAGAGAACTATGCATTTATGTGCACTCATTTAGACTCTACCAATGTCGATTAACTTCACCGTATCCAATTTTCCTTTAAGGACAGTCCCAATCTCAAAGTGATAGTCGTCGAGGAAGAATGAGATCGATCAAAGCATGATCATGATATCGTTAAATTTAGAGTCATCTTCATTGAGCCGAAAGTCGACTTCTGCTGAACACAGGCCTAGACTTTGTGTACTTATATTTTTAAGATGTAGTAAGTAAATAAAATGTTTGTTGTAGGTGTGAAATGTCGGGATAGTTAGACGATATCCCCGTAAGAGCTATGGCGCGCACAGTGCTGGCGGGCGGCGCGCTGCTCTGCGCGCTTAGCGCCGTGCTGCAAACGCGTGCGCTCACCCTGCTGCCGCACGACGTGCGCCCCGGGCACGCCGTCAGACACTTCATAGGCAACCACTCAAGATACACGCTCCTAGATCCAGAGTTCGCGCCTTACTTCACTCTCCTCGACGACGGCCTACTTATGACCACCGCTGATCTAACACCCCTACTCAATCAACCCGTCAATTTAGCCATACTTGAGCAAACTCCTTACAGCAGTGCAGCTCATGCCATTCATCTCCTAGTAATGGATCGACGACAGATGTTACATTTCACCTCAAGCAACGGATTGATAGGAGCAATTTCAGAAAATGCTCCACCCGGCACTGTCGTGGATCTTCTACCTATTAGAGCTACGGCCTTAGTCGATGTGGGTCCACTAGCTTATAAAATCATCAAAGGAAACGAAGACTCTATATTTTCACTACGGCAGAAAGGGAAAACCGAAACTAACTCGGAAATTAAGTCAGTTGTAACTGATGGTGATGTTGAAATGATCGCTACTAAACCTTTAGACGCTGAGGAAAAGAATTTATATGAAATACTCATCCAAGCAACAGATATCCATGGAGCGAATAAAGCTAACCTCGCAGTTCGGATAGATGTGGCTAACGAAAATGATCATGAGCCTCGTTTTGACCAAGACAGCTATTACTTTGCTGTAAATGGAACTACTGATCAAAATTGTCCGAATGGCACCGCACACTGGCAGAGATTCTCTAACATTGGACAAGTTCAAGCTGAGGATGCTGATGGAGATCGGGTGTACTATTCTCTAGAATCACCCAGTAATTTGGCGGTGATAGTACCACAGACTGGAGAACTTATATTAGCAGGTGAACCTGATGGCCATGAAGCTGAATTAAGAGTGCTCGCTCATGATACTGGTTTCCCACAACGTAAAAGTCGAGCAGTGCGAGTCTTTCTAGACTTTGTAATTCGTGACCAAAGAGATTTACCAGTTCTGCATCGTGAAAAGCGTCGCGTAACACGAGCTGTTAGACCAACGAAAAGAATTGAGTTTACTGAGGCAGACGGTGAAGTGGAGGGACGTGCTGTTTTCACGTTAGAAAAAGAGACTGATCGCGAGACATTTAAAATTCGGGACGAAAATCCGTGGGTTACTGTTGAACCAAGTGGTGTAGTGAAAGTTAAAAAGAAGTGGGACTATGAGGAATTGGGACCTGAGAAGACCATCGACTTCTGGGTGACTATCACCAACGCGGGAAATGGAGGTAAGTTTTTTAAATTTAACCACAATTTCGAGAAATATTATGTTCCTCTAAAGCTAGTGATTAACCCTTATGTACTTACCTACGAACTTTAATTGTTATTAAATGTCGCTATGTTAGCTAATGTATTACGAATTCTACTTCTCGTTAAAACCTGGTGTTAAAACTTTAGAAGAGGGTATTATTTTCTAGGACACCATAAATCTTTTCGAAGGAGTTGACAATTTGCTGTATTTTATATAGCTGTTAGGAGTCATTTACTTAGTTTTTATTGAGTCGTAGAATATACATAGTGCAAAATACAATCAACTAGTAAAGAATGAAATATGACTTCGTAACTCAAACAAAAAGCTCTAATATTGAACAATTCTCAACGCAATCTAATCATCTCCAAAAGAAAAGGTGTAAGGCAATTTAATATTTTTTCGTCGGAGTCGTCCATTTTTTATCCATCCATCCATCTCTTGAATGTCTCTATCAAGGACAAATTGAGATAATGATAGGGAAAGAATGGGGTGGGAAGGGCACGGGATGTGCATTATACGGTTTACACAGCGACGGCTTTAAAATTCTGTTAATGTTCGTTTTCATTTACTAATGACAATGTTTAATTACATGTTACTTATCTTGTTACTGTGACAAAGCTTTTCTTTCGTTTCATGTTGCCTCTCTGATTAATTGTAGAACACTTATCATGACACAGGATAAGTTAGCATAGCACTTTATGACTGGCTGAAGTAAACTAATTTGACAAGATTGCACCATCTTAAAAGCTTGAACATAAGCTAAGATAATTAAGCAGTAAGTCATAATGACACACTGCATTTTTGCTTGATAACAGCATTACGAGACAAGTTAGAAGCGATCGATTTTTAAAAATAAAGCGTTTTAATGTAGTAAATATGGTATACGTGCCGCATGCACCTGTCGGATCGAATGGCGCAGTGGAGCATGACGCCGTGGTCAGGTCCGCGGTCCAACCCGGTCACGAGCACTCACGAGCCACCGACATCCTCCGACGCTCCCATCACGACTAGCTAATTGTTTACTCTGTCGAAACGTGTCCAGCCTTAGAAAGGCCCTTTTACCTAATTATTGTACCTAATATCGTGATTTGTATTCAGTCGCCGCCTCGCAAACATTTTTGTATTTGAATTTTTCAATATTCTCTTTAATTTTTTACTTTGTGCCGTTTTATTGAATTGAGCAACGCTCTACATCGTTACCGAATTTTATGTGTCGAAATTCTGTCGGATTCTGTGAAACAATGATCATTTCGTTCTCTCATTGTTTGTTTTTGAAGAAATACATAGCAGTGATTTTGTATTGTTAATTTTATTGCTGTGCACATGTTAACTGGGAACTGAAATAAAAAAACTCTTGTCAATATCTGTTTACTTCATTATGCAGATTCGTTTCCGAACAGTTACCCAAATTAACAATGCTTTAGAAGAATGTTTTGGGCATCAAGTTGTTTCGTCTTTGCCAAAAATGTTAGATGCATTTGATTGGTAAAATGATATTCCTGCACTCGTGTCAAACTGAAGGAACTCAACAGTAGTGACGTTCGCTACTCTGGAACTAACATTGAGGCCTCAGGTATTCTAGACAGATTAGATTCTATAAATAAAGAACGCGCTTTATCTGTCGTAAATTAGCGATGGCGCGCGTGTCCGGCGCGTGTGGAATGCCCATTAGGTACAATGGCTGTCAGGTGGAATGGTAGCAGGTTGCATTGTGACCATGGCTGCCACCATGCTGAATGCGTGGATAATCGGGGACCTGTCGCACGGCCCGGCCGCTCCGCTTCGCTTCGCTTCCGATTCTACGCATCGTAATTCGTGACAATTACCGTAGATGTGGAATCTTCACTATTAATGTGTTTCGTTTTCATTTAATCTGGAGCACACTTGTCTGTTAACCACTTTTAGAAGATAGATACATTTTTAATTAAGGTCATAAGCTTTTTTAGAACGAATAATTCGCACAGTGATTACTGTTCGAATAACTGACACTAAAACAATACTTAAACTTACTATCGAATCTTCTAAAGATAAAAATCAAAGTACAGCATCAGTTTATACACCACGGTCCATTCGAGTGTTATCGGACATTATCAAAATAAATCGGGAAGGGTATTGTTTAATTACATCATCGGGGCAGGCGCATCCGAGGTGGGTGGGCGACCCAAGCCGCGGGCGCCGAAGCACCCCGTGTCCCGGACCTCGCCAGGAATCTAATCATTATCATTATTGTGTGGATAGTTGTTTCAATTATATAATAGTGAACATGCAGGATTTCTTTCACATACCTGTGAGCCACCCTCAACCATGAATTTTTATAACCAATTTCAAAACTTTCGTATCCTTTGTAAAGTGTGTGGTTTTAGTTGATGGATCTATTATATTTCAAGCATCACATTAAACTAAGTAAAGATCGATGAAACAATTTCGTGCAACGGCCCGTACCACACCACAAGTCGGTTCGTGACGAAGTACTCGAGGGAGCCTCGTCAAAGCACCTTTGTCTACTGAAAAGCGTGCTCTATTGGCAAATTAATTCTCTACTCTCCTACAGCAACGCTTCTCTTTGAACTAATCGACAAACACTTTGAAGTGTTTTCAGAGCCCTCATTCACTTTTACCTTGGAGAGGACTGCATTCATTTTGCTAAAATCATTGAAGTGAAAAATGGTTGGTGTCCAGTTATTCGAAGAATGTTTTCCAATATGTAAAAGAGTTTTTTTTTGTATGGGTGTTGTAAATCGGTGGTATATTTTTCAAGCAATAAAGCGGCTGGTCCGCTCAGGTGCGCCGTGAGCCGGGGTGGCATTTTAATCCTACAAGAGGGATGGCGCAATGCAACGAAGAAGGAACGTTCAGTCCAAAGAGTTATCAATTATCAGGATGCAGCGGGAAAACAAAGTCGCATTTTATATATTTATTTTGAGTTACGTAATATAGTTGTAAAGTCCGGAATATTTGCATATAGTCCGGACAAATTTGCACTACATCGTCCTAAAAAGCATCAAGCGAACATTTCCCCGCACTTTACTATGGTTTTTTGCTCCGATTGTTACTTTTTTATATCATGGTGTATCAAACGGTCTGTTGGTGCCACAGTCAGTGCCGACGGTCACTCACTTTATTATTTGTAGTTCATTTTGGTTCGACGATAGCGTTATGTCCAAATTACAATGTAACTATTTCTGTCGTTTACAGAAATATTGAGATGTTAAGTAATTTGTAATGCTTGTATTAAGGAATTCTGTGTATTTTTATTCAAGTGATTCGTGATGTTCAATCATATTCAGAGCCTTCAATATTTAATGACACTACGGCTACGCTAATGCAAGTAATAGGTAAATAACGGTACAAAATATGATATTAATTTGTTTTTAATAATATTATTTAATATTAAAAATTTATTATTCGAAAAGGTTTTCAGGTGCCGCTTTCAAAATAGGTGTAGTATCGTTTGTATCGAGTATCGAGTTCAAGCTGGAGGTTTGCGCTGCAATAGTGTGTCAAGCCGAATCGATAATTGAATACGATAGCTGGTGTGACGTACGTCAGGCGCGCCGTCGTCGGTTAGGAATTAGCACATCCGGACAGGGGTCTGGGCGTCGGGAGACGATTTAGAGACCGGCCTGGTCTGTTTTAGATTAGACGTGCCATATGTTCCGTCAGAGGAAAAGATGAGGCAAAGGAATTTCACGCGCGTCGACTACCTACTATATCTTAGTATACAGACGAAGTACAACAGTATTGAATCGCGAATAATATTTTGCTGCACTGTAATGAATGAATGACGATAGCAATATAGTTGAACGTCGCGGACCGGTTACGGGCCGTTTGTGGTACTTTGTTTGTTAAATTCAGTCGTCATTCAATCAATGGCGATGGGTGCGGGCGTCGCTCGCACAACAATCGCACTGGTCATTACCGGCCAATTCCCCTCATTGTGACCACTCGCCGCAATAACGTATGCGCACTTCCTATGGTTGACCCCAAAGCCATGATCACCACACACCACATCTGCTCTTGTATCTTTTTGCTTTTTACGGTCCCTTTATGAGGATGAATCTTGACTGTTAATGCGCTAATAGCCTTAATTAGAACAATGCAAACGTTGGTTGAGGTCATGTGAAAGTTATTTCTTTTATTTGTTTGCATTGCCTGTTTGTTTAAACGAATTAATTTCGTAAGTGTTTTCAGTAGCTGTTTGACAAATACTGAATCTAATAATGTTGGCGAGTTCCATTCGTAATTTTCTTTTTTTCTGAAGGGTCTCGGGTCAGCCTTTGAGCCGTTAATAAAATTTGTTCACCCCCCTCATTTATTTTAATCAAAATATGTACCTACGTCTCAGTTGTGTATTGTGGACGCTGTGGTCGACCCTGATTATTTCTGGGGTTCCACATTTTATTGTTGTTAGAACTAGAGCCATTCTTCGGCTTAGAAGGGTATATTTTAACAAACGTA
Source organism: Agrochola circellaris (assembly GCA_914767755.1). NCBI lineage: Eukaryota > Metazoa > Arthropoda > Insecta > Lepidoptera > Noctuidae > Agrochola > Agrochola circellaris. Next base: position 9,002,710 of record OU611846.1, on the reverse strand, counting down.
GTGGGCCGCAATTTTCTAAAGAATGTTTTTTGCATATTTACACCCTAAAATATTTGTTTAATGCTTTCTTTTGGTAATATTACTAAAACACACTTTGATTTCAAAGTATTGTAAGGCAACTTGGGTCGAAACAGAAGCAGCCGCGTCTCATTGAACGACTGTTTTAACACATCAATGGTGTTAGACATAGAAATATTGGTTTTAGATGTAGTTATGTGTACTTATTGGTACAGCGTGTACGGCGAGTCGTGATCGTGAGTGATGCGCACACATCTCTCCTATAATTACATCTAACGCATTGGTAAACAGCAGAGGCGTCGGTGCGGGAGTGCTGCGATCTCGACCTGCCCATTTATAGGCTTTCACTCTGATTGTGATTTGATTGCGGTCATTTGCTCGTCTACCTAAACAGCTAGCGACCACGATGCGTTTACACGCTCAACCAACATTAGATTAACACAATTTGTTAGCCGAGTAATAAATATCTGGTACGCATTTGAGAAAACGATAACAATGACGTTTGCGTAACGTCTCTTTTACATAAAGATACGAAGCTGATCTCAAAGGATATCCATCTGTCTGTGAGAATGAAACAGTACGACCTATAGTCCTTTCTAATCTTATCACTAAGCGACCCCTAATTCGTCCTTCGACTGAAGTCTCGTGATATCGATTTAACGTAAACGTGCTCGTAAATCAGAGGTTACTAACACGTAGAATTTTGGTGTTCGATGCTCTCTCAACTAACGATTATAGTTGATTAATGTCGCAATAGATCTCCGTCAATCGGATCGCGGTGTGTGATGTTCGGCTATCAATTGTAGGAGTACGTCGTGGTACTCGTAGTACATCGGATCGGCCAACACGCAAGCATAAAAGCATTAACAGGCGTGTCAATTTACCACGTTGTATGACGGTTATGCTTATTACTATGACTGTTCACATGACCTCGGCACCTTCAAATGTCGTACTGAGAATGTATGTTTTATTCTGCTTATTTTGGCTGAGATGGATTTCTTGATGCGTTACCTTTTGTTTATTTGGTTAATAATTTGGATACCCTCAGTAAAAGCTCGATACTTAAGTCCATTGAAACTAAAAAAAATATCATCCTTTTTTTTTGTTTCCACGGATTATTTTGTACCTATATAGTCTTGTGCATATTTTGAAAAGTTTATCAAGTACCTATTACCTATATTCTTTATTTCATCAGTCAGTTCATTTCCTTACCTTCTACTTCTAATTTTTCCAACTCGTTATCACTGCCGGTATTTTTTTTTTTTCAGTGACATTTCACAGTTACTCCTGTAGAAACAATATTGGTACTCCTCCCGTAGAAAAAATATTTTGTTAAACATTTTTTGCCCACCGTGCGAAGTTAGTTTAGTGCACATTCGCTACGCCTGCAGCTAAAAGAGCTTGTTAGAAAGTTTTATTTGTGCTTATAAAACACACTTCGGATGAATAACTATGAAGCTGTGAGCTATCGGGGTGTGGCTGGAGGTGCGACACGAGTATCGCACTGCGAACCGCGTGCAATGCGGTCGTGCATGCACTTCATTCCGCATTGTTCGGTTTCGCAATGGCCGCTCTCGAGACCTCTCCAAACACATCCACGATTGACATTCACAGTTTGTACCAGACGGCTTAAAGTTCACCCCCCTACCAAGAATGGGGTGGCCCTGCAAGACGCTCTCAACTTGAACGTTCCAATCCTATGTTACATACGAGCAAGTTTATGTGCGAACATGCATGGGGTTGTTCAACTGTTGGTCTTACAATAGTATAACACTTTGTTTCATAAGTACATTTAGTTGTTTATCAGAACAATCGACACGGTACTCGAGACAGCACATAGACAAGTTTTTACTCTCACGGTGGAAGTGTTTTGAGAACAAATATCAAACCGTATCATAATTCAAATCATATCAACAAATTCTAAACTAATGTGACGTGTCCAATAGACAGTCATTCACCAAAACATACTGTTAGCCGGTCGAGTGGGTAGGTACTTAAAATAATGTTTGTCAAGCACACGCCAAGGCGGCTGTGGTTTTTAATGCGTCTGACATAAAACTTATCCGTAATGTCACATCAGCAATGTGGTTTGGTATCAAGTGTGCGTCAAGTGAGACACCTCTAGTTTAGAGGTGTGGTAGGTTCACGCACTGGGTTCAGCGTCTGACGCAAACAGATAGACCGATACACAGTGCAGTTGCTTCTAATTATAGCCAACGCTGGCCATATGGGGATCTTTATTATATCACGCCAGGCGCTTTGTTTCTGCCACATAATTAGGCCGCTTTCTTCATTTCACATAAAAATACATTTGAAATGTTTACTTCCAATAACAATAAAGAGTTAAAAATTAGAAACATTACCCAAATATTGGTTCTACACACATTCGCTGGCGATTTTTAGATTCAAGTACATAAACTAAGTGTGTTAGAGTAATTCATAGATTCCATAGTTGCTGTATAATCCCACAGTACGGGAAGATATTCGAGCGCGCGTTTAATTTATTAAGGATAGACGCCAGATTGGGGTCCACGTTCGGTGGCTTTATTAAGATTTACAGCACGTCTGGGATCTGGGCGCAATTATCAGCAGACTCCTTGACACCCATGGGAAATATCGTAAGGGGCATAACACCGTTCTGACCCTCGTCGGCATCACCGTCGATCCATAAAATACAGCTAACAAATGGATTGGATTAAATTACGTCGGTTTGTCCACCCGGTTTAAAAACACGAATGTGTGAAAATTACACAGACAGAAATAGTCGTGAGAAAGTTCTTTACCGGCTACTCGTTTCTTACACTACTCCAGGTAAAAAATAATAACTGCTATCCGTTCTTATAAATGTCCACGTCTAATTACTAACAATTTAATCTTAAGATGTTAGTAACACCGCTACACGCTTTTTAATTGCAGTTCTTACCACATTTCTGCTAGAGATTCTCTGTATACTATTAACTTTATATTTTGCACCTAAAATTAATTAGAATCTCTATTTTAAGCTCTGCATATGCCTGGCCTTTTCAAGCTTAATATTAAACTCTTTAAAAAGAAAACAAGTTTTGAGTTTCATCGTGTGTTAGCTGGAAAATTCCATAAAAGTTAGAAGCGGAAACAACAAAAACCATGATTTCAATCTTATCAAGCATAATTCTACGAACGGCCATATGGTAGAAACGGTCCATTCATCATCTTGAATGATTATGGAACACGTTTCCCCCTTTTAATTTGCATTTTGTACGACATAAACCTCTTGATTAATTGTGTAGAGTGCGAGTAGTGCGACATGTCGGCTCACGCTGTTTTTGGGACTCTGCCCGCTTAATTGGCGCAATCATAGTTTCACCGAATGTCGACTTTGTTCAACAGTTCGTCATCTCGCTCGACGTTTGTTCTGATTCGCGACTCGTAGATGAAGCTGAAAATTAACGGGTTTCCGCTGCTGTCGTGCTCATACAATTTGGCAGATTCGTACCCGATTATAATAAACCTCAATTGCTAACTTGGTGTGAGGTTCTAGTTTCGACACGGGCAGCGGTCGTCACGAAACATTACGAACATTCTAAAATTTGTTTTGGTTGTGCAGATACGCTGGATGCCATGCACCGCTCAAGTTTTTCCAATTAAATTCAAATGCAAATGATCGATCCAAAGACATTTGATTTATTAATATTATGTTAAGCATCACTATTTCATCTGTTAAAATGCATTCCGAAACATTAGTTTAACACGCGATCGAAATTCAGAATCCGCAGGGGTCCTGACACCTACTGTTACGGGCATGGTTAGATAGTTCGTTATATTTTTAGTATTGGTTTATGATATCGACTGTTTGAATCGGTAAATGTTTATTGCTTATTACTTCCTTATCTTCATGCTCTCATAGTTTCTGGGTGCGTTAGCTTCGGATCGCGATTGTGAATAAGCTGTGACAGCCCATTTCATCGCTTACAATATAACCAACTGCTCAACAAAAACATGTTATGTTTATTGTTTACCATTCCACAAAGCGCAAGGCGGAATTATTAGAAATGATTAAATAAGACCCTTCATACCCTCATACCATGTATACTTTTTTCTCGAGGCTTCGTAGGAAATATTCGAGAAACTCGATAAGTGGCACCACTAGAAAAGACAAGAGCCTTAACTACTGGAATAGAATAAATGCTACTGGTCAAGAGAATTGGTTCCCACACCCACAGCAATCCGAACGAGTGCACAACGCATTACATGACCAGGATTGTAGTTTTTCTCCTTTTGGATGTAACTGTTACCTACGACATTTTGCAATATAATACCCAATTATATTTCGTTCTTATAGCGACAGGAAATTGTTAGCAGTCCAACGATAGGAAAGAAATAATAAATGCAGCTTTAGGCGACCTTTAACCCGCCACGTTACGGAGATATTCTCGATCGATGGTGCTTTCAAAGATAGATAATGCACGCGATGGTTTCAATCTTTAATTGTAACGTAACGCTTTCTAATCCGAATTTACAGTAAAACATTGAATTGCAAGCAGTAAAAAACTTCCTCCTATTTCCTTTTATTGCAGTTGCAGTGTTGATTAATTGCGTTAAATTGAAACAGCATTAAGTTTAACAAGAGAAAACTACTGGCAATTGTTCAAGACTGTACTAGCGTACATTGTTCAGTGTCTTGGATGAAACTAAGCAGCTTTCCCGCGGTATCTGTTCAAGTCAGCATTAGGTACTTTGGAGTGTATCTGAGGGCGTAATAGAGCACCTAATGAAATTATCTGCAACAATGCAATTCGTGACCGGAGCTCCGCACAGTCATCGCCAGCCGGGCCACTCGCGAGCATCTCAGCCGCAATCCCCCCCGGCGAAATTGCACTTCATTTGCGTGCACGCGGCTTTGGAACCCGACGTTCTCACGCCCTTCACTGAACCGAACCTTTGAAGATATTGTAGACGCATCATCACGTGCATTCCGAACGTTACCGTGCCTGCTAATAGAGCGCTGACACACTCGTGTGTATTATTTAGAAATCCAACTTATTCAAGTTTAATTACATACCTTTTAGATTGATATCGAAAGATGTTTTGCCGCATCATCCCGTTCAACTCTCACGGCTTATGATAGCGTCGAGTTGTAATGCAGGCGGGCTCGTGTAGTGCTCTGTTGTTCTCTGAGGATCTGGTATTCTATAGCCGTTACATAAAAATACGAGACCGCGCATAGAAACGTGTTTAATCGTCAATGCTGGCGATGCAATGTGGGCCGAGCTCATCCTGCGTTTGGAGCGAGATGGAGATACGTCCTTTGCACGCGATAGACAAAGCTGACGATGCAACTTTTGATATCATAATTAAGCCGGGACGCGGCGGCGGGTAAATAAAAAATGTTTATCTTATAAGCTTAAATGAAGATGATTTTTAATAACTCGACACGTTTGGTCATTAAATCGAAGCTCGCCGGTGTTAAGGTCGTTTAGTCACGCTTAGTCATACGTGGTTCGGAGCCGTCGAACTGTTCATTAACTATGAGAAAATTGGAAATGTATGTAGGTATGCACTTTTAAGTATAATATTAAATTGTTGATCATATTTAAACAATGGTCTTTTTGGAGTAGTTCGCGAAAATTCACAGACTCGATGGGTATAGCAAAATGAATGTTTGAGATGACTTAAAGAAATGATTTCAGTATTGATTGCCTCACTTACCCAAGTAGCTGTAAAGCTAAGCTAAGCATTAGGTACAGGAAAGAGAATACAGCGAAGTATGATAATGTGCTCTTCATCACGTTTTTAATTTCCTTCCATGTTGAAGTCGGACTTAGGAAGTAATTACCGTTCCTAATGAATATAAGTGCTCATGAGTAATTCTTTTCCGTAAAGATATATGTATTCATGAAATCTATATTAATCTAATGAATAAGGATTAATTACTTATTATAGAAAGGTACCTATTTCTAATTATTTACCTACTGAAATTAAAAGTCGAAATTATTGACTTGATAGTCTATACGGCCTTTACCACAAAACTTTACAATGAAATTTACAATTTTGTAAATCTTACAAGTGTCTGTACCACAGAACTCTAAGGTTTTTTTTTTTTGTTTATTCCGTTTCAATTAGAAACGGAATAAACAAAAAAAAAAAAAACCTTGTAACTATACCTACATATTATTTGTAATTTCTGTGACACGCAAATTTTTCTACAATTTAACAAGAAGGTAGAATTGTAGGCTTGTGCGAAACCAAATGGCCAAGGCGGTCCGGACCCAGACCGCCGACCTATTGTGTACAAAATTTATAACTAAAACTTAAACTAAAATATATTTATAAAAATGAATTTTAGCTTGCACCTGCTTTAATCCAGACTAGTCTGATTACTCCAGATTTCAGAAGGATTTAGATAGTTCAAAGCATAAATTTAAAAAACCCGGCACAAACATTTCCTCATTTCTCTTTCCTTCGCCATCACCAGACCCTGTTCATCATCTATATATAACCTATTCATTGAGACCATTCCAATGAGCCCAAACACGTTACTTGTGCTGTAAGTTGGTAAGGGAGTTGGGTATCCTGCAAATTCCAGGTTATGCTGCAGCATCAGTTCAAGGTTACTATGTTCTGCTAATATCATTGAACGAACAGAATACTAAATTTCAAATCGATCAGACCTGTGGAAGATGCTCACGTCCATTCATCAACTAGAGAAGAGCTGATAATCTTCAAACGGCTGAACCGACACATAGATACATAGGTACGTTAAACGTATAAAGCTTCGTGCAGACCAGCGCGACGCGACGCCGCGACGCGACTCGAACAATACAATTTCTAAGAAATCTTGACGGTATAACAATAACCGGTGTCGCGTCGCGCGACAAGTCGCGCTGGTCTGCACAAAGCTTTACACCCCTCCTTTTCCGTCAGGGGTTAAAAATGACTGTGTCATTTTTGTTCATTACATAATAATTTTCTTGCCGGGAACCCTCCTGGAGGGTTCGCTAAGTCGCATATGGGACGCCGGGAGTCCTCGCGGAGGCCTCATTAGTGTATGCTCATTATGTAGTTTTTTTTTGCGAATTCGGCATTATAAACTGTGAAAATAAAATCACTTGTATATTTTAACAAGATTTCAATTCTAATGCCTGTGCCACTCCTGGAGGGTTAACTTCAGCGCAAATGTAATACCGGTGCCCCTCCTGGAGTCAATTCGCAATATGTATGGCGGCATGGTGTATGAGCTCTATGATAAGTATATAGCAAAATATATACCGTCATATATGAAAGCGATTCATAACTATATCCCTAAGGATATAACTATATCACGGCTTAAACCATCGATCGTACTGCGAACCATCTTACTCGTACTGTATGGTTCTGTATTTTCGTTTTTGCCACCGACTTCCGACCGACAGCAATAAGTTAAACATTTATGTATGTTTAACTTATTGCTGAAAATACCAAAATCGCTATGTGTATGCCTATAATATTTGAGGAGTTCCCTCAATTCCTCATGGTTCCCATCATCAGAACTGAATTTTGATAAAAATGGGACCAATCGGAAAGTATATCCTTTCAAATAAAAAAATAATTTTCCAAATCGGTTCATAAATGACGAAGTTATGACTGCTGACTATGAGGTAACAACATAAAAAAAAAAAAAAAAAAAAATACAACCGAGTTGAGAACCTCCTCCTTTTTGGGAAGTCGGTTAAAAATGCGTGGAGTCGAAAGTGTTCGTTTTATTTCTTAATTTATATTTTAATCTTGGTTACTAGTAATCGCCTACCAAACGGATCACGACATTCATATTGTTTTTAGAAACGGACCCCCAATAAAAGTAAATGGATAAATCGTTTATTTTAATTAACTAAATTTCAATGGGGTTGGCGTATCCATGTGGATAAAAACCCTCTATTAATTTTTAAGAATAAAAAAAAAATAAAAAAAACTAAATTCAAAGTTGTCCTGCACTATTACCTAAAATAAAAACTAAAATAACTACGGAAGCTTAAAATCACACAACTTAAAGCTTTTTAAGTTGATGCTAAATCCCCAAGACGTGGTATGTGCAGAAGGTCGTAGTTCGGTGCATTATAAATAACTTCGCACAGTGGCGAACGGATGCACGTGTGAGACGCCCTCGACGACTTTTTATTGCGTTGCGTTTTGTCGCACAAGCGCGGCAGCAGCGGGGCCGCCCCTGCTGCGTCATTGCACCCGCAGATTTCTCTAATGAACAAACACGACTTTGGTGGGTCTGGTTTATCTTTGTTTCATTCATTCCTATAACGTAATATCTAGTAAATATATATTTGTATAGTTAGAGTTAGTTATTTAATTTAGTAAGTACATACTTACATAGTGTAAATATTTAGTTGTATAATAAATTTACTTTTGGATTTAATAATACAAAATAAAAATGTAATGATAATTCAAAGTTAATATTTAGATATTACTTAATTCAATTTCAATTAAAAAAAATCAATAAGTAGGTAAGTATTTGTACTTACTTAGGTACTAGTTGTTTTTTTTTATGGTATCTTTTTTAAATCTGTTCTTATATTTTCGCCTTTTTCTTTTTATTTTAACTTCTAACCCCACTACGTATTTTTCATATTATCACGCTACGGAATTCTTGAAACAACAACATCGATTTGCTCTTGTATCGTTCATAACGGATATCGGTTCTTGTTCTTTTATAGGCGCTCCCTTTTAAGAGATTTGTCGAAATATTTACGCCCTATATTGTATGAAATTCCAAACAATGCGATCGGCCGCGCGCCGCGTACTCTCGGCCGCACACGTGCGCGCTTACGCTCATAGATTAGTCAGCTCGTTGAATAAACAGAACCGACACGTAGGCTGTATAAGGCGCTATGTTTTTTGTACACGGTTATAAGAATATTTTATGAGTTTGTATTATCTTACTAGGTAATGTCATAAATTATTAAAATTTGTATTTACTGCGGCCATATTTTTACGCGAGTTATTATATAGCATTATCTGTCAACCAGAAAACATTACTTTTTTTCTAAATATTTAGCCAAAGTAAAACATAAGTATAGCTTTTACAAATGAAGCATTAAATATTTAATCATAATATGGCTTGCAAGTAACGTTGCTGTTAAGGATTTTTCAGGGCTCGGATAACGGTATATTTTTCGAAACGTTATCGTCTTAAAAACCTAAAGAACTAATTGTTTCGGTTACGTTCGAACGGAACGTTATTAAAACGTTTTTGAAGAAGAATAAAATTTAATTCGTTCTCGGTTAATAAAACGTTTTTAACCGTTTTTAATCATTATTGGGTTGATCGATAGGAAATTCGCAACACAACCCTAATCAATACGTAAGCAGCAAATGCATTGGAATAAATGAAGTTATAAAATGAAGATAAGGTACAATTTAACTAAACAAGTTCATCCTTGTCGGCGCAAGTACCGTGCGCGTTTTCGTCCTGCGGAATAAACCGGTTTTTGAAAATGTTCTCATTTCGTTTTCGTTCCGAACAAAATGTTGTACAAAGAAGAACGAGAACTATTAGAGACGTTTTAAAAACGTTATTTTATATAACGTTTCCGAGCCCTGTTTTTAATCACACTACAAAATTATTTATTACCCATGCATGGGACACATACTCCCATATTGGCTTTATCCCTTGAACATTATCCTCTCGAACAATACCGTGAGAGCACAAGCCTATTACGTATTCATCGAGCAATGAGCTTTCGTTTATTTTTTTCTGAGAAGACTTGGTGTAGATGGATGAGCGGCTGTGTTAGTGGGCGAGAAGCGGAAATGGGACTTGAATAAATTGAATTGTGTGACTATGATTGCTCCAATATGGAAATGTACACAGTGCTAAGATGTTTTATTCCAATCGATTCTGTAAAATACAAGTTTGGTAACAAACCAGATTATAAAACTTTTGAATTGAAAACATGTTCATCCAAATTGATTTCGTTTACTGAATCGTAAAGTTCAGTAGTTGGTAAAATTTTCTTGAAATGTTTTCAAAAGAAAAGTAATTTCTATGATTTACGCTGCTGTAGGGAATGAGTGAAGAATCCTGTGACCCGTCATAAGAGGCGGTGCTAAAGGCGAGAGCGACATAGCACGGGGTCAGACATCGATCGAGGCGGGCGGCGGCGGCACATGTAGACACGAGAGAACAATTGCTACAACCCGACACCACTTTTCTACAAGCGATATGATGTACTATCTATGGACACGTTCAATAAGCATAGTCCATAACAAATTAATATTGTCGATGGTATGCAAAACTGCGTAGAGCAACGCGAATACAGTAATTGGACGTGGTTTTGGAATTGGAACTGTATTATGCATTTATGGGCTACTAAGGTTGTCGAACTTGATTGTAGCAGTATTCACTTTAAAACACTCAGTATTTCTAAACTATTCTCTAAGAAAATAACTTTTATATCCTCCCAACCCAACCACGATTTAGCTGGTTTACGGATTATTCAATATTCAATAATAAATCCATAAAAAACTTTCAGTAAAATCTAGCTCGTTTCATATAAATGAAAATCAGATAAGTACAGTGTTTAAGCTGATAAATATAGAAACTGTCTCAGCAGACTAAACTGAGGCATGAATCGATTGAGACGCAGACAGAGAATACGCAGAAACACCTACAAAGTTTATATAAGCTGGTTCAGACTGCGACACAATCTAACTGTTACTATTTTGATCTTCTCGACTAAGCTGTTGCAGCACTGTACAAACGATCTTGGTTAATACCGCTCGGATTCTGATTGAAATGAACAAGCCTGTGTTGAATACAACTATAAATTTACCGACGTCTGAAAGATATTCAATCCTGTACTAATTCGGTCCTCAAACATGCTCACCGCCCTATAATGTGATTAATTCTGTATACAATTACCACCTTGACTAATTTACTACTAAATCGATCGAACTTCGAAGTTCGAGGTAGCCTTAATAAAATCGGGTGTAGTAGAGTGTTTTATTAAAGGCTGTTTCTAATGTATTCTAGAATTTGGGATCCTTCCGAGACTTGTAGAAGGTCGTGTGTTGCGTTGCGATTGTGAACTCATGACACGCCACGGGGCGTTAGATCCTTTGAGTGCCCTTTATTTCCTAGTAGTTGAGATGCGGAGGTGGGATGGTTAGATATTTCGTGTGAAATGTTCATTTTCAGTTCAGCACAAGGTGGAACTATAGGCATACATCAACATTCGTTACTTAGATGTGCAAAAGCATATAAAACTGTAAACGAAACACGAAAGCACCATTTCAGAACCATAAATTGCAAAGTACAAAAAATGTTTGTTTATAAATTCCCGTTTTGTGCGTATCAATGGTCATCAGAGCGGGCAGGTCTCCGGAAGGAAGTGAGCGGCTCAATTACCATGCGCGGCCGGGCGTGTGTAACGGTGTGGTCACATGGGAACTCACAGCAATCGATATTAACTGTTCTGGTGATTTTACACGGCGCAAATTCAGTATTAAGCGCACAATCGGGGAAGGGAAGGGATATTTCTGATGAGTGACGTTCTAGATTACGTAAGTTTTTTTTAAACCGTCGTTAGAAGTCAATCGAGATAGGTGAGCCTTTTAAATGTATGGAAATGATATAGCACTAACAACATGTGTTACTCATAGAAAGTGGCTTTGGTAACATTAATTTGATAGAGAAACAGCGTTAGGTTCAGAAAAGATAAAGAGGTTTTTCGTTGTAAATCCCTCAATTCACTGCGGGTCTTTCACTTTTTCTCAGTAAAAGAAACGTATTTTCGTGACGTATTAGGCCCGATGTTGTTTAGTTCCCACAATAGTAAGATCGTGACCGCCTAGGCGATCAGGAGCTTTGATAACTCGCCACTCCGCTTTGTTCAGAATTAAGACTTATATCGTGAGGGCATTTAATTGTAAATTGTAGCCGAGATGGTCTATCTGTGAATCTTAAAACGTTGCTCCTATTTTGTATGACACACATTCGTGTACATACTTAATAATACATTATGTATCCTTCAATCTCCGGTTCCAAGTACATTATTATATTTCACATATTGAAAGATGTAGCAAAGTTTAAAACTTTTGAGATTATCTGTATTAGAGATGTGCTTCGTACGTATAATTTTGATAGTTGACACCTCGAGTAATTTACGGTATATGTACATACCTACTATGAAGAAGTTGTATTGCACCTGTGTCTATTGCCTATTCATATTCATGAATGGAATGAATTATCCATGCAATGCCTTTTGATGTGGGTGCTATGGAAACTGTTTCTGTTAATTACATTTTTTGAGCCTTTTGATAAGTACAACGAACAAATATGTAATTAAAGGAATGACCTCGTTAATTGTAAATATCAGCGCCGTATAAAATAGAATTTGGTACTTACAGTAAAAAATTAAAAACACGAAACAATGGATTACAATTTCACAAATGAAAACAAAGCAAGTCGTCGACAAGAGAACTTTACAAAAGAACTTGAAGTTAAAAAAAAGAAAATCAACGGCGTCCTTTTATATCTACGTCTTATTTATTAACTGAGTACGTTCAATGAAAAGGATTCCATACACTCGTGTAAAGGCAAAGTTTTAGTTCAAATATAATTTTCTCTTCCAAGTATAAGCTCGTTCGACGTTGAAACTGTGCAGAAAGGATATTCGTGTACAGTGTACAATTACGTTATAGATAATTAAACATGAATGACACTCAAGGAAGGGTGGCGGTTGGAAACTTAGTTCTGTATCAAGTTGTGAACAATAGCACAAGATGCGTGGGCAAAGTATACTAGGCAACGTGGGTACCCTATTCAGAAGCTTTCTTAGCGCCTTAACAAAGAAAAAGTAACGTGTTATATACATTTAGAGGTATTGTTCATTTGGTTGGGACATAATAATTGTCGCTATAAATAGAGTAAATGCAGTGATGAACAGTTGAGAGATGTGATGACTGATGTTACATTTTAATAGGTCGGGCGCCACTCTGCTGTCCATACTGCAAATACGCCGAGTTCAATTGTTTAATTCTTACTAATTAATCATAGGGACCACGATCCCTTTCAATTAAGTGACCCTTAAATGGTGTTTATTTAATTTATTACTTTTTTTACGATGAGAACTGTTTTTGCTGGAATGTCTGCAATATAATCTTGATTCTATGACGAAACATACGAACTTGTTTTTATTGAAAAACCGTATTTGTTTTTGTCAGTAGGTATTCTGTCATTTCTGAATCCCTATTCTACAATATTTATAAATTATCTGAAAATAACACGTTTTAGATGAAAGTATTGAACAATGTCAATTTGAGAGCCGCATGCGATTTTTATACGCGTGTCCGACACCCACCACGTTGACCGAAAAGAATTAGGCTAGTAATTTTTAGTTGCCCTAGATCTCCAGCGAGATTGGATTGTTACGGTCTATTCGTCCGAACACTGAATAGAATCAACGTATGTAGGTATGTGTACCTGAGTTTCATAACACTGTCCAGCGTTTTTGGGATACCTAGAAAATCTAAATAGCTTAAAAAATACTGAATACAAAGCTTTATAAAAAGTAAATGTAAACAAAAGTGGAGTTCATGACCTGTATCATAATTACTCATGAATTTTATAGGTAAGTACCTTGATAATTACATCATATTATTAATTTTGGGTTATATTAAAAGAATGTTGGAAAGTTTTCTGTTTCATTATCATTATTGTACTGTTTAACCTGATTGTAGTGACCATGGCTTATTATTTTCATACTTAATCAAATCACAGTACCTAGTTATGGCATTTGACATGTTTGTATAATCAAATGATACAATTAACGATAGCTTTAAATTCTTGGTAGCGTATCCGCATGTTTATCGAGAGAGGCATTTATTGCGAGTGCTGATATTGCGGGATTAAAAATAAACAACGTCTGATGACGACGCTTTGCTGACTGACGTCGGCCGTCGCCGCCGCGCCGTCGGGAGACGTCGGGCAGCGTCCGCCACTCAACGCGTTTGATGTTATTAACTTATCATAATAATGACTTCCAGTGAATAGTTATGAGTCGACATTTCGACAACATTTTAGATGAGCGTAATGTGCTTGCGTACCTGGAACATTTAATTTAATCTTTGAAATGTTTGTACTTGTCATCTCTAAGTTACGCTCATTTGCTCTTAGCATATTTACGCATCATTTACCCATGACCGGCGTGCTTGCATTTTCTATGTTTTCTTTTGGAAAGTGTGAACATCTGTTAATGATATTGCTCGTAGGTGTCGTCTTCCCGATCGAAACGAAAAGGAGATGAGAAACTAGTATTACGCAACAGTAATAATTAGTTTAGTTAACTTTAACATTCATGAGTGCTTTATAACGTGTATTCTTTAGATGCGCTATTTATTAAAATAATGTTTTATTCATGATAATACCGAATCATTCCCGAATCCTAAACCGTATAAAAAAGTAACTAAAAAAATTCGAACTGCAACCAATTCGATAGGTTTGTTTGTGTTCAAATCCAAAAACAAAACGGTCCATTCGTGAGCAGCCGTTCACGGTAAACGCGTAGGGAAAAAATCCAATGGGATACATAAACATAGTGCGGGAGATTCGTGTCAACGGCCGCGGCATTCTGCCCCTGCCCCGCTCCCGTGCCCCCACCCCTTAGCCGTCCACGCGACGGGGAAGCGATTTCAAGGGTGGCTTGGCTAGCTACAATATTTCCTCCCGTTTATCGATAGAGTATCGCAGAACTCCGAGACACATCTACTCCAGTATCTTCATCTTTTATCACGTCCCTTTTTCATTAAGATCTTACGCGACGGCTTTATTAAGTTAATTGCTTTTGTACGTTTTTGAATGCAAAATTTATGGACGCTCTAATTAATAATGGCCTTGAATGGAGTGAGGACCCCTTTAAATGATTTGTTGTGGAATTTACATTCGTTTTTTCGTGGTTCAATGAAAGAATATCCCTGAAGCAAAATCAAGAGTTAAGTGTATTGAACTTTAACTAGAGTGTAACTAGAAAGATCAGTAAACATCACTAATGTCAAAAATTGTTATTAAAGAATTAAGTACCTATACAGAACGCTACGAAAAGGCCAGAGTCACCCTTGTCCCGTTTTTTTATAGGGTTATAAGTTTCTCAAACATTTTTCATTTAATAGGATTCAGTTTTATCTTCTACCGAAGAAAACTAAAGCACATTCGGCCATTGAAAACATCCTTTCAGGCGAACCATAACTTGGACGTAAATGGAACCATCAAAACGTAACGTACGAAGATAGTAACTCCTAATATAAGTTTTATCTCGAATCGCGAATGTAGCGCACCGCTCGTGACGCGAATCAAATAAGACATAACATACCGCTTGGCGCTTTTAGGGTGTTTCCACATAAAAGCGGGGAAGAATTGAGAGGCGCTGGGTAAACATCCACCAATGAAACAGCTTTATGTTTACATCTTTATAAGATTAGCGGCCTATTGATTGATTGATTGATATCGTTCCTTTTTGCTTCGGGCGTCTGCAAGTGGAGACTTGGAGAGGCGCCCTCAGTTCAATCGAACTCAAGGACTTGAGGCGATCGATCTTGCAGTTGCGATCCAAAGTCTATTAACTTATTGGTTAGTTCCTTACACTCTTTCCCTCCTATTTGTACGCCTTATCTTTCAGAAGAAAACCTCATTTGGTATTCACTTCTGTGTCCCAATGGAATTTTTTGCTCAATCATCCATTAAAACTAATTACAAAGAATATTATCGTACGTTCTAGATTCTCTTAATCCTTAGAAGGATTAATGGTGCTATTTTTAGACTCACTGCCTATTCATCCCCCTAAGATGGATCTGATCGCAAACATCCCCTTTGGAAGGGGGCTAAACTGTGTATAGAAAATTACTTTTGTTATTATTGATTATGTGTAACTCATTTAAGGGATAAGTGACATATTCAAGGGATTTTGCCTTTATTTCGCTCATGACATGAATCAAAATGTAGTTGTTATTTTAGATTGCAACATTATGAAAAAACTGAAAATGATTTCTGACTTTCTGAGCATCTGTATTTTTTTATTTATTTAACCCTCACTGATCTACTAAGAGAAGAGACAGAAATAGAGTCGGAATAGGATGTAGTCAATAACTTATGTTTGAATAGTCAGGCTAGATAGTGCTGAATCCCATGCACAGTAGTAGTTAATCTAGTACGAGGATTTGCAGAATGTTCCCATTGCACGGAACCTTATCCCTTTAAATGGTACTTGATTTGGGCAGGATAGCTTAGGTTGGCCTTTCAGAAGATCTAGACGGGTTCCCCAGATATATTACCTAAAGCTTTTTGTAAGCTTCCTACTTTCTTTCAACTTAGATTGAACTTATTTTGAAACATTAATGAAATAAGTTTGAATATACATAAATTCTCAAACTGTTTTATACTGGTTTTGCAATTGCCCAAGTTTGGACGTTAAAAATTTGCAATGTTTTCAGGAAATGAGAGATATATATTTTTTTGCTCCTTCCCCTAAGTTGTTGAGGAACGATTGAGAAACGAGAGGCTATAAATACAGGATGGTTTTAAAAGATGCATGTGAAAGTCTTCGCCACAGATTTTGCCTATTTATATGACACTTTTAAAATGTAACAAACATAACTAAAAGATTATGACGTATACAATGTGCACAGCACGGGGTGACTCCATGGTGACTCGCGTCAATTGGGGTTTGGGGTGTGATTTACCGACAGGAAGAGCTATCTGTTGACACTCAGCGGCCGCAAGCGCATCCTATCACAACGTGATCATCAGTTGTTTACTTATTTTTGCGTTTGCAAAAAGATTGAGTATACTTGGAGTTAAACTTGGTGGTTGGTTTGAATTTCAATATTTTCTCATTCACCTAATTGACCTGACTTTAAATGAATATACTTTGATAAAATCGTAACGTATCGCCTCTTAATAGAATAGGGTGACTGGTACACAATTACACCATTATTATGTACAAAAACATATATTATTTGGTAGTTGTCGTAAGTCCGTCAGGCGTATTGCAAAAACGAAGTTTTTCTTAACGAATGTTCTGAGATGTTTCGTCCATTCAGCAGAAACTAGGAGGCACGTTATCGAGGGGGGCCCGTGGTGATATATCGACGCATTCCTCAAGAAATATTGTCGAACGCACGCGATGTAAGTAGCGTATCTCGTATGCGAGCGGTGGCGAGGCCGTGAAGGGCGGACTTTTATATTCTGAAAGCCTTTGCGGAAACTCATCCGTATGTGAAATAAAACCATAAAAGAACAGTAATAATACGTATCGCGATTACTTTTATACATGTGTTCGTCATTTGGTAATGTGTGTAGTAAAGCAATTTGTAGAAACCGGACTATTTTATTGTCTAGGTGTACAATACAACACGGTATACACACAATACATTAGAAACATTTTGATGTGTTTTGGTTTCGGAAGCACCCTGTATTTAATCTCTTAGCGAAAATATTTACCTTCTGCTTTTAAAATGTGACGATTTTTAATAATCTTACCGGTTTTGTTACCAAACAACTTTATAATCCGTCATTTACTTTACCAAAATTGGTTTATACGACATCACGCTTCGTTAAGCTTGTCATAAAATACTATTTTAACAATAGGAACGATTTAATGCGACCGTTTCGCGTTCTAAAAATGAAATATAGTTCTGGTTCCGCATTGCAGTCCTTGCTTGCATGGGGTAGCCGTAGCCCGTAGCAGTCCTGCTGCCACAGTGGGGAGGCGACACATGGAAATAGTTCTACTAGATAGGAGAGCGTAGTTGTCTCCTTTTAGAATAAATATCTGTGCAAAATCTGTTTCAATTCGCTGTAAGTATGATAACATGTTATTCTGTCTGATATCATACTCAGTATGTTCTAATCTGTATGCAATTACACGTAGACAAAGAATATAAAGAAACTGCGCCAGTGTATCTTTTAATTAAAGTTGGCTCAGGGGTTTTGGGGATTATCGTCACTGTACCAGGCTTGTTGTCTTTATTAGTGTAGATAGTCCGGGGAGCCGGGCGGATACCGTCGATTTAGCCGTGACGGCGGCACGGTTCACGAATTGATTGTTCTCGACAGTAAAATCAATAATAACGATTTTATTATTGGCGGTTGCGACCCTCGTTGTGTTGTAGGAAGCTTGCGCTCGGGGCAGGTTGAATAGTGAGGGGAATAGTGTCACCAAATGGTAGTGTCACATCAACAATATCGCACTGAATAAGATCGCTAGAACACCCATTATGAGCTTTTTATATCGACAAGCACGCTGTAGAAATGAACTCTGCAAACTTAATTCTGCTATGAAACAGTCGAACCCTTTCATTTGACGCAGCATTGTCTTATTAAATTGTGATAACGTATGCTATTTATGGCTCCTTATTGATTGAATCCGGACATATTGTATATCGTCGTTGCGCGTGCAAAAGTCGCTACTTATGTGTTATTTCGTGATTTTCGGTTTTTTATGTTGTTTGAATCGTTATTTCAATACACACATACTGTAAAAACAGCTATGTGATAAATGCAATATTTAAAGAGTTACAGAATTTTGCTATGTGACATTCATACATCGAAAGTTCCATTATAAACACGCTAAATATGTATTAAAGTAAAAGTAAATTGTTTGAATACTCTGGGTATTTTTTGAGAAAATCAGTTTTTTGCGTCTCCTGTAAAGTGTGTAAAAAACACATAGCGATTATGGAAAGCGCAGCGACGATATTTTGTATATTCTTCTCAGACGTAGAGATAAATAAACAAAAACAGATACAATGGATTATTATAATGGTCCACTCACCATTTTTAGAAAGGACATTTATTTGTGACCTCACTCAGGTCAATGGCGGCTTTTTAATGGATTATGTTTTTCGTGAAAAGTCTGAGTATAGTTTCAGTAATATAATATTTAAGCAAGTACTTAAAGAAAACCTTTGTATAGTCGAGTCCGAAGGTTTAAATTATATTATTCCAGTTACATTGTTAGCTGTCGTAACAGCCACTGGTTATTTTGCTCATTTGTGAAACTTTGTAGTTAGCGGCGGTAAGTTAAAATTTCGTTAGCGGTTTACAAGTAGGAGAGTTTTGATTGGCGACCATTGTTATCTTGGTAAATTAGTTTATTTAGGACTAGCGTAGCTCGGTGACCATTTCGTGAGCTTTTACCAGTTCCAGGCATTTGATTATGTTTGACTATGTATGGCGCTGTTATGAGATATTAATGAGAAATTAATAAATGAAGTTTGTTTGACGTCTAGAGCATTGAATACAATTGGTTAAACAATCTTTTTGTTGATAGAATTGTCCGGCATGAAAAAGCAAAATATTCCTTGAGCTGATCATATTAATCACGAAGGACATATTGTCACATAGGTCGGTCGGTGGGTTCATGCTATAAATAAAGATTTTAATAATCACAAAACATGATTAATAATTTAATTAAAACTTTATTAGGCTTGCTTGTTCTTCATTACCTTTAATAACCATCCTTACTAAAACAAAGCACTAAATAAAAAAGACACGACAAAGTAGAAAATACACGTTATTCTTTTGTTGCATAATTGAGTTCATTTTGCTGAAATTGTACATAACATTGAAAATGACCGCGTAATAAAAGTTCAGCTATAATACTTTGAAACTGGGTTTTCGCAATAAAGTTTGGTAGCCGTGATAAGAGCTATAGTAAACTTAACGCGATACTTTGTGGTACAGTCCCTGGCGAATCTAGCTGCAATTTATCATACAATTCTCCAGCCATACTTACCTGGCTTAAATATAATTTGATATTCTTTTGTGCGAAAGAACCCTTCCATTTTAGATGATCGTAAAAGTAAATGCAAGAGTTCTTTGTATGTTAGACGCTAAAGTGAAAATACTATCACATTTTTTATAACATCCTTTTACGGATCTTTCATAGTATTAGTATTTTTAGTTTTAGATTGTAATAGCAGATATTAAGTTGAAAGCATCGTCCTGTTTTTCATCGTTTGTTTTCATTTCAGGAACACTGATTTCGACTGTCGATGTTTCAGCCATTTTTAAAAACACGGTACATTTATAACCTCTGTTCAACACTAACTTTATACGCGTGTCTGTTGAAAATGAAACACTTGCATAAGCAAACCTTTGTTTATATTTTCGTTCAGTTGAAACAAGGTTTATTACCTCCGCTTTGTCCTCGGCTGTGCTTTGCGCCCATGTAAAATCCTTTCCAAGTAAATTGCCTCCATCTCACCGGCAAAGTGGGTGAAAATGCACCTTTATTTTGCCGTCCTCATTTTTCGCTGTTATTAAACAAATTATGTTGATAACGTCTTATAATATTAAGGCCACGAGGTTCTAAAGACCTAAAATGTGAAAATGGTGCTTCTACCTATTTCTTTGGCGGTTACGTATTCATGTTAATATTTTGAAGTGGTGCGAGTTGGTACCTGGAAGGGTACGGGATATGAAAATGGGGAGTGATTTTGTACTGTAAGAGAGGTTGGAACGGTATCCCTCGGCGTCAGTGCACGCATTCTTTTAAAACACCCTTTTGAGACGTCTTGTCTGAGGGACGGAAACTCGACACAAGTACCGCGATGTATGGGGCTTGTGCAAGATACACATTTATTTAGGAACGTCTGTTTGCGTGTTATATTTTATTTACCTATTTGTCTAGGTTTTCAAATGTGCTTACAAAGCATAATTTATCGTTTTGGCTTAGCGTAAGAAGTTTAACTTTACGGAGCGGAATAATTAAAGCATTTGCGGTTTTGGAATGAGTAAAAAGCTGTTCCTAGTGCAAATACATGTTAGCAAGCTGCTCCAAACTCTGGCTGTGATAGGTGGGTCCCGGCAAGTTGGTGCAATATAAGAAACTTTTCTCACAAGTAAAGCTAGCGCGCGTGCTCGGGGGCCCATCTGATGAGTTTACTAAGTTTCTCGTTGGTCGTGTGTTTTGTTACCCGTTGCGGGCGTGTTCCGAACGCTAAATGGTACGTGTGACGGCGCACAGACGGCTACCGATTTATGACACCGCCAGTAAATTAGTACCTACCTTGTGCCAAAATAGTCTGGACCTCCATGGGTTATTTGTTTTTTTGGAGAAAACGTTTCACGGGTGCTAAAAACATTGAAAATGAAAGAAAGAAATAGCTGTTACAGCTGTCAATATTTCACTGGCTGTTTGTGCTTCAGTTTGCTAATTATAATGATTGTAAACACAAACATATAATTAAACTTTTGATGAATTACGTATTATTATTGGACCCATCGAGATATAAGTACTAACGTACGTACTTATATCTCGATGGTGTAAATTATTTGTTTGCGCTGAATGAGCTGGGACCGCGTTATGAGAGAGAGATAGTGTTACACAAACAGTTACTGGGAAGATACCGTCTACAAATGAAAATATCTAGGTAATGTCGGAGACACTGCATGAAGCAAGCCGTGTAACAGAATATAAAAATGTCGGAAAAAGTCATTGCGGGTTCCTTTACAATGAAAGGTACCTATTTAGTAGAGAAATTATTTTCACAAAGTTTTTAAGAAAATCTTATTACGTTATGTAATAAGATTTTCTTAAATACTTTGTGATATAATTTGTATAATTATATATTATGTATAATTTAAGTAGGTACCTACTTATTTATCATTTATAGGCATATCTGTTTTCAATTTCTTTCGAGGTAAAAGCTACGTAATGTATTGAAATGTCGCTTGCTTGAACACGGCAAAGGGAAATCGATCTGAGCGTAAATATATAAAGGCTTCTACAAACAAGCGCGACACGCGACGCGACACAAAGACACCGCACGTCGCGCGCCGAGCGGTGTCTTTGAGTCGCGTCGCGTGTCGCGCCTGTTTGTAGGAGCCTTAACGGTTGTAGTTTTTTGATACAATTTTACTGTCGACTGTCGTCTATCAAAATTGAACAAAAAATATCCAGCTATTCTCTGTAGACATTGCTTAATACAAAGTATTATGATCGATAAAAGCAAACCTGTGAATTCGTTTTTGAATCAAATAAATTCTTTTCGTAGATGTACACATTATTAGTACATAATTAATGGGAAAAATTATGTATTTCTTGTATTCAGTTTTAAACACCATTTATTAAACAATGAAAACGTCGCAATATAATATAAAATAATCTGAAAATAAAAATATAAATTTTATAAATTCACCAGTAAAGCCGTTTATTTATAAATTAGATTTGGAAGAAAAACTGAAGTATGCTCGGTGGGAGTGAAGCCGAGGGCGCGGAGACGAAATTATTGATTTCAGCGAGGCGCGAGCGGGGCGAACTTTTGCATTCGCTTCCCTTACTAGACAAATTGCTTATCTTACACTATTATTTACGCTCTTATAATTTCTTCTTACTCCTATATCCTTAAATTAAATTGTGGAATACATGAATAATAATTTTTTAATACATGATTGTTTTTCGAGTTTTGGGTGTTCTTGCCAACTTATTTAAATCGTTAACTAATTAACGTTACTGTAAAATGCATGCACATTATACATTTTACCATACATTATTATTGTCAGTTTTTGTAGGATATTACTATAATCCCCTCGTTTTAGGTAAGCAGATTGGTGATGTTATTATCCCACAGGTACACGCTGCCCTCCTGACATAATCCCTTAGTCGCCTCTTATGACATGAGGCAAAATGGCGTAGAATAATTAATTTACACCTTGTAATTATACTGTAATGTATCAGGATTAAGGGATCCTGGCAGTACACAATGGGTTGTTTGCGTTACATATGAAAATCATTTAATTTGGTGGACAATTCGGTTGCTAGGTTGCTACATACTGAAAAGCTACCTTTGAAATAATATTTCTTAATTTTATTTTTTCCCATAATGACTCTACAAGAATTTAAGTTACTCGTTAGACTCCTGCGCTTTTCTCCTGCAAGGCTGCCGTAACTTTAATGTAGAAGACAGAGAATAGAAAACTTTAAAGAAGCATTAGGTAAATTTTTCATGAGTTTTAAGCTTAAGTGGGCAGTGCCGGCTACAGGGTGTAGCGAGCTTCTTGCTAATGACTTGAATGACTTCATTAACAGAGTTACTCCGATACGTGACTGCAAATGCTAATTAGTTTAGTCGGGGGAGGCGATCGTGTGAACCTTGTTTTTTCTCGTAAA
Organism: Agrochola circellaris; assembly: GCA_914767755.1. Classification (NCBI taxonomy): domain Eukaryota; kingdom Metazoa; phylum Arthropoda; class Insecta; order Lepidoptera; family Noctuidae; genus Agrochola; species Agrochola circellaris. The sequence continues at coordinate 8,979,557 of OU611846.1, read as the reverse complement.
TGTTTTATTCGGATTGTAATGAGATTTTTTCTTTGACTACCTCGTTGTACTAGTGTTCGGAAAAGCTACCTACTGCTGAGCATTAGGTCCTGGTGTCGATCCCCGGGTCGGGCAAACTGACACTGGGTTTTACCATCTGGAAATTATCAGTACCAGCTCGCAGTCTGAATTTGTGCCCGGCTGATGGCAATAGGCTCGCCTCCTATTAAATGGGACTTAAACATAGCTGGTGAAATGTGGGTGTACTATAGGTACACCTCAGCCTCACCCTTCTAGGATTACAGGCGTGATATTTATATTACGAGATATTCTTCTCACGAAAGGTCAAAGTTTAGTATCGGAATGAGCGCATTGTTCGTACATACACATGTGCAGTGTAGTGTACCGTCCAGCTAGGGTAGGGTGTGTTAAAAATAGAGTGGACCGGACATTGAACCGGTGGCCCCGGACATCGCAGTAATGAAAGTGTCCCATCGTGCACGGCGCGAGTTTTCGCGAGTGAACCAATTTCCCGCAGCTCGAAATAATTCACGTTCTGCTATCCCAGCTATTTACCAATACTGAATGGGTTTCGAATTTTCGTGTTACGGTTTGCGTGTTTTTTGTATAAATGTTCTATTCGATATTTATGATTAGGATAAAGTTACAAAGTCTAGACTAGACATAATTGAATTTAATTTTAGATGAGTTCATAACTGAAGGCGTCTATTTATTGCAGAGCAGACTCAATCTGCCTCGCCTTTTCCCAACTATGTCGGTTACCAGTTCAACAGAATGCTGCAAAATACTCCATAAAATATTAATTTTACATGGAGCTACCTATCTGACCTCCACAACCCAGTAACTGGGTACTACAATACCCCTTGGTAAGACTCGTTGTCAGATTTTCGTGCTTCTGACGACCCGTAACGACTGTCAAAGATCCACGAATGACAGCCGGGACGAACGGCTGAAGCTTTCTGAAGCACGGAGTAGTCTCGGTATGTAAAGATGGTCACCCATCCACAGATCAACCCCGACAAGCGTAGCTTAAGCTGATAAATCGATCCGTGCGGCTGCTGTTACTTAGCCCCGAGCTCCTCTGAGACACAGAGCAGACTATAAATATATTTGGAAAATCCAAAAGTGCGCGCCTCATAACGCTCATTCAAAAACTTTACCCATCAATATGGGTAAAATTTCTCACCTCGCAATCTTTACGTACTGTCAAAGACTATTTAGGTTTCCTTTGTTGGTTGCTAGGCAACGGAAGAGGGTCGAAGTTGGACATTTATATAGTTAAAGATATTATATTATATTAGTTATGTAGTGTTTAATTAATATATAATTTTAGTAAAATACTTTGAATAAAAAAGCCATTTTCAATAGGGTTCCTCGTATGACAGAAATCTATTAAAAAAAATTGACTTGATTTAACTTCGATTTTTTCGCAAGCTGTTTTAATAGATTTCTTTTACAATTGATTGACAGGAAAAAAACACAATTTTGATGTTTTTTTCGTTTCTGCTGCATTAAACCAATTTTTGAAATGTACAGAATTAATCTGTTCTGTGTACTAGCAGGAGTGTAACAATAAAAACAGTTGCAGAAAGGAGGCAAAACAATTTTTTCGTCGCAAAGCACTCTCTAATGCTTCGCATTATGAGTCGTGCAATTATATTTTAAATTTGATACAATATGATGACATGCTTATAAATAACTGGATCACTAAGTAGGTACCTACCCTACCTTTAATCAACCACATCAGAAATGTCAACTAAACGCAAACTAGTGCACTTTGCGTACCGTATTCATAGCACAATAATTTAAAGCTATTAGTCTGAAGCAACCTACGAAGTTCTACGAAGACAGTTATTACAGGCATATCGTAGGTACAGGTACTAGGAGATAATAAACGGCTGCTGGTATTAGTAGACCGGTGTGTATCATTAGTCGCGCGCTGTCGGCACGTGCCGTCACGGCATGAGGCAGCCGCCTCGTCGTCTTCCGACCCGATATACCTATCGGATGAAATACTCTTTTATGCCGAGAAAGTAAAAACGTACTTCTTAAATCTTTAGCCTTCGTTAGACTCATAATCGGATGATGGACGAGGTCAGCTTTTTTAGTTATTTTTCCCTCAGATGTTCACTTCGCTTTCGGCATTTTAGAGGTCTTTCATGGCTTAGTAGGGAACTAAGGTTCCCTAAATTAAAGTTCCAATGAGCTTTTAAGGTTAGGCGCACTATCGCACAATCATGGTTTAAAGTTCATCTTCCAGATTAGGTATGTCACACACCTATGAGTTCTATCTTAACTACCCACCAATAGAAATATCTGCAGCGTGTACAGTACAGACTCTGTAAGTGTCAATTCACACTGTACAGCTGATGTTGCTCTCTCGATACATTCTTGCTCCGACACAATTGTAACTGAAATATTGAATTGCATCGGCACCTATCGATACACTGTCGATACTGTGGATCTGAATGTTTCTCTTCCATTGTCTCTTGAGGACATATCGTTATCGACGTAATAGTGTGCCCGAAGCCCTATCGTGTCATCGTGTGTGCTCATCGCCACAAAGTTTGTCAACACTAAGTGGTGGCAAATGGAAAGCGTTAGTTTGCTCTGCCGCATACTGGCGTAATTTTACCCTTATTACGTTATATTACCTAGACAGTGTTAGTGGTTTCGCTCCTGCGGTTATAATATTTTAAGGTATATTTTAGCATGAATTTAATCTAGCTATTCTATGTGGCAAATATGTTTCTGGCGTAGTTACAAAAAAATTGGCGATGTTGGAGAAAAGTTTATCTTACAGACGTTCGATTACCCTTTGGAGGGCGTAACTGCTAGCTTAGGCGTACGCGTAATTCAAATATTGTTATGATAGACGGTAGCCTACTAACTAGTAGTGTAACCAGACCAATATAATTGGTCTTTGTTTGGGTTTTCCACCGGTCGGGGACGCTAGACCACTTACAGTGACGCACCAGTTACCATAAATGGACCAGACGGTAAGGTGTCGGTGTATTAATACTCAGTGTACTCATTACTCAGCTACATAGGTTTTTACGATAGCTCATCTCGAACTAATGTGCTCTTTGTTACATCGGCACACACAATGTGTAACTCTTCTGTAAATATTTTCTACGGGAACCTTTTTGTTTGATGTGACGTGCGTGGGCCTGCCCATTGTCCGGAATCGCTGTTTTGTGCCCTTTCACATAATGGCGTGTGCTTCAGTCATAACTGACGTTTCATACCTAAATTTTTCCATTATCACACCGTTTGTTTAGTTGTTATACCTGCCTGTCACAATACTTGAGAAGATACGGTGACGATGATGTAGTGCTTACATAACCAAGGTATCAAACGAAATGAACTCGGCGCGGGTCCTTATCCAAGAAGTAAGCTCTTCGTCCGCGCTCGTTATTACAAAGCTCTCTACGATACGAAGGGTATCCGAAGACATCTCATGGAAATCAATATAATAAGATCTGCATGCACGATACCCCTGGCGCGCTCTCACAGTGTTATGCTGTACTGGAAAACATAACTTTTTGTGGCTGGTATAAGTTGTAAAGTTCGTTCGCCCCGCTGAAAGTGAGTCAGGTTGGTTCAATTTTAGTTACATTTAGGAATATAGAAACAAAGTTAAACACATTAAAGTTTCTCTATGACTAAAGCGATGCAGCTCCCTCGTGGCTCTGCGATATTATTGTATTTAGAGCTCGTCTTTGGTTTGGATCGACTTGTCAATTACGTGTCATTTAGCGAACAAATAAGATTTCGCTGCTCGATCTTTCATTTAGGGGATGTGTACTGACTTACTCCCTCTCCTAACTCCGCTTCATTTTCACAAAATTGGGTGGTGCGGTCCTCTAGACTCGCTCATAGCCTTTGGCAACAATCTCGGCCATTTTCTCGTTTATTCTCAATAAGGCTTTATTTTCAGCGAAGGTTTGAACAGCTGGTATTATAAGATCGGTGTTTTATTAAAGTATATTTTTTTACTTAACGAATTAGAACTAAGCCACGTTGGTCCTTACTTAGGTGATAAAGGATCCGCGCGTTGATGTTGAGGTTATGGACAGTGAGCACAGTGAGCTAAGCATTATTGCTTTAATGCGATGTAGTTTTCCTCCCGGAACCCGAATAGCACCTGAAATGACACCGTGTCCCCCATTTTCGTTTAATCGAATTGAAAGCTTTCAATTCCGGACCAATGATTGCTTATTTTATTCCGAATACCGTAGACTGATATCAATATTAAGTTTATTTGAGTTAACAATATAAAAGAGGCTCTTGAGGTAATTTGTAGCAGTAGCTCTGCTGGTTTTAGACCAGGGAGGCTCATACGGTAATGTACAGCTATTAAGATCAGGGAAAATAATCAAATTAAGTATGTTAATTCCGCTCCAGCGTATTAATGTTTATATTCAGCCCTTACATTCAGCGGTTACTGACTGCTAAATATAGGCCTCCCTCGCAGATTGCTTGATATTGTTAGACTTACAGCCATACAGTGCTTTCTAGAAAGAATCGTGAATTAAGGTTGATGTGAAAATGAGAATTGGATATTCTGAATGACGTCAGATGAAACAGTCTAGTCTAGACAGATAACACTGAGTCAAAATTAAATAAAAATAAAGCTTATAAATTGTAAAGATTTAATTTATAACATAAGGTGACTGGTCTTGAATGAGTTAAGGACTTTTGCGGTCAATAAACACAGCTGTTCATTAATTTTATTTGTCTTAATAAGACCGCGACCAAGGTCAAAACCGATTCTAATAATCGTAGTTTATCGTCCACTTGACAAGTTCAGAGCGATTCGTAAATATTTATGACCACAATTGATTACGAAGATTCATTACTGATTTCATTGCTTATGTACTCAAATTAAGGCCGGCTCAAAGCACTCAGCCGTTATTTATTTACAATATTAATTAGAGGACTTTTAGTACAAACTGATAATTATAAAAGTAAGCGCACGAAATTTTTGTAAGTACTTATAGCACGAAAATAATAATCGTCAATTTTGAAAGCTATGGAGGCTCGTAACGTGGGTTAATGAAGCCCTACAAAGCAGTTTTAATTGCCCTTATAGCTAGCCCGTATTCCACAGTGGCGCCCTCAAATGACCCAACAAATTGACCGCCTCACGCAATGCTTAACTTATATTATAGGTATTTCCAATAATGACTGTACAAATGAGGAATTTTGTTCATAAATCAATAGAAAAGTTACACAAATAGGTATTGTATCAACGTTGATTTGTTTCACCATACAAAACATACAGTGATTGTTTGGTTACTTTTTACATTATTTAATTTGCTACGGATTCGCGTTTTCGTATCCTGATTTTCAAAAGATTAAGAGGGTATATAATTATGATATGAATAATGACTTTAGACATTAAACTAGCCTGCATAATTCGCAGCTGTTGCCTACTAAATACTGTCCATCTATACAATACAAACCATCGCAATTAACTAGTCTTTCCGATCATTCACTCGCACATTTGCAATAGGCAGCTCTGTCGACGGTGCCAATTTTAGCAAGGATTCCGTTCCATAGCTCCAGCATGGCATGTGCCACATTCATAATTGTAGACGGAATGACCACTCGGTCGTACAATGTTTTAGTTCAGTGACCGTGCAATGTGCAATTTAACAGCGGTTGCGACACACACCATAATTTTTAACCTATTAGCACAATTGCAGTGTCGTTCGTAGCATCGGTTATAAATATCTACACTATATCTGCGAAAAATGTGTCTGTTTAATGACATATATACTAGCTGCCCGGCCCGGCTTCGCACGGGTAGCACTATGTATTTATCTACGGCGCCCCTACCTACCTACCCTACCTACCTACTTACCCTACCTACCCACCCTACTTACCCTACCTACCTATTTACCATACCCTCTTATCCTACCTACCTACCAACCTACCCTACTCTGCTAAATTCACATTCATCAAACGCGCTAACCGTCCAACCCGCGAAGTTAAAATAGTCGTTAAGTTTTCTGAAATTTTCCAATTTTCTGCGCAATTTTCTTTCCGTAAGAACCTTCTCCTTACAATAATAAACACAACAAAAAAAGAATTAGCGAAATTGGTCCTGCCGTTCACGCGTGGATGTCGTGACCAAGGGAAATACGGATTCATTTTTATGTGAAATTTAATTCGTTTGCATCCTCTTATAAGGGGCCATTGTACTCATCATTATGAACAACTTTCACTATGGAGTCAAACCTGAAATCGCGAAAAAAAAATCAGCTGTTCCATACATTTATGTTCGCATAGCTCGTTATAATGTAGGGAACAGCTGATTTTTTTTTCGCGATTTCAGGGTTTGCCCCATAGTGAAAGTTGTTCATAATGATGAGTACAATGACCCCTTAAGAGGATGCAAACGAATTACTAATTATATACAGGTATATATACATAGATATATATCTATGTATATATACCTATAAATGGATAAATATATACATATAGATATCCATTTTGTCATAATCAGAAATATACCTTTCACACCTTGCATTTTATCAGAGTGGAAAGTTGTAGGTAGCGTAAGGGTTCCCCTTTAACAGGATATTACAAGAGAGAGCCAGTTATGAGGCCAGCCGGGCCTCATAACACACAATAAAAGTCGAATATCCTCGAATATTCATCACCCAGGAAGGACTTTGAATGCAATACGCTGTCTTGCTTCTCTTTGACATTTGAATTTTCGAGAACATAGGATGATAGAAAGGTTGGCGGAATTTTAAACAGCGCCCCGGCGTTATTTTGGCTGTCTATTAATAATGAATGAACACTCTAGGGTCGACAAATTGACGGAAGGACATTATATTCTCATGAAACTCAACAAAACCGTGTCACCTCTATATTAGTTAAATGAGATGTGTAGCGCAATTATGACATGGCGCAACTATGCGTGTCGGACATAGTTATAAATAATTTTATCGCTTTCAAAGTGTGGAAAACCGAAAATATAATTCAGATTTTAAAACGATAGAATAAATGAACTGTTTCAATGGCGATAATGATACTATCATCAAAAGCTTTTTTATCAGTACGTTTATTGTTCAATTAAAAGTATATCTCTAATTTCTTCTGTCCTAGAAAATTACGCAGGTAGCGGACCACCCGTAGCATAACCAAGTTGACACGAAGACGCTGATTTGAATTATGCTAACGTAGCGACTTATTACGCAAATGTACTGAAAATGTTTATACAGTCCCTTTGAAAACAAGAAAATATCCAACGGAACGTTACTTTAACTGATTACTAACGCTTTCAATTTTCTTCTTTCAGGTAAACATCGAAACGGTTTCTTCTATTGGTAATAAATGGGAACTATTACAGGTAGAGAAATCGCCACTTCCACATCGAAAGTATTTTATCAAACGGATTTCAATTGCATTGCTTTTCTGATATGTAACATGGATGTGACATGTTATAGGTAAAAATTTGCCGGAGTTTAATATTTAAAACTACCATGTGAATTGTATATAAATACACGACAAAGTATAACAACATGCGACGTTGAACTAGTTTCTGAAAATGTTCAACAGAATTTCAGGAAATATTGAATAATGTGCATTTACCGCTTCACATTTTTGAAACATGATGTTTCGTTGAGCGGTCGGGGTGTTCATAGTTTGTTACAAAATTCGAGTTAATTTACCTCAATGTGAAATTGTGGAAATATGAAACAATGGGTGTCCATTAAGTCATTACGTGCCTAAATTATTGTAATATCCACCTTATCACCAGTTATAAATCGTCTCATAAATATTGTTGGAAAACATTATGATAGGGGACTTCTACACTTAAAATCTAATTTTCAACAATTGGAGGGTTATTTACTGTGGTTGTTAGTTTGACACATTCCACTGCTGAACAAAGGCCTTTCAACTTCATTTTGTGGTTTTTAGCTAAAGTTGACACAGAGCGACCCTAAATTATACGAAGTGCCTTGCAAAATAGAAATGATGACGACATCCAACTTCCAGGCTATTTTAGGCTAATCTGGGAGTTAAAACAAAAGTGGGTGGGAAGGAATTTAAAACGTGGGTTTGATCTAGCTAATATCGTCTAAAGTCAACCGTAATAAGGTTTAAGTTGCCCATCAAACTGCAAACTACAATTCATCAACTCTTAATCCTTACATTTATAATTTGGTTTTAAGAAATTTTCTGGCTTTCAGTGAACCTTGGCTAAACCGACAGAGATTATTAGCTTGATTTTGTCTTTTTGATCTTAATTTCATCAAAAGATTTAAGAATTATTGTTATAGCAATTTGACGAGCGCACGCCTTTTCAGCTTCAGAGCTCCGATAGCGTTTAACAAAAGCTTTTTAAGGCTTTGCGTTTTCATCGTCTACAAAGAAAATGTTAATTACCTATATATTTTAAAATATTGTCCCGCGTTAGAAAGTTTTGGCGTAATGATCTTATTTATTTACCTATATTCCGTCAATATAACTCTTGTAAATGTTTGTGGCTTGTCTTTTCATCTGTTATATTGTTTGTTTCCTGCCGATTTCTCTTTTTCAGATGGATATAAGAGTTCTTTTTAATAGAAAATGTTCTCCGCATAAATATTCTTTATGACCATATTTCCTGCTAAAAGACGACATTGTATAGTGAGCCAATGATAAGATTTCTGTTGCTTTAACTATCTAATACTTGTGGCTTGTTTCTCTCAATTGAGTGAGTATCGTACTCTCAATTGACTCAAGTATTGTCTCGATTTAGTATTGAAGCTTTAAACTCAATAGAGGCGTGGCTCTAAGTGGTATGAATGTGTCTAGCGTTGATGTTATCAGACCTTTCGCGAGTTCGAAACTACGAACATGTCTGTGCCTTTGAACAATTAATAACAGGTTATATTACAGAATAGAGACATGTATTCATAAACGATGAAATAATATTTATTCGTAAATCTCACGGAGAGACACAATTTGTGTGTATTGTATTTCAATTATAACACACATTACAATATTTAATCCCAATACATAAATCCAGGTTTAAGCTTCGCTGACACGTATTTTGTTGGTAGCGCAAAAACACGTAACTGTTTTAAAATAGAAAACATGGAGTGACATATCCATTTTGCATATCAATTTAAAGTGTCGACCGGTGAAAAAAGGTCGTTTCGAGATGCACGGCGGCGGCGGGCTAACGAGTCCCGGTAGACAATGATTTAATTAAATAGTAATGCACGTTGATCAAGGTTGTCATTACTACGTAGCTCTCACGCCTCGTTCAACTTATTAAAGTTTCAGCTGTTCATTGTCTGCTCGTGCAGTCGTGCAGCATTGCGCTCATATTGAGCGCTTTACAAGTAATACCCACTTTGCATGCGCATTTCTGCTCAGACTGAATAAATTTTGTTTCTAGTGCACACTGATTCGACTGCTTTGATAAAAGTGTACTTAGTATATTAAATCGATCCGCACTTTAGTTATGAACCTTCCATTTCCATTAAAGTCTGTAATACCATTATGGATTGCCGAATCGTGTTATGTTTTATACATTATTTGCTTGTTTGGTCGCTATGGAAACGTAAAACGTATTGGTTAGTGAAGTCCGACTTCGTTCTGATGCTTAATTTACGTTATAGTACTTAGCAGTTGCAGGCTATTATTATGAAAGAAGTTCGCCGTTGCAAATAGTGTAGACTGAGAGTTGAGTTGTAGCCGAGTTGTGCATGGTCACGAGGAAAACACGCTGGCGTAGTGTATGCATGCGCCGTGCGTGGCTGGCGGCCCGGGGTGGGGGCCCGGGCCGTCTCCCCGCCTGCCACCTGCTCGCCTGCGCCTGCCCTGCCTCACACCTGCACTCCGCCGTGTTAAAACCTGCTATATTTCACGGTTTCCGACGAGTGTCATTTATGCCTCTGTTCTCCCAACAATCAAGGAATGAAAATTGAATGTTCGATATTATTTCATCCATGCAATTGAAAGCTTTATTGTCTGTCGGTGGTCTTCAAACTCTGAATTGTTATGTTTTCGCAGTTTAAGCAAATTGCTTCCAAGTTGACAAAACTGTCTTTTGAAAAGCGGTTTTTATCTTGGCATGGACTGTTATTATCAGCGATTGGCGAGGTGCCAAGACTAAGGGTAGGGGTTGGGTCAACGTATTTTGATTCCGAGTTTCAGGCACTTACTGCCAAGTCGTCTTCGATAACTTGTAATTTCTGAATAGTAATAGGAAATACTATCAAACAAAGGCCAAAATATATATTGTTCAAGTGACTAAAATTAACAATAGCTTTGTTTATTCAGTCAACGTAAACGTAGCGGGTGAACAAACGGAAGAAACCTCAGTATTGGTCTGTCCGTTCGGAGACGCACGTTTGGAGAGTAAATAAAAAGCGAATAGACTTGAGGTGGCACACATTCAAAACAAATACCACACTAGCTATATTATCAATAGTCTCGTATACTACATATGTTTGAGATATTTGGCATTGCTCCAGGTTTCGTGGGGAGCTCCACAAACGTTCCTTAGTTGGTTATTCCCCTCCTGTTGTCAAGAGTTATACTTAAATTATGTGATAGTGTTTTGTTTTGTTTGCTGCGGTATTATTATTATATTAAGAGGCTTACAACAGCTAAAGCGCGGTCACTGTCGGACTGCATAGAAATGAAAGAGAAGCGCGATGACACGACGCAGGTAATTTATTGCAAAATATGAAGCAGTTAGCGATTTACAGAAAATCTATTGATTGGACTGGAAAATTAAAACACTATCATGCTAATATGTAGCTTGTAGAATAATCTGACAAAAAATCAGAATGATTGCATGTAAATTAATATGATTTTTAATCGTTAAAAGAAATTTTTAGAGGTATCTTCATGATTTTTTTCTATCGTATCAAATTAGTTGTATTATGTTTTCAACACACTATCATACTAGCATATATCCTGAAGAATATCATATATTTTTCTGATTTTGTTTACTGCAGTGGATCATATACTTTTTTACGCATTATAAAACTTGCGTTTAGGCACGTTTAGGTCCTGTAGTCCCCTTAATACATGAAGCAAAAACTTTGTACTCCTTTTTACGAAAATTACTCGGACGGAAGTGTATGAAATTTGGCACAGTTAAAGTTTATATGGAGAAGGAGTGCAGAAAGCTAATATTTTTATATAATATACTTACATTAGAAATAAATTAAATTAATAAAAAAAACATTACACACTACCATGCGTTTGACAGCGTTTGACACAAGATGGCTACCTTAGAACATGACATTTAAATAAATTATGGTCGAATTTCGACCTCTGGGCCACCACTAGTTAAAGGAATTATGCCATTGATTATCTGATTCCGCTTCAAAGGGCTGTGTTGATTTTCGTTTCTTGGTTTCTGAATAGCCCAGTTGTTTTCCGAGGGTGTCGGTCCTTCACTCTCGATTAGTTCTTTGGCATGAGAATTAACGAATCATCGTGTAGCTAGATGTCACCTGCCTTGGTTGAATTGACCTTTTGTTTTTGACACAGGTACAAGAAATACGTCGCAAAAAGTAGTCAAATTACATTGTCCCTAGCAGATCGTGATTTTGCCGTTGTCAGGTACTGATGACGACTAGCCGGCCGATTATGTAAATGGTGTGGAGAATTTATTATTTTCTAAAAGTCCTTTAACGCCACGCTAAAATAAATATTATATTCAAAGTACTTAAATGGTATTAAAGTAACATTAGAATGAATACATTTATAAAATATACGATAGGTAGTAGGTACCTGATGTAATTATTTTAACGAGTTCGGTAGGTATCGAGTTCGTTTCCCTAATTTCTCATAAAAATATACGGGCACCTACTCAATATTGAAAGGTCAGTGAGTAGGTGGAAGGTAGCTTGATATAAATAACAAAATGAATACCTTATTTTGTAAAACATTAATTCCTTTATCCATACACATAATAAAATAGTAACGAAGTCAAAACTCTACATTTAAACAATTTGAAAAAAAAAAAAGTTTTTGCTACTAAGTGGCGGAACGAGTCTTTTTATTTTGTCCGTTTGTCTAGATGTATGTTCCGGATTGGCGCAAAAACGGCTGAACGAATTTGAATGAAATCTTGCACACAGATAGTTTATAACCTGGATCAACCCAAGTATGTTCCCGTGCGATATTTTCGGACATCCACGCGGGCGAAGCCGCGGACAAAAATTAGTAATCTACACATTATGTAGGTATAAATAAGATTGTTATCGTAACGATAAAATCTTGACAAGACAACGCATAAGGTCAATGTATTGTAATGTTCAGTTGTGTGTGAAACTATACCCTAAATGGGCCGCGGAATAGGATTACAGCTAACTGCGGATTTATACTGAGGCTTTAGTAGCATCCCATCGGACAAAAAGGGTACCGCATGGCTCCAGTAGCATTAGAGGCAATGTTTGATAATACGCGCTGTTTGTATTCTGATGTTGGTAGCTTTTCGCTATAACCCTACTCTAATGTTTTATTAGACAACTGACAAGTAGCGCCCTCTGTGATTTTCACTATAATACTTTAAAGTGGATGCTTTTAAATAAAAGATACAGCGTGCATTTTCCACTAAGGTTATTTTCTTACTATAATATTATTAAAGTTAGAGGCTTTTCCTAAACATAAAGCAGGAGGTATTATTAACTAAAAAAATACATACAAACATCATAGTTTTGTGAACTACCCTCGAACTCTTTAATTGGGATAAATTTTTAACAAAGTGTGAAGTGGCGATTCTCAATTAAGTATTTAGTGCTTACCTAAGTAATTAATACAATATTTGTGTTCCTACTAAGTGCCAATTTCAGCAATGCAACTGAACGCGATCAGCAAATCTAATCTGCGTTCAAGAGCTGTCAGTGTCAATATTCCACAACACAGATAGCTCTTGAACGTGGTTTAGATGTGCTGATCGTGTTCAGTTTCATTGGTGAAGTCCGCCCTAACTGAACGGTGAAGGTTACTAATCAACTAATGTTATACTTTATTTATTTTTCATGCTAACCAAACAGTTGCGCTCAAATGTAAGTATAACCTATAATTATTATGTCTGATTTACTTTGTAATATGACGGTATGTCTTATTCATTTATATACAGGATGGCAAGGAGATCAACGCGAAACCTATTACCATGGATTCAATACATGATTCTGAACCCCATGGGTTGAGATATTTAGTCGGTTATTAAAAAAAAATCTGCTGTTTCATATAAAAGTGCAATACCTACGCGCTCAAAATGTATGGAACAGCTGTTTTTTAAATTCAACGCGGGGATTTCTGAATCACGTACTGAATCCATGGTAAAAGTTTTCGCGTCGATGTTCCTGCCACCTGTATACTTTATTGTACACCACAAAAATACATAAAAAAAAAAACAAACACCATACAAAGTATGTATGAATTTTAATATTTTATTAATGTATGTTTAAATAAATGCGCATTTAGAAATGTCTTTTCTCGTTTCGATCTGGATCTACTATTTACCAGACCAGACGCTCCACTGTAGAATTTAAACATGCTGGTGCATACTATAAAATATGTATCAGCTACCCCAGTCTACAATGCTATAAAAAATCACAACGTAAAACTCGCTCCAAACCGCATGAAACTGTTCCTACGACGTGATAAGCGGATTCTCTACCGTGTAGCCCGTGTAAACTAGTGAATCGTCCCGCACACAAGAGAAAAAGTGTGCACTATCCTTAACATACACAGCCGCAACGGCATACTGGCTTCAGCATCCCCCCTTTTACCGTTTAACAAGCGGTTTTTGCGGGAAACTCAACAATACTTTAAACTAAGCAACTTTTTTCTCAAAATGCAAACCCTCGTGTTGATTCATGCATTTAATATTATGTATGTTTTAAGAGGATTAACCAAGATATGTCTATTTTACATGAAAATTTATGATGATTTTCTCGACAGTGAGTTCAAAATTCGACTGAAACTAACACCCATTTCACATTTGCGTGCTTAATTAATTCCTGCGGTTTAATACCCCTCAAGTACACTTCGGATAGCTTAATAATTTGATAGTTTTGCCAAGAGGCCTTTAGACAAACAGTACGTGACTTGGTAATGCGTACGTGGAGTATCTTTGACATTGACATTGTGGTTTTTCAGATACGGATAATCAGCGAGTGATCATTCACGTGAAGGATGTTAATGATGAGCCTCCTTACTTTATCAACCGGCCGCTGCCGATGCAGACGGTCGTGCAGCTCAACGCAGCTCCGAACACGCCAGTCTTCACTCTTCAGGCTAGAGACCCTGACACAGACCACAACATCCATTACTTCATCGTCAGAGACAGAACCGGGGGTAGATTCGAGGTCGACGAACGGTCCGGCGTGGTGCGAACGAGAGGAACTGACCCCTTCCAGCTCGATATGGAATACGTGCTGTACGTCAAGGCTGAGGATCAGGTCAGTGCTCACACATTTCATATAGTTAATTAAGGATTGCGAAAAATCCATTCATTAAAACTTATTGGTGAAGCATCTGTGATTATATTAAATCCAATTAATATTCGCAGTGATGCTCATTAAAATTGAAATGGTGTGATGATTTCTTTGTTTATTAGTTGGAAATTACTTCGAATTGCATATAATACAGCTCAGTCAAATTATGTCGGTACTGCCAACAACTACCTAGGGCGGTTAACCGTACCTACATCATTTTAATTTGTCCATTACATTTAACTGTTTCAACACGTCTAATTAGTTAAAATAATAAGGTTCTTAATATTCTTTACCGTAGTTTTCCACGTATCTAAATAAAATGTAGCGAAGAACCTAAGTTGTCGGACGTTACTGCCGCTTCTTCGCAGAAAGAAACCACACTTTGACCTAATTAAGTAATTTAATATTTTATGCACATGACACAACATTTTATGAGTCATGCACTCACCATACTACTTTATGGTTAAGGTTCGAGCTCGTCATACACTTTGAAGATAATATAAAATAATTATCTTCGACATATCGCTCACCGTACAATTTAATGCACCAACACACAGTGAATCTATACATACATATTTTAAATTAAAGTCGCTTTTCGTGTTTGTCTGTATGTCCGCGTTGTTCTTCTAAACCAAGCAACAGATTTTGATAAGGTTTTCGCTATCGTTTAGAGAATTTATTCCGGAAGGTTAATGTGTATATTACGTTAGGATTAAAGTTACATATAACTAAGAAATCTCGATGTTTTGTCAAATCGTTAAAACCGTGCGAAGCAGGATCAGTACCCTAATTACGTAATATACGATCAATCAGAATCTGAATCGTTTTGAAACAGATTGCTAATCCATTGCTTCAAAGTTCGAAAAAAAATCTGCTCAACAACGTAAATAACGCAATTAATGTTGTTGAACTATCAAAATGAAACAGATTGGTCGTAATCGTTTACGAAAATATGTTACGTAATTAGATAGCTGGTCGCTAGTATAATATATATTTTACCTTAAAGTATTTTTTAAGCGCTATAATACCTATACATATATTATCTTCGATGTGTGTGATGAGCTTTACTAACGAACGGGGATTACTTTGAATTAGGTACATATCTAAGTGAACCAAATAGATTTTCCTCTTTTTCTTTGACGATAAAATATCATGTTCTCTACTTTACAGTTTTCCAATTTTATGAACTTTATTGAAATAGAAGCGGTTTTATCCGTTTTTAAAATAGTTTTTATCGTTACTGAAAGACAAAGTGAATATAAAATTGGAAACATTATACCTACCAATAATGTTGAGAGGTTCTTGAGGGGCGTAGCAACTCGGCTTTCATTGTAGGCTTCGTAATACGACGTGGATACCTACAGTCACGACCATAAATACCTGACATTTACGCAATATTCATAAGCGATTTTCTCCAATTTTATTAACCGACTTTCAAAAAGGAGGATTTTTGTATGAAAGGGAATGCTCCCAAGTTGGTCCCATATACATTTTATTAACTTTGCTTTGATAGTTTTTGAGTAAGCTTCAATAATACGTATTTTTTCCCCACTTAGTATATGTGGATGATATGATGATAATTTCCTGTCACTGTTATTTACATATCAGGTAGTGGTATTCGAATTTGTGTGGGGTAGGTACCACAACTAAAAAGTGAAAAATAAAAAGTGTTTTTCTCGTGAAATAAAAATTGCAACTTTAAGAAAAGATCTAGTTCATAAGGGTTCAAGAATACCATTTACGTAATACAACAAATTATCATTAAAAAAACTTTTTATATAAAAAATAAACCGACTTCCAAAAAAAAAAACACTGCAAAGTGAAAAACAACTTTAATTCCGAAAGTCGGTGGCAAAAAAACGAAAATTCAGAACCAACCCACTTCCAAAATTAAAGTTACTTTTCACTTTGTAGTGTTTTTTTTTTGGAAGTCGGTTTATTTTTTATATAAAAAGTTTTTTTAATGATAATTCGTTGTATTACGTAAATGGTATTCTTGAACCCTTATGAACTAGATCTTTTCTTAAAGTTGCAATTTTTATTTCACGAGAAAAACACTTTTGAACGTTACGTAATTGTAAGGTATTTATGCTCGTGACAGTACATAAGTTTTCAAATTATGGCACAGTTCGAATCTTGGTCATTAGTATTGGGGATAGAATTATAATTATACCTATATTTCGCTTCCTATATCAGATAGGACAGGTGGAAATCCCTCGAGGTATCGCGCTGCGTAGATTCAGTGACTTTCAGTGGATACCAAATAAATACTGACAAATATCGTGTAGATTTTATCTTTACATCTACTATAATCATTGAAAAGTAATTAACTCCCTTAATTGGTCTATGACTATGAGCAGGTTTGTCATTTTGGATATCTTTCGACTTTTTAGCGTCGCGCGTCGCAGCGAACTTTTAATTAGGATTGGAGGCGGAATAATTCTTATCAGATGAAAGAGCAATAACGACAGTTTACTTTGGCTTTTTAATTTACCTACGTTAGGGCCACTGTGAAGTAGTGTGGAGGAACCTTATTCATTGAGAACGTCTTTTAGCTAAAATCCTAATTAATATTATAAATGCGAAAGTGAGTTTGTTTATTACGCTGTCACGCTAAAACGGCTGAACGGATTTGGATGAAATTTGGTACACGGGTAGCCCATGACTTGGATTAGTACAAGGGATACTTTTTGACCCGATACTCCCACGGAATCGAGACTTATGCGGGTGTAACCGCGGGGCGCAGCTAGTAGTGTTATAAATCGTTCCCCGTCACTTCATTGACACGAAAATCAAAACACCGGGAATTGTTTCCAAATATACCTAAGTTTTTTATAAAAGAGAGAATAGGTATCTGTATCCTGAGTTGATCTGTGTGCGTCTTTTATCGGACCACCCTACATTTCGGAGGATTTGAGATTTGACACTAACCCATTGCTATTTTCTGCGATTTCCAGAACGGCCGTGTTGATGAGAGAAGGTTTCAATCTACGCCTGAGGAGCGGCTCAGCATTGTTGGCGGCAAGCGAGCTCCCCAATTCTACCTGCCTAGTTATGAAGCCGAAATTGCTGAGAACCAGAAGAAGGATTCAGAGTAAGACAATCTAATATTACTTTATAGTCAACGTTTTTTCAAATTGCGTGCTTTTTGTGTACCGCAGAATAAACAGGGGTTTACAACTAAGCATAGATGTCATAGCGTTGAATGAAAAATGGTGTCTCTTTGAATGTGGCCAAACTTTAAATGTGTTATGTATAGTACCTACATTACTGCAGCGGCTGGCAAAAGAGGCATTGCCACATATGTGAGATAAGAACGCTTTGCCTCGGTCCATTGTCACGTTCGTTCATCAATGCCTGGGTTGCGCCCAAGGCTTGTACCTATTGTACTTCTCTACAAACTATTTATTTCGTAGAAATTGTGTAAACAAAAAAAAAACACAGAAAACACTAGTATTAGGCGTTCATATAATTATAGTTTATCGGTTTTTCTGATGAAACTATGAGAAGGGATAAAATAAGAGTATTAAACACAGATTTATAGACCGTGTAGATTCCGCCAGTGCCATACTAGAGAGCGAACACAAATCACTTGTATTTGTTTATTTTTCCGGAAAGTTGCGAATTGAGTGTAATAGATTACTCGGCCTTGTAGTGGATGGGTTAGAGTTCTGTCCCTTCTTGTTATTTGTTAGTTTCAATAAACAGATTTAGTTTCTGTCAACAACCGTGTTTTTTGGGATGATTTATTCTAGTAAAGATAGTGTTTGTTTTAGCTTTTATCCATATACTTACATCGCACCTAAATATAAGTGGGACTATTCATATAGTAATGTATTCACAGACATTGTTTCTTTTTCTTTTGAAGACACATTTTAATTCATGCCCGTTCTTTTTTGCCTTCGTCTAGAGTCGGAGGAAATGGCAAATCTTCCATTCATTAACTGAAGTCGTATAACAACCACGCGGAAGACTCACGACTATATCTGGACTCCAATGTTGATCTTTGATTTGTCCTCAATTAATGCAGTGACTGTGTTGACACATTCAATTGTTGAAATTTCACTAACAGCCACATGTCCGTTTAAAACAGAAAATAGGTCATTCTGATGTTCATCTCGCGATATGATTGGAATAAACAAACTTGGTGTTTTATTACTTAATTGTAATAGCACGTTTAATTACTACTGTTATGAGGCTCAGGTTGAGCTATTGAATTCGATATCAGGCTATCCGGTCGTGAAGTTAATCAATCGTGTTTAATGTCCTTATTGATTTATTTGAGTGTATAATCTGCCTGTTAATAACAGCACTGTGTGTTTTAAAAGAAGAGGACTTTATGTGTTATGCATAGGATTTTCCCAAACCATTTTACAGATTGATTGGGGACCGTATCTACGGTAGGTATATCGGAACCACCATCTCTTGAAAGTAGCGTGTGGTTGAAATTAATATCAATCAATCAATAATAAATCATTATAAAATGTGTTTCTCTTACTGAAATACTAATTCCTCCTATTCCAGCATAATATCAGTGAAAGCGAAGTCGTTCGCCGACCGTGAGATCCGCTACACTCTGAAAGCTCAGGGTCAAGGAGCAGGGACATTTAACATTGGGCCAACGTCAGGCATCGTGAAGCTGGCCAAGGAGCTGGACTTCGAAGACCTGAGGCAACCTCACGTGTACTCCCTCGTGGTGACGGCTACTGAAGATTCTGGAGGATTCTCTACTTCTGTTGAGGTATGTACGGAACCCTTTTGCGTTCTCCACCATATAATTACTCCTGTTAATATACAACCTTAGTTTTGTTTGCGAGATATAAGATCATAAATGATTTTTTTCGCGATTTCAGCCTTGGTCCCATAGTGAAAGTTGTTCATAATAATGAGTACAATGACCCCTTAAGAGGTTTAGGGTAAACAAAAACTAAGATTGTATAATGTTTGATTTGAGACTTTTGGAAACGATTTAGTCTCAATATTACATAATGTTGGATGAAGATCTTAAAAATGTACGTTTATTAAAAATCATGGGCATTTTTTAAATAAATTGACGGGTCTACCTAAAAGTATAATTAAAAAAATCCATATAAAACACTTGCGAAACGCAGAAACGCAGTGTAGTAATTTTATTTTTAACTTTCCACAGCTAACAATTCGCGTGACGGACGTAAACGACAATGCGCCGAAGTTTGAGTTGCCCGACTACCAGGCGCACAACGTCGATGAAGATATTCCACTAGGAACCAGCATACTCAAGGTCAAGGCCATGGATGCTGACTCCGGGAAGAACGCCGAAATAGAATACTTAGTTTCAGGTAAATAATTATGTAGCCCTAAAAACCCCCTCTAAATTCAAACGAAGCGACTACTAGCGCCATCTTGTGCATTTGTTTGAAATCTCTTGTAACGTTAACCAGTCGCCAGATGGCAGTGCTAGCACAGATGAGCTAGAGGTCGTCGACCTTTGTATGCTTCGCACAGGTGTAAAATAATGATTTATAGAGTTTTAGGCAATTTGGAATAAGAGAAAATGCGACTCCTTTTAATTGGAACTTATTACAGATGTTTTTCACTCATGAGCATCTCCAACTATCATGTTTCCCAATATTCCTCGAACAAGAACATTCGTGTTTTGTAACGTTTACTGTTTACATAATCTTTTATCCCGGTTTACATTACCTTTGTTTTCATGTTGTTTTCGTCAGTTTTTCATTAAGGCAGTAAACAGTTAGTTAACATTAATCAATTTAAAATATAATGTTAACAGACACAGATACTGGATACATACATAAAATTTTAAATATCTGCCAAGTTTTTTTTGTATTTATTAACAATTTGAATTACACATCGTTTCAGACGACCACTTCAGCGTCGATTCGAACGGAATCATCACAAACAACAAGCAACTGGACGCTGACAATAATAACGCATATTATGAGTTTGTAGTCACAGCTAAAGACAAGGGAGAACCATCGAAAACTGGAACAGCTACCGTCAGAGTTTATACTAAGAACAAAAATGACGAGGAACCTAAGTTTTCACAACAAGTGTATACCCCTAACGTGGATGAAAATGCTGGCCCTAACACTCTCGTGACGACCGTCGTCGCGTCTGACAAAGACGGTGACAACGTACGCTTCGGTTTCGTCGGCGGCGGCACCAGCTCCGGCCAATTCGTAATTGAAGAAATCACTGGTGTCATCCGACTACACAATAAGGCGATTTCACTCGACAGAGACAAATACGAACTCAATGTCACGGCTATGGACGACGGCGCCTGCTGCGTCAATGGAGATGCAACAATCCATACGTCGACAGCCGTCGTCGTCGTGTTTATCACAGACGTAAACGACAATAAACCCATATTCAAAGACTGTCCTACTTACTTCCCAAAAGTGGAAGAAGGCGCTCCAAACGGTAGTCCTGTTATAAAAGTTCACGCTACGGACGAAGATAAAGGCGTCAATGGTCAAGTGAAATACTCAATAGTACAGCAACCAAATCAGAAAGGCACTAAATTCACTGTCGACGAAGAAACTGGTGAAGTATCAACTAATAAAGTGTTCGACAGAGAAGGTGACGACGGAAAATTCGTATCAGTAACGGTAAAGGCAACAGATCAAGGAGAACCTTCTCTTGAAGGTGTCTGCTCGTTTACTGTTGAGATCACCGATGTAAACGACAACCCCCCACTATTCGACAGACAAGTAAGCGCAATAGTGTACATAACAGTAGCATCAAGCACAAAATTGCATGATATCACAACTAGATTTTTGTTTGCATGAATTTCAGCGATCCATCGCGATTGTTGACTATCATTATAATGTGTCTTGCAGAAATATGTGGAGAACGTAAAACAAGACGCCAGTATAGGCACGAATATATTGAGAGTATCCGCATCCGACGAGGATGCCGATAATAACGGCGCCATTGTTTATACTTTGAGCGCACCCTATAATCCTGCTGACATTGAGTATTTCGAGATCCAGCCCGAATCGGGTTGGATCGTATTAAAGAAGCCACTCGACGTAAGTATGCTTTAATATTTATAACTTCACACTGATCACGTGGTGAGAGCATTTGATAAGATTGATGAATGAAAGGGATCAACTTTACTACAAAGTTTGGTGGATGAGTGCTACCTACAGGCCTTAGGATTCAATTGGCACTTACTTTAAGTTCATTTAACTGTAAATAGTTCTAAATTATTAACCGCTGCTGTAAATTGCTGTGGAGAGGGGTTAATCCTGGCTGTGAGGAGTAGTTGTCCATTGAACGGCAGTGCGGGCGCCTGCGGGCCCCGCAGCCGTCGGGGGCTTGTTCTTCTTGCAGCACAATTAGTTTGAGTTGCCGCCAACGTCGGCTCCGCACTAAATCTTCGTTAAGATTTATTTCCGCAGCACCGTCTTGCATTAACTATCTTACAGATGAATACAACTTGTGTATAATACTTACCTTGTACCAGAAATTATACTGCTGTAAATATTTCACCGTTGAACCTATGTTTAGTTCTAAAACATGTACAGTTTCTGTAACAGCACTTCTGTATATTTTGCACAAACTAGTTTCAAAGTTTTTTTTATTGTAATTAATCGATTAATTGATTTGAGAAGCTTACGCTTTTAACATACCTATCAGTATTATATGTATTATGTACATGTTTTGTTACTAATCTGATTTTATTTTGCGGAGCTATAGTTCCCGCCGAGGCCGGTTCGACCCCGGCCGTGTTCATCGCTGTGCTGTAGACGACTACTCATGCAATATAACATCATATGCAATAGTGATATCATGATAATTGTGATTTTTTCCAGGGCAGCAGTGCTATTAATATATTTTGTATAATATTAGTTTAATACTTGAGATGGTCAGATTGCCCACAAGGCAGTTTGGCCATCTGGCCAGTTGTGACATATTCCTTCTGTGAAAGGGGCAACGTTCGCGATTCCAAATTGTACAGTTTAACGTAACGTCCATCGTTTGTAATATATTCATTTCAATGAGTGTCGTTTCGTTGTAGAACTAAGAGGTCACCAAACCATTCATATGACAACCTGACCTTTCCGCCATGTCTTGTATGCAGAGCTGCATGCATTTGCCTGCTTTTCGTTACGTTTTTTTATAATTTTTAAGATTAGTTTAGTTTGATTACTGTAAAAAGTACCTAATACCTATAATGTACAGTTTGACTTTCTCCTTATTGTACAGACGAAACTTGTAAAATATGAAACATTTTTATTTCCAATTTATTTCTTGCACCATCTAATATTGGCTACGACAGTAAGGAATGTTCTCTACTGTAAGTACGACAGTGCCTGTGCTGTGAGTGGGAGCAGACGACGTGAGCGAACGTAATGTTACAAGTTTATTCTCTATAGAACCTAATTCCTCTGTTTTATTTTGGCTTACTGAATGTGAGAAGATGAGTGTAAGCTTTTACTTTTTTAGCACATTATACTGTGAAATAAAACATTTGCAAACAGCCAATAATGTGGAAGTGAACCGTACTTCAGTTTATTTTTTAATTATTTTAATTGTTTATTAGCGATGAGTACTTATGTGTTTATATTTTAGTTGTGTTATGTTTTGTTTCTCCCCGCTGACCTCTGACCCGTGTATCTGTAGCGGGACAGGTACCGACTGCGCGTGCGCGCCTCCGACAGAGGCGACCCGCCCTCCTCCGCAGACGTGGACGTTGAATTAGACGTGGTAGACAGGAACAATAAGCCCCCCATCTGGGACATGACCACGTATGGCCCCGTTCACATCAAAGAGAATGTCACAGTGGGTACCGTAGTGACCAGTGTGAAAGCCAGGTTGGTATAAGGCGCAGCGGGCCCAAGGGCCCGCCGCACCTCCACTACTTAACACTACTAACGACGTGGTTTTGTCTGTTTCCATCGACTCTTTCCCCGATAGCGAGAAACGTACAAGTTGGAGGCTATGGCTCAAGACAAGGGTTTCCCGCCCTTGTCCAGAACCGTGGAGGTCCAGATAGACGTAGTGGATCGCGCGAACAATCCCCCCGTGTGGGACCACACGGTGTACGGCCCGATCTACATTCGAGAGAATTTGCCCGTGGGTGCCAAAGTGGTGTCCGTGAAAGCAAGGTGCGTGGGTAACTGTTCGGCACGGGCACCGCACGCAGCCCCGTCACCTGCACGCAGTGTGCGACGCCGCGCGCACACCCGCGCACGACTTCACTGTCGTGCCCTCTGCTTGCCACGCTTTGCTTTTAAATGCTGGTACTAGAATCCGAGACAATATTCGGGCTCCGGTATCGGTAGTGACAAGCTAAGTCGTCGGGTGATCTGTAGGGTGCGACACTTTTTTATCGTAGGAGGTGATGTCTGCTGGCGCTGACGCTTTTGATTTCAAACATCGAAACGAAGATGCTGACTGAGATTTTATGTTTGAAATAGAAGAGAACGCGTTAATGAACGTTACTTTCTTACGGTGAACATTCTGAATTGTCGCGTCAGTTTAAACCTTGTTTACTGTTGTTCATTGTGGTGGTTTATGCGAACAAGGAGGTTTATTCTGATACGGCAAGGCCAGAGGGTTCTCGTCGTGCAGTAAGCAGGTGCGCCGCGCGCGTCTCAGTATCGTTTGCCTCTCACTTGGTGATCTGACTACGATGTTACTGACATTGTCCGTGAACATCAAATGCATCGTTATGGCACACGCGGACTGTCGTGATTCACCAGCGTGCATTTAGAAGGGCTCACTGCTTACGTGGAACGGGGAACACTGGTGTATTGTTCAAGAACATCTATTAATTATCGCTTTATTTTTTTAAGAACACACTCCTGTTTTTGGGCTTCGCCGCAGTCGGTTAAAGAAACCTTACGTACCTATAGTTCATTTCTGACTAAAAGCTTCGACGTAAGATGCGCGGTTTATTATACAATATGTTTAAAAAAACCCGTCCGATTCGAAAGGGGCACATGGGTAATGCAATAACATTACCAAAAAGTAATAAATAATACTATTATTAAGGAAAATAAAACATGTATTGCTGTTTAAAATTCAAATTTTTTGTACCAAAATTACCCCAAATTCATTTAAAAAAATCAAATTTTCAACCGGGGTCATAAGTTATGACTTGTAGACATCTGCTAAACAACGGCCGCGCGCCTCATGTAATAACCCGATAGAATTTCCCATTGAAAAAAAAAAGCGTCGAATTTTTATTGCAATTTTCCTGAAAATTATAACATAAATATACTCCCAATACGATACTTAACAACACTCTTACGGATTGGACAGATTATTTTTACATGTTGTATATTATTTCAATAGATGTTTTTGGACAATACTGTGCGAGGTATCGAATTGGTACTTATCTAATTATTGAAGTCTGTGTATCGTATTGCATGTAGGCTGAGGCATCAGTGCATTATGAGTTATATCAAAGTTTTAACTAAAAATACGAGATTTTAATGTACGGGTCGAATTAGCATGTTCAAAAATACTTTAAAATGTTTTAGTTCGTAGATTGACTGTAGGCAGTTGGTCATTGGTTTATTTTTATTTGTCTAAAAGTTCATTTCAATGAATTGAAATAGTGCTTGACGATTTTAATTTTTTGGTGTTGTTGATCTAGGGTTTGACTTTACTAGTTACCAGTTTATTTAACATATATTTTAAACTTCATTTTGAACTGTTAGCAATGATAAATGTCAAAGGAATATAATCTTTAGCTAAAAACTTCTTTTATTTACATTTTTTAATCAATTTACTTATCTAAAAAACCTCTCCTTCTCAGGGAGAGGTCAATGGTTCAATTTATTAAATGAGCTATATTTTTTAATGGTTTATACAAATGTTTAGAGCGAATAAAACTGATTGGCATGGGTTACAACCTACTTAATGATTATTTTTCTATTTTTGAAACTCGTTGCAATCATCAAAAACTCATAATTATTGTTTCCATTAAAGTAGTTCTGTAGGTCTCATTATCATAATAATAATCGCGTTAGGTAACGTTACATTGAAACCTAATTGCGTTTCATGCAAGTGTTTCAGGTAGAAAACGTTATTTGTTTCAAATTAATAAATGTATGTGCATCACTTATGTGCCACGGGCTATTAATTATATAATGTTACTGTTATGCAATATTAGTTCAATTTCATAGTGCATCAATCACTGAGTGCTGGTCGATGGCAAGTTTGGTTCACATCTCTATGGTCTATCTGTTCGTCCTAAACAACACACATTTCAAACTCACAATATTATAATACACAAAGACGAAACCATTACTAACTCACCTTACTAATTTTAAAAGCCGCCTCAACTCGAGGCTGCCTCGATCGGGCGCCTCGAATTGAGTGTGCGAAACATCAAATTGCACCTCGCATTGAGGCATGAATGGGAGCCATTCTAAATTTTATATTTTTTTGCCTTTGACACTGTCATTTATCCTGTGGCAGTCTCAAACAGTGCAGAAGCTTTAGGTAATTCATTTGCAGTTTGGTAATGTTGATTACATTAATAAAGTTAACTATCAATGTCATTCGATAGTCAATTCAACAGAGCGCAATTGTGCCTCGTTTTAATAAATTAGATATGAGCACAAAATTTAGTTTAGCTCGCTTCGTTAAAATAGTTTTCAATTTTGTCGGACACAACATGTGTACTTAGTTGCTCTTTTATGAACAGTGTAGTTCGAATATTGTAAGTACAGGTTTCATCACGCTTTTGATCAATTTATAGTGTCTCAATTAATACTTTTTATTAATGGTTTGACGGGAATCGAATGAAATTATACGATGTGGTGAATGTGTACTAGTAGTAGGTAACTATGTATGCACATCGTCTATATTTCCCGTAGCGACCTAAGGGTAAATCAGGTTATTTAGGTTTATTCTCACAATAAACAAAGGAACATCAAATCAAACAAATGAGCAATGTAGATAACGAAAAATATGCTATGGGCCACGCAACTATTGCACCGAAATATTTCAGCGATCTTTTAAGGTACCTATCCAAACAATTTGGAGGCAAGCCCGGCTTTTCAACTATTTACCAACTCGTTCACTGAAAATTTAGTTTATGGAGTTTAATCTATTCTACCGTTATTTTAGTATTCCTTTGAGTTTTACTCAAGAAAATTCAGATTTACCAAACTGTAAAGGAGTTACCAGACATTAACAGCTGTTTATTTTATTTTTTGTGGTCTCTAGTACAGTAAAAATAAATAGTCTTCAATAGGGATGATGCCTAGACAACAAAAAAAAAAAAATCTAATTAGTCCGTCAGTTAGATAATAAAAAAAATATTAGGCACGTATTTTTTGCTTTACCAAATTAATAAAAAAATACTTAGATAAAACGCATTTTAAGTTGGGGAGTGGGGGTCGCTACATCACACTCACAAGTAGGTATAAAATCTACATCCTCGTGACGTCATGCCACATTTTGAATCAATGTATCTGTAAATTATGTATAATCTTTAGATTACGTAAAAAAAGAAAATATACGTGTCCAATATTTTTTTACGATCTCCATGACGGTCTAAAAAAATTTTAGTCATCTTCCCTATTGTTTGTCCCTAAAGCATTCATTGTTTAGTTTTAATTTCAAATCAATAATTTAATAACATTTGTAATATTTGATGTCGTCATGTGCATAAAGTAGTTGTTTTTGTTCCATGATTATGATAATAATGTTGCTAGATATAGAAAACGGTTGTTATAACGTGTTGTATATTTTCAGTTCGGGTATTGAGAACAACCCGACCGTGTTTTACCGGCTGATGCCCGGCTCCACGGCCCAGACTAACAAATTCCACACATTCTATTTACAACAAAGGGCCGATAACGGATTTACTTGGGCCGATATAAAAGTTAATCATCCACTCGACTATGAGAGTATTAAGGAATATAATCTTACGATCCGAGTTGAGGTGAGCTTTTACCCTTTATATTTACGTTATGGTATTAAAAACCCATACCTTTGTGTGAATAGGTAATGAAATAGTAAACTATAAGGACGTCCTGAAATTGGGGTATCTTTTGTCTGATTTCATTGAATTTTCTGTTTCGTAGAATTTGAGAACAATGTAGATATCTATAAAACTATATATTCCGAGTTATAATTCAAATATTTGTTTGGTTTAACTTTCGGATCTATTTATTGTTCGGTTGCAACTTAATTCTGTGGTCGGAACAAATATTTAATTTCGAAAACATAAAATTCACATAATTGGGGACGATTCTGTGAAATTGGAGTTTAATTATGAAAGTTTTCAATTTCACTGCCTCATTCATGAAAAACTCGCAAGTCTACCAAGCGAAAAGTTCTAGGGTTTGTTTCAAGATAGAGTAAATTTGACTTTCATTATTAATGTTTTACAAGCATTTCGATGAAGGTTTTTTTCGAAAACCTATACTGTCGTTTACATACTTATATTGTGGCGCTCATAAGCAGAGTAGGAACCCATAACTCTGCAATCAGTTCCGCAGAAAATCTCTTTGGAAAAACACCATTTTAAAATCTTAATTCTATATCCAGAACAACGGCGCCCAGCAACTGGCTTCAGAAGCGACGGTGTACATCATGCTTGAAGACGTGAACGATGAGATCCCTCTCTTCACGGAGAGGGAACAGGAGACGGTGCTGGAGGGAGAACCCATCGGGACCAAGGTGACGCAGGTCAACGCTATCGATAAGGATGGAACCTTCCCGAATAATCAGGTAAGATAAGTTGATAATTTGGTTTAAATTAACAATAACAGCCGAAAACTGCACACCGGGCTTGCTCTATAAGTGCTCACAATTAATGACTGCGTAACGTCGAGATTTCCGCAAGACAGTTTTCTATGCCAAGGGTACCCGACATTAGCTCGCCGTCTGATAGGGACTAGGCCCGGGTCGACGGCGCGTTGTGTTCCACGCGAGCCTCAAAGAGATGTCAGCACCAGCTGACGGGGTCCGGAAGGGCCAATGCCTGCCGGGGTTGCGAGTTTGTCCGAAAGGGATATCGCGACCCCGGACACAGGCAACGGAAGGAACACGGGTGGGTTTTAGTCAGTAAAAGTCTGACACGCCCTCCCGCTCCGCCCAGAGCGGGAGAAGTTATTTGATAATTTCCCACCATAAAAAAAAAAGGGTAGGTACTTACCCGACATTAGCCAAATACTCGATTGGTGCAATGTAACTCAAATCAACCGTTCTAATTTATGCAATACAATAATAGGGTACATTTTAAGAGACGTTTATTTGCTGTAAACGCGACGCAAAGAAAGAACACAAAACAAAAAAGAACATTTTGGGGGAAAATATGTGTCACTTCGTCACATTCTTAAATCGCTGTCGTCTTTCTGCTGAAATGATGATGATGATGATGATGATGATGATGCGTCTCATCCACGCAAACTGGCCATGGCTCAGCATAATGCGACCCTATACGAGACAGAGCCCCAGCGCTGGTTTTCAGCGACATCCGGCGTTGACGTTATGACGTCGATCGGTGCAGCATACAATGAGATATAAATAAGATAAAAAACTAAAACTTCATTCTTTAAACTTTCAAAAATTATAAATGTATTAGCAAAATATTTCGGCTGTCAACCGTCGGCTAGCTTTTGTTTTCACTTATTGTTCGGGTTTCGAATTTCTAACAATTAAATATAATATGAAACGTAGCAAAACAAAAGCACATCAAATATGCTCCGCCGCTGTGTAAGTGTTCTACATAGAAATGCAAAACATTTTAAATTGAACTTTAAATATTTAAACAACCCTATGAATAGCCCAACCGTGGGTCCGATAAAAGGTGAAGAGTAAAGGTCATATCCAATTAACATATAAGATAGGTCAACGTTGAATCATTGACATTTTCGTATTGGCGACCGGCATGTAACGTGTAAAACATTTAATTGAAGGTACCCTCGCAAATTCTGTGACTTCTGTCCACTTTTATCAAACCGAAGTTTATTGTCATTCCCATAGTTCTTGCATCATGATTCATGGGAAGCTATTTCATTATTTTCATTTGATGCGTTCTTAACACCTGTATGTACCACTCTCTTCAAAATGAGGAAAGTCACGTATATACGAAACAAAAATTGCATATTGCCTTAACTTCAGGTATGATTCCGAACAACGCTGCACGTGCCAGTGCTGCCGCGTCACTATTACAATATTTTCTATAGGTTTATAGGTACGAGATTACATTCCGAGCACGGCAGCAATGCTGCGCGACATTGCTGCGTCACATTGCTGCCGTGCTCGGAATGTAATCTCGTATAAATCTATAGAAAATATATGAGGACCAGCTGTCTAATTACGTAACATATTTTCGTAAACGATTACGATCATTTTGACAGTTCATCAACATTATTTGCTTAACGCAATTAGGGTACAGGAGTGACACGGCAGCACTGCCGCGTGCAGCGTTGTTCGGAATCATACCTTTACTGTTGTCTATGATACATATTTTTATACTTACAATTAGTACTTATAAAACATTTATACACACCTGGGGATTTTATGTACTCGATTACTTAACAATAAAGGTGGTATAATGTTCTCGAATAGGTAATAAGTATAGGCAAATGCTTCAAAAAAGGGTAGAAAGAGGAATATCGCGGTTCTCTCTTTTCCCAAGGTTAAAATTAACTAAAACCATTTGGCTGTTTGTTTATTATTCATTAAATTCCTTTTTATTACCCTATTAACCTCACTCTTAAGGTTAGTCTTGTACACAAAGGTACGCTTTGGTTCTTTGTAAATTGGGAGCTTAAAAATAATTTCTCCATAAAATATAATTCTTTTTGTGGTGTTAGTTGTCTGACCTTAAGATCATTGTATAGGTGTTTTATTAACATTAGAATTCGCTCTAGAGGTTTTCGCCCTACAATGGGGCGTTTGCAGCTAGATACCTATAGTGGCATAACCTAGGTTTAGGACTCCAAACACATGAAACTATATGTAGAACATATTCCGTGTGGGTTCCCGGTTATGATAGATCTTCCTTACCCCGTCTGTGACGATCGTAAAAGGCGCCTGAGGGATTAGGTACGTCGAAAGCATTGGCAGCAGCGTGTCCTGTCTGCTAATAACAATATTGACTGTGTTCAGTAAATCCGTATATGTACCATAATCCAGTCTCTGCTTCGATCAACAATTCTCTATATACCTACATAACATATATATTGTGTATGGGTCTTACTAGTTCGTTATTGTAGGACAGGGTCACAGGACAGAACAGACCCTGCTACATGATAACTAAACAATATATGGTACTCGCCTACTTCTATTAAATTACATCCCGCGCCTCTGCTCGACATTCATTTTCTTTATCTTGACGACTAAAGTATGTATGTATTCTAATAAGTAATCTAGGTTGAGGATTATCTTAAGATACATCTAAATAATTAAGTATCTCTCACATTTACAAAATCAATGACAAATTAAATTACATGATGTCTAATCTACTCGTATTCATTTTATTTTAGCCTTTTAGCTGACTGTAAATTGAAAGCAAAAAGGTTATGCTGAGCTCTGTACTCCACTCAGCATTGCATTGACTGGAGGCAAATTGCTATACTATGTATTAGCATGACTAAAGTGTAATCAATTTGCTTGTTTAATCGGTTTAGGAAGAGCTTCTCCTTTAGCGTTAGCAGTAACCAGGAGCAACTAATATATTATTTATAGGGTAGTTTAGCTTTCATAGAAGCTACCCGGAATTAATCCTATACGAAAATCACTTTTAATATAAGTCGAGTGTTGGCGTTGTTTACACCTACAAGTTTTAAACTTCCCAAGTAACTTTGTTGTCTTTGTACGAAGTTTTGATTCTGATGTTGATATAATATTCAGGCTAGAAAGTTATCTTCTTAAAAATAATATACTCTCGAAGAAAGTTACTTAGTTTGGCAATAGTTGGCTTACCGCACGTGTAAAGCCGAGAGCAAAATAATATATTAAAAGGACGGAGGAGTTCTCAATATTCAACGCGTTGCTAATACGAACACAACGCAAATTTTCCACACGTGTAATGGAAGCGGCTCGCTACAGAATACACGAAAGGGCTATTTATGTGCTTATTATACATACTTACTGATGCGTGACTTGTTGTTATGTATCATAAAATCCGTGTTGACCTTTCGTCCTAACAGTGCCGATAAGGCCGGGTCGGTACTTGTAACTTTAATGTCAAATGTACTATGTAAACTGAAGCGGGTTTGATATTAGCATTCAAGCTCCATGATACTCACTTTCATACGTTTTATATTTTATAGCCTTTTGTGTTTCGTCTCGGTTTCGGTTTAAAGAATTTTTATTCTCATAAAGAACACAAGACAGTTCACTTAATATATGAGATATACAAATAAATCATGCAGTTATATGGTGTCAAAGACTCCGTGAGTCGATAAGAGGAAAACAAAAATAATATCTTAAAAACTAGGCTTCTAAAAATTCCATCCAATAGGTTAATTTGGTTATTTATCATGCAGGCATTTTTTTTTAATATGTGTTACATTGTTTCTAAAACATAAACTTTTAACAATTTTTTAAATATATTTAAATTTTTTGCATTTACTATATTATCTGGCAACTTATTGTACAGTACCGCTCCTTCGTATAAAATGTCTGTAAATGTCTCCTACATAAATCCTTTAAATCCTCTCACGTTATACAATTATGCGATAATAAAACGTCTTATTGTTGGCTGCCGCCCTCTGCTATAAACAGTCCAGTCTCTCACAATGGTTACGATCGATGCTTACTTGTAATAATATTGGTTGTTCTTTATTCATCGTTATACGTGCTCTACTGGCGTAGATCGGTTGCGTAAAGTATTTCTGTATATTTAAACCTACAATTTTAATTAATCCACGAATTCCACGATAACATGCAGAGACACGGCCGGCCGGTCAGCGCGTTATGTATTTTTGTACAAATATGCAACTGTTACAATTTACTGTGCCTATAATTTTCCGGAGCGCCAGGGAATAAAAATGCAATTTTCACCCGTTGTGATTGCGCTTTGGATTGGTGCGCAATCGTGAATAATTAAATACATTGCCTTCGTTTAGTATATGTGTGTACTTTGTAACTCGCCGCTGCACTGCGCTGTCATATGAAAATATGTGAATTGCGTTCCGTAGCCATTGAGTTACGAAACTAGGCACAAAGGCATAATTAAATTGGATAGTCTTTGCATATTTTCATATGAAAACTTCTAATCTAATATTACGTCAAAAAGTTACTTCATTTTATGATTTTTATGTTTTCCGATTGTAAAGTACAAGGCTCAAAGTTGGTAACATACCTCTATAATTATTTTCTACTAGAATCTGGCATTGAATTCCATTGCTCATTATTAAATGCCATTTAAAATACTTCCGCAAATATTCACAAATTTCGTGAAATTTCAATTAATTTCAGCGGAAGTGGTACTTAGTAATGGCAGAGAATGAAAATTGCTTGTTATTGTCATAATATTCGCTCTGTTGTAAATAGTAATTGCTTTCTTAATGGGTGTTAACGGTTAACCTGTTTGTTCTTCCATAAATCAGGGTGTTTTTACGAGCCCTCCTAAATTATTTAATTACTTACAAAAGAATTCTTGTTCTTAAGGCGACGATAACCGACTTTTAATGATTTTATACTGAAGATCACGCTAAACGTGTTAATCTGGAAAAAAAAAATGTTAAATTAGAGCATTTTCTCTATAACTTAATATAGGAATATTTTAGATTATGTTTATATTATATAGTGAAATTAATTTGTAAAGTTATGTCTAACGCTGATAAAAACTGAGAATCACGCAAAATCTATAAAGCGTATTTTATATTCAAACGCTCATAAAAGTTCCTATTCCTCTATGGCACTGAATTAGGTATTCTAGCGTCTGAACCTGACGTGGTTAAGTTGTAGGTTAGGTAAATCTTGCTAACACTCCGATCCTCAGGTGTTCTACAGCTGAAAGATGGAACGTCTACGAACTGTAACTTAAACTTAGGAATAACAACTCCAACCCAATTAGTGAATCGAATAACAGAATACTTGGTAAGTTTCAAACGTACCTCATAGTGGCTTAAAAATAATACAGAAAGGGCGTGCGTTATTTTCTTAAAATTATGTCTTTTTTAATGCAAAAACATGCTAGTATACGTAAATATATCTTCTGCTACAAATGAGTAAAATATCCAAAATGTGAACAGGGCTTTTAATTGCTCTTAGAAGCACGCATGCATTTCCGCCATATTTTCCTGAAACTTTCACCATTTTAAAGATAATTTAATTATTGATCTTTTAGTATACGTGTTTTATTAAAATACTTTTTGTTTTATGTATAATAAATTAATAATGCGTCTAATTCAGGACAGCGCTCCTTGATGGGAGAGTCCTATTACTGGCTGGACGTACGACTCGTTGCGTGAGCTCAGTACAGACCACGCAAGCTAACCACTCAAGGTCACTGGCTATATTTGCGTTTTAACTAAAGTTTTGCTGAAGACCTTAAAGTTGTCGACAGAAAGAAGTCTGGGTTGTCTGTGGGCGGTAATAGACTTGAGGCGATTAATTTTCTTCGTTTTCTGTTGTGTCGTGGCGATATTCTGTCCGCCAAGTTATATAGAAAGTCGAACGTTGATTAGAAGTACCAATACCAACACTGGCCTGCCCAGTCCCGTCATCGGTGTCAGAACTGCTTTAAATATTCACTGTCCGTAATTTCAGCTTTTGTCTTAGACATTGATTGTCAATACTTTCATGGACACAATGTTTTACACGTGACCCCAGCGCTGGCTATTTTAGGCCATGTTTGAATATAAATCTTTATAACTTATCCCATTGGTACAAATTATTAAGCAGTTTTGACCTTCTAAGAGCAATTATTATAAGCCCTGTTCACATTTTGGGTAATTTACTTATGTGTAGCAGAAGATATATTTACGTATACTAGAATGTTTTTGCATTAAAAAAAGACATAATTTTAAGAAAATAACGCGTGCTCTTTCTTTGATATTTTTAACCCACAATGAGGTACGTTTGAAACTTACCAAGTATTCTGTTATTTGATTCACTAATTGGGTTGGAGTTGTTATTCCTAAGTTTGAGGTATAACAGTTCGTAGACGTTGCATCTTTCAGCTGTAGAACACTGAAGATCGGAGTGTTAGCAAGATTTACTTAGCCTACAACGTAACCATGTCAGGTTCAGATGCTAGAATACCTAATTCACTGTCATAGAGTCCTATAGGAACCTTTATGAAGGTTTGAATATTATTATTATATTATATTAAATATTTCAAGTTCCTTCAAAAAGTTTTCGCGGTGCTAAATGTGGATAATATAACTTGGATTGTAGATGCACTTAACTAAACGTTCATTAGTACGGTTAGTAGAATAGGACAGAACAGGAATTCTAAGACGTTCTTGACTGAAATGCAGTATTCATCTGGCTGGTTTACATAAAATTTCACTTACTGGAAACCGTCTTAGGCACACATTTAGCTCGAAATACGGCATTCAAAGTCTAATAACATGTTCTGTTATAGTTCCGAACTACATGCATGTATTACAGCCGTCATTAGGGTACCTAAAGTCTGCGTTTAACATTACTCCAGTGCACAATGTAGCTAGGTGGTATTGGTATATATACATAATGGCTTGTTCGGCAGTTAGTTCTCTTGCACCAAGCTGAACTGAATCCTATCTATTATTTAAAATGATGCGATTAGTGAAGCACTGGTCAGTTAGTAAGACATCTTTATTGATACATTCAGTTTGTTATGTTATAACATCGATTTTGATTTACATCAATGTGTTAGTCGGTTTTGAACACAGTGTGGCACCTATTAACTAATCAAACAAATACGCGAAACAAATTAAAACAATCAGAACATTTTCATTTTATTTTCCTAAATTGAACAAAAACTTCATTTGTTAGAGTTATTCAAACAATTTTTTCATTTCTAATCATGTTGAAATGAACACGCGTTTCCGCAATTTTTTTTTCTTTTTACTTCGTTTTCACCTGTTTTTTCCGAGACTAAAAAGTTTGAGAATATAATTGGACGCGTGTCAAATATAATGGGGGCAGGCTTCGCTACCAACGAAATCTATATAGTGACAAGTGACACTTTGTGTACCAAGGTTTCGGAGAATCCGGAAATCTGTCTCAGAGGTTTTTTTTCAATTATTTTTGACTCTAGGCTTTGATGTAGAGATGTACATTACAGCGAGTTCTGTAAAAAATGAGAGCAGTTAGATACTGCTCTCAAGGGATTTTTACAGAACTCGCACAGAACACATTTGCGGATATTGAAACGCCACATGACACAGAGTTAACTGTAATTTCGTGAATGGGTTTCGTCATAACCCCGTGTGCGTAATATTACTACTTATAATAAGAGTTTGTGACATGCCAGCGGTACGTTTTTATTACGGACGCATGTAGAAAGGATTTTCGAATTTGCCTGTACTGTCCGTACGTGTTTTTATGAAGGGTTCGCTACTTCTGTTTGTGGGAGTAAACAAAGGACCCGGAAGTCTCAATAAGATATGCGGAACGTGTATCGGCCTTTATGAATAAATCACTTTTTCTTTTTAGGTGTATTACTACATAGTTGACTCGCCGCGAAATGAGGGGAAGGACTTCTTCGAGATCAGCATGCAGACGGGCGAGATCTTCACGAAGGTGGTGTTTGACAGAGAGAAGCAGGGGGCGTACGCCCTGGAGGTGGAGGCACGCGACGGAGCACCCTC
The DNA here is from genome assembly GCA_914767755.1 of Agrochola circellaris. Classification (NCBI taxonomy): domain Eukaryota; kingdom Metazoa; phylum Arthropoda; class Insecta; order Lepidoptera; family Noctuidae; genus Agrochola; species Agrochola circellaris. The sequence continues at coordinate 8,943,349 of OU611846.1, read as the reverse complement.
GGCGCGGCCTAACTCCGACAACCAACCCAACTCAGGTATGTTTTGTCATTATTAAATAACGACTCATTACTTGGAGCGTACATAATATAGACGCTCTATATTAAATTGAAGTTAATAAGAGTGGAATTAGGCGAGTCGAGCTACGAGAAGAAACCCAAATAAGGTTTCTGAAGTTATAGAGAAGAGTGATATTAGTACATTTATGTAAGTAATACTGAGACTTGAGTTACGTAAAGTTAAATTATTATAGATCCCTACCGGACAGCAATTGCTTGTTGAAAATAACATCCGAAAATAAAATTGCCACCATTGCTATATTTAAGCCGATTTAATACTAGCCACGCCTAAATAAGGCTTCTTCCATTTTAATAAATGAAATGGGCCCATTTATGTCAAAAGATCCCTGTTAAAACCATGATTTACAAGTGGCACGGTGTTTTCAATCGTAGCCGGGGGTTGAGAGATGATCACTCGGGGGATTCGGACGATAGATATACTGGAAATGTTGCATTTAAATGAATTCGAAAATGGACGTCCGAAAAACGAACGGCTATTGGCTGCAGCGAATCGACATGTCGGCTTACATATGCTTTGTTTTGCAGCAGATTTGTCTGTCAAGTATGTACTCACATTGGGAGCAATTCAGTACTACTCTCAAAATTCCAGATACCCTAGTCGTATTTCACAGCGTAGCTCCTAGCACAAGCCTTTTCTGAACTCTGCTAGACATAAGACAAAAATTCAAACGAAACTTAAAGGACTCTAAAAACACGCACAAATAAAGCCTCTGGTTTTTCTACAGATTTACCTAAAACGATTTTTATTTATTCTGACAAACCGAGGGGAAAAAGTTTATAATGAGACGGAGGAAGCTATCTCGATTTATTTCAAGCGCAAAGAGAAAGAATATTTTTTATGGTTCCAAAAAAGGAAAATAATTTGTTGATTTGAATGAACCACCACCGGTCAAAGATCTTAAAAGTCGATTTATTTATCTAAGAAAAACAGTTTGTTTTCCTCAATATCTGAACATACAAATAAATAAAAATAAAGTGTCTGTTTATAATGTCAAAATATCAGCTTTTCAATAATAAATGCATAATAACAGACATAAAAAAAAAACTATATATATAGTCTGTCTGTCTTTTTGTTCCGGCTAATCTCCGAAACCGCTGGACCAATTTTAACTGAACTTCTTGTCTGATGTTATAAGGAGTCACTATGGCTACTTTTATTTCAGAAAAATAATTAGGGCCCACGCGGGCGAAGGCCGGGGCAGCAGCTAGTTAGGTATATTTATTTTAATTAACTACTATTACGCTTTGGTATCGCTTGATAAATTAAACGCTATGACGATTTCAAAATGTCATCTGTCGTTAGATAAGTACCTACGTTACTCGTGTGTAAATGTTTGATATGTCTATAATTAACCGCAGTCTCAAAGTTAGAGTGTTTGATACTGTCCTTAAACTACATTGTATGTGGAGATTGTCTCTTTGTTCCAAACCCCAAAAGGTTACACAGACATGACTTACAAATGACGCACAAATATTCTATCTTCTATATGAACTTGAGGCGAAAGGTTGACAGTATATTACAGTATTAAAAATAAATTAGGTATATGTAAACGCGGGTCAACGACATAAAAATATAAACTCTTTAAACTTTATTCGTGCATGGCAGATATTAATGGCGTTGACTTAACAATGCATATGCGATAAATGCGTAAGCGTTTATGGCTGGAATCGTTTCATGAATCTACCTGTCAACCGACCATGTACCATAAAACATTATGTAGATTTGAAATGGATCCCCAGCCTATATCGAGGTAAGGGCCTTCGGAAGTTATTTTATTATCCTAAACGACTTAGAAAAAGGCACATACTGTGAAAACGTCGGCAGCTGAAGGAATCGTTCAATTCACGTGCGCAGATGTAGGGTCGTAGGGTGGCAGGCGATCCGGTCCTTGGGCTAATCACAGCCGCGACCCGCATTTAAATGTCTTTTTCTCTCTTGTAAATATACGTAATGTGGAAACTTCGCCGACTGCCCGGCGTGCGTACTTGCGTAGTGTTGTGTTCGTAGTGGAGGTCAAACCCTTCTCGGCGCTGACACGTGGGTCTCATATATCACAGTGTTTCCCTGTCCCTGTCGCCAGGATTCGTTGGAAATTGATTGTATAGACACGTGGCGTCTATAAATTGTCAATTTTGAGTGTTCTCCGTCTATTAGGTAAGGAGGTAGTCAGCGTCGTGTTCCCGTATCGCGTCATCGTAAATCAAGCTGTAGAATAATCAGGCGTCGCCGGGGGCCATAATCCGTTTAAGCTACTCATCTCTATCGCCGTCTCGCCGAGACAATAGCATCGCTTTAGGTTCTAGTATTACCTCTATAATCCGTAATAGAATTCATACGATGCAATAAATGTTAAAGTAACCGGCTTCCAATCGCGGCGTTGTGTTAGTTCACACGCTTTGAATACTAATTCTCGGTATTTATGTTCGATGAAATAGTGCGTGTTGTAACTGCTGAAATGTGAGATGGATTATATTATCAGTAATGATAAAACGTGAGGTCGATATTTAGGTACGAGCTAGAATATTGTGTCTCCGGGCCACGTACCAATTTCAGCATATTGCAGCTGGTGGTGGTGAGACGTGGCGCGGTACTTATACGCGTGACAAGCATACCGATCAGCGAGCGACCACGTGGTGCTAAGATAAGGATTTTCTCATCTCACTGTAATAGGTACAATCAATTAATCATGAACAACTTGGAAAATCGACCTTTGCGCCCCAAAAAAATTCATGTCAGTTTTTATATTCTACGTAGGATATCTAAATATTAAAAAATGTCGCTCTTTCAATTCTCTAAATCACTTTGATACCAGAATAACGATTGATGGCTCCGCGTGAAACTTTTGAATGTTTGAAACATAGTTCGTATTTTTTCGTGTAGGTTTATCTGGCGCCCAAAAAATACTTTTTTACGTTTTGTACCTTTATATTTTATTCCTAAGAGCAGAATGTTGAAGTACGTAAATAAATCCGTTAATAAAATATACAATGGTACACTCAGCAAGTTTATGTGTTTTCATACATTTATTTTATTCATAGTTCAATACATTTTTGTTGCGGCTTTGTCTGTCCTTTTTATTTACAGTCAAAACGTTATGTAATAACTTTTATATGTATTAAAACATACTAGGTACTGTAGTTGTCCCATATACTTAGTATCACATATGATTAATGTTAAGATATTACACTTGAAGTTGCCTATTTATTTTATGGAACACAAACCAAAAAATATAACATAGAAACTTTTAAAATGATTTTTTTACGCACGTAGTCAGACAGAATTAAAATCTGCGTACTTAGTTCATTTAAACTCGGAAAGCTACGAAATATAAAATACAAAAAGCTTTTGCGTGTTTTTTTGCTGAAATTGAATTCACAAATCGTGTATAACAGGATATAAGTATGCAAATCTAAATGGAGACGATTCTAATTTTGTTCAACGACGCACTGGTGGTCAAAAGTCATGATCAATTTTGTCACGCATAATGGGCTTTGTCGTAGTCGAAAACGTCGATACTGCTGTAAACGTGTATTTCCACATTATCCTCCATTGCGGGTAGTCCGAATAGCAATTTTCAGCGGGCCTTACGGGGTGCATTTAGCTGAAACGTGTTCGGTGTTTGAAATAACGACGTCGTACTAAATTGGTGTCACTTCGCCCTTTTGTTAGCAAAAGTATGTAAAATCTTAAGAGGAAGAAAATCTTGATTAAACTTATGAATGATACAAAGGCTTATACGCGTTTTAACAGCGATTTTGGTGCGTCTTAGCTGTAATCCTGTAGCTCCGGTAATGGGTTCAGTTGCTTCATCTTAAGCACTGTACTGAGTATGTAATATGCAGCTGCTACGCGTATATCAAACAAGAGCTGAGCATTAAACATATTACCTTCGCTTCTATTGCATTAATATTGATTCCCGAGCTCTGAAGCGCGAAAGCCTAGAGTTAATCTAGTATTCTAACATATCTACTTCGTCTTTGGTGTAATGGCAGCCGAGCGTGATTTCCTAGGTTCGTTTGTCAGGCCGGGGAAATGGATATTGTGGATAATTTCAGTATAAGGTAGCTCTAGGCTTGTTTTGGAATAGTGACCAAGCAAATAATGGCAAGAGCTTTTGCCTTTTGTTACTCAATGCAGTTTTGGCACACTGGTTAAACAATGCCCCATGTGTACTGTGAATACAGAGGGTTAGTTTAAATAAGCTAGCCAAACTCCGCAGACGGGATGGGTGTTAATATCTTAAACATGATAATTATATACTAATTTAATTTTACCCTTGAGGTGAAATAGAAAACACTATCTACAAAATATCTAGCTTTTCCCAATAAATCAATTAGCTGAAGCCTGTGTTCATAGATACTAAAATATAACGTAAGTACGCGTCGAAATGTAATTAGGTACTCGGGTACTCGGTTTTAGCTCATGGTTAATTGATTGGCTGCGGCGTAAGCCTGGTATCAATCAACACCAGACACTTGATGTTATGATCCTAATCTCATTATTATGCAATACATGATAATCATCGGGTAATGTTATTAACATATCTCTATGGATAAACGGGATCTCAAAGCTGACATAATACACACCCTTACATACCTATTCCAAAAGTATTTTTGTCATCTTTTTCTTTCATGAAAAATTTGATTTTACATAAATCACAATATTTAAATCGGCATTATAATTCCACCTTTTGGGTATTTTTCCCATTGATAGCGATGCGGATGATTTTTTTAATGCCCAATGGGTTTTTTATATGTATACTCAACGGCAACTTTACCAGAAGTGGTCATTGTATTAGTAGTTCACCAGTTAAATAAGGATTGTGTCGGAATATAGCAGCTCGGTGATTCCAGTAACTTCGTAACAAAACGGGGCGGCGCCACTTGCTGCGCCGTCTTACTGATACATAATATTATATGATTTATCTAACTTGTAATATAATGTATTTAAGCATATTAATTCACTAAGTAAATAAAGACCACGTAATTATGAGAGTGTAATCTTTCGTTTCATGGAATAGACGTGCATGGAATCTTCTTCTTGTCTTCGTGTGGTTACCGATTCAAAAGTCATTTATTCAAACTAGGCTGAGAATCAGCACTTTTCGAACGTCAAAATTACATAAGACACTCCCCCAAAACGCCCACCCTTCACCACTTCCTAGTGCTTTAGCTGGGAAGAAGAAGTGGCGCAACAAACTCTGCAGCAGCACTGTTGTCTGTTCAGTTAGAAAAAAAAAACTTGATTCTATACAATAGTATGCAAAATAATTTACATTACTCAACACAAAACAGTAAATAAATTTATTTGCCATAATGACAGCTAGCACGCGCCAATATACCAACAAAACAATCGAAATATAATATACTCAAGCAAAAATAAAAACTCAAAACATAAACAGAACTTAATACCGGAATAAAAGCTTCCAAGCATAAAGGGTGTGCCCGCTTACGGGACCATCGAAGTAAAAATAAATAATCAGTTAGGCAAAAATAATATATGATCAATTGTCAAGGTCGCTAGTTAACCATATATTGCAATAAATTCATAAAAAAAAAAAAAAAAAATTAGTAGATTATGTCAATAACAAATGAAAATAAAATAAAAATCAATTGACATATACAGTCAAATAAAAATAAACAATTATATAACTCATATAACGTGTCTGTAGGTAAGCTAATTCTGGAGAAAGAACATGAACATTGTCTTGAATTAATCACAGCGACCAACTGACTGAGTAACCTGAAGTGCTATTCTGTAACCATCTCACCGTGAAAACTTAGGTGAAGTGAGCGTGGAGTGAGCTGTCATTCCACAGGGATTGACACTATTGACAGCTCACTCCGCCCAAGTTTTCACGGTGAGATGTTTACAGAATAGCATGGCTGGTGTCAGAGTTTTAAAGCTGCCCATGGGCCTCTGACTTGGCTTCACATGCCGTCGAGAAATATCTCTCAGGCATGCCGGTTTCCTCACGATGTTTTTAAAACGGTGCTTGGAATGATACCTTTGATAGTAGAGCATGGAAGATATGGTATATGATATTATGCACCTTTACATGCACACTTGTTCTAGTCTACTCTCATTTGCAATGTTCTGTGCTTCGATGCGTTGAGATGCTCTATCATATCTGCATTTATGAACAACATTGCCATCATTTTGCTTTAGTTCAAAGTTTTAGTTCAACTAGTTTTGTAAGTGACATCACTTAAGTTTAGTTTGATCTTAGAACATTGTAAAAAGTAGATAACTTGGCCAAGAACGTCTTCCAGTACATTCAATTTTATTTTACTGAATTTTATATGAATTTTATGATTTACCAATTTGATTCGACAAATTTTTAAACCTTTACCTTATCCAGAAAAGCTGCTATGTTACGATCTATATAATATTTTATTTTTTAAACGAACAAACCAACCACCATCAAATTTTATTTTTTAACCCGGTCGGGTCTCCTTACGTCTGTGTTTTGCGGTGTTCTCATTCGACCCCTAGTTCCCTAGGTGACTGTTATCGTTTATTTATGCGACTATTTTAATTAGACTTCCTGATTGTTTGTTTACTGTTAGGTATATTTGGAATTAAGAGTCTTAATTAAATAAAGCCGGTGTTTTTGTTGGGAAAGTTTTTTCGTGGAATAGGACGCTCGTTAGTTTGGGCGTAACATCTCGGAGACATAAATTGCCTTCGCGGAGTTTAGTTGGTGGCGACAATGCGAGTCCGGACTGAGATGTTCGAGGCAGTGCCGGCGCTGGGCGGAGCTTTGTTGCTATAAGTCGTCTATTTCAACTATTTCCAATTACTTGGGCTTAGAGAAGCTGTGCGATGTCGCCAAGTGACAAAGCAATATTCCGCTTGGCGGGCGGCGGGAACTTGGTGGCCTACATTTAACGTTGCGCCCTCGGGAATTCGTGATGAGGACGCGCCCGAGTGCACTGCCTGCCGAGGATTACTGACAGTTTCTATTAAATATTGCCCTTTACTAAACAATCTGTGCCGACTGCTACGCTCTGATTGCATTCAAGTTGTAATTAGCTGAAATTATTCTGGAAAGTGGATGTTACGGGTTCTAACGTTGTTGACATCGTTTCTTCTGAGTTTTTTGTTTATTGTACCCTTGTTTGACCTGCTATTTGGATATACAATTATAAAGCCTCTACCACGATTCATTTACCAAATTCGCCATTGCAGGAAACGATTTACAATTTTAATTGAATCCACTGTTATAAATTTTGATTCTATAAATTGAACTGATGGTAAATTGTGTGAAACGCTAGTTATCGCAGCCTCGTTATATCATTGTATTTGTAATATCACAACGTTTCATTCACGAGACGAATTCGGGTAATTTAAAAGATTTCTACAGACGATGCGGCGACGCCGGGCGAGAAGCGAAATTTTTGCTAAATCGTCAAGTCGATACGAGCGGGTTTATGGGCGCCATAAGTTCCAGGAATCACTCGCCTCGGCCGTCATAAAAATCACTTCACCCCATCTCGTTTGTGTATATTAAGCTCGTCTGCTCTTAACGTAACTCGTGTGGTGACGTTCATTACTCGCCTGATTACATTCTAATGATTTTTTGATTGTGCAGAAATATTCGAGTTGAATTTGTAGGCTATAAAAGGGAGATACAGAAAGCTATCGCCGGCCGGGCGTAAGTTTAATTAAAACAGAGCATCGCTCGTTGGCCGAGCGCTCGGAGCGGACGAGCGGAGCGCTCCAATACTGCCTACCGAGACATGCTCTAAGCGACTCTAATTAAAAACACTATAATAATTAATTCGAAACATTTGCATTTACGGTGAAACTGTCTTGTTAAATGTTATGTCGTCACCTTTCACTGCTAACGTTTACAAGTGGCAAGATATCTAGCGCAACGATTCTATGTCTTTGAGTGGAATAAATAATATCTTGAACTACTGCCAAACGAACCAACTTTAATAGTTGTTTCGAATTTAGTGCAAATCCTTTAAAAGTTAAAAGGTTTAACTTTTCCGCAGTTATCGGGCACTTGTTTCAAGGAACTTGTGCGAACTGATCGCATCGTTTTATACAGATAGGTGAGTTTAAAACTTGACTAAGCAAAATATATACAAAAAGGTGGTTGTGAAGTACCGACGGAGTTGAAAATTAGAAGCGTTGAAGTTTGCGCACTCTAGGAACCATTAGTTATTTTAATTGGTGTTTTAAATGCCTATTCAAAACGGGCAGACAGGTGATAAATTAAGCATTTAGAAAGTCACTTTTGGAATATAAATCACCTTTTATTCAGTGAAATAAAAGTACAGTGTAACTTGCTCGTAACTTGATTCAGCTGAGTGATTGAATTCAGATATTCGTTCGCTAAACTATCACATTCGTACCGCCCGATGTTTCTTTGTCTGAGCCCGCACTAAGTAACGGTTTCACTGGTTATCGTCAGACTGTTTGGGGTTGGAGGAGAGCGTATCAGTATTGGGCGTGGCGCCATGAGTAATGGAACTTTGAGCTCGCATGAGGAGGGTCCACTTATGTCACGAGAAATGCTATGATTGATAATACTACCTTCAGTAAAAACACTGCTCTTTTGTAGCGTAACGATCCCATTCATGTATTTTATAGATAAATATTTGTACAGTAACGAGCCCCGCTACGATCTCTGCGTGACGTATTTGGCCGGGAAATAATAAATAGTAAGATCGAAATACACATACTCGAATAATTGAGAGCGGAATTGTAATTTTCGAAACGAGATATATTTGTTTTTAATGCGGGTACAAGTTGTATGTGTGAACCCAATAAGGAGGGCTGCGGTTCCGCCGGGTAAATTAGCTAATGTTGAAAGTTTTCAAGGCTTAGTTAATGAGAGAGATTGTAGGAGGCCAGCAGCGCGCGGCGTGCGCGGCGATGAGCGGGCGGCGACGTAATGGCTTGTGAAGGAGGGTGTAAGATGCCGTTACACACAAGTTGCCAGCAGTAAATACGACTTTTGAACAAATGCAGCGTTTCGTCAAGTTGAAAGACGAAAGTTATTGTTGTACCATTTAGGGCGAACTTTTCCGTGTTGTGTTCGTCGCGAAAATAAACTCTGCGGAAGTACTTTTATTGTTTCAAAATTGAGTTTGTCAAAACGACCGCGCTGCAAATTCTTGGAGTTTACCTACTGCGTTGAGTTCATCTATAATTTGAAGTTTTAACTAAAATTTAATACTTTTACCTATGTTAAACTTTTAGGTTCGTTAAATATAGCGCTAATGCACAAATAAGATAAATAAAAGCTAATAGGTACCTGTACTTACCGTAAAGGTTGCTTCCCCTTCTAAACATATGTATTTATTATTCAAATTATACCATATACAAATATAATCTCCGTGGAATTACCGCGTGCGCAGTGCGTATCGCCAAAATATGAATCTCGTTCCATTTAAAGGTGTTAGGTAAATAGCAGTGAGGCTACCTACATTTTAGGATGTGATAAAAATATATTTTTAATAAAGTTTTACGACCCACCTAAAGTAGCATTTCCTTCTTTATTATTTTAAATTATTCTTATTCTCTGTCGGATACTGTCAGTTTTAGCAAATATACTTTTCTCTGTAATATATTTATAAATTAACGTCCCAACTTGTTCGCGAGTTGGTCTGTAAGATTTACAAAAGTGAAATTAGGGGAATGTTTAAATTCTTAAGCGTAAAGGCAAAGCTGAAGTGGTTGAAGCTTTGCTAATTAATGAAGTAGCACCGCAGCGCTACGTCGGAGGCGCGGGAGGCGGCGCGGGAGGCGGCGCGGGCGACGGTGGCGGGCGGCGGTGTGCATACTAATAACAAGGATATTATTGTTCAACCGCGGCCATTACACAGCTGTCTTGAGTGTGAACCTCAACACCAAAGGTGGCAATGGAAATAATCATAATTCATATACTTAGATTGCATCTTTACAAAGCCAAAGTGTAAAAGCCAAATTGTCATTTAATAAGACAAGATTAATATGAAGCCCGGGTCCGAGTTTTTCAATTCGTGCATAAAGCGGCACACTACGCCAACGGCAGACCCTTGCAAAGGACATCTCGTAGATTCATTATTAAAACCTGTGAATGAAATAAGAGCACACCGGCTGCTGAATCAGTGTGGCCTTTCAAAGAATCTTCAAAACCAGTTGAAATTAAATTTAAAAGGAATGTTTGTGCCGGCAAAATTGTTCATTAATTTATCCTGAACGTGAAATTTTACACCTCGAAATCTCTCGAAGATTTCAGTTAATTTTGTTGAAATTCGCAGTTTCCTAGCCACCGCAGCAGGTGTTAAAATATAGAACACAACTGGGTGTCTTCAATTTCCCCACTAGCATTTTCAGCTCACGTGCAATTGTAATGTACTACGTAACTGATATGGTGTAAGTTAAAACGGCTCCCCAACAGATTCCGCGCTGTATATTGTAATAACGGACAGAACTAAAGCGAAATCATAACAACTTGGAGTATTTTCTATACGATAAAAATACTTTGTTTAGGCGTCCTGTCTCGCATAGTAAACACTTTTATATAGAGATATAGATATACTTTCGGCTATCCAACTGGCCACAAATACCAAAGGACAATTATTATTGTAATTCCCAATAGCATAGCTCTTGGAATGAAAGAAAAACATGCGTTGTTTATTGTCGCACGAAACATTGAATGAGGCGAAAGAGTTATTGTGGTGCTTCTAGGTTATGATTTAATATTGCTATTATGGGATACTGTGTTGCAATTTTAAATACAGTTGTAATAAATCGTACACTGTTGCGACGGGTCGTGGTACAAATGAAAAACCGTAAGACATACGTAATATAGGTACGAGTATGAATGTCATACATTATTTTACTTTAATGCTGTATATTATGCACATGCCAACAACGTAAATACTGTGCTCTAAATATCTCTTTTTTTAGGGTTCCGTACCTCAAATGGAAGAAACGGAACCCTTATAGGATCACTACGTTGTCCGTCCGTCTGTCTGTCTGTCAGACTGTTAAGACACTTGTTGTCAGGAACGCGTTGAGGTATTAAATTGAAATTAATATCAAATACGTAAGTCTACGATCCCTTGGAGCTCTAAAAAATTCAAGCTTCAAGTTTTTCATACACATATTTTGATACTCGCAAATAAATCAAAATCTACAGGGTACTTGCCGATGACTTAAAATCATGAAATTTGGCAGGAAACAAGGTATTTTTCCATTGCTTGTGCAGTAATGGAGAATATCTGAAAATCGTTAATTTTTAGTTTTATCAGATGACATAAAAATACATGTCTTCGCGATTACAAACTTACGAGTACATTTGCAGTTGGATAATTGACCGTGACGTCTATCGATGCATGTTTTTCAATTACAAAGTTAAGTTTGTTTTTGGAATAATTTCATACCAAATACGGAACCCTTTATTGTGCGTGGTTCTGACACGCACTTAGCTAGTTTTTTACTTAGAAAATTCTTTTTGAATTTAATTTCAAAGGTATAATATTTTAGCACGAGAACTATTCTCTTTGTGTTGAACTTTACACAACTGTTCCTAGAATACAAAGTACTGTTCAATTGTAACTTAAACACAGTAAGAACAATATAGCTAGCAAGCACTGTTTTAGCTAGGCATCAACTATACCTACGTGAATATAAAATGGTGTCGGCTTTTATTAGATTTTCCAATGTTCACTTGACTGAACAATAAAATCAGAATGCTATGGACGCGGACGGCCGGTCTGTCTGTTTGTGACATATGTCTGACCGGTGCGAAGCAAAAAAATATGAAGAACTCACATAACGATTTTCCCATTAATGTTTGTCGCTGAAACACTAACAAAAAGAGACGAAAAGTGGACGGTCTGGACTGTATACCATCTATGTACGTATGTATGTTTATGTACTGGCGTTTTATTTTTATACTGTCTTGAATTTGACTAGTCTAGTGCACTTGGCCGGGTAGCGAAACTACTCGGTTCTCGCTCTTGACAACCTTTTTAAAACACTTGGTCGAAATGGTCGCAGTAAGCAGGTGTACCAATAAACGCTGTCTTCACAAGCCTTTCAGCTCACGTTCCCGGCAAGTCGTAACACCAAGGCACTTCGCTTATATGAAATACCGTCTTTATGGTTACTTATTGCTACGAATATGATCGCCATACTGAACATTTATATATTTTTTCGACGTTTTTCTGTTGCCAAGACGGGTTTTATCGTGTTGTAACCATAAAATACATTGTAACTACGCATGTTATGTCGCATGTTGTAAATATGTAATAGCAATGGATTCGTGGTCATCTTGTTATATTCGCTACTTTTAATAGTGATTTCTGTTTGTATAGAGGCTTTTTAGTAATTCGGTCAGGTTCTTTGATGTGCACATGAAGGTCGATTTTCAACTGAAACTTTTTCCCTTTACTGGGATCACGTACTCTCTTCTTGTCTACTGTAGATAATATAGAATTAGGGAGTAAAGTCGGTAACGAAAGTGGATGGGTCGCTGTAATGTGGTTGTTAGGTTCGAGTGGATCGAGGGTATGTTAGATTAATTGAAGTCTTTAAAACGTGCTTTCTGCTTGGAAAATAAGTGGAAGTTTGTTTTCAGAATACGTAATTAGTATTGAGTAGTATGTGTGTAGACTTACATATGTCGAGCGTGACTCCACGGAGCGGCTGATGTAATTCTAAGCTCCTCGCCGACTCGAAGCGCTTAAACATGTAAAATATAAGCGGGTTGTGTATGAATTGCGCAACCAAATTGCTGAATTTCCTGTTTTACCTATACAAATGGCTATACGAGTAAACTTTGTCGTGGTATCATCTTTAAATCTGTTTAATCCGATCTGGTAGTTACTTTATTTATGTCCGTGGCTGTTGCATTTGTTTCCTAAAGTACCCGCTATACGGATTTTATGCACCGATCATAAAACGTACCTATCTGTGCAGGGGGCCATAAATTTTACAAAATATATTTACAAAACACCGATACCTATTACCGATCATATAATATTTGATAAACTTATTTAGGTAAGTACCTACCTACTGTTTAAAACGGAGTGGATATCGATTTTTTTGTGAAATAGGTTCGTCCCGCTGGCTGTCTGCAGTATGGTTTCATATCATGATATATGTATGTTTTCTGCTTCTTCAGACTGCATTTTATTTAAACAAATACTACTTTATAAAATGCTCATTTCAGCAGTGTAATGTACACATACATTCCGCCGTAAAAGCACCCGGTAACATGTTTTGTTCTTCACTCCATTCTTAGAACGTGTACATGTCTGAAACTCTTCCGTCCAAGTTTACTGTTTCGCGAGAAACATCATAAACAACTGTGAAGAATAGTTATTGAAACATATGAAAATAGTTGTTGTCGTGTCCAAAAGAAGGTCAGGTTAAAGGTGATTTATACGTAGGCGTCCGTAGATGATAAATAGGTACACAATGTAAGTGGTAATTTATAGATATGTGATAAATCAAAGCGAGAGTCTCTGGGGCACAAGCACACGAAGGTGAACGAATCAATCATGATAAATTATGCCGTGTGCTGGCGTCGAACGTTCATACGGGGACGAATTCACCGTTTGGACATAAAAATGCAAAAAAATAGTCTACCACAAAAAATATCTTTGATGTTTAGCAAAAAATCAATGTCACTTTTTATGAAGCATGACGCGAATGTTAGTGATCCTTTTTTTATAATTCTCAGCTTAGTTTTTACAGCTGAAATATTCGCTGTGTAAATATAAATTTCTTATAAGTAAGCGGTTTCAGACAGACGAGATTCGTTTTGCTCCATTGGTGTCTGGAGAAGAATAAAATAAAGTTGTAGTGGGGAGAAATACAAAGAAATAGTTAGTAGTGAAGTCCCCCGCGGCAAATGCCGCCGACAGGTGTGGAGCGCGGCTAATGTGCGCGTGACTACCCAACGATGACTTGGGGGAAATGATATAACTTGATTCCATGTTGTTTTTCTGAACTTTTATTTTATTTATAAAATGATTATACTTTTTGAAAGTGAAAATAACGCGTTAGGTACTAGATAGTCTTGTCTGCTGACTTTAATCAGGGACAATGATTGCTGAGCAGATTGCTTGTCAAGATTCAAATCACATCTGTCAATATCTGACTGTCGACTGAAATGGCTATAGCACAGCAAGTTTACGTACAGTCCGGCCGTCGATAGAATGCGTTCTTGACACCTGTCAGTTCCATACTAACGAATACTATATGTGTTTTGCGAATTTGATCCTTATTACTACTAGGAATTGTTCAACTGACAGGTGTCAGGAACGCAATCTCTCGGCGGCCTACCTGTAGTGTGTCAATCTGTTACAACAAATAATTTCTGACTGAACAATTCAAAGATAATCTGGTTATTCAGCGAGTTAAATCGACTTACACAGAAAATGTCTCGCAATATGTGGCAGTTTATACACAGATGCACTCTTTAATCTGGTTACTTTGTCGGTGCACCTCGAAGGGAGCTCACGGTGGGATCAATTCCAGGTGTGCTGCGATCGCAGAGCTCTTTCCGCTCAAAATGAAAACTCACGCGAACGAAACACGTACATATTATTTATAGGAGACACGTAGCTTATTTGGTGCCAAGCGTTCACCATGACGAGTAGAATGTGCTTAAGTCTTACAAACTTGATAGTAATCTACTTTAAGGAATCTAGCAGAGAATTTATACACTTCATTTTAGCACCAATAAGTTTTGTGGGTGGTATCTTGTTCTGATCGATGCTTTGAACATCGTCGAAGTTTAGGATACGTCTTCTTTATTGTCTTAACACGATCATCGTCACCCAACAATCCCTTCATGTTCCTCAGGTGAAAGAAAGTAGGTATCTATCAGGATAACCACATGAAAAAGATTCAGCGTTTGCATTTCCGTCCCTTTCTGTCCTTTAAGAATAGGTCAAGCGCAAAGGTAGTAGCAACTTAAGCTGTCTACTAAACTAACATACAACTTGATATACTTCTTAAATACATTTCTCTTGAATACAAAGGGGAACTGGTATTACTGAACGTTTCAGGGAAAGGCGGCGTGACTGACGGCGCTTGACGTAAAGTGTTGTACCCTGAGATTGCTACAAATCGTTTCCTGTTATATTGACATTGTTCTTGCGTCGATGTTTTTTGTTCACATACTAAAATACCTTCATATGTGTCTAAAACCAATATTGAAAGCGTTTGTGTGACGTGTGGTTATGTGGCGATGTTTCGTTTATTAAAGATTTTTTCTTCTCGTAATGTCGGATAGTAAAAGCTTTGAGTAAAGTGGAGTGATATTTATCGTTATTGTACCGCATGTAAGTGATTAATGTTTTATTTGTTCTTATTTTGCGCGGCGTTATTCTGCTCTGTTGCCAGGGTGGACTAATTACAAAGAAGCGTTGTTCCATATAAACGAACCAACTTTTGTGCACAACTGCGCTTTGCAAGTTTTTAGCAACATTTTTATATAAGCTCGTACTTGCTGTGGCTTTATAGCTTGTGTCGTCAGCCAATAGCGAAGTGAATATACGAAATGATGCGTAACTATCGATAACTTGCCTGGTCATCTTTGGACGAAATCGTATCCATTTTATATGTTGCTTTTTCGAATATTGCGCGATGATAAGCGGATGGAACTGTCTTGTGTTTAATTTCCAACATCACATGAAAATCAAAACAATCGTGTTCCATTCTATCTTTCCACTCATCTTACAGTTTTTGTAGACAAGCTTGGTTATCTTTTTGTTCAGGTTTGCCGGTGTATTTTTGCGACATCGCATTTGTTCTTTTGCGTAACCACATACGTAACAGTCGAGGCTTAGATTTTCTTTCCTTATGGTTTGTATAGGAGTGATTTACACGAAAGTTTTTACCAGAATTCTACACCCAGGTGGCTTATTTACAAGCTATTACGTAGGGATTTTCTCTTAAACCCGTAGGTACTACAATTTTATTCATGGTCATGAATAATTACCTACTTGCCTATAGATGTGCGTAGATCCCTTTACCGACGGAATAAAACGCTTAGGAGCTTTTGTCGCATCGCTGAACCTAGCTACATCGAAGCTACGTTGGAAAACGATTATTTGAAAGGATAAAAAAATCGATTGCGGAATTGCATTTATATAGAGTCCGTTGCAATTGCGTCACAACGGTTAAGTATTTTCTTAGGCAATTCCGATTATCTTTGCGCGGCGAATCATTAGGGGCCATCCGGGGCTTAGCGCGACATTGCGGATTATGCTTCCATCTAGCACAAGTAAATAGTTTTTAGCTCCGTCTCTCTGTAGATTATCTCCTTTATTAGGTCCGTGTTGTTTCTTGGCTATGTTTTATTATTTCCAAACTGTCAGCAATCATGTAAGTAAGTGCTGCGAAGCGGCGTATTATGACTGTCCAGCGGAGATATTGTTTGGCATTGAACTCGGATCTATTTGTGACGGAATGAGGGTTTTCGTACTTGTTACCGTTTTCCTTTTTATTCTCGGTTTCTGTTTTGGTTAGGCGTGATTCTATCGGGAATTTATTTTATGTGATTTTTCGAGGAAGCTGGGCGCTCCCAACGCTACCATACCGATTTAGATAAAAACACAGTACAGCGTTTTTTCAGAGCAGTTTTTTTTCAGTTATGGGATTAAATTTAATATTTTCAATGCGGAACATTTTTAAAATAATACTTCTAAAAAAAAAAACAGTCAACTAATTACAACTTGCAGTAAATTTTGTAATTAACGGTTTCCCAGTAATAACGTCCGTGTTTCCACAGAATATATGAAGCTCATTTACAACCGACAAAATACGACTGACAGAATAAAATCTATTGAAGTAGGTACGAAATGGTATCAAATTATATCGAGTGTTTTAAACTAGTAACAATGGAAATTATATTGTGCGTAAAATACATTTATTTGAAGCTAGGTTTTTGGTGACGATGATTCAGAAGCTTTCACCGCATATAATTTATTATCATGTTTTGCTCGGCTACCAGCTCTATAAATAAAGAGTATAAGCACTTAAAAGCTACGTAGAGTGTTTGAATAATACTTTTACGAAAGAGTAGTAGGTATTAAAACAAGCTTTTACTTTGAGAGTCTCTAATAATTATGTTATTAAGACGAATATTATTTGAAAATATACGTTTCAATTTTAAGTTCTAGCTGAACATCTTCCATGTTTGTGGGTGTGCTCACATGTTTCTCGATTTTTATTTTTGGTAATGATTTTGCATAATACCTATCAGAAATACAAGATTTTTAGTAAGTCTATCATGATATAGTAGATATCATGACAGACTTAGTAAAAAGTCTATCAAGATATCTACTACTTTTACGAATAATATCTTACCTTATTCATCATTCATAACTTTTGTGACATCTTATTACTTACATATGTTTACTATCCTCAGCCGAAACAAGATTCAAAATCCCGATACTTGATTATCTATTCTGGACAAGACTACCCCCAATATATCCTTTATAACCCTTTTATTCATTCGAAAAGTTATGAATATTGCCTTTCCAAAGATCTTTTGTCCACAAAAGTGTATTGTTAAAGGCTTTGTACGTATTAGCAGTCACCAATCTACTAAGGTATTCGTGAACTAACATTCCTTACTATGTGTTATACTCCAGTATATAGTTCCCAAGTTCCCGGATAATATTGCACTTGCATAGTACCTATATATGTACTACATATATTGTGGTTGTATACTCTAATATAACTATTGTATTTATAAGTAGGAAGGTTTATGTTAGGGTTTATAGCTGTTCTCGAGAGGCCTCAGGATTCAACAACCAAATCCTTTCGTTGGTTGAAATTTTTTGTATAATATCAGCATACCCTAAGAGACTCGTATCTCGAAAACCCTTCTTAAGCCCTCGGAGCACTTATGTGGTTGTCTGCTCCGAAACTTATTTACATTGAATAATGCCTATTAGCGTATGAACAAAATTACAAGTGTTTTGGAGTAGAGAGCATCTTTGAGTTAGAACGTCTAACTAAAGCGTAGAGAGGTGACCCCAGTCAATGAGGCTGCTCCTAAAGGGGATACGGGCTGACTACACATCTAAGGCGGGCCTCGATATTGTGTAGGTTTTTACTTACACAGTCTCTCTCTAGAACCCTAACTACATTTCGTCGAATTTATGCGTAGGTCTGCATATTAGAAATAGTTACTTTATTACGGCTGTGTCTACGACTAGACCCGCTTGTATATATATTTCTTAGTTTTTCGGTATGTAAAGTGTCCGGTTTAAATTCAGAATCCGTTGTGAGTTTGTATAAAATTGTACCCAAAACCGTTCAGCCGTTAGGGTGTGATTAAAACACAAAAGGCATTTTGAAGTAAAATGATGCTAATCTATTTTTAAATCGTCTTTCATGATCCCTGCTTGGGAAGTTATTGCTTGATATTTTTTGTAATCATGTTTTAGTCTATTGTTTTTTCATTGTGTTTTCTCTCTTTTCAGGTAAGCTTGGATTCACGCATGCCTTTGTGTGAGTGAGTACGAACATTTTTTTAAAACATTATTTGCAGAAACTGGTATAGTGTTATCTAGGTATACATATATGTGTTCGTGTTTTAAACGAATGATAAGTTCCTTTAACTTTGCTCTGTTAGAGATATACAGTATTCTAAGAATCGATCGTCTGGCTCTCCTTACCGCGGCGTTTTTTTTTTTTATCTTGAACATATATTTACTAAGAACATGAATGTAACGTAGCACAGGACTAATTTAATCTTCACTCCTACAACCGTAACAAATCACTGAAATAGTATTATCGGAACGTCGCCGTCGCCGACAAAAAATAGTTTTGACATCCGACATGGTAACTCGCTTAGGACGTGAGGTCTTTATTACATTTTCGCACTAAATATCATGGCGGAATACTGATCTTGTTTATCTTACGCCGCGATGGAGCTACTAACGCAATTAAACGTGGTAGCTGGCAAGCTATATAAAATGAATAATTCTGCCTTTGATATGACATCACAGGTCGTATATTTAGTATAGCTGTGAGATTCGACGATCGATTGCCTGCCGCTGCCCGTGTCGCCTTCGTCGAACAGAATTCCGCCTAGTAAGCAGTAAAAATAAATGACGGCAAACTGGGTTGGGTAGGTACTAGGTAGTATGTACGACGAAACGTTAACAGGTCGATTATACGAGGCCATCGAGCGCGTAGGTACTTGAGCGATCCCGGACCACTCCGGTCGCGTGCCTAATGACGGCTCACGCATTTAAATAGGCGGTCTGTTCCCAACCAATCATTTATTCCAATACAATAGGTACGCTCATATGGAATTCATTCGTTTGAGGAGTGATGTTTGCGCGTGCAGGAGGCAGCGCGCATGCAGCACGCCGGTACGTCATGTGTGCACAGCTTATTCATGCTAACGCGCTACATTATCGTAGAGTTGCTAGTGCTGATTTATTCTGGACATGAATAACACCATTCGTGGCTGTAATGCAGCTATACGTACCTACATAGTATTTTATGTCGGTACGCCTTACCTATTCCCGTTTCCAATTGTACCCAGCTAGGTGATGTGAATAAGTAAGTGTGTTGCTTACGTTTGCGACCATAAAGTCAGCACTTTGATACATAGTGTTTTATTGTACCACCCACCAACGCTATGTTATGAGAAGCCATTTGTTAATGTCGAATAGAGATGTTTAATATGTTTTACAAATAACTTAGGCGTGTTGCCAAAATGTTAACAGAATAGGAAACTTATCCGAACCATGCAGACGCACAACTTCTAACTACTTACAGTAAATAAGTGCACGTACTTTATTCTACTTTGTTTAGTCGGAAAATGGTCTGGTTCCATTTGGTTATTGCATTTTTTTCCTGACAAAAAATCTCATCTTAAAATGTATATTAACTTTCCCCATTTTAACAATGTCGTCTAAATAACAAGGCTTGTATCTTTTCAAGATCAGCTGAAAATCAAGATTTATAAAAAAACTGTCGATTCATTTCAAGATAATGAATGGAGTTCAGCAATTCATTGTCCGTGGAAAATAATTAACTGGCTGACTTGACAAAAATCGAAGCATCCCTGACTGAAAGTTCAAAGATTATGCAAAGTTATAATCCCCTTGTTGAGTACACCTTTGTGTCAACAGAATTAGGAGTAAATCTTACAACATTTAGAGCTCCTGGAGAAGTTTGGTTTCAAGATATCATTTTAATTTAAAAAGAAGTGAGCACTTCACTTGATTTGTTGTTGTCGCTTTGAGATAATTTATATAAAGCTAACAATCCTTTTAGCGTGTACATTTTAATTTGGGCGGTGCACGCGGGCAGCGCGAGTTTAGCGCGGTCGTCATTGTTTTCAGGCGGTAATTTATATTGTGCTTTAGGAAATTAGCGAGGCGGCCGCCACGGGCTCAGGTGCCACCGCGCGCCATTACCGACCAGATTTACTCGCAGATCTCGCTCTGCTAAGACGAGTAATTTGTTGTGTAATTATTACAGCTCATTAAAAATGTATTAACTACGTTCCCTTTATTTAATTTCACAAACAGATGAGTTTGTCGAGTTTTGTTTTATAGCATAGATTTAGCGGTCTGTTGTTATTTGGTCTTTCGAAGAGGTTTTATTTGTGAACGAAAAAGATCAATCATTTTATTTGGTCTGATGAATAATTACTCATTAATTAGTTAACTGTGGCGTGATCATGTTCCCTGTTATTACCTGTTTAATGTTGATATCAATTAACCGATTAAAAACTATCTGCGAACGGCTCATTGTTGAATTGAACAGAATTTACTTTGGCGTATTGTGTTCGCTGTGAATGGTAGGGCGGCATATAATTATTGGCGCAATTTCAGTAAATCATTGAGAAATCATGGAGCGTCATTGAATATAATTAGGTGCTATTGAAATCTGGGGGGGAAAATTTGTCACCGGTATTTGTGATTTTCACAATTTAATTCGCCAGACAGACCTATACGTTAGACAATATTTGTAAGTCTGAAAAGGCACACTGCGATTACAAAGACTTGTGGTTCGTAAACGTGTTATGAAAACTTCATAAAATAATATGTTCGCCGGCTGCCGTTTTGCAAAATTACAGCGCGTTTTAATGCGAATCTCTTTTTCCTCTTTTAGCGGTAATGGTGACAGCCTCCGAGTTCTCCCGGCTACCATTTATAACGAGTTTTAATCGCGACACGGAAATTAGTTATACTACGCGTCTATCCGGCCCTCCGACTATATTATATGGTTATTATGTCAGACGGGAGTCACGAGCCTGAGGCTGCACCCTAAATGAAACACGATAATTATGCCACTTTGATAAAAACGACGCTCAACTTCTGAAGCGGGGCTATCCAATTAATAAATTCATACCTGAATATACGTTTATTATGTGACGATAAAATTGAACTGCAGCATTATTTTCCTGAAACCAATAATGCGGATAAATGGCGCAGATTTTTCTATCAAATATTCTAGACGTCCCCAGCGTATGCAAGTAGGTCTCGACGTAGTGGCTCTGGAGCAAGGAGTAACATTTTTTGTGGAGCTATGTTCTTCTTTTGTGTACGTGTATTTATAATAAAATAATAAAACTTTTACTGTTAAAAGTACGCATTTAATTTTTAAGCAGGCTTTTTGATGTTGAGCATGGTGTACACACAGAAGAAATTGTTTACCTTGTTATAAGACATGGTCTTGAATCCGTAGTCGCCGTAAAAAAAACTCGTCCCCAAAAACATCTTAGCTTTCGCTACAAAGTCGAGATGTATCTCGTAGCGACCCTGTGTATAAAATCACGTTTAATTTTATGTTTACGACGGTTCTCTGAAATTAGTTGATACTTATCTGAAAATCTTACCTTATTAACTTTGCAATTCTTAGTCAAATTGAACGAATCAACAAGAATGGGGCCCAAAACAAAATGTTCGCAGGGTTTGTTAAGCGCATGGTTCCACAACTTTTTTGTTACATTGTTACTTCTAGTAGTAACCACAACTTTAGCCTGTATAAAACGGAAATTAGTTACTAAAATATGTAGTAAGATAGTTTAGTTATTTAATGTAAAATTTTAATAAAAATACCTACAGAGGTAGCTGGACAATCCCTGGGAAAGTCCAGCAGGAATACTACGTCCGACATATTTTGTGAATTTTTGATTTCAAACTTGCCGCACTCGCCCTGTTTGGGACCTTTACATTCTTCAAACTTTTCCCATTCCATTAGGTATGGACCCTGGAACAATAACGCAAGGGTATAATTAAAATAATCTGTTCACAGTCCACTTGTATTATCTTTGTGACTATAGAAGTTACCAAAGTAAATTGGGAATTCTCAATGTATTTCAAATTGAGTTCGATTTACTTTCTCCAAGCTTTTGGTATAATGAAAATTGCATGTTATTCGAGACTCAAAATCTTTGAGTAAACAAAAATCCGACAGAAGATCGGATTTGACGATGTAATCAGGTGTGAATAGATTTCTGTGAATGACGGATCATTGAGGTGAGCAAATGTCTGGGAAGGCAGATATTCCTTTGTCCAAAACTGTAGACGTCACGCTTGACTTAATCTATGGTAACTCGTATTTAACTGCTGTAGAACAGCTTGATAACGTATTAATTAAAAGGACTCTTAGATCAATATTAACGGTGGTGATTACAAGGTAAGCTTTGATTTTAAATTAATAAAGCTTAAACGACCCTTTGAGGCCGCAAGAAGTTAACCTCCCAAAAAGTATTTGCCACATTCTGCAATTTAAATGCCGGTCTAAGTAAAAAAATCTCGGTTGATGTATTCCTCTGAAGTAGCTGGAAGTGCCAAACTCTCTTTCAATATACATAGCTCTTGGTCAAAATACAGTTGTTTATTCGTATGGAATCTCGTCGATTGGTTTGTACGCAGTCAACGCACCGTCGGCTTAACGCGTCCATGTGCTGTCAAGAAAAATAAAATATAGGTGCGCCGGGAACAGCTCGGGGACTCCAGCCGGGGGCGCCACGATACCGCGCCGGCAAGTATACGTGCCGATGTGCTAATGGTAAACCGTTCCCCAGACTGAAGTAAATGTCGGTGGAAATTCCGCCTAAGCAAATCTGGTGTTGCTAATACAGATAAATATCTATGCCCCGAGATTCAGCAGTTAGGTAGGTGTTCTACACATAAGTACTTACATAGCTCTTGGGGTCCGTTTGGCCAATTCCTTTTATAATTAAAGAGAAAAATATAAGAATATAAACCAGCCACTGCATCGCCTCTCGCGGCACAGTCAGTGCCGGCGTACGACACGTTTTACACATGTTCTGATTTTGAATTTTTTGTAACAGCATAACTGCACGAATTATTATTAGTCATTACTGTAATTCTATTTACAAAAATTGTCATTAAAAATGTAATTTCCGGAGATCTGTACGATTGTCAATAATTGCGTAGGTATACCGCGGATATTGAATAACGAAGGAGAGATGTAATCTGATAATGTTAAATCATTATCCGGCTCATATTTTCTTTGTTCCACAAGATAAGCTGTTTACTCGAATTATTGTGTCTGGTTATGTTAATGTATGATGCGCAAAGGAATCGTATAATAGCATTAATCGCGAGGGGTCGTTACGGAGCGTGGACCCGGCAATCATTAGCGCATTTTATTTCACGAGCCGCGCAGCGCCGCTCAACTTCGTAGTTGGCTTAATGCGTTTCCCCATTACCTGTCACCTCTACCATATACAATCCTTTTAAGCTTAACCCGTTATTGTTTTCATATCGGAGTGTTTCATTGTTCTACTACATTCGTACGTGTCAATACGTTAACTTGTATTATATTTCGTGTACAGATTACATTAATACAATATGTAATTTGTA
This sequence comes from Agrochola circellaris, assembly GCA_914767755.1. Classification (NCBI taxonomy): domain Eukaryota; kingdom Metazoa; phylum Arthropoda; class Insecta; order Lepidoptera; family Noctuidae; genus Agrochola; species Agrochola circellaris. The sequence continues at coordinate 8,919,437 of OU611846.1, read as the reverse complement.
TTAAATTTCAGTATTCAGCATTACCTAATGAAATAATTTCGCACCTGTGCCTGATTTGATTGAATTGCTAATACAAAACATTATTGTTGTGAAAAAATCATATTTCAATTTTCGTCTGTAATTTTTGACCTTGATATCGAACAACTTAAATAATATAATTGGTTCGATGGAATAATGCAATCAAAGTGTTGTCAAGTACGTTTAAAGTGTCGGTACTGGTGGTCGACATCGTCGAACTGTTCTTGTGCAGCGAGCACTAGCTTAGTTGAGTGGTTTGCTCCGCCATTTGTTATACGAAACTAGATACCAGTGAGTGCACTCGGTTCGGCGGCTATATCTGAGTCTTCCCGCAGACCCTCGACCTCTCTGTTTGCCAGCTTATGTGGCGATCGCTGGGCTTAGTCTAAATTGCAATTAAACGAACTTGCGCTTTTGCCCGTTCGCCGCTACGTTATTGAACTGTTTGTAGCTTGAGGGCGTGAGAAAATAATTTTCAAACAGAGAAAACGAATTTTTCCACTTCGTGAAATCTATAAAACCTCGACGGTCTGTCAGCAGTTTGGGAGATATTATGTTTTCATGGACACTTTCGTCGCTCAATCTTTAGAAATGGCTCGCACGATAAAATGTTGGAGAATGTCCCTCTGACCTATTCGCCGGTTCGTAAAGAAATAGTAGTGTCATCTTTCTAACTAAGTATCTATGACTATGAGGTGGACGTATGAAGTGTGTGCGGACTGTATATGTTCCTTAGGTAATTTAGTCAAATCGATTCACCGTCTTACGTATTCTACCGGCGGCAGGTTTAATACACGTCTTTGATAAAGACGTGTATTCGGGACGGGTTGGATGAATGTGAGGCCCTAATATGCTTCGCCTTCGTCGCGCCGACGTCGACCGCTGTCGGCTCCGAATATGGGTTCCACCGTCATATTCGTTGCCGCAGCTCACGTCCATTCATATGGATAGTGCGGCATAGTTTACATATTTTGATGCGCGGCCGCTTTAATAAAGCCATTAATTTTAATAATGCTTCGCTCACACGTTCAACATTCGTGGTCGCGTTTAATAGTTTCTCCTTTACCCACACCATGTTACGAGGGAGTTATTAGATGGCTGTATAATTAATGTCGTGTAAATATTTACATTAGTCAGACGTCAGACGTTCATTTGAGACGCTGAAGAAATTAACGAGACTGAGCTCTATGTAGCTGTCTAAATAATATTTTAATTTGAAACTAATTATTTTTGCTGAATTTAAATTTGATGTTTATGTTTTAATAAATAAATGATTACGTACTTTTAAGAGGTTAAGTACTAGGTAAAGAAAACACAATAAAAAGTCGTAAAAAGTAGTCGCAGGTCGTTAGGTTTCAGGTGCGTCGATGTCGTGTAAATGTATGTCAATCACATATGCTTTATCGAACGGAGTGCGATCACTTCCATTCCCGGGCTCTTCAACTCACACTTACTAACGATCTCGTGAGTCGAACTCCTTATCTAATCTTTATAAGCATGACGAATGACATTTTCCTTGTTCTATCCCGCATGATTATGGATAAGAGTTTTAACGACCGTCAGTTCGGGTCGTAACGAAAAATGTTTATGTTCATAAAAATTCATATGTTTGACTTTGGCAGCGGATATTTTCCACACCGCAGTTTTATTATTGTAATATAATTTCAGATTTTCATTTGAATATAAATTAAGTTATCTTATTAATATTTATCCACTTAATATAGACTTCGATCAAAATAAACACGGTCTGCGTTCCTATTTTTTTTTTTAATATTCAGACCTTTTTCGTTCCATGCGAAAGTTATATTCAGATATTTAATATGAATTCGGAGAGAAGCCTTTAGAATGGTGAAAATGAAAACAGAATATATCGAAATGCAAAAATGCAGAAGTTTTCATAAGATCGATACTGAAATGTGTTCTAACTAAATGAAATGGGATCATCAATCAACACAATTTGCAGTAGCTACTCATATAGCTAATTATGATGATGCGGAGTGTACTTAACAAAATGCCGATATAAGGAGTTGATTATAGTGCACTAAAGCACTTAAGAGAGCTCGAAGTGTGATGAATGATCGTCTCCGGGCGTCGGCAGCAGTGGCAGCGGTGTGGAACACTGCGCGCGCCGCCGCTCACAATATGATTGATAGTGCTTTATGTTACATCAAATTACTTCAACCATTTTCTATATATTGATATTAAATTCTAATACCCTAATATACCTAACCTAGATCTAACGATATTGAGGTGATATTGAATCAAGTTCAATAGGTTCAGCTTCAATCTAAACTTATTTAATCACCGTAAATTATCTGCCAAAAAATGTACCTTAGAAAACTAAACGCTCGCCGCCCTAACTCATGTCGTACTTGACCTGACTTCAGTGTATAACTCAATTGTCTGATAAAAGTCAACTTGAGTTTCGTTAGTACTGTATTCCCAGGCGATAACAAAAGACCTTTGCCGTCTCCGTGGAAAAATACGTTTATTAGCTCATACACTTACGGGAAATATATCAACGCGTTAGTGAACTGTAGTTGTAGCTAGTTCTGTGAGTGTTGTATCGTTGTGCGTGGCTCACTCACCTCGACGGCGGCTCTTGAGCAAGCAAACAAACAAACGATGCGTAAAATGGACTCGATGGCTTGAATCGGACCTATTTGTCTTACTTTATTTTCTTCGCATAGTCTCGTTCTATTTTGATTAACTCATTTATTTTCGAAATGGAAGTGTGCGAAGAGTAGACCCTCTTGTGACTTTCCCGTTGAGCGAAATTACCCAAGTCGGTGATGTTTGCAGTGCGAGCGTGTTGAGTGTTTGGCTCCCTCACGACTATTAACTTTTTGTTGTTACTCGCTACCGACCGTTTACTGTCACTCAATACAAAACTCCAAAACTACGCAACACTACAATATCGTATAAGTATTTTTTTCATGTAATAAAGATCTTTCCGGCCTCGATCTTTTAATAAAGTCTTTCGTATTGTTCGGTACTTAGTAGGTGACACGTAAAAGATTTTCGGAATCCCGAATTAGATATGCGATCGTATTAAGAGCAGAAGATTGGTTCGGAGAATAAAAGACAAAAGTCAAGATTACTCGTCGGCAGGAGATATTTTTACCCTCGTATCTGTACGACTCACGACACATGTACTTGTAGATATTCACCTAAAGCGGATATAGTAATACCGTTATCGAAGGTAGCTTAATTCTATCGACTATTGATACGGGGTCGTCAAAGACGTTCGCAGAGCCACGGGTTGCCACTTTGCCGGTAGTTGTAACGTATCTCGTTAATTCAGGTGGCATAGCATGCTACAGCACGTCTAAGCGCCAGCTGATTGGTCACCTCTATTTAGAACCTCCACATTCCGGTGTTAACCTCGGGAATATCGGAATAGCTCCCATTCCTGTACCTGTGTGGCTATCTCTATATTGAATAGACCCTTAGACATTGATATGTGCGTAACTACCTATATGTAGCATGGGTAGGGTTGTGCTCATGTCCGTGGTATATGTGAACTATATACTACTGTGGTGTTGTGTATGCACACGTAGTATTAGGTAGGTACTATATTAATCCATCAAGCAACTTGATTATCTAAGATAAGCTCTTGTTGTACAATATCAGATGGGTAACAGTGAACTTGATATAAATTACATTTCTTGGTAAGCTTAGAGAGTTCTACGATAAAAATCACTTCATAGAAAAGCTAGGGATTTCTATTTATAGTTTAGTATCTTTAGTAGTGATAGCGAGAAATTTCCTACTAGACTTTACGTTATTATCTGACAAATTCACAAGACATTAATTGTTTGATCACAATTAATGTCTTGTTGTGAATTTGTGATATTGGTAAAATGGACCGCTATTAGAATTATCAAAATCGGAATGTAATCCATTAAAGAAAGTAAAGTCTGTATAGCTTAATAATCAGTTTAATATCAATACTACACTTTGATAATACTGTTTCTAATTACACGAAATACGTTTTCACTCTGCGAGTGATCAAACTCGACTGCCATGTTAATGAATGCAAATGCCAATAGCTAACAGGAATTTCATGATTATTTTGTTCTCTTTACCGAATGAGAAGAAAAAAAAACCAATAAAATATTCCAAAAAACTCATATAAATACAAATAAGTACTTATATCAGATGTCTTTGTTCCAAGAATAATTGTAATAATTTCACATTATCTGAAGAATCTCGTGTAAGAGCTTAGAGCTCATTATCACTGAAACACAAATAAGACGCGCGAAAACATAAATCCTTTTATGATTGTCAACCGTACAAAAACAAACGTATCTCATATTATATCCCACATGACGTTCTTTCAACGGCTTTACGGTATGACATATGTAAGACTTATCACGAAAAACAGGTACCATCGCGGTAACGCATATCTAACCACGTTGAAAACAAAATCCCGTGCACACTATGACCACATCTGTTTACCACCCCTTCTATTTTGTAGGTAAACGTTACTATAGCGGCCGAACGCTATTAATATATAATTTGTGTGATTTTATTTATTTGAAATGAATTAATTCTTTCTAATGATTTCTAGTGGTAAAATTTGCAAAGACGTGTATCATATATTTAAATGTGATATAATATAATATACTTTTATTCGATTTTTTTATGATAATGCTACTACTCATATTTTATTAAATTGTTGTGGCCGGTAAAATTTGCAGAGACGTATATCATGTATTTAAATGTGATATAATATAATGTAATTTTATTCGATTTTTTAATGATAATGCTACTACATATTTACATATACATATTTTATTAAATTGTTGGGCACAACCATGTGAACTTTATTATTAATATGAAGACTTTATTATTAATGTATACACATGTTATATGCAATAAATATTTGAATTTTGAATTGAACGCTGCAAGCAGGAATAGTCCTTACGGTGTTCAGATATGTGTTTTCGCCATAGTACCTAGTTACAAAGAATACCGGACATGTGCGAGTCGGTCTTGCGCACTAGGGGTTTTGTACCACCATATATGAAATGAGAAAGAAAAAGTAGCAAAAAAAATTTTTTTCTGGGTCTTTTGCATGTCGCCTTGGGTTAGGAAATGTTGAACTTTTTATTTTTGTTATTATCTGGCTTAATAGCAGCTATGCTGGCTTTTCAAATGGTTAATCATTATGGTTCTTAAGATACAGTCTTGTGGCAAACAGATAGATGGCGTACGTTTAGAAAATAGTACCCTTGTGTAAGGAACCCTACTAAGATTCAGTAAAAAAATAGTGCAACGTTGCCGTCCTGTTTATTTTCGGTCAGTTATTCAGGCTGACAGACATCGTTTGTTATCTATGCACACTAAGACTGTTTGTACTAACTATTCTCGAGAATCTTGTGAGCCATGCCAAAGCTGCAGAATGTAGAACAGACAATTGCTATTGTAACAATGAAATTATTACTATTTATGTAAAGGATTTTAGGCTAGAGCCTTATGATATTTTTGATTAAGCAAAAGTAAATTTCTCGGTGTCGAAAACCGTAACTAAAGGTCCTGAAATCGGTAAAGGTGTGTAACTTTTTTTTTTTTTTAATGAATCCATTCTAGAACGTTTTAAAAACAACTATACCGTACTTTATAGAAGCTTAGGTAACTCAAAGATCGAATCTAATTATCAATGAAGTTTTAACAATTAAGATAAAAACAGTGCTACAATTTATAATATGATTGTTTTAGTAAGTCAATACCCACGCCATCTTACCACTTTAATAGATCTAGTTTCAATAATATGTTTGTTGGTTGTTGACAGAAACATTAAGCCCCCGCCAAGTTGAGTAGAACAAACACAAAGGCACAGCCGTACCATCTTTTCTCTAAGCCAGTCAGGACATTTTCGACCCCCTTTAACTTCGTTGTAGATAAAGCTAGAAGCCTGACTTCAGTGACCAAGAGGGCATAGTATAACTAGGTATAATCCCAAATAACATTCAATTTGAATCTGTAGTTTAAGAACTATTACAGGTCAAAGTTCCTTATTTTGTCACTGACATACTCACTCACTCACCGATCATCAAAATTCTAAGGTACTTCTAGCAGACACACAAGGTTAAAATTTTGAACACAATTAGTTTTTAGCCTATAAAGCAAGGAAAAATTAAAATATACCGCAATTTCAGTCTCCTTTTCAAGTTACACAAACTGCATAAGTAACTTTGTAATCCTATATCCGGGTGACCACTGAAAATCAGCGCTGTGCTGTGGGTCTCCATAGCACAGCATCATGCTGAGTGGAAGCCTTCTTGTCACAGTCATGACGTGCCAGCAGCTGCCGACTATTTCGGTTTTGTGCTCGTTATTGTATTTAAATCTATTCTGTTTCATTTTCTTATTTTCTACTCGAGTTTATCATCTTTTTTTCTATGCACCTGTTTCTGTGACAAATAAACTTATTTTTCTTTCTTTATTTCATCTAAATAACTAGCACTTCGCCCGCGACTTCGTCAGTGTGGATTAAATACATTCCCTTATTTTTTTTAAAACACCTCGTATCCTCCTTTAGATGGTTGTTTTTGAAAATTAATGATTACGATCTTTATTATATATTTAGATAGGCAGTCGAGCCAAGTTTCAAGTTTTTAGACTAAAGGAATAAGATTTTTCATGTAAACTGTATGCCGCCTTGCTTACTTTTTATTTAGTTTTGCAGTTCATTCAATTTTTCGTCACATACACTACCTAAATAGATAGATAGGTAGGTAAATTAGAATTTCATACATAAACAAACAGTTATGTAGTAAAATTATTCATCACCTGCGCTACCTATAGCTACCCTTTTACATAGAGAGGGACTAGGTGCCTAGCGCCTACCTATCTAATGGAATATAAAGGTAAGCACAATCAGTCTCTTCGAAGGTTACTTGTTAAATGGGCAACTAATGAAATCAGCCGGTCGATTCTGTAAAAATATCACCGTGAAACTTAGATGAGCTGTCAATAGTGTTAATCCCTAGCATCCTGCCGGTTGATTTGTGACAGTGACAGTTCACTTCACGCTAACTTCACCTTCATTTTCACGTTGATATTTTTACAGAATCGACCGACAGTTGTCGAATAAACTGCATTAAAATTGAATAGAGAAGCAATCATAATTAGGTATAACAACCTGTGGGATCTACCTTCGGTACCGCAGATAAACAAACAAATCCACACGTTTTATTAAACTGATGTAGGTTCAGTATAAGTATCGGGGTAGGTGTTTTTGATGGGATCTAATTTATTTTCGTAGGTTAATAAATAGAATGACTTGGCAATCGCACACGGCAATAGAATCTACATTCTACATACAACAAAATCTACCTAATATTAGCGCTGTGCTTTATTTAATTAGGACTATTAATTAAAATAGCAGATTATTCTTATGTGATTATGTTGCCGTGCGATGGTCACGTAATTCTATCTATTAAAGAAATAAAGATGACAAATAGATAGGTACTGTATAAATTAACAGACTTGGTTATATATTAGATCTCACATCTTTTTACGGTAGAAGAACTGCGTTGCGAGACATATTTTTAAATGTTGTTTTTGAAAAAAAACTTCTGCTGTTCCATACATTTATGTTCGCATAGCTCGTTATAATGTATATTATGACTAACAAAGTTTTAGATTTAAATAAATTATCAAATGTAAAAATGAAATCGGATTAAATTTTGTTTGCAGGACCATTTTAGCGATTTCCTTTATCGTCCAAGGCATGTGTGCTAAAAATAAACACTCTATAGAGTCCTGATAGAGTCCCTTCAGGGGCTTAAATTTCCTCATCCACTTTAAAAAAGTTATTTTATAACTAACTTTTTAGTGATAAGTATTCTATTCTAGTTTAGTTAACTCACTGAAACTAATAAATGTCCTTATAAGTGTTCTGTATTCTTTTTCCTAACTACAGTGAAATTAATTGCGTTGTTCATCAGTCTTGATCTATACCGTACCGATACGTCATATGCAGAGTTCTTTTGAGTTAACTTCATTTAAAAAGTATTGGAATAACTTTTGTAGAAAAAGTCGAGCAAAAGATTGACGCACTCGAATTCTGCAAAAAGAGGATCTGAGCATCCACGCGACTTACAAAATGATCCTTGTTACCTGCCAACTTAATAGTGCAATCTAAAACACATTCGACAAACAAAACAACATCGTTTTACAAAAATTGTGACGAAGCCATTCTCTATTGGGATTATTATGAAAATAACGTCGAGAGTTTGGTCGAAATTTACAAACTTCCAAAGTGTTTTCGTAGTTTACTAAGCTGGCGTTCTATTTGAAATTTTAATGAATGCTCTGGCAGTCCAGCTGGATTCTGTCAATGGATAAAAAATTGCGGCAGCTTACTTGACGTCGTTACCCCTTTTTTCAGACCTAGAAATGCATAGTTACTTCACGTATTCAAATAGTAATGTTGGCTAAGTTTTTTTGACGAATAACTCCCAGTTTATCCCAAATATAAACAGAATAAGAAAGTGCTTAAGTAAAGGGTACTACAGGTAGGGAAACGAAACATATTTTTGTAAGAAGAAAAGCAAAAAGTGTGTCTTAAAACTGTGATATAACTCGCACCAGGCACCAGAGATGTGATATTTTCAAGATCTCTTTGTAGACGTTAAAGAAAATAGGTAACATTTTTCTTTTTATGTCAGGCGTATTATTTTTCTGTTTCTCGTCACTACTGTCTTAGTAAATTCGGAATTTCATGCGCCCAATATACTGCTGTTGGGGTAACTCAATGTAAAATCGAATTCATACGGAAGCTTGGCGTAACATTCGTCGGGTGTACGGTAAGCTGCGTACAGCTGCATGTATATTTTTAGTCTAATTTCAACCATTCCTCGGTTTCGTTTCATCTTTATCCGGATTTTCGGCTCCTTCTTGAGCCAAGTTGATCCATTGCGCAAATTGTGTGAATCATGCCGGCTGATAATGGGCCTCGGATTGATCGTGGGCCTATTGAAGGCGAAACGAAGTTTTGAGAGTGGTACTAATTCGCGATGTGGCGGCGGGCGGTACGTTTTGTAAGAGAACCTTTCTCTATCGGCATCTGCAGCCCAAACTTCATTTACATAATTAATCTGGGTCCGACGAGCGTGTCGACCGGCGGCCACGGGCCTCCATTAAATAACGATATCACAGAAAGCGTTAGTTTACATGTTCATCAACATACCATTTTATTGAAATTACATAAAAAATTAAATAAATAGGTTTAGGCGAATTTGTAAAACCAAGTTAAAATTTAAAAAGTGCAGAGTGGTTAGTTTCAATTAAAATTCATATTATAACGAAAAATTACATAGGTAGTATTTGAAAACATTTCAAAGGTAAAAAATACAAACGAGATATAATAAAAACATTTGTTTTGAAGTATATATATTATTTGCTCTTAGCTAACCTTATCTACAAAAGCTTTGAGATAAAGTCTCTTTATGAATCTATAAACGCACTAGAGAACTGAATTTAATTTCGGTAATGGAAAACAGAAGACGCCTTATAGATACGAGAACAAGTTTATTTTAGAGGATAGAAGGTAGTGAGCGTAGCTATAGAGAGTAGTGTTGTGCTCGTAACCGCTCACATAGAGCAGAAAGGCTGGCATTCCGGCCGGTGCCCGGTCCATGACGAGGGCGCTTCAATTAAAACTGTTCAAGTTTGTTTAAATGTTTGTGTCAGCCCATCGCCGACAAGAGTTACAACGCTACAGATTTCACTGTAAATTAACAACCAAATACTTCCTCCATTCTTGGGTAATACATTTTAAGGGTAACCACTTTAAACCAATTCAGTTTACTTCAACAAAAAGTTATATTGCAAGGTATATGAACACGGATAGTTCAAAACGTATCCATGTAAACATTTGACGGTAAACTTTGAACTGGATGAGAGTTTATTTTCGATAGCGAGTTTCACATCATCGAATACGGTGAATAACGCGACTGTCGATACTTTAATACTATTAGGTTGTGGTTGCGGAGAGATTTAGAGTTACCTTGCTTGGGTCGGGTGAAGTTGGGAGCTCAGAGTCGAGCTGACTTCGCCGTTTCATTCGGGCTAGAACTCAACTCGGATTAACCCTTGATGCCAACAAGCCTGACTTTGTTGTCTAACTAATTAGCTTCGCCCGTCCATTTCATTTTAAATATTCGCTATTGTATTTCGTTTACATAGGTAAATTTTCCACTGTACAAAAAGATTTTGGGTCGAGATGAACTAAGAGATCTTGTCGCCCCCGTGAAGATCGCTCCGATAGGACCTACTCAAATTAAGCCTACTGGTCGTAGAATTAAAACCGTTTTCTTATTTGCAAGTAGATTTTCTTGGAATATTTATTTCTTCCTTTTCGAGAGGATTTGCAATTTGAAAGTTCAGCGTACCAAACAAAATCTCTTTTAAGAATTAGTCATAATCCAAATATGGTTAGGTAGTCAGCGGGACGTCTATGATATTTATGTAATTCTCAAGTAAGCCGTTTAATCGTCCATCGCGTACTTAATGTTTGAGCTTCTAAGAAACGTCGGGGGTGAGACGGGCGGGGGGCGGGGGGGTGAGGGATCCCAAGGGTTGGCCTCGTTCTGCTAACAAATCGCTCGCCGCACCACGCACAGGTAGTGTCACGCCTCATTACTCCAACTTTATGTTCGCCAAATCACTCTAACGTCATGAATAAACAAGATTTAGGCTTATGACCTTCAACAGCACCCTTACACTATTCAGTACTGTTTGCTATAGTTGTCTAAGAGTATTTTTGAAATGGCGAGTAACAGTCTCGTTTATCGATCTGAGATAGAAGCCGGTGCTAACGTTAAAAGCTAAAAAAAAAACAGCGTAGTTGAAATGGCACAGCATAAATATTAATTAACTAGCATAAAACAGTACTTACCTAGGTGCTTTTATTACTAACATAATATAATCGATTTAAGTGTTTGTTGGTTTGCCACGATGGGTTCACTGATTAAGCAGTTTATGTACTCTGGGAAACAATATTACCGTTCCGTGCATAAGAAAATAGGCCAATGCCTAAAATAAATTCTTTGAGAATTTCTCGATCAATGCATAAAATGTAAGTAACTTTTCTTTGAAGAGAGGCAACTCTACCCCCATTAAAATATTCGCACTAAAAAGGTTATTGTTTTCTTTTTGAGGTCCGGAACACTAAATGGAACATAACTCGATTTATATATTCTCTGCAGTTAAAGTTTTCATAAAACAAGCGATCTCGGTATTCTTCACTTTTTGTTTTAAAATTCTTTGCAGTTCTCGGCTTCTATTCCCGGTGTCTTAAGGAATTTAAAATTAAAAGCGTGTTATGCTATGCAAACAATAGAATTTTTAAATTAAAAGCATTGTTTTCACCTCATTTTGTCAGTAGCTGTATTATGATAGCTCGGTCGGTTTCTGAATAAAAATTAAATGCTTCAAACAAATTAATTGATTATCTGACACGTTGCACTAATGAATCATTATGTATAATAGTAGTTCAATTAGACCTACTTCATGTAATTGCTTATGTGTACTAAAACAATGATTAGTAAAATGACCCATGTCGGGCTCGCCACGTGCATCAGTGACAATAATTATGTAAATGGATGCCCGAATATCGTGGCTGGGCCAATAGAATATGTCGTCTAATTTAATAGGCCAAATCGATTGGACAGTTTTAACACAAAGCAAGCAAACCCACACTGAAATAAAGCGTAATAGACGACACGTGTTTAACTAAATGAAACACATAACATAGTTTACGAACGTGATATGTAACAAAAACGGAACTGTCCTTTTACAGCTCTACGATATCATTATGCGGAACACTCGACAAAAGTTTCTAATGGTCATAAACTTCCACATGTTTGTGTTGTTCATATTCGCATACGCAAAATATTAACAAACTCTAAATTAATTTGACCGCAGCTGCGTCCACAGTTATTTTTTTACGGTTACTCATAATTGTGACAAAAATTCGGACATGCGAATATATTTAACATAGTTTTTGTTTAGGGGATACTTCATAAGTTAGATTGTACTTTAATTAATGAAAGCAGAAAGAGCATGCAACGTATATTTTATTTTTGTTAACTATTATTTAGATGAAAGCTCCCAGAACAGAAGTAAAGTAGCGATTGCAAAATGTAAAAGGGAAAGGAAAAAAATCGTGAGCTTCATAAAAAGAATATTCGTGGCTAGCTATTTGAATAAAATACCAAGAGAGGGAACCATTTTTCAACGCGTTGGTGATAATAATGACGCTATTTATCAACGACTCGAAAGGGTGGTAATTATTATCGTAATATTTCGGTTTCGTTTGTTTACTTACATACATTTTGTGCGATATTTATCACAGTTAGCGACATAACAGTAAGGTCATTTCGTTTGGCTGTGAGGGGATGGCTCCCAATGATTTATTGTTGCGTTGAATATGCATGTCGAGATGAAAAATGACGACGAACGTGCGAGTGGTGAGTGTGAGAGGATCGAGCGGCGGCGGCGCGGCGGGCACGCTGCGTGCCCCACGCCGCCAGCCGTCGCGCACGCCGCCGATGGCGTCACATTGCGGAAGTCGTTAAGAAGATAAATCGCTAACCACACAAGACTCCATAATCCTTTTAAAATATCTAAGTGAAACCTTTTTTTCACTATTAAATTTGGCTTAGGAAATGCTGAATATTTCCGCCACTATTCTACTTTTATTAGATTAACTTTTGTGTTTTCTTGTACATACGAACAAGAACACACAAAAGCTACATGCACGCATATTCAAATACAGTAGTTTATACGAGCGGTGTATTTATTCGATATATCTTTATTTCTATTCCACCACGAAAATTCTGAGTTTCGATACAAGTTTCCACCAGACAAAATTTTCAAAGTGTGAGACATTCGCAAAGTGCATCCAAGAGCGAACTTAGAGGTATGGGTACCAGTTTTAATAGTTGCCGAAACAATAGCGAAGAAGTTTTACTTGCCGCTCGCTCCGGTTCCGTGCCCGTCCCCGTTCATTAATACGGCTCGGGCGCGGCACCATGGTACGTTAACTCGTTCAATTTTCGCAAAAACTGCACCATGTTTTTTTTCTAAAATAACATCCATCAGGATCGGGAATAGGTTGGCTTTAATTTCCGCCACGATAACATATCGCTTCGAATTAAGAAGATAAAATAACGTTGCGGTCTTAAAAAGCGAAAATTTATTTTATGGGCTCTTTCTTCAATAGTTTATTGCTTTCGGTTACTATTTCAGTTGAGCTTTCTATTTACATTCTCTTAGACTTTTATATTGTTATAGCGAAAGTGGTAAACTTGAAAAAAATAAAAACACTTGCTCATCAGTTGACTTATAGTCTGCCCTCGTGAATATTGTTTACATAAACGTCCGAATAAAACTGAAATACTTGCTTTATTATCTTTGTACGTGTTTATTTAGGTTAGTGGAAATGTAGTAAGCATTGAACACCATGGCAAACATGAATCGACCGGTTCTGTAGCAGTGCTTCGTTTCTCATGTCAGAACCAACCGGCAGCGTCGTTCCTTTCAATGCTGGCTGCGCAAACAAATTAACTATCGAACAAACAATTTTACTCCAATTAATGACGTCTCTACGTTACATTTGTCAGACTGTATTTGTAAGCCCGGCCGGCACAATAATAAAATCTGTTTTTATATCTGCATCTCATCAAATACTGAATAAACGTACGTTAGATTTGTTTCATAGAAATTCAGCTTTGATATTCAGCCGAAAATGTGGGTTCCTTTTATATTTTTGCGGTTTTTATGTAGGTTTGTTTGTAGATTTCCTAGAAATAATAAAAAATGAAATCCACGTTGGATTTAATTTTTTATTATTTCTAGGAAATCTTCGCATACCTTTGTTACAAAAATGTATGTAAACCTCTCTAATATTTTTATTTTTTTATTTTGAAGGAACTTACTTTTCAGGCACAGAGCATTTTTGTTCATGTGGTGCACCCAAAACAGACGTTAAGCGCAATAGCAGAAAATAGGACACATCCCCTTGCAGGGAAGGGAGCCGAAATGTTTCATGTCACCTTTCGAGTGCGGACTATTCGAACGGAGACTTTGTTGAAATGCAATTCGATTATCATAATTATTTTCTCCTTTTACGCGACATAAATTGTTGCCATAAAATAAATAAATTAACCTTTTTCAAACAAGCATATAGCTGAATATATTTGGTCGCTGGATAGCATATACTCCTTAACTTAAAACCCTTAAATCAGAACATTTCCGAGAATAAATTATAACTACAAACATTATTAAATTTTTTTTTTTTTTTTTTTTTTTTTGTCTTGATTCCTACTTAGGCCCCGGGCCCTTAAAGCGGACACTTCGCAGCTACATTTAGGTCATCAACATCGTCGTCATTCATTTCGCAACTGGCTGCTGGTTGGTTAAAAGCCATAATTAGTGTTGAACATTATGCAGAAAAATATTTTCTTTCACTTTTCCATTTGATTTTTGCTCTGTTTTTTAGTTTTGTATTTTAAGTCGCCAATCTGCAAAAGGGGAAAACGGCAAAAAGCTTTGTAATTAGGGAGTTGACTCGACAGCAGCTTAATAACACTCAGTCCCAGTTGGAAGCCTTTCTGAAATGGATTCTAAACTACAACTACTATGACTTCAGGATATTTTGCTTGGAATGGGATGAAGTATTTAAAATATTTCTATTATGAAAGGTTCATGTGATAGCTGTGTGTGTTTGTGAGAGTAGCTCAAAACATATCCAATCTAACTATATTGTGTGAGTTCACGTTTCGCGCCCTATTTTCATTTGATAGTTTCGAAATAGGGTCTTGAATTTCTTCTCCGATTCCTTTTCGGTCTATTTAGATAAACCTAAACCAGTCAAGCTAAAAATTCCGTAAAACTATCAGACAGCGAACAGTTATTCACTCTCAGTTAACTTTTTCTTAAAGATATTACAAGATTACCGCGAACAAAAGTATCAAGATATTGTCAAACTTTTGAAAACCTCACGAGTTCCAACTTCCAATATCTATTTTTTGATATGTGAGAACTTTAAACTTTGGAAACTCACCGCTATAGTACTTTGCTCTTTTTTTAGATTCCTTCAATAGTGAGCGAGCAAAGTGTAGTTTACAAATAATAAATAATGTAAGTAGATCAACAAGCAGGGCAAACTGGAAATGTTTCTACATTGTAAACGATTTAACAAGCTTGAAAGGAAATCTAGATAATACGTTTATAGATGAAACATAGTTCCCTGTAGTTGTAGTTAGCTATAAGTGCAATCAAACAGCCCTCAATAAACGGCGGTATTGTTTTGCCGGTTATTGCGATTCCGTTGCCGAGACACGTCCGGAATAAATTAAACTGCAATTTGGGGCCTTTAATATGGAGTGTTGTTCGCGCTATTGGGCCATAGTGGCGTGTGGCAGGGTGGCGATATGAGCGGCATTCGAATGAGTACACAAAGGGGTTCGGCGCCATGCTGCCCATCGGTAATGCAGCCAGGCACATGATTGCAGCGCAACTCTCCAGGGACACCGTTTTGTTACCTACCTGCGTACCTACGCATGATCGATTTACTGTCAAATTTTCGTTGCACATTTCGAATTTGGCAAAAGCCCCGCCGTGGAATAGCTGTGAGCGCTGAATGCAATAGCTGCAGTAATTGTGCTGAAATGGCTACGATTAGCGATTCTCAGTTGTAGATATAATTAATAATAAATCCGATTTTTGTTTAATGCAACGCTAAACTGTAGTCTGCTAATGCTTTAGGCTGTGGAGATTTCACACTTTAGAAGCAGCAGAAGCATCTTGTGATTGAACATGTTGGGGAACATGGGTCTATCACTTACCGAGTCTACATAAGTTCTAATCAAAAAACTTCAGTCATTATAGTAGACGATGCAGCAGCAACCTAAATATTACTACCCTAGCGCACGTGCATGTAAACTATGCAACTAAACTTTACTCATCTAAGTTGTATCTGACCAATGACCACTAAACCCCTGGTATTGTTATGAAATTAGGGTCAATAGCAGCCAGTCAAGATATGGTGTGTAGTAATAATCATTGGCGCATAAGCAGAAGCACCACAGCATCGTGTTTATTGCGTTCGCAGAGAATTCTATGGCACCATTAATGCACATAGCGAGGCGTAAGGTCTAGTTGCTCGCTCAATTTGCGGTATTGCTCTGAGCTACCGTCACATAAACAGAGTCAGGAGCTCCTACAGATCCACAATCATCCCGTTGTTTGTCCGCCCACATTTCGGAACAGAACAAGTAACGGCTCGCAGAACGCATTAGTACTACTATAAATACCACATCCATTATGTGAACACGTTAGATGTTGCAGCCATTTTCAATAGCATTTATACATTCACTTGAGCGACGTTCCTGCAGTTCGGTACGTAGTACATGGCAGTCGTTCAGCTGATAGCTCCAGTCATTGCTTTGAGGTGTGTAAGCGTATGGCATTTATAAAGTCGCTCCCCCGGCGACACTACACTTCAGAGGAGCTCTGTTTTTGTTCCCGAGGGAGATCGCGATCAGAATTAACGAGACATTTACCTTCATTCTCGTAGTTTGGTCTTTAACGCAGAGGTAGGCAATCCCTGCTTTTGTACAAATCCGGTTAAACAATGAAGTTTGTGATGTAGTTAAAGAATACCTTACTACTTTTATTTTATGTGATGTATTTAGATTAGACAGAGCCTTTAGTTACAAAGTCCCTACTCTGTTAAAATGTATATTTAAATTAGATAGGGCTCTTAATTTCAAGGCCCAAGAGTTACAATTAATCGTATTACCCATTTGCCTTAATGCTTAGATCTACGACAGTTCGCTTTTTGTTTGGAACTGGTCCAAATATATATCTATCAGCGGCATTTTTATTATCTTTAATGCGTTCGACGTGCATTTGTATGCTTAACCTCGTTTCTATGAATGGATTTTATTGCATATTAAAAAGGAGAACAGTCTAGTAAAACCAGTTCTGCTGACAAAGTCAGATAATATTTTTTCTTGACTGAACAAGGTGGGTGATTATGGAGCTCTCGTCAAGTACCAAATGAAGCATTGGATGTTTTGATAATTAATAAACTTTCTTCGGTACGTTCTGCTTTAAATGATTAATAACAGAGTCCAAAGAACGTGCGACCTATCAAACGCGGACCATCGCCAGACGTCGCTAGTTTAGTGTGTAGTCATCTAACTATGTCCGCGCACTGTGTACCTCCCTAATGAGATTCTATCTTAATTATTTTTCAGAGTTTGTCGTAAATTTCCCTTCCGAGAGTTGCAGAGCCATTCCGTGGCGGAAACATCCTTTTCGAGCTTAATTATTTCCTTTTTTTACTGTGTTCAATATTCATTCCGATTTTCGTCGAGCAGACATTAAAATTCATAACTCAGCTATTACACTCGTCAACATCTGGCGCCACTTGAACGTTATTATCTTTATCTCTTAGATAAGCATTAATTAAGAAGTTACTTTTTATGTCACTTTGAAATATAATAATTTTTATGCGAGTTTATATTGCAGGCAAGTGTAGATTCCTTAAATATACGGTATTATTATATTACGGTTTATACATCTTTACCTATGCAGCGCTTGAAGTTGTCCTGCGATTAAGAGTGGTCATTTTACGAGTTTCGCCCCATAACATTTGAGAGCTAGTAGCTATTGTTCTATTCATCGAAGAGGCATTTTATGACGCGGACACACTCGTAACGGGACGTCGTCTCGAGTTTCGTGTCTGGGCGCACGAGATAAATTTACGTCGGCGGTTCACGCCCACAAGCGTCGCCAACTCGTAAAGCAGTTGACGGCGGGGGTAACCTCATAAATAAGGTCCAGCGGCCCGCCCCGGGCACCCATGTACGCTTGCATACCCCTGGCTTGCACAAGTGCACACGAGCTCATGCACCTACTTATCTATCCCTGCAAAGTGACAAGGATATGAATGGCCAGCAGCTATGACTACGACAGAAATATGGCGCTTGCCTCTCCAGTTTATTATTTTAAAACGTTTTTTAAATAAAAATAAATGTCTTCTCATTTAGTTGTAAATGAGCAATTTTAATCGTGCTTAAAAATGTTAGTATATTTCTAGTGAACTTTGGATAGATGAGGCCAAATAAAGTCTTTTGGTAGACTGATGAATAGTTACTGTGAGAGTTAATTGAACGTGTTGTTTTGCCTTCGTCATTTACCTCGGATTGGCGATAACCAAGGTAATCAGTGAATTGCACGAAGTATATTGTTCGGTACGACTGTAAATTAATTTATTGACTGTGTTGGTAAATCAGAACTGCGTTGTGAAAGATACTGCCCGTCGATAATTATCAATTATCGAAATTCGTTGAAATTCTGTTCGAGGATGCTGAGTACATTTAATTTTAAAAAATATTTAAGAAATATTCCCGTATGTAGTAGGTATTCTAGAGGTATACTAGCCAGCGCAGCAGTAGGGCGGTGAGTTTCCCAGAGACGTCAGCTGAACACTCGATACTAAATTTCATTTTGCGAAGCGACCGATCCTCAATAGCATCGCGTCACTTTACGGAAATTCGCTCTTCTTTTCAATTCGCACCTGTTTTCTAGTGTTCTTTGAAATGATAAAACGAAATTCCATTATACTGGTTCATCGCAGCCAATTACACACTGACCTTGTTAGGTAAAAAAACGCAGTATCTAACTATAATATAGCCTTTATTTTATTATTCATTATTCACGAAATAATACCCGATAACAGATAGGGGTGCAGTGTCGGAATAATAATAGGATAAAAAGGGAAATGCTGTTGCTCAAGATGTTATTTTTATAAGAAATTGTATTATACGGAACTCTAATCGTGAGCTGCTACTGACTCGAACCCGGATTTTTCGCGTTCGCTCCACTCGGATCCGTTTTACATTTTTATTTTACTCCTTTCAGTCTAATTTAATATGCGGCCTCGTAGAAGAAATTGCGAGGATATATTTTTGCATTTGTTAACTCCACCTTGAATAAAATCAGATTTTACCGGTAAAATTTATGTCGAATTCTATGAGACGGGCAAAGAAAGCTTTGGCTCCACATGCGTATTTAAATCACGTACTGAGTTTATGTGTTATTTGTGTTGCAATATCGAGTTTATGCTGTCAGAACGTGAGACACACGACTGCTGTTTCAAATAATTTTCTCGCACAATAATAATAAATAAATATTTATTCAGTATTAAAATTGGTAAAATATTAGAAATAATTTATAAAGGTATTATAATGTTACATGCCTGTACTAGGATAAACCTGTATCACGGGCGGCGTGAGCTCACACTTTATGGTATTTGTAGGACAATAAAATTCTCAACAATATTTAACATTACAAGTCTTGAAATAATGACAAAATTGAATTTCCTGATTCATTATTTTATACCTAGTTTACATAAATACTATTTAACTTAAAGATAAAAATAACAAAAAGTCTTAAATACGTAATTTCTTATTTAGTTTGCGTAATATAGTTTTTGCACTTTATAGCCTAGTTAAAACACAAGATATGATTTTGCATCAGCAGAATTTGTGACTGGGTTAAAGTCATTGTAGCACTGAATAACGTTCGAGGCTATGTGTATATTCGATTTTACTGCGGGCGATTAATGTGCTTAGACATCAAGAAAAACAAGGATTTGTAGGCCAGTGCAGTGTTTTGTTTAGTCAGCAGCATGTAGTAAGCACGGAAGTCTAGCCTTGAGTATGACGCTCTAGGCGCCGATAATAATGAATTGAGTCACCAAAATTAAAAAGATTTGCGCGAAAAATGTATCGGCGTACTCATTCAAACTGAATAGGATTTCATTAAAACCTTCTTTTATAAAAAGAAAAAATCTCATCGTTGCTTGGAATTTAGACAACCGTCTATTGCAAGATTTTTAATTAAATCGACTTTGATCACAGGACTGGAATGTCTCTGGTAAAACGATTAAAACCGGTATAAAACAGTTGCTGTGTAATCTTTCCGCGTTACATCCACACGTAACGATTTAATCAAATGCTTTTAATCATTTTTGTGTCGGAAAGGATTCTCTAATGTTTTGTTTCTGTCTAAGTTTGTACCGGGCTCATACATTGCAAACTTAGATAGGTACACAAAGTAGAGCAAAGTGAAACAAAGTAAAACTCGGTAACCTCAATCCGCAGCTGTTAGTTTTCGCCGGGTATTCTTCTTTTGTGTGACGTCGTCGCCGTCGGCTGGAATATAGAATTAGTAACGATGAGTACGTCTTTGTTAGAGCAAATATCAATTAAGGGCGGCTACGTGTCGGCGATAGACGGTGGGAGCGTGACCGAGCGTGCGATCGGCCGCCGGCGTAGCCCCACCGACCTACGCGTCAGAGCGCGTAGCCCGTCGTTACGCATCGTAGACGCTCGTAGCTACGCGTAGCACTACGTAGCATAAGTGCTACGAAGTGCTACATAGTGCTACGTGTTGCTACGAGCTAAGAACATCTTACTACGAACATGCATACTAACTTCACCTTGAAAATTCGAAACGTGCTATTGCTTAAACAGCCACTTACTTAAACTAAGTCCCACTCTGTAACTCGACCTGTTGTTTACTTATTTATTAATTAAGATTAGGTAGGTGGGTGCCATTAGAAATGTACCCAGCGAGACCCCTTTCAGCCCCTATGTTTTGCACATCGTATTTGTGGCAGAAATAATAACATGGTAACCGTGACGTTGCTTTCTTGGAACAAATAATTTCGTGTAATGCACGTTGCGTAACTTCGCCGTTTGTTCGCATAATGTTTTTAATAAGGCCGTCGATATGAAATGAGGGACTAAATTACAAAGTTTTTATGACTTTAATTAAATCGTCGTAAGCTCTTCTGTTAGTCTCCAATATTAGTCTTTGTGAATCAAAATGTAAAGTTCATGCAGTACTTTCATTTGTAACATCACGATTTTAATTCTAAAATAAACATAATTATATTGATTCGTGAATTGTTCAGGGGTTCAAGAGAATGTCATTAGTCAAGAAAAAATAAAATAAAAACAAAGAATTCAATCCTTGAACTAAAATGTTACAAAAACACCAAAGCCAACAATTCGGCTCGAAAGAATAACCCTAATTATAACAATATTATAAATGAGCCTTTTTTGCTACTTAATATTCTGTAATACAAGTCGAAACTAACTTTCAAGGCTTCAGAATTGTTTGAACTGTAATTTTAGAAAATTATATCAAGATCTTTGATAACAAAAGCGTCTCGCAGGACGTGTCCCGACAATCTACTAACTACCTGGGTACCCTGAGGACCAATTAAAGACTTTAATTAATCTAAGCAAGGGCTGGTTGTTGTAAACTCCTAAATGACAGGAGCGCATGTTCTTGCAACCGTTTTGAAACTTGACTAATGGACGAAAACTCCAGAAGGGGAAAACAAATTTTATTTCCAATATTAAGTTTTGACTAACAGTCCGGAAAGTTTTTAGAAAGATAAACGATTCTGTTTAAATCTTCAATGTCATCCGACTAAAGTAGGCATTATAATGAGATACAAAATGGTTACGTAGTAGGATACCGTAGTCGACACCTTTCGAGTTTGGGATTTAAAGTAAGTGTTACTTTTATTGAGGTACTATTTTATTCATCATTATGAGGATATCAGCCTTTAAAGGTCCTCTACCGAACAAGGGACGTTGACACTTACAAATAACGGTTAAAGAGGACAATGTCATTGCAATCATGCTGGTAGAAGGATTGGTGATCGCAAGAATTTTGGAACAGACCGCAGGACACTGCTGGTGTCAAACAAGATGGGCTTGACTCGATTAGAGTAGGAGTTGCTTATTTTTTATCAGATGCCAAATATGTATTTAAAAGAAACTTTTTACATACCCATATCTATATTTTAAAATACAACGTCTCGCCTTCGCCTTATCCGATTTACGTGATTTTTGTTTTAACTCATACTTATTATTATAAAAGGTTCTTGGGTTAGGTTTTAGTACGAGTATTTCTTAAAAAACCCACGCCGCGGTAGGGGCACAGCTATTTCTGTGTATTTCGTAACTTAACTATAGTGGAAAGAGATTAAACACTCAAATTGAATAATAGTCTACATTGTGAGTGGAGTCGCATAAATCTAGCCGTTTTAAATTGTTTTTATTTCAAGTCTGTTACAGTTTCGTATCTCGAATTGTGCGGCACCGTTTTACTTTATTAGTTCCATGCTATTTTGCTACTTCGTTTTACGAGTATTTCTTCATTCATTTTTTATGGAACTATTTCTCAACGAGGTCGCGTATGATTGTTTTTATACGCTGTAATCGTTTTTGCTCGAAACTTTTTCTTAAGATCTCTCTCAGCATAGTTTATATTTTCTTCAGGATTTGTCGAAGTGTAGAATTTGTTAAAAGGTTCTCTTCTGCAAGCACAACAGACTTTGTTAATGTTATAGCAAAATATCGAATATTGATATTGTTAGTTTTACATAGTCGTAGAGACAAGAATTTGCATTGCATACATATTTAATTTTGCAGCACATTTCCGTGGCCCTGAAAGTTAAATCCCTATGGTTTTCTTTAAATATTTATGAAGGCCCCGAACGACCACAGACTTTTAATACTTTGAAAATATTATCATATCCTTGTCATAAGCTTTTCCAGATAAATATTTTCTACGGACATCTGTTTCTTGAGTAAAGTTTGAGTTTTTATTGAGATATAAAATAATATTGATAGCATTTTATATGGGACAAAAATTACAATGATAACAAAGAAACGAAGAAACGTTTCGACGCGAGATAAATTCATTTGAAGCTGTTCGATGATTTATCAGAGCCGGCAGCGGGAGGTCGCGTGCGACGTCATCGTCGCAGTTTCCGCACACATACATATCGTTTTGATAAATTGCGAAGAATCTCTGAACGAGGTGAAATTCAAAAATAAAATCGTATTACTTCAGGAAAGACTATTGTTTTATATACGTCTACGTATGGGTTATGTTTCACACGTTAAAGTTTACGGAGGAAAGTTCGAGGTAGCGATGAGAGAAAATTGTAAGTAGTTTAAACTCTAATGTTGTTTTGCATAGGTGAGCAGTCGGAACGTGCTTCCGGAGGTGCTTCGGCGGTTAGATAGGGCTGTTGAAGATATTTTTATAGAATGTGAGGAGCCGTGTGCTCGTGTCAGGAATCGGGCGCGCGCCAGCTGCCGATGACGTGGCTCAAGCGCCTATTATGCCGCTCGCCTTTTATTTATGATCGGGTTGAGCGGTGCTTATTACGACTGCGGGTGCGGGACATGTTTCATATCCCAGCCTTGTTTCTGCGTTAACTTCCTCCTTGACGCGGAGTGAGCCGTTCGCTTGCAATCATCCTGTTCTCTACGGTTACAAATGGCTGATGCTGTGTTTATTTATCTCGAGTGTAGTAAGGATTTTTAATTTTCTAATTCATATCTACTGTTGCGAAGCGCGCGTCGACTAATTACTTAAACTCCTACAACTTGGATTAATTTGTATAATTCCAAAGTTTATCTATATACATAAATCACATGTCAAGTTTTGATGATATCTGCCGCCAGGGGTTGCACAAGTTAAGGCATACTTATTGTTATTCACGGCGTATCTCGAAACTCTGCAGTGATATGTGTTTCACTAAGCCCCGACATATATTTCGCCGTTTTTGTCTATCACTTGGCAGGAACTTCTCCAATGTTTTCTCATTCGCCCGCAGTCTTCCCAAAAGTTAGCTCATTCCTGTCTTGGTGGGTGCCTCAACGAATTACGAACTCGGCACTCAGCCGCCGATGCGTGTAAAATGTCTTTACGACCTCGGTAAATCCCGTAATGTGTGTGTCACCGGCCGTGTCGCCTACTCACTCTCACCATTTTATTTAATCAATTAGTTGTTAATCGAAAAACTTTTGAGAGCTCAGAATGTAGCCTACTTCAATCCGGTGACCTGCTTGACTTCTTCAGTTATTTATTTATTTAAACTTTTCACACTCAAAAAAGTACAAAGGCGGACTTAATGCCTTAGGCATTCTCTACCAGTCAACCAAGGGTACTCCACAAAAAAGTCGTAACGAAAAAGGTATAAGTTGCAGCGATGTTATCATAACGAATTTATCAGACTCAATTTTAGTTTAAACTGAATTAGGTTTCAATACATTTAATATTCCCTTTATGACAAACGGAAATCTGGAAACTTGCAGAAACTATGATAATGAGAATTCTAGATACGTACACGTGTATAAAAACGAAAAGGTACCTGAGACTATGTTATTTCCTAAATAACCGGTTACTCTGTACTCGTTTCGTGGAAAAACTTAATCAAAATGCTTTTTTGCTCGGATTTCAATTGTGCATCAGAATAGAAGAAACGAAACAAACATGTTGAATGCAACATGCCTGAGTCCGACTATTGGATGCATTTTTTTGTTCGACATAGTTCGTTTCCACCCGAACTTAAAATATACCAGATATGGTTTTATATTACATAAATTGATACGTCTATATTCCGGAAAAAATAATATCTATTGTTAAAAATGTTATCTGAAATATTTTCCGAAGTCTATTTGTTTTACTTTCATATAAAAATGTAGTTTCACTTTTGGGAGATATATTAACAAATCCACCAAGTTTGTTTTACAATATTATTAGTTATACTGCACCTGTTTAAATTGTGACATAGGAATGTACATTTAAATCTCTTTGATGGCTTTGAGCCATATGAACATCTACATGAATTGTGTGGCCGATCTTTAATAATACCTATACAGGGTTATTGGTAAAACACCAACAACCTCTTGGTCATTCTACTCATCAATAGGAACAACTTTTAATATGGGACCAAACATGAAAACGCGAAAAAAAAACAGCTGTTCCCTACATTTATGTTCACACAACTCGTCAAAATGTATGGAACACCATATTTTTCTTTCCCGATTTAAGGCTTGGAACCAAAGTAAAAGTTGTTCATAATGATGAGTACAATGACCCCTTAAGAGGTTGTTGGTGTTTTACCAATAACCCTGTATAACATGTATGTTTCGCGGTGTTCCTAGTGCGCGGTAAGACGTGACTTTGTCTGTCTCTACAACCGAAAACATTCATAAATATTCATTGTGTGCACACTCAGATACACCTGCAATTAGGTATGATGGCAATGGTATTGGACATAATAATAATAAGTTTATTTCAATCATTTTGTACAATGATTTTGTACATTTCACAAATGAATTAAATATTTGAAGCCGATCTAGGCAAAAGTCTGTAATTCGACTATCAGAGCCAATCGATGAGGTCCACCTTTATAAAATGTAAATATACTTTACACGTTCACGGCTACTAAAATTAATGGGTGATAAATTATTTACCTACATATATACAGAGCGTACGTAAACGTATTTAATATTTATTCAAATATTCCAAGAAGTCATTTAGTTTTCTAGTTTCTACGAATTGCGCTTTTAATGTACATGAATGCAAACTTTGAGTACATCGGTACACTACATAAAACTTCATAATATTTAATGTTACGAATCACAAAGTATACGAGTACCCCTATCTACTAATTCACTTAACAGTTAGTTGTGTTATATCCTATACTATTAATTGAGTAATATTTATATAAATATATATTTGTAATCAAGTTCCCGTAAACGGCGACGATGAAAGTTGCAATATAGGGGGTTTATGGGGGCGAAAAATCGATCTAGCTAAGTTTCATATCTGGGAAAATTCGTTTTGTCCGTATTTTCATCCGAGCAGAGCTCGGTCGCCCAGTTTAAAACAAGACAATAATAACATGTGAATAATAACATGGCAGAATGGAATTATTTAGTACCCTACTATCATGGCAGCATGGAATTAGTAAGTACCCTACTATCATGGCAGCATGGAATTAGTAAGTACCTACTATCATGGCAGTATGTAATTAGTATGCACTATACACGGAATTAGTATAAACTATCCTATACTATTAAATGAGCATTCTCTATTTTCACCCGAGCAGAACTCGGTCGACCAGGTACTGTTCATCTAAATTTGCCAGGAAGAACCGCAGCCAAAACAAATTACTTAAAGATTTCGTCAAACTTGTACATAAGTACGATCAGTAGGTATTCGCTGCAGAGTCTTTACTCCATTAGACATCAGGCTGCCAGTGACTGGCGACAGGAAACGGCCGTCGTCGGCATAACAAGGTTAACATCTTGCAATTCTATCAAAGTCTTATGTAATAACGTTATCAAGCGACTTTCGCTGCCTGCCTGCTACCAACAATGCGGCACTTTCAACTCTGCATGTATACACTAATTAAAGTTTTTGGTACCTAGTTAGTGATACCGCTAGTAAGTTCAAAGAAAAACTTGGGAACTGTCTCACTTGCAAGATAATGTGGAAACAAATCTGAAAACTTAATTAGATTTTATTTGTTCTAGGCCACAAAGAGAGGTTCACGATAATTAGTGCGAGAGTAAATAATATAATTGAGAGTTTCCTGTTCCACTTTGAGATGTCCTTATATTTAGTGCAAAAACTTTTTAAGTCTTTCGTATTTTATATTTTCCATGAGACAAAAAAGTGGGACTAGCAAGAAAAGTGTGCCAAGACTGTAAGCGTTGACGTTAAGTATTCTTTGCCATCTCCGTGAGAGAGCTGGCGTGATGATAATTAGGCGACGCATTTACATCAGCGGATACAAACGAAATGTTTTTTATTATTTTATTTCCTTCTTCGTATTCATGCTAGATCAAATACGGTGTTATTTATTTGTCTTTTAAGGGAATCTCTGAAAACAAACATTTTTTTTAACGTAAATTTATATTTCAGAACAGTAGGTACATTGTTAACAAAGCAATCTATTATGTTTGTTGTTAGCACCGTATTAATTAATCGTAAGTTAAGAGCAGCCTCTTTTTGTACCTTTGATACCTTTATCAAGGTATTTTTAAACATAGAAGACAAAAATAGCATTATTATAAACAGTCTTTACATTTAATTTTAATATTTAGATAACTTACCTACTCGATTTCCATATGTATGCAAGATAAATCTTGTTCGTTCACCTTACGAACCGTCTAGCTACACAGCAATGCTTGCTTTAGTTCCACAAACCTTATTCACGGTTGACAAAATTAGTATCTCAGTGGCTTGCTGATTGAATAGCACTCCTAGAAGTTACTTACCAACTTCGCAGACCGTGTACGTTAATTTAAAAAGGGGTTAAGATGTATCAGCTGAAATATTACGGGTGGATGAGTCAGTGGTTCCGGCGCGCGTCGAGCGGGCATCGAGCCACGGATCCGGCAGCGTTTCTTTCGAGCTCGTTAACGAAACAATAAATAATGATTTGGACGTCTCCACCATTGCAGGCTATTGTGCGGCCATCATATTTTCCGTCGGGCCGTCGGCATCAGGTCGTTGACGTGACGTCACAGCTTCCTAACCGTCGATTTGTTCGTACTATATCCGAGCCGCTGTGTATTTCCGCCTACCATTGTTACTTTAAATCATGCTTTCTAACTTAAACACAAAGTAATTAGTGAAACTTTAATTTCCTTTGTTTGTTACAGGTAACTTGAATATTTTTAGAACTTCGAAATAGTTTTCGCCGTCTCGTAACGTAAGTAAGGTTCTAAATATTATTAGCGTTATAAAATTTAACTATGGCCCCTTAAATATATAATTTCGGTGTGTTTGGATAAATGTGAAATAAAATTAGGCTAAATTTAGCAAAATAAATGTGTTCTCATTTGAAATAATTTAAGGGAAAGTTGTCAACAGAAAAGCCCTAAAAATTCATTTCAAATAACACGTTTTAGTATTATTGTAACTAGACGCAAAATTAGCTTAAATATGAAACTAGATTTAAAGGAGAATCTTTAAATCTAGCTTCATATTTTGTTATAAAATAATGTAGTTTTTCTCCTTTTCTGGGAAAGTAGTTTCTGGTAAGCATTAGATAACAACGTAATGTATTTTCATGACACCGTGTCCTCTTCGTTAGAACAGTCTTGTTATGGTAGCAAGTCGTAAAACATGATGAATGGATGAAAATAACCATAAAAATTCAATAAACGTGTAAAAATTGGGTGCGACACGTCCGGGAGATTGTTGCCAATTTATTTCTTCACAATAGACGGATAGAGTTAGATTATGCGCAAACCCGTCACCGGTGAACGAGACGACTGACAGAATAACATTACTTGTTGTTTACTGTCTCGTTCACTGCACATATTTCCCCATTATATTGTTTAGATACCTATAGGTTGTTTAGCTCTTGTTCGTGACTTCGTCTTAGAATTTTTGACTCAGGCATGTTTCTTTATTTGGTTTTTCCATACTACCTTAAACACTGTTGCTTTCGTTATCAGTTTTTATGTCTGGAATAGTTCTTTAGTCAAGTTTTTTCTTCATATTAAAAAGTTGTTCTTAGAAACAAATAGAATCATTTGGAAGAATTTAGTTCTATCTTTTGCTTTCTGCTCAGCCTGTCAGTAACGGAACTGTTGTACATATATGTATACCTATAGATAGGAGATTCATCCCACACATGACCGCGTGTCACCAACCACGACGAGGCCCGAAACTTGTCAAATGAAATTACACACCCTAACTAAAATTAATTTGGCGGTAGGTAATACAATAGTAGGAAAACTCCTTTCTTCGCAAACTTTATGTATTAACCGATAAATACCTACTACCTGTATCTACCTACTCAGTTCATAAGAATTAGAAGAATTTCCCGTGAAACGTTATAAATGGTCCAAAGTTGGGAAAATTCTTCAATACGTGCGAGGATTTTGGCTTCAAGAAATAATCTAATTAAAAACTCTGTGAAATGTGATGAAATGTTTGTACTTTTTTGTGAAAGTTGAGGCATAAAGCTTTACTCGTTCCGTTCAACGTTTATTTATCAGAGGGCAGTATAAAATAAAGAGATTTCGGAATGGTAGGAACAATTGTTTTTGTTTCGAGTTTGTGTAGGCTTCGGATTGGATATCGCATTGTGTGCCCTATACAATCGAGACACCTGAGGCCACGGATGGAGCATATCGGAGCGTATCATTCTACGTTTCAAAGCACTGCAAGGAGCGTCCGACGGCGCTGCAAAAAGCGTAAAGCGCATTGTTTTCGTTGGTAGAGGAAACGTCCAGTGCTGTCAAGCGACGGCCGGGTCTAATGGACCGCTATTTACTTTGACTGAAGGCTTTTACGATGAAAACAATACTACATTTGGAGTACACACGCTCTATAGCGATTACTCTTTTTTGCTGCAAGAAGTACTAACTCAAGCAGCGAGTATTCACTTATATCTTTCATTTAGTATTGTTTGAGAATGTAAGTCTTGTTACCCAAACAATGATTAGGTACGTCATAATGTTAATATTTTTGGTTTCATATTGTCGTGTTTACTGTGTCAGATTATTATGACGTTTTACTGGGATTGCGGTGACTTATCGGTGTCCGTTGTTTTCGTCGTATCAATAAGAAAATTGGCGTAAGACTTCCCTTTACAACGTTTGCAATCAAATTATTGACATCGAGAGTACCTTACAAAGCTTCAGGAAATAAAATTACGGAATGGAAGAAACATATTATTATTTTATATGCGAACGTTTAACGGTACTTTCACTGTAGAGGTATAAAGCCTGGAGAAGTATTAACTGTTTTACATTTAATATACGTTTTCCCAGTAGCAATGTAGTTAGTTTTGTTAACGTAGCATTTTGTATACAATAGTGTGGATTTAAATCATAATATTGCACGGAACAACACGCTCGCATTTTGCTTATTCAGAACTTAGTCCCATCAAGATGCATAGGATATGTGCCAGGAAGTTGGCGGCAAAACTTTGATAGCTAATACTGCCTAGGTTTTCCTTGGCAGGACTTATGTTTTCTCTGTAGAGAATCGAAGAAAATTGTCTACCCCAGCCTTAAGGTAATATCTTTTATCCTGATTGTTAATAAATATTAGCTTTGTTTTTTCCATGTAGGTATCTCCGCAAAGGAAATTTCTAGGTTTATCGAGTATATAACGTTATATACTCGTGTGAAGTTATTGCTAAGCATAAAGTTTAAGTAACAAAATTTTTATCATTTTAGCGTGTTGATAGTCTTGTGCCAAGATCTAGTTAGCTTGAAGTAGTTGGTCGAGCGTTATTGGTTCGTTCCTTCATTTTATGCATAGTTCATAATTGTATGCAAAGTTACACCCCTCTGATTCTTCAACTATTATAAAAAACTTATTTTTTCTACTATGTAAAATTAGTTTTACGTAATAGTAATTTCTGGTGGTAACTTGGAATAATAATCCTGTTCAGAACTGGGGATTATTATCATTATCATATGAAGCATCTTAGGCCGCCTATGCATCGAATGGAAGGCTTTCTAAGCTCTACACACGGATAAACTCACAAACTATGTAACTACCTCCACTTTTGCTTTGTTTGCTGTTGATTTTTCAAAATGTTGTTATAACAACAAATTACGTTACGTTTTACTTATTCTACTTCTGCATGCTTCCTCATTAGACGACGATTATTTAAGTTAAAAATTAAATCTCATATAAGTGAACTGTATCATGTTCTAGTTAAGTTTAAAGAATCTTTATTTCATAAGAACATGATACAGTTCACTTATATGAGATTTAATAAACATTGTTGGGTAAGTAGTTACTTACCCAACATAAATAACTTACGTAGGTTTAGTCACTGCCATCTATGACCAAATAACTACAAACACGCGCTTGCATACATAATAGTAGCACCTGGAACTCACTCCCCCGAACTTTACATATAAAAAGGAAAGTTGTAGTTTTTGTTTTATTCATAATATGTTGGTAAATTGACTTACATAGTCCCGAACGTGCGGCCGACTTCTTTAAAAAACTTAGTATCTACGTGGGTTCATAGGGATAGGACGCAACCCGGTGGCCGCAGCTGACTTAATCCGGGTTGCGGACAATCCATCCTTGGTATAGGCGACACGTGACGTATGTAGTAAATACGTCGCAATCACGGCTGCTGACGGTATAATTAAACCCTAAATAATAGTGACCTGTCGGTTAATCTGACGCTTTGGACTAGCGACCATTAATTTTACATTTTATTGGCGTAACGCATTCAATGGTATTTAAAAAGTGAAATACTGCGTCTCTCTGCGCTTCTCGAATTTCCATTAAAAATATGACTGGACACACCTACAACTTACATAAAAGTTCGTTAATTTTGAGACGCATAATTTTTACGTAACCTATCATGGGAATGAGCAAAGTTTAGGGTAGGAATGCAATTAGGTTTGTAACTAACTGTCACTAAATAAAGACGTAATAAAATGTGGAAGCTAGTTTACCGGTGCGAGTGCTGGCATGATCATTTGTTGTAAGCGTAATTTAAATATTAAGTATGTACTCAAATTTTTTAATTAAAAACGTGAGAGTTTAGTGCGTAGGGTAGCGCGTGTGGCGTTTTATGCGCGTGCCGGTGGCGTGGCGGGCGTGCGCGCGGAGCGGCGGGCGGCTGCGGCCAGTGGCACGCCAGACCGCGCCGCGACCACGCGTCTTGCCTATCTGCGCCGCTTTCCCCCCAACTTTCAACCGCCCGCCTAATACCGCGAGTTTCAATTCCAAAACACACGAAAACTGGATTAATGAGGATCGTTCAGTGAAATATCGCAGTGACACTTGTGATTTTTGTGTGTGATTTTTAATTAACAAAGTAGGTAAATAATTTAAACTAATCTGGTATATTTATGCGTTATAATTAATTTTGTATTTAAAGCCACAAATTATCGTAAATAAAATAATTGGATCAAATAGATATAAATGATAATTAGCTCTGTAGTACTTGTTTTGAATTCCATGTAAGTATGGATATTATCGTTGTTAAGTATAGGATTCAATAAAAGCAAATTGCTCCACATAAAAAGAACAAAGACATTTCCGAACTATTATTTAGGTATAAAAACCGATATTAACGGCGGCAGAAAACCACGGACGTGGAAAACCAATAAATCCGCCGTTACATAGTTTTAAGCTGTTGGTATCTACAAATTTTCTTTGAAGTAGCAGGAGCGGGGCATTAAGACATTAGTCCTGCAAAAACGCGTGCTCCAATGCGGTGGCGCAGCGCGCCGTGTGTCATGTACCTACCTATGATATCAGCCAGTGATACATGTGTTGTGGCAATTTGGAAGCTGTACTAGCCACGCATATCTGTTAGTTAAACCGGAGCTTAAGATATTCGCTGCCGGGACAGGTGATTGGCACGCCCGCCTCACTTACCACGATCCGTCTTGTTTATTGTTCCCGACCTACATACTAAACACTCTGATTAAGAACTTGCCGAAACTATAATTTTGTCAAGGAAACTGGGTCGTGCAACATACACATATATGTATCACGCGAAATATATGATTCTCGTAAAAGACGGCTTGTGACCACTTAATAGTTGCCAAAACAAAGAGAGCCTTTCGGCGAACTAGAGGAAAAACTTACCAATGAGCTTACACGTCCAAGTAATGCTTGTGGAAAGAACGTCGGCCATTAAATGGGAAATTCACGGTAGATTTTATGTGCTTGACATTATTGTAAACCACTTTGCTGTTTAGTCAGCAGGTGTACATAGTTCTAGGTATTGAATTCACATTTCAAACTAAATCCCATTATGCATTGAACACGTACATGCCCTCCAGTAATTATAATCATGCGTTTACGTAATATCTTCAGTATTCTATGATTATATCTCCTATACTAAGCCTGTAGCAGTAGATATTTATCATTGTGATATAGATATTTATTGAACTTTTAAAACATTTGCAAATCTATTGTTCTACTGAAAGAAAATGTTCTGACTACAATTTTCAATTCTGAAATTGTTATTTAATAAAGAAATCCCAAAATAAGTTACTAATTTGAATAAAGTGCCAAAGAACAAGAAATTACCATTTCAACTTTAATTCTTAGAGGAAACGCCACGAAACGCCTGCAAATGACTGTCCGAAGTTATACAAGTTTTGCGTTCTTTGTTACAGCTTCCAAATAGTAAACCTGCATTTTCTTTATCTGATGGGAAATACTTTTCGAAAGCAACTAAATTTAAAAAATGTTCAAAAGTATTTTCATGCGAATGTCGTCGCCGTAAAATTCTTTCACTTCTAAACATTCCTTAGGTAAAAAAGATTATTCCACGTGAAAGAATAGCTATTGGAAGTAGAATTTTAACAGTCTCTCGGTTTCTCGCGAAACGTGCTCATGGAAAAACCAAATCAGCGTCGTTCAGGTGTATCGGCATAAATTCGTCAGCGCAGCGGAACAATGCCACATCTTGTTACGTTGGTTTGTATCGCTGTACTGTTTAATTTGTTTAAACTCAAAATTGGATTTCGGCTTTGACGTTCTAACGTTGTACTTCTAAGTCCGGGGAGCACACACTGCGGTTCATAGTTTGTATTAAGAAACCTGTCAATTCAACAAACAAGCCTCACAAAAGCAGTAGATGTTGACTTATTCCACTAGCATCTCCAGTCGGAGCTACCGAGCTCGTGAACTAACATGTTTAACCTGACTCCAATTAGGGACACCTAAACTGTATTCAAGACCCCGCTGTCTGTAGCCGTTTATCGTGCCCATATTGTCCGGTAAAGGCGATTAGTATTCTTTCCCCGTACTACACGGATAAACTTGTGTCCCTAAACGTCAAATGTGGAGGTAAAACACAATTTTAGAGGGATTACGTACTCTCCAGGACAGGTTACCTGACGTCGTTCAAAGGTTTTTTGCTGTCAGCATACATTTGGTGGTTTGGACTGGTGGACAGTGGGCACATATTGTTTGGGAATGTCGTGCGTGAAATACTAATATAGCCAACTACATAAGTAAAAGTTTATGTAGTACATATATATTTTGTACATGCTGTGCAACTAAGCACGTCTTAAATGGAATTATGTCATACTAACTTATGTAGAAGTTAGTTACTTTAGTTCCGAAATAGTTTTTTTGATAACAATTGGGCGCTCCTCAATTTCATTTATTAAAAGTTGTGTTTTTTAAGCCTAGTTGTTAATTGAATTGATAAAGCTGTAGGTATATGATAGCTAGTTAACATGAGCCAATTCAAATAAGCATACACAGAATCTCCTGTATATTATTTCTGAAACTGATTTAATTACAATTACACAAACATAATGGTAATAAATACAAGCACCAAAAATATAATGTTCTATCATTTTATTAAATCAGCCTCCTGGTAATTAAATTATAAAATTTTCCTTCATTCTCTGTAAGGTTTAATGATGTAAATAAAACGGACCTGTAAACATCATACAAGTAAGTAAATAACCTCTAACCTAAACATATAGGAACACAGTGGGTATTGTGTTTTGTATCAAATGTATAATTAGATTTTATAAATGATACAGCTACCGTTTGTGTATTTCATTTCATGTATCATTTATATATCATATTCAGGTACTAAAAAGTTCAGCGCCAATATGAAATTAATAACGCCGCAAAATAGAATTTGTTCCCGAAAACGGGCGCGATTCGAGTTCAAATATTACTTTATAATGAAATCCACCAAACCGTTTCTAGTTCCGAGTCATTTGACAGTTTTCTATAATACACACAATAATTTCTATTAGACTACGCTTTTGTAAATAACAAAGTTTTAATAGTTCTGAAGTCTGTGAAATTGGGTCATTTATTATTAAATGTTGTAACAGCAAAAACGAGTTAATGTAAATAATTAATAAAAGGAACGGCGTGAGTGCCTATTTAGGTTTAGAAGCTAACGTTGACAATACAGTTGTCTATAGCACAAGAATAAAATGATTGTTTGGTAGGAACCTTAATAACTCGTTATTAATTCACAAGAAACACGTACAAACATTAGCTAAGAAAGCTCTTTTCTTGTCGGTTAATTACAAGTATCGACAAGGATCAGTGTTCAGTTGATTGGTAGTTTGTTTGACCCGGAAACTGATTGATTGGCTCGCTAATAAAGCTATTGAGAGTACATTTATGCGGCGCACTCATATCCAGCGCGGCAGCTAATAGGATTCGCTGGCGACATTAATGGCTATTTGTCATCCGTCATACGAGTCACACGACGTGATTACTTAATTACGTATTTATTCATTACATTCTCGATACTGATCCGATATCGATTGACACAAGTTTAATTTAATAAAAGTTGGTCACAGGAAGCGGGAATTTTGTTTCGGCGTTGGATTATTTGGGACGTGATATTTTTTAGGTATTTTTCGATGGTATCTGCCTTTATGAAATCACGATCAGCCTGTCGCTGTGCAGCAGATAGCTACAAAGAGCGGTGAAGCGAAGGTTCGCTACACTGAGCTCACCGGTTAAAACAACGCTCATTTTAGGACCCTGTGTGACGTTTTTGTTATCAATACTGTTTCAACGTAGACGCAGTTTTTTTGCAAATGAATAAATACAGTAATTTTACGAAATACCCTCTCCGCTGTATCTTTATGTTCATTTTTTAACATGGCCCGTGTTTCTGTCTTTTGTGACATATCTTTTATCTTTCGTGTTTTTGTACGAGATTTCGTTAGATCGAATCAAAGGATGTGTCGTATGTGATATTTATCATATTGATAACTAAAAATAACCCAACCTCCAGTACATTTCACAATATACGTACCTAGTTACGATTTCAGAATGATTTCCATATTTTAGCAACAAAAAAAAAGACTTGTATCGTTATTTGTGGGTACCTTGTACGTATCTTGTTAAGATAATGCGTGGTATATTTTAATCCATATCGTCAACAAATAAAAATTATATATTTTGTGAAAATATATCCCATGTCTGTGGCTTTTTGTTGAAACTGACGTTGGATTAGCGGCTCGTTGAACTGCCAGTCTATCACGAAAAATGCAAAATGTCCGCGGCGGATCAGCTGACGCCGAATGGCTTATGTGCTTTAAATGCAATCACCTGCAAATCCTGGAAACATAGTGATACGTACATTACCCGACCCATGCGACCATGACAGTTAAATTATATCCAGAATAAATCCGGCGATCAGGTACCCGCCTAATGCAAATGGATTGGAAATATCAAGTGTGAATTGTAATAAGACCTAGAGATTTCCTACGTATACGCTCGATATTTTTTATCTACCAACGATCTCTTGGCTAAAGTTTCGCATTCAAGCAGAGTTTTAAAGCAGACAATAAGCTTTAGGGCAATGAAGTCTTAGAGAAATTATCGAGAGTTCTTCTGTAATGGTGAAATAACAAGGAGAAAGCTCGGGAAAATTATTACTTAGAAACTGGTTCGCTTTTAAAACATGTTATTAAAAGTAACTTCATTAGTTTCTACGTGAGGGGTAATTAAGATTTCGATGTACATACTAATTCCATGCTGCCATCTCATTATTCCAAGATATCCATCTTTAACCATAAACAAAATAGTGTGTGTGTGTGTCAAACACATGGTACTGTGTGTAATGTTTTTTTTATTCATTTAATTTATTTCTAATGCATATTATATAAAAATACTAGTTATATATAAACTTTAACTGTGCCAAATTTCATACTCCTCCATCCGCGTAATTTTCGAAAAAAGGGGTACAAAGTTGCTTCAGGAAATCATATATAAATGTTTATTAACTTGTCTTGGATTACGAGAAAGCACACACAAAGCTTTTTTAATCAGAAGATGTAATCCGAAAATCCCCTTAAATAAAAGTATCTGACTCGCTCATCCGATTTATTTTACCATGGATGTTCTTCATTCAGAAAATGACGTTTATATAAAGGAGATCTCCATTTAGGTATAGTGTCCCAAAGGACTGTTGGATATAAATGGATTACGGTTCTTCCAAATTACGGTGTTGTGTGCTACGAGGATGAATCTGGCCCCACGATAATACTCCATACTTATTTTTTAGTCTATTTTCATTTCTCGTTTTTAATTCGAATATTTTTTGTGTCTATATTGTTTTATCTTTGGAAATTATGTTATTTTTAGATTTTTTGCTGACCTGTATTGTACAAAGTTCCTTAGATTGAGTCAGATTTCATACGAATCTCAATTTTAATTTAAACTATTATCTCCTTTGTACATTCACGGTTTCTTTACGGTACGGCGAATAAACCGCGGCATAAAAATTCACAGAACTCATGGTTCCATGACCGCATTGAAATTGACTTTATTGCATGAAGGCACTTAAAATTCAGAGGAGTTAAAGGGGTTAACATCTACCTTTATTATTATTTATTAAATGTTTTCAGTATGTCTTTTCGTTTTTGAGAAGTTTAAGATTCTTTGAAAAAAGTCCCAACAGAAATGGTAAAAATTTTGAGCTTTTTTTAAACGTTTTTTTTCTTAAATATATTTTACATTTTTTTTTGCAGTATTGTAGCCCTTTCAGTAACGCATCTGTTGATACTATTTTCATTTCTCTATCTTAATAATTGGAGACGGTAGCGCCCGGTCGCACTTTTCTTGGAAAACGGGTAACCTACTCTACTGAAGCGATAAAAAAAAAGCATTATCAATGCTAAGAAACGTGTCTGTCAACAAGCTTCCATAGTGATCCATATACAACACTGACGACCGCACCCTACATACGGCGAATAAACCGTAGTTTTTTACGGCAAGAAAAACGTGTGTGTACAAAGGGCCTTAATGTGAGTCTGCCCTTAAAAGTAAAGTGCCTCTATTCAGGTTAATTTCTTCAAAATAAAATGAAGGAACCATAATTATGTAAGCTGGGTTCTGCTGATATTATTAGAAGTACTTACTTCTATTTACATAAAACCTACTCAATTAGCTTTCATTTGTAAGTCGTCTGAATAAAACCAATTTTGTTTTTTTGTTTAAATAAATGTAGTTTGTAACTGACGGTTTTAAGATTTTTTTAAGAAAAGACGTGCATTTAAATATTTTCTATTGCAATTAAATCTTATCTAGGACATTCGGCGACCAAGTTATAACTACCATTCATAACTAAAGATTCAGAAACTTTAAATCACCCTTAGCGATTGCGTTCACTGAACTAAGGAGAAACAAAATTAAAATAAATAACTCGAATACAGAATTACTCTGGAAGAATTTACTTTGTGAACTTGTAGTTTTTCTCTGGTCTGGCCTTGACGCAGAACGCCACTTTCGGAAAATGTCATCGTGAAAAATTTGTTAACTTTCGCATAATGTCACTATCGCAAAACGTCATTTTCGCAATAACGTCACTACCACTGAAGAAATTTTCTCTAATACCTATAAATTCTTGATTTGTTTTATCTAATAATCAGAACTCCGGGCTACAATAGTGAGACAGAATTACCGGTCAAAAGAAACAAAGGATATTGTTATCTCACGTAAATGAGGAATCGTGTCCCAGGATAAAATACACTTTGGCATAAAAGAGATTTTTTGTACATACTTTAAACCGGTGGATAAAAGTAGATTAATCGTGGTTTGGTCTATTTTTGCTGTTTGTACGTGCCATGTAGTTATTTTTCACGTTTCATAAATCCTTTGATATATTTCCGCTGTTTCATTTTTAAATAAATGTTTTGCTATGTAAAAACTATATCTAGTTCTAGTAGTCCACGTGTAATAAATAAATATAAATATTATTTGTTTGCAGTGGTGTGTTCTTAGTAGATACAGAACGGCGACTGCAGTCAAAGTAGGGTTTACGTTTGATCCAGCGCAAATTGGAAAAATAAGAATACTTTTTCCTCCGGTGCCTTTTAATATAAAGTCTCGTACTATTACAGAATTTAAAAAAATGCAATTTAGAGTAGATATGTTGCCGTATTCGAAATTGAGATAGTAAAAAATGCAAACGACGTACGTGCTTACAGCCATAATTGAAGGTCGTTGGCAAAGTTTACAATGATGCTAGGAACATAATAATACAAGTTCGCTCGTAAAGTGTAACAGCTGCATGGGATGTAATGATACTTACACTCGAACCGCGCCCGAATGGGATATTGAAGAGGCCATGGATACGGAAAGTACTAAAAAAGCGAAGGAACAATAGAGAAAATCGCCTACACCACGTTCAGTGAATAGACGAGAACTTAGTACGAGGATCCTCAAAAGGGTCTCAGTGGTCTGACAAAGCGTTATTATCATTTAATACACACTAAATAAAAGGACTTCCTCGCTGTAATCTTGTAATCACCTTTTGTGTCGTTATACTAACTAAGCGCTATCATTCAAGGAATTACTAAATGTTTTTGTTGATTAAAACGCCTGTTTGCTATCAGCCTTCAAAGAGTCAGTTAAATAGACTTCTGCTTTGACGACTAGTCATTAGGCATCTACTACCCTTTATGATATAGTCAGTAGTCACTTCAGAATAACGAGGAACTAGTTGTTTGCTTTGGTTTAATTAAGTGGAGAACTATTCTCTCGCAAATACATTACGTTGGTACGTATGTGCGTATCTATGAAATATTTGCTGTTCAACTGCAAAGTTTGTCTTGTTACCATGGGAACAATAGGTAGGACATTTTCATCGTTTTAATTACTCCGGTGTGTATAACAATTGGCACGGGGCCGGACTCACCGGAGGGCGGTGTGTGTGACAGGCAGGTGCCATGAAGATGACGTTAGAGCGACCCCTGGGGCGAACGAGTGCGCCTCCGCTTGTACCTGTCATTAGGAGAAGCGCTCCAATTCACCGCCTATTAACCAATATATTAGGGACAACCAGTTTCATGTCAGCCAGCCTCTCTCGTTTTTAGGTGAAATAAGTATCATGAAAATTACCAAAATTAATCGCAATTAAGAAACTTCTAGTTTACGATTATTTTATCTGAATTTACCTTGTTTGTATCTTATTTAATCGGCACTTGAAACTGGAAAGCTTAAAAGAGAATATTCAGTGGTTTTCAAATTAACCATAATAACCGCTTCTTTATGTTTAGTTGTTGCTCCTAACAACGGCCATAATGTAATTCACAGTACAGACATTCTGCAGAACGTTTTATTGGTCTTCTGGGGAGGATCACGAAACTTTTAGATTTCTTATAGTCCAGTTCGGTCAATAGTCACATAAAAAGCGAGTTATTGCATAGGGTACAGCAGTTTATGTATTCGCGCGTACACATTCGTAGAGATACATTCAATTACTTCTTTTTATTTGTTCTGCAATTTCATTAATCTAGTTAGTTTACGGTTACTTTAGGGGATGAGACATTCAAATATAGTACGAGTATATGGATTCTAGTCAGAATTTAACTTCGTAGATTTGTCGACACCGGTCCGTGCGCGTCTGTTTGCTATACTCGCAATGGGAAATGATTCACTGAACAAATTTGTGAAAATCGCGTTTGAACACGTCATACATTTGTGTTTGTGTATTTTATTTTATCATGAGCCCGATCCGAACCGGTGACATTTTTACGGGCCGTGAACTATGTACACACTACACAGGTATATCGATAGAGTTAATATGTGAACAGAGATGTTTTTGTACCTGTGACCGACTTTTGAATGTTATTTAACTGCAGGATAAGTTGTTAAGCGGATGTCGTTGACGGTGAACTTGAATGTTAAGAGGCTTCTGGTTAATTAGCATGCGAGCCTCCGCGGAAGCGTAATGACCACAGCTGTGCTCCCTGTGGTACTTCTCGGAAATGAGATGTTCTCTTATATATTATATGTATACTTGTGTACACTTAGTACGAGGAAATTTATATTTTAATTAAATTCCGTAATAAATTCACATAGGTAGAATTAAAAAAAATACTCATTTTATTTAATACTACCAATATGAGAGAAATAAACATCAAAGATACTACTTGTGAGGGAGACATTACTTCGTTGATAAAAAAGTCGTAAATGGTTTGTTGTACCGACTTGAAGACAGTTTGCAGCCTCTTTTATTGTCACAAAATGTATTACAATTCTCTTAATCTGTTGATTGCCCGCGACACTTTAATATATTGCCATTTTATACGATCTTCTTTACTATAGACAAGTCTTATACGACTCCTTTTAGCTTGAATTAAATTTAAATATTTTCTCACCAGCAACGCAATGGGATTTCTCGTCCAACAAAATCTAGTTTCTCCCGCCTTATGTAGTTTATGCACGTACTGCAATTAGGTACCTATACGGAGTTAAGATTACCTTTTGTGTCGTTACGAGGCTGTGTGCTGTGCACTTTCCGTATGCGTTTGAGTATTCCCCCTAGGAACGCGCTCCGCACAATCTAATTAGGCTGCAACTACGGAGATAGCAGCGATCGAAACTTGCGGCTTATGAGGACGGCCAACACGACTGACAAGATTACCAAACTTTTAGCCACAACCGAACCCATCCACTGAGCCGTGTGGAACTCCCTATCTGCACCCATCTCGGTTGCTCTTTGCCTACTTCTGCGTTAACGACGTAGCCACTTATCAAAGCATTTTTGTAAATTGCTTATTTAAGAATCTGTGCGACTCATGGAATAATCACCGAGGAACCTCGAGATAAAATCTTTTTGTTGTGAATACTGCACAAAAGACTGAAATTGCTTTACAATTGCGGTGGATTTCTTATCACAAAACGTCCTCCTAAAAGTCTTGAATCAAAATTAAGATCGCTGAGCAAAACGTACATTTACTATTCTGAAAAAGTATTCATTTTAAGAAGATATAGTTTGTGTTATAAAACGGTGGAGCGGGGGTGCAGTTAAGCGCGTACATAAATTTAATTATATTACCATAGGCCGGTAAATGCTGTTTTCATAGCAATTTTTAATTGATGAAACGATGTAACAATTGGTACATTTCAGCAGTATTACAGTGAGCCGTGACGTAGCTACGTACCGTGTAGCAGTTACCGTTGTCCGGCCGCCAGAGATAAATGTGTAAAATTCATTGAAACGCAAAGTCACTGATACGACCAGTAGAGTGTAGCTACCTACACCAACATATTATGTACATGTACATAGATAGCTAATATTATTATTGTACGAGTCAAGCGCTTGTAAAACTTGTTACCATCACGTAAACGCGATAAAGTAACACGGTTATTACAAAATGGGAATAGTACCAATATTGTTGGAAAATAAATTAGATTCACATTAAATATAGCTTAATAACGAAGGTTCCTACTAAAGCTTTCTCTGTTTTTATTATCACAAATTTCCTTGTTTAAGACGCAGATATATGTCAGTGGCCTTGAGTGGTTAGCTTGCGTGTTCTGTACTGAGCTCACGCAACGCGTCGTACGTCCAGCCAGTAATAAGACTCGCCTATCGAGGAGCGCTGTCCCAAATTAGACGCATTATTAATTTATTTTACATAAAACAAAAGATATTTTAATAAAACACGTACATATACTAAAATATTAATAATTAAATTATCTTGAATATGATGAAAGTTTCAGAAAAATACGCTTGGTAATTTTTTTCGTGATTCTCAGTTTTTTATCCGCTTTAGGCATAACTTTACAAATTAATTACATTATGTAATATAAACATAATCTGAAATATTCAAAGATTAAGTTATTAATATAATGCCCTAATTTAACATTTATTTTTTTTCCATATTATTAACACGACTCGTTTAGACGTGTTTGTTATTCAGTATAAAATCATTAAAAGTCAGTTAGTGTCGCCTTAAACGTAGTCTCTGTGTGAACGTTGCAACACGATTTTGGTACAGCTTTGTGTAGTGGAAACAATGTAGAAAACTCGTGGAATTTCGATTGATTGAGTTTTCCGATATGAAAAACAAAAACCCGAACATTGTCAGTCTACAAATATGTAACAAGTACTGTTAACCATTACCGGTTCTCTTTCAAAATAATTAATATTGCTTTTATCGAGGTGTGTGCATCACATTGTCAGTACCGAAATGGCTTTTATAAATAGCCTGATTGTGTTTACATGAGCTATTTACTTATTCTCGCCAATCATTATCGGGTTCTTTGTGATGCTGCGTGCGTACGAGATAACACTCGTGACAGTTTGCATTAAGTTGTTACTCGCTCATGTACTTATAACAAATGACACGAATTTGTTCAACTGGAGTGAAGAGTAAGTATGGCGGTGTTTCGAGGCCCCGCTCGTCCGCTCCGCTGCTCGTCTGTTCTCTAACTACATGTTTATCGCAACTCGAGTTACAAATCGAACTTGTGTATTGTGTGAACGTAGAATTATTACGCCGTATTCATGAGTTCACGACGCCTTGCTCACTCAAGTTGCCCTGGATTGATACATTTCAATTTAAAGCCTACTCTGAATTTCGTTCGACATACTCGTGCAGAAATAATTTCTATCTGTTAAAGTTTCCCTTTGATATTCTGCTGTTTCAGAATTGTAAGAGCAATTTCAGGAAAAAATTAAATCAAAAGCCGAGGTTATGAAATCAAGGTTTGGGCAGGTATGGGTTAATAATTTAATAGTAACGGAATTTTAATAAAATCCGAGCAAACAAGTGTGAACTTAAAAAAGCTTTACTCTGCGGCTGCGCGGTACAATTTGCTTAATACCTAAGCTAACAGAGGCGATATCAAACACCTTAATATGGAAATCCCTTATAATATTTAAATGTTTATAAACCGGGGGTCTAATTTAACGGCCTTGCAAATTCAAACAAATTACGTTTGATCGGTTAAATTAGTAATATTCTTCAGAGAATGGGTTACTTTCAGAGCCTTTTGACGAGAGAAATAATCCCCTAATAAAAATAATTGGAATTTGTTATTAGTTGCTTCGCTTGAGCTTTGAGCTAACAATGACCTAACTTCTTTTATTATTATCAAGTAAATAGTTGTGTATTTTATCAAACAAAAGAAAAGGTAAATATAATTATTTAAATTGATTTGATAGCTACTGATGTTGTGCACCTATGTCCCTGCGTAGCTAATGAATTATGGAAACTATAGTTTTCGTTTGGATAAAGAGTCTTTTGCCTTAAATTTGAAAACACGACGTCACAATACTCCTAAAATCTATACCGGCCAAATTGTGATTTATCAGCCATTTAGCGAAGTGTCTGAGTGTCAGAATCCGTATCTGAGTAAACGTATTGTAACAAAGCAAACACTTTGATACCTATATTTCTTTTTTCGAGGATGAATGAAGCTGTTTATTTTGTTTCCAACCAAAATCGTGTTCTTTAAAACGTTCAACGTACTTATCTGAGTATTTGTTTTTCATTTCGTTAGAGCTTATTTGCTTTCTTGGAGGTCGTCGGGGCGTGGGCGGCGCAGTGGCGGAGCGGTCGCTCGCGCGGGTGCGGGTCGCACCCGGATGTTTTCCCCCACCGATGTTTCCGACATTATATCAAACCTGTTCTTGACGCACTTGCCATTTCCCCTAACTCGTTCCCAAAGAGACAAGGAATTGTTTATGTCGTGTCTGTTTTAAAAACAATGCTATCGACACGGTTTCACAAACCTCTCGTGACTACGTTAAAAATAAATGACAGTGCCGATAGAGGCGTACTTTTATTGTGTCGGATTTATACGAGCGGTAGGTAACT
The DNA here is from genome assembly GCA_914767755.1 of Agrochola circellaris. NCBI lineage: Eukaryota > Metazoa > Arthropoda > Insecta > Lepidoptera > Noctuidae > Agrochola > Agrochola circellaris. The sequence continues at coordinate 8,874,936 of OU611846.1, read as the reverse complement.
TAGTTTCCATGTTTTCATCGGTCTTTTTCGATTTGTATCTTTCTGCGCTCTAGGCGTTGAAAGCTACCTACTGTGCTATTCGGCCATTGAAAATCAAAGCGATTTAGATTTGTAGCTCGGAACTTAGATTTATATTTATCGGCGCTGAACTTTATATTGCGTTTACTGAACCTGGTTCAAAAATATTGGTTTAGTAGTGGATATGGAATAGTTACTCGTATGCACATACGGCGGTACATTAAAGTAAATAAGGCTGAGGTTATGGATATTGAGCATTTAGTCGTTATTAGAAGTTTATTTGTAACCCCTAGCGTCAATTAACGTACAGTGAATTAATTAATGGTTAGTGTTATTTTGAATACAGCTACTTTGTCAAGCTATCAGGTACTCAAAGCAGTGTTCAGTGAAGCAGCCATATTTCATTCTCAAAGTCGTCGTCGATGTCACGGCTGAGATGCGATGCTCCGGGACAGATTAAGCTCAAGAATTATGCGAGAGATTGCATTGCTAAGCGCTTGCAGATTGAGTGAGCACAATGCATAAAATGATTTCGTCTCGGTACTTGTCTGCGCTCGAACACACTCGGAACTATGATTGCCGTCCCACTTGTTACTCTCATATACCGACTCGAAAGTTTTCTACGACTTACTTCAAGTGACGTTATATAAAAGAGCTCATGAATCCGACTCGGATGTCGACTTTCCATATTATGACGCATGCCACTGACGTTTATGACTACTTCGTTAGATCTGCGTTACTGAATATTAAATTGATATAACCCTTTGCGTCGTCGGAATCTCATTTTCATTGATTTATATTGTACGAAATTGGTTTATCGAACTACACGACGATTGCATCGAACAATTCAGTTTATTGAACTGTTCAAAATTGAAAAGTTTGTAGCCGCTTGCAATATTTCCCCGCGTATGGATGTTAGTGATCTGTGTTCAAAAACGTGTACAACCCCTGCTCTACGATAGAGGTAAACATAATCAAATACGTGTATTTGTCTCTTTTGAGCCCTAAATTGTTTTTAGATTGCAATTTAATATGTTTGTGTCTGTCGACCGTTCTGACAATATTAATCCTGCTCAGGTAGCAAGCGGCAATTTACGCAGCTCTATATTTTTCAAGTCCGCCAGATATCTCTTTTTAGCTAGAATTTGCGCGTTCATCTCGGCCCAGTTTAATGGGCAGACGAGAGCCGTCCAACATCCGCTGTTTTCCATCTCCTTGCTTACTCTACTTCTTTCATTTGTTAACTACCGACCACTAAAATGCCGCCATAAATTTTGCAGCCAGTTATTTGTTACCTGTGGTCAGCGTCTTTTTGCATAAAATGGTATATTCCGTTATGTCCGTTTTCATTTATCTTAGGACTTCTGCTAAAGTGTTTATTTCGTAGAACAAACTTATCAAGGAGATGATATACAACATTTCGCGTTAATAGGTTTGTCGCATTAATTGAAAACTAAAGTTTTCCGTTCGCTTAGTTTTGTAAGCGCCGTTTGGTTTATATTACGAGTACGTGGTGAGTGTAATTCGTCGAAGTTGTGAGCTAAGGCTGGCTACACGCGGCTCGCACGCTGGTACTAGGTACTAGTCGGTATGTGCGCGGAAGTTTCGCGCACCGGCACGCGTCGCGCGTCTCGCTAACGATTCTCCGGCACCTGAACGCGCATCATACTTGACAAATTAAATTCCTCACTAATACTTTGCTCGAGGACGAACAGAGCGTTGAATACAGTAGCAGATTTCCACATCGTTTCCAATTCGATTTAGGACAACTGCACACTTTCAGGGAATGCGATGTTTCAAAAGGGAGTGACGAACAATTCGATTGAACGTGGAGTTCTTTTATTGCATCTTTATTTTATTGCGTTATTGTCGGTGTCGTCGGTACTTGCTGGTATTTTCGTATAACTGAATTGAATGTTGCACGCTACATGACAGATGTTCGCTGTCGAGGCCGCTCGTTGTTTGCTCTCAGTCACTGTGTCAGGGAAATGCATTTGATTCGTGTGCGGACGTGACGGCACCCACTATTTTACTGTTTACGAACCTAACGTTTCACCGAAAAACTAGACTTAAAATAATAAAAAAAATGTATGATATAAAATAACACTAGGTAGGTATATATCATGTGCGCACTAGATATTCTAAGATATATATATGTTTTCTTGAATTTGCCGTTTTCAAGGAATCAGACTACCTAACTATTTACCTGTTCCTGCCACCATCGGAGAGTTCTGCTTGAAGTTTTTCAGTTAATATTATTCTCGTTATTAGTCCCTTTACCGAAGTACCATGTTGAGTAGTTTGTTGTAGATTCTCTTGAGTTCAATTTCGTGGTCGTCAGCAGACTCGAGTGGGACAACATATATCATAAACCCTTCGAAGATGCCAATCTTGACAGTTTAGCACACATGCATCAAATTAAGGCAGTTATCTTCCGTCTATTAATAGTTCATATTTCGTGTGAATAGACATCGAATGTCGGATATACATAGTAAATGTATACAATATTTAGTGCTTCGAAATCCGGTGGCATTCAGGGTTGGCCACGAGCGACTATTAATAACGTGGCCGTGTGTGGCTGTATCCTCCGAATCGGCCGACCTCTCGACCCTCCGGCCTTCTATTGATCACACTCTTGTCATAAACACATTTCCTCTAATGGACTCCGGCTCCGTCTTGAGACACTATTGTTTTTGTCCACAATCAAGGGTACGCTCCGGCAGACATCCACCGTGTATCATCCCTAGTTCCTGCTATGAATCATTGGTAGCATTACGAGAATTTATTAATGAATGTAACAATAGGCATGTAAACAGCCTTCCAGTATGTTAGAACCTATGAATGCTTTAGTGTTATCTAAAGATATTTGTAAGATAAACTGGTTGATTGGTTTGATACTTGTTGTATCCCAAGTATATAAATAAACAATGAAGACATAAATCCTTTTATCGTCGACTCTCGATTAATATTTCAATCCTGCCTTTAAGATCACAATATAAAATAGCATCTTTTGTAGGCTCACATTAATATTGATAGGATACTAGGTTCAGAAATCAAATAAATTGGCTACTTTTGTTGCCAGCATTCCAGCGTCTAGTTTCGTAAATTGGTTTGACTTCCCTTTCATCGGTAAACAGAGCGGCTTTTATCGCCGACAAAGATTACTTTATCCCAACGGAAGCGACGAGATTGAACTCCTTACACGTTGAAACCAATATCCTGGGGTATTTCCTTGACGTGGAGAGCGCCAGTCCGGCAAACTTGAGGCGCCAACACCTCTCACCTCTATTTATGATCAGACGTAGCACACGACTTGCTAGGATGTGATGATCAAAATAAATAGAGAACCGACTTCACCCTAATTTCGTTTGTAATATATGGACACTATTTTTAATGAAACAGCGCACCGTTTATTCGTAATTCGTACTGGAACAAGGAGTGCTTATTACGGACCAAGTAAGTTCAATCTCTTTTATCGCGGCATTATAGCGGGTAGAATTGAACGGCGCCTCGTATCCCAACAGTTCCTATAGCGAGCGCCCACTCTCCCGTAAAATTATGTTAAACTTGTTCTTTGTTTTTTATATCGCTATCATTCTTCTTATAAAATTCTAGTTGATAGTCCTTTCTATGAAGACGCGTTGATAACATGACGACAAAATGTAGCCTGGAAGGTCGCGTCTCACCCTGATCGATTGCTAAATATTCCTGTGGAATATGTACAATCTGTAGTGAGTCAGACCGGTGCCAGATCACTCGTTTATCACTTTATGTCGGGCACCGGTTTCTGCGGGGAGCATCCGTATCCGCTAGGTGGATGTTTCTAATATTATGGGTATATTTTTTTCTTTATGACACCGAATTTCCGAGATGTCAGATACATGTGCTTGATTTCCGCAGTTATTATGGGTATCTCGTGTAGCCGAACTGCCGAATTAAAAAATAGCTTGTCGATTATGCGGCGAGCCGCGCGCCGTGGTGTCGTAATTACGGCGTCACTCGGCTAAAACGACGAAATAAATTGAAAAGCGAGCTCCGGTGAAAATGCGAGCCGGAAAAATATATCTCCACGGCACTTGGGCATCCACTGACACGGACGCAGATAATGTATTTGTTTTTGCTAAAATCTCATTGTTATGCGGGAATAATAAATTATTCCTCCGTGGCAATAATTGCATTGTACTTTTACTGAATAATTGCTTCATTAATGTTAATGAAGCGAAGTACTGTCCGCAGCGAGCTGTCTGTTAGATCATTCATTAATCTTTATTTAGGAAAAACTGTGTTTGTCACTAGGAAGTGACCTATAAAAGCGTCATTAATTTATATTATTAAGTATTTTTCACAGTGTTCATCGGACAACGAACAATCCTACTTAATAATGAAAAAGGTTCTGTGATTTAATGAGCTTCTAGATTAATTACATTTCTCTACATTGACCCGAAACTCTTTTTGTGATTGCCAAATATCGTTACATTACAGGAAATTCAGTTAAAACAATTATCTGGAGTGGATTGAAAACATCAATCGTCGCTGTAACCAGTGGTAGATAAATGGATGAAAATCTCGTCACATGTTGAGTATGAGAGTGATAGACTTTTACCGCTTTCTCATACCTACTTTGCCCCATACCTTCGTTGGGTATTCCTTGAGTATATAAGCAACAAGATTATAAATGGATTCATATTGAGCTCAGAACTTTGGAAGGAACCTTTGTCAACGTAAAAAGCTTCGAAACCAGTGCACAATGCCCATTTACAATTAATATTTAATGCTGTCGGGCCGTCATACTTTTAATTGCTTTACCTACCTAATGATAGCTGACTACGTTACTAGCACGAAGAAAATCACAATACTTAACTTTAATTGAAAAAAAAAAGTATTTCGACATAAGCCACTAGAAATAAACCTCCAACATAATTGTTTTCTACAGTAAACAAGTTCATTAATAATTAGTTCATTTCGTTTTCTGATAATGGTAAAAAGTTGAAACTTTTTTCTTATAAACTTTTCTACATAATTTTGTAATAAAAAATATCTGTGGGTCGAGATATATTTTCGGTAATGGAACAATAATAAAAGTGATTTTTGCCCTATGTAATCAGCTAACGTCGCCGGGAGTTTGAACGTGACTGAAATACATTAAATTTTCCTCTAGACTGTCAAAAAACGGAATTCACTTGCAGCCAAAGGTTATCTGCGATTCTTCCCGCGGATGCCTTTCAATGCTGGCATTGAGCACAACAATCGGAGATGATACAGAAGAATCTGTATGCTATGACCACCCAACGCTGTAATTATTGCTTCTGGTATGCTTCCTGTTAGTTCAATCCGATATACAGGACGAATAAGTTATAGCGCAGTTTATGACAGCTTTATATCTCCTTTAATACTAGTTAACGATCAAACTTCGTGACTAAGGACGTGCGAATTTATGGCGCATATATTTGTGTTACAGAAACCCCAACTGTACAGTTCTGTTCGTGTAACGATTGCGGATGCGGCGGCCATTCTGTCGAATTATAATTTCGTTGAACACTATGAATTTTATAAGAGGCATTCATGTAGGTACACAATCGTAAAGCGGTTGCACGTCGTGGTCAAAAGCGAAATGGTTGGCGTTATCGGGTAAATAAATATGTGCCCACGTAAAATATTAAGTTTTAACACGGAATAATTTAAATATGTCGTGATTTTTCTTTTCACGAAAATGTGTTGAGTTCATATGAATTACGTTTGTGGGTATATAAATGAAAGTAGATATGCTGTAATAAATTAGGGTCGAACTGGTATCATTACGCCATCATCACTCACAAGCAAAGCCTTTCAGTAAATGTGCGACAAATTCGAAGGATTGATCTTAACGCTATTAAAGCAATGAGTGACATCCTTTATCCCATAAGACAAAGGTGTGTTTGAACGAAAACCGTCATTGTCTTAATTCCTGACAATCCGAATTTCTATTATCATAAGCTATAGATAAAGACAATTATAAGGAGCGGCCGGCCCTAATTTAGACACCAAATAAATTACGTGATAATTTCCTTATTGGTTCGTATTACAGGTAAATTTTCCTTCAGTGCTATACAGTGAGTTATCTTCCTCATTTCTAGCAATTGAACGCGAATATTTAGTTATATTTATTTGTTGGTTGTTTAAAGATAAAAAGCATCATCTTACATCCCCAAATAAAATAAATAATTATTTTATTTTCTTAAGAACTTTTCATTTTATTTCGTTAGCTTTTCATCACGATTAATGAAACAAAATAAATTTACTTACGCGTCATAAAAAAACAGATTGGTTTCGTAGAAACAAAATATTCAAAAGAAACCGAAGATAAATTGAAGATATTAAGTCTCCACAGATTCATTCAGTGTTAATATCTCTTAGCAGTTTCGTTTTATTTATACAACTGAAAAAAGAGGAAATAAACATAAAATGTGACTTTCTGGGCCAAAGGATAGCTTGAGATTTCTGTAAAGAAGTGAGTCCTAATTTAGCAAAACGAATTGTAAAAGAGAATGATGAATCCGCCTGAAAATTAAGCTTAGCGTGCAGAAACCTTTACGATACGGAATCCACTTAGTGTAATTGCTAGTTTTTATTTGAATTGCTCAACGTAAAATTTATTTCAGTTCAATGTTTTGATTGATGGTAATGTTTTCCTAATATTGCCGTTAAAAGTTCTCGGGTTGCAAGCACGCTCGTTGTTGTAATCATTTCCCTCTTTACGTTATTGCCGTCAGCACAATAGGATGATAATGGCAGATTTAGCTCCAAGTTATTGTACATTTTGGAGTAAAATTGCAATCTGGCTCACATCCACATGGAATGAGAGTAGTTATGGCCCCCTGAAGATAGATACCTACGTTTTTATTTTACGCAGAACGGCGTGCCTGAGCCGACCACGATAAATTATCTATTGTTGGGCTCTGAATTCAACAAGAGCCGTTTTTGTTCAATTCTTCGTCTCGTCGTCAATGGAAAATTTATTACCTCCTCTGCCGCATTTAAATACGGCCGATTATATCAGCAAAGAACTTAAAATGTTGTGAGCACTCAAGTGAAGATGGCAATTTTCCCATTTTATTTCTCACCTATAATGGATGTGCGAATTATTTTACGCCATTAACTGCAGCATAAGATTTTTTTGTTACTTACTTTTTCAGTAATAATGTTAGTAGTTCTCAGAGATGTCTTCGTTTCATTAGCTTTATTTCATAAAATATAACACTTGAGTTACTTTAGTGTTGTTTTCCCGTTACTAGAAATGTTTATGAGGTTCGGAGATAGGGAGATGTTCGGAATGAGTTCTTAATTCTAATAAATTGCACTTGTTAGCTTCTTACTGTTCTCAATAGCGTTGTAATAATAATTTACGACAGGTTACTTATATCTTTGTAAGAGTGTCGAAATTCACAAACTCGCGCTACAAACTTTTCGGTTTCTCCATATTTACATACTTGGTAGTTTGACACCAAAAATTCGATGGAACTTTTAATTGAAACATTTACCAAAGTACTCTCCGTACCGTGAAGATTAAAGAAACTTCTCAGTTACGTCGAAGTACTCTTATAATGGCGCGCGGATCTAGGACCTCAATCGTCCAGCGCTCATTTGAAATCAAAGCAGTTTTTTTATTGATCTTCTGAATGGGGCGGGCGCAGGTTGAATAAAGTTGTAAGCGGTGACCGTAATCTATTTTGTGCTCGATCCCAACAACGTGTGACCGACGTCAGTCGGTTGACCTCTCATATGTCTTCTATTCGCCGGTGCTCGTTACTTTCGTGAACACCGGGATTCCATCTATCATTTTCCTCTCGCTCCGATGACCTTTAACTTGACGTCTGGGAGATTTCCTCGTAGAGCGTCTCCGTTCATATTTTTTATTACAAAAGACTGTTCAACAGACTGTTGCTGATTCCAATATGTCAGACAGCTGCCGAGAGAATCCACCTTGATAATGGAAAAGAATCGAAAAATAGATGGTTATTTTAATAAGAGGCGGGTGTCCGGCCGGCCTTCCAACTTAGGAGAGACTAATTTGTCACTCCTACGCACTCTTGATTAACCGTCTGCTGTTGGCTCTGAATCGTTTATCCGTTAATCATTACTATTTTCGTCCCTCGCAAAGTTTGTGCCGATATATTCTTATTACGTATTGCTTAATAGACCTCGACACGCTACGAGTAGTTCCATTAATAACATGAATAAGTAAAATGGCAGTTCCACTGACACCGACATTTCACAATATATGAACTGTTTCATTCTAGTTTCAGTAAGCTTGCAACGTTGTCCGCTAAATCTCTTAATTTTGTCTTGATCCCGTAACACGTTTGAACAATTAAATCGATCCGTTGTTTCGAAGCTTTCAGTTGTGCAGAATCCCTTAACGTCATTCTAACCGTTCCGCAGTTAAATGGACGCCGTTTCATTAGCTATCTCCCTGATAAAGCTGGACAATTAAATTCTTTTCTCAGCTACCTTTTTTATATTATATCGCAACTTAAGAGATTGCAGAATAACCACTTCGGAAAAATAGTGAGCATTGGATTCATAATGAATTTACTGAAATTAAATGATTCAATAAATAAACATTTCTTCTAAATACACTCCACTGATTGTTATTTTGTAAAGTGGTCGGGAAATAATTTAACAAAAAAACCCTGGGAAAATAACTTGGTGTTCGCAAATTTTAGACTATTAACCTTCGCTTGCAAAGTTATATCTATTAATAATGAAAAATTTTACATAATAGAAACATGAAAGTCAGTTAGTTTGTCCCACTTTTTCTGGTTGACTGGTTCGCTTTGCATACATATGGCCGGTGTCATAGAAATGAACGCAGGACACTTTGATCTCGGCAGATCAAGTTCGCTAGAGATGTTCAAAAAGCTTATTTTATGTGGATAAAGCTGCGAAAAATAGGTATGGTTCTTATTCTGAGTCAGTTCCAACCTTTACTGCTAGCATGTCGAAGTAATTTTACCTCCTTTATCTTGTTATAGAGTTACTTGGAGAAAAGAAACCAGTGACTTTGAATAAAAGTATCAGACGAAGTATGAGCAAGAACTCGCTTGGAATTACTGAGTGCTTGCTAACTTTATTGTGATTAATCAATTAACATACAATTTGTTATGTAATATTATGTCCCACTCTTGCCCTTGGCCAATGATTAACAGGAAACAAATGTAATGAAAATAATTTGTTTTTTTGCAGTAATTGAATTTAGCTTTTAATTAAATATGGTAGTGATGGTACGACGATAATTGTTTTATCCTATGACCTTAAAAACGTATACAGTATCAGACAGCAAACAGTAGAATTTTCGAAATTGTATTTTACTTTTCAATAAATCTGTATTTTTCTTCTGTTCTCCAATTTAATCATAGGTAATCAACTTACTAAATTCCAAAAACTTAAACTAAACAGCTGAACAATCGGTGTTATATCAATTAGCTGAAGTTGATTTTAATTAAGCCCTAGTGGCTGACCTATTTGGAATATTCATCCGTTCGCGCCTCGTTCAGAAAGTAATCGTTGATTTTCAAAATCCGCAATTCTGAAAACTGTTTACCTGATCCTTCGACTTGAATAAATACTTTCTCTATTTATACGGACCCATCGGTAAATGCTAGTCCTAATATTTTATTACTTTAATCACAACCTCGGTGAATTCCTTATCCCCGGAAAACAGTTCTTTCAATTGGTACGTTGGAATTCCTTTGTCGAATACAGGGATCCTCGTACAGACATCAATTTACTGAATACCTATTAATTACATTCTTTCGTATGTTTGAAAGTTATGTTGTACGTGCTCTAGTCTTTGTCCTGGTTAGCTTTGGGCACATGTTACTATAGAGAAAATCAGGGACGTCCGTGATTGGCACAAATCTAGCTGATATGTCCGACCAAAAATAGGCTTTGCCTATCACTTTACTTATCCTCAGTTTCAATGTCCAAAAGGGGTTCGTCCAACAGTCCTTCTAAAAGTCTGAAGACAATTTTATCAAGAAACGGTACTAAAGGATGAAAGTGTCTCCTAGGCTAAATTATAGAAGACTTCGCTTCGATATTGGCGAAGATACGAAAGTGTTCGTTTAACCACGACTTGTAAGATTGGTATCGGGAATCAGCCTGTTGCAGTCTACTTCTGAATAAAAGCTCCACCTTTCTTACATAAATAGGGATGCATTTACATAATTCATGTATGTATTACTTCCTGTTTATCGTTCCATACCCTTACCTACTTACTCCCTTCATTTCTTCAACTTAATGTATTCTGAGTTAGTTCTTCGTGTTTTTTTCGTCTGCACAGAACCTTTTGATCTATCCACTAATAGTGTAATTTCGATGGTAATCGGAAACGGTCTGATTCAACGTTTTTAGTTACAAATGAAAGCGATTTCGGATAGCGTCGGACATGATTAGGTTGTGCCCACATCCTAGCTCCCAGATTATTGCTTCCTACCTCTGAATTATTGCTTAGTAGGTAGTTTTGGTAATTGCTCCAATATTCGGATAGCTCGTTGATCGTTCTCGAAACATATATTTTAGTATCTTACCATTTATTATGTGTTCATTAATATAATAATTTATTCAATTTTAATTACTACATGTAGTCGACTGCTTCATGTAGGTAAACATCTTCACCAAGTTTTTTGGCAAAAACTTTGCATTAATTAGTAGTACGCGTCGTATAAAACTTTATTCGATGTTAAGTTTCCAGAGCAACCGTTAAGACGTGTTACACAATTCTCTCTTAGCGGGTACAATCATGAATATAAACGTGAGTAGCTCTTTCATTTCAATTGGAGATTCTCCTTCGCATCACTCCACTCACCTACAAAGTATTTTCCTCGATTAGGTAGCGCTATTAAACTGCGATCAGTATTCTGTGAATGGCGCCAATCAGACAAGGCCAACCTCACGCTGCGTAATGGACGTAAAACGATAATTTTACGATCCTTATAAAACTCTTACAGGATTATTGCTATCGTGCGTGTAATATTCATGATCTGAATTTATATGTGGTAGTCCCTTTACGTTATATTTAGATTTTGCTGTTCAATTCGCGCAACAGATATTTATATTCGGAATATCGTGTGAGGCACGGCTTCAATAAGCATATTTTCTGTAAGCATATTTTCTCTAAAATTCATCGAATACTGCTCGTGTGCTGTCGTCTACTAAGAGCAAAATGCGTACTGCATCCATTTGATATTTTTTAACATTATTAGAATACCGCGTTCCGAAATACTACTTTTATAAGATTGCATTTTTTGGGGTTTAATATCCTTTCTACTTAGAACTCTAGGTTCTTTATTAGATCGTATTCTTTCTGACTTCCACACGTTGTTATAGCATGTAGGTGTGTACCTACTAAATATTATTAACATTTCCATCAGTAGGGACTAGTAGATGATTGCCCAAGTAAATATACATTTGCATCCACTCGTTACCCGACTCGGTAATTAGGTGCGTAAATTACCGAAGCCGCATGCACTGTGTGACCAATTGGTGAATTATGCGTAATACGAATCGTAAACATAATCTATGAACCTTAACTGACATTATTAATTCAGAACTGATGTGGGGCAGCGATTTAGCTATATGTAGTAAATTTATTCGTATAATCCAAAGATCCTTAAGGGTTATAGAGTTTAGATGACAGTCGCTTCGCGAGAAACCGTAATTTCGGCATATCAAGATTGAAGAAACTTGTCTTACGGTTGCTAATGAGGGCACGACACTTCCTTAAAACAAAGCCGAGGCTGGCAATAGGAAACCGTTAAAATGAAGAAGAAGGGTCGGGGAAGCAATCTGGTATTCATTGAAGCCGCATTGTACACTCAAGTTGGCAAGCCGTTTTGTTTGTATAAGAGAATAATGGGATTTACTGAAACATTTGTATATACGTATACGTATATTCTATCAAGAGACCAACACTATATAAACTGAAGTTGTCGTGATCTACTTGTACATTCGTAGTGACAGGTTGCTAGTTGGTCGCACACGATCTCCATATCAGATCGTTTCCCCAATTGACCCTCATAACTTACGCGGTTTGTTATGCATCTGAAAGTATACCTATCTAAACATATGTTACTTAGGTATATTTTCGACTGTCTATAAAAATATGGAAACATCTATTTATCGTTCCGTATACAATCAAGTTTGATTAATACAGGAACGAGGGGTAGCCTAATGAAACCCAAAAGCAAATAATATAATACTCGCCGGAATGTGCCAAAAGAAAAAATAAATCAGACGGAGTTGAGATAGACTTTGGTAGCCCGGGGAGTAATTAATCTGCTCCTTGGCCGACCTTACCGCGGCCTTAGCATTTAGCGCCTCAAGTTAGGACGACTGAGCCTCACAAGCCTGATTGGTATCTTTAATATGCAAAGACGCGTGATTCTGACCCACCCCCGCGGTAACCGACCTGCACATCTTCCCGAGATGACAACTATAAAATCCGTCTAACTACCGATATAAACAAGCCCCAAACTTTATATTAGTATCCGTTATTCTGTTAGTTTAGTGTATCATCTAATTAATACTAATTTCCAGACGACGCGCCTTAATGTGCGTAAAGAGCTGAAACGAGCTCCATTTTGAATCACTAGCTGTAAATATTATCCCTTTTAAGTAAACCTACAATGTAAGTATTGTGACCGACCCCAGAGAGGATTACTAACGTGAGTTTATCCTTTATCCGTGTCTTTTTAGCTGAGTTTCTATTAAGTGAAAGTCAAACGTAGACACAACTACTCGTATATTACTTTTCACATGTTACTTTTCATAAAAGATATTCATAACATTAATTCGTTATTATCTCCTCTTAACACAGAATTCGAGTCTATTTTTTATACAAAGATAAAATCGAATAGTGGCCGCAATATTATTTATGGGTGGGATTAAGTGTGTAGACTAGAGCTTAGTAAGTTAACGGCGACTTTCTGACAGTATTCTTTGGAACTTGAGTTTTGTAAAGGCCCTAATATTTCATTGATGTCTGTGAGTAATTTAATTATCTCTTTATTTTTTGCCTAATTAGAAACAGCGCAATTAGAGACTAAATACTTTGAATAAATTATGTAATACTATGCGTTCATTTATATTACATCACTCTGAAAAGGAACCTGTTTTAGTTTCCTATTCCACTAAATATTTACGCCACACTAAAATTCTGTCGAGACCAAAACAATGGCAACACAGTGTGAATTGACCCGAAATAGCTTGTCAGTTCCATGAATAATAAGGTTCATGCGATCTATAAGTATAATGTGCTAATATCAATGTAAATGTCTCCGCGATGGCTTTGGGACATTCTCTGTCCCGAATGTAAACTGTTACTTGACACTTAATAGATTCACGAGAATTACAGCTAATTTACCTAAACAGACTACAGATTTCCCGGAAAATATCGTTAGCTTATGCAAAAAATCACTTTAGCCACGCGAAAAACTATTAGGTAGTTAGCATTTATTGCTTGTAACATCCTGGTCGACCGGCAGCATACGGTCGGGCCATTGAAAACAGCTGACATTACGTAAACATGCCCAAAACAACCTTTAAAGACAAAGAACATTTGCCAGTATAATTTTATAAGTAGGTAGAGTATTTAAAGTTCCGTAATATTCTTGGAGGTATAAAAGTACGACGTCACGTTTTTAAATTCGCCCAGCGTTAAATCGCCACGTCCGCGTGGACTACATTCAAAGCGTAAAGCTTTGTTGTTTTTATAAAAAAGAGGCAGAAAGTCGACGAACCATATTTCTAGCTAGTGTGTGCGGTCCCCAGGAAAACTTTATTACAGACATAGCATGATAAATATGTGACTGGGTTGGTTAAAAACACTGTATGAATACCAACAGTCTCTATAGAGCTTATAGCTATGTATGCTGCAGCTTTCTTCCCCGGGTCTCGCGGAATCTTTGAGCTTTCTCACTCTTTTGTAAATGTTCCAAATTCTTTGCCCAGAGCTTCATAGTTATTGCGTTGTTTATAACAACTGGCGTACCTACCAGTTAAATACTCGAACATGTAAATAACCCAACAATAGTGTTCCTAACCTAAATATTTTCAGTTTTCCGAAAGTGAATTATTTATTCAAATTGACCGTTCGATTTACCTACCCTACAAAAACAGATTGTTTTGACCACCAGGCTTAGACCGATCTCAATAGATCACAATACAAAGCTTACGGAAAATATGATTTCAGTATTTGGATATCGAAGCAAAGATTTACAAATATTGACCATATTTGTAAATCATTTGATTACGATTATGGAAATACGTGCGGCCCTTTCAACTGAATTCTATATTATGTAGGCGTACCCGGTGAAGTGTATAAGCATACCTGACCTGTTTATATTGAATGGTTTCGTCCCCTCATTTGGTAAGCATTACCGCTGTAATTTCCTCTTTTAGGTGCGAACAATTTAATTTGATTGTCGAGCAATATTGTATTGTTTAACGTGTTAAGTGGGTCGGTGTCATGTCTTCGTGATGGGTGCGGGGCGCTAGAACTCGGCCAGGGCAGCATGTTTTTATCTTGGCGGTGCAGGCGTGGCGCAGGGGGTGGCGGCGGCCGCTGGCGGTCCTGCCCACGATTGTGTACTGTAGCTACACGCCACAGTCCTGCCCGCCGGGCCGCGTCACGGCTCACCACACAAATCACTACGACGCACCCCTTTTAAACACTTTTTAAACCGTGATTTATTTTGCGACAGCATTATCCACACTGCTAATCCTCCCGTGAATTATTATTCTGAAACTTTGTTGTGGCTGCGGTTCAAGTAATCTAAAAGCTTCTAGTTTTTATGTCGTTTAGGGGAGACTTTTGTAATCAAGTTTAATCTCGATTATTTACATTACGCCCTTTTCCCGTAGCGATTGCTGTTAAAAGGTTATGGAAGCGCTTCATCGAGTAATAACGTGAATTTATTTTATAGCATTTGAATACTGCTCGAACTGGCCATTGTTTCGGGGAAATTGTTTTAATTACGTTAATTTTCATTTGGAGTTTGTAATCCGATTTTCACTCTATGTAATAGAGGTCGAAATTAATAGAGGTTGTGTGTAATGGTTGAAGTAAAATCAAAAGTAGGTTCTCGTAATGTAAGGTTCACATGAGGTGCCCTCGGTTCTTTGTTCGGGTCCTTTCATGCTGTGGCAGTGGCACTCCAGCCGACCCGCGCCTGTTTGTATTCCGTTCACGAACTTTCCGAATATATTATTTTGTAGGGTAAGTACAGACGTGGAGGAAACTGATTTAAGAGTTCCCATTCAATAGGGCTCTAAAAGTGCTCGGATAAATTCTCTCGGCCTACATGCGTGTCCTTCCAATCGTCCAAGAGTGCGGTTACTATTGTGCGATTGTTTATCAAATACTGCGTATTGCTATTCTTATATTATATCTTCTATATCGTAATATCGTATCGTATCGTTTCGTATCTATTCTGTTTCATTTTCCTTATTATTTACTCGAGTTTATCATCTTTTTTTTTATGCACGTGTTTCTGTGACAAATAAACTTATTTTTCTTTCTTTCTTTTTTCTTTAATAAATACATCTGCCCCGTCTCTTTTCATATTCCCTAAAGTTTCCAGTTATAAAAACAAAATTATTGGATTCATAGCAAAGTAATTCGGTTATTAGTATATTAATACGTGAAGCAAAAACTTTGTACCTACCCCTTTTTACGAAAATTACGCGGACGGGTGAGTATGAAATTTGGCACAGTTAAAGTTTATATGGAGAAGGAGTGCAGAAAGCTAATATTTTTATATAATATACATTAGTAATAAATTAAATTAATTTAAAAAAAAACATTACACATACTCCCATGCGTTTGACACAAGATGGCTACCTTAGAATCATGACATTTAAATGAATTATAGTCGAATTTCGAACTCTGGTCGACCACTAGTATACATAGATATGTAAAGTATAATATGAGTAGGTTTAGCGTCCTACAAATATCAAAATATCGTGCATGCCGCACAAAGTTTTGATAATCCCAAGCTATTCCATGCATACCTATCTAAAATTGAAAACTCCTGACATTGGCTTATTTTCCCGTGTTTCCGCAACTTTTATTTTTATTTCAACGAACTTGGTCGCTCGGTAGATACCAAATATCCATGCAACGGCCTTTCACGGTTACTATTGCAGATAAATATATACAAAGAAGAAAAATATAGAAGCAAAATGGACTAAACAATGTAGTAATGTAACAAGTTTACTCAGTTTCAGGTAGGTTTGTTTTTCGTTGATTTTGTAGATAAAACCGAAACTGTACATCTGCAATAGAGTGTTCGTTTATACTCGAGCGAAAGCAGTGTCTCTGAATAGTTTCTTTTGAAATTCAGTTAAAACGATGAAAGAGGATATGTCTGCGTCGCCTATAAATGAGTGTTTAGCATTTTTGCCATGTTTTTGTTTAGCGCTCGCGAGCGCGCTGTCGATCGGCTCTGCCAAACAAAAGAGAACAATTTGCATTTTAACCAACTGATAACTGGACCGGCTCGGCGTCGCGCCCTCTAATTTCCTCTGGACCCACCGGAGACAACGTAATTTTCTTTTTTTTCTCTGACTTAAAGATAAAGAAATAATATTATCTTTTCCCATGACGCCGAGATAAAACTTTCCCGCCTTTCTAACTTAATTCCGTAGGCACGATTCATTATAGTCGCTTCATTAAAATCAGACACCTGTTAAACATTCGTTATTGTTCCAATGGTTATTGTTTTGACCGTTCCTCGTTCGCCGGCGGCATATTCATGAGCAGAGAACACATGGCACAATAGCTGCGATACAATTCAAACGGCTACGGGGCGAAACATTATATCGTATAATATTGATTGATCTAGATTCAAAGACTAAGTTCAACTTAGTCAAAGTCAAGCTCTCTACAATAACTTAACTTATGTTTGGAGAATAAAACTATCTAAATCTTGCTTTAACATGTGCTGATAAGATAGATAGAACAACTTTCACAATAGTGGCTTTCGCTGCTCGTGAGACTTATGATAGTATCTACAGAGGCGGGCGGGCCGGGGCCGGGGGCGTACTCGTTTCAGGAATTTTGTAGGATTAGTTTGAATATCGTAGATCCAAGCCTTGTTGAGTAATCTGATGTAAAGGCCTGCTTTGTTATTTTGTTGTTGCATATTTCATTGTTTAATTTACATTCGAAATTTTTTTTCGTCCCAGCGGATATGAAAAGCATTGTGGCTTTAGGAGAACAATACCTTTTATTCTGATATCAGTAAAATAAAATATATCTTGGACAAAAGATACGTACGTAGTACCTCTACCTATTCAATGAAAGTTAAATACGGTAGGGATATTTAAAGGTAATAGGTAGGTATACTAAAAGTAATATATTTTCGGAGTAATCCTAAAGTAATTACACTTAGGTAGAAAGATAACGTTACGACGATAACGTCCTCTTACTTTTTTTGATTAAAATATTTCAAACAGTGGTCCGCAATAAATCATGGAGGAGCGTGCATATTCTGAACCGTAAATTAAAAAAGTTACCTGCGCCAATTTTGAATGAGTTATTGTGCAATATTCAGGTTTTCTAGTACAAGTGGCACTGAAGCCTCCGATGTTGTCTGTATCGATAGATAATTAAACGTCATATACATATATAATAACCTAAAATAACCACAAAAACGATAATTTTGATACTTACCGAGTTAAATATTCGGCTCTAAAATTAAAACTCAGCTCAATAAATGTATTTGTACACATTGAGGTTTCTGTTTCATAGTTATTAATATAAAATTTCATTGTCTGTGTGCGTTAATTAAAACCGTTGTTATGTACATAACAACAAAATATTTGCCAAAGGGTTTTGTTATTAACGTCGCTGATAAACCACTGTTAAATTTTGTGTGACATAGAAAACGTATTAGTGTCATAGATATTATGTGTTCTACTCGAAAATGTACTACATTTTAGGGGTAGCTTACTGTACTTCAGCTCGCTTGCCGGTGTTAAACTGCGTTTAATTTCGGACTACAATACAAATGGGTACACAAGTGTTAGAAACTTGTGTCGCCATTTGTTTCTCGGTACTCACTGAAGAAATGAAAGATACCGCGATAGTAGAAATAAATGTGACACTTATACATTAGTGGGTATAATCTTGTGGGGTAAATAAGCCTTTAATCTTCCATTAGGAAGACTAAATGTCTGAAGATTAAATGAGATTACATGCTTTGATTTAAAAATATAGTTTGAGTATTTCAGCTGAGTTTATTTTAAAATTACAAGACGATGCTAGGACGCGACGTAGGGGTCTAGTTAATTAATATTATCTAATCATTATTAAAGTTAATGTTATGGTAAAACATAGCGCACGGGTATCATACATACAACATTGTAGGCTTCAGACGATTGCTTACCCTAACTTTAACGCTAGACTTTCTGGAAATTGAGACAGCGTCCCGAATTTAAAAATCTTATCGGAAAGGAGTCAAATCAATTGGAAATTAAGTATATTGAACATTGAAAAACTATGAAACATTTCCAAAGACTTTTGATGTGAAATGTGGATACTTGAGTGGACAAATGTGAAGATAGACTGTGATATCTGGCTTGTTGTGGTGCGACGGCGGCGTCCGATGTGATGGCTCGGATTCGTGTCGGTAGTGTATGTGCCAGAGAGACCCATGGCTAACTCTCCGGACCTGGGCCTGTTCGCCGCCAGCCTGCTCCGGCTTATCATAGGTAAGTAACTGATGAAAATCATGCCATCCCTGCCCCACTCACTTATTTGTGTCAGTAGTGCGTGTGCGAGAGAGACTGATTGGCATCCCATGGCTAACTCTCTGGACTTGGACCTGCTTGCAGCCAGCCTTTTCCGGCTTATCTGATGTCGCAGATTAACATCATGCCATCCCTGTCCCACTCTCTTATTTGTCGGAGCCACTAAGATGCTTCCTGGCCGGTGTCCGGAGATATTATACCAGTTGTAGGTACTAAGTAGTTACCCAGCCAACACTAATGAATTCACGTCGTGTGATAAATTACAAAAAATAAAGTGCTGGCAAGTGATGTTGAGTTTTTCCATTAGTAAATTCTCAGTAACAGCCTGAAGTATCTATTTGTGCCTGGTTGAAGGCAATAGGGTCGTCGCCTGTAACATATTATATGGGACTTAAACATAATCGGCGAGTTGCGTGTGCGTACCACACACCTCTGCTAACCCTGTTGGGAAAAATAGGTGTGATGTTCTGTTATGTTCACGCCAACTGTTATAATTTTGTCCCATTACAGAAGTATGTAGTCACGCCTAGAGATAATAGTGGAAGATTTTCGAATTCAATTTACGAGTCTTGCACGGTCATGTAGAAGTATGTGAGAAATGTTTTTTATCTTAGACCTAAAAGGAACATGAGAAACAACTTAGGCTCGAGAAAGAAAAATAAACTAGCCATCTTTTCATTATTCGCCTTGATACTATTTCTAGACAAATATGTGTGCTTTGTCTTCATTGATCTATATTATCTTTGTCTACATTAAACTGTCTTGGATCTCATTACTTTAATGTATCATCCGAGTTAGATAAATTAAATACTTACGTTATTTTTGCCATGTCACATTTTGTACGGTGTAGCAGAAAATGTATATTCAAATCACGACTATCTTTTCGGTAGCTTCCGGAAAAAATGGTGTTTTCTTGGAATAAGTTTCATCAGAATCAAAACATGATCTAAATATTTCCAAGAAGTTTGCCTCAAGTATAGATCCTCATCGCACATGATGTCACAAAATGAGAGTTTTCGTTTCATTTTACTTTACGTGCGGATGCTGTGCCATAGATGCGGATATTACAGAATATATCACGGCTTTCAAACAGGAACATAAGAAAACGTATCTGGTTAAATTCGTTACGTCATACTCTAAGAAATTACGCGAAAAACTAATGCCGACGCATATTGATGAGAGCTATAAATATGCAGGAGTTCAAACAAACTGGGAAATATGGCGGTTTCAATCAATAGCCCGCACAAATTCCATTCTACATTATATACCAATGTGTGACATGTTTCTATGAATCCGATTGAATGTTGGAAATTGATAGGGCCACCACACATAATACTCATTACAACATAAATAATATTATGCAACTGATGTATATGTCGCAGAATCCGCTGTTTTACATAACCTCTAGCTATTTTACAAAACAGCTCCGTTATGTAATGGGTTGTCATTGCGTTACGTATAACGAACCTGCTACCCACGTTTAGACGTAATGCAGAATGGCTTAGCAGTCACAATAAACGTTTGATGTGGCTTCTTATGAATCGGTCGCAGTAACTAAGCTAGGGCACCCTAACCAATTGACCAAACGCTACTTCCAAGTTGGTCGCAGTTACTTGGCTATTTAGTATTTTTACCCGATTACGGCGAAGAAAAAAAGAGGGTTATGATTTTGACCAGTATGTATGAATGTATGTATTTCGGTATGTATTTTCATCTGTTCCCTCATAACTTCTAAACTACGCATTATATTTTGACAAATGAGGTAACGTTGGAAGCGTCTTGATTGTCCGCTAGTTATAGGCTATGTGGCGTCACAAAAAATATCGCGCCCTTCAGAGGACATAAAGCCATGAACTAAAAAAAATGCCATGTTTGGTATCAAATCAAAGGGCAAATTTATAGAAACTAAAACCCAACTACGACAAACTTTTTTGTCGAAGGTTTTAGTTTTTGTTTTCACTTCAGTTTCACTCATATTACTGGTTTTATTTATTTCTGTTTCGGACGCCATTATTGTTGTTATGACACACAGAGCCACGAACGATAAAATTAAAAATTAAAATCTACAATCTGCCGTTTCATCGCACGCTGCATTACATAACCTCTAATACGCTGAGTGGATAAATGCAAAACGTTAATGCGTGTTAATTAAAGTTAAGTAAACATGGAAAATCGCTAAACGTCGTTCAGCTGTTTTATATAACGGAGTTGTTTTGTAAAACAGCTAGCGGTTATGTAAAACAGCGTATTCGACAATCCATCTACGATATATAGAAAACCAACTTAATATCGACAAAACTTCCACTGTAAACGGTATAAATCAATTTCAAATAGAGTACATGTTGTAGGTAATAGTATTTAAAAAAATAAACGATGGTACTCCCTAATGTACCTACTCGTATTTCTGCGAAGGTAGTTGTATTATGTCTTTTGTATCCTCAAAATGAGAGAGGAAATTGGTCCCAACGAGCATAAATCTTGCCCATAGCGATGTCTCTGTCACATTTGTGATAATAAACGAGACAAAAGTATCAACATTTAAAATAGTGTTTTTCTCTCTTTTTGTGCTACTTAGAGTTGGGTACGTGACTGTTGCCATGTGTCCTAACAAAGCGTTATACAACGGTCATTATGAAGTTCTTCCCTACCCGCTTTTGTTTTTACATTTACATGGTGGAAAGAAATGAACATAGAGGAAAGATTGCTTTTCTGTCTTTATTTGTATACATGTAGAGTGTAGGGAATGAAGTTATTTTTCAATTTACATCTTCATTCGGTTGAAGCATGGTTGAAGCATTGCAACGTTTACTTTATCATGATTTCTCTCAGTTGGAGAAATAACTTGACTTAAACTGTTATTTGGGAAACAAATCCGGAACAAAGTTGGTAATTCCATCAAAATGAAAATAATATTTGACTGTTATCAATTGATGAACAAACATTTCACTTAATAACTAGTGCAGCTAAGCCAATACATTTAACCCTTTGTTTAATAATTGTCTAAATTGATTGCCTTATTCGATATATCTACGTGAATAATTGTGTTTAATATGCATGTAGAGCGTGTTCCTATTTACGAAGCGTGTGTAGGTGATGACAGTGCAGAGACAGTTGCTTCGCTTCTTTGCTTTTACAAGTTTTAATCTTCCTAATGCGTTCGTCTACTGCGCACACTTCACAAAATGCTCGCCTCCGCTTATGTTAACCGGCTCTGCTTATGTTTAATATTTGTTTGAGCATTACGCTGGTTGGGTTTTTTAACTAATAATGGTCTATTTAGAAGCGAAACTATAAGGAAAGCATGTGTATAGTAAACTTTGGGGAGTAATATGACGATGAGTTCATAATTATAATATTCTACTCTTCAGCAGAGATATAAATTGAAATGCCAACACTTTGAAAATAAAATCACATTCTGAAAATAATTTTACTTTAAAAGCTCATAATCCCTTAACAAAATAAATTTTATTCTAAAATGCAAGTTAACGCATGAAGTTAAAATAAATAGTGGTGTTCGTTCTCGCTATGACTAAACTGGGTGCAGCCCCGCGGTACTTGAGCAGCTGTTACCAGCACCGTGACTAATTCCCCTGCATCTACTGCCATTGTTGTCGCCGTCTAGGTGACAAAAACAACTGTTTCGCCTCATATCGCGGTTTACAATTTGACGAGGAAAGTTTTATTCAGCCAACGGCATTTGTTCACGGTTTTCAACCTCAACGTTATTTTATTCATGTTCCTTTCAGGTTTACCTTTGCCCCGCAGTGACACAAAAAGCTGTAGGTATTGCTGTTTTTTGTGCTTTTTGTCGTTACTTTCCTAAGGTGTGGATTATGGGTATATATATATATAATTTACGCTTTGCGTTACAGAAGGGATTTATAAATTCTGCTCAAATCCGTCTTACCCGATAAATCCATACGGTTTCGGTGCGAGCGATGCTTACACTGCTACGCTACGCCCACTTCCGCGCAGAACATTGACTTCTTACGACTTTGCATGTTGGAAACACTTGTAGCTTTAATTGGTCTAGGTTTAGTTCGAACTCGCTTTGTGACGTCACATAAACGATGTGATCTTGCAAAGCGAAGTACGTGTGTTTACTGAAATTATGAACTTCCCTGTATATACTCTGTTCAATGTTGGAATGAGCAGTTGTCATTTCGTAAATCAGTGGTAGAGAATTAATGACTATTGCGATTGAAACAATGTCAGCACCATTATGCACAAATGCGCAATAGTTGACATTACTGCGTAATATTTGTGTGTTTTTGTATTCGTTGTACCTCCATAGTAAGGATCAATAAAAACAGTGTACAGGGCTTTATCGTGTTCTTGTGTAATAACATGAATGTTACGGTTTAAGATAAGTTAGCGGGCCACCATCGACATTTTGGATACATAATTGCAACAGTAAATTTACTTCATACAACGTCGAATGAAGTGTCAAACTCAGCGCCGCTCGAGGAACTTTAAAGTTAATTATTAACTTCTGAAGATAATTAATATCTGTGCTGTTGGTTGTGACAGCTTCACATGTCGGGGATACAGTAGAGATACGAGTATAAACTAACACTGGGAATGGACAGAAGTTTCATGGACTGCGGAATGGACAGAAGTTTCATTCAAAAACTTCATGTATATTCAAACTTTAATTGCAGTTTATTCTCACAATATTTAATACGAGTATACTGCGTCCAAAGTGTTCAAACGTATCTAAATGTGAGAATATATTTACCGCAACATTATTCGTGCCGTTATTCAGTAACAGTAAATAGTAATATAAAGGATAAACGTGATCGCAATAAAAGTGATGTATTTGTGGTTTTATTACCTTTTGTATCAAATTGACAAAATGGCGCGGCGTCGATCGGGAGTCAAATGATTGAATGCCGATTATGTATGAGGCTGTCTGCGGTTCTCGCTAACGGACTGCCGGATGTTGGTCACACTCTTGCTTCCATTGATGGATTACGGGTCACCACAATCAGCTTATAAGCTTATACCAGACCGGGTGGAATTTAACGTGACGGCAGCACGTACTGTTTGTTGAATGCCCCACCGTTGGGCAAAAGTTTCTTCTCATATTGAGGTGCAAGGT
Source organism: Agrochola circellaris (assembly GCA_914767755.1). Taxonomy (NCBI): domain Eukaryota; kingdom Metazoa; phylum Arthropoda; class Insecta; order Lepidoptera; family Noctuidae; genus Agrochola; species Agrochola circellaris. The sequence goes on along the minus strand of OU611846.1, from coordinate 8,851,025 downwards.
TTTTCAATTCAATTCAAAATATTTTTATTTCACATAAACCTACAAGGGCACTTATGAAACGTCAGAAGCTAGGTGCACGGTTCCAATTGGTCGTTTCCTATGGAGAAGAGCCGGCAAGAAACTCCACGGTTACTCTTTTAAAAGTAAATGGTTTTTACAATGATTCCAAGTTACAGTGTTAAAAGGTATGAGAGGACAGTGTAGGCCCATCAACAAGTACCAGGTACTTAGCAAAAAATTAAATGGTCCACCGATCTACAGTCTGTTAAGTCTACAACGTTCTCTCATTCACAAAATTTAAAAGAAAATAAGCTATATAAAAGACAAATGAAATTCCTAAATAAAATAAAAACCTATTTAAACCAAATGATAATGGTTGCCATTACTGCTGTAATAAATCAAATTTAATATATTGTAAATATACAATGTCAAATAATACAAAGATTATGTCATTTGTAAATTAAAATAAAATAAAAAAGTAAATTAAAATAATTATCGTAATTTGGGAGCAGTTAATAGACATTTACATAGTTATGCCGTTAATGAGGCACCAGGGAAGCCACATGTGCAGAAGTAATTATTGCCAAACTTCCTTGTCTTCAACGTTTAAAAAGTGCTACCTGGAGATTTATGGACTTCCACAATTAGCTCCCTAATCTATTAGGCCACTTTACCAGCGGGTCTCTTTGTGGCCCACTTTTCCCAGGCCATCTTTTCAGCCAGTATGACGGCCAAACTTTCAGAATTAAGAACGCCTTCGGTTCTTGCTTCAAAATGTCAATTTCAACTTCACTCAATAGATTTTTCCAATTTTTTAAACAAACGTTCCGTAAGGGACGAGTTGGCGCAGAACTACTTTATTCTCTTTAATTGAAACTTGGCAATATCTAAGTACGGATTTTATTCTTTTCTGCATTATTAGTTTCTTAATAACAGTGTATTATTTATTCCTTTGTAAAAGCCGTAATTATTCAGGCTGACGTTATCAATGGGGCGAATGAGTTTATTGTTGTTTGTCGGCGGCCGGCGACCGGTTCCTTTGAAAATTAAGATCTTTTATTATAAAGTATTATTGCTTTAAGCTTTTAGCGACTATTGTTTTGTAGGAAGTCCAAGAAACCTTATGCGGAGTTGTCGCCTCGGTCTATACGACGCAATGCCATAATAATGTACAATGCACATGCTTCGGAATTGAAAACACGCTCAATTTTCCACGATTAAAAACGTTTTATGATACACTTGGAATCAACATCCTAAAAATTTCCAATTATTTTATTTATTTATTTGGTTCACCAACGAATGTTTACACTAATTACATAGGTAGTTAAAACTATTCTTATAATAAATTCCAGTGTAACACTCACTTAAAGGTAAACACCACAAGCGCCACATTAATCTATTTCTAGTAATCTAACCATTTTCACTATTGGTCAGATTATAGTGAGAATTTAATCCCAAATTATAATCCCAAACATACCAAAAATTTTACTTATTCGCCCAAAAATTATAAACGATCATCAAAACATTCATTTTTACTTTCGCATCCGTAATAATGGAATGACCACAAACACAGAAATAAGAGGCAAAACACAAAATAATTGAAAGATTCAGACAGGGAACGCGGCGCGGGCGCGTCTCGCGTCATGGCCGCCGGGTCAAGAGGCTATGACGTGCACTCGACCTGCACCACCTCAACACGGCTTTTAAACTTTTTCGAAACCCTACAGAGGCTTTCATTAAGCCACGAATACTGCCACTAGCCTAGGCAGCGGTTTTCTTAATGTTCACATGTATTTAATTCAGGAAAATAAAACTAAAAAAGTTTTTGCGGTATGTTAATTACATAGTATACCTATAATGAAAAGCGTATTATGATTATATACGTAATCAAAACTTAAAATTAATGTATTCTCATTTAATAGGTACCTAATTAGGCTCAGAATCAGCACTTTTTGAAAAGTTACAACATCTAAACTCTTTACCACTGAAGTGTTTAAAAGCTGGGAAGAAGTGAACTGTTCAGATTATAGATAAAGTTAGCTTTGTCGATTGAAAATCATTTATAATATCTACCTTCTTAGATGAGCTGCTTAAGTAGCTCAAATCGGCAATGCTCACAGAACGAGTTCTAACTTTAGTCTAAGCTCAAACCTTCGAGCTAGGTTTTGTATTTTTAACTCTATTTCAAGAACAGTAATGTACTTAAAACAAAATTGTCAACTTAGACTAAAGTGTAACGTCAGTTTTTGTAATTAGAACTTCAAAAATGGCTCGATGGTTTTAAACTGACTCTAAAATTCTAACGATACACCTTGAAATGTAATAAAACCATTTGAATTTTCCCATTGATATATCTCTTGGAGTATATCAAGTGACCTAGTCTTTTCTCAACCATGTTTGTGTCGGTTTCCAGTCGAACAAATACGTCTGTATCAATATTCACTCAGAGCGTTTGCGATTTGACTTCCGCTCCCCAATTACTGGAATATACCGATACCCCTGGGCTAGAACGGATGTCAGATATTTTTGAACTGGTTGCTCACTACCCATCTACCAATGAAGAGTATATAAAGGGTGTTAGTTTAAACGAGGGACATACTTTAAGGGATTGTGACTATGGGACTACTCCTGACAAAACAAAAAACTAATGTTCCCTACAAGTGCAATATCAACGCCATAAAAATTTAGGGAACAGCCAAGTTTTTGCTGTTCCCTAAATTTTTGATGATTCGGACGAGATAACTTAAATTCAATCATTCGGATTATCTGTGAAAGAACAAAACAATATCAGCTGTGTGTGCTTTTAAAATCCAAAGAAAATATAGGAATGTCTTTTACGGCTACTTCAGAATTTGTGTGTATACCCATATCTGAAAATCAATACAATTTTAATAAATACAATTCTATATTTATCTGCAACACTTGCCAATCTGATTTGCCATGCCAATCTGACTAAGCTTTTGATTAACCTCTTGCTAGTCACAGCAACCTGATAAGATCAAGTGATATGACGTCACAGGTCACAAGGGCATCTAATTATTGCCTATTGATGACCAGTCAATAGGACTCAGATTTGTATAACCTTGTCTATAAAGGGACCTTCGTGGGTGGTTGCTGAAATAAAACCTGTCTACTTTTTGTTTAGGCAAATCGACAAGAGCGTGACTCACAAAAAAAATCGGAAACAATTTCTTGGTATTTTTAGGGTATTTACTAGTGATGGGCCGACTATAGTATTTGCTGACTAACCGACTAGCCGACTAACCGACTAGCCGACTAACCGACTAGCCGACTAGTCGGCCGACTAATCGGCAATGCCGATCATTCTAATACCTACTTGTCGGAGGTGTTCGGGCTTTTTCGTTGTCACTCGGCTTAGTCATCGCGCCGTTGAGCATGTTGTGACGTATTTGTTTACATTTTTATTTCGTTTGTTTTGTGTTTGCTGCGGCGCCGGTATAATTAAATCTATTTGAAATAAATAAAACAGTTCTGTGTATAGTGTCACGAAATGTCGAAAAATAAATCGCGCGTGTGGATATTCTTTGATGATATTGAAGGTGAACCGTCAAAAGTGAAATGTAACCAGTGCCAGGGAATTGTTTCACGCGGCGGTCAAGGCAGAAAATACGACAAGGCAAGGCAAATACGACAAGTATGACCAATCACATAAAATATAAGCAGTTTGTTAAGTTAGCTTAATTACTGACTGATTAATACGTTCCTATATTGCAAAGACTAACTTTAGATACCTACTCTAAGTAATGTTTAGAAATTATAAAACAAGTACAAATTATTTGTTTTATTTCATTTGTTATGCGCCGATTATAATCGGCATATTTTGCCGAATAGTCGGCTTTCGTGACTAGTCGGGCCATCTCTAGTATTTACATGTTATTCCTTACATGTTTTTATCCTCACCCAGTTTGTAGATCTCAATAGGCAATAATGCTCTTATAAAACTTCTCGGAAGGATACCCAGCAATAGAATTTCCATATTTTTCCATAACAACCATGGGCAAGACTCCTTTTGTGTAACTCAATTCTGTCACCACATTGTCAAATATGGGTGCACCATAATAAACACACTCTGCCTAAACCGTCGGGATCAAAGGATAAACGTTATGGAATTAAATAAAAAATTAAAAAATATTAACTCGCGGTTGAGATGAATTCGTTTAACAGAATAAATGAAACTTTCATTTTGCCAGTTTTTTTTTATTATGTTCTCTTATAATTATAACACACAACTATTGTGAAAGAAAGAACGAAATAAGAATGAACATACGTATAATTGCGGAAAAAAGCCTGAATCTGATAACTGATACTTGATTTCTGACTTTAAATCAGTATAATCCACAAACAAAATGAGTTTGTATTTGTAGAATTATACGGCACTAAGAACAGTAGAGACGAAATAATCCGCAATGGTATTTATTTCCACAAACGAAGTTTTTTAATTTGCTGTTCAGCACGCCAGTGGTTTGTACAATCTCATTTGTTCTTTGTTCTTTTTGAAAACAGGCCAGACTAGTTATATTGATTTTGTCTTATAAAGGCGGACTGGTTGAACCAGGGTCATATTGAAAAATATAACTTTAATATTGACCTTAATCAGGGCAATATTAAAGTTCTATTTTTCAATAAAAAAAATGAAGGAAAAATTGATCTTTACAATTATTTTATAATGATGTGTATTTATAATTTTTTTTGGACGTTAATGTGTCCTTACCTATATTATGTAGGTATGCTTAATAAGTCTTTATAAATTATCGTATATGAATTATGATGTCCTTCATTCAACCAATCGTACTATTTGCGGGTCTTCAACCGAATAATAAATTACCTCATTGATTACGAGATATTAATAATATGTAGGTACGTCACGCTTCACTTACGAATTCTCTCTTATCATTCTGTCTATATCAAGGATTTTGTGTGACATGCTCATGAATAATTACGTGATCTATTGTAGTACACATGTTTGTCTGTCATTGGCGCTAATTATTAGCGTTAGTATTAACCGCAGTATTAACGCTCATTAGATGAAGCTCACGCTGTCCCTTGTGGCCAAAGACAGTTCGGACATTTGTGTACTAACTAAGGCTCTTCTCACAAAGATCTGCGCAAACCAAATGACTAATCAGAAGATACTACTCAGTCGGTTTGTGATTACTTTCAGAAGGATCAAAGCTGTTAATTTAAATTGTACGTATCTGTTCATCACAAGGTGTGGTTTTGACCATTTCACATGAGTTCATTTTAAAACTAAAAAGTTTTAAAAACAACAACCGCTAAAGTAATATTTGCTTTCTATTTGTTAACTAATTATATCCAATGACTCCATTCGAAACAGCACTAGCACTGCAGCTTACCGTTGCCGCTTAGCAGTGGTCGGGAAAACTATAATTGAGTTTTTCTATCATAAAAATTCTCCGTTATTTTCTTCGGTAAGAGCCGCGAAAGCTCTAGCCTTCATAGCATTATGTTTTAACGCTTTGTCTGAGAATTCAGAATGTATTTATGTATAATATTTAATAATAGCCTCAAATAACAGGAATAGGGATGGACATAACCAATATCAAATTACATCAATTTCTTGGTAAATAAATCCATTAACAGTTTGAGGTAAAAAAAGGTGCTTTACCTAAAAGATATTTCCAAAAATTGCTCATTGTTGATGAGCGGGTTCATGAACAACAATGTGGTAATATCATGAAACAACATGGATTTTCACTTTAGATACGTAAATGTAGAGGCAAACCGAGACAACAGAGTTGATCAGCACAATACTGCCGGTTACACAAAGGGTACGGGCGCGGGCTAACCGAGTGGCTGTAATTTGGACCCTTTGTGAATCGAGGAGAGCGTCTCTGAGTGTGTGTGGCAATCGTCATCGAGCCCGAAGATGTGCGGACTCTATTGCCTACATAATGCGAGATTTAATAAGTGCTGGCCGCACGCCTCCTCAGCCTCTCGCTCGCATACAGAATGCTGATACCCTTTGTACCACCACTCTCAAACTTCGTTCCCCGAGATTATTCTTCCATGAAGTATAGTCGATATAACTTATTTTCATTGAATTATTTGTTACCCCTAGGGAGGTATCCCAGTTATCTGGAGGTATACAAACAATTGTCTTTGGATTGCTCCATTTCTATATTTTATCACTTCATATATACCTGTCGCGTTTTATAGAGTACAGGTAATTTATTCCCCCAGCTCCATTGAATCGACAACGTGCATGAAAACATTTTATGGTTGTGTCTGTTATATCTCTTCTGAATGTATAAATCAAGCAATCTCGTGACCTCTCGTTAACATAAAAAAATATATCCTTGATTGCGGGCATAATATAATGTAGCTAAGCAACCTGTTTTTCTGCCACGTACAGGAAACATTTTCCATAAATATATTACCAACCACGTGTATGAGATTGTTGCAAGAGTGTATTTACTTAAGATTATTATACACGTATATAAGGGATCCCTCTTCTATTTACGGTAATGCTCAGGACATCCAGGCAAATTGCGGCATTAGGCGCGCTGGTACGGGCTTGCGCGTGACGCTGCTGAGGAACAGTGTGTAGCATTTAAGTGGGGCCTAAAGCCGGTATGCGTTTGGAATTAATTAGCAAATCTGGGCGCGATATGCGACCACAGCCGGCCGTCCGGCGCACTGCGGTCGGGCTGCGCGCGCCCGTCCACCTGTCCGGCCCAAGCTTTCGCGTTCCACTGTTAATCCGATTATCATTCCTCTGTTTCTGACACAGAAAATAACGTTAATTGGCGTTTCGTAACGTACACTGCTGCTGAGGGATGCAACTTGCATTTTATTCAAAACTGCACAATAGTAGAGCAGCATCAATGCCTGCGCCAGCGGCTTTATGAACAAAATGGCCGCGCTCCGGTTCGCAGAGGATAATGTAATAATATACAGTGTCTGTTGCCTCTAGTCGTTATGATTCTATTTTTCTGCAAGGCCGACATTAAAACATACGCGTTGGCTGTCTGTCATTTTATTATAATTGTGGTTGAACATATTTTTCTCAGTTGGAGTATGCTGCGCTTGTGCAATTCACAGTTGAATAACTTTTATTTGAACATAATGTGGTCCTTATTTTGGTTTGCATGTGGCAGACTAGAAATGGCGCTAAAATCTTATTTGACGCGTGCAGTACGAACACTAAACTAGTGAATGGTCAGCATTCACTACTTTAGTGTTCGTACTCTCAGCTGGCGGTTTTTTTAATATTTCATGTGGTGCTATCAAACAATATATTTGGCCAAGCTGCATGAATTTCTGCAGTAGTGTGCGCTCCGCCCTTCTTCCTTATTTCGTAATAATTTCATGTTTGTTGATTTTTATACGCGACCAATTGTGTCAATATATTATAAAGCTTCATAGATTTTTCAACAAATTGTACAACAACAACAATTGTACCTTTTTCTGAAAACCTTTTTTGAGAAGCATTTTCTTTCGAAAAAGTAAAATTTTGTATTATTAGCCATTCATTATACATTTCTTTTGAATTCAGAATGAATTCAGTTAATTATAAACACAAACACAAATGATTTCCTTCTTCTCAAAACCTACTCTATGTCAGCACCATTTGTGTCCGTCACTACAAAGGGTATAAATGAGGCAAATTTTTTATGGTTAATAATTATTTCACGATCGTGAATTCGTGACCCACGTCAACTTATCAAAAGGCTCCAATTTCAGTAGTAGCCAAGTTGAGAATTATGAGTATTAAGTGGCTTAATGTCTTGTTCATAATTAGTTCTAGAATAATCTTTAGAAGCTTCTCAAGTATCATTAATATTAAAAATATTGGGCGCAAAATGTTCACGCATTAATGATAACATACATCGCCTAGTTAAATTGCAAACTTGACTCTATTTACAAGTTTTCTTTGCGCAAATTAATGTACTCTGGCTGCAGTTTTCGTAACTTGTAAGTTCACTGCACAAAAAGTTCTTGTCTTGTAGATAGATTTACGAGGCTAAAGTAAATTGCCAAATTGACTAATGTGCCCTGAACAAGTTCTGCCTGATTGCACTCATTTGTTTTTAAGTTTTCTTTTCTATTTTGTCTATGCGCTGTGATTTACGATTAGCTAATTGGAAAGCCTTCGTAAATAACCCCTTTTCACTCTAACTGGAAATCTGTAAACGTCCACTGTTGAACATAGGGAAAATTTTGTAAAAGATAACTAAGATACCAAAAAGATTGATGACAGATTGATTGGTAATAGAATATAGGAGGATGTTACTGCCCGTCCTTTTCAACCCTAAGTTATTATTGAGATACAAGATAACAAGCATAATGAAATGTCAATTAAGATTACCCTTAGCGACATCCGCGGAATTCATTTTCGGGAACCATCTACCTAAAAATTGTACCTATTCTTTTAAAAGCAAGGAATTTTAAATAATCTGCGAAAACACTGTGAAAGTCTATAATTTTAACGATACGGCATAATGTTAGAGCGACGAGTCTAGGCGCATGTAATTTATAGCCTATGATAACATGAAAAGTGCACTATTCCAGTGCGATTTATTTCACACCAATTTATATTATTTCTCTCTGTGACTGCAAGATTTAATAATGCTACAAAAGCAACAAAACTTCAGGTTTGTTCTTTCTACAGTTAGATTAAATGTTATTTATACGGCAACATTTTTTATTCTTTATAAGCATGAAAGAAATAAAAGTTTCGCTTATTTTCCTCTTCCTCTAATAGCTATTTATAAACGTTTCACGTAACTATTTACTTGCTCGTTATCAAGGTTGTCAACACATCAATCATTCATGTAACGCGTAGGCAGTGAAAATAAATATGATTTCCTCTTTCAGAAAGTCCTTCTTACGTTTTTAGTGGCGACATCTGTTGAAGATGTGTTGATACTGAAAGAATTTTCCACCTCTCTGCAGCGCCATCTGTACTACATTTCTCAACCTATTGGTTTCATAATTCCACAACCACCCTTTAGATGGCTCTGCATGTATTTGTTTCAGAAAGCTACCCCGTGTAGCGCGCTACTTGACTGAAGTATCTTCCTATAGATGGCGCTTTGCCTGAAAATTTGAGTTTTACTCTTAATAGGAAAGATAGCGCTGCTGGTCTTTTCTATACTGCTGACAACATAGATGGCGTTAGATTTCATGTTTGAATGAAGAATATAAAGCCAGAATATAAAAAATTATAGTGTCGATAATATTAGTAAACGCTGATTTGGTGATTTATTTGTAGGTAGGTATTAATAATTTCTATTACGTTATGTTTCAAAAGTCGTGGTCAAGCAATTTTGCGCATTACCAGAGGGTCTTAATATCTCGGTACAGAAATGAAATCTGAATAAATAATTACTATTTAATTGGAATTAATTAAATCGCTGCGGAGTCTCCGTACTAATTGACAATTCATTAAAACTCCTTAGGCTTCTAAAGAAGGAAAAGCCACACCCTGTATTGCGCTGTTTGACGGATTGGGAGGGAATGTTTTTAAGGTATATCTCAGTGGGGAAGGCAGAAGTATATCCTGGCTGCTAACAGATGCATTCTGTAACATAGTAGGATCTTATTTCCGAAATAATATTCTGCGAGTAATGTCTTTTTGCCAAGCGAATAAATAATAGCAAGATTCCCCCATGAGTTTTTATTGAAGCAATCGAATAGTAGGCCTATATACAAAAGCGAAAGTTAACGGCTTCTTCAAAGAGTTACAGACCCAAGGGAAACATGAAATTGTAGAAATGCGTAGATCTATAAATAGTTAAAGGGTTCTGTTTCACGACCAAGAATTGAATAAACGTTAACATTTTTCCTAAACATTTATTAATGTTGCAATATAAATAATATTCCACATAATTTTTACCATCGTTAATGTTTCGTAACTTCTAGTCACTTTAAATAATTTATGAAGTTTCTTGTGCTTATAGCTAGGTCATTAATATAAATTTCCTAGGTATAAATTATAGCGAATGGAAACAAATAGATCTTAATTAATTTACTTTATGATTTTCTACCATTTAGATTGAATTCCCGACCAAATATTGCATACCCACATCAAAGGTTTAGACTTCAAAGAGTGTTCAATCACTCTGAACATTATTTAATATTTACAACGCTTTATCATCTTTACATACTTTATTCAGTGGAAGAAAACTAGCGGAATATTTACCGACTTATTCATGAGAGCAAGTAATCAATTATTGTTCTTTGTTTTCAGGTAAGGGAACCTTTCAGCGAAAACTGAGCGATCCGATAAGTATAAGAAATATGTTCTAGCCGTACTACCCAGAATGAATAAAAAACATTGAGCAGATCATATTTTCGCTTTAACTTAAATTAAAAAGAAATCTATAGGACCCGGAGCCAATTTAAATTGCTGAAGCTTCTGACCGATGAAAGTCCTTTCATTCGTGATAGTCGGTGCAAAGTTGGACCTAGTATCAATCAATAGCTATTGGTAAGCTTTAGGAACCCAGTATAAGTATGTTATTAGGAAGGTGTCGAGCCAAATAAAAACAACACACAATACACCAACACATACCGCACACAATTTCACGCAACACCATAAAAAAGACAGTTTCGTGTCGCTACAACCAAAATGGCGGGTCCAATAAATACATAATGTATATGGCCGTATGGCGACTATTTGCTATAAAGGAACTGCCCTATAAGCTCCTGTACAAATATTCGAAGAGGCTGAGGCGATAACAAACGTCGTGACCGATTTCAATAAAACAATGTAGGTCGGCAGTCAGTAACTACGGACAGACCCAACTTTAGCCTAAACGAATTTTACGGTCTCGTCAGCATTATTGTTATCATTCTATGTAAATGTAATAGTATCGTAAAATATTTCTATAAGTCCTCGAAACAAATGGAATAAGAAAATGTTAAATTAAATTCTGTAAAGCAAAGTACGATTTTAAAAGTATTAATATTAGCCACATAAATCAAGTTACATTATACCTACGTATAAGAAGATTACACAGTCATTATTCAGTCCTACTTTGATAAATGTGAGCAATTTCCAAATACAGGCTGACTGTTAGACATCGGAGCACAAAAGTTTTAGTATCATTCGTTCATATTGTTAAACGGAAGATTAATGTCAATCTCTATGTACCTATACTAAGGTATTGTTTGTTTTTCCAATGGAGACGCCGACTACTAGTATATGTACCGTTTGTATGTATTATGTTGTATATTGAATTTAAGGTAGTTGATATGTCTATAGAATATTTACATCTAAATGTAATTGAAATGTCGAAAACAGAAGTGGCCTGAAGTGGTAAATTGTATTGTTAATAATTAGGGACTACAATCAGTAAGCTGTCACCCTTTATTGTCATGCAAATCCCCATTGTAAAGCTGAGAGTTAATTTGCAGTAAATACCTCTATAAAGTTTGCGATTACATTAATGGAACAAATTGTTAAGCTAAAACATCCCGTCCATTATGGACCGGCCATTTTGTTTTTAGAATGTGATTTACTTAGTCAAGTCTTAACTCTTTGATGAGTATATAGCGTCACCAACAACTTCGATTACGAATTTGCCAACATACATTTTATCTTGTGCAAATAAAATTCTCTTTTTGTTACATATCACACGTTGTCGTGTAACGCCACAGTCGGTTTTATTATCAAACAATTCTATTCCAACAGCTATAAAGTTTTTTAGGATATTGTGTCTAGCCCCAACGACAGTTTTAGTTCTATTATAAAAAACTTTGATTTGCGTACCTACATAGCGAATACGTCAAAGCGAATATAGATTGTGGCAGAACACATTCGTGTATGAAACATATATCTTGTCGTTGTCGCACCTGGTCGTTGTCGTTTACTAACTGGGTCAGGTAAACATATATTTTGCGTAAAAACTAAAAAATATTCATAGAATTTATCGAACAAACAATATTGCCACTTATTAGCATTCAATTCTGAAAATAAATCCCTTTGTTTGAAGATCTACAAAGCGCTTAGAAATGGTTTGGGCTTTGTTTAAATATTTCTTAACACGCGCTTTTAAAGGTAAAAATAAAAACGTGTTCTTTAAAAACGTCTGGGTGTTAACCTAAATATGTTAGGTTTGCAAAAAGCCTCGGCCTGTTCTAGAATCTGGCATGTTACGAGTATATAGCATTTTTATCGTTAATATTTTGCATGGCTCAACGAAAAAAGTTTCACTTTTCAACGTTGGGCGACCTTTACATTTTCCTGCTTAATTTCCAAAGTACACAAACCGCGCGCCGCAATCGTGTTTACCCCACAATATTAAAACATTATTCTCCTTTAAAAGCATTTTCTAAATCGGGCAACGCGGCCCATTTGGCAGAAGTTGCATTTAAGATTAAATTTTCCATTACATGAGCTTCCTCTGTACATCGCAATAAAAATCACATATTTGTAATTCATCTTATAAGTGGTAGCGAAATAAAACGGTAGCCATTTTTATTTTGATGTGTAACTGAAGTTTTTGTTGGATATATCGACATGTACGGTAATAAAGGCAGCAGCCCTAGCGTGTAGTGCTTACACAGCGCGAGGTTGACGGACGGGAACGCCGATTGTTGCGGCCGGATGCTGCTACCATTTCCGTGTCCAATGTCCACCATTCACCTGCCGAACGTTTAACATTGAACGCGACTCGTTATCGACCAGCTACCTCGGTAATTACCGTACAGGACATCATTATTTTCAGCACCTTTTAGTGTTGTTGTTACAGCCATTAGTGCTAATGCTAGAACCGAAAAAGTATATTATATATTTCTTGAAAATAAGAAAGACTCGTCGGTCGGTTTTACTTTTGGTTTGTATTTTCCTTATTTATTACAAAGGCAATATTATGGTAATTAATAACGTTATTCGTTTCTTTTGGCTGAGCTGGAACGTAACATTATCATTTTACGGTACCAAGAATCTCTGTTCCCCGCAAATATTATTTCCACGAAGCGTCTCTGATATTTTGACGTGCGACGTTAGTTAAAAATGAGTTTTGGCTTTGTGTGAGGATTGCGGGCGGAATAATTATTTTTTGCGAAGCTCGAGGGCGCCGTCCGCGTCCGTGTTCCCATTTATCTAGAGCTAAATGCTTGCATTCAAGCGTCCGTTTCGGCGTGTGTTTGGTTTTAGGCTGCGGTACCCAGTCCACAGCGCTGACTACGGTAGGTACTTGAATTATTTGTAATGACGTAAAGCATCGACGAGTTAATTAGCAGACAAAGCCGATTGTTTGAAACATGAATGTTGTACATTCGAAATGTCTTTGAACGTAAAATATTCAAAGCTTTTAGTTCTCCGTTATACCTACCCTCGTAGTTTCAAACATTTAATATTCATTGTATTCAAATTATCAAAGGTCTGAAAGTTATAACAAGTGCTGTGTAAAACTCAATTAAAAAACGAAACACTAAGAACTGAACGACAGCGTCTAATCACTCCTAATGTTCCACGTCGTTTTGTTTTCGTTCGTGTATGGTAGGTACCTTTAGACAAAGCTTTGTAGTGCATTTTTAGCTTGCCCTGTACTGATGACCTGTAACTCCTGGTGAACTCGGTATGCCTGTGTTTCAGCGCTGGCAGCCTTTCTCGCATAATTACCGGAATGCATTGTGCGCGCGCGGCCGCAGTACGTGGCCCGTTTAGCGCTGGAAATTGCTCAAAACTAGTGAACTATAAAGGCGGAGAATATAAAGCTTAGCCCGAAATTGGCCTGCTTTTATATGTACTATTCATCACATGTCATCACCGTTACAACCCCTGACGAGAAAGCATAAACACATTGCTTTTTAGCAATGTGTTCTGTGTGTTCACTTTTACCCTTTGCTCAGTGTATTACTTACTTACCTAGCTATCTATTTTGACTGAGTTTAATGTTAACATTTCTTCTTCAAAGATTTTCTACGGTAATTGTTTTCACATTAATTGTAATGTGTGTTCTTACTTTGCATGCATTCAGTTCGTGTTAATTTCGCAGTGTTCACGTTAAGATAGTACTGTTACGTAGATACAAATTGATTCCGGAAAATCGTGCCCGCCGAATCGAGCTTGACTCAACGTGAAAAGGGAGTAAAAATAAATGAAAATCTTGAGTTGACATTAAAACGACGTGTATTATAAAGACGACAGTCGTCTCTGCCACCCGTAATTGCTACGTTCTTGTACACAAACGCATTCTGCGTTGCGTGAAGTAACGTTAGCGATGCGTATATTTTTAATAGAACAAAAATATTCACGAATCCTGCTACAATTACTTATCCTGGTAAATGTTATTTGAAAACTTAGCGGTGGTAGTTGTAGTAGAGTCAGACGGACGTGGTTTTGGCAATACCTTGGTATAAGCTCGGCGCAGCGTCGGCTCGCAGTGAACAGGCTCGGTTTGTGAGATGCGCTGAATAGTACAGACCGCAAGCGTAATTTCGCTCGTCGAAATAGCGTTATTTCGCAGCATCATAAACCGTCACACGATTTCGGATAGATTTGCGGCGAGCGTATCGATCGAGTCGTCCGCGAGTTATGAGCGCGGCTGGCTTGTCTCAGATAACACTTGTCAGCTGTTTATGGCGCACCATAACTGTCTCATCGTAATAGTTTGCGCTTTTGCATACAAATTACAATATTTATATAATTTTATAACTAAGGTGACCGAGTTGCGTTAGTTTGTTTACACCCTCAATCATAATAATCTGAAATTATTTTTCTCTCGAGTGTTATGCCTCGCGTTGATACGGGTGTTTCGAACACGCCTGTCTCATAATACATGTTTATACCCTTTCTGTGCCCTCCTCGCGGGTATTTAACTTATAATTTTCTAGTTAAACTTTATAATAGGTACCTGTGAAACCTATATGTAGTTGCTAGATTGTAGGTATCTGTACACATACAATTAGGTTCTGTTAGCTCTAAAGTTAAGAGCGTACGGAGAAGTAAGATTGGAAACAGTTAGAAAGTCTGTTGACATGGTTCCTCTTCAGCTAGTTGTATAACGCAAACCCACCTCGTTCATTTATGCAACTCAAATAAAACTAAGTTTCGTTGACGCTCCTGTACGCGACTTTATCTGCATATTTTAGACTACGGTGGTGCATGTCCAAGTTCCACGGACAAATTGAACTTGCGACGCGTCTGAAGATTTATTTTAAAAGTTATTTTCTGAATTCTGTTAAGTTTTTTTGATAAGAATTCCTCAGAGGTATAGGTAAATATTTTTTTTACTTTTATCGAACGCATGCTCATTTTGGTATTTCATAATCAGTCATTCTTATTCGAGGATCCCGTGAGTCTGAACATCACGTGGCGACGGGTGGGTGAAACATTTGCATACTAAATCGAGTGTATCATTTTTAAGTGCCCCACTTAAGACTAATTGCTAACGCGGGGTTAAATACATAAAATATAAATACTGGTAGAATCCGAGTGGTCGTAACGGTGGACAGTTTACAAGTACGGGCGAGGGAGCGGCGGGAGCGTTGGGAGCGGTCGGCTCAAACCATTATTATGAGTTAGTGTGCTTATCAGTGACAGTTTTAAATTCCGTCACCGTCAGCCGACGCTATATCTGACAACACGGCTGTTTCGTTAGTAGTATGCTAAAATAGGTGAGCACAAATACTGTGGAAAGAGCCTGCTAGGGGTGGGCTGTGGATGGTCACATTATTATTTGTGTATCTATTATTCTGTGATTAAGGAGCTCCTAATAACGCTATGATTCAACCAATTAATATACCTACGATTAATAAATCGAATAAATAGACCACTGTAGTAATAATATCGCTTCATCGTAAACTATCATCGATAAAGAACACGAACTGTAATACCTACCCAACTAAAAGTTGGAAACAGACTCGACCTAGGTATTTCTGCTATTCTCGCCAGAACAATTCTTACTGTACTCTGTAGTTTCAATCCCTCTCTTTTTCATTCTCCACAGTGTTGTTTTGTATTCAGCGGTTTTTATGAGTTATAGGTTAAAATGTAGTTAAAGTCAGCTCTCGGCAGCTATTTTGCGAAAACGGAATGTTCTGCCAGATTTATTTAGACTTTTGGTATGTTATTCAAAAAATATTTAAAAAGCCCTGCCGAATTTGAACTTTATGCAAATTTCTGGATTTATAGAGGGGTACTGGTTTTATGGTTCGAAATTTCTTGAATATTAAATTATATTTAAATGCTTTAATTTTTTTGACTCGTTTATATTTTGATTAGTGCGAATGGTTCGACAGAAAATCTTCTAAAATGAACACTTTCCTTTGTTAGTTTTGGTATAGTCATAGTCAGGATCATAAATGCTCTAGCACACTTTCGGATAGATTTCGGATAGATTTGCGGCGAGCGTATCGATCGAGTCGTCCGCGAGTTATGAGCGCGGCTGGCTTGTCTCAGATAACACTTGTCAGCTGTTTATGGCGCACCATAACTGTCTCATCGTAATAGTTTGCGCTTTTGCATACAAATTACAATATTTATATAATTTTATAACTAAGGTGACCGAGTTGCGTTAGTTTGTTTACACCCTCAATCATAATAATCTGAAATTATTTTTCTCTCGAGTGTTATGCCTCGCGTTGATACGGGTGTTTCGAACACGCCTGTCTCATAATACATGTTTATACCCTTTCTGTGCCCTCCTCGCGGGTATTTAACTTATAATTTTCTAGTTAAACTTTATAATAGGTACCTGTGAAACCTATATGTAGTTGCTAGATTGTAGGTATCTGTACACATACAATTAGGTTCTGTTAGCTCTAAAGTTAAGAGCGTACGGAGAAGTAAGATTGGAAACAGTTAGAAAGTCTGTTGACATGGTTCCTCTTCAGCTAGTTGTATAACGCAAACCCACCTCGTTCATTTATGCAACTCAAATAAAACTAAGTTTCGTTGACGCTCCTGTACGCGACTTTATCTGCATATTTTAGACTACGGTGGTGCATGTCCAAGTTCCACGGACAAATTGAACTTGCGACGCGTCTGAAGATTTATTTTAAAAGTTATTTTCTGAATTCTGTTAAGTTTTTTTGATAAGAATTCCTCAGAGGTATAGGTAAATATTTTTTTTACTTTTATCGAACGCATGCTCATTTTGGTATTTCATAATCAGTCATTCTTATTCGAGGATCCCGTGAGTCTGAACATCACGTGGCGACGGGTGGGTGAAACATTTGCATACTAAATCGAGTGTATCATTTTTAAGTGCCCCACTTAAGACTAATTGCTAACGCGGGGTTAAATACATAAAATATAAATACTGGTAGAATCCGAGTGGTCGTAACGGTGGACAGTTTACAAGTACGGGCGAGGGAGCGGCGGGAGCGTTGGGAGCGGTCGGCTCAAACCATTATTATGAGTTAGTGTGCTTATCAGTGACAGTTTTAAATTCCGTCACCGTCAGCCGACGCTATATCTGACAACACGGCTGTTTCGTTAGTAGTATGCTAAAATAGGTGAGCACAAATACTGTGGAAAGAGCCTGCTAGGGGTGGGCTGTGGATGGTCACATTATTATTTGTGTATCTATTATTCTGTGATTAAGGAGCTCCTAATAACGCTATGATTCAACCAATTAATATACCTACGATTAATAAATCGAATAAATAGACCACTGTAGTAATAATATCGCTTCATCGTAATAATTCTATTAAAACTATCATCGATAAAGAACACGAACTGTAATACCTACCCAACTAAAAGTTGGAAACAGACTCGACCTAGGTATTTCTGCTATTCTCGCCAGAACAATTCTTACTGTACTCTGTAGTTTCAATCCCTCTCTTTTTCATTCTCCACAGTGTTGTTTTGTATTCAGCGGTTTTTATGAGTTATAGGTTAAAATGTAGTTAAAGTCAGCTCTCGGCAGCTATTTTGCGAAAACGGAATGTTCTGCCAGATTTATTTAGACTTTTGGTATGTTATTCAAAAAATATTTAAAAAGCCCTGCCGAATTTGAACTTTATGCAAATTTCTGGATTTATAGAGGGGTACTGGTTTTATGGTTCGAAATTTCTTGAATATTAAATTATATTTAAATGCTTTAATTTTTTTGACTCGTTTATATTTTGATTAGTGCGAATGGTTCGACAGAAAATCTTCTAAAATGAACACTTTCCTTTGTTAGTTTTGGTATAGTCATAGTCAGGATCATAAATGCTCTAGCACACTTTCAGTTTTCTTATCACTTGCAGTAATCAAACTCTAAACACAGATATTTGATTCAGTTTGTTATAAGATTGCCAATCTCTTTCTGAAAAGGATGTGTAAATTGTATTATTTCGTCTCATACAATTGCAATATTGTTCGACTGATGCTGTTAACGTGGTACTTGTGCCGCAATTTCAGCGTCTACGGGAAACGCTGCAATTTCCCTCTCGGAACATTTTATCCTTATATTGTATATGTCGTGTTGTCCTGTCAGATTAATCACGTTACAGCTTGCCAGACATTTATTTCGCTATGTTTTAAGATAACTGCGGCGATTATTTGTGAGTGTTACAGTAAGTGCTCACTCACAATAATTGTTGTTTCATAAATATTTATGATTGAAAGCTGTCTAATAGCGAGGATAATTAAGTCGTTGACGTCAACATCGCATGCGAGTTTAAAACGTCAAACCAGTGCCGAGTGCAAGTTCATGCAGAAACGAGTGACAGCTTCCATTCTGTCAAGTCAAGATGGCTGCATCGGGAAAACTGAAAAACTTATTCAAGAATGTTTGATCTGCCTTGTGATTGCATTTAGAATATAGGGATTCGATTTTACGAGAAGCGTCTCAATTTCCCGGCAGAAGAGAGCAATTTCCTTGCGTTTGTCGGTGTGTGCGGGTGCGACCCGTCGCGTCGTCGTCGATTACCGAGTACGTACACTACGTAGCCCGGTTCCCCAGTTTCTCTAGCCCCGCGGATCCCTCGATGGACATGCTAGCTCACTCGAAGCTTACGTCCTTTATATTTTCTATACAATTTGTAGAGCACACGCGAGTTCGAGTAGGTACGTCTTGTTATCCAAGATTTTATTTGTATGAAGTAGGTATTATTGTAAAAGCGTAGTCGCGTTGCACTTTGTTTTCATCGAGCAATATTGCTTTAGCTTTCTTTAAAGTTTTCGTGGAAATAGGAAAAATATTATTAAATACCGGCCAAATGCGTGTCGGACCACGCACAATGAAGGGTTCCGTAATTGGGATGAATTTATCGCAAGAAAAATCTTAACTTTGTAGTTGAAAAACATGTCTCCTATACAGAATGTATGAGAGAACATGTTTTTGCAACCGCAAATGTAAGTTGGTCGATTATTACTCGTTAACTAGTAAAGCCTACTTAGTTGTGAAAGTTTTCCTTTTAATTTGGTTATATATATACTAGAGCTGTGAATTTTTTACATATCTAAAATCATCCATTTAGCTGCATTAGCAGGGGGGGGGGGAGGGGGCTTGACTCTAACAAACATTTTAAGGCTTAATGTTTTGCAATCGGATCCCTGAATCCAAAAATGGTTTTCACAAATTCACCTGAGTCACTGAACGACCTTTCCAACGACGCCCCACACTATAGGAAGGATGAGAAAAACAATATCCCCGCTTTACGTGTAGGGGAGGAACCCTAAAAAAAATATTTTTCATGATTTTATTTTACCACTTTGTCTGCGTGATTAATATGTATACCCATGCCAAATTACAGCTTTCTAGTACATAGAGTCTCTGAGCTAAGCCGCGGACAGATAGACAGACAGACGGACATGGCGAAACTATAAGGGTTCTTTGTTTACTACAGAACCCTAAAAAGCGTACATCCTCATTTACTTAATAAAATCTGCTTGAAGAGGTGATGAGGTCTGGCGGAGTGGAGATAAAACCGCACAGTTTAATAAATAACGCGCGACTTTTTGCGCTTGTCATCTTATGTCTATTTATCCATTTTGAAATGCAAATGCTGGTAAAAACCCCGCTATATTTTGAGCACAGCTGTTCTGATGTCGGCACATAGTTCTCAAATGTCTCCGTAAGTTGTGTGATGATACCAGCAGGGTGGAAAGTCGGTCACTCGAGCACGTCCTATGCTACTAAGCTGGAATTCTAAGCATAGTTTGTATGCACGTTTCCGGTATTTGTTACGTTTGGAATATCTTGGGACTTTCCAATTTAAGCGGCTGCGATAGATATGGAATTTAAAAAACTATGTGCTTGTGCCATTCAAGCATTTGATACAGCGAGGAAGTTGAGCTTTAGCAAGAAATAAACTTTTGTCGGTTAGTTTCGTGCAAAGAATGACCCTTTGTTTTCCTGTGGGTGTTGTTATAGGTTACTATGGGATAAGGTCAACATAATGGACAGCAGGTCTCGTATGTGCTAATAACAATATACTGTTAATACGGGTCTGTTTGCTAACCAAATGTGACTATTATGACGATGTTAACGCGAACCGTTATTGTAGCTGTAGCTAATTACATTAGTAAACTATGTTACTGTATTTCTTTAATATGTTATTTAAGATAGTATGATAAAGTAGATCTCTATCATTTAAGCGTGTTACCTTCCTATTAAAGAGCTCCCTTTCGCTGAAAAGGATTAGTCGCGTGAAAGCGGTCATTAGCAAGCGCAACTACTGAGTTTAACCGCGATAGTGGTGACCTCCGCCCTTAAAGAAACCCGCTTTATGCCCTGATGTTATCTTTTACTACTGCTCACTCATCAACCTGATATAATCCCTCAGATCATTCGTTATCATAATTTTAAATAACCGCTCCATGTCACATAATTATTTTAGTGTCCAGATCTATGTTTATTGCCTATTTTTGCAAGGTTCTCAAGTTCTCTCTCGAGAAAAGCGAATATTACTAGTTAATAAAGTAGGATAGTACTTGCTCAGCAGATTTCAGCTCATGTAGCAAGTCTGGCGTGCTTAGATCATAAACAAGGCGTCGGCGCACACGACGTTAGTTTTATGGAGATTGCTCTTCAGAAAAGAAATTCCGGAGATATACAGTGTGAGCATGTAATGTAACATTCATTTTAATATTGAAGCACATTGTTAAAAGTAGGTACTGTCAAGGCTATATCTCTGTAAATAACGGCATCGTAAATTATTTGTATTTGTGTAGTAACTGACTACAATAATTCGATAGATAAAAAATGTTTCCCTTAAAATGCCTTCAATTCTGGTTTACTTTCAGTAATACCCCAAATTGCCCATAAAGCACAAATAAGACAGATAACAGCTATAAAAAACATATGAACCGTAATCTTGTTTTATTGTGCACTGAGGTATGTAGAGGAACACAAATAAACAAATAAAATATTTCAAGCAAACTGATTTATCAAAGTTTTTTCTCATCAGGTTTTACTCAGAAATGCTTTTAGCTACGCGCTACGAATTTTGAATGCCCACATTTAAATAAAAATAAGAGAAAGGAAACATACCAGAAAAGAAAAATTTAACAGAACTTGGCGACACGGAAACTCGTATAAAATGTGTGTCGGTAGGTCTCATTACAATTTGTAATACATGCATGTGATGTTTGAATGGGTATGAATTTCATAAAATACAAGTGAGCATGAGGCAGACATTTTCAGCTGGAGCTTTGTTTCAGCTGTTGACGTTCTTTCAGTTTCAACGTAAACCGAAAAGGGGGGGAATGGTGGTAGAAGTGCGATGCTGCGGGCTACACGCCGCCGCGTCGCTAATGTGTCGGAAATACTAGCTTTGGACAATGAGCTAAATTGAAAAATCACGCTCATACTCTGAACATTTTTATTTTATTTGCGACGTAGCATCGCACTTAGCAAAGTAAAACTTAAAAATGAGTGATAGGAAACTTTATACTCCGGGTTTTTTAATTATTTGTATTTTTAATTGATGCAGGATACTCGTATATCAGAAAAATTGCTACCTACTGCTTGTTTATAAATGATCTTTCGACTGAACTAGTAGTGTTCATCAGAAAGACAATTATAAATAAACAATTCCAATGAAAAACTGAACCTATTATGATATCAAACTTGCAATTATTGTGGAATCGAATGTGGATTTACAAGGAGAAAATATGAATACTTGTTCGCGGAAACTCATGTAGATACCTACCTACCTATGTGGTTCAATTTCCAATACTTGGCAATTAAAATAAATACCCTTTCTGGAAACAAAAACTGAAAGCTTTTAAAATATTGCAACGCATTTTGCGGTTTCCTTTGTACAATTTTGTTTTTTTTTAACCGCCGCCGTATCAAATATCTTTTAACGGTCGAAATTTTGTAATTTATGAAAATTGTTAACCAGTAAGTAACACGAACATCACGCTCATAAAAAATACTGACAAAATGTAAAAGAAAATTGTTTAAAACAACGACAGCTGGGACTGGGGACGAAAATTTCGCGAACTTAGGTCACAAAAACAACTTTGGAGATAGAAATTAATGTATGATGCGAGCCGGACTGTCCTCGTTGAATTTAGATAATGTGATTATAATTTCATTTCATCTATTCAGTGTCCTCATAATTACCAGGGACCTACATACCCAATTATAACTGGCACGATAATTGCTAGTTAACAACACATCAACGAGCTGTAATTTGTTTTCATAAGTAAATAATTACCTTCGATAAAATTACTGTGAAATTGTCTGACGTGACGATTTCAACTTGTCTTTAATTGTCAGTGAATTAAAAATGTCGTTACGTTCTCCTTGCTTGTCGAATATCCTTCTTATATTCAGATGGCTGATTGCTATGGAAAACCGTATTGTTTACGGTTTGTGGTTTTTATGGCACGTCGGCATCCGCAGCTTCTACTTTATGATATCCTGGTACCTATTTTTATAGAATTCCTGAGTGAAGCCTTTATTGGAAATTGAAACGGTAACATGGTTTTATACGATCGACGCATAAAATAAAAGACATTAAACATATGCAGATCCCTACACTTTTTCTAAGAAATAATTTCCTACCTACTATAGCATTTCTTTACAAACGACTATTACAAGTCTAACATGAACCACAATAGCTACAAGAAAATACAAATAGTGACATGAAATGAAATGAAATTGTTTATTCTGTAAATAGAATATCGGAATCACTTTTACACGTCATATAAAAATATATTAAAAATAAGTCAGATGAGGTCGGTGTTTCCTATCTATCTACTCTGAGAAGAAAGGCCGAAACAAACTCAGAGGTCGCAGTCTCTTTTCAAGTCCAGAAATAATCTTGGTCAAACCATATGAGGACCATGTAGATTAGTGTCTGAAATGATCTTTTGAGGCTTTCCTCAGAAGACCATTTCAGACACCACACAGATTTGAGTGGACGAGTCCAGTCAGTGCAAACATTTGTCAGTAATCGTGGAGCTCAACTCAGAACTTAAGGAGCTCGCTCAGTGCAACGTAATTTGAACAAGTTCCTAATAAATTACTCCAGTAGGTTTAACTTATTAGAAACTAGAAGTTGCCATGTTTATCTGGAGATGAAAGACTGGCCGTCTCGCAAGTTTGTAAGAGTTGTACCAGGGAAGTAGGTCGTGCAGGCATTTGAAGGTGGAAGCAAACTGTCAGTAACTAGTGCACCGTTGTGATCCTTAACCTAGTTATGTAGTTGAACTTCTGCAAGTTTGACGCATGTAAACATGACATACCTACCTACGTTAAAGGCTGATAATTTTGCTCATCCTTTTATCCACGACAGTTTATATCTTATTAAGCGTAAATTGTAATTATTACTATCGGAAAATGGATTACGACATCCGCGGAAAAAGGGCGGTTCATTTCTTGTCTTCAGACTAGAAATGAACCGCCCCCCCCGCCGCCGCCGCGGCTTTTTTCTGTAAGGTTTCAACCTTACAGAAATATATAAATAGGCCCAAGACACTATTTTGCTCAAGGTTCCAGGTCTGCGGATCGATTCCAGGAACGAAGCTCATTATTACTTTCATCAACATAGATTAATGTCTCCCTCTTAACGGTAATGAGGCACAGCCTGCGCCATTTGCCTCCCAGCTTCCTCAGTTTCAATCGCTACAGATACCTGTATAATGTACCGTATACATCACACGTGTATACGTACTGGTAAAACAACGCTTATATAGAAGCAATGTATATGTAAGCACTTATGCGCTGAATACTTACGGAGTAATTATAGAATATCATTTATTCTATAATTACTCTGTAAGTATTCAGCCGTTTAATTATAATTAATTAAGATATTTCAAGCTTTATTTTATTGTTTACATTTGTACGTAACATACACAGTTCACCATGGCAGTGCCGAAATTGCCCGGCATGTTGCATTGCTGCTCGTCAAAGCATACGTGATTGACGGACATACCCCGGTTCAAATTGGGGCAAAGACAGCAATCTACCTACGTTCTGTTTGCTGTTCCAAATAATATGAAAGCTTTTCCGAGAAAGCAGCTTTGATATTTCTTAACTAGGAAATCAATGAGATATTATAGTAACTATTCTGCGTATATTAACTTAATAGAAAACTTATGAAAAATATCTGTTAGGTTCAATATTCAAAGACTCACTTTGTATTTTATTTATGGAATTTGTAGAAATAAAACCTTATAAATATCATCCACCAAAGTGAAAGCAGGCTGGGAACAAGGCTGGAGCCATTCCCCCTCCCCAATATAGGCAATAGATTCAATACTGGAGTTTTACTTAGTCCACTCTATTTTCTAATTATGAATTTAGGTAAATAACTTATTAACCGTTAAAGGCCTGATAAACAACTAATTAACGTGCTAATTGACGTGCTTGAGGGTCACCCAGGGCTTTACCGGTTAAATTGGTTAACGACGAAACTGGTTAGCGTAAATAATTTCGTTTCTGTTTTTCAACGTTCTAACGAAGACATAACAATATCCACTCTTCTTTGCCAGCCCCTCAAATTACGGCCGTAAAACCTAATGTAAATTAGTTCCTTTTTACATGATTGACCTACAAAAGGAAAATACGAAAACCCCTTTTAATTTCTTTTCTACAGTTTAGGTACTAAAAGTCTTTTGAATTAATTTGAAATTGTAATCTATGGCCTTCTCCCCTTTTTATTATTTGTACATAGATATGGCGTTATTACACAGTATAATCCGTAAGTACGGTGAAATAGCCGGCTCTTGGCCGCGAGCCTATTTGGTTAACTAATGTGCGGTATTATAAATTACGAATTGTAAGTTACTAAACCTTGCAAAAGCGTCCTAATGTAAAGTTTAATGTTTCGAAAATTAGGAAAACGGGGAACTTTTAGTCTTTACCTACGCAACGCACGGTATGTTCTGAAATCTTTTCCCTTTGTCGTGTCACGCAGGAAAAGTAGGGGCGTGTGATGTTATATAGGTACTACCTAGGTATGTATGCCTTGCTTGTATTACGAACACGTCGAGTTGAGATGGTACTTGAAAAATTTCTGCTTTGCCTAGACTTTAGACGTCAATAAAAGAAGAAAATATAATATTTCCAGTAGAAGAATAGAAAAGAGTAATGACGTTCCGTTTTACCTACCGGTCGCTGCCCTCCTGTTCTGTGATTATTATAGATATTGCTATTTGCGTTCCAGTTGGTATACAAGCTTATGATAGTTATAATCTATTTCGTTCAGTGTTTTTGTTTGTAGATTGAGTTATTGTTTTAACAGTACTCGTAGGTATTTCATTTACGATTCTTTGGTTCCGTATATAGTCTAGTGGTTGACGCCAATATTGTAAACAAAAGAAGTACCTAATAAGTAAATGGTTGTCTAAACAAAAGCAAATGAAACAATAGGCTACTCAAGTTGTTTGATAGTAGATTATACAACAAAATGATTCCAAAGTCAGTGGAGTTTAGTGTCTCATTTTCGTCACTGGAAGAACTCATTTTATTATAATTATATTACTAGATCTTCCAATGACATTAAAACAACCACTATAACAGATTGAAAAGAACCTAACTAAAGTTGGCGGGATATTAAAAAAAAAAAAAATTGTATAGGTTCTAAGGAATAGCTCCATCTAGCCAGCCAGTAGGTACTTTCAGTACGTTTCATTTATTTTTTGTACATAGTTTGTATAGTTCGTGCTTGTTCCAAATTCAAAATGTTTTTATTCACTTGTGAGTAAAAGAGAGTTTTATTCACTGTTATCGATGAATAAAATGCCGGTTTTTTGAGTGGCAATGGTAAAAAATCATAATTAATCTCCTTCATTTTCATGTTCACTGAGGCATTTTCTGTCGACCTTAATACGTCTAGACTTTAAACTTACAGGCGAGGTAATAGGCCACGTCGCGTACATTTTTCAGACAAAAGTGCCGATGCGTGCGTGACGTAATATCCTCACATTAGGGGTGCTCGCGGCCTATCGCGCCACTTTCTTCCGTCATATTAAATTATCGCCAAATGTTGCGTCCCTGATTTATTCTCAGTATGTACGCACGTAGGTACCGTACCGTCTCAATATCGTCGTTCAAACTACCGATCGTTTAAAGTTGAAGTTCACATACCCTACACTAATATGACCGGCATTTACATGCGGGTAGTCGAGCTCAAGAATGTTTTGTTGATTTATCTGAAAGATAGGTACATAAATAAACATCTTCCGTTTCTGCAATGTGTACTCGGACCCATTTTATGTACGCTACTTTTGTATCGTGCATTGAAATAGAATACACCACACTGATTATTTGATACAATACTCACGTTTGGGACGTTTACACAGCGTAATCTGAACAGTTAATACAATTTGTCGGAGCTTTTACTTAGATAATTAATGAGAGAGTATTCGACGCTAGCACTGTTTGATCTTGTCTAATGAGTGCGGTTTTGAGTGTATGTAACACACTTAAGCTTAAGAAAGCCACTCGGTGTCGTGTAAACCCTCCTAGTTTATTTGTTATTTAGCAGAAAAGCTAACGTATTTAAGGTTATAAAGATATTATTATACTAATTCCTGGAACAACGAATTAGTGGTTGTTTTGTAAGTCTAGCAGAAAATGGCTTTTAATTTTCTTCATTATGTTTTAGTGTTGTTGTTTTCGAAAATAAAAGCAGTAATGTAACATTATGAATGCTTTGAATAGTAATACAGCTCAGAGGTATTTAACAATAACCTGGTTTTAATGCTTATATTTTTCTCAACTTTGAGTATAAGGTAAAACAGGGTAGAAAATTATACATCACACTACCAAATAAAACATCAGGCCGTTTTATTTTAATTATTGTTAGGGTTCCGTACCTCAATAGGAAAAAGCGGAACCCTTAAAGGATCACTTCGTTGTCCGTCTGTCTGTCTGTCTGTCAGTCTGTCGATGACTCTTTTTATCAGGAACTCGTGGAGGTATCTAGTTGAAACTTATATCAAATACGTAGGTCTGCGGACCCTTGGAGATCTAAAATAATCAAGGGTCTAAAAAATATACGGCCATTTATGCGATATATTTTGTTAGATACTCGCATATAAATAAATTACTATAGGGTACTTCCCGGTAGCCTAGAATCATTAAATAAAATCGTAAATTTGTAGGTTTACCACATCAGAAAAAAATAAAAAAGATTACAAAGTTACATTTGCACTTGGAGAATTGACCGTGGCGTATATCAATGTTTGGAGAATTTTTTTAACAAATAAAAAAAATATTAAAAAAGGTTTTGTTGTTTTTCATACAATTGTTCTACGGCACTAAATTGAAGCAGCCCCAGTAAGTTATAAGGATCAACTATAATGTTAAGTTTGTTTTTGGGATAAATTCATCCCAAATATGGAACCCTTCATTGTGCGTGGTCCGACCCGCACTATTCCTTTACAATATCTTTCATTATTTGACATTATGAATGAATAAATGAACATTTATTTGTCCAAAACATGAGTATGCACACACAAAGCATGAAGATAAGATTATATACCTTAAATTCTAATTTCAACTATTTATAAGTGGTCTTGTGGACAGGATATTAATTAAAATTTGTTATATTTGGTTTAAATAGGTTTTTATTTTTATTATTTTATTTATCTTTTTATAGATTATTTTATATTTTGAGAATGTGAGAACATTATAGGTTTAATAAACTATAGATTTGTCAACCATTTAATATTTTGTTAAGTACCTACCTTTTAATTATTGACTACACTGTCCTCCCATACCTATTAATACTTACTAGTGGTCGCCCAAAGGTCGAAATTCGACCATAATTCATTTAAATGTCATGATTTTAAGGTAGTCATCTTGTATCAAACGCATGGTAGTGTGTAATGTTTTTTTTATTAATTTAATTTATTTCTAATGTATTATATAAAAATATTAGCTTTCTGCACTCCTTCTCCATATAAACTTTAACTGAGCCAAATTTCATACTCCTCCGTCCGCGTAATTTTCGTAAAAAGGGGTACAAAGTTTTTGCTTCACGTATTAATATACCTACTAATTAACACTGTAATTTGAAAACATTGTTAAAGTATTTTATTTTTAAAATAGTAACCGTGGAGATTCTTGCCGGCTCTTCTCCATAGGAAACGACCCATCGGAACCGTGCACCTAGCTTCAGTAAAATTAAATAATTCGATTTTGTGTGGTACACAGTTTTGTGAAGCTGCGTGCTTGATTTTGACTCGTAAATAATAAACGCGTATGAAAATTCATCGCTATATAAATTAAAAAAAAAAAAAAAAACTTTATTTAGTGTTACAGATATTACATTACAACATACAGAAGATAGAAGAAGATATAATATACATTCACATATCTACTATTTTACTCTGATGCCTGGAGAAAAATTATCGAAGGTATCGAAGTATTACGAAAAAGTAAATATAGTTATGTTATATAATATAATATAAGTAAATATCACGTGTTTACACAGTATCGTATTAAAGTTCATGCCTTCTACACTCTGTAACATTGAAGCAATATAAAAAATATTTACGATAAAAAATCGCTGATCCTCATAAAAATATAATTTACATCTTCAGAATGTATGGCCTCAGAATCGGTAAAGGTGAATAAATCTGTAATAAGACTTTGATGATATCAAAGAAAAATATACAGTATTGATGAGATTATATTCGTATTTCTGAGAAAGTATAGGAGAGGTAGAAATGTCTGCAAAGTTCTAGAAACGTGCAAATCCAACGGCTGTGATTTATCCGACTAGATATTTATTACCTAATTTCTTTTGAAAGTTCTCCATTTGATAGCTATTACAATTAAGTGACAATTAGATTTTAGCCTTATTGTGTTTCGTTCCGGGAAAATGTCTGCCATTATCCCTTCGGACGAGTTCTAAAACTTGCTCCTCCTCGAAGTTGTACCTATATATAATTTTCTAATCAGATATTATTCTTAACCTTAAGATGAGCTCAGAAAATATACGTTGTAACATTTCCATTTATATTCTAGAATGAAAATTATCATAATTGAAATATGCATATTCTGTCTTTGTTCTAATATTTTCTTGCACTTTTCTAACTAACACTTTCCTGATAAAATTACTCGAAGTAAATCAAAGTAAGTACGGAGTTTGATATACTCGAACATAAAAGTAAAGGGAAATTGCAATAAAAAGCTAGTAAGGTTGGTAATATATTTTCACATAAGGTCTCCACAACTCTAAATAAGTACCTATTTACTTTAACGAAAATTATTACTAGATAGGGACCACCTTTAAAAAATATCAAAGGTTTTACAAATAGCTGCCGAGCTCCGTAATTATTCCAATAAGGTACCTACACAGTTATAAATACTAATAATAAAATAACAATATTTTAAAATGTCTAATTAATACTATACAGTTCCACTGATTCATTAAAATTGGTAACTTCAAACTTCATGAAAAAGAATAAAAAGGATTGAACCATTTTTAGATCATTTTATCTCGAATGAGTTCCATTTCTCGATAAGGTAAAGAAATTAATGGCAAGCGATTATTCTTCAGGAACACGAGTATTTCATTTAAGTTTGGCTGTGCTCAGGACCACTGACACAATTAAGTACTTAGCGACGATGCGGGGAATGTCTGGCAAACGAGGTCCACAGAGGGCCTGTGCCTGCACGGAACTAAGTGCTCCCCTATATCTACTATACACAAAACGTTTACAATTCTGCGGCGACTGGCGCGATGGGATGCATGCTCAAACAAACAGTTCTATTAACGAGTAGCCCGTGGCCCCAAAATGTCGCCCCCCTAAACTTTTTAGTTTTAAGTTTTAATTAAAGGCATAATAAGCAGACGAAAGCTTTTTGCTCATTAATCAAAAAGTTTTACCTCCAACATTCAAGGAGGCACGCGGAGTACTTTGGAATTTCACAATTCGTAACCCGTCGGTGCCACGGGTCGTTGTCGTTCACTGTTTAGTGAAACGAGCCGTATCACGTTATCGATGTTCTGATAATTTTGAAGATGTCTTAGTTTAGATCGATAGTATATTATTTTAAGTTCCAGCATACGAAATATAGTCGAAGAAGACTCACGTTGTTTATAACATACGATAAATGTTGCCGCAGAATATCGAAACACGGAGTCCATAAGTCGCCTAGAATAAGTTTCCATGCCAAAGTCCTGGCAGTGTTTCACCGCGACCGATACGAGCCAATCCAATTTTCTATCCCCAACCGAAAATCCCGGGTGCGCTGCACAAGGACCATTTTGCCCGTCGACGCTCGACTGACACTGGCAACATAGCCGACATGCATTGTACCCTCCATTCCCGCCTGACATTATACTGACAACACTACCGCCGCGTACCGCTATAGACTTGTTGCTCTGTTATTTGACTTGTTCGCGCACGTCCAATACATGCCATGTTTAGGTACTTAACACGCAAAGTGGCTAATAAAGTAATCTACTCTTTTGATGCTGAAAAAATTGTTACAGTTTGGTAACATGGAAGTATGTATGTAAGACGCAACAATGTCTCGCACCCTTACACCTTTTTATGACGTTAAAGTGTAAGCTAAGGTAAGGACCCATTACGATGGATTCATACGTAAACGTATCGTATCTTTATTCAGCAAACGGATACCTTAAAGAAGGGTACAAATCTTATTATCATGTCACACGTTAAAAATCCTTTCACGTTAGTCCGGTCGCCGGTCGCCGATCGACGGTCGCTGGGCGGGATGTATCGGCGAGACGGTTCCATAGATCACGTTTTATGTGTGACAAATAGTCTCGAGTTAGGCGAAATTGCTTTCCGATCCACTCTGACAAATAATGTCAGCCCACTGACGCGTGACCTTAGTCGTTCTCGTGACGATCACAATTTGCCTATACTCTGATTCCGGATTCGAGAAGGGATCGCATTTGTGTATGCGAATAACGGATGTGTCCGGTCCTTTATTTGCCGTAGGACCTCAACTACTTATAAAGTAGAACTCGGAAATATATTTTTTCTCCCAAAGCGTTAAAGTTTACCAACTTGTAAATAGCAAAAAGTTTCCTTATAGACTAACTTTTTCCTTGACATTGTTATGTCTCACAACTTAAATTAAAATATCGATGTATTTTTTGACACTTTGTTTATATTTACCCTCCTGAAAATTGAGTTTTCCAACGTTGCCTTTTACTAGTATTACGGTTTACATTTGGAATTCATTGTGTTCAGATGTTTTGAGTTTGCCATACCGAACATTGTTGTGGCGAATGTCGTCTGTGTTCACCTTTAAATTAGATTGTCGGTAGCGATCCAGCTATATAATAATACAATGCGGTCGCTAGGCCGCTCACTGAATTACAGTGGGTGCGTTGTCGCTGTCCTATTGTACCGCGGCCGAGCCCGGGATAATATACGAATCTTTTATTCAAGTGCCCTGGCCCCCGAACGCAACAAGAAAATAACACAAAGATGAAGTCAACATTCATTGTGCTGTTCTCAATAGGATTTTGACGGATTTGAACGGGTCCAGAAACATTTAACGACTACAATACTTTCCTTATTGCTCTTTCTATTAAGAATTTTAAACAATGTATCAACTTGCTACTTTCCTGAAAAATGTTATCTTAAAATGTTCTTACTTTTGTCATAGCGTCTCTCGTTTCTATGGTAACGCCAGTCCTTTACAAAATGAATTCAAGATTCGATTTGTTTTCTTTCAGAAAAGTTTAATCAATACGGCAGGTCTGCGCCGGTAGCTACAGCACTGGTAGTTGTGTTGCTGCACTAACAGCAATATAGCTGATAATAGATTTCGGTCAATTGTTTTTGTTGTCCTGATCAACATTTATTGCCTTATTCGTATGCGGGACCAAATCTAAAAAGGTTCGGCAACGTACAATAAAATTTTATTTCGTTTTAAGAAGAATGAGCAGATATACAGATTTCTAAGGTTGTTACCATCAACGTTATTAAGAATTGTGTGATTCTGTGACAATGTCAACAAATTCATGGTCGTATTTCGAGGTTACTTGTATAACTAGTAATCTTAGTTTCATTACAATAGTTAGGATGGTTGTGGCGGAATGTTACAGTTGGTCTCCTATTGGTAGTAGTAACTCCAAGTTTATAGCGTTTCATAAACATGAACCGCCTTCGCCTTTTGACGGGGTTATGACCACCGGAGACAGGGGCTTGAGCCTTTGCCACGTAATTTACATTTAAATCGAGACTAAGCCACGAAAGCTTCACGTTTTATTATTTTTTATAATTAAGCAAGAGTTACGTCATTAATATTACTTTGTCGCTTTATATGTATATCAAAATACGATCTGCATTTCAAAGTTCGACTTGGTGTTATGAGAATGTTATGGCTACTATTAGACTAGGATCTGTAAAACTCTCTCTGTAATTTTTTAAAAGAGGGTATTACCAATCTTGAACAAAGAAATAGGTACATAAGTTTATACAGTTTTTATTTATCTTTGTGCTTGTACGCTAGCTCGTGTATATAGTAGTAATAGTAAAATGTAGGCAACAGTATTATGGTTGTCCTTTTTCTTGTACGTCTCCCGTCGGAAGTGGGTTGAGTACCTACGACTTAAAAGGTCGGCGATAAAACGAACAAGTGTCATTGCGTTCGTCGAGAACCTCCTGAATCCAGACGTAAGCAAATGTGGATAGCTGAAGTTTAATGAGCCGTGTGCTTACCCCGCATCTAACTCCGTACAAACTCCTATTTAGCTATCGATTTTTCCTTTACTTTAGAATTAAATAAGTGAAACACCATTTAAACTTCGTAAGTGCTCAATCTTTATACGAGGTATTATATTCGGTCCTGTGTGGCGCCCGCAGTGAGTCCCCTCACTCGGGGTTGTCTAGAATAATTACAACTGCAACTGTGTGTTTTAATTATCTGTTTGAGAGGGGGAAAAGGTCGGTCTCCTTGAGTGGAGAGGGATAAGAGGATTCCTTTATCTTTCAGAACCGGCACTGTAGTTACTCTGCTATTCAGAAACACCAGTGCTCTCTCTGTATCAGCACCAACACATAGAACAGAAAATGTTTAAATTGATTTTCAATTCTGTTTGCAAACTTTTTATTGGAAAAGAAAGTCTGTAGTTTCTTTTAGTTAGGTATACATTAATAATAAAATTGAGCTTCTACTTTGAAAGTCCGCTACAGGTACCCGAAAGGTCACCGGTCCATAGACCACAATGGTATTTGCACCTTTTAAATAACTTTCTGAACATTGCTTTGCGGCAAAACTTTGGTGGGATTTTATTTCGCATTTGGCACGCCTGTGGTGCTAATTTCATATCTATACTAGAATTGAATACGTGCCCGCATAGCCGGGCTATCTCTACATATAGTCGGTTAGAGATTTTCCAAGTTTATCTAAGAATAATATGAATACTGGGAAGGGTTTCTCGCCCGCATCCTCGAAGGTAATTTGTATGTAGTGAGTGAGATCACATTTTCCAGTAGAAACGTATCCTTATTTCCGCTAGTGTTGGTAAGTTCGCGTGGTTACCATTAATCATACATCGGCGCTATCTATCAGTGACGTGCTGTGTGACTGTGACTAGCGGGCACGCCTACTGAGTACGCAATCAGCCCGCATACACATTTAGCAAACTCATGTATACCATCATTTGCATTCAGTGTATTGAATAATTGACTTATGATATGGTACTACAAAATCGCGTGAACATTGATAATTCTATGGAGGCAAACGCGTATGGTTATATTAGCGTACGTGATTTCAGAATACCTTAATGTGTTAATTAATTTGGCCCCCATTTATAACACTATCGTGTTGTGTACTTCCACGTGTTTATTAATTGTTTATTCACGTATTACGCTTCCTGATTTAGACATTTATGAGTAGATTTTTATGCAGCGTCGCAATTTTCAGTGCATGGTTACCACTCAAACAAAGCCTTTTTATTTGTAGGTGCAGGCAAAGACCGTGTCATAACCGAGCACACAAGAGTGCGAATGTTGGCTTATCTCCTCTTAGCACCGCACCAGCACCTTCTCCACTCCTCTCACTATTAATTATTATTATCGTTACCCCGTGAAGAGTAAACTCAAATAAATTTGGTCGTTAACTAGAATATACGTAGAGTGGTGAGCGGAGAAAGTGCCGCGCCTGCTGCCACGTCTTGCGGAGATAAAATGTATGGCCGGAGATATTAGATTGATACCGCCTAGTCAGCCGACCCACGCTTGTGGATACTACATACGCTGCATAAGCACAACGCTGCCCTCAGCTACCCGCACAGAATATATTGTTATCAGCACAACTGCAATATCTATGTCAGTTTATACTCGTATGTCCGCATCCCCACTGGCTACATTGATAACTGACACATGTGCCCTATTGCTTGTTACTTGCGCTGATTTACTAGCTTTGTAAATGTCACTGTGCAGACTGACCACTCGGTTGCTGAAAACTGCGGACTGCGAACAAACAAGGACTTTTTGTTTTTTAATTCAGGTCACAGAGCTTGTAGGTTAATCTTCAGTTTCGGTCCAACTGCTGTTATTTCTAACGCTCAGAGTAGATTCGCACGATATACAGAGTACCGCTCACCAGATGGGAGTATCACTCACAAGTACACTGAATGTATATCATATACGCCTACTTCACCCTTTCACGGCAGCAAAAAATATACTTCGTCTAGTTGATGGGGCCAATGATGTTTTTGCGCATATCGTGACTAGAGAATCTGCACAACGCGCACTTATATAACAAGCAGCGCAACATAGTTCTCACTTCCAAAGACGCACAAATTAATTAAAAAGCAGGTTTTGATTTATTTAATTAATTACTTCCCTATCTGTCGTTTCACGAACTTTTTACAAACTGAAAGTTTCGGGCTAAGATATTATTCTTGGATACAGAGTCCAATTCTTTACACTGAGTAGGTATCTGCAGCTTAAAAAATACAAAAGAGTGTTGTATTTCTTAAGTACCATTTACTTAATCTTTGGTACCTTTGAGGGCTTGGTTTTTTTCCTTTTAACGGGTTACAAAGAGTAAGGTATTTGAAAAGTTAATTTTAAAACTTAATTTAATGTCGTTGGATCCCATTAGGCGGTCTGTTTGCTGAGCATTGCGGCGGCGTGTCTCGGGCCGGCTCGGGCGCGCTCGTCGGCTCCTCGCCAGCTCTTGCCTCCGCGACCAAGCTTATTATCCAGTAATGAAATTACTATTCATAGCACGTCTCAACAATTATCTCGTACTTGTCAACGTCATCAATATTTCATAAAACCGCGGACTTATCCCGTTGTTAGTGTTGTGAGCTATCAAAATATTGTTGTCGTGGTATACAATGACGTATTGTAATAACATTTCCGTCCGTGTGTGGTTATTATGTTGGTAAACGAGCATCTAAATTAAACTAGGATTCACAGTGAAGTGTAGGCATTGTGTGCGGATTTTAGTTCATGATTGATTATACAGGCGCATTAGAATTCATAATTACTTTCATTCTAATTAATCCTGAGCTATTTCGTTGAATTAGAAAACTCGGTTACTAACATGTCTACTATGAGTATAATGTGCATTTTCTTCAATTCTAATATGAAAGTTAAATCCGGACAGAATCGTTTAAGAGGAAAGCCTTGTAAAGATACGTCTTTTACGAAAATATAAGTTCTATCATTCGTATCACGTGTTACGATCGACAAGCCTACTTTATGCGTTGTATAAGAAAAGTAAGTTATAATAGGTTACCGACAAGTAATACGATAACTGTCGGAACACAGTAATCCGGTAACAAATAATAATAATCTGTGCTAGTTATATTGATTTTACGTTTATAATAAAACCCACAATCGCTACGCGGCTACGCCGTAGCTAAATTCGTAGCAATACTTGACTACCTGTATGTATGTATGTATCTAATACCTAACAATACTAAATATATTTAGGTACATATAATGCCTATCCAATAATGTGGTCGTATAATACGAATTCATTTTGTGGTATGGAAACCATTTGCAATATTTTACTAATAACCTTTATCCGGACATATAAAAGTGTTCGTTTTGGGTTCAAATTAATATTAACAGTATCGTTTCTTCATTTATGGACACTGAAATATTTATATTTAATATAAGTCCTCTAAAGACAAAAACAAAGATGGTTTTCCTATCCGAATGGATCATTAACTTTATTGTTTTAAATTAAAAACGTACTATTCTGTTTTACGTCAAACCAGTTAGTTATTGCTCAAATTCTTATTTCACTTGCATTTCGGAGAACACTATAAAACAAGAACTGTGACAGAAACGTAAGAAGTACTTTAATAATTTCGAGGAGGATTTTTCAGCTACTCCATATTACTACGTAACGTTCCAAAGACATTGCTGAAATAGTGCAAAGATAGGCCGAGTAAATTAACGACGTACGCTTAATCTAGGTATGCGCATCTAGAATGAATCTGCAGCCTAAATAGTGCGCGGCTGGAGACGGCGGCACGTAGCACAATATTCCGTTCAGTTCCGACATCGCCGCTTCACAGCGTCCAAACTACTTTGAGGTCATACACACAAAATAGTTATCAGGTCGGACCGGCCAAAGCGGTATGCGGTGCCATAGAAATTTATATACTAGCATAATAGTGGCAGACCCGTTTGAGAGAATCTATTCCGATGTCCGCACGCTGGCGATCGTATCTTTGTGTTCAATCGTGTAGGTGCCAATGGCCGGTTCAGCGAATTGCCGCTTAGCAATTAAGGCACATCTCTAATAAAGGAGAATAATACACGCACCGGTACTTTATATTGCATTAACACGCTGGACTTTAAACAATATTTGAAGGTATTATTCGTTTTGTGAAAATTCCACACAAACGAACTCAATATTCCTCCTCGTACGCCTGTCGGCTTCGCTTCGGAGATTATAGTCTGAGATATAAAAATAATTAATGATTAAAACTTTTATTTTTATACAGACCAATAATTCGAATGGCTAGTATGTACGCAATGCCTAGGTAATAATCATATTATTGCGTCCTTCGCACAACTTTATACCTTATATCTTTATTGGCCGGTATACAAAGCGGGTTTACGCCTGCACGTCAACGTGAGGTATTAAGTAAGCCAAGTATCGGCCGTCGGCCAGGTCCTCGTATTAACGACCTGTTTCGCTACTTCCCCACTTGGCTCCCGCCCTACACCGCAAGCCTTGCGTGATTTCTCTTTGTTTTCTCAAGAATAATCGCAGCAGCCCAGGGGACGACAGAAACGAGTCACTGCTAAATTAGCTGCTAACTTTTTTATTTACACAATATACAAGGCTGCCCCAGAAAATATTCTTTAAGATTTTCATTATATAGGGTATTTGGTGGTGCGCACAAATTCTCGATATTATGAAGGTAAAAGCCGAAACACATTTGTGTGGTTAAGTTGTACATATAATATTACTTTGTGCGGCCACAGTTTTGGCTCCAGCTAATATACTCGTAGAGTGCGAAAGTGGAGCAATTGTGTGAGTTGAGTCATTAGTGAAGAACCCACTCGTATCCTTCAATGTTATATGAAAGGAAGAAGACAGCTTAACTCGTAACGTCGCCACACAATAGCGCCAGCTTGAGTCAATATAAAAGCGTCTTTATTTGCACAACACGGAAAAAGGCTTGTACAAATATGGGAAAAAATTCAGTAAATATATTTACCATCACAAGTTAGGCACACTAAAGAAAATATAAAAGAGTTGCTAAAAGGCTATTGTTGCCACAGCTTACTTATTATTACGAAACATGATTTATTTTTATATTTACGTACATAGTAATAACCTTTTGTTGTTTACTTAATGGGAACAAAATAATGACCTGTTATTGGCGAGTTTCTTAACTTTATGTACCTACGTATTTCTGTAGTTTATAATATGCAACAAATGTACGTTAAGCTGACTAGTATAGAACGCCTGAGGGTTGTCTGAAGCCTCTTAGGTAAATGCCATTGTCGATACAATACTCAATCATTCAAATCATGTACAATATAATACTCAATCATGTCATTATTTCAAAGATTAATTAATATCCTCTAGTCAAAAATTGTTTAAATTTATCTTAAATCTCTGATGATCTTGTAAATATTATTATCATTGATGCATCGTTTCTAAGCATGTGAACCGCCTTAAATTCTCGCGATCACATCATTAAGTGAATCTACGGCAATCAATCACCGCGCTCTGTCACTTCTGCTGAAAATTATGTAACAAATATGGTAAAAATAAGGTATGGTACGAATATGGTAAAAATAAGTAACTTATATGATCTCGTATTTATTTAAGCGGCCCAACATGAGACCCTCGTCAGCGTTATGGTACCTATGAATTAGTTACATCCGTTTTGTCCCCACTAAGCGCTCGACGCTTTCACTTTCCATGTCAAAAACCACCTGCTACCAACAAAAATGAGAAAAAGAACATTATTAATATTTTGCTGTGTTCATTTCACGCAAGAATCAAAACCGAGATGCTTATTTACAATTTCATTGACACGACGAGCTTTG
The DNA here is from genome assembly GCA_914767755.1 of Agrochola circellaris. Classification (NCBI taxonomy): domain Eukaryota; kingdom Metazoa; phylum Arthropoda; class Insecta; order Lepidoptera; family Noctuidae; genus Agrochola; species Agrochola circellaris. Next base: position 8,812,159 of record OU611846.1, on the reverse strand, counting down.
ATCATTGCTGTAGGTATTACGAACATTTTCATTTACAAAGCAAGGCGACCAGGGAGTCGAGTGAGGTGAAACTTAGAAAACGATCTATAGTATGAGAGTTACGAAAGTGCTTAGATTTATTTGTTATCCTATGCGTGTTCAGCTCGGAACAGTCATTTAAAACTGACTTTGGTAACTTTTCAATTTACTCTATGATACTTTATCGGTGTGTTGTTGTGGTAATGTTCCAACGATTCGGTATTTAACGGATTTATGGCGTGTTTATAGATTAAGCTCCCAAGTATATTGCACTGCAGCATTTTGTTGTAATAAGCTACTTGCACTTAATCTTCCTTCCCAAGGTTAATGTTCTTGGCACCGTCACTGAGAATTTAAAGAATATTTTTTTAATTGTCGCAATTTTCTTACATTTCCCCCAAGTCTCGTAATAAAATGAATTAGCACATTTTCTTAAACAGACTACGTATCTCTAAATCCGCGATATAACTAACTCGTTTACAAGTACCGTAAATATACCGAAAGTTTTGTGATTACTTAGGTTTGTAATTTAGGCGTGGCTGAATGTTTTGATTATAGCTACGATACCCAAAATAAAAGTTCTACAAGCGAGTTTGAGCGTTTCAAGTATTATAATATTATTAAATTTCAACCACAATAATGAACACGGTACCATTTCGGACATAGCAATGTTATCTTTCTGTTTATACTCTTGGAGTTTGTTGTTTGTAGCCTCTGCTTTCATGAATTTGTTGACCTTGTTAATTAATCGTTTTGTATGCAGACGGCACGAGGCTATCCTTAAGGCGATTGTTATTTGACGATCCCCACGGGATCAATATCAGAGAGTTTCTCTCAGTATCCGAGGTTGGGCAATTGATCATGTGTTGTGTGCGCGCGTGGATGTGTCGTGACTCGTGATATAAACTAGAAGGCCACATCGTAAGTACGTCCGGCGCGGGTCGGCGACATGTTTGACATGTCTGTTTATATACGTACCGCGGCGACTCACTTCCTGACTAATGGATCGTCGCACTCGGCGGAACCTGGGCGGAACTGGCTCCGTGATTAATGGCAATCTTATCAGATTCTAACACTATACATTTAACGGGCCGATCGCAACGGACTTAATCGCCAGACCGGCCGTCCGAAAGGTGCAAATTAATTACACAGATAGCTTTAACTCTCCGATACATTAATTTGTGCCTAATTGATTATTTGTAGCGATCCCTTTGATTAAAATCTCCTATAAAACATAATTAATTTCGTGATCGGAATTTATACGCAAACAGCTCGGAGTCGGGTGTAAGCAAATACCGCTAATATTATTCTATGATGTATTTTGCATATTCAAAACGGCAGACATAAAATAATATTTGAAATACAAGGATAAGGAGTAATGTTTATGTTACTGCAAAAAATCCAGACAATGTAGTAAAGTTAGGAAGTTTGGTAGTTGTTACTTGGCAACTAGTTATTTTTATAGTTATCGTGTCATCGTTAATGAAGATTTCGTGTCCATTCGTATTATCGGGGGCTGTTTTTATCACTGAAAAATATGTTGGTTGAGGTCGCGTCGGCCAGGCGGGGTGCACGCCGGGCTCGCGTCAGTTCGGATCGGGCTACTCGCCGACCGCCCGCCTCGCGCGACGCTGCCTCTCACACCCCCACTTCAATGATAATTAATTCCGTTCACTCGGGAGTCGAGAATAAGACCGCATGTGCTCAGTGATTTAATATTATGAATAATAGTTGTTTACGTGTGCCACCGATTGTGTTTGTGTGTGACCATAATCATCGTTGACAGTTAGAGTGCGCCATGCGGTGAAGCGCCGTCGGTGCTATATGCACGCGCGGATATGGTGGACCCGCTGAAAATATTTTGGGTTTTAACAAATAGCACTTACTTAGGTATGAAAGTTTTTTTCTTCCAGCTATTTGTACGTAGCAAATAAAATCACGACGGATCACATCACCTCTTTAGTTTACTGCCAAAATGACTACTACTATCATATAAAACCAGTAGCACGACTTTTCCAATAATCTTATTTATTTTCTCATCCGTGGAGTAGGTGGGTCATTTATGAGTTTTTTATGGTCCATTTGGCATTCGGCACGAAGGCGAGTTTTTGCACGTCGCCTCATGAATGCTACAATTTGAAATTGTACCTGTATACTACCCGGGAACCCTTCTTACTTACGAAGGTATAGGTTGATATTAAGTACTATTCAACTTTTTTGGAAAATTCTTGACGGAATACCTACTTTTTGATTCTCAATTCCGTATTCAATTAAATGAAGAGCATTGATATATGGGTCGCAACATATATAACCATAATTCTTTGCTCCATAATGTCTTTGTTTTACGGTGGTAACATCTTAAGATACGTATTTACGGGATGCTATGTGGAATGTATGTTTACTCATGAAAATTATTTTATTTTATTGTGTTATCTCATAAAGAAAATTGATAAATCAAAATTTATTCTCACGATGCGTAGCCCTATTGTTTTAAGTCAGTCGGTCATTAAGCCCATTGTCGGCATTATACTTTGCATCTATAACCGCGCCTCATTACAGCGAAATTTGCTAACGTCAAGTTCCTCAGACCTTCCTGTATAAAATAGCTACCTAATAAGGAAAAAAATATTCCAGATTTATTACACAAATTATTGGTAACTCCATTTTTTCTCGACGAAACTCGCATCGTTATATTTTGTCAAAAGTATTTTCCAAGTTTGCGACAAAATCTAAAAGTAGGCAGTTTTAATACAGATAGGTTCAGTTTTGCAAGTAAGGTTGACAAGAGCTCTGGAGACTAACAGCTTAATTAAATTTTAAAGTTTCTGTTTGTCGCTCACAGTACCTACATAAAATGATGATAATATAAATTATACGCGGGCTGCACTGCACTGCTCCGCTCTCTTGTCTTTTTGATTGAGTTCATTTGTAAGTTTGTACAAAAGTACCTGTAAGTTCGATAACAATGTTCCGCTAGTTAGTTACACAGAGTGAAAATATTCGAAATTTCATTTAACACAATGTTTGAAGAGAACTCGGGGCAAGTTCTCACGATGTTACTAAAGCTGTATTACGTACTTTTTGCCATTGAAACTTCACGTATATATTATTGCGCTAAGTATATGAAATAAACTCATAACATGTGTGTACATATGAGAAAAGAGTTTGTGAGTAAAAGTAAACCGTATACGTACTACATAACGTGTGTTTCTACTCGTACACTGAAAACGCAACATCTGTGACATGATATAACTAAATAAGGAATAAGAAAAGGACATCTTATTCAATAAACGGAATATGGCGATTAAAATGAATAGTAGAAAATTAGTACGATATTTTCAATATACTTAGCTACAATTCAATATTATTTATTTTGTCGATCTCTTAGCAATTAGGAAGGCGTATTCCTCACATGTCCTTTGCTTTCTTAGGTGAAGTTAATCACCCGATACTTACACTATGTTTTTGTTCGATCCGATAGTTACAAATTAATTGGTAGGTTTCATTTATTACGTGTCCTCATTTATTGAGCCAATTCGTTAATTCAATCTGGTGGAGCTAATCAACTAATCAAATTTACAGATTAGTAACTATTGGTTTATATAATCATTGCAAATTATAATAATTAGGTGCGTGCGTCGTTTGTATCGTACCTAATGCGGGGTGGAAATGGGTAACGCAAAATTGCTATCAAAACAAGCTTATACGCTGATAGACAAGAGTCTACCCGACAAGGCTTTAAACAAAGTTTATCTGGGTATACGCTTAGTACTTCTAAACTATGTACCGAAATGCGTGCATGAATGGATTCTAATACGATTTTCGCCATTATTTTCTACAACTCATTGAAAAGCTTTTATATATTTTAGGTACAGACACTTGTGTTGCTTGGACAAGTTCCTATTACCTATCTATTGTATATTGGGTGGTGTCGGGCAGCAGCAATACAATACCCGCGTGGTTCGAACGGATTTTCGAGATTAATATGCGCTTGCCGCGGTTAGTCTGGGTTTGAGATGCCACAATTCACACCTCCTTGCTTTGAAGATGGTTAAACTTTAGATACCAGTTGCCATATCAATACCTACGACGGGGCAGACATAAAGTTATAAAGTCTAAGAGTCTTTGAATATGAAAATTGCATAGTAACAAGATAGCGTGGGTCGGTGGGCAACCACTCCTAACTATACTGGATCCCGATCCCGACGTAATTGGGTAAAATATAGGCTGTAAATGACAGGCATCAAATATGGCACTGGAATTAGACGGGTTATTCGATGGTCAACCAACAACTCAACAATTCATCCGCTTATTGACGTGCTCTACAAGTCTAGCTGTGGACTGCGACAGGCTATTGACTATATACACTCGAGGAAATTAATTGTTTATCAAATTGACCCACTACGTCATTAAACATAACATCAGGCCTGTCATCCCCGAAGGGTTGCGCAAAAGTGTACCTATAGTTCACCCACATTACGCCAGTTATGTTTAAGTCCCATGTAATAGGGGGCGAGCCTATTGCCATCAACTGGGCACAACTCCAGACTCCTGGCTGCTACTGAGAAATTCCTAATTCAAGAACCCAGTAACACTGCCCGACCTGGGAATCGAACCGAGGACCTCATGCGCAGCAGTAATGGTTCCGACCACTAGATCAACGAGACAGTCCTACGTCAATTTGTCGTGTTATAGCCATTTCATAGGATAATAAAAGAAGAAATGGATTGATTATGATGATGTTGATGGATGGATGGGAATTAGGGTTGGCATAAAGCTTCGTGCAGACTAGCGCGACGCGATGCCGCGACGCGACTCGAACAATACAATTTCTATGAAAACTTGACGGTATAACAATAACCGGTGTCGCGTCGCGCTGTCGCGTCGCGCTGGTCTGCACTAAGCTTAAAACAGACAAATTGTTTAAAATACGTGTTTTAAACATTCAGTAAAAAAAAAATGGTTTTAAATCAAATTTGAATAGCGAATGAATGGAAATACATTAATGTTTAGAACTTGTTGAAAAGAAATGAAAAAGGTTAGATAGTAGATAACATTATTAGATCTATTTGTCATTAATTAAATTATAAATTTACTAAAGAAACTATAGGCATTTACTAATTAAAGATTCCTTTTTTTATTACTTAATTTATGAAATAAAATTCTAACAGTAACATTTTTAATTATAAAATAACAATGTATCATTAATTATCAATCAAAGTTTAAGACACTTAAACATCCATCACTTTTTAATATTTAATCTATTCAATCAACTCAAACGGTGACAATTTTAATGAGACAAAACAACACTTATTTTCTTCTATTTAGGTATTTAAAAACTGTGACAAGTTTTGCAGCTTTCTCGGCACCAAGTTTATTATGTACGTCGGAACGAATAAAACAGAAAATCCAAATGTTGAAATGTTGATGTTGTGTTGTTGTTTGTTTCCAAATGTTGGAAACAGTTTTTCATTTCCAGCACTTGAAGCAACAACAGGGTGGAGCTCTGTCACTAAGTCCATTGTTAGGCCATTAATTTGACTTTTTAATGATAACCACCATTCTAGAGGTTCGAAGTGTTTTGAATAGTCTAGAAATGAATTATATTAGCCCTGATCGCTTTGTGTTGATAAAAAGCTCAAAATAAAAAAAAACACTTGTTTCAAACATTTTGAACTGATTGTTTCATAAATTAAAAAAAACATTTTTTTTCCAACCCAGATGGGAATGAAAGAAGAGACAACAATTTTCCTAAACTTTACCAATTGTTAAAGTAAATGTAATACGAAGTAAGTAATAATATTAATACTGTAACTGTGAATCAATAGATCAAAGTGATTTTTTTGCATAGGGGTCGTTTATGGGTCGGAGAGTGACAAAAGATACTTTTTCATGCCGGAAATATGCACGGGAGCGAAGCCACGTGTAAAAGCTAGTTCATTAATATTACTAATCCTAAAATTAACAAATATAACTGAGGCATACCAATCGCGGAATAATGTGTACCCTTATCAATCACCAGAACCTTAAGGATTAGGTGTACCTAACGTAAAAATCCATTAAAGTACGCAAATCCCTTTTACTTGATACGCGTAGGTACAGGAAAATGTTCATAAAATCTGGCTCCGTTTATAAAAATATTCTAGCTGCTATCTGGAGGGTTAAGTAAAGAAACCGTCTTTGTAAAGGAAATCATAATAAAGATCTTTACTTTAGGCAAAGTAACAAATTTTTTGGCAATTTAGGTTAGTACAATACCCATTACTGATACCTACAAAAAGAAAGACATCTCAAAATTTTGGAAACTCAATCCATGGCCCGATTCCTATGTTTTATGTACCGCAACTGATTAGAAGACATATTCTCTTATTATCACCAGTATCGAAGCGTAGCTGTCATTGACTTTTATTTATTTACTAGCAGCGCCCCGCGGTTTCACCCGCATAAGTCTCGATCCCGTGGGAATATCGGGATAAATGTCCTATGTCCTTCCCCAGGTTATGGTTCTACCCTTGTGCCAAATTTCTTCCAAATCCGTTCAGCCCTTGTAGCGTGAAAGCGTAACAAACAAACTCACTTTCGAATTTATAATATTAATTAGGATTTAAACTTCACACTCAAAAAAGGTACAAAGGCGGACTTAAGCTTCGTGCAGACCAGCGCGACGCGACGCTGCGACGCGACTCGAACAATACAATTTCTAAGAAAACTTAACGGTATTACAATAACCGGTGTCGCGTCGCGCTGGTCTGCACGAAGCTTTAGGCATTCTCTACCAGTCAACCAAGGGTGGTGAAGAGATATGGCTAACAGGTGCTCCGTTAGAGAGGAAAAATAAAAAATAAATTAAGGAAAGAAAGAAAAATATTTTATTCGGGACACGCACAGGAAATACAAACTGTAAATAATAATTTAAAAAAAATAAAAATAGAAAACAAAAAGGAGCATTTAAAAACTAACAGAATAATAACGACCTGTGCGAGGTCAAAAAGGCTCCTATCGCAGCATAATGCGGCGATATTATTAATATATCATAATGAATTATGAATAAAATAGGTACACAAGTACATAAATAAGTTATAAACTTATAATACACAATTACACATATACATTTACTATAATATATACTTTTCATTTAGAAGCATTTATAATGTTTTGAAACTCAATCTCAAAGCATTTATTTCAATTAAACCATTTACTTTTACATTTACTTTTCAATTCTCAAGGAGTCGGTCAGTCAGAAATATGAAGCTAGTTGCCCATTGATTGAAAAGCGTAGTAGGGGTACCTTTAGTGAAGAAACTCAATGGCCACTCTTTTAAATTATTGTCACAAAATACTAGTTACATCATTAATGTTGAATTTATAATTCTATTGAGAAAGTAAAAAAAAACGTACAAAAAATAAATGGAATTGCAGTAAGATGAAACAGCACTGGAACCAAAGTTTGATCAAATAATAACGTTTTAGATACAGATACCTACAAAATCAACCTGCCTAGCCTTTTCCCAGCTATATTGGGGTCGGCTTCCAGTTTAACCGGATGCAGCTAAATACCAGTATTTTACATGGAGCGACTGCACAACCAAAATAACTGGATAAAACGATACCTCTTGGTAAGAAGACATAGGTACTTACATAAAATTAAAATAAATATGTAATTTGACTTGAATATTATAAACCATCATGTTTCGTCTTTCACAAGATACTGCATCTGATCTGCAACTGAAGTGAACATCCTGTAAATGACGCGTATTAATTACACATCAAACTGTCTGCGATCGTATTGAGTACCAGAAACTAAGTTGTGCAACTCGCTAGTTCCTAACTAGATACAAGATAATAAATGTTGTTCCTTTAATTGGCTTCTCAGAATATCGAAATCATATTGCTTAATTTCATGTTTCAGTCCAATTTAGAATTAGAACTATTTGAAATGTTGTCTGTTATTAGAAGTAGAATACAATAGACGACGTATATTGTATTTTATAATGGATTTCCGCATAGTCACCCCTGAATCAATTAACTATTAGAAGTTCGACTTCACGGTTCATCGAAACAGATTTTTGACAATATAAAGTCAGTATGCACCAAACTAATTGAGTAAATATGTTACTAAAAATATATCTTTGTAGGTACCTATGTTGTAACGTAGCCAGAAAAGCGTTTACTCTGGCGCCTCAACTTTTCCCATACGAATTACCAACCAATCGAATTGATGAATGTATGTAATATGTATACAGAGTAAACAAAGCAATAACACTGCGACAAACAGCTTAGCATAAAAATAGCAACACGTCTCCATGCAAATAGGATTATATTAGAAAAAACGGCATTAGTGATGCACCTGCGCTCAGACTGGGCGTCTGCGGGCGTCGACAGGCGTCGGGCAGGCCAGCCGGCGCCTTCGCAGAGACAATAACTCAATTCGCGGAGACCGGTGTGTGCACGAATGTAATCGACACAATCCAACACAATGGCCAATCCACGACCATCCGAACCCACTTATACTAATGCTTACTATTGAACACCACTCTACACTTGCTAACGAGAAGGATCCGGACTGCGTGCGAGTTAGTTTATACCAGTTTATCCTGATTTATCTCCCTCTTTATTATGAAAAACTGGTCGAAGTAATAGACATCTAATAATATATATTTAATGAAAATTTTCTTTGAATAATAATATCGTTTCATTTTGGCTTACGGCGTAATATTCATCTACGGGCTGGATATAGAAGCATAATGAATTACTGGAATTTTATGAAGCATTGATTTGAAATTTAAATTTTAAATCTTGGTTCTACGTTGAGATATTACTTATTACAATATCGAATTTTACGATGGCTAAGTAAGATAAATATTATTAAAGTTTGGTATTATTGCCAATTAAGGGTTGATGAAAAAAAAAGGTCATCTGCTGACCTTTTAGACAACTACAACCTAGGTACCATCAAAGAAGTTCATATCTAACCAGTTTCAAAACAAAATCCCGTAAATACGATGACCACATCTGTTACCGGCCCGATGTGCTATAGCCGCCGAGCGCTGCAAGCAAGAATAGTCCTTACGGTGGTTAGATATGAACTTTTTCGATGGTACTTACCTAGCCTTGTCGTAGAAATAGATCTAATGATCTATGATCAACTAACATCTACTGTAGTTTAACTTTGGCCCAAAACGGTAAAAGGTAATGTACAAACATTGACTGTTTACTTCTGGGTCGCCAGTTGTTCAACAAGACGTCTTGTTCACCTCTCAAACAAAGGAATTTTATGTGATCTAAGTTTGTAGCCATATGTTCATCCAGATTAGCCCCATATATACAAATAAAACTAAGCTATAAAAAGGGAGAACTATAAAAAATGCAATTTGAAACGGGCAGTACGCGTTTGCACATACATATTGTTTGTTTGTCACAAAAAATGTCAGCTCGTTGTGCGTCGCTACAAGAATCTATGAAAAATCAATTAAAATACAAACACAAAGCCTGGCATTGTTAACTTGTTTTGATACTGGGCCACTTCGTTTCTTTTAATTGCTGAAAAAATCCGATAGTAGAATACTTCGGTTTACAATCCAGTTATTAAATCAAATATTCAGACCAGTAGGTACATAACACACGCGTGTGTTTATACCGAATTAGGAGAGAGTGATAAAAATATACTTGCAATAACGGAGAGAGGTACGATTATAGCTGCGTAAGACAGACATACATACATATATATATCACAAACACATAAACGCAGTATCCGAGCAATCCGTACATTTCTTAGGAATGCCGCTGCCGCGCCCTCTGCCAAGCAAACACGCGAAATTAGTTTTCTTACAGTAGTGATGCGAAAATATGCCTTTGGGGAAGTTACAGCTTGTAACACTATTGAAAATACGTGAAATATTTCTGATAACCCGCGCGTTACACCTTCCCGCGTGTCCTTTGACGTACCTATTAAAGTAATTGAATATTCTGAGTGCGGTTGTAAATATAAATAAAATCCGTTAACAAAATTACGCGGGGTAATGGTTTATGTCAATGCACGATTTTGCAATTAATTCGTATAAATGAGCTAATAAAGGCAATCTAGTGAATCATCATTATGAAAACGTGTCAAGAGGCCGCCAGTGGCACGCGCCTCTGTATGCTAGATTTTTATGCGGTCCGGTCCCCCTCGCGGCAGTACTGGAGTGCTGCACTTACAACACGTTGTTTATTTAATTCGCCCACGCGTACACAATGTTTACTATTGCCGCCCACTACATGACTTCCGAACGCCACACGCCACGTAATTCAATATCCTTACGTCACAAAATTATATTTGTACAAAACCTACCTTCGGTTTCAGCAGTAGGTACCTACAAGTAGGTAATTGGATATATCGGTTTTCTTGAACTTAGGATGTTTGTCGTAAACTTGAACGTCTTGATGGCTATTCTGCGGTGCGAATTGTTGCAGTTCAGTAAACTTCCCCACACATTAATATCATGCTAGTAGGTTGATATTTTGGTCCAGTAATTAATATTTGCAGGAAGTTTCTAATATTTGAAAAGTTTCTCAATTTACTCAATTTATTTGTATCTATTTAAACCCGTGTTTATGTTGGTATATATTAGTTACACATATTAAAAGTTTTTACTGCTAAACACCGTATTAGTTGTGCCCACTACTGAAAAAAATATTTTCTATTTACCCCATCACAATATTTGCTCTAGCTGCCTTTGTATACCTAGTGTGCAAACATTTTTGAATGTGTACGCAAAACAAGATTTGTTCATTTTAAGAAAAAGGCCGCTACGATTTTCGAACACGTCAACAGTAAATCGAAGATACCTAACGTCTGTTACAACCATCCAGGTTTGGAACATCTATTCCTCTCACAAACATAAACAGCCCATGGGACAAGTTAGAGCTTTTTCAGACAACTTACGAAACCTCAATTTATTCGGAAAGCTAGGACTAGTTTCAGAACATGTCCAAAGTAAACGCACGCACACGCGCAAACGTATACAATGCTCAAACCGAAAGCCGTTGTGTTGGTTTTGTTTCTTTAGCTCATACGGCTTTCTACCTCTAGCGCTAAACACATATTTGAAAACAAATTCAAAGTACTAAATTTAATGTTCTTAACATAACATAACATTTATTCAAAAATAAAAATTTGTAAAATACAATATAAATCTTAGAAATAATGTAGGTATTACAAAGTATGATGCCTGTACTAGGATAAACCTGTATCACAGGCGGATCTTGTAACTTCTAAACTAATATTATAAAGAGAAAAGATTAGATTTTTTGTTTGTTTGTTTGTATTAAAAAAACTCAAGAACTACTGGGCTGATTTAAAAAATTCTTTCACTAGTAGAATACTATATTATCACTGATTAATATAGGCTATAATTTATAAAGATATTAGGCAGGCGAAGCCGCTGGCGGAAGCTACTAATTAATAATTTGCTTATTCATTGTTAAATAATAATTAGTTAGTAGGCACGTAAATATTGTGTTTTACCATGGCTGTCAGCGCACCTCTATTCAGTGCATAATTAATTCCTGGGATAAGCTTATTAAATTTGCATCTTTGACGGGTTTAACAAACAAAGCGAGATTCTTCGTAGCACTATATAATAGTTCGGGATGTTAGTGTCAAACACAAATGTATTATCATTACAATCCTTTGCAGGGGTGCCCACGGCGCTTCTTCGCCAAGAAATCTATAACATTTTTCATATTCTTCGCTCCTCATCTGAATATTATTCGATTGCGTTCCGTCTGTGAGGTATATTCCTTCAGGAAATTGTTTTTTCTCTCCTTGCCAGAAATGTTGAATAGATCTTAACTTTCTAACAACAACTTTGATATTTTAAGATGTTTTAAAATCATTCGATTCATCGTAACGGTACGTGGGGAAGTTTATTCTTAAAGTTTGCCGATTTATTTGAAGTTATATCGACCTGAATCGAATATTGCGTAGTCGGAGCAGTTTTGGGTTTATCGCATACCTTCGTCGTGAAAATGTGAGAATACGGACCCTCGTAAATATGTCTTGTTTTTCCATTTACCTTTGTATCGCCAATCTACAGATAGAGACCCGCGTCACGCTTCTGCCGGGACTCCTCGAAACATCCTGTGGCATATCGGGAATGACCGCGACCATACACAGACGACCCGCAACATTCCTTGGGGAAATCAAAACCCGATTTGTGATATTCATCTGTGTTTTTTGTTTCTAAGACATACCTATATACACCTATGATATGATTCTATCAAAAATGGGAAAAGAAATAAATACCTGAAAGTTTTTATTAGAACATAGGCAATTAAAGTTTGAAAAGGGAATTCATGGCTTCCATTTCAAGTTGTAAACTAATATATCTTGAAGGCTGTCCCAACTCTTAGCTTTTACCCAGTTTGTCTACTTGGGAAGTTCGGTTAACCGGTAGTTTAGCTCAAAGACAATGACAAACTGTCGCGGCACACCTCGTCAATGAATCCAATTAAGGAATTTCACACTCATCCATTAAACTTGGCTGACCCGTTTTGAGAGTTGTAAAGCGTTAAATGTTGCGGTGGGTCGATGAATGGAGACGGCGAGGCAGTGGTCACTCGCCCAATGAAACGAAATAATAATACATGTGGACGACCTAGCCAATAGTATGTTTACGTCGGGTCACCAATTACTTTACCGAAAGATTGATTTATATCTCGATATTTTGCCAATTACGTAAGCGCGAACGTGATTTTACGTATTTTTGCATGGACACAGCTTTATGTCATGTGCAAAATCGCAAAGCTATACCGTTCGTAGTTTATTGTTTCCGAGACCATTACGATACACACCGTTTAACGCAAAAAGCGAACCACTGAAACGATCAAAAGCTTCGCAAAAATCCCGTTCCTACTAATAATTGAAACGGGAATCGGAGTAATGAACGCTATGCATGTGTACCGGGTCTATAAAAGAAAAAAAAAACGAGCAACCTGCTTTTTATTTCAGAAAAGTGAAGTAGTATTGCATTTCTATTCTGAACAGTCCAAGATATAAAAAAAATTGGTTTATAAATGTTTCTACTTAAATGTTGAAATTAAAATAAGCTTTATAAAAAATACTCAATCTGAATTTATTTAGAAGCTTATTCCAAGTGCGTTTGCCTTCAAAATCAATATCGATAAAATACAAGACTATCTAGAAAGCTATTCTCTTTTGAAGATCTCAAAAATACTCAGAATTTATCGCACCGGAGAATAGATTTTAAAATTTAGCACTGGTTTTCAATCGGTTTCACTGAAAGAGAACAATCCCCATTTATCTTCCAAAGTAGTTCGGGGAGATCAGATAAGACGATTGCAGAAGGGACGTTGAATTTTTACGTATTCGAGGCGCGAAGTCGGTACCCCGTTGTTCTAATCGGACAAGACGGACGGGCGCGGTCCGAACCCGTGCCTGTTAGCATCCCAACTAAATGCATTTAAGCCTTTAATTCCCTTATAAAAGCCCTAGAAAGCAAACCCTACTTTTAAAAGTAGTCAAAGGACTGTTTCTTGTTGTTCGCATACACACTTCCATACGGATCAAAACGCTATTAACCCTTACTTGGTCAGTAAGTGGACCTGACCCGCAGCGTTCTCGCCCCTTAGAGCTACATGCCATAAACGAAATGGGTTTAATAAGGCATTCGTTGTAACAGGTTGCTAGTCCACTACTCACAGCGTATTAAACCTTTTCTTTAGTCCATTTTTGTAGCCATAGAAGCGAGGTTTATGCCCTTGAATGGATTATGGTGGCCCTACATGACCGAAAATTGGAGAGCAGCCGAAATGGTACAGATTGTCGTATCTACTTTGTTTCCATAATCCGGCACTCGACCTTCCGCCAGCGCCGGCGACGTAGAGGCACGTCCCGCCACTCCGTGCACCTCTTGATAAAGAATTTCATTATCAGCACACCGCTGTATGAATGTGTCCTGCAGATAAGCTCCTCGGACAACCGTGCCCGGCTATTTTTAATGAACAAGCTCGCTTCATAGAATATTTAAATCGTTATCTTAGGACCGGTGAAATAATAAATTCTCTTAACCTAAATGCACACACCTTCTACAAACCACTGGTTTAATTAGGAAAATGGGTTTAGTAGATTTTATCCCTTGCTGTTAAAACAAACGGATCTTCAATTTAGTTTTCATATTATGTATTTGATTTATTACTAAGGCTATAAACCTCTCTTTATTTGTTGCTGAATCCCCTCTGTTTTGCATGAACTTTTGAGATTATGCAAATGTATTTGCAGCTTAGTTTTAGTAAATACAGTTTGATGTATATCCTTTTCGAGCACTAAAACTTTGAAATTGTAATTGTGAAACTCCTAACAACTATTATCCAGTAATATTTAAATGATTCGCGTACAACGCCACAAGTTGTAAATACCCTTGTTTTTGTTTGTGCTGTAACAGTGTTCCACAATTATCTGTACACGGACCACTGCTCATTTGTAATGATTATTGTTAACAGCACAATACGTGTAACTTAGTTCAGCGTGGCATTAAGTGGTTATTGCTTATTGCCTTAAGTTATGTTTAGATAGGGAACATTAGACGCTCGTTTCATTACAGCTCACTCATCGCGTCGCTGAGTGAGCTGTGGGCTCGCGGCTGTTTGTCATGACACGGAATGGAGATGAAAACAGCTTCATAAACACTCACTAGTGTACACTACTCAAAACTTAACGCGTACAACACGCGCTTAGCGCTTATGTGGATGTGCCCTTAGGGCGCGTTGTATGAATGCGTCCGCTGATGCCGCCGCGCGCCGTGCTGACATACTCGTAGGTAACTGGATATAGTTTATAGGAAGCTCGTTACGACGCTGTACCGCTGCGTTTGATTGCTGTGCAAGGGGAATACTAATGTTGAATCCTATGCGTTTGATCAAACTGATTCAGTGGTTACCAATTGAGAGACGAAGCTTATTCCCAATGCACTATTTTACGATTCCTAAATTTGTTATTTGGATTGTAAGCTCCTCCACAATCAAGATAATGTTATAAGCTTTACTTTACTGTTGCCGAGGGCGAGTACAATCGATTCCATAATTTTCATGTTTATTTGGGAACGAAAGAAAAACATGGGTGTTCCCACGGATGTTGTAAATCAACATGGGGAAGCAGAATAATGTGTTTCTCACAAGAGATAGGTACCGCGGTACATTATTCACGTTGGTAGAGCCTCGGTATAATAACAGTGTTAAGTCAATTAGTTCCTATTTGATTTAACATAATTTTCCTACGCGGTATACATAAGCATATTTCCAAGTAGCTCACGCAAACACAAACAAGTCTATAAAACTCAATTTCCAATAAAACGTACACTAAAGAGTTAAAAGTATATTGATTTTATCTACTTGGGGTTATTTAATTATAACTGGGTGATGCCGGTTTCGTTTTATGCGTCCGTTGACAGAAAAGTTTGCTAACAAAATTGTCCCGACAAAGTTTGGGACAGGCCGCCTCTCGCGTGTTTGTCAAAAAGTCGCTCTCGGCATCGTTAGACCGCTCTTAGCGCCCCTGATTAGTTTTTATAGCAGTCTAATTCAACTCAGCTTTGCAGGAAGGGGAAAGCGGTGCGGTGTTTCATGGTCATCCTCTAAGCGGTAGTAAGGGATTACGCCTCGTGCACACCGCCACTTGAACGTAACGACTCTTCGACAAACTTCCCGAACATTCTAATTTAGTATTCAATTCAAAATTCAACGTTATGTTCTTTTAAACTACAGCACACGGACTTTCCGGATTTATGGTAATAAAAACAGCTGTTCGAAACGACATATAACATTTGGGTGCTTTTATTAGTGACTGAATACTATTGTTTTGTGGCTAAGTAACTTTAAATAAATATTTATGAAGGCGTTAACTTGAACAAATTCAAATAATGCTCTAAAATACCTAGAAATGGACTTGAGTATAGCAAAGTTTCTCATGAACTAAACAAATTAATTCAAGTTATGAGTTTAACCAATATTTGTAGTTACAGAATGTAATTTGATTTGTTATTTTGCATTAATTGGGTGTCCTGGAGGCTTTGTCACCAATTCGTAACTGATGAAGTCGGGCTAAGCGGAGGCAGGTCGGTAGAACTTCCATTGTTTTCCATGTCGCCAGCGGCTTTACGTCAATGAAGATAAGGGCTAGATTACTGGAGCTGGGTTTAAAAGCCTCCGTATGTTTGCTAATAAAGCCGCCGGACATTTTGCCCAGAGGGGTCCTAATTTATCATTGTTAGAGTGCGCCTCAAACGAAAGCAATTTCCGTCTAGAATTCGTATATTTTTTAGTTACGATTTCTGCCGAGATCTCAGCTTAGAGTTCATTTGATGTCGTCCAATTAGGATTCTATTACAAAGCTTTTGCAAAGAACAAGATCGAATTCATTTTAAATACGAATGTATATCTAAATGCATAGGTACTTCTTCAGATTTATTTTAACCCAAAGATACTTTTTCTTATTATTATAGTAAGATAATTTAGTTTTTAGATTTTGCGCTTTATAGAGATACAATATTTGTTATAAAACTACACAAAGAATATAGCAAGACTGTCTGTCAAAACGGAAATGAACGTAGCGCAGAGCAGTTGAAAAATACACCGACACCATCTCGGGGCTGCGAAACGTGAAAATTAAAGGATTCTATTGTTTGGCTCCTTACAGTTATTCTCTCTTATACCTACTTGTCCCCATTTCAGAGATAAGATAAGATAATACCTTGTAAAGAAAATAATAAAGAGTGCTAATTCGATCGCGACGCGCCTTAGTTCAGCTGACAAGCGCTAGTCTCACATTTTTATATCTTTTATAAACAATTTGCTGTAAGGCACGTCAAGTGGCTGTCTGAACTGAACTCGTCTAATATTCACAAAATGCCAACATTGAAAGCAGTTTCAGAAGTTGAGTCTATCGAGTATATAAACACGTTCAATGCGAGTAGGCACACAAATTCATAGAACTGTGCATAATTCACGTTGACGTACAGTTTCTCGCAAAGGTTTTTACTTTTTACTTATCTATTGGAGCGAGAGACCTCAGATGATAACCAGTGATTCGTGAACAAGTTCTTGTTCGATGTTTGCCATTTCTTTTGCCATTACAGAATTATTTGGGCGTAATAATGGAAAATTTTTGGACAAATTGCTTTTACGGCGAAAGTAACATAATAAAATCCATTGAAAATAAACTCTGATTGACTACTTATCGATGTTGAAAATACTTTATAAAATGTTTCAATAGTTTGGTATTCAGAGCACACCCGCCCTATACGTAATGTCAGTTTCGCACTGAAAGCTTTCTTCTGTTCTCGCGCAATACATCATTTTATTTTATAGCCAAACAAGCGAGAACTATATTTCCACGTACGGCTGGATATTTCTCAATATTATTGTCGCGGCATTTATGTTTTTACCTCTGTCCTTTGTAGTAAATTCAGTTTCTTCTTCCAGTGACTAAATTCATCCGCATCGGAATCGCTGACAAGAATGACAACCCGCCGTACTTCGACAAGGAGCTGTACGAGGCGGAGGTCGACGAGAATGAGGACATCCAACACACCGTACTCACCGTCACCGCCAAGGATCACGATGAATGTGAGTACATAGCTTTAACATATACACAAGCTATAAACTCGTCAATAGAATTCGACAATTTTTATAAAACTTGTGCCAATTCTTTAACGAAAACAAAAATAGCAAGTGGCGTGTTTATAGAATAAATATACGAGGCGACCCTAATACGAGGCAACACTGCAACAAGGAAAGAACATCTAAAACAAAACAAAAAGTCCCGCACATGGCCGCTATATTTTATGCCATCGGATCAAGTTCCGCTTAACTTTATATAAAGAAAATCACTCGCTGTATCCCGAAGATATTCCGCCTTACACACACGGATTGTAATCGAATGGTATTAGCTTCGAGAAGAATAATATATAACGCAGTAAAGAAGATATTACGTACGTACCAACATCTTCATAATATACCTCACCTGAACGCTGTATACATAGATTAAGGGTTTCAATCTTGTGCCATTTATTGATATTAAATCGAGACATTGATTGTCCCGTAACTACAATGTAACAAAGCAGGTTTGAAACGTTACCGACAATTTAAATTCTGTGGAAATTATGTTGTGAACGTGCATCGATAAAACAATAAAAATGGCATTTCAATCATGCCAGTAGTTCACAACCTGCTACCGAAAATTGTCAACATTTCCGCGCAATGGACAACCGACCTTTATTATTGACCTGATGAGTTTTAAAAAGAAAAATTGAAAGGGTTTCGTAATTCAGGCATGCTTATAAAACGCGTAAAGTAATTTTGTCATCGATAAAAAATCGTTAACATAATTGAAATCGGAGTCAATCTTTTTGAATGAATTTCGCTAAAAGCTTGGATTGACAAAGCATTTAGTACTTAGTATGTATTTTTCTTTAGCTATTGTTCACACGCTTTGTTCCGCTGACGCTTTGTCCGTTTTCTTTTAAGTCGATCTAAGAAATTGTTGACGTAGTTATTATTGTTATTAAAAAGTAAGCATTGTTGTAGTTTCCGGTCTGAGATTACTTCCTGATTAACTGATTTCATTATAAAAAGGAATTTTTATGCCATTCGCCTACCAACGCTGCTTGTTGGGAACGCTTATAAATATCATTTTATGTTCAAAGGGATTAACCGGGAAATAAAAATCGCAGCTACGCATACACCTACAGCATTCAACATACCGATATGTGTATTTTATATCTTATGACGACATTTTCAAGATATTAAAGACATAAATTTTACATTGGGATAAGCCGCATAAGCATTTTCTTTAATAAATAAAGCCGAGAAGGACATTCGTTTGAAAATATGATACCCCGTGTATTCAGTAAGCTTTACGTATTAATTATTATGTATTTAAGGATAAATAACACACCAGTGATAAAATTCTGGTTATGAATTACTTTTGCTCTTTTTTTTTAACGAGACAAGCTATAAGACATCACTAATGTCTTCATCTAGTAGTGCGTAGTGAGATCATATACAGGCTTACAAAAAATAAATATAATGAAAGTCAAAATAGGTTGGCCGATGGTGTAATTTTTAAAGCAAAAAGTATCGAAACATCTATTACCTACGTCACCGGATCGAGATCCAATGCTCCATATTTTTTCCATTAACCTGTTTGTGCTCAATCATTCCTTTTGTAAAACTATTCGAAAGAGGGGATAATGAGAAAATATGATATAACTCAGAGTGCAGCGCACATAATTACCCTTATCCAAGCGTTGACGCTGAATGGGTGTAGTTATTATTTTGTAGTGCCAAGTAGATTCAACGTTATGAATATTGCTGGCATCGACAGTGCCATCGGGCGGCGCTGGCGGCGGAGCCAGTTCCGAGCACCGAACACGAAAGTTTCACACGAGAAGCGGGAAGTGTACCTACATACGACGTCACAGCCTATCAACAGTGTAGCGCTTTCGTTTGATCGATGAGTTCGCACGTTTGCTGCGATACATTATATCGGAGAATGCCGTCTTCGCTCAGCGTTGCTATACTGGGCCGTCTCCGTGTCGCCCCTCTAATACGGCCCTTATTAAACTCACAACCTTTTCTGTACCTTTTCATAATAACATTACTGACGCAAATTGTCTGACTTGATTATATAATTAACTTAAGATGGGTAATGCTTTAAATTACTGGCAATCTGGTCATGATGAAAATTCTCTCGGCGAGTACAGGTAGTCGGGACCAGCTATTTTATATCACACGGTAGACAATTTTTGGAGGTTGGTACGAATTGAAAGTATAATAAAATTTTCTCTTACTACATCGTAAATCTTTTGGGGTCGCTGATGCCCAACCGTTTGTTTTCACCAAGTGCTACTCAATAATGAAATTGGATTTATTTTTGTGGTTTTGTGAAAGCAGTTTTGTAACTCTTTTATCTCTTTGGGCATTTTATTAAATTAAAAAGTATTTTCCGTCTCCAGTTGCGAAACTATTCATCCTTGATGATATACAGTTGATTAAAAGACAAAGAGCAAAAGAGCAGTTGAATCTATAAAATCTCGAACTACTTTGCCCTCGTTTGCTTTATTAAAATTATTCTGGAGTAGTTATTAGAATTACTTCAGTTGGTACGAAGGTATAATTGATGATAGAACAAGATCTCGTTTTGTAGAAGTTATAAATTCTTTTCGTCGTTGGAAAACTTACGTAGCCGTAGGTCCTACAAACGTTTAAGAGCTCTCTAACATTCAGTCGAAAAGTGTTTTCAATCTTTAATTACTTTCTTTTAAAGTATTTTTTTCCTTTTCTTATGCCATTATCATCACTGAATAATTTGCTTTGAATACTTACTTTTTAGTCTTAATATCTACATAGATTAACATCTACATGATTGTGATAAAAATAAAAAGATTTGGCTCGAACCTAAAAATAAATAGCTGTACTTGTTTGTTATCTTGAACAGATGAATAGGATAATAATGGTACCTTCTACGTTTCGGAATTATTCTCATGTACGGACAAAAGTAACAAAGAACTTATATACTTACTTTCAGCTCAAACGTCTGAATCCATATTAGATTTTCACAAATAAAAGAAAAAATCTTATTGTTATTTTCCTTCCGAAATTAACTTTCGCGAAAAGGCAGATAAATGTATGTGCTCAAACAAAAATGTAACTAAGCGTGTCTTTGGTACACAAACTCGCGAGTAGTTGTATTGTGTTGGGTTGTGCACATTTACTGCTCTGGCGCAACTCTGCCACAACTTGAGTTATTACTAAGAACAAATGACACCCGCTAAGCTCTCAATGCCATTGGACTATAAACAAAGTTACAATTGCATACGAGGTACGTAAAATACGAGTCTTGTATCAACTTCATGAGATACGTCACAATTTAGAAATGTAATCGTCTTGCAACCATGCGCGACTGTATTGTGTCGTATCGTAAACATCGCAGTCGTTCTGACGCCAAGACAAAGAGTATGTAACATAACATCCCAGTTCCCTGGCTTACTTGTTACTGCTATCTAAAAAACATCAAACTGCTCTCAATTTCATAAATACCAATTCAAACCAATTTAATTTTCTAAAATCGCTCGAGTTAGTGGTGTCAAAGTTGAAGTAATGACCTCGGTCGCACTTGAATAGAATTTCAATTTTTTAAAGGTCAATAAGTCGGCTTTATTGGAAGTGCTTCATAAAAGTAAGATTTAAAAGGCGTAATTTGAAGATGTATTCTACGAAATTGCTATCTTTTAATCTATTAGGATCGCTTTTTGTACGCCGTCGTAGCATCGCGCTACGCCGCGTAGCAGCGCGCGTAGCAGCGTAGCGGCGCTGCATTATTTCGTAATAAAATCTCCGTCCCCAACAGATGTCGCCGAAACATACCGATTCAATCTTGTTTTTAAATTGGCTCCGTTTCTTTTCTCGAGAAAATTAAGTGTGAGGAAACATACAACTAGCACCCTCACCGCATTTTCATGACAAATTAGAATTGCAGCTGGACCAGTGTAATCGTTCTGGGTATTTTCCGGGTTGAAATATCTCTCATTTTAATTAATGACTCTATTTGCGCCAGGGAACTGTAAATATTTTTAAAGATAACGCGTTAGGTTTATTGCGTATGTACGTGCTATAGCAACTTGGTCGCCCCAGTAATAGCTAGCGTGTAAAAATATTTTTGTTTGCGAGACGGTCTGTTTGCCGTCTTTTAATAGAGCAGGAACTCATTGCGAGGAACAGCTAGGTACCAGTGGACTTGTTTCTTTGTTACACGAATTAATAGGTAATAACGTATACCTAGATTTAGATTGATTAAGGTGGCAGACAGCCTAAAGGAATAACTTTGTCTCCCTCTCCCGTTAATCAAGTGAACAATTTCAAGAGAACCGTACCCATCTGAGAAAGCTTTTCAAACAGTAACTTATTCTCGTTAAGTTAGTTAAGCAAACGTGGTTTACATTTCTCACATTGTTTTAGTGAACAAAGGTATGGTATTACAGTATGTAATTTGATACGTAGAGCTGTAAAAGACTCGACGTCGAACTCCAAAGGTCCGACAAAAAAAAAGCGACTGCTATTTTTATTCTTGAGTTAATGGAAATTTAGGCGGTAAGTAAAATGTCACGAACAAAGCTGCCATCGAGCGTGTATAATAAAAAGTTGCCTAAACGATATTTTTGTTTGCGACAGGCGGAGCAACAGATGCCGTTAAATAATCAGTTAATATCTGTCCCACGGAGGATCAATTAGCCGCGCCATTACACCGTGGGTCTGGAAATAAGTGCCGTTGTCTAGGACGAAACAGATCCTGCGTCCCACACCGAGCCCATTACGCTAAAGAATGAAGATTACGTTCGCTATCCAATTGATTGACCGCATTTAGTACCTATAAATTGAGCGAATCGAACGTAAAACTCAGGATGTATAGATCATTTCATTCGTTTATGTGCGGTATGTGTACTTCCGATATGCCATGACTCGAACGCGGACTTCATCCTCTGAAACACACACACATACAATTACAGTGCCTGTATGGCGCACAAAAACGAAACTTTATTCTATCATATTCAAACAGAACGCTTTATTGAATTTAAAAAATATTAATATAGTTATTGTGAGTTGTTACGCATAAATAAATAACTTTACATTATGAATACTCTAGGCAGCTTCTTTCTCTCAAGCACACACACATACAAGAACAGAGCCTGTATGGCGGACAAAAGTGAAACTTTATTCTATCATGATTCAAACAAAATGGTTTATTGAATTTAAAAAATATTAATATAGTTATAGTGAGTTGTTACGCATAAAAAAATAACTTAACATTATGAATACTCTAGGCAGCTTTTTCTTCTCAAACACACACACATACAAGCACAGAGCCTGTATGGCGGACAAAAGTGAAACTTTATCGTATCATGATTCAAACAAAACGGTTTATTGAATTAAAAAAATATTAATATAGTTATTGTGAGTTGCTACGCATAAATAAATAACTTAACATTATTATTACTCTTAGCAGCTTATATAATTATGTTTACCAAATCTAACAACATATTTTAATTTAACTAGCATTAACATTTTTAAGGGTTCCGTACCTCAATAGAAAAAACGGAACCGATGGAAAACGACCCGTCGATCCGTCTGACCGTCCGTCTATCTGTCTGTCAGTCTGCCAAGACCCATTTTCTCAGGAACGCGTGGAGTTATCAAGTTGAAATTAATATCAAATACGTAGATCTATGGTCCCTTGGAGCTCTAAATAATCATGCTACCAACAGTCCCAGCATGTTCATAGTTAAAAATACAAGGTCGACTATACCTACCTACTACCAACAGTCACCGCATGTTCATAGTTACAATTTGACATTGAGAGCACCTTTATGTCGTACCAGAAAGTGCAACTTTTGTAACTGACGTGCGGCTGACGGTCTAAGCTGTACTATGCTCTTTTGGTGCGTAGACCAAATTGGATCTAACGCCGCCATCTTGTTTTTTCCATCACGTTTCAAACAACAATTGCAAAAATGTTTACCAACAACGCCCCCTACACGAAAATTTTACGAAATGTCAATAAAATGTGAACGATAACAGTTTTGACAGTCGTAATTTGTGATTCTATTCTCGGGCGTCATATTGATTCACCATAATGAATGTCGAAGCTTTACTATGAGCCGGTAGCTCAAACCAAGTTGACTGATGACCCTAGCTATCGTCCCTCTCAGAACATTGCACACCGATTTATATGAACACATGGACTAACTAACGCGTCCATAAATCTTTTAATTGTTCAATTATTTGAAATGGTTTGATTCCTTTAAATTATTTTTTAACCTGAATTTAATGCTTGAAAGTACCTAAGTCTTACAAAATAATTCTAAACATAATTTACCCTAATGTTTAATCAGTAGTTCGTCAAGAAGTTACAGCAACTGTCGTAAAAGGATTATCATTTTACTGCGTGGGTCTTTAACTACGCGGAATTTACCGCATAAACTCCCAGCTCTAGTACTTACCTAAGGTTTACAGTACGAACCATCATGTTTTATTTTTATTACTGAAAGCCATTCGGCATTAGATAGGAAAGACGATTATATTCTACACATATTATAAAATTAAAGTCGCTTTTGGGGTCTCAATGTTCTAAACTACGCAATAGATTTTAATGAGGTTTTCGCTATATTTAGTAAGAAATTTCGATGTTTTGTCAAGCCGTAAAAACCCTGGGAAACATGGCAGGGTTGCTAGTATTATTAAAAGAAATAAAACATATTCAAGGTCGGTGCAAATTCTCATTTCTTAGACGAAACAGCGCTAGTAATAAAGCAATCACGGCGAGGCGGCGAGAAAGCACAATGACTAATTAGACGTCATTCCCAAACTCATATTACCGCACACGTTATTATTCGAGAACACAGACGGTAATGAGAAGCTCGCCGTTTGAGCTCTCTCTCGTCCACCGAGTAGGTACCAGTATTTATTAATATAAACGTCGGGAAATACGGTGCGCTCCTCGCGGTGTCTTGGTGCGCACGCGAGCTGCGTGTCACAGGTAATGAGTTATGAGACATACAGACACTATCCGTGCCTCTAGATTGAATTCTCCCCCTAGATTGAACGATGTTCAGGTAATTACGCAAATAAATAACACAAATTACACCACATCACGTAATCATTTACTTTGTCTACGCTCGTGATTCTTCTAAATAAATTATGATGTCAACTAAATTAAAATCTAGGCCCCAAACCTCAACGTTATAAATAACGATGTGATCGTTAATTCGTCGTTTATTATCACAGTGCGTACTCTGGGGTCCATCTATAAATTACGTATTTTACGAGCTAAGCTAACCTCAATTATGTCAATCTAAAATTAAATTATAGATTTGTTGTATTACCCAAATCTCATGGTTTATTGATGAAGCAGTATGAATCAAACTAGAATATTCATTGTTAATAATTAATACAGGCAATGGTCATGCATATTGTAGGTGATATCTTGATCTCCTTGCGTCGCATCTTGCAAGTGCTAGTTGTTGGGATTATAAGAAACGTCATAGTTCAGATAAAGTAACAGTTCGCGTGTTTGTTAACACACGTCCAACTGTTTGTTACCGGTTGACAGGTAACAGTAACTCATTCCACTGTACCTCACAACTATTTTATCCCTACCTCGAATCTTATAATTGCTAAGAATAGAAGCAAGTAGAGTGAGTTCTTTGTATTCGCTTTAGAAAGTATATATATAAATCTCAGTATAATTTTGAGTGTCGCATAAATCATAAGGTTACTTTATATCTAGAGTTAACTCGATCCTCGGATCTGGTAGTATCTTTTCGAATAGACGTTATAAATCATCCGACAGTTTGCACTATCGGGCGTGCGCGTTGCTCTAATTAATTCTGCAGCCAACGCATTAATAACGTGCTTTAATTGTAGACGTCTTTTGCTTCTCTCATCTTTAACTTGCGCGATGACATTCACAGAGAGCTCCGACCGCCTCCGACTGCCTCCGACCGCCGCCGACCGCCGCCGCTAATGGATGATAAAACCAACGTCAACGCGGCTAACAACGGAATAAATTAAGGAACCCTCTGAAATGCTTGATAAATTACAACGTGCCTCTAACCACTCGTATGTTTAAATAGTCGCTCGTTAAAAGCCCTACATATACCATTTTGATATAGTTCATATGCTAAAGTTCTTAATTCCTTTTCGTGGCGTAGTATATTACGGAGAGACACAAATTTTAATAAATGAGGACCTCGATGTTCTGGATCACTTTAATGTGCATACAACGCCTTGCGAGAACTGAACAAATAGTAATATGTCGAGTGTCGACTTAGCTAATTGATGAGCTGTAATTGCTGGGCCAGATATCGCTAACTGGTAGCGTTTGCCAGATGACACAGGCGTCGGTCAGGACACATTTGGGTCAACCTTAGCTGGAGGGTCACTCGTCTGGAGTGTAGTCCTCCATTTGCGTCCGCAGGGCCGCTCGAGCCACAGCGTCACGTTGAGTGATTGTCTCGCTAATTCGCCGTGACGTAAACGATCAGAGTCCGACACACCGACGCCCCGCTCACCCCCCGCTTGCCCTACATGCTTATTGCTCGAGACCGGTCAACGTCGCTCAACAATAATGGAAAATCACTATCTATGTAGCCAACTTCACAGATTATGGAAACATGTAAACCTTACTCAAGTTGTTAACGGGAATCATAATTTAATTACCAAGTTACAGTACCACCGCAGCAGAAGACACAACTTTTCATCTGTATAAAAGTTATTTAACATCAGAATAATTAGATTTAACAAATTATCATTACCCTCTACTAAGCAGACATTAAAATTGTGAAAGTGATCTTATATCAGAATAACTAACAAATCTCCATAAGGCTGTTATTTATATTTAAATTACGTATGAATATTAAAAAATTCCAAAGTTTCTCATCTCAGTCGCAAAAAGACATTTGCAAGTTAAGATGGGAAAGTATTATATTTTTAGTAAAATTAATTGGTCTCTTTTGCTACATAGATTGTTCTTTAAGAATATTAAGTCCTTAAAATGTTTACGAACGACTTAAAAGATATTTATAAAAGATTATTTTAAAAGGTACACCGTGTCCTGAATACAAAGTAGATTAAATCTAATAAGACAATGAAGGTAAATTGTGTTAGCTGAATCAGGGCAATGTCGCCGTACTGATGTCATCAATATGAGCCTGAAACATGGTCATAATGCTTGAGTGGTATTCCCTGGCGAGGTGTGTACGCATACCCGTGACACTTGACAAATTACATTATGATTTTGTTACGGAGTCAACTCAACACAGTTCCAACTTAATTTTCAAGTTGCGCGCGTTGTTGTAAACGGGGAACTTATTTTTTTCGTATCAACGTGAGTGAGCGGTGGGTACTTTGGGTAATGCGGTGAACTCGGGACAAGTTGTGCAGGCGCGAGTGACTCGCCCGTGCCGCCGCGCTTACGAGTTCGGGCGCTGTCAAGCTGTCTCAACTTGCCTTCCTACTTTATTTCTCACGCCTGCTATACTCCCCACTGATTAAGTGTCCCACTACTCCCGAGACATTGTTAATTTTCTCAACTTCAGATGCCTGTTTTGACTGCTAAACTAATACAATAAATTAATTCCCGTCATTTCAGTACGACGCCGAATAGTAGAGTCGTTTCAATAAAATTTATGTTACTCACTACGCTATTAAAAACATATTTCAAACGTCGTTTAAATTTATCATCGTTTTGAAATCGACATTACGTTCGTTTCCGAATATTGAGGCATAAAAGAGAGGCATTGAAATAACTTAAAAGCTATTACGAATGATTGAAAAAAAATTAAAGTGCTTTTAAAATTAAATGGCTACTCAACAGTATCGTTTGGTTAGGTAAAAGTTTTCTAATTTAATGAGATATTTGGTTGTATTAACGGGCTTTTTTTTTAACTGTCCGGCTATTTCCGGATTCGAAGGAAGCCTTTGTTCATGAACTCATACCAACACAATAACAACGTTTGCCCCAGTCATAATTTTACCATACTCTTCTCGTAGCGCAGAACTAGCAATCGCATGTAGACGAATGCGTAGCTTTCTCGTAGCACACTTGCAACGTGCTACGAGTATGCTACGCAGCTACAAATTGCTACGAAGTGAAGCGTCTCGTAGTTAATGGACCGCTAGAATATCAATTAACTTTTTGCAAACATAATAAAATAGGCAATATTTACATTTTATGATTAGGAAATAAATGCAACATTTTTTTTTGTCAGAAAAACTTCACATTATTAGGTTTCGGAAAATAACCTAACACTTTTCAAGCATCATTGAAATGTTTTTAATGTTGGCACATTCTTCTTCGTCACTCATTGTGCTCATGATATTTTTGGAGCGCGTTATCTGAGCCTGCGGTGTGTACTCACGAGCTCATTGAGGGCTAAGCTCAAACGCCTTCTTGACAATGTGTGCTGATAACAATGTACATCACGTAAATGGCTCCACGAGCTTTTCACCGCAAAAATTATAATGAAAAGAGTTCCTAACCGGTACTTTATAAAGCGATATGACAAGTAATGTTCTTCTAAAATTACACCGCGAATTATAACGAGAGGGAATATTATGTTATTTAAGTAAACTGCTTCCACGTAATCGGCTTACTACCAAGTCTTTCTTATTGTTTCGGAGTTTCCATCTGTTTGAATGCACGGAAGCGTTGATGTGGGCGTAACTCCGTAATTCATATGTCTTTTATTATAGCTTACATTTACATAATATTACAATGTTTTACTTGCACAAAATTTTCGAACTGTTGTATAAGTAAAGTTAAATAATATATAAGTATTTCTTTATATTTTATAAAATCTATCTGGGCATGTTTGCTGTCTATTTTCAAGATTATTCTAGAAAGTGGGTTACGAGTAATCGATGTGGATATTCAGTAACCGCAGATAGGTAACTGAAATCCGTAGGGTAACTGGGATCAAACGATAGTGGCTCGACACAAATCCAGTAGGTAACTAGCCGTATCACAGACGGTAGAATGAGTAGGTATGTTTCACAGTGTGAGGGTTGCCAAATCATGTTCTGTTATAGGCTAATTAGGCTTTAATAATTATGGCTGAATAGGGCCGAACAGTAATAATACACGAGCGAAATATTATGTACTGGGTTTAATATTCCATTCAGCTGCGTTTGGATTCCAGTTTCCCAGAAATCACTCCCCCTTAAACAAAAGCATTAAGTTACACTGTAAATATAATCTGTTTATTATCAAAAACATTAATTTATGAGAATTGTATGCAGATTTTACCAAATCGTTAATATTTCGGTGGTTTTATGTTAAAACCGGTTAGCTGAATATTGTTTCTCGGTGGTTTCAGAACGGCCATTAATCTCGCCGACCACAAAAATAGCGGGAAATACGAACGATCCGAAACCGCAGACGTCCACGAAGTACGAAGAAAAACCATCACAAAAATAATATGATACTCCAGTGTTTTTCTCGCAATTTCCTCCTGACTTGCTCCAACCTTCTCTGAGAATTAAAAACGACACAAACTATTAATCATTCCGCTGCAATTTGTTATAATCAACTGAAGCAAACAAATTACTTAAGTACCTCGTGTTGATGGACTGGCAACCTACTTCACTATTTATACAACTCAACTGAAACTTGTGGGTGAACAAAAAGAAACCTCTTTTGGACACGCAACACTTTTAGGCTATAATAGTGTACCTAGATATAGATTATAGGTCCATACAAGTAATATGATTAACCAAATAAAAAACTTTAGCGACTTAGTAACTGGAGAGTTGTTCATAAAATACAAACAACTGTATTAGAAAATCATCTAAATTAAAATAAGAATCTCCAATAGATATTACCCCCATTTACAGAAATTAATTTATAGCTTGAAACATAATACCGTTCATTCGCCTCCCGCCTTCGGGAAAAATAGTGAAACGGAGCACATTCAATCATTTCTCTTGTAATGACATCCCTCCGATTTTTAACCTCCAGGGAAGAATCCTATTAATCTGTAATCTGGATTATCTTGAACACAATCATGCTCGAGATAAATACGTCATTAAAGGCGTCTTATGCTTATTTCAGTTCGGGGTGGAATAATCCTCTTAGCGTGGTGTGTAAACGTCGTACGTTATTCAATACTATAGTAAAAAATACAAGGAAAGTACGAGTCGTTACTTAGTCATGATTTCTTATGCTGCCGAGCTACTGAATAGTAATAGCATCAGCGTTACATTCCTGCTTTTATCATTCATGAATACATCGGATTGATATATCCGATAAGCTTGTTTCGCATGTATTAAGTAGGTAACTGTTTCAGTAGTAATCGTTTAAAGTTGTACTACATTTGTTAAATCTCATGATAGTTTCAGTCCAACAATAGGTTGAATTGATGCTTTGTGAAACTGGGAATATGTAAGTAGAAAAAAAAAGAAAACATAGCTCGTGACTTTGCCCTCGTGAATCTTGTTCTTAACCATAATTTGTGATTCACCTTGAAAAATGAGCAATTTTTCGGAGTAAAAGCATTTAAAGTTCTTCCTCGGGTAATATTTATAAACTCTGCGCCAAACGTTAAAATCGGATCCGTATTCTCTAATTCCATGAATTTGCAATCTAGGTAACGAGTTGCATTAACAACAGCTACGTCCTGTCCGAATGTGAGATTCGGAGAAATATAAAGAGCTCTGTGGTGGGAACCAAAGTCGGGGAGACTTTGATTCCCACCACAGAACTCTCCTTTCGCATTTCTCAGAAATGACCAGTATGGAATGTCGGAATGTAATTAATACGTAAACTCAAACCAAAACTAACCGTTAACATGTAAATATTATGATTACGTCCCGAAATTAAATTTAAACATAAAATAAACATGTCTGGAAAACCCAACAATATCCTATGAATTAAACTTTGACATAATTTAAACGAATGCTTAAGCTTATCTGTGTGGTCCTTACTCTGTGTTTAGTATGTATTTATTATCGAGATGCTGAAACCTCAGGACCATTATCTCGGTAATTAGACTCACGGAACAGTCGATTAATTCTGGACCCAAGATTTAAGAACCCCCAGTTCGTCGAAAACTAATCGGATATTCCGGATTAAAAGCCATCGGTGACTTATTGGAATTCTTTGCCGAAGGGAAATATACAAATGTACTTTCAATGTTCATTAGTTGGGTGATAGACGCAGCAGGGTGCCGATATCGAGGGTGGTATGTTCGTAAAAAGTTTATGACAGCGTATGGGAAATATTTTTAGAAAGATACTTGGGTATGGATGATTGGTTATAATTTTCATAAAAATACTGCTATTTCATGGGATCTGTGCGGCGAGCGGCGTCGGTGGTTACGACTTACGACTGTAGCACAGACTGCGGTCGCTGGGCGATCTTCGTAGCGCGATAATTAGCCGCATCAATATGCACTGTGCGCTTTCTGCTCTTTCACTCCACCATTTGAATATATCCCCGCGGGCGAAGTTTGTGGCATGCTCGTTAGAAACGCCGGATAGAGTTTTGTGAATGTCCGACATGATAACGACATGTTGTGGTTGCGCTCACCCGCACCGCACACGGTCAGCTGAATGAATAACTCGCTTATTCCACAACAGACGTCATAATATTATATTTCAATCCCTATTTTAATGTTTCAAGGCTTGCACCGCGCTTTGGTTCAAAAGTTTCGTAATTTTATTAGCCATTGTTTGACAAAGTTTGGACAGTCCTAGTTGTTTGTAGTTATATGCTAACCTGTTTTGTGAAGCCCTCTCGTGAAATTCAGTATGTTAATTAAAGAAAGGCGTTCCAGTTAACCCGCAATAGTATAGCATCCATAGAAGCACTTTTTTTTTTCTTTCTTCTATGAAATATTCACAAAAAATATTAAATTGAAAAACACTGCTCACGCGCACTTGTCTTTCAACGTGGAAGTACAACGGCAACTGTTTGGACAACGCCAATACGCTAGGTACTATTCCGTGCTACTATTTTGATTTTAAACATGATGTTTCGAATTTATTGTCATTTAATAAAAAATATATTCGGTTTTTGTTAACTTATTTTTTTATACTGGTATTTTTATTTTGTTTAAGGGAATGCCCTCTGTTATTTAACATACCGTATAAACATAATTTAGTAATTTAAGCGGCACATGTCTACAGAACACGAATACAAAAGGAAAAGGAATAAGAATATTTACGATACGAGGAATGTTAATGTAGAAATTATTAATACATGCGATTGTAATATTAGGGTCGGGAGGCAAGAGCGGACGCAAAAAGCACATTGTCGCACGATTACGAGTCCATGTCACTTCCATCGCTCGTTGGCCCGAAGATTTATGTCGTTGCAATAAAATCTCCTCGTTTGAATAAACATCTCCACGGTTGTGGGCTGTGACAAATTGCTCGCCGGGCCCGCCAACAGTCGAGACGAACATTAGCCGAAATAATTCTTTTTAACGGCGGCGAGTGGGCCCGACTTGCCGCCTAATTATTCATGTGCGACCGCTCCGATACGCCTTGCCAACTTGCCGCCGCCATGTTACGTCCTGTCGTGACGTCACCTTATTAATTAACTTATCGATTTATAACGAAGTCATTAAGTGAAAAATTTGTAGGCATTTTGTTGTACCTAAGTACTGGGAACCATTTTCTACTACACATTATTTTTTTCCGTCACCAATGACGTTAGCTCAGTCACCGTATTTACTAAAAAACTTATAACGCGGGAAGTGATTTGCTATAAAATATTTTCAGTAACATGATAACATAATAAAACACTTGATTACCAATCGCCAAATGCAATTTCAGCAGTTGAATTTCCGTGAAATTTTATTACATCCGTGTTAAACAATAAATCAATGTGTTTGAGCGCAACGCGCGGCGCCATGTTTGTTTTCTACGCACATCTCATCGATTTACATATTTTCTCTCCCACAAATTCGTATTACTATTCCTATTTTTCGTAATGAAAATAAAAGTTTTGCTTTTACATATTTCTTTGATACCTGAAGTTATTTTATGCTATTATCATTTTAACTTAAATTTCATATTATTATCAACGACACAAGTTAAAGTCAGTTCGGAAAATTCCGTTTTCTTCTTAATCAATATCGGTGAACAATAACTTAAAAGAATTCATAAAGTTTAAACAAGAAATCGGTTGATTTGCCTTTGCCAAAGTTTGTGACTACTAAATTTTCCGTTCCTTTAAAGGCGGGTAGGTCGTTGATCGTCGAACAAAAACTAATTAAGCCGAACATCGGCATGTGTAGAGTCGAAGAGTAATGAATACTGGTGGCAGATAGAGCTCACCTCCGGCGCTACGCTCTGTGAAAAAAGAACTTTAATTGAAGCAGCGCTTTTACTGCGAATTAATTGAAATCTTGTAGCTAACTACCTCATCTACCTTTTGTACATAGACTTAATTATTCAAATGAATAAAGTTTAGAACTAATTCTAGAGTTGATAGTATTCTTCTATCTAAATAATGTCCATAAGATAGTGCGTAGTTTAATTAGTTAAGTTCGACTAGTAGAGTTGGCGGCAGGTGATAGAGATTAGCAAGCGGTGCGACTCGATCGGGATATGAGTAATTCTACCGGTGTCGGTAATTGAGTCGGCGTCGTCAAATCGTTCATTTCCGCCGTCGGCCACGCGATCCCGACGGACTAATCATACAGCTCACCGTCCTGCGATCGAGTTAATTGAAATATGAAACTTTTACCTGTTACGAACTCCTACTGGTCAACTTTATTACTGCCACCAACACATTTATTTATACAATCTGAAACCATTCAAACAACTCAACATTATTAACATTTATGAAACTTTACATTTAGCCGGCACAAGAGATTGCGGATAGTCGTTTATTCTGGCACTTCCTGCTAACCGTTCGTTTACCTAACTTAATGGTACATTCAGCAGACATTACGCAGACAACCACGAAAACAATAAAACAGAGCTGCAGCGCTAACCGCAGTGTTGTCGCAAAAACCATTCGGAGTACACCGTCACTTTAAGTAATGAATGGTGTAAACTGCTATAAACTACAACACCTGTTCCTGTGAGGTGCCGAGCAGCCGCGCGGGAATGCCGAGGAAATAGTGACGCGGCGGAATGTGGCGGCGCACTCACACGACGTGATAATAGCCAAGATGGCATATTTGCTGATACCACGCCGCGTTACGCGACCCACGCGCCACACTTTGTCATCAGTTCCGCGGACTCAGCTCGCGATGTTCTCTCCCATTTCCATCCCAATTAACTCTCAATGCTCCATACTTCTTTGCTTGTTATTTCCATGAATTTTAATAACGTCTCAGAAAATAAGCTTTATTTTTTTTGGCACGCCATACTTTTCCCCAAATTGTTATTACTTACAATTGTACCGCACAGCAATATTTAGGTAAAGTGGAAAGATGCCAACTTTCAATAATAAGTACACTTTTACGAATATCTAGGTCTGAATGCGTTTGAGCTGCTCTAAACTGAATGCTGAAAATCCCGAAAGCAGGAAGTTGTTTTCTTTTACGATCGTTATTGCTTCTGCCTGCCGTCTTAAGATAGACATTCACGTACATTTCGTCGAAATAAATTTTCCGATATCAGTAATTTATTATAATTTTATATAGGTTATAGCTTGGTGCTGTTATTATATTGGTAAATATGCGGACTTTGTGGAGACCACAACTATATACCGTATTAACATAAGCTCACGCTTCTATTTACATATGTGATTTATATGATGCTATTGGGTGCTCGCCCTGTGTGGAGGACAAAAGATATTATTAGATACTAATCATATCGCTGTTATAGCGCAGTGTAATACCGTATCGCAGTGCGGTGATACGCTGATCCTTAGTATTAACATCGCTTTTGTAATTTGATGGTGTGCGGATAATCAGCACGAGCGTGCCGCGCGTGGCGGGGCGGCGCCGGCCCGCGCGGCCCGAGAGGCGCGCGCGCGTCGGACCCTGTCCGGGCCACTCGGATATTATTCCGGAACGAGCGGACCATCCATGCATATTCATGTGCTCGATCCAGAGGCGCGTATTAATTTGCATCCCGATCCTACACCGGCCTCGTTACATTGTCCATTTTCGTTTCTTTGCCATAAACTCTAGAACGCCGGACAGTCTCGGCGGTGGCTCAATGGATCGTAAAATCGGAACGGTCATACCGTCCGCTTTGAGTAATTTGTAAAACTCTATTTTAAATTCATTGCCCACAAAACGGTTCGCGTTTATACACCGAATTACTATTATGAATGCTTTTAACGTTTTAAACAGATTAAGTTTTTAAATAAAATTACTTTCTCACTGATTTGCGCGTATTGGGATAAGACAGCGGAAGGGTATCTAGGTTCCGAGGTTCCGTACGACTCCATTCGTATTGAAGTACCCACTGATCATAGGATATCGAGTATTTATTGCTACGCTTAATAATAAATCTGATAAATTGTTTGTTCGCTTCGTTTTAAAACACTTGAGTTGTACGAGGGACATTGGTTTAAGTGTTCAATAAATCAGCAAACGTGGTGGTTTATGTGAGTCAGGAGATCGTGATTCGTGCGCTTTCGGAATTAAAACCGATGCGGCTGTGTTGAAGACCTTCCAGATTATTTACCAATTTGTTTCAATTGTGGATAGGAATGTTCTGTACAAGTCATGCTGGTTAATTAAAATTTCAGATAGTTTAAACAGATAGTAGGGAACCCACAATTCGTTGTTGACTATTTATTTCGGAAATTCAATACAATTTTACTACATTAAATCATTTGTCGAGGCTCATACATACCTACGCGTGCTAGAATTCAAATAGGGAAAATAAATATAAATCATTTTCTTTTTTATGAAAATGAAATGACATGTAACGTATGAATACAAATGTGAACATTTGGAACTATAAAAGAGTCCTGATCCAATATTTATTTAGTGTTCGCACACATCGTTCATAGTTTAGTGTTTAAATTCATGAGCATCCCTTTGCGGATAAAACTACATAATTAACGTTACGCTACGCTATTAAAAGTGATCATAATCAAAATATAGGTACTCCATAAAGTACCGACGGCACAATTTTAAATTATGTACGAGTATTTTACTTACTGGACAACTTTATTACCGTAATTATGGTTTGAGAATTTAAACGCGGACAACTGACGCCTCGTTTTATGTACCTTCTATGATTACGGTTCGGCAAAATGCGCACAAAAGTCGCGTGTATTTTTGGATTATTCGTAAAATAACGAGATTTATCCTCGCGGGTAGATGTGCGCGAGTGGAGCACGTGGCGCAAATTGTCCACTGCTACTGCTTATTGTTGTAACTGTAATACAGTCGGCAGCCATATTGTGCTGCACATTCATAACGCAGCCAGCCTGCATACAGTATTTTGTACGCAAAAATATTTTCAAAGCTCTTACCTATTTCGCCATTTACCGTTATGTACGGCACAATCGTGAATTTTACAGTTTCGGACGGCAGGAGTGTCCAATTAATCTCTTTTTATGTTCCCGTTCCAAATTATCATAGTAATGAGCTGCTTTGGAACGTATTCGTGGTTGGTCATAAACTAGTGTAATAATTGCGGCAGTTAGTGTTATGGTAGATTTGGTGTTGGTCGCACAAGGCTCCGCGCTATCGCAGCGTCCCACGCACGAGATAAAGCGACCGCGTCAACCGCGACCGATGTAATCAAGATCACGCAATGGGACATAATGGCATTTAGCGTGAAATGTTTATACTAGCGTATTGCTTTGGACACGCATCATGATAAATTTGCTTGAATTATACATTTTGTCCAGCGTTCAATTTAAATTTTAACTTCAGTCTTTGTTAAACTAAATTCAAATTTAATATTTTAGAAATGTAAAATTTTGCAAACGTTTTCTATATTTTTAACAACTCATCCTATTCATATAATTTTTATGAACTGCTACTCTCTTATATGTATGGACATTTTACAAGCAATATTAACAACAAACATTAATTAAAACAACATAGGTACCTGTAGGTTATTATAATGTTATCTTTTAGGTATTATCATATTTCCAGAAGGATTTTAAGAAATAATTGCTTACTTTCAATAAACGATAACCATAAAACGTACATATAATTGGCAAGTATATGTCACGGAATATTTCTCACATTATTTGTTTGAATGGGTTCCGTAGCTTTAAGGGAATTTGAATATTGGCCTTTCTGCCGTGTCAGCCAGACTCGCATTCCGGCTTTAATCCAATTTCTTGTGATTTGTTCCAGAAAAATACTTAGATATTTTCCATTTCACCGGCGAAGCAAAGACCAGCAGAAGTAATCTAATATAGAACCTCTATTACGTGTTGAAAATTAGTTTTACTTTGTTGGGCAGTTGTGATAATAAAATCACTTAGTTGGTAAATGCATCCAAACCTGTTTGTTTTTGCTTACTAATTGCTTTGTTTGAGCAAGAGCAGGTACCTAATCAAGTTCCACTATGTTGTTTGAATGCCTCGCGACGAAAACTTGTAAGTAGGCAACGATAGGTACTTGACTCTCAGTTTT
Organism: Agrochola circellaris; assembly: GCA_914767755.1. Classification (NCBI taxonomy): domain Eukaryota; kingdom Metazoa; phylum Arthropoda; class Insecta; order Lepidoptera; family Noctuidae; genus Agrochola; species Agrochola circellaris. Next base: position 8,775,017 of record OU611846.1, on the reverse strand, counting down.
TCTTCTTTGTGAGCTATTTTTCCTAGTGAGGCTGAATGGTCTGCCCCGATGCTCGGTAATTTCTTTGAGAGGTGCTGCGCTGGCATCGAATAGACTTCGACAGAAACTAATTAAAAGCGAACATCGCGCAATCTGGCGAACTCACACAGACACTAATACGATTTTCGATACCAGTCCGCGAAATGAATAAATATTTAAGAACAAGAGAACTCTTGTAATTTCTCATGTGTATGCAGACCACGTTCTGAATGTAATGTTATCACAGAATGTCTGCTTAATGAATAGTGATAAAAGCAGCGTAGCAAGCCCAAAATATGTTTGACCACACATCGTTCTGTAATTACGAACGGTACCAGTTATCGGTATTTGTTATTCGGCATAAGGCTAATTAAAAGACTTTAAATTGATCATTTATAAAATTGCGAGTTACAAATGAATACGGTGTGATATCTGCCACATCATGTAAGTACACAGAATGTTGTCCATTTGATTGGAATAGATTTATTTCACAGAAGCGCTGCATTTCATAAATGTATATTTTTGGTAACGTTTCAGTCCAATTCTAATCGTTATTGCCTAAAATACGTGGAAAAATACCGGTGTGGAGTGTATGCAATGCATGCAAATTTACGCACATCCTTTGTTGGAAATTTTAACATGCCGGACAGACTTTCCAATTCTCTATACTCAATTTTAGAGACAATAGATTTTTATAGAATATTCACCATATGGAAATAATAGGTAGTCGTTTATACGTTGTAACATATAAATTTTATTGCAATGTTTTATGAATGTAGGTATTGCTTGTCACAATATGTTTGCCTAGGTTAAATTTATTTATATTCGCATTCAGTCAGTGCATCGATCAAAATCATATTTATGTTTCCATTTTGTTTTCAATAATTGTGATAGTTTAGAGTTTCTACATATACAAGATGCGAATTATTGTGTTTCAACGATCATTGTGAGCGTTTTGAATATCCATCTGCTATAAAAAAAATAATCTGCAGTTTCGAACCAAACTAAAATTCATGATTTATGTGGTCATTACCTACACCTTAAAACTAAGTGTGAAATTGTTGTTTTACTCGTAAAATATGAAGTGCTGAAAGATTTTTAATTGCGGAGTTGCCATTATTTGCTTATTAAACGTAGTTGAAGTTTCAAGAAAATTTAATGTTTCACATCTTACAAGTAAAATCTTTGAGGAAATGGAATTAATAAATCGTTTCAAGTTGCGAAGTATCGGATGTGCTGAGCTGGCAACAGTCAAAGTACGTAACGATGCGTTAGTGCGGTGGCACGGTAACTTGCTCTCGTTAACAACTTAAGACCGACGTTCATTACGGTGTCGAGCTACCCAACCACCTACACTTTGCCACAGACTATCTACATCTGCATTTTCAATGTAGGTAAACAAACATAAAAATTCTGGGATACACATACAATATTATTCCTTGAACTTATCAAAAGAAAACGAACGAATGTTGAACCACTCTTTAAAAATATTCAACGGCGAAGCTCTTTTCATGCATTTCATGTTACTTATCGTACCATTCGGAATGCAAAACTACTCCGATACATGTAATTTTTCGATTCTTGTTTCCTTAAAAATTAATATCCATCAAATTGATATCCACCCACCCATAAGAAATACGTTGCAATGAACTCGCTACGACTGTTCCTTGTGTTGCCTTGAATTTCAAGTTTCTATTCTTGCGTGCCTAAACTGCAAAGTTTTCAGCGGAAAATTATAGTGGGAACAGTACCCGTGTGGTAAATCAGGAGAAATACGTAGCTCTGACTAAATGAATATACAAAGTAGGCAAGGGACAGCGCAACCTATCTCCACAATGCATGTATATTTTTACACAAAAAGTGGGAACAACAAAGTTGTTAGATCTGTCTGAATTGTTTCTGCGTGGCGCAATCAAGCTCGCGAGGGGCTTGCTGAGAGTCACATTGTTTCAGAAGACCTTTGCTCTGCCCTCTTACAAATTCACCGCTGTTTTTATCGTTTTATTAGCTTTGTTTTGGAAGTTTTCTTTTCGCATTCTCTTTAGATTTTTGTTGTCTTTGATGTGCGGCTGTTCGCTTCGCCTTTTTGCAACCACCTCTGTGCATTAAACAATGGTTGAATGTATTAGCTGTTTTATAAAGGATTTCTGTTTCGCTAGTAGCATGATTTCTTAATGAACAAACAAACAACTTGTTTACTGAATCAATTCTAAGGAATGAAATAAAAGACAATAATTTAAGATAAATTATTGCTACATTGTAAACAGTTTTATTTATAGTCTAGGTTGGCATTTAATGTTACCGAGCAGTATTTTAACGAAGAAAGATTATTGGTTAGTTAATTCACCAATTTATATTCGTCAGTTTTTACAAATTTAAAACTCACTAATCTTGACGTGGGCATTTTATAATAACGTTTGCATGTATAATATTAGAGAAGAGGCGCTAAATTCATCAGTCGATGGGGAAACATGTCCGAACAGATTACATTGATGGATGAAACCGTGCGAGCGCTGGCGACAGTATTAATACCGATAACATACATTATATGCATATTTGATAGCGCTTTCATGCTTTGGGAATTCGGTGTCGGTCAACGAGATAATTCATATGAGGCCGAACGATTGTATCCGCAGTCAGATTCCACACCGATAGACGTAATGTGCGGATCACAACGCTCACACATTGTTTCATGCCAACAATTTATAACCGCATAAATTCGGACCGGCCTGAGCAAGATATTTTGTAAGTCCCGCGCATAATCCCGGCGTGCCCACCGTGCCCACCGTGCCACCGCGTCGCGATAAAAAGTGTGACGACATTTCCCCGCTACACTTGTTTTGAAAAGAATAATGCTGTATAATTTAGGATGAGAGGGGTAGATAAATGGGCAGCTTTATGAAGTTTCTCATTCAGCCTTTACATTTAACCACGTTTGTTTAGGTGCTCGTTATCTATGTTTGTGTCTCATAAGGTTTTTATCCTCAGGCAAATTTACAGACACAAAATTGTTAGAGGTGCAGAAACTCACTAAAAACACAGACACGAATAGGGCTACACACAGAGTACACAGATAGTGACAGGCTTTGCATGTTTCCCTTTGTTGTTTGCCAGTGAAGCGGCCGCAGCCCAACGCTCTGGATTAAATACACGATCAGAAAGTCATTAAATCTAATTTCGGGAAACTATTGTGGTTAATACAGTTCTCGGACAAACACATTTAGCTTAATTGGACAGAGTCGATAGCAATGTTGTTAGAGACTTATGCATAAAATATTATAGAATACTATCAGAAATGTAATGAAATGGGGAAATAATATGATCCATCCAATAAAAAACCGGCCAAGTGCGTGTCGGACTACGCACAATGAAGGGTTCCTTTGTTGGGAGTTTGAATGGAATTTATCCCAAGAACAAACTTAAAACTGTAGTTGAAAATATGTTCTCCCATACATTCCAACTGCAAATGGAAGTTTGTACGCAAAATACTGAAAGATTTACTATGTTATTTTAAGACCATAGACTTCTTGTAGGTTTTCCTGTAATCTATGAGTAAAGAACCGTTCTGTGTATTTTTTCAAAATTTTAGGCTCAATAGTTTCGGAGACAAAGCGGAATGGTAAATTTTCATAGATTTTCTTAAATATCTTTAAAGTATTCATTTAAATAAAGAAAAAAAGAACTTGTTTGCCCCCAAAATTAATTTATTTACGTTACACGCCCGTGTTTGGGTCACAGAAATACCTACGTGTGTGTACCAAATTTCAACTTAATCGGTCCATTCGATTCGGAGCAAATTTGCTGTGACAGAAAGACAGATAGACAGACAGCCAGCCAGACACACGAGTGCTCCTATAAGGGTTCCGTTTTTTCCTTTTGAGGTACGGAACCCTAAAAATTATCCAATCTACTTTTTATTTTTAAATTAATTTACAAATTGGATTCTAATAAACAGATTTCGAACAAAACTAATTATGAATTTAAACCACATAATACAAAGGGTTTTATTAGCGTAGGACAAATTTGATCGATTCACGCATAGAAGCTTCGCAATACAAAAATTGAAGGTCGATTCTTATCTGCTTATCTACTTATTTATACATTATGTGAGCTTACAGAAACGAAGCGAATTGTATTGTAATTAGCGTTTGTTTACGCGAGGAACGCAATATTTCTTTATACCGCAGGACTTTGTTTACGAGTGCGACAATAATATTAATGTTAAATGAATGTGTTTGCGCACACGCCTAAACACTTCAACTGTCGTGAATTATTCAGTGGCGATGTGGCACTCGCACCCAGCTCGACGACCACCGTCGCCGCCGCCTCACCTCTCTAATGTGGGCTCACCAAAGCCAATTGTTTATTCCACCGTGGATATTACCTCGAATTGAATCCTGTGATGCTCTAAGCGATTCATGTATAAAACATTTTTATAAATATCTGTCCATCAGTGTTGCAGCATCCAATTCATACATAATGAGCATGAGAGATTCATGAAAAATGATTTTAAAGATTTTCATTGAAAATTTTCGAATCATATTGCTCGTATTTTTTTACTCGAGAGTTGTTGAATATTGCAACGGGTTTAGTTTTGACGTGTTAGTTGGTGATGAATAGTTAACTCGGCACGGGTGTGGGTTCGGATTACCATCGTGTCAGATGGTTCCAAAGTTAAATGGAGTCACGTCGGCGTCGGCGTCGGCGCTGTGCGTCAGTGTGCTCCTGATAACGCGGCCGTCAGGGCCAGCACACGCTGTTGGCCCGCACATATTTAAACTTTTACAATAGTACAGCCCCAAAGCCTACATAAATCACGCGAGCCTTCCTTCACACAGCTCTTCTGAATTTAAATAGGTCCCTACACACATCTTTTGTGATTTAGGTTCTACGTTGGCACCACTGGCTTTCATGTTGTATCTGATTTATCAAAATTCCTTTTTCGCTGACCCACAGCTGGCACGTTGTTATATCATAAAAACTTACGAGAGAATTAATGAAGCGGCAACACTAGCTTGTGTTAACGAACCGAGAAAACTTGGATAAATATTATGTAAATATATTTTCATCGAAATTTGCCTCCAGCAAGAAGAAACGGCACCCTTCCGGTTTTCTTTGTGTTCACATTCCATCCTTTCATTACTTAATATTTCAACGTTAACATTAACGTAGAGGAGCGCGACATAAAAACATAAGCCACAGTAACAGCGCCCCGTCTGGCCTACTCCGCAGCTCTGCAATCCGACGAATAGGGAGAAAACGAGTACTAATGCTTCAGCTTAGACACATTATTTTAGAATGTAAATGTAAACGTACGGTTATTTGGAGTAGGCATATTTTCCGAAGTGGAGCTAGAGAGCAAATTACAAGACTGTTCCGAGCGCCTACCTCAGCTCCGAGCTATTTAGAGGACTATTAAAACTCCGCCGGGAGTCCTTCTGAGATTTACATGGGGAACGTGAATTATACGCACACGAAGTTCAGTTCCAGCCTTATTACTCGTTAAGGATAATTCAGACATTCTGTAACAAAAAAAAAAAACTTTTCCATATACTCGTACTCATATAATCTCACTTTTATTGCATCAAGCTAACGTTTTTCTTTTTTGTTTACTGCGAAAATAAAGTTTGCCACAAACAAAAAAACAAGTATTTGCTATCTCCATAAACTAGATACACTTAAATACGGGCTATGATCTATTGTTTTATTCTATCTTTTTCGTCGGGCCTTGATCCCTGAAAACGGCAAGTTTTAACAGAATGTGCCTTTTGTATCGAGTAGCGAAGACAATACTCATGAATAATGTATGAATGGTCCCGCCAGCGAACCATCTGATCATCCGATAACATTGCCCTTGTTTACATGGGACTGGCTAATCCTGTCTTCCGAATTTTAACAGGATTTGAGTGATGTTTCGAACACCCGCCAAATTTGCGGGATGCCTCCCAAAGCTTCCCGATATTACGAAGATATATTGGCTCAATCTTTCAGCGGAATCAACAAACGCGTGGCTGCGATACTTTGTGAGATAAAGTCATCCAGTTAATCAACGTCGACTGTATTTCAGATATAGGGCAAGACAGTAGCTCACGAGAAGTTAATTGACTGAGCTCAAAACTTAACTTGTTTATAACTAGCGTCTGTTTCCATCAAATACAATCTATCTGTTTCAAATAAAGCGTTCGCAAAGTTGCAAAACCTTTCCTTTATCTAACTTTCTTGGAAGCTGTTTAGACTGCAGAAAACTCTTCAACGTTTCTCCAACATGGCGCTACGTAGGAACATATAAACGTGTTTTTATAACTTATAATTCTTATGTAAAAGGTTCTTTTTATTGTCATGGTCGTATAATAAGACAGATTGGACAATACGCACTGACTTGCATCTAAAGTTAAACGGTGTTGGTGTTATTGCGCCTGTGGGTACTGACTGTAAGGTAGCTCTACCTCATTCATACGTGTCGCGGTAACAGCATCCAGAGGTGATAACAACGGCGGACCGCCCCTGTACATACAATCTTCATATTACACGCACAAATAAAAGTTGCCATTATCGTTTTATTGTTATTGTGATGTGATGTATGAAAAATGTAATTCTGCCTTTTTCGCACGGAATTGTACCTATGAGAAAATGAAGGCATTTTTATTGTATGTTCTTCTAAGGACATTATTTCTTTTTGCTTTGTTTTTTTTTCTTTGTAGTATGTAGGTAATCATACTTATCAAGTATCAAAAAAAGTATTGCGGAGCTATAAATTCGGAGTTTTCAAATAACCTAGTCTATGCAGAGTCTTTTTCTTATTTACGTAGGTACCTATTGCAGTGCGGATCTGTAAACATTGGTACGGCTTTTTCACCGGTACCTGCTGGCCGACTTCCAGCGAATTTTGTTCAATATAAACGATGTTAATTAAATACTCTGTTAGTTAGCTGTCAATACTTTCCTGGCTTTAACCATAGACCCGCGTTTGATAACTCATCGCTCCCAAACGAGTTGGAATGTTGTTGTATCAAATGTACACTTTATGAATGGGATCTGATTTGCCTATAAATTGTGTATTTGGCCACAAGTTAGATGGTATGTATACGGGACGCAGTTACGCCTAAATACATCCAAAAAGTTTGGAGCTGCTGTGCGGAATAATTGGCTTTGAATAAAAGTTTACTCACAGAATTCGGAAAAAAAAAAAATCTAACATGAATTCAAGCCGGAAACTGGAGCCGAGTGCGTATAGCTACTTGTGTAACGGCGAGTTAACAAACCATGGTCGTATCCGCCGCCGCCCCCTCAGATGGCGCGGATACTCCATAATGAGCCCGAGACAATCTTTTATTGTCTGTTTGGACTGGGATAAATTGTGATAGATGATCTTCTGCGACTCCCAGATTTGGAGCTAGATCTATCCGTCTTCCAATTTATATCGAGGGGTTTGTTGTGAGCGCTTATCCTCCGCAAACATTGAGCGTTTACCTATTACACAGACTCGTTTTATACTGCAGAAAAATGTCGTCGTTTTCCGCATTCATTTCTCGCCTAATGAAATGCGAGCATCAGGCTCGAATACTGAAACTTTTTATTGTAAACCCCGGCCGACAGGCTTTTTCTTCTGTCCTCACGTCGCGCTTTTGAAAAATAGTGCGCATTACCCACGCTCTTTTGTAAAGAAGCCAGAGAACCAAGTGCGCTTAATGGAGGCTCGTATACAATATTTATATAAAATTTAGAAATATCTAAACATTCTCTGCTTAAAAATTTAATATGTGCACAGCTGTGGTTTCCAGTGACACTTGAAATTACATAATAATTTCAAACTAAACTCTTTATTGTTATTTAAGTCACATATAATTGCTTCACTTGTAATGTAAGTGATATAAACGAGAGCAATATGTGTGTTGTGCGTAGATAATGGTCGTAAAACTGTAACCACCTAAATAATTCGCTTACAGTATTACACGTGTAAACACATCAGCTCTGTTATTAGACACATTAGTAATCACATTAGTCACGTACTTAATAATGGAGCTAGTTGCGGAACATTAGTAATTGCCAAAGCTATGCGGCCTATTTACGTTCGTTTCAACGAGGGCCATAACTCAGAATAAAATAGCAAGCATATTGTTATTAGCAGGGAGACGTGTGACAAAAGCAACGACACGAATACTTTGTCCTCGTCTGAGTGAATGATGGTCGGAGCCGTGCGTCTGAGCGTGTGCGTCTGCAGTAAAGCTGATCATGAAACTGTTCCAGCGTCTTCTTTAGACAAATGAGTAGGCCCGGGGGACGCGGCGAGGTCACGTTGCTCATTGCCGGTGACATTTGACCGAAGCCTCACTTCCACTAAAACACCTCACGCCGGCCGTCTCCCTGCAATTTCCGCCCTCCAAATGACACCCCTGGCCCCTGAGCCCCGTCCGTGAAAACATGTTGAGAAATCCCAACGTTTTACTTTTTTATATCCCTGCTTATCTCGCTACATAACAATGTAGTCGGGCGCATGGCGGTTTTGATACGGCCGACACTCAATCTCTCTTTTATGGTGGCGAAGAAATTATTCTTGTGTATTCGTACCTGCAGCTGCCTGTTTTCTCATGTAAATAAGAAACAGGTAAGCTTGCTACCATCTTATCAGGATAAATATGTTTTTAAAGTTTGCAACTATTCGACGTTTTAAAAAAAAAATCCTAACTTATATTATAAATGCGAAAGTGAGTTTGTTTGTTTGGTACGCTTTCGCAGTATAACGGCTGAACAGATTTGGATTAAATTTGGCACGTGGTAGACCATGACCTGGATTAGGACATAGAATACTTTTTATCTCGACATTCCCACGGGATCGAGACTGATGCGGATGAAATCGCGGGGCGCAGCTAGTTCCTTATAAATTATCTTAGTTAAACTTAAATAAATAGACACAATTCTTCCGGAGAATCTATGATAATAAAACATAAGTAAAATAATTCTCCGTGGGCGCCCAGCGTTCCCATAATCACTTCGGCATCACACACCCGAGCCATATTAGAAAATCCATACATACTTCCGTCGATCCCTTGTTTTAACCGAAAATCTTATGTTATAAATGTATGCTAAAATACAACATTATTGAGTTACCGCGGTAATCGTGACCCCGAGAGAGATTTGCCAACTCGCACCAACTTGATAATGCCATAACTCACAGTCGCTTTAGGATTTATTATCAATTGTAAACCGCATAATGTCTTCGATGTATAATTTACGGCTGTTTTAATAGTGTTTATGGAAATGATACCGCCCTGACCATATCTACGGTATATTATGAGGAATCTATAAACATTCGTTCTTATATGAGCCCCTTTTCAAATACCTTGCGGGGATGACAAATGTGTTTTTATTCTCTGGCGAATGTGTACTCTATTGGAACTTAAGAAAAAGACGGTAACCCAAGAAGTGGTGTTCTCAACCCAAATAAGGACGTCCGCGGGGGTGATTTACCGAGGCGACCGGAGTACTCGCCTTATTGAATACGATGTTCTATGAAAGAAAATCGTATATTTTGACGTGGCACGAGTCAAATTTACGACTTTCATTTATTCGCCATGACAAATGACAATTAAAAGTGGTCTTCGGACCGTTTGGCGACCCATGACGTTTTTATGTCCAACTCTAATCTGTTCCCTTTGGTAGAAAAGTTACGCTCGAACAATGTTACATCCTTCAATTTGTGGCCGTAATACGATTGAAAAGGCCGTGCCTATGAAGTGTTTCAGTCCATTTGCGTTTTATGGAAAATATTTGCAGAAATGTTCGTTTGAATACATCTTTAAAATACCATAAAATGTAAACTACCAATTTATTAGTGATTCATCAACTGCCTAGCCTTTTCCCAACTATGTTGGGGTCGGCGTCCAGTTTAACCGGATGCACCTGAATACCAGTATTTTACATGGAGCGACTGCCTATCTGACCTCCATAACCTAGTTACTAGGTAACACGATACCCCTTGGTAAGACTGGTTGTCAGACTTTTGGGCTTCTAACTACCCGTAACGACTGTCAAAGATCTACAAATGACAGCCGGGACCAACGGCTTAACGTGCTTTCCGAGGCACGGAGAGGTCTTAGTATGTTAAGATGGTCACCCATCCACGGACCAACCACGGCATGTGTAGCTTAACCTGATCGATCGACCCGTGCGGCTGTTATGACTTAGCCGCAAGCCCCACCAATTTATTAGTCATTGATTTTATGAATAAGTTATTCTATATTATTGTGTCACTCAATCAAGATTGAAACATCGTAAATTATTTTAATTCAATCAGAATTGACTTTGTATACGTATCTGTTTTCCTTAGCAAAAAATGCTGAACAGCTAGGTTGGAAAATAAGTTTTCCTTGGCCTCGGGTTTCTCCGCTGAAAAGAAATAAAATCACAGAGAAAAATCGCAACATTTTTTGTGAATATTGCAACTTTATAACATTACCCGCTGCCTTTGGTTGGAATCTATAATATTCACAATTTCGACGAGAGTTATTCATAAAAATCATAATAAAAACAAATATACTTTTAATTCCGCGGTTTGAGGCAATCTCGCCGTCTGCAGTGAAATAAACAAAAGTTATTCAAAAATAGAAACCGCTCATTAATAGGCTCGATGCTGTTGTAAGTAAAATTAAATTCTGGCGTAAAAGAAGGCAAGGGGTGCTACTTTATAGGCCAATTAGTCTGAGAATACGGTATGCGTTCATTACTCGGTGTAGACCGAGGTTTAGGAGCCAGTACGACATAATGTGTAGGTACCGCACGAATGGCGCACGCGGTGCCGGCGCTGTCGCCACCCAGCCTAACACCATAACGCGCACTTAATTATATTAACTATATTACACACATTATGGCTTGTGCTGCGCCATGATACGACTCATTACCAAATAATACTGTTAACATTCACAGACGAAACCCATTTGAGCAATATGATCCAAAAATACACCATTAACGTTAAGCTTCATTTATTAAAACCGGCTTACAGGCTGCAAGGGATCGCAAATTGCATAATAACGGAGTGGATACATTTACTTTGAATTCGTATTCAGTTATTATACATACGAGTACTTAAGTTGCTCTTGCATTTCGAAATCTACCTTTACTGTATTTCATGGCTGCGGGAGACTTAAGGGGTTTTATTAATACTATTTAAAACCCTTAAGTTAACTATTTCTATATAAACTTCATAGAAACATGGGAGCCTTTTAGGGATATTCATTTACAACTTGTTCAGCCGCTTATATGCACTCCCATTTACGAATTTAAACCCAACGAACGCCAAAGTTTTCAGATTTATACGAGTTTTTATTTATTTAGGTATGCATTTCAGTAGGACTCAGTACGTTTCAAAACTTTTTGCCATCCAACCGTAACTTTACATCGTTTTAGCGTAGTATTGGCAAAAATTCATCATGTCATAATATTAATTTGAAAACATATTAGGTAATGGATACTAAAACATTGAGTAAAAGCGATGTCTAAAAGAGTTTTAGTTGAAGAAGGCTTCAAATGTTTGAGGACTTAGGAAACTGCTACTTACATAACATCATTTTAATGCGTTTAAAATTAGTTTTTATCCGACTACGGCAAAGCCAAAAGGAAGGGTTGTGATTTCAGCAGTCTATGTATGCATGCATGTTTACATTACAAATATTTCAGACAGAAATCAAGATAACTACTACAATGGTCAAGGTAAAGCCTATATACCACGTGGGTGCAACCATTTTTGTACCTATCTTGATTTCTGTCTGAAATATTTTCTTATTTCGTACTTTTTAGATCACCTTTATTATTCCGTAGTCGGGTTACAGTTAATTAAACAAAAAAAAAATTGTAAAATTTGTTTACATTATACCTAAAGAAAAGAAAGAAAAATAAGTTTATTTGTCACAGAAACACGTGCATAAAAAAAAAAGATGATAAACTCGAGTAGAAAATAAAAAAATGAAACAAAATAGATACTTCGAATATAGTTATCACGATTTATTTAATTTTGAAAAGTTCAAACATCCTTCTTCGATGTTCTGTATCAGATGGAACAGTGAAGTTGTATAAATAAATAAAATCTGTCTCCAAATAAACCTTTTCTTGTAATATGACATGTTAAGAATACTTTTCCGTGACAAAAACTGTGCCAAAACATTCGGTATCATTTATAAAGAAAATGTAATTAACTTCTCAATTAAAAGGAAAGATCGTGTTTCCCTGAAACGGTAAAATTTTCCTCAGGGGAGAAATATCGATGTCCTCTAGTCAATTCTCTGGTCCATTAAACCGAGGAACCCGACATAATCCTGCTTTACTTCCCTGTGTTACTTTTGTTAAAATGCACCGAGGTTGATATATACCTAGGTAGAAATGAGGCATCTACCTATAAAACCAAGGGTAATATATTCAAACGAAACTATATCGGTATTTACCAAAACCTTTTTACATAAAAGAACTGTATGAGTAAGTAAACTTTGTTTTTGCAAGCTAACATACGAGTTCAGTATAAATATACGATCATGAAGGACATGACCCACTCACCGGGAACTTTGTGGCAGGCTTTCACTGAGTTACAGCAGTTCGACCAATAGCAACGTTACTTACGCACTTACATTGCCTTTGAGACATAATGAGATAATACGCATCATCCGACCGACTGACTACCAACCCAACTGGCCGTACAAAAATACTCCCAAATTACGACCAAAGCCGAAATGAAAGCAATCTTCTGACAATCATGACCCGCCCAGACCTTTCCAAGTTCCACAACCGCTTATCTACTAACCTTGACCATTACTAGTAATGGAAATCGAATTACTATTTAAGCAAGATAAACGGAAAACGTGCGGTTTGAGCGGTCATCGTTCTAACTTACAAAATTACACACGAAAGCCTCAACTTTACGGGCTATAAATAAAGCGAAATGTTGCGATGCGGACACCGGAGTCCTGAGGTAGACCTTTAAACGGTCTAATTCTTTAATGAGAAATGCCACTTCCCCACAACATGGTTATGCTGACATTAAAATCTCTGTTCCATAACAACATAACGAGGCTTGCTGTCGATCTTGATTGAAGGTAATCACACCCCTGTGAATAGCCTTGATGTATGCGCAAATTTCTTACATTTTATACGCAATCGTGTAATATTAATGGAAATCTCGGAAGCTCCTACAAATAATGAGCAGTTGTTGATATCGAGAAATGAATAACAAATCACATCTTATAAAACCGCCCGAAAGAATCAACGTCAAGTCAAGGGGAAACTCGTAAATCTGTTAAGATTTTCAAATATTCTTTTTTATTTTATTTCTTCTACCCAATTTATGGGGAACCCACGCGTTCTCAAGAAAGCGCTATGATATTTCATGCTGTCATTGTGGGACCAACCGTGAAGCTTTATTAAAAGTTAACCTTCTACTTACCACTTCACATTTAAACATATCTCCGTACAGTGAGTTTTATCCGAGATGATAAGCCTTCCCTTTACTAGTATTGCCTAAACTAGAATACAAAATAACCGAACATAACGTAGCTAAGTATACGTATTACGTCGTCGACAGCACTAGAAATTGCCTGAAATTGGTGTTCTAACTTGGAAGTGTCTGTAGAGATAAGTTTCCTAGTGTTTCAGTATGTATTCGCTTTGCGGTAGAATATCGCGCAAGCTTAATATATCGCCTCTACTTGACTGACATATATATTTTTCCTTAACAATAAAAAGGGAGAATTCAGGCTAAAGAATTATTGATCGTTGTGATCTAAATATGAACTCACGCGTACATAATGCTGTAAAGGGGTGAGGCGAGTGCATAAATGTATAATGGTGTTTATTTTGTTGCAGCGTCGCGTATTCGATACGAGATCACGAGCGGGAACATAGGCGGCGCATTCGCCGTCAAGAACATGACCGGCGCCATCTACGTGGCAGGCGCGCTTGACTACGAAACTAGGAAACGGGTAAGCCTTTATCTACGTTTTGCATTTTAAAATACAATATCAATCCCCCGACGAACATGATATAAAGTCAACCCCAATAAGTAAAAATACCTTTTTCAACTTCACGTTTTCACAGAATGGCATTAAACAACGGTTGAATGGGTCTTGTTTAAAGAACCGTGAATCATACATTTAAATGGTACACCGTTTAATTTAAAAAAAAATGTACAATTTTACATAAAGACATATTCTATGTCGAAATTAATTACGGTTCGTAGTTGATTCTGATTAAATTAAAATAAGTAGTTATATGCGGTTGATGGACACTTATAAGTTGAATGAATTGTTCAACTCCGTCAAAAGCTGTCAAAATAAAGTTTATCACAAAATGTTTTGAAAGTTAATTTTGTCACTTCGGATTACGGATCCGTGTTAAGATAGATACAAAATACGTCAAAAATAACTGAGATTAATATTCATAAAGGGTGATAATAAAGCTTTGGAATGTGGGTGTTTTAAAACAATTGCCCGGTTTTATAGTGACGGATGGTTCCCGAGAGGGGCTGTAACCACGATAAAGTGGAAAATAAATAAATCGATATCAGAACGGTTTTGTTGAGTCGTGATGTGGGGAATATATTATATGTATCGCCGAGTGATAGTGTGGTGGAGAACACTTATGCGAGCGATATACAGGCAATGCGTTATTTGATGTGTTGAATTACCGAGCAAACGAGCTAGTAGAGATATACTTTGCACCAGAATGTTCGGCTTATACGGATTATTCAAAAGTCCTTTTCTGAAGAGCTCTTGCTTCTTTCGTGTTTGTGCCCAATAATGCTTTTAAAAGTTAAGATTACATAAAGACAAAGTGAGCCCAAGTTATACCACTTGAACAGACTCGTCTGTTGTCGCTACCTCGTGTCCAGTAAACTTACTAAGTAGTCTATTTAGCACTTATTAAACTTTAAACTTGGACTGATTTCAGTCGTTCTATTCCAGTGTTTAATTATGAACCAAAGTTTGAATAACCAACGTTAGTTTCGGCAAAACTTCTGTGGCTCTATTAATATAAGGCAAATCCAGTTAAGTAATTAGCGTAACTTAAAGTTGTGCGACAAGTAGGAGACCTAAGTTCGTCATCAACAATTATGTCACGTGTCAACAAAATCCCAAATTAAACAAGTGAGGGATAACTAAGTAAGCCAGTATAATTAAAGATAAACCACTCGTACAAACAGGCAGGTGTAAAGTATATTATAATATAGCTATGTGCATAAACACTACGCCCGGGGCCACAGAAACCAAAATAAATAAGTAGGTAAAGGTTTAATGCGAGTTCGAAAATGTCTTTCTTGTTTTACTACAAATATCCATATTATTCAAAGGCCCAAATATCTATAACCTTGTAATGTTGTGTAGTAATTAAAGTAGAAGCGAGCTGGATCAAAAGAGAATTAATCGCCCTTTGAACATAATTTTGTATTAAAATAAACGGGCGGCGTTAAACGGTAACAGTGTTTCGCTTACTTTTTGCCCCTTGGCGAGTTTCAATTTTAAAACATCGCGTCGTGGAGGCGGTCGCTGCTCGCCTATCAGAACGCCCTCTTTGTTACAGCCTCGAGAAAGTTTCCAGCAACTTTTCACGAGATAAATAATTTAATCTTTAATACCCATTTAAGCGAGCCGGCGTAGTTGTTACCAAAGGCTGTATTGCTATCAAACTGCAGATTCTCACGGAGCTTTTATGGATGTAAACCAGTTTACTCTCAACACTCCTTTTACTTTTAAAGGTTCCAGACTTCGCTTAAATGTTCAGGAAGTACATTTTATTGTTATATATTTAGAAGGAAATAACGCTTCTCTGTTGAATAAAAGCAACGGGGAAGGCTCGTGGGAAAATTGGATTTGCTTGTCATGTTGCGCCCTTAATGCGTTGTGTGACTTTGTTTCCGGTGTCGACGCAAGTTAATTTATTGAGCTCCTGGAAAGTCTGACCTGCATGGTGTATAGGTGTTCCTAGTTGAAAATAGGAAATGAAACGAGTAAATCCATTGCTCGGGGTACATACATAAGCTGGATCCTGCGCTGCCGTGGCATCTGAAATACGGATACGGACCAGGATTTTACTGGAAGC
Source organism: Agrochola circellaris (assembly GCA_914767755.1). Lineage (NCBI taxonomy): Eukaryota > Metazoa > Arthropoda > Insecta > Lepidoptera > Noctuidae > Agrochola > Agrochola circellaris. Next base: position 8,758,922 of record OU611846.1, on the reverse strand, counting down.
ATTAGTCGAACCGAGCGTAGTGCTCACCTGCGCCTAGATTATTGAAGTTGTTAATAGGCACGAAGTCATAAAGCCTACTTACCGTGCACTCAAATTCAGATTAGGTATCCAATTAACGTATAACGGAATTTTCCGGTTTTCCCAAATCATAATTAATATGATCAAATGAATGCAGTGCCCCAACTTGTATAAAGTGTGTGAGATGACTTTTGAAACAAACATTTCCCTCCCGAGTGAGGAAATTACTGAACGACACTGACAGATGACACCAATAACTCCCTCGGGTCGCAAACACGCTCACTCTATTTTCGAAGCCAAGTGTGGACTTGGTAAATTTTTGGTAACAATTTATATACGCGAACGTTTTCGTTAACAGTTTATTCGTTAAAACTTTTTCCAAGAATCGGCTGATTCTTACCCTAATTTGTTAAGCTAACTAGACCCGTCAAATCATTTTAGACTTAATCATTATTATCATTAAGGAAATGTTTCTGTCATTCCGTTATTACAAAGCTCCAAATAAAGTTAATTATGCCTGGGTTTAAATTACTTTTTCTAACTTTCTATTAAACTTTTTAAATTACCTTGTTAAATTGTAATTACAGAAGTCAAAGGAGTTTCCTTAAATCAGTGAACGGAAAAAACGATGACATAATTCGAAATTATAGCAATGTCTAAAAGCAGCTACGTATCGCTGCGTAATCAACAGATTATAATTAGGGAAAACCGAGAAGAAAGTTTTTTAATTAAATAACATCGCTAATTGGAAAATATAGAATAACAATAGGAAGTAATGTGTTAATATTAAATGGTAATAGTACGAGCTGAAGCTGGCTGCATCCGACAACCTGAAGGAGAACTACACGACCGTGGTGATCCACGTGAAGGACGTGAACGACAATCCGCCCGTGTTCGAGCGGCCCACGTATCGCACGCAGATCACGGAGGAAGACGACCGCAATCTGCCGAAACGAGTGCTGCAGGTCCGACTCAACATCACTAGCGCTGAATTCGATTCTTTATTGAACGGATTCGACAAGCTGCCAGCGATTGTTTCAAAAGAGAATCGAATGAAGCTCCGCGGTCCTTGACCCTCATAGATATCATTAGCTTGCATGGCATGGGGATTTCGTTTGCGACACAATTTTTTTACTTCGTAGTTTTGTATTTTTTTTTTTTGCTAGTGTCCTTGTTGTTTTGTTTTTGCATCCAACTTGTTTATTGCGGCGGGCAGCAGTTCCAGAACAAAGTGGTGAATACTCGTTGCGTAATTGAATGTTTCTTTCAGATCTTTCATGATTTGTATTTGTTCTAGTATTAGTAGACTTGCATTTTTTTAACTGTTGTCGTATTGACATTGGGTTTAATATAAAATATTTTAGTAAGCGATAAAATGAGCGAAATTACCTTGTAAGAAATAGCGTGTTTTTTTTTTTACGAATTTACGTCACATGTTGTTCAATTTAGTGTGCCTATTGGTTAAACAAGCTTGCTTCGGTGAAATATCAGCTCTAGCAACTTATTGACGTCGCTAGCAGTTCCCCTAATCCGTTCTACGATGGATATTGAAATCAACGATCGAACGTCACTCGAAGTGAAGCTTCCCACCGAAACTAAAACTCAGTGAGTCGCGTAATACCTCGTAAAGCGCGCCAACGTTACTAAAACAACCACTCTGCGGTTATTAATATTTATTTACTCAGCTCCATCGGAAACTAAGCATTTTTAAATATAATTTTATAGTCAAAGTCGACTTTTCCCATTTTTATAACGATAATGACGAGAAGTTCGGCAGCTGGCCGCGAGTTGCCGAGGGAGCGTTTGAAATTTGTACTTTTCAATTATTGCACGAAGCCCGAAAGCAAAGTTCTTCGCGCGGCATAAATTAACTTCTTCATTGCGATTAATTCGCGGTGGCTTTTGGCAAAACATTTTCTCTGATGACTTTATTTACTCAAACATAAATATTTATATAGCACAAGGTCTAATAAAAGCAGCGCGCAATACATATAAATCATTCTGTATCGATATGATATATTACACGTAGTCGCGGCATCCGTTAAAACTGCGGCTGTGGAATTGTACCGTGGCTTATCTGCAACAAAATGAACTTTTATGAAAGGGATCAAAAGTAATAAATCATAAACAACCACATATTTACATGTGTGCTCGAAAGTTTCGTGAATAATTGACTTTCGTTCAATTGTGTTGGACGACACAGATATTTCTCTATTAGTTTTTTTTTTATTGAAACCTGTGTTGTCAAAAACAAGGCCATTGCTAGGCTGGAGACGAACCTACGTCGTAGCGGCGTGCATGAGCATGGAGAGTGTATGTGTGCGTGTCGCAGTACGAGCTGACGCTGGTGGCGTCGGACGGACGCAACGAGAACTCGACGCGCGTCGTGGTGCGCGTGCTCGACGTGAACGACCTGCCGCCCAAGTTCACGCGCAGCGCGTACGTCACACAGGCGCTCGAGGAGACCGGCCCCTTCCCACACCCCCTTATACAGGTTTTTTTAAGTTGTTTTTTTTTTTGTTATTTTATGTTTCTTCGTTGTCCAGGCCCAGTGGCCAGGTCGGCTTCCTCTGTCTGTAAAAATACTCTTATTAGACATCTATGCAACTAACCTTCTTTAGCTGCCCCAAAAATGCCTTCACATAACCCAAATTGAAGTCGACAGAAACATTCCATTCCCTTTACATAAAATTTAATTATTTTCTCACATATTACAACACTTCCCGCCGGCATCGGCATCTGCAAACATATTTCAAATATTGACCTGCAAATCTAAAGGGATCCCAGCTAGAAACAGCAAACGGTACTTAAACCGACTTTATTTTTAAGCTCAACTCAGTATCAGGGTTACGCTCATAAGCATAAAAAAGTCCATTTCATAGATAAAACCTGCCGACGCAGCATGTTAATACTGTGCGTGTAATTTGTGCGAGCCACCTCTCTTCACTTCGAAAACCATTAGGAAAGGTCGTTTCGATTGTAATGAAGCGATAAAAATGCCAGCTTTACATACTAACTTATACAAGCAGTCACAATTTGTTATTCCCACATACACTTTTCAGCGTTTTAAATTATTTTATGTTCTTTTAATTTAACGAGTTTATTTATTTTGGGGTGCAAGGGTCTCCTATCGTAAATGAACTAACACCAATCTTCATATACGCCATCATACTTTAGTGTTAACCCAAATCTTAATCCACAGGTTTCACAGGTAAGTAATAAAGTACGTAGATCTATCGGAGAGCTTTTAGTGGAAGCTCACAAATCAGTACAGTCTATCCGCGGTAGTGTATATGTCGCAGCCAGCTTAATTAGCCTTTCAGTTAACAGCGTAGCTTTTGGAAGTAGCTATCGCCGGCCACTGCCGCAGCACCGTTGAGCTACGCCGCGCTCACTCGCGTCGCGCGCGGTTGGTCACAGTTCTAACTTAACCTAACCCATTTGGTTAGGGTGCCCTGGCTTAGTTACTGCGACCAACGCGGCTCGCGCGTGATTGCTCATAGTTTAATATCATTCAGGCCGCTAGGTGAACGGCGCCGTTTAGTAAAAAGGCTACTAAGTAAGCTAGTTTACTGCGACATATACATAGTTTCACGGCATGGATGGTATCTATATGTACAAGACGCTTTTACTAGTTCGCAACTTCTTCGAGTCCTGTCAATAACATATGAGAACATGAACAACGGGAAAATATTTTGCAAAATATTTGAAATTGCTTTTGCTCAACTTTGTCTCTGTGTTGTGTCTGAGGTGATGTTTCAAAGAATATTATACATTCTATTTTATTATTCAGATAATAATGAAATTTTATTTTTGGTATCACTAATTGCTTGTCGTCAGACGGCCAACAAAAGGTTGAGGTATTTTCTTCAAGTTTCATTTATACGACTAGAAAAAAATAGATAATTAACTATAGGTGGAATTGTCCCAATTTACCTATATTATAAAGGTCCCTTTAAAACAAATTGTCTTCTTTTTTTTTTTGTGCTACGATACAGTTTCAAGGCAGGTTGCTTTGACTTTTATACTCAATCATGACAATTCACCGTTCTCTAAGAGTGGAGCCCTCGTCCCAACTCGCTTGTAGTGACAAGCTTTTTTTTATAATTGGAGTGAGATTCGCAAATGATCCGAGTAATTACGCAAACGTCGACCCTCTTCATTTCAGACGCTCCAGCCAGTCTGACGTAATTGGACATTCCAGTTGCCATAAGTTTACGTATCCCAATTTTAAAGGGATCTATTTCTCCATTAAACACTCGATAAACAGAACACGTTGTGTCTTGAGTTTGAACACGTCTCTCAATGACCACCTACGTGAATGTTTATTTGCCATTTCCTTTTTATATGAAACGTTTATCGCTGATAGTTCCTCTCTAATAATTCACTTCACTTCAACGTCATCTCCTCACATAGTGATAAAATTCCTTCGGCTTTCTCGTCGTTGTCCTCAAAAAGAGCAAAGTTTGCGATGCTTCCGCTACGAGGGCCGATGCAAACAATCCGGGGTGTTGGGGATCATAAACTTTGGAGAACTTCCGTGGTAGCTTCGCCACTATAAAATACATAGTAATTCACATTCAGCCTGAGATTAAAGTTGTTTGGACGTTTTATGATGGCATCATAAGGAAAATTCTGAGAATTGGAACAAATCAACATACTATAATTCGCAGTAATGGGAAAGCTTTGTGGATCCGGAATCATTGAAAAGTAGATAAATAGATAGATACAGTTATTACTTTGTATAAGTAGCTTATTATAACTTTCCACGAAGTATTAGTAGGTACCTTACTGGGAACGACCTTTTACTGACGACGTCGATCGGCGGTCGTTCGTCGTTATAAATTAGATCAAATATTACTTTCTTCCTTTTGGAAGGGATAATTGTTTGAGTACAATAGGCCTGGGGCGCGGGGGGCGGGGGTCACTATAAAAAGCCAGCTTTTTCGCTAGTTTCTAGTGATTAATTTTGGTGATACCTTAATTATTTCCAAGTTTTTATGGCTATAGGTACAAATAGATTGCGTGGGTACAAATATTTAAATATGCAGATATTAATTTTGGCAGGTTAGCCGTGGTTTCTGATAGCCTATTGAATGTAATTTGTTGTCAATGTCAAGTGATTTGATTGGCTGTTGTTATTTCATTTATAAATCACAGCGGTTAGCATGAATTTGACACCGTGTTAGATAATATTATGTAAAATCAGCCTTTTTGAAACCGGGATAGAGAGTCAAACTATAAGCCCAAATAGGCTCTATTAAAGCATATGTTTGTATTTGAAAGCATATTAAAGTGAACCATTACGTGCCCTAGGGACATTTTCATCAAATGACGCAAAACTTCCCAACTATTGTAGCTATATGATTCGATAATCGAACACAACACAGAGCCGGAAGCAATTTCGTATTGAACATACTAACATCACTAACTAGTATAGATTTGTGTATGCTACTGGCTTGCTTTTCTTGATGTTTTGGTTAAACTAATCCCGAGTGCATGAGGTAAGTTGAATTCCACATATATTCCTGAAATATCTACCAACAATGGCGCTGCTGATATATAAACCTATTGTCACCTAAGACCAAGAGATTTACACCTTTTCTCTTTGAAACAGGTCACAGCCACGGATGGCGACAAAGACAGACAACAGAACATAGTTTATTTCCTCACCGGTCAGGGCATCGATCCAGACAATCCTGCGAATAGCAAATTCGACATCAATCGTACCACGGGAGAAATATTCGTCCTCAAAGTAAGTATTGCACTTAATATAAAATGGCGTCATTTGTAAAGTAGTCTCGTCTAATAATAGGGTGCAGGAACACTCGTACACTCGAACACCTGATGCCAATGCCATCGGAATGAGAGTAGCGAACTCGTGAACAGAGATGGCCGGCCAATAGGACGCGCGCTTTGCATGCACAATGCAATCACACATTTATTGCGTTCCATTTGCTCCATAAGTTGGGCACAGATATTCCTGAAATGAGAAAAACTAAATGTCCTCTGAATGTTAATTACCTACTCTTCAGAAAATTGGAATACTTTTTTGGTCGCCGCGCTACCGAAAAGCGAAGGATACTTACAACTTTAACTTTGCTGTGAGTTTAGGATCGGTTTGTTTGTAGATCACCAAGTAAACACTATCTCTGTATTTACCTAACCCTTTTAACAGCATTTATATAGGTATCACAAATGTGTGTTGTTATACCTACAATACATAGGACAATGTAATCACAATTAAAATAAGGTACTGCTGAAACAGTACTTATTTAATTAGTCCAATTAACACATGCTAATTAAATATCAAAATGAACACAGTAACTTAGAAAATAATAGTGGCAATACTTGTGTGTAGGTATTATAATTAGGTACAAAAGCCGAAAGCCGATATTTCGTGCTTAAGTCGGCATAATTTTGTAATTGCAAGTAAGTGTGCAACTTGTTATTTGTCCACAGCCGCTGGATCGAGATCAGCCTAATGGGCGACCGCAATGGAGGTTCACAGTATTTGCACAAGACGAAGGAGGCGAAGGTCTCGTGGGATACGCAGATGTTCAAGTCAATCTTAAAGACATTAATGATAATGCTCCTATTTTCCCTCAAGGCGTATATTTCGGTAATGTCACAGAGAATGGCACAGCTGGTATGGTCGTTATGACTATGACAGCCATCGACTATGACGATCCCGCAGAAAGTAATAACGCTAAGCTGTGGTATTCTATTGAGAAAAACGTTATCGAAGAAGAAACGGGCTCACCTATATTTGAAATTGAACCTGAAACTGGCGTGATAAAAACTGCAGTATGCTGTCTTGATCGCGAAAGGACGCCAGATTATTCGATACAGATAGTAGCATCCGATGGAGGGGGGTTAAAGGGAACTGGTACGGCGTCCATTAGAGTAAAGGACATTAACGATATGCCACCGCAATTCACCAAAGACGAATGGTTTACTGAGGTAGATGAAACAGATGGAACTAATTTGCCTGAAATGCCAATCTTGACAGTTACCGTTCATGATGAGGATGAAACAAATAAATTCCAGTATAAAGTTATTGAAAATAGTGGATATGGTGCTGATAAGTTTACTATGGTTAGAAATAATGACGGCACTGGTTCGTTAAAAATTGTACAGCCTTTAGATTATGAAGACCAATTACAAAGTAATGGTTTCAGATTTAGGATACAAGTTAATGATAAAGGAGAAGATAATGACAACGATAAATATCACGTAGCTTACTCGTGGGTAGTTGTTAAGCTTAGAGATATCAATGACAATAAACCACAATTTGAAAGAGCTAACATAGAAGTTTCAGTTTATGAGAATGCTGAAGTTGGTAAAAGCTTGGAAACCTTTAAAGCGACCGATCCAGATCAAGGAGGGAAGAGTAAAGTTTCATACGCTATCGACAGGTCATCCGACAGAAAACGGCAATTTTCGATCAATCAAGAAGGAACTGTAAGCATACAACGCTCATTAGACAGAGAAGATACTCCCAGACATCAAGTTAAGATTTTAGCTATTGATGACGGAGTACCACCGAGGACTGCGACAGCCACCCTGACGGTAATAGTCCAAGATATAAATGACAATGCTCCAACATTCCTAAAAGATTACAGGCCCGTTCTGACTGAACACATAACACCCAAAAAAGTGGCTGAAATCTTAGCTACAGATGATGATGACCGATCAAAAAGTAACGGACCGCCATTCCAGTTCAGACTTGATCCTGGCGCAGATGATATTATTCGAGCTTCTTTCAAAGTGGAACAAGATCAAAAAGGTGCCAATGGTGATGGAATGGCTATAGTGTCATCACTACGATCATTTGACAGAGAGCAACAGAAGGAATATCTTATTCCTATCATTATCAAAGATCATGGAAATCCTGCTATGACTGGAACTAGTACTCTAACTGTTGTAATTGGTGATGTAAACGATAATAAAATGCAACCCGGCTCTAAAGAAATACTTGTATATAGTTACCAAGGTCAAGCACCAGATACTGAAATTGGTCGAGTTTACGTGTATGATCTTGATGATTGGGATCTACCAGATAAAAAGTTCTTCTGGGAAAGTTCAGAACATCCAAACTTCACTTTAAACGAAGAAACTGGAATGATACAAATGAGACACAAGACCAGAGAAGGTAGATATCACCTAAAGTTCAAAGTTTACGATCGAAAACATACACAAACAGACGTACCTGCTAATGTCACAGTGTATGTTAAAGAAATATCACATGACGCTATAATCAATTCTGGATCAATCCGAATATCAGGTATATCTGATGAGGACTTTATTAGAGTCTGGAATTATAAAACTCTCAGTGTTTCAAGGAGCAAATTAGACATTTTCAAAGACAAATTGGCTGACTTACTTAACACCGAGCGTGAAAATATTGATATCTTCAGTGTTCAGCTCAGGAAGAAGCACCCTCCAGTGACCGATATTCGTTTTTCTGCTCACGGAGCTCATTATTATAAGCCTATCCGATTAAACGGCATCGTATTAATGCACCGAGAAGAAATAGAGAGGGCCGTAGGAATAAACATCACAATGGTTGGCATTGACGAATGTTTATATGAAAATCAAATGTGTGAGGGATCCTGCACAAACGTCTTGGATATTAGTAACTTGCCCTACATGGTTAATTCCAATAAAACTGCTCTTGTTGGTGTCCGAGTGGATGTGATCGCTGAGTGCACGTGTGGTGCCCGAAACTTCACTCAAGCAGAAACGTGCCGCAATTCTCCTTGCTACAACGGAGGCAGGTGTATTGAAGGCAAATATGGATTGACGTGTTCTTGTCCTCCTGGATATACAGGGCCAAGATGTCAGCAAACATCGAGGAGCTTTAGAGGCACAGGGTGGGCTTGGTATCCTGCTTTGGAAATGTGTGATAGTTCTCATTTAAGTTTTGAATTTATCACGAGAAAGTCGGAAGGTGTTTTGCTATACAATGGCCCGATTGTACCTCCCGAACCGGAAGAAATAATGGTATCTGATTTTATATCTGTGGAATTAGAAAGGGGCAATCCTCGGCTTCTTATTGATTTTGGTTCTGGTACTTTAGAACTAAGAGTTAAGACAAAGAAATCCTTAGATGATGGTGAATGGCATAGAATAGATATTTTCTGGGACACAGAAAATGTCAGAATGATTGTTGATTACTGTAAATCAGCTGACATACAAGAAATGGAAGATGGAACTCCACCAGAGTTCGATGATTCCACCTGTCAAGCCACTGGAACAATACCTCCTTTCAATGAATATCTTAACGTTAATGCACCACTACAAATTGGTGGCTTGTACATAGAACACTTTGATCCAACTCACTATCACTGGCAATACATGCCCATTGGCAAAGGATTTGACGGATGCATACGAAACTTGATCCACAACAGCAAATTATACGATTTAGCTCATCCAGGCCTATCCAGAAATTCTGTGGCAGGATGTCCTCAAACTGACGAGATATGTAATCAAGCGGACACTACTTCACGGTGTTGGGAGCACGGCACCTGTGTCGGAAGTTTCTCTGAAGCCCGATGTCAGTGCCAGCCTGGTTGGACAGGACCTTCGTGTAACTTACCAACTACGCCTACCAGTTTCCGGCCTCAGAGCTACGTCAAATTCGCTCTAAGTTTTGAACCCGACAGGTTTAGTACACAAATTCAACTTCGGTTTAGAACACGCGAACCTCATGGCGAACTTTTTAGAGTGAGTGATCAACACAATCGAGAGTACGGCATACTAGAAGTGAAAGAGTCTCGATTACACTTCCGATATAATCTCAATTCGCTTCGAACTGAAGAACGTGATGTTTGGCTGAACTCTGTCGCTGTCGACGATGGCCAATGGCATATAGCTCGTGTCAGCCGCTACGGTAGTGCTGCGATGCTTGAAATAGATGGCGGCGAAGGAAGAAGATATAACGAAACATTTTATTTCGATGGCCACCAGTGGCTGCTTGTGGATAAGCAAGAAGGTGTATATGCGGGTGGCAAAGCTGAATATACGGGTGTTAGAACCTTTGAAGTGTATGCTGACTTCCAGAAGGGTTGTCTAGACGACATCAGGTTGGAAGGCAAGCACCTGCCGCTGCCGCCAGCGATGAACGGCACGCAGTGGGGGCAGGCGACGATGGCCAGGAACCTCGACCGGAACTGCCCCTCGAACAGCCCGTGCATCAACGTGCACTGCACTGAGCCCTTCGTTTGCGTCGATCTCTGGAATGAATATGAGTGCACGTGAGTTTTTGTTACTTTATTAATTATCTTATTATTTATCATCGTTTTGACCTTACAGTTGTAAACGCAGTCGTGTGATCCTAGGTTCAATCCCTAGGTCTTGAAATTTTTAAGGGATTTAAATTTACAACACTGATCTACTTCAATTTTGTAAATTTTGGCTACGCGCGTTAACAAATTGAATTGAACCCTGTAAATTGTATTAATTGGCCCATTTAAATAATTCCCACAATTTTAAATGATTTCAATTAAAACATAATAGATAGATAGAGTAATAAATTTGAATCTACTATAAATATGATAACACTGATTAATCCCATGATTATAATGTTTTATTTTGTACTATTTATTTTGAAGCGCGCACTGAGTTTCGACTTATTATAATTTATTTAAGTTTATTTACATATTATGTGCCTACGTATAACCTTTGATTGTTTTAAACACTTTTTTATTAATTAATATGCTGGATAATATTTTATTATTTCGTTTATTTTAATTTTGGACATATAAAATACATTTTTAAATATTTCTTAAAAAAATATATAAAAAACATTTAAAAATATAAAAATATCAAATATTTTATTTATTATTATATTCATATACATTATTACCCTTTATTAATAATTCATTTCTGTTTCATATTTCTTTTTATCTACCTAACATGTAATACTATGTAATAATACTAATGCTTGTAAATTAAAATATTATATTGGAATGATGTTTAGTTGCGGTGAGGGTTTGGTATTGTCTCCGGACGGCAAAGGATGTGTTGACAAGAACGAATGTCTGTACTTCCCGTGCCGCAATGGCGGCTCGTGCGTGAACCGCGAGCCCGGCTATCGCTGCCACTGCCCCGAAGGGTTCTGGGGCGAGAACTGCGAGCTCGTACAAGAAGGCCGCACGCTCAAGCTCAGCATGGGCGCGCTCGCGGCGATCCTCGTCTGCCTCCTCATTATCATGAGTGAGCAATATCGTAGTCACGCTTGCGCGTGTCCCACTAGACGATCATCCCGACGCACTATCACTAACGCACTCACATCATCTCATAGACCTATATGTGTATATGTAGCCGTGTTTTAGCTCAATGTTATACAGTAGTGCATGATATATGGGGTGGGGGCTCAGTGCGCGCGTGACACACCGTCACGCGGAGGTGAGGTACAGTACGCACATGTGTAGGTGCCCCGGGGGCTCGGTGCGCGCGGGCGGCACGTGCGTGAACGTGGACGAGTGCGTGGGCGCGCCGTGCCGGCACGGCGGCACGTGCGTGGACCGCGAGCCGTCGCGGCGCTACGACTGCGTGTGCGCGCTCGGCTACACCGGACACGACTGCGAGCTCGAGCTGCTCGCTTCCGGCGTCATCATGCCCTCCAGAGATTTTATTATAGCTATCATTGTTTGTTTGTTCATGCTTTTAGGTGAGCACCACATTCTGTTTATTTGCATGAAATAACCGCTCCTGTGTACATTTGTGCTATTAATCAACGTTTTGCATAACAAATGTTCACAATAACTTTTTATCACGATTCATTAAATCCATGTGTGTTAAATGTTGTACAAGTAGGTATAATTATGAAACATTATTCACATTCACTTATTCAGATGTGAATGTAAGTTCAATGTTTTAAGCCAAAACGTAAATTTTTTCATGTATAAAAATGTTTTGGTGACCCAAATATAATGAATACGCTAACAATTATAAAGTTTTCAAAATATTTCTGAAACGGTACGGATTAAACTTATGTATATAACATACTGAATAGCGCAGTTCCGAATAACATTCAATAATAACATTTATTTGATAATTTCACTACAATTCAACCATAATTTTAATCATACAGTTGGTATTTTTAAACGATGTCCAGTGAATGAGTTGAAGAATAATTGCTTTAATATAAGGAGGTACGTGTCTTAACTCTCTACTCGATTCTGAAATCATCGTGCCGGTCCCTTCCTATATTAAATACCTATCTTACGGAAATTGAAATAACTGAAACAGTCCCAAGCGTTAGAGCCCCATTAGGATCAATTTCCTGGTAACAAATCATTGTGCGCCCTGTGGACATTAATATAAAAATTGTCGTTATAATTAATAGATTAGGACTATAAATCAAATATTTAAAAAAATACTTAAAAATGTAATATTTATTTTATAACAGAGATTAGAAGAGCACATGAAACCTGATAATATTGTGAAGCTTTTACAATTACAAAGCATTAGATACCTAACTTGAAGCTAACTTTTGTAATTATCCAATATTGTTTTTTCATAAAATATATGATATTGTATTGAATTAAGGATGATTAATGGCAACGTAATAACATAACTATTATTCACTCCTACATTTTCCAAAAACATTTATTAAGGACTCTCAACCTAAGTAATTTGACTTGCTCAGAAAATACTTTAAACTTTCTTGTAAAGAAAATAACTTCATATCAAAGAATATTGCATTCTGAAGAGTAATTTATTTCAAAACCATTTTAATATTTTCTGACATCGTCTCTGAATATGCAGCTCTTATATAAATTTAATTTTGATTTGATCTGTAGAATGAAAACTTTCCTAAATTCTAAATTGTTTTTTGAATACGAAACTACAACTTTTTTACTCCTAAAGTAAATCACAAGCACTTGAGAATTTAAATAAAGGCAATATAATCTGGACGTAAGTAGAGCTTAAAGAATGTAGATTTTAACATTTGATTTCAAGCTATAAAAAAGTACAGCGAAAAGTAAAGTAAATGCTAGAATTTATTCATCTAGAAAGTGCAGGTATATTCGTAACAAGAAGCAAAGGGAATAACACGTTTACAAAAGGAATAGGAGCGATCCGAGCGACCGTGGCGGAGCGGCCGCGGCTTCGGGTCACTCCACTCCACCCCCAACTAACTTAACTAGAGAAATGCACATAACTCTGTATTTTTTTTTGTTTTTGATATCATACTCTTTCATTTCGTCGCGATTCGTGACTCTAACTTGCTTTTGGAAATTGTTCAGAACGATCTATGCTACGGCATAGTAGCATAGAAGTTCTGAGCTTTTGAATGACCATAAAACTGTATTCTCTCGTCACCAGTCCTGGTGTTAGTATTCGTGGTGTACAACCGGCGCCGGGAGGCCCACATCAAGTACCCTGGACCTGATGACGATGTCCGCGAGAATATCATCAACTATGACGACGAAGGAGGCGGTGAAGATGACATGACAGCCTTCGACATCACTCCGCTACAGATACCCATCGGTGGACCACTGCCTGATCACGCACCTACCAAGTTACCATGTAAGTGAATGTGATGGTACTAAAGATTCTTAATTCTTCGAATATTATATAAGAAAACAAATGCGTCCAATGTATGCCAGTGTCTCCAAAATGATTATTGGTACGCAAGGGTAGTTCAGTCGTGAATTTTGTTCTGGCTGCTGTTGATTTAACAAAAAATTTTACGACCACTAGAGTCTTGAACTCTTGATTTAAGGATTGACTGCGACCTTATCTCGAAGATTAACCATTGTTCCAGCACTACCCTTCATCACATTTGCATAATATGTTGTGCAATGGTTACAAATAAACGCCCCGTCATTTTGCCCGGGTGGCATAAGAGGCGATAAAGGGATTATAGAGTTCATCTGGGACCATATTTTGTTACGAATGTCTGTTGGGAGATGGCTGTTTTATATTAGAAGTTTGTAGCGCTGACGAAAATTAATTATTCGGATGTTATAATGAATTAGAACTTGATCAAATAACAATTTTATGGAAATGGTGTTTGCCCGAAACTCCAACTGTCCAAAATTTAAAAAAAATTGCAATTTCAAAGAGTGTCTTCCTGTTATTCGCAACTAGATCCTGTAATGGGCCTGGGCCTGGGAGTCGGTCCGATGGGCGTGGGCGTTGGCGTTCCCGCGGGCGTGGGCGTAGGCGTGCCCCTACCTGGCGAGACCAACGTAGGCATGTTCATCGAGGAGCACAAGCGGCGCGCCGACAGCGACCCCAACGCGCCGCCATTTGACGACCTGCGCAACTACGCGTACGAGGGCGGTGGCAGCACCGCCGGATCACTCTCCTCGCTGGCTTCCGGTGAGTTTTCCAATCCCATGCATTGCCACCCCTCGTAAAATTAGTTCCTCCAATCCTACTTTAAAATTTATGACGGCGCCTTGCGGCGTTTCATTCACAATGTATGAAGCGAAAAATTGAGGCACCTCCAGTCTTCGTGTTCGAATAAATTATTCATATGAAATCCTAATGCGGCACGCTTGTGTGCTAGGTACCGACGACGAGACGCACGAGTACGACTACCTTGGCGCGTGGGGGCCGCGGTTCAACAAGCTGGCCGACCTGTACGGGCCCGACCTGGACGAGCAGCTGTAGGCGCCCACACCCGCCGCTCATTTAGTCAATTGTCTCCCAATATCGTACCACTAAGCCACTGTAACCCTGCTATCTCGGGGGCGACACTCGCTCACTCGCCCACTTTCATTTTGTACATAAACAAGCGCGGCGAGCTGCCGTCACGCGCCGTTACCGCGCTGTGACGCGCCCGTGACGCGCATGCCTCCCGCCTCACTTGTAACTCTTATCAATTTTATACGACTTTATTTATTGTGGTAGACATGTTAAGCTTAAGTAATCGTTTAAGGTACCTATTTAATTGCGTAATTTTTATAAAGTTTAAACTACATCTTCACCAAATATTTGATATAAGTTTTTATTCGAATTAGCCATATTATGAGTCAGTATTTTATTGGAAGTTACGGAGATACAGAGATCTCTGCGGCAGGGCCGGACGTGAATCTGAACAGTGGGTGTTTGTAGATAGTGTGCTATAAATGTGAATAATTTATACGAGTATTTTGTAAGTCCACAGCTTTACGTGATATCACTTAATATGGCGGCCCTCCCGTAGAAATCGTTATAGAATAAAAGAATATGTTATATTTTAATAATGATAGATAACATAATACTTGAGGTGGTCCACTCGGACGTCGAGTTACATAATGCTCATTCGATATTATGTGAAGTTTAAACAATGGGGTTGTAAATAAAATAACACTCTTGAAACAACTACCCCCGATTTTAATTAAACGTGAAACTATTAATTTAACTTTAACGTGTAAGCGAACTGTACAGTAACCGGTGTTCCTCTCCTAATGTCTCCGTGTAGTGCTAGTTAAATAGTATTTGGAAACGACTACGGTCTACTCGTAACATTAGGTAACTAAAAGTAGTCATGGTCGCGGGAGTTTTCGTTTGCGTGCGAGCGTGAGAGAGTGTATTTATGAGTGTGTGAGAGCTGTAGGTATGCGTGTGAGTGCGTGCAAGCGACATTCGTCGAGCGTGAGTGAGTGCGTGCGTCGCGTGCGTGCCGCGCCGCATGTCACGCGCGTGCGACGTGCATGCCGGCAGCCGGCGCGCGCTGGTGTGAGTGGGACTGTGCCAATTTCTTAGCATTATCGATGCAGCTAATGACGGTAGAGTTAAGTGTTTGCACTTTATTTATTCGTATGATTACATATAAATTTAGTCGCACCTAGGAAAATATCAATAACTTATTAAGAGTGTTGTGCTAGAATACTATTTCCATCGATCTTGATGTGAGATAGTTGTTGAAACCTGTAGAAGTCATTAATTTATAAATTAATTTTTAAGAATTTATAGTAAAATATAATAATAATAAAATGGTTTTAGAAACTGTCTCACTTCGACATCGAGTTATAATCAGTGTAAATTTTAGAATAATACTGAATTATGTTAAAATGACTGATTTTATTATGTGTTTGGAGCCTAAGATTTTGTAGACTCGGTTTAAATAGACTTCTAATAACTTACCTAATGTAAGTTCACCCTCTAGTTTGCACTAAAGACAAATAATTAATATTCAAGTACCTACATCAATATTAAAGCAATTCTCGTTAATTACTATTCATGTAAGTAGGATGTCATAGTTATTATTGTTTCATTGATATCATTACACTGCCAGTATCATACATATAGACGAATTACGATAGCGATTTGGGTCCGATTTTATATTTCTGTCTTATACAACGGTATATTGTAAGTTTTTGAACTATTTTATAAAGCAACGGTTAGTTTCCGCCAGTGTTGCGCACACGTCGCACACTCTCTGGTTCTGTTCTCCTCCTCCAAGCTCTGCGCCGTCTCTAAGCGTGTACTTCACTTGTTTATTGTTCTTTGCATTGAGCATTTATTATTGTAAGCCACTACGTCAGCAGGTTGTCATGTCGTCGTGTTGTTACAGCATTTTAAAATATAGGGAATAATTTGAAAATGTAGATAGAGCGACGTTCATAGATACAAACATTACAACCTGTCCGTGTAGTATGAATTGCGGTGCCGGTACTCAACTTTGAGCTTCAATAGGTAAGTTTTCTCAAAGTTGGCTGTCGGTACAGATCTAAATTCAATTTGGAATGCTACGTCACTCTCGATCATAAAAATTTGGTGAGAGTGGGTAGTGT
Source organism: Agrochola circellaris (assembly GCA_914767755.1). Taxonomy (NCBI): domain Eukaryota; kingdom Metazoa; phylum Arthropoda; class Insecta; order Lepidoptera; family Noctuidae; genus Agrochola; species Agrochola circellaris. The sequence goes on along the minus strand of OU611846.1, from coordinate 8,742,162 downwards.
TTCGAGGAGCCTCGTGCAGGGGTGACGTCGCCGCCGCACGGCACACGGCACATAATGCTCGTCCCGCGTACACTTAGACAGCAGAGCACACAACCCCAGTACAAATTACTAAAGTGCGATATCTCGCTAACGAACACCGATTTGTGTTTTATTTTAGACATTAATTATAATACCTACATATATAGTTATGTTTTGTTTCAACTGTGATTAATTAGTTGTACAACTCTGACAATTATAAAAGAATGAATAAAATAATATGAAAAATATTGCCGTTTTTTTTATTTTGAGCCCTTCGGCCTATACTTATGCTATGAGTGAATTAAAATAAAACTTTATACAATGTTGACTTATTGAGTCATATTTCAAGCTAAAGCTGCACTGGCCTGAGGCAGATAATGGTTTGATAAAAATGCTCTATTTTAGTTTTTAAACTAAACTCGACGTGTAATATCTAATTTCACACTAAAAATTTACTGAAATTCGGACTTATTGAAGTTACGAAGACACCACGAAAACCGTTTCTTAGGGCCTTTGGCGATTGGCAATTTAGCCGCTTTTTAGATGCTAAATGCACCGATACAGACAAAAATCGCCGATTGCCGATGCTAAAAGTAGCTAGTCTGCTGTGGCCTTTACGGTTTTACACCGAAAGAAGAAGCGGCGCAACAAATTTCCCAGCGGAACTCAAGATTTACATTCCTATCTTAGTAAACAATGTAAGTACCTACCTACCTAAGTATCTATTTCTAAAACAAATGACAGAGATTTCATCAGCCCGAATATGTATGTACAAAACTTAGCAATGTAACACGTGTTAACAAATTAATATAACTGACAAGTTAATCTGTAATTAAGTAATAGATTTAAAGCAATTAGAGCTCCATTTACAGCTGCAGATCGATTGGCGACGCCAGGCAATTCAATCAAATAGCATACATATGTATCTACGTGTACAGTACATACATTAATCTTACCCAAACCCATCGCAACCTGAACTAATACCTAGTAATCGAAATTAAACAGTGCCTGTGAAGGGACTGGGTATACAATAGGTAGGTACACACTAGTACAAATACTGAAGACACACACACATACGTGTGTTCATTACAGTAACTTCTAGGTAAGTTCTTTGAATTGTCAATCCGATTTTTCCATTTTCCTGAAACGAAGTGTAAAGGTAGTTTTACATTACCATAAGACAGTATTAGCATTAAATAGCTAGTGGTAGGTACACATGGGAGGCACGCTGTGAGCGTCAAACGTAGCCACATCTTGACGGTCGCCCACCACGGTTCTGTGGCGCTACGGGCCGCGCAACCACAAAACTATCGCTTTGTTGAACTAATATCCAAAGCTTGTTGACGGGACGAAATTAATTGGAACGACGATTCCATGAATTCAAGTTAATTACGAATATTACGATCGATACAGTACCTAACGTTTGTTTACCACATTATTTTGGTCAGACTTCTGACAACCGTAGAATGTTGATACATAGTTAATAGCACACATTGGGATCATGGGATTTAAATTTAATCAAAACACATTCGTAACACGCCTAGGCTAGTTTCTAAAATTATGCAAACGCATATTATTATAACTAGATTTACAGAATTATGTAAATACACACCTACTTTTATGCGAGGGTTGAACGTAACAGCCATAAACTTAGAAATATCAAACCCAACCCCGATATAAACAAGTGGAGCTCTACTTTTATGATCTCTGGGATTACGATCGTGCCTAACCTATTCAACCCGACCTAACAACCTAAGCAATTATCATGTGCGGCCTCCGGGCATAGTAGGTGTCAATAGGCGAACACGGGCCTGGATAATGTACTTGTGTTGTATGAACATACTACATACGGGGCGCTGTACCTACCCACCCCCAGCTGTGATGTAGTTATTGTTGGCCGAGACAATTGGGCCGCAGGGCGTCGGAGCAGCACGTTTATGTCCTGCCCATTGTTGTGTCTGGATAGATTTACCGGACACTTCCAAAGGCTTACGGATGGTTTCTGAAACTTCCTTCCTAAGTCATTTAAGTTATACGCATACGTTGCTTAGAATAGTAGGGATGTTAAGGAAAGACTAAGAATTGTCTAGTATTGATTGTTAAGTAATGTTGTTTGTATGTACCGACCTTTTATGTATTATAGGGGTTTATTCTAAGCTCGGAAGCTCATTTTTATTAGGTAGGTACTATCTAATAAAAATGAACTTTCGTACGAAGAAAATTGCCGTTATTACGTACACGTAGGTATCTACGTGCGTACACGTCTGTATCTCGCCTCTAGCCTAGTCTAAAACGTTGTAAATTGCGTCTGCCATTTACAACGTTTTAGACTCGCTTGACTGTCTAGTCAAACTGGTCAAATCACGTCTTACAATACAATTCTTAAAGCTCAACATGTTTTTGGCAAACGTAAATTCAAAAGGTTTGGCACTGGCTCCGTCCTGCTTCCTTTCTAAGATAACGATACACATTATATGCAACGATATGGTGTAGAACAGATATCTTTCGCGTAATAAAGCCCAAACTTTACGACTAATCCGGAACTTTGAAAATCTGCCTTACAAACTACCTCTCTTGCAAAATTTCCAATCATTACGCAAGAAGTAACTTTACCATGCAAGACATAAGATACCGTTTGACGCAAGGCATAGTTATATATGTATATTTTATTAACCAACGCTTATGCAAGCGCTCGTCGCTAGGGAGGTACGTGCAACAGCCCTTGGCTCATAACTCATTCGGGTCAGGAGCTACGACATTAAGTAATCGAAGTTTACAGTAAACTGGATGTCAGTAAGGCAATTAAGATAAACGGGTTACTATTGTGCTCTCAGGCGATGAACTAACCACAGGTCCGCGGCTAAGCTATCAATTACTGCCTGCACTAATATTACAAACTTAGAACCCTATAGTTGCCTGCCAGGGTTGCGAGTTTGTCCGAAAGGGATATCGCGACACAGGCAACGGAAGGAACACGGGTGGGTTTTAGTGAGTAAAAGTCTGACACACCCTCCCGCTCCGCCCAGAGCGGGAGAAGTTATTTCATAATTTCCTACCCTAATAAAAAAAAAATAAAAAAAACGCGTTTTAGCGTGGCAATAGCGGTCATTGTCCTTTCTCTAATATATCTCCATAAGAACCGGAACAATAAAAACTATGTTTGGTTTTTCGGTATTGGAACATGTTGAATATCACGATAGATATTGATTCAGGACGTTAACGGACTTTATTTCAGTTTAAAAAAATAAAATATGCTAAAAAATGTAGCTGGGTCAATGACCGCTAGAGCCACGCTAAAATGCAACAACTATAGCTCTTTCATAAGAACTTGAAACACATAAACGAAGCATTTTCTCTTCAAGAAAAAGAGACGGTATAGCGATCGAAGAAAATAGAATTATAGACGGTCTCAGTAAAAGAACGTTTGTTAATGGGGTTAATCTTTAAACGTTTCTCTTTTGAACAAAGGGTGAATGGCAGTTTCGAGGCACATAACGGTCTTACATACCTTTCTACTGCAGTGATGTGGAAAGCAGTCATGCTCTACATCAGTAAAATGTTGTATTTGTATTAAAAAAAGATTTTTAAAAGAAATGTTTATTTATCTCCACAAATTACATTCATATATACTAGATAAGTTGACAGGTATTTTGGCAAAATTTTGTCATTTGTGGGAGATCTGGATCTAATTAAGCCTAGGCCTGTTTTTAAGACCTCCAGGGCCATTATAACACATAGTAAAAGTTGTCAACGTGGTACAATTATTGCGAGTGATTGATGGTGTGTGTGTGGGGGTGAATGTGTGTGTATACATTATTGTACATACAATATTTCATAAATATATAATTATTATGTTAATACGTGAAGCAAAAACTTTGTACCCCTTTTTACGAAAGTTTCGCGGACGGAGGAGTATGAGATTTGGCACAGTTAAAGTTTATATCTTCTCCATATAAAGTGCAGAAAGCTATTATTTTTATATAATATACATCAGAAATAAATTAAATTAATAAAAAAAACATTACACACACTACCATGCGTTTGTTTTTACTAAGATGAATTATGGTCGAATTTTGCCCTCTGGGCGACCACTAGTATAATTAATTATGTACCATCGAAGAAGTTCATATCTAATCACCGTAAGGACTATACTTGCTTGCAGCGCTCGGCGGCTATAGCACCGGGCCGGTAACAGATGTGGTCATCGTGTTCACGGGATTTTGTTTTGAGACTGGTTAGATATGAACTTCTTTGATGGTACATGTTCACAGAAAATTAAATAAACATAACATAAAATCACGCCTTTATTTCGAAGGGTTAGGCAGAGCTGTACAACGACATTTCGCCAGTTATGTTTAAGTCCCATATAATATCCCGGCGAGCCTATTGCCATCAATCGGGCACAAATCCAGACTCTGGACTGCTACTGAAAAATTCCAGATGGAAAACCCAATAACACTTTGCCCGACCCGGGAATCCAACCCGGGACCTCATGCTCAGCAGGAGCACTTACGACCACTAAACCAATGAGGCAGTAAATATAAATATTATATTATACGGAGAAAACTACCAAGCAATTGTCTCACCATCTTCGCGTAGCTTCCCGTTGGTAGAAGCCATTCGGACACTGACACAAGCCGCACGAATAAAATAAACTATCCCTAGGTCTTCTTCCGTTTCACGCTGAAACGAAAGCTTCGATTTAGTAATCATTTGATTATTTTGTTATAACAAATATTTTTTTGACAATGAGCTACCTATATTAATGATTTTATTTATTTTATTCAAAATAGCTAATCTAAGCACATAAAATGCTTTGTCCTGAATGACTGACTGACTGACGGATCCACTCACAGCCTAAACCGCTGATCGTAGAGTCCTGAAACGTAGGCATCCGATAAGAAAGGATTTTCCGAAATTCTACCCCTTTTTTTTTTTTTTTTTTTTTTTTTTTTTTTTTTTTTTTTTTTTTTTTTTTTTTTTTTTTGAGGATGGGAAATTATCAAATAACTTCTCCCGCTCTGGGTGGAGCGGGAGGGCGTGTCAGACTTTTACTGACTAAAACCCACCCGTGTTCCTTCCGTTGCCTGTGTTACCCCTAAGGTGGTGAAAAAGGGGGGCAAAATTTGTATGGGACCACGTGATTCCTTGGTCCAATCTACTTCAAATTTTGCATAAACATTCTTTAACAGAATTGATGGAAGACGTGTTTCGTATTTTATTGAAATTCATCCCCCAACGGGGTTAAAAAGGGGTAGAAAGTAATTTCGGGAGTGATTTGCTTCGAAGTTGATATCAATACTCCTTAATGCTTTTGATTTAAATAACATTTTGAGTTTTTTTTTACAGTTTGCCTTATAGAACTTTTAGAAATGATAACAGTGTGCGTCATCATTGGCAAATTATTACATTATAGATAAATCAACCCTATGTGTGTGACGTCGGGGCTTGTGAACCAGAAGATGGTAATAGACAAACAACGAACCACCGATAAATCCTCCAATTACGAATCCCTAGAAATGAGAATCTGTCGACGAGCGCGCCATTGTTGAAGTTATTTATAGAATAAACGTCAAAGGGAGAGCAACGGAAGCCAGTTTAAATGACGACGGAATTGAAGTCACCCTCAAGCCGTCTACAACATTTTGCTGTGTACAACGAAAATACCTTAACCCTTCTTTTATTATGGTTATATCACAGATGAATACAGATGGTTAGACTGGAAGCCGACCCTAACATAGTTGGGAAAAGGTAAGACAGATGATACGGTAGATCGCAAAGATAACGTTTTCAAGAAAACGGTCTCTTGCTCTTGATTAACTTCACTACCTTACTACACAAAAAAAAAAGTGTCTAAAACACCTACCTATATTGTATAGACTCACAGAAAATCACAGACTGAAAATAGACCACACATTGCATGTCCTAATAAGTTAGTTGTTCGCTTTCAGCGGAAAACGTTCAACATACCAACGGACAAATAAATCACGATCATAAAGGATGCAACAAGGAGCAAGGGAAATGCTACTTACGATAAATATGTGGGTACGGTCAGCAAACTAAAGTCGATAAAGACTTGAGGTTAATAAAACTTACCTAATTAATATGCGAAATTTTCAACAAAAAAAACTGAACTGAAAAAAAAACATAAGAAGCTATTAGGTAAGCACATGTCATGCTGAAACGCAATGTATCGAATCATTTTGTTTGTATCAATTTAGTTAATACGTTAAAGTTACAGTGTTGCTGGACTGTACCTACATAAGGGTATATTTTACGGCATATTTTTCGCGATATGAGCCACGAAGTGTTCCCTAGCTGTACCCACAAGTAGAAAAACCAATAGTCGGAAAATGGGGCATAATAAATATGACTAAGAAAGTGGTCTAGGTACCAACTTAGGGATGTCATAACCAGCCTGGGTCAAACCAATATTCAAACAAAATATAGAGGTTCTAGGTACGAGCCCTATAGGTATACCTAAGTTATACGAAATATATTGTGTTGACACATTGAATGAAAATGACAAAAATAAACGAATTTATTAATAAACGAGCTTCAAGTTTGTGACATCGATGATTGTTAATTACAAATTTTAGTGGAAATAACGCTGTTAGTCCTTGAACAATAAATTATTGGAACTATAACGTTCAGGGTCGGTCTACCAGCGTCGGGGAATAAGTACCTACTGAACCACGAACTCATTACAATGCGATGTTTTGAACAAAGGCGACAAACGCCGAGTACATAATTGTTAACAAATTCTTGCTTGACGACTGAGTGGAGTAATCACCACGGCCGCCGAGACAAACTGTTTTATTGACAAAGCTTCATTATATACCTGCCTACAGCTATCTATAAATAAACACTCTTGAGTCGAAATTGAAAGTCAAAGTCTAATGACTATACGATCAATTTCAAAACTACGAGACTTCGGCAAGTTTACTACGAACCTTAAGTTACTAAGCTCATGTTTATAGGTCCGGAATAAGGAAGTTTTACGAAGTAGTCATATGGATTCAATTTTTTGTCGATAATTTGTGATGAGTATTAATCGGCAACAAAAATATCTATGTAGGTAGATAATCTAAAGAAAATACATTACACGTTGTAAAAACATAATGTTTTTCTTCTAAAATAGTATTCATAATATACGTTCTTTTGTTAGCAATCGTGTGTAGAATATTTAGTACTACCCTCATTTGGTGAATATTCGATAGTTTGTGTATATACGGGCGCAGATCAATATTCGTGCACGTTGCCCACGCTGCCAGAATGACGATCAAGACGTAATCTCGTTACCAGCCAATACCCAGGTGAATGGACTTTTCCTTAAACATTACAATAAATGTAGTGTTCTTTTGAATAATGCCTTAGATGTTAGACGTATTAAAATACTTCATTTCAGATCAGCCGAGTGAGGTGTACCTACAGAGTAGAATTGTGGCCCATAGGTACTTATTCTATTTACCTATAGTAAATAGAATAAGTACCTATGGGCCACGATTGTTTAATATACAGGGTGAAATTGAATTCATGGGCATCCTCTTAAGGGCTTGTTGTACTCATCATTGTGAACAACTTTCACCATGAGACCACATAAATGTTCGCATAGCTAGCTTTTAAAAATTTCAACGCAACGGGGTGTACTGAATCCATCGTAACAGTTTTCACCCTGTATAGGTAGGTATAATCAAAGACTTTGAAAATTGAGTTTGAACATTGGATTTCAACATAATTCTGAGAACAGCAAGCTTACCCTTTTGTTTACAATAAGTTAGGTACTGCCACCAACCCTTCAGGATGAAAGAAAATTCCAATAAGTATGCCTTTTGCAAGTTTGTAACTGCTGCTTTTGATCAAATTGTTTCCTCAATTTCAGATTAATTTTGCCAGCGTCCCTGCATCATGTTGTTTTATGAATTGATAAAACAGAGATGTCTATGAAAGTGGGTATACATAATTCTTTAAAAGTCTAAATGGTGGTGAAAATCGTTTCAAAATCCGTGGGAAAGTTGAGGAGAACAACGCGGCCACACAGACAGACACGAAAATCGACCTAAATTCATAATACCTATGTATAGATACATAATAATGCTCAATTTTCGAGACATAGTAGAAAAACCATCTCATGGGTTTAAACTTTTATCGTGTGTGAAAAAGCACTAAAAAGGAAGCGAGTTATTAATGGTGTAAAGTTCTTGGCAGCTCCTGAAGAAAGTTGCGAGTTACATTTGAAAAATTATTAAAATTGCTCGATAGATGCTCAAACAATAAAACAAATTAGGTACATGGTAAGATAATATCGCGCCTGTATTTCTCGAGGGAAAGGATACCTATAATACACTCACATTTCGCCAGGTATGTTGTTCCATATAGGTACTTAATAGGAGGCGAGCCTATTCCGGCAACGTACCTACTCGTATGCCATCAACCGGTAGCAAGACAAGACTCCAGCACGCTGCTACTGCGGAATCTCTACCTGAGGCTCGAACGTACGACTCTGCAGTCGCTCTTTCTACCAATTTCCAACCAACGAATGAATTAATGCAATGCACCGATCCCAGCGTGGTTTAACCAGACTCGATAAATCGAACCCCAAGATTTGCACTAGCCCCTGGGGCCTCATGTTGCTTGGGGCTACAGAGGCCATTGCATATCAGGGAGTAGACCGGGTGGCGCGGTAATGGTAAGGAAGAACGTGCCCTTAGGATATGGAAGGATTTGCGAGCCATAACGGATATGCATCCTAGAGTAGGGAATGGACTAGTGGAGAGACAGATGATATTTATCTATGGATGGGCATCTTTTAACGACGTCACCGCCAGATTGGTGCATGTCCAACCCTGTGTCCAGCTTCACCGGTGCAAACAAAATATAGAATGTTAACAAATTACAATGTTAGATTTAGCAATAAAACCAGGCATTATCGTTAACCAAATTACTCTGCATATTGTCCATTAGGAACAGAGATAATTTAGGAATCATTTACTGAAACCAAATCGGGAAACGTATTATGCGGAAACCATCTGCCAAAGGACGATTCATCGATGAATATTGTACCTTGGTAGGTATCAATGCATGTATCTACGACGCCTGAAATGTACCTAATTAATTAGTAGCAGAATTGAATTCGATAAACCTTTGGAATCTATATTAATATTATAAAGAGAGAGAGTGAATTTTTGTGAGTTTGTGAGTTAGTGTTATTTCCGGAACCACAGTTCCTAGGTACTTATTAGAAAAATTCTTTCACAATTTGATAGGTACATTATTCCAGTTGGGCATAGGTTATATATCATATTAAAATATATACAAAAAGAAGTACTTAATAATACAAATTAAATTATATCTTGAATTCAAGCAAACGTAGTACTTTTTTTTAGGTTTACTCAAACTCAAAGCATTTATTTCAATTAAACCATTTACAGGCACTTTTGAATTGTCAAATAGTCGGTCAGTTAGTCAGAAAGTTGAAGCTAGTTGCCCAGTTCCAAAACGTAGATCTTCATGGAGAAGAACGGGCAAGAAACTCCAAGGACACTCTTTTAAATATAGTAAATTACACAATCCTGGGTAAATTATTCTTGTTGCTTCTATATGTGAGAACAATGTACAATAAAAAAATTAAAACAATTCAAAATATAACATTAAAAATAAGCCCTGGCAGATAAGAGATGACCAGTTACAACTGACGGCGCCCGTTCACGAACATGACGCGTGGATCAGCACCATCCAGCTCAACCATTTTGTAGGGAACCGAATGATCCAACGCACTCGCCACCATCAGCGAGACATTTAAGTGGGCATGACAAACTCTCAACTGCCGTGCTCTTTCAAGTCAACAAACATCTTAATAACATAAAATACGGCTCCATGGTACTCACATTCACAAAAATTGAAAAAATGCTTCTAAATTATACAAAACTATAGTATAGTATGCAATGTATTTGAGAGATTAATAGAATGATACTACCAGCTTACTGCTCAGAACTGTGCACTACGTGTCGTAAACAGAATACCGTCTTCACATATAAATTACTAGCTTTTGCCCGCGGCTTCGCCCGCGTGGATGTCGCAAAATATTCCACGGGAACGTAATACCGGGATTACATACCTAATATCCGAGGAAAAGGTCATTGACTCCTACCGCTGCGCCCGCGTTGCCGTCAAACAAGCCATAATTATTTTGTTACGCGTAATTTTGAATTTGTGATATATTTTATTAATAATTTAAATGATTGATGTTCATTTAAATGATATGATGTCAAGGCATATTTTAATTTTAATTAAATGCCTAATTTAAATAACATATTTTATTGGATAAGGATTAATATAATACCGGTTAAAATAGCTTTGGAAATAACAATGAAATTATTGGGTACCTATGAAATTGGCGTTTTTTTCTCACAAATAGAGAACCTTGTCACTTCTATGATTTAAAATATTCATCAATTGCTTGGTATTATATCGAATAATGACCATCATAGACAACTACCAATTGTAAAAAAAACCTTATTACTTATAGTTTTCTAAACATAAAAAATACCTTAAAAATTACTCCTCATTTTGTTAGCAGAAATGACCACAATTTGTTTAGCCTAGCCAAAACTAATTTTTGTCGCTTAATCTAAGTGGCATATAACTACTATATTTATCTTAGTTTTTAAACATTAGTGCATAAAAGTTTTAAAACATTAGTGTTCATGGTTGTTATATAAATTAAGAAAATATTAGTATGAAAAAGTAACTTCTTTAAAATTCTCCATACAAAACGCTGATTTCATAGGTGGGAACCTAATATTATCAAATTGTGAAAGATAACAGTGGTAGAAGAACCTTAGAAGATAGACTTATGCCATCGCGGACTTTTTTATTGAACTTTTTAAGCTAAACGATTCTGTAGAACATAAATTTTATTTATCTCTCGCGGTTTACGCGACGCACGCCAGTAAAGCTCCCAGCCGGCATGATTTTTTCCGACATCTTTAACAATAATCGTCATATTTCATCCAATTTACACAAAACCTTAATGAATCACCCCGTCCATTGGTGAAAACTGTTTGAAAATCAGCTCGGTAGTTTTTGAGTTTATCGCGTGCAGACAGACAGACGCGACGGGGGACTTTGTTTTATAATATGTAAGGATTGCACCCGTGCGAAACCGGGGCGGGTCGCTAGGTCTGTTATAAAACGTGAGCGCTACTAAGGTATGAAAAGTTACGTTGTGGCGATCTCCAAGCTGAATAAAGAAATAAAGTTCCAGAAGAGTTGAAGTCGAATGATAAAACTACGAATTTATGTTAAGAGACAAAACACCAATGTGAAACATTCTACGACGCACATATTACGAACGTTAGGTGTTATCGATTGAAAGTAACACAGTCAAGTTTAAGGCCGGGAATCCTACTATTGATTCGTAACATGATAATCGACTAAAATTTTAATAAAGAAGGATTTTTGAACACCGTTTTGCTGGCAATAAGATGCTTAATCAGCTTAAACGTTTCAATAATCACTTGACGATAAAAGTCTTGTTACGAACCTTCGTAAGTACTTAGCTCATTTTAATAAGAAAGATCTCGTCTCTCTTGACATCTGCTGAATTCACTGAACAAGAAAAAGTTAAAAACAGTTTGCGAAGCTGCGCAGGTAATCTTAATGTACAGACAAAAGAAAACGATTTAGCCTAACGGCCCGCCTGCTATAATATTCTTTCGACGTAAAAGAAAAAGACATTTTAATCGCAATAACCTTATGACAGCACAATGCATATAAAGCTTACAAGTAGGTACGTATTCGTAATAAAAATTCATGTAGGCCGATTCCACGCACGCCTGCCGAACCCGTTTGCTGTCAATATTGCATTTTTTTCATTGAATAATGTAATCTCAGTTACCCGCGGTAAAGCGGATTGAAAAGGCTTTGCAGTACAGCATGAAAACAATAGAGTCAGAACAGCATGGTCGACAGTGGCCGGCCGACGATACTTGTATACTATACTATACTATTGATTTTAATTTGATTTCACACAAGTGAAATTATATTGAAATTTAAAAAACCCCCGACACAAACATTTCCTCATTTCTCTTTCCTACTCCATCATCCGACCGTGTTCCTCATCTATCTATCTATAACCTCTTCATTGAGACCATTCCAATGATCCCAAATACGATACCTGTGCTGAAAGTTGGTAAGGGAGTTGGGTATCCTGCTAATTCCAGGTGATGCTGCAGGATCACTTCAAAGTGTTATGTTCTTCTAATATCATTGAAGTAACAGAATATCAAATTTCAAATCGATCAGACCTGTGGAAGACGCTCAAATTCATTCATCAACTAGAATAGAGCTGATAATCTTCAAACGGCTGAACCGATTTTGATAAAACATGCCTTAGAATCATCGCTAGAAAACCTGCTTTCCAAATAAAAAAACCGCATTCAAATCGGTTTACCCGTTTAAGAGCTACGGTGCCACAGACAGACACACAGACAGACACACGTACGTAGCGGTCAAACTTATACTCGTAGACCCCTCTTTTTGCGTTAAAAACAAATGTCTATCACCAACACTTTTCGGATGAAGACTTCATAAATATTTATTGTCAAGCCGAACCATTGACATTTTGTATACTTAACCGCAAATAACTTGTAGAGTACCGTACCTAAATATTTTCGTAGAAAAATATTCTCGCATTTATATTTTCGGGACATTTTAATTTTGATGGAACAAAAAGGTACTCGAATTTTATTATAGCTAGGTATATGAAACAATACCTACGTAATTGTTATTAAAATACTACCACGGTGCTCGGAAATCGAACAAGCGTTATGATTTTCTACCTACCTTTAGTTCGACGGCTTGGTTATGTATTAGCTACTCCACAATTTCATAGCACCTATTAAGTTATCAGGTGGTTTGAACTATACCTAGATACATTGTTATTGGTACTAGGTATATACTTCATTCATTTATATAATTTCTTTTATTTCGTTCAGGTACCTACCCTAAATAAATGAATAGCATTGTTGGCTTCTTACCTTGAATAAGTTTATAATTGAGTTCTTTTATGTTTCAACAATTCCGATGAATAAATTTGAGTATAAAAGAACTTCGTCAGAACGGTAACTTTCAATGAAATCCTGAATGAAAACTGTTGTGAATTTTTTACTTTAAGCTATCCTTAAATAAAACAGAGTAACTATTTAGCATTTTTTAAAGTGAAGGTAGGTACCTAGGTATAGTAGAATTATGCAAACGTGGCGTGTGTGTAGCTTTGCAAGTGAGATGACGTGCACAGTGCACAAACAGCTCGGGAGAACGTGAGTCGACGACGCCGCACCGATACGCCACGAATCTATACTTACGCCAATATTTATCTTGAATTTATTAATCAAATTCTAAATTCAGGTTCGCAAAAACCTTTTAGCTATAACGTACCAATTTAATTCAGTGTATCGAAGTCCAAAGCTTTGTACTGTACCAAAAAGGATCTTGTAAACATGACGCGGGCAGCGGGTTGGTGACCACAGAGCGCTCTCGCACCAGTGAATTTGAACGACAGTACCAGTCACAGCTCTAGCTCACTACGACGAACATTTTGATGGCTTTAAATTTTCGAAAATTGATTGGAATACAGGTAAAACGTCCTTAAGTAATCAATCGTATTACCGTACTAAAATTTAGTAATCAATTAACTACTGCACTACACAGTTGCTTGATAAATAAAGCATTTTCTTTATCTAAGAATAATAAGGAAGCTAAGGTCGATTGCCCAATTGGCTTGTGGTCACGGTCTGTCCCGCACGGAACAAATATTTGTAAGGCCAACAGATAGATGTTCCGAGTCCGGGTGTTTGTGAATGTGAGATTTATTTCTGTAAAAGTATGCAGCTACTATAGGCACTGGAGAAGTCCTAAGTCGGGCAACGATAATCTTTTTTTAAATATGTTTTCTATGTATCTTTAGAATAAACAGACACTCACGAATATTTAGCCAGTGTTGGTTGGTACGGTGACTACACACTACAGTTATTGTTTCAAAAAGTAATATCGTTGTTTTGATACTTAGTAACATCTGTGCCAAAAGAATTCCTTCCTGTACCTAAATGTTTTCCAACTGTTAAAAGGTTGCTTCTGATATTTTCGTTCGATAGTTCGCGTTATCACGTTGTTCGCCGTCGTTTGTTATCACCCTCCGCAGATGAAACAAAACGCTTGAAGCAAATTTCATCTCTATTTTTACCCTCCGTAATACTTACATACCTATGCGAATATAGACACAAACATTCTATTTTCTCTGTTTACTTTCTACTTTCGCCTAGATTAGAACGGAAGGAATCTGTACAAATCCCATATGTACGAACCGAGCGCTTACTGCGAGCGCCTCGCGATGAAAAGTACAGACACACACATACGCCTAAAATCCTACATAGATACTACACATGTGAGTACGTAGGCACCGACTCTCCGAAAAGAACCTTCAATGCAATTTATAAATATAACTGCAGATTCAGGGAGACGGAAGAAACGAATGCCGAGCGAAATGGACTGTAGGATTTCGCTAAATAAAGCTAGTCTCATCAAAACGATGTGGAAGTTATGGTTCGATGAGCTGATACATTTAGGTAATATAATAGACCTGTGTTCTGAAGTAGGCCTTTATGATTTTACACAACTGTAGCCTAGTACATAAACTAGCTAGTCTTTACAACACGCCCTTAAAATTTCAAGAAAGTCTACGAGTATCGTCCCTTCTGGTATACCTAAACAAGCCAAAACAGCAGCTATGCATCCCCCGAGGATAGCCGAAGTTTCGAGAATCTTATTGATATGTTTCCCTCAATAAGCCCTCGCCGTGTATTTATCTTAAAGCCTGTGAAAGTTATTATAGTCAATAGCGGCCGTAGCTCCGAGCAATACCACCAAGACTTGTAGTAGTTTACTTAAGATACCTCGCTGTAGTTAATATACAGAGCCACTTAGGTACATTTGCTTAACATGCAAACCACAGATTACAATGTTAAACAGTAGCGAGATCAAAGTGAAATCAAATGAATGGTATGCAATTACGTCGTATACGGGATGCAGTCGGTGATATACGTCAGTTTCAGTTAAATCGTGTCACAGTGAATTTAATACCTTTGTGTATTCAGCGAGCCAGTTACGCGTACTTTTTAGGAGGTACGGACAGATCACGGCACTGTTTCAATTCAACAAAGGGATTCTCGATATTTGCGTCGCATATACCTACGCAGGTACTATTGTGCACAATAGGTATCTACAATGGATGCCAGCTTCATATTGTACCTGTGTAGTGTAGCCCTAGATGATCCTTTCACATTATTATTATCTACCGATACGTTGAAATTGTTGTGTATCGATAAAATGGACTCAAAGATATCATATAATACATCTATTTGTCTTGTTGAAAATCATCATATTCTGGAGACTTATTCCCAGACAATTATTGTAGATTGCAACGGTCAAACCTTTATTTTTTGTGGCATTAGGTAGGTATATACAATGTGAAATTTAATTCGTTTGCATCCTCTTAAGGGGTCACCGTACTCATCATTATGAACAACTTTCACTATAGGGCTAACCCTGAAATTGCGAAAAAAAAATTAGCTGTTCCATACATTTATGTTCGCATAGCTCGTTATAATGAAGGGAACAGCTGATTTGACAGCTGAAAGTTGTTCATAATGATGAATACATTAACAACCCCTTAAGAGGATGCAAACGAATTAAATTTCACATTGTATACATTAAATAATAATATGGTTTAATATTATTAATATTCGGCCCGGGCTTAGGTTAAGGTACTTATATGCGGCACTATTTTACATCAAACCTTTTTAATACACTCTCTGTTAGCCGCGACTTCGTTTGCATACTTTGACCTCCCGTTTGACCCCTCAGAGGATGAATTTCTAAAAATCCTAGACGGATGGCTACGTTGTTTATGAAGCCTATATGCTAAATTTTAACCTTTTAGGCTTTGCACATAGTTTTAGAGATTTGGTGTGGAGTGAATGGCATTTGGTTTTTATTTATTCTCGGGTATTTAAATAGGTATTGCAGCATCGTATATGTACAATACACAATTTACGTTACAGGATACATCATTTATATCAAAAGGAAGACATGGTAGGATTTAATTGGAGGTATGTTATACGCATTAATGTATCCTCACAGTCAGTTTGTAGTAATTGACGATCGACAATTAAGCTAATGAATGGGAATTTATCTGTGCAATTTGTCGAGCAACGTTCACGGATACATAGGTCTCAATAAGACTATGTTGTGAAATGCTTGCTGCAATGTGTTTATACAAGTCTACAGTTAGGTAACTTTTAATTAGTAGTTTTTGAATTGATGCTCCTCGGACTCGGAACTTCTTTGTGTAAATTGCTGGGGAAGATTAAAATTTACTGTGAACGTTTTCCATTAATTTGAGTCGTCATAAAGGATCAAACGGTATGATTTAGATCACGTCGGTTTGCTCATAAGTATTTTAAACACATACGTAGGTACACTAGGTCCTGTCGAAAGTAAAAGGCACAATGTTTCGGTATATTCATAATTAAGTAATGAAACACACAAAACACAGTAGAATTAAAATTTGAAAACATGTAAACATTTATATTGCCATAAACTGAAAGAACAAAGCTTATATTTTGACGAGCGCCAAAGTAGGTATAAGGTGAAAAAATATATAAAAGTGCTTTCATCGACTAAAATACTGTCTCGGAAGCCCTCACGTCAAAAATGCGTTATTACGTGCTCAGGGATTTTATTGTATCCGTTCCCGAATTGATACCGACGACGCCATCATATAGGTATTAGATACCTAAAGTGCTGTAACCTTTCCCCTCATACTTGTTACACACAAATCATCTGTTACGGACTTTTGGTAAAACAATGCTCTATAGTGTTTCAGCTGAATGTTCGTTCCAGTTGAGTGAACTAATGCGGCGTCACACGCAGTTATTGCACTAAATCGGGATATCGGCGCGCAACAAATCAGACAAATGTTCACTCTACATGGCACAGTTTTCAGAACTAAGTTTGTGTTATTCCAGGAAAGGAGATGCGAAGTTTAACGGTAAATCATACTTAGTTGAGACAACAAGCATCCGAGGAGGTTGCGAGTGCCGGAGCGCCGCCCGCCCGCGTCCACACCACATCAACACTCGGCTAGGCATTGAACTGAAGTATGCACATGGAAAGTTTGCACCTACTTCCTTTACTGTTCAGAATATTCTAAGTCATACATAAAAGGCGACTTGGAAAGCTGGATTTAGTTAGGTACTCTTTGTTCACTCAAACTCGAGTAAACTCAACTCTGGTCTGTAAATACACGTCGGTATAATTTTTGATATATGAAGAGGAAACTTATACTTGAATACTGAGCAGTTTCGAACTCAAATAGTTATAATTTTTCATAATAAAAACGATTTTGTATCGCGGATCTATCTATATACCTACTTATATGTATATACAGGGTGGCAGGGACATCGACGCGAAAACTGTTATCATGGATTCAGAACGTCGTTCTGAACCCCACTTCGTTGAAATTTTTCGTCGGTTATTTAAAAAAAAACAGCTGTTCCATACATTTTGACCGCGTAGGTATTGCACTTTTCTATGAAACAGTAGATTTTTTTTTAATAACCTACGAACGGTTCATAATGACGTTCTCAATCCATGGTAACAGTTTTCGCGTCGATGTCATGTCACCCTGTATAATAATAGGTCTTTACCTATGAAATTGTCGTTTTGTATGATAAAATTTAAACGAATTTTTTTCATGTATTTTTTATTTGTATTAATCGAAGTAATCACCCATGCAATCAATGCATCTTTGCCAACGCAGCGGCAGTTTATTGATGCCCTTCTTAAAGAAATCAGCTGGACGGGAGGCAACAAATTCTTCAAAGGCATTTTGTACTGCCTCTCGGGTATTGGATTTTTTTCCCGCCAAGAAGTTATCCAAATTCTGGAAAAAGTAGTAGTCTGTAGGCGCAAGGTCTGGTGAGTAGGGCGGATGACGGAGAGCTTCCAACCCCAGTTCTTGCAACTTGGAGACCGTCTGCTGTGCAGTATGAGGTCGTGCGTTGTCGTGCAGTAGCAGCGGAGACGAGCGATTGACCAATGCTGGTTGGAGATGTGCCAGCTTCTCCATCATTGTGTTCAGTTCTTCACAGTACACATCTGCAGTAATGCTCACCCCGTTTGTTAAGAAGCTGTGATGAATCACACCGACGCTAGACCACCAAACAGTGACCATCACTTTTCTAGGGGCAAGTTTTCGTTTAGGGCATTGTTTAGGTGCTGAACCAGGATCCAACCAACTTGCTGAGCGCTTGCGGTTATCAAACAGAATCCATTTTTCATCGCAGGTAACAATGCGGTTCAAAATTCCTTCATTTGTGTGTCTGTTGAGCAGTGCAAGGCACGTCTCGACGCGTACTTTGCGCTGGCGATCATTGAGTTCGTGGGGCACCCATTTGTCAAGCTTTTTTACCTTGCCAATTTGACGCAAATGGACCAATATTGTTTTGACGCTAACGTCGAAAGCTGCTGCTAATTCAGCCGTAGATTGTGTATCATCAGCTTCCACAATCGCCTTTAATTCGTCATTGTCGACCAGTCTTCGGACGACCGCGAGGTTCATTTTTCAGGTCGAAATTTCCAGAACGGAAGCGAGCAAACCAATAACAGGTGGTGCGTTGGTTTGTAGTGTTAGCTCCGTAAACGTCGTTGATGTTGCGTGCCGCTTGTGCCGCGTTGCTGCCACGACGGTACTCATATTCCATAATTACTCGAATTTTTAACGTATCCATGATGACGAAAAAGATTGAAATGTGATGAAAATGTAACACTAATCAATAAACAAATGACTACTTTTGGAAAAAAAAATCCATGTTTTTAAAATAAAATAAATTTGAAATTAGAATTCTTAGCCAAACAAAAATTATTTTGATTTGAAATGGCCAGTACTGCAGAACGGCAATTTCATAGGTAAAGACCTAATATAATAAAGCTAAAGTGTTTGTTAGTTTGAACGCGCGAATTTCTAGAACTACCAGTCATGAAAAAAATATTTTTGCAATTGATAGCCCAATTCTTGAGGAAGGCTATTAACAGCACACTAGGACCTTTAGGAGCCGAGCGAGACAGGTAAAACCGCGGGGCACATCTAGTATCTAATATTACGAGGAAATCCTCGCCCTTCGATCTGTGTTCGCACTTGTAACTTTCGTAATTCGAGTGGGTTTTATACGGTGTTTACCTACAACGAAGTGATTCTCGTGGAAGATGAAACTTTCTACATAAACAGCTGTTGGAAGGGCTACTAAGCGTCTTTGGCTGACCTTAGTTATGTTAAGTTTTCAATTCCGGTCGTGACTTAATACCTATTATTCTTGCTATAAGTAAATGGGTGGCATTTGTAGCTCTTCCCATGTATTTAGGTAGGTTATAAAACAATGTATATTAAGCAACCCTATCATATAACGGTTCGATCGACCTTCGCGGCTATGTACGTACCGTTAAAACCCTTGAATATGGCCTCAATTACACTTTCATTATTCCTTCTTGCAGCGTTCAGTCCTTCTCTATAAATCATGTCTGATTTGTTTAAGTACCAAAGTCGTCTAATCTCATAAGACGTTAAGTCGTAGTTGTTAACTTGCGTTTATTTATCAGTCTTAACCGACGAGAAAGGGTTAACCTCAGATTACAAAACAGATAAAAACATAAGCTCTCCGACCGAGATACAACTGAGACATAGATGTCCAATATCTAGATGCGACTGTAGCACTAAACAAAATAACCTCTCCAGTGTTGCTGGGAAATACCCAAACACTCCCGCACCACAATTTACCGAGAGGGAGCGGTGCAGCGGCGGAGTCATTGAAGAGGTACAGTGAATTAAATGCGCCACAGGAATAAGATAGATGCCTGTACTGCACAGGTACGTGTTCTGTTTATCGAGTTCCGCACAACGTACGACCGTATTTAAACGTAAACTTTGTCTGTTACCACTTTAAATCATTAGGAATTTTAGATTCAAATGTTCCGCGAAAGATTATTTGCTAGTAGTTTAGCCAGTTAGGGTTTGAAATACTGAGAAGGAAAATTTGACCTGCTCAAAGGTACATATTACGAGGAATATGGATATGTTATACTTAGTGGTTTTATGAGCTGCCTTATAGCATGATTAGATGCTTAGAGGATGTTCTTTCAAGACATTTTGAGTGATCATGCCAATTTCAACTCATCTTGCGGCCCAACGGGCTTTGCAGTGTGGCTCACCGAGTTTACGATCACCATTATAAGAGGATTAATTAGACCTCTAATTATGTACGAGTACCTACAATATAATTATAACATCAATCGGATTTTGGTTTAGTTGTTCAGGGGTACTTACGCTTTCAAGATGTAAAAAAATATAAAAAGTATCGAACTTACAGGGGTCAGTTAGACATATAGGTAAGCCTTACCTACTATCTAATCAGAGGCTAACTACTACTGTACCTACCTAAATATTTATTAAGACAAATGTGAAAGTTTGTAAATATATTTGTAATTTGGGACACAGACAGACCGTCTCAGAAACACAAAATTAAAATTCGTGTACATAAAGTAATTCCCCTAACAACAACTTTGCAACACTATTTGGTAAGTTTATTCCTTAAACTTAATTTAAACATTTCCCAAACATAATTCGACTCTTTAGAAAGGTCATTGCCTACGGGCCCCGTGACGTACCATATAATATATGCGGCCCAAGAAAAAAGGCTGAAAATCGCTCCCCCTGACACGTTTATCATGAAAATTCCCATGAATCATATGAAACTACCGGACAGATTTTAATCACGTTTTCACTGATGTATGGTTGAGTGTCCCGACTGTCTCTCGTGGGTTTTATTAGGGGCTCGCATCTCTTTGTTCTATCATATAACAGCTTTCGGAAAAATAACATGAATTTTTAGAGACTCTTTATTGAAACTGTTTGAAAGTTGATCAGCAAGGGCAAGTTATTACTTCCTTGTTGGCCAAACAATACATTAAAAAAAAATATTTATAATAATAAAACAGAAACTACTAACATTAAAACTAAGTACCCATATTAAGATAATGTATAGTTTGTAGGAAATAAACGGCTTTTTTATTTATTTTATTTTATTGGCCCCTAGTATCAATGTGGATGGCGATAAGAGAAGACCACACAAACGATGGATGGAGGACTGTGTGAAATATGATATGGCTAGAAAGGGGGTGACTACCGAGATGACGACTAATAGAGAAGTATGGGAGATAAAAACATGTTGCGCGGACCCCAAATAAATTGGGGTAAAGGCAAGATAAAGATGATAATGATGATGAATTTTTTCTAACGTATGGTGACGTAGCAAATAACAATAAGAACATCAAAATATAGGGGTCATTGGAATCAGTATTTTAATGGAGATAAAATACTGATTCTTGATTATAGACTTAATCTCACAACCTATGATCTACCAGATAATAATACCGCTGCCTCTGAGATTGAGGGTTCAGCTTACAAGTACTACACCCAAGGGATCAAATTCCATGCCCTATTTTTACCCCCGAAACAAGCGACGGCCAGAAACTAGTTAAAACATAATTTAAAACATGTAGGCATGTTGTTAATAATTTCGGGGAACAATAAATAAAGTTCCTTTGTAAATATGGGAGCGCAAAACAATCAGGAACACCTATTACGGCTTGTGTACTAATAGATTAACGTTAACAACATTATGAGAACAATTTCAATCAACTATTACTAACTCAGGAATTAGTTATTGATTTTCGTTCAGTTATTCAGTTGTTCGTTAACGTTTATTGTTTAACGTGGACTCCGTACAGACGGCTACATATATATAATTACCTACACGGGTCATTGCCGTATTTGCCAAAGATCACCACATTTCGCAAACAGATTGGTGATTACAAAAAAGCTGATCACACTTCTGACAACATTACTCCCAAATAAATGTGCCTATAATTTGTTAAGCACAGAGAATGCGTACTAAAAATGATAAACATACTTGTAAATGACGCTTCCATTGTATAATGAACGGTCGCAAAGTAAGTAAAAAGCGTTTATCAAGCAGTTGCGACCACTCGGTACTTTAATTAAATTTTTAATTTATTGTGAAGGAGGCCGCGTGTGGCGCGCCCGCCGCTCGCAATTTGCTCCCCATCTTTATCTAATGTAAGTACATCCTATCTGTGTACTTAGAAATGAAATATGTGCAAAGAAAACTTATTTTAAGTTAGTGTCATAATACCGATTGCGAAGAAGTATTGCAGTAGGTACCTACTTGCGTTTAGAAACTCTCAAATAACATTTAGGTTTTGTAGAAGTTTAATAAATCTTAACTTATTAACCATCTAAGTTAAATGTATTTTTTAATCATTAGTAGGTTTGGCCATGGGCCAAAAAATCGCTTCAATTTCAGTTTCAAGCGTACTCTTCCAAACACACAAAAAAAATCATTTCATTTAAAATCCTACTTATATTATAAATGTGAAAGTTTGTACTTTTGGATACTTTTTATCCCGATAGTACGTCTCCGTGGGATAATTTCTGACATCCACGCGGGCGAAAGATAGTAATTATTATAAACTAGCTTTCCGCCGCGGCTTCGCTCGCGTGGAGGTCAAAAATTTACTATCCCACGGAAACGTAGTACCGGGATAAAAAGTATCCTGTATGTTAATTCAACTATCTGTGCCAAATTTCATCGAATTCCATTAAGTCGTTTTTGCGTGATTGAGTAACAAACATCCAAACATACAAACTTTCACATTTATAATATTAGTAGGATTTTAAATGAACTAAAAATGTTTTGTGTTTGGAAGAGTACGCTTGAAACTGAAATTGAAGCGATTTTTATAATATGTCTCCTGCATTTTTCCCTGGCTCGCGTGTTCGACTCGCTGACGGTACGCGTTTCTGGCATCCACACACGCGACGCGCAACCGCTCAATCTCTGTCTACCGCCAGCCCAATCGGCCTCATGTGGACTGTGTGTGGACGCGATTTGCATCATCGCCTCGCTGAACCACTGCACCTCCTCTTCGACGTTAATGAGACCGACTGTTGCTGACTCTCAGGCCTGGATGATAGCAGCTTCTTCTAAAGCCTCCCTGTTTAAACGCCTAACGTGGACCGTTTCTTTGCAGGGCCGATTTACTGCGACCACCCGCGGTCTGGGTGTAGACATCGAAGCATATGTATCGGTGTTTCGACAATGCCTTCACCTCCGCCAGAACACGCCACCACGGACGCGGTGCGCGACAGCGGGGCTAGCAAACAACATGTCCACTATAGTGGACATGTTGTTTGCTAGCCCTGCTGTCGCGCTGTCGCTGTCGCTCAGCCTACGGGCGTGAGGGCGTGCAACAGGGCCTGTAGGCTGAGCCCCGATTTAAACGGCCAAGCCCGTCGTGATAGCCCACTCCTCCAACACTTCATTTCTTGGATCAGTGACCGGTGAACCTCAAGCCACAGACTTGGAGTTGAGATCGCCGAGTAGCAACGTAGGGCTAGGTTTATACCAGCCCACGACGACTCCCAACTCGACAAGGAAAGTTCTCGAAGTCGGTGAGACTCGACCTGACTGCAGGAGTCGCTGTATATTGTTGCCTATAATGAGAAAGGACAACCGGTTGCCCATTCCCTTAACTTAATCCCTTAGATGCCTATTACGACTCCCTTGGGATAGGAGGGTGGCCCTTTATTTTCCGGGAATCATAAACCATACCGTACATTCATGCTTAGAACTGAACAATATAGGTACTGTAATCATCATTTTGGCAGAACTCTGCCAAGCGTGGCGATTATGACAATTTCACATGTATATTGTAGCAGCGATAGGTTTCTACAAGAGACATTGTCATTAAAATAATCCATTAGCTCTATAATTAGGATGAAATTACGTGACCTTTAAGTAATTAACCTGTCGTTAATTTAGGGAGCGAAATTAATGCACGTAGGTACTTTCCTACATTAATTTGGTCGGCAACAAAAAAATTGAGCATCATTATAATAACTTTCAAGAAAAGCTCTTAAGTTGTTTATTATTAGGAAAAACGATAGATACATAATACCATTAATACCCCTAGTAAATCAGAATTAATTTTGAGGATACCTATTCTTCCTTAATTCCGCATTAATTTACTTATCTTGTGTTTGTAATTTAGTTTCTTACTGGAAAAATATTTTGATTTTTGCTCGGGTGGTTCAACTTGAGGTTAATCCCTATTTATTTTGATTATTATTTGTTTTCACAAACGTTAAGTAACATTAAAATAAAAAGTATTGGTTATACTCAACACAAACCCAGTGTAACTGGTACTATATTATTCTTTCTTACATCTTAGGGTACGTGCCCTAAAAGTTAGCTCTGAACTTTTGATTTAAACATAAAGTTTCTGTCTGTTCGATGTTGCTAGACATAATTCAGTGTTTCGAGAATTTCTCGAAGAATATGTTGTAAGTATGTAGTTAGGTACTTATTGTTAATAACTTGTTTAGGTATTTTTATCCACAAAAATAAGCTGAATAATCTGAAATAATCTGTGTATGCTCAACTTGTGATATACCTATTCAATAACTGACTATATCACAAGTTGAGCATACTTGTGATATAGTCAGTTATTGAATAGGAAAATGACGTGTAGGTATGTTCATAATAATTGGACGCTTCTCTTTATGTGTTACTAATAAAATGCAATATTGCACTCCGCCAAGTTATCGCACATTTTCTACATAGCCTCAGGGTAAAAGGCATTCCATGTTCCTGTCGCGTCAAGTCGGTACGAAAATCTCGCATTTTTTAAATATTACCGGGAGAATAGCCATTATACCATTTTGTAGAAAATGCCCGTACTTTTAGTGTATAAAACGCCCGTTATGGCAAACAAAGTACCCCGCTACTCTCACCCAAGTGTAATTCCCGAGTTACTAACACTTTTAACTAACCTACTACTTTACAATCTGTAATAATTTTCAATGGCACATTAAATGTTATTCGAGAAATTTATGGAAGCGACTATTTTTCATGAAACCCCGAAATACTTTTCCAATTTCGATTAAATCACAGCGAGATAGCTTCTCAATTTGATGTAAGCAGGAGCAAGACTATGAATAAGGTCAAGATCGTAGTTGGGAAATATGTTCCGTAGAGAGCGGGTTTGCGGCTTCAAAACTTGGCGCGTTGTAAAATATTTTATAGTAAAACTTGGATGTCCTCATGGTCATGTCTATTCGTATTTTTTTGACATTTTGTGAATTCCCATGAGAATGACGGCCCCAAATTTAAGTTCATTTATTTCCCACAAACCCAAATTAAGTACATCAATCTAAAAGAAAACACATCAGTTAAAGCCCTTTACATTATTTAATTTCACTACCTATGTTACAGTATAACATTCATTTTTAATTATATAGAAAATATTTTTTATATATACAGATCTTTATGTACCATCGAAGAAGTTCATATCTAACCACCGTAAGGACTATTCTTGCTTGCAGCGCTCGGCGGTTATAGAACCGGGCCGGTAACAGATGTGGTCATCGTGTTCACGGGATTTTGTTTTGAAACTGGTTAGATATGAACTTGTTTGATGGTACCTACGACTTACTTTTTCTGTTCCGAAAGGAACAGAAAAAGTAAGTCTCATGTTTCTTGTAGCAACGAGCGCGGACGCCAACTAGGGTAGGTACGGGCAAAGCGAATAAGTGAGGTAAAGCGGATAGCTGGTTTTTCTCGAAAAGTATAATAGATGGCGCTATTTGCACTAATGCAGTTGACACTTGACATGTGCGGCTACGCCATGACAGTTTAACCAAAACAATACAGCTCTAACGTTAGTTGTGAAGTAAAAAAAAAAGTTTTCGTTGGATTTCTTACGATTTTTGATCAGGTATGTGATGTTTTCTTTTGTATTTAATGTAACCTATCCGAAAATTACTTTAGATCAAGAAATTGACCATGTTTTAAAGTATTATTTGCGATTTTAAAATTGCACCGGCATGTAGTGAAATTTTTTGTTAGCTTCGTTAATTTGAAAAAGGTATCTGTTGGGCAAAGTGGATAGGGCAAAGCGGATAGAACAAAATAGAATAAAAAAGAACAAGCTGTAAAGTTTAAGAAAATTAATGCAATAAAAACTAAGATATCAGACATAGGGCCCAGCACATCAGAAGAGCAAAACAAATAAACAAGAAGAAAAGTAATAAAACAGACTTTTTTTGTCTGGTATGCTCAGAAAAGTATATCGATCCACCAAACCAAGAGTGGATACAGTGCGCGCAGTGCTCCCAATGGGCGCACGAAGAATGCACATCGTATGTAGGACGAGGCAGTTATTTTTGCGATGAATGCGAAGATTAGTTGGTTTTACTATTCCTTATCCTCTTTGCCCTTGTGCCATATCCGCTTTGCCCAACGGGGTCGGGTAAAGCGGATAATTGACTTCTTTTTATTTTTATATAACTTTTAAATAGAAGATGATTGTATTTTCTCATATTGATTGCGTACGTTCAAAGATACTTACATGTGCCATAAATTAGTAATAAATAAAGTTCTTATCCAGATTAATTCTGTATTTTAAATTGAGTCTCCCTTAGCATATCCGCTTTGCCCGTACCTCCCCTACATACTGTAATTTTACAGAGCGTAGCAGTTGCCAGATGTACTACGTCATAAAATTGATTCGTAGAAAATAATACGCAAGACACGCAGTAATTTTAAAAGTTCGTAGCGAAATAGCAACGGCGTAGGTCGATCAATTTGCGTTGAAGCCCGCATGCTATCTTTAATATCACGACAGGGTAAAGCCCTTTGCATAATTTAATTCCACGAAGAAATAAGTATAGGGTAACGTAGGTTAAGAAATAAGTATAGGGTAACGTAGGTAACGTTACCCTATACTTATTTCTTATTCAATCATAAAGAAAATATTTTATCTATAGGTATACAGGACACAGGTATTTATAATATATAAAAGAGCAAAAGGATCTTTCTCGTAGCATAGAGCGCCAACTACACAAGGTAACATAACAAACCCTTACAAACGCACAGTTCAAAATCTGTTCGTAAAAAATTATACGAAAAACACGCAGTAGATTGAAAAGCTTCGTAGAAATGGTTGATAAATAGCTACGGCGCGCGGCGTAGCCGCGTAGTTTGGTCCATTTGCGATGTAGCCCGCTTGCTACGCTACGCTTGCATTCATAATGTGTTTTGACCACATTGAACTTTGTTAGGTGGCTGGACACGTCTCTTATTAATCCCGAAATTCTACTATGAGGTTTAACCTTTAGGTATCGGTACTATAGCCAATAATTGGGTGAAATAAGGTCAGGTGGCACTGTGACAGTCGACAATCTCTTTGTGAAATGCCGATAGTCCGTTGGTTAGACCGCCACGGGCCGGTATGGTGGATTACCTCTTTATTTTCTTTATTACTCGCAATGAGTGGAGCATGAGTCCTAGCAGTAGGAAAGTTATAAGTTAAATAACAGCAAGGAAAATAAAAACGAGCGAGCCTTACAGTAGTCGCATATTATGATGTGTAACATCTGACATCTCACCTTAGTAATAAGCAACATTAAAGGGGCGGGGCGTCGTCAAGATCGTTTCTGCCAGCCAACTGTAGCACCGCGCACCGTTCATTGGTCAAATCAAATAGCGCGTGCTTCCCGGGCTTCCTGTTACACACTTCCGTCCCTTTCACGAAATTACTCCCTCAGATTGCAGGAAAGCGAGTGGATAGATGTTACACATCAAAACTCGCCTAAGATTATGAATTCCTTTCCTGAAACAGTGAGATGACCTGCTCTGCAAGTCTACGGATTGAGAAACTGCCACTGCTGCAGATCTGCGAATAAATATTTAAAATTTTATTTCTTCTTCTTATTCTTATATATATACTCCAACTAAATAAAACTAAATTTTAATCTTGTATAAAACGCACACTATGCTGCCAAGCATAAGTTGGGGGATTACATCGCTGACAAAAATGCTTGGCTCAACTCTAGTCCAGCTCCACAAGGGCGCATAAACTAGTTGATTAGCATTGAAAATATTGTTGGAGCTGCAAAAACTATCTTTGCATTGTATAAATTCAATCTCTTAGTATTGTATAATTGCATAGCACATGTGTGAGCACTGTGACCATTACCTTCTACAAAACTACCACTTACTGGGTAAGTCTTTCATTGACTTGAATGAGCCCTGGCGGCTGAGAGTATGTCATGCTCACTCAAATGTCTCGCTGGTGGTGGCGTGTGTGTTGGATCATTAAGTTCCCTTCAAAATGGTTGAGCTGAATGGTGCTGATCCATGCGTCATGTTCGTCAACGGGCGCCGTCAGTAGGGACTGGTCATCTCTTAGCTGCCATGGCTTATTTTAATTTATTTTAATTTTTGAATTTGTTTTTATCTTTTCATTGCGGACGCTTTTAACGTGCACATCTTTCTACATTGTTCTCACATGTATAATTTCAACATGAATGATGTACCTAACCAATATTTTGTAAGAATATTTTGATTTAAAAGAGTGTCCGTGGAGTTTCTTACCCGTTCTTCTCCATAGGAACCTACTACGCTTTGGAATGGGCAACTGGCTCCATCTTTCTGACTGACCGACCCCTTGACAATTCAAAAGTGCCTGTAATTGGTTTATTTGAAATAAATACTTTGAGTTTAAGTTATGCTTTGTATTCTTAACGTACGGGGTCAGTACCCACTACATATTTACCTTTTTTTTTGTCTTTTTTATTCCATGTTTGCAACGCACGTATCTTTTTGTGAGCAGGTATAGGGTTAGGTCGGTACCTTGTGGTTTTAGTTGGCACATAGAAATTCACCTCCGGACATTTTTACTACAGCCCATGCCCATTATATACCATGATACCAAAATGAAGTACCTACCTATATCTGCTTATAGCGCCACCTATCTTGTGACGCTTGGACTACAACAGCGGCAAGAAAACAAAGGTCGTTGTTTTTATACCGACAACGTGCCCACAAACTTTTCTGTGTATCAGCGGTAGCGCTGCTCGTTGACAAAAACCGGACCTCCGTACAAAATGTTGGTTTCATAAACTGCCCTTTCACAGGCAAGTCAGAAGTAAAAATTCACACTGGTCAATATCGGCTTTCGGTGTGTGTTGCGCTTACTTAATTATGACCTTTTAATGATGGGATTGCGAGGTGGAATTTTTCTTTATTTCTACCTACCTACTTACTATTTAATTTATGATTTGTTTATAAAATACCTATGTTGGAGATAACACACATGAAAGACTGGAAATCTATGAGACCTTTGCCGAGTAGAGGGACAATCAATAGGTCAAATAATAGTATAGGAATCTGAATAGGAATACATAGGTAGACTATTCACACAATATAATACATGAAATGAAAATGAAAATGAAAAAATGTTTATTCACAGAAATATTCTTTTACCAGACACATATTACCTCTGCCAAACTGCAAAGCAGTTTGTTGGCAGACGTAGCTCCTTTTTTGTTTTGTACATAAGTAACATTTTTTTATATTTATTGACACTTTTTCACATAAAGGTAAACTACTATTCGAGGCTTTGACAAAAAATATTAAAGAGACTACTTATGTATTTTATTTTTAAAAGAAAGTGCTTAATACAGAAATTATACAAAAATAATGACTTGGTACATAATAGGTTAATAAGCTGACAGCCCACAAAAATGAGCAGTTTGTACCTATCTCCAATATTTATCCACTTTTTCATCAGACCATATAAACATAACCTACCTAGGAACTGGAATATAACTAATAACTAGGAACTGGGATAATGACTATGATTGATAGGTAAGCTTGTTCACGGTATACTTACCCATGACGTGATAACTAATTAATCGCTCCTAATGAGATGGATACCTATAGATTAGATCGAGCTAATCGGTCGTCAATTCGTCATAATACCTACCTACTAAAGTTATAAGTTCCTACCTACCTACTGAGCTATAAAAATATGTTGGTAGGTATAAATAAATAATAGTTTAAAAAAACTAAAAAACACGCTTTTTATAGAAAACCGAACTAAAAAATAGAAAATAAATTTTAATGAATTTAAATAAAGAAAATAGTGTTAAAAATTTCAATGAATATAAATTAATAATAATAATAATAGTGGTGGTAATAGTCACTACTATTACCACCACTATTATTTATTTATTTATTTATTTATTAATTAATAATAGTGTGAATAAAAATAAAAATAAATTATTTTAAAAAAAGCGTGGGGTGCATGGTGTCAATAGTTATAAATATTTTATTGACAGATATGAGTAGTTTCGTTATCATTTCGATAATATCATAAAAAGCACCCCACGCTTTTTTTAAAATATATATTTTTTTTTTAATCACACTACTATTAATTTATATTCATTTAAATTTTTAACACTATTTTCTTTATTTAAATTCATTAAAATTAATTTTCTATTTTTTAGTTCGGTTTTCTATAAAAAGCGTGTTTTTTAGTTTTTTTAAACTATTATTTATTTTCTACTTTTTAGTTTGGATTATTTATAATAGCTTGTTTTTTAAATTTTAAACTATTGCACGACTCATGATGCGAAGCATCAGAGAGTGATTTACGATCGAAAAATTTTTTATTTTATAATTATTATATTTTTTTTTTTTTTAATTTTATCAAATTAGTGTATTGTCATCGGTCCTCAATAAATCTACAAAGTTTGAACGAAATCTGGCCGTTTAAAGTGGGTCAAAAGCGTGTAAAAACCATGGACTTAAAAAAAACCGGCCAACTGCTTGTCGGAAGGGTCCGTAGTTGGGATTAATTTATCACAAGACATTTTAGATGAAAAACATGTTCTCCCTTATGTAGGTACGAGTAAGTATCGATATACGCCACGGTCAATTCAACTACAAATGTCAGTTAGTAGGTACCTACCTACCTAGGTAATCGCAAAAATATTTTTTTAATGTGATAAAAGTACCTACTAATTAACTTTCACAGATAAAGTATTTATATAATAACAACAAATAAAAATAAAATAAGTAGAGTAAAAAATTAGAGGGGGTCCTCATACAAGCAACGTATTTTTTCGGCGTTTTTTGTTCGATCGGAAGGTTTGGCGTGTGCGAGTCTGACTTGCATTTGGCCTGACCTACGTATTTGATATTAATTTCAACATGAAACCTCCACGCGTTCCTGAGAAAACGGGTGTTAACAAACTGACAGACGGACGGATAACGAAGTCATTTTTATGTAAGATTTCCGTTTTTTCCTTTTGAGGTTCGGAACCCTAAAAAACATTACCAGGTGAAAAAATCGGTGCACAATATTGATGAAAATATTGATGAACAAACCTACCTCATCGATCACTATTCTTTATTAGTGGTATATTGACATAACTACATTAAAAAAATACATATTAAGTTTAGACGAACATAAAACCTCCTCCTTTTTTTAAGCCGGTTTAAAAAGAACAAACCGTACAAATCCCAACAATCCTGATAATTGTGTCTAGTCGTCGTAACGTTCGCACATGATACAAGTAACCAGACATGTGAACAATGTGCAGTATCCAATAACAAAGGGCCATATTGTATCTACAATCAGTACCTACAGCAGCGACGGTAGGTACCTACACGAGATGACAGCCTTCCATTTTTTACGGCTTTTTTTCTTTTTCGTGTGGTTAGTGACCCAACACCCTAATTGCGTAACACAAATTGTGTTACGCAATTAGGGTGTTGGGTTATGTATCATGTCATGATCAATCATAATCTGAATAATTGTGAAGGATATTGCTAATCCATTGCTTCATATGTTCGAAAAATTTGTCTGCTTATCAACGTAAATAACGCAATGAATGTTGTTGAAATGTCAAAATTAAAGATTTTTACTCGAAGTTTGATGTAATTTTTGGTTTTACTTCCAATCTTGTAAAAAGGTAAATATTGTTTAACAATTTTTTTTTTTATTATCTCCAGTTAATAGTGTTTGATTTTCTTCGATAGTAGCTTTTGGCCGCGGCTGCGCCTGCAAGTCAATATTTAGGATAGGTACCTTTCATCCACCTTCCACCCTGTATAAATGTGGGCCAAGATCAAGGGCGGATCCAGGGGGGGGTCATGGAGGGTCATGACCCCCCCTTGGGCTGTGTCTAGGGACCACTAATATATTTTCTAATCTCATTAATCAAATAAATAATTAGTATGATGTTGCCACGTAGGATATGTTTGCCGCACATGCGCGAACGGAAACACACGTAGATAAGATCATGTTCTGTTATTATAATTATGATTATGGGCCGTGGAGTTTTCTGCCGGCTCTTCTCTCCACAGGGAACGACCAAATGAAATCGTGCTCTTAGACTCTGACGTCTTATAAGTGCCTATGTAGGTTGATCTGAAGCTGGCAACTAGACGTAGAAATTAAATACCCCTGAATAGTGTCAAGGCAAACCGTCCCGGGCCCCCGGTCCTGGCGGCCCCCTAAATCTTAAGAAGTACTTTTTAATTCTGTCCCAAATACGGTCAAAATGTGTTCAGTAAGAAGCAGTTTAGAGTTGGAGGCTGAGGATGAAAATTTTCGAGCTCGCTTCAATCTACATTCTCCATCTTTCTGCATAAGTCGACAAAGGAACTCCTATTTATATAACAAAAAAAACCTTACCTATACAAGGCGGTGAGCTAAAATAGTCGAGCTCGCTTCGCTCGCTCTTGAATTGTATATTCTTCTAACTCTCAAACTTTTCTGCATAAGTCGACAAAGCAACTCCTATTTCCGTAAGGATGTTCAATAGAAACCTAACCTGGAATTCCGAAACCAGGTGCAAAAAATTTCGAGCTCGCCTTGCTCGCTCCCCTACATTCTTGCTTTTCGTAAATAGCCTATTGAGGAGATGAAAATGCATCTCCCTGAAAAAAGTAATCCTGCCGATTGCGAGGTCCATGGTGTAGGTAGATTATAATTACGCACGTTGTACATAGGAGCCTGTCCTGACTGGACCCCGACTATGTGGATCCTGTCTCGAAGGCTGGATCAGCCCTTGGCCAAGATGATCAAGAAGTTAGAAAATGCCGTATTGCTTTTAGATAATTATGGGGTAGGTACACTCATGGGCGTACCCAGGGGGGGGGCAGGGGAGGGCAGCTGCCCCCCCTTGATTTTGTATGCCTAAGTACCTACTGGTGTCGATAAAAGTTATGTTACAGTCACGTTAAACCTTTGCAATTACAATATTATAAAGCATAATTTTTTCTTAAAGTGCGCTGCGCGGCCTTTGTATTTTTTATTTGCATTGCATTATTCTACGGCTACAATTGAATGGTCATTCAGTACACACAGACGCGTATAAACATGGCTGAGATCAACAATGGTCAAAGACAGGTTAAATGGGCTTTGCTCTATCAGTCTTTGGTCAGTGTTATGTTGCATCTTGATCAAAATATTGTTTCATATTAAATGACTTTCTCATGTCTTTTCAGAACAAATCTTAACTAAAGGTTATAATTCTGTAAATACATATTTGTTATGGTGGCGAATCATATCAAGATACAATCTGAAACTGACTTGCAAATTGCAAAAAACATAAGAAAGTATGAATTTCGCGGGCTTCCTTTGCGGATCCACCTTAAGAAATTTCTAACCCCCCCCCCCCACCCCCCGTGCAAAAAGCTGGTCACGCCCGTGGGTACACCCACGGTACACCAGCCGGTCGATTCTGTAAAAATATCACCGAGAAACTTAGCTGAAGTGAGCTGTCAATAGTGTTAATCCCTAGCATCCTGCCGGTCGATTTGTGACAGTGACAGCACACTTCACGCTTACTTCACCGTTTTCACTTTCACGTTGATATTTTTACTGAAGTAATAATAGGTATTTTATGCATTTCTGTTAAAATGTGACCTTTGTGAAGAGAGAAAAATTAATATTCATTATTATACTCGGCAATGTTTTGCAAAAGTTAAAAAAAACCCATACATATTAGAAATAGGCCGCACCACTGATAGAAGTTATTATTAAAATTTATTTAAAAAATCAAGGAATTTGATTGGAATAAAAACACAGAACTGTAGATTTTGGTTGTTTATTTCTCAGGAAGCAAATGATTCACAGCATTGGTGGGATACAGAGGTCTGACAATACCGGGCCGAAACATTCAATTTCCTGAAGTTTGATTTTACTAGCAATAGGTACAACAGCTTAGAATATATAAGTACCCAAATATAAAAACGTGGGAAAACAACGTTACATAGCTGTAGAATAGTATAATTTATTTAGTAAAGCGAGTTTTTTTCATATTTTTTTTTTATAAACTACACACCTTACTAAATCACAATTTCTAATTATGTCAAAAATTATGTATCACATTTATAACATTCTGTACAAAGTAAAAAAATATTTTCATACTCCACTAGTACAAAGTAAAGCTGCATAGACATTTCCGACCATTATAATATTATTGTTGCCTATGTAGAAAACGAACTTTTAGTTACACATTTACCGATTTCACTGAAACTGTACTTTGTTGAAAACAATTGAGCAGACGCAAACGGTAAGATAATCCACTTTAATATCACACTCAATTGAACATTCCAACATGATATGTGGTATGTAATGCTATCATGTTATTGCATCAACGGTACCACACTGGGCTAGGCTACAGGCATACTTATAAAGTTACAAATATTAAGTTACTCTTGCTATTTTTAATCTATACTTCAACTTGTTTTAAATATCATAATAAAATTGTTAAGATATAAATAACACAAAAGTTACGTTATGTGGACTTACAACCTTCATAAGGAGTGACATATCATGTATCTTACAAAATAATAGTCCCTTACGGTTCTGATAACAGTTACACTATTAAATTAATCACTTATAGCACACAAATATATTCCCTTTTCATTTCACCAGCTGTGCGTTGAAGGCACAAAACTCTGCAAACATATTTGATGTGTGTAAATACAAGAGAATACACTCGTCCAAGTGATGAATGAACAACATCAACAAACGTGTCGGCAAGCTGCGTATCACTCGGCCACAGCGACAACACCCAGCACCCACCCATGCGCGTCACTCATCTGACTTGATTAAAAAACATTACTTTTTTTATAATTATGCAAAAACAATTATACAACCCTTCTAATTTGAACTTTTCTTAAAAAAAACTGGGACTTTTAAAATGCAAATTGTGATTTGTGACAGTGATCATAGAGAAACAATCGAATATACTCTATAGGGACACTCAAATTATTACAACGTAATTTACAAATATAGTCAATCTCTAAATATTATCTAATTTATATAAACTGAATTATTTACAAAATATGAACACATCGGATGCGACGTGCCACCTCTCTTACATATTTGTAACTATTTACAATGACTATTATTATAAACATTAATTAAGAGCATTGCATTTTCGTGAGCTTGATCAAAATAATCCCTTGTTCAACTCATAAGTATAAAATGGTTTATCATTACTAGGCACATTCACATCAACGTGTGGCCAGTCACAATATTACTTCAGCTGCTTCTCAACCATTGAACAAACAGTCCTGTATTCTGAAAGTGGCCGACGCTCGACTTACAGCGAACGTCGATTTTGTATTAGCTTTTTGAAGCCCAATAATTTGCTAGTGTTAGAGATCAGTCTTGGGACAAAGGAAACAAATTCAGTACTTATGTATATAATTCGTCAATTTCGACTTTGAACTGTATATTAAATAGTTTAGAAGTATAGCATCATATTTACAAGTTCTGATGATTTGGACAAAAAATATGTATTACATGAAAGTTGTAGGAGAAATTAAAGTCAGAGCAAAGAATTTTAGGGAATTCCATAGCATCGAAAGTAGATGTATGAGATGCAACAAGCAGCACAGCAATTATGTTATGAATGATTGAAGATAGATTTGGTTTATCCTAACATTATTCACACTTGCTTTTGATTATATTATTAACAATTAAAACAAACACTAGAGTACCTCTACTATTATGTTATTATACTAGCTTATAAACCATGTCACTTAATGAAATCTTAACTAATCGTCTTAATCCAATTTTTCAACTCATACAAATTTCAATTTGTACTAATGTAGATGTACTAAATTGTCATGTGCATTATTGTATAACTTAGAACGTCAGTTTCACGCTGATCTCCTACTTAAAATACTTTTTTTTGCTTCTGATCACGATTCCAAATCATTGGAATCATGAATTAAGTTTTTTTTGTTTTTTTTTTTTAATTTTTATTCATTCATTATGAACTTTTATAAAGTATTTGAAAGGTTTTTTTAAGGTGCCGAATACTTTGCTGACACCGAATAGAGACTCTTTGATAACTGGTTTAAAAAAAACAAACTATTTATAGCAATGATGGGACTTATTCACTGTATCATTCTACCACCTAAATAAAATTTAACACTTCATACTGACTAAACATGAAAATTATATTATACACCAATATATGGCACTAATTTTGAAATGACATGTTAATTAACCTATTGACCGCCCCAGACGGATTAATAAGACAAATGTTTTCATGCCCGTGCCGCCTCAGTCGTATTTATACAACTGAGAACCTATGTTATTTATTTTATTATTTATGTACACACAGTAAAATACATAGGTGCAGAGCGTGCAGCGACCACGGGCGCAGGGTCTTAGGGGGCACCGAGCGCCGCTCGCGACAACTTTTTAATCAAATACCAAACAAGACCAAAACATGTTCTGTAAAAAGGCAGTTTGTAGTTGGGGACCTCTACGCTTAATATAAACGTAGGGTGCTAAAATTTCGAGCTTGCTACGCTCGCTCTTGCAACCTCAACATTCTCTTTTTCTTTTAATTCTTTTAAAGCTTTGTGCACACCGGCTATTGTTATACCGTCAAGTTTTCTTAGAAATTGTATTGTTCGAGTCGCGTCGCGGCGTCGCGTCGCGCTGGTCTGAACGAAGCTTAAATCGACAATGTAATTCCTATTTATGTATGAATGGTCAAAAGAAAAACTGACCTATCCGGGGCGGGGGATTAAATATTCGAGCTCTCTTCTCTCGCTCTTGCATCCTACATTTTGAATTATTCTGTATAGATCAACAAAGTAATTCATGTTTCTGTATAATTGTTCAAAAGTATTTTTTTACAATGCCGTGTGCAAAATTTTTCGAGCTCGCTCTGCGATCCTGTATTCTTCTGATCCTCTAGCTTTTCTTTTGTCGACAAAGTATCCCCTATTTCTGTATCAATGGTCAACAGAAAACCTAACCTTTTAGAGGCAGTGTGCTAAGTATTTAAACATTCATTCCTGGTCTGGGGGCCTTCGACAGGCTTAGTCCGCCACTGCTAGAGGGCACTAGGGTATTGGTTACACACAGGCGCTACATGGGCTAGAGCCGCTTCTGTACATAGGGTTAGTTTTTTATGTCATTGCACGACCCTATTCTTCGTAGATATTTATTTGTTGATTTATGCTCTGGCCGCTGGGGTAACGGCAATTGATATAAAACCAAGCAGCCAATAGGTTAACTATTTGTAATTTTAAGTAAGTAAAATTGATCCACTGAAATTGTTTGTACCAATTATTTCTTTGATTTTAAATTTACGATTAAAAATGCCTTAATTTAATGTTTTTGAAGCTGCCAATTAAAACATAACTATGACATAGACGCTGCTGTGTTATGTGGAATTCCCTTAAAATTCTACACAAGAACTGTATGCATAGTAGATGTTTACAAATAATTGCACTTTCAATTTTTTATTCAGATTCGAAAAGTTTAAATGTGTTTGAAATCATTTAATCTTTCTCATCCAGACAGATTGAACGAATTGATTCTAAATTAATAGTAAATATGAAATAGTCAATTAAATCAAATATTAAATTGTCATTACAAATTTTTGTTTTGTAATATAATAACAAACACATCATTATTTTACAATAGTTCAATCAATATAATTAATTCCAAAAAATCACTCCACCTTATAATAAATTAATTAAATTATAAACCTTTCTTCATGTAATTTTTTTACACTTGATCATTTACCTTTATGTTGTGTAGTTTTTTGTTTTAGGGTCAGCGCAGACAAAGCACCAAAATGCTCAAGCAGTTTTTCATTCATAATTAACTTCACAACAAAAATAGAGTCCAGAATAAAGTACTAGACTGCAAAGGATTTTTGCTGCTGTTTGTGCTGACCCTTAGACCGTTTGCGCACTGCATCCTATCCGAATCAAAATTCAAGAGAATCCGAATTCAAAATCCAATTTCAATCTGAATTGGGAATGTTCTAGATTCGATTCGATGGACAGAATTCGGATCTCGTGCGCAACCCCCATACAAATATTACATGGCTATTCCGGACCGACATGTCTCTGATTCTAAGACGTAGAAGCAGGCGATGGACAATTTGTTCAAGACGATAGAACGTATGCAATAACGCACACATAAGATAAATAAACTACCGTACATTTCTCCCATTTAATTGCGGTAATTTCCTGTCCGGCGGACAAATAGCCCATCATTTGCTTAGCCGCTAATTGGATCCATTGCAACGCTCGTAAACGATTTTTTTTCACTTCAGCAGCAGCATCTTCATGGCTACCATGAGTGACTTATGCTCGCCAAAAAAACCGCCAATCAAGCGAGAATGTTTCGATGACAACTCAAAATGGACGTAAAAGAGATTCACGGGGTTTACTTTTTCCACTACCGTAAGAAGATGCAAATTTAAATGGAAAATCAAAATAAAATATAGTAAATAACAGCGATACATATAGTAACATACTATATGTATCGCAATTGGTTGCCTTAATAAAGAAAATAACAAATAAAATAGGTGCACCTTTTTTCTAAGTGGCGCTTACTTCGCGTACTTTGCATGAAATTAGAAATGTTTATATTTTTATTTTGCTTTAAGTTTTGTGTACCTTTAAGCATAAATAGTGATTTTTTATCTGATGTCGTCTAAGGG
This sequence comes from Agrochola circellaris, assembly GCA_914767755.1. Taxonomy (NCBI): domain Eukaryota; kingdom Metazoa; phylum Arthropoda; class Insecta; order Lepidoptera; family Noctuidae; genus Agrochola; species Agrochola circellaris. Next base: position 8,703,098 of record OU611846.1, on the reverse strand, counting down.
CGTATTCAACCAAACTTTTATACCTAGCATAAGTCTTATCCGGCGAATAAATTTTGAATTTTGTATACAGAAACTTTGACGACGCGACGTCAAGTTAAAACGGATAAAATTCATCATAAAGACTGGTAAATTCAGCCCTAAAGCCCATCATACATCAGTGGTTTTGGTGAACAGCATATAATTTTCTGAAGTATAAAAAAAATAAATGATTAATTATCATGCAGAATTGCACAAGTTTTTGTTTAGTACATTCTTGTTAATTTTATCAGATATTCTAATGTAATTAATCAAAAATCATTGGAATGTCATCAAATCCTACTAAAATACATCGAAAGTGCAATTACTCTTAAACATTACAGATAGTTCATCCCGCTAATAAATTAGTCCGATAAGCGCTCGTAATATTAACGTCATCGATCTACCTAATATCTCATTCTACATCAAAAGAAATCCTTCGGGTTTCACGTTCCAAGGGTTCACACGACGCCGGGTACCTACAGCAGCCGTACGGGCCGACCGGGTCGATATTTACAATTTTTGACCTCACACTTTGGTACTAATCTGGACAGATCACACAAGGACGTCGCGAAGAGTTCCTCCGGTTACCTACTTCTCGGCAGGCTCGGGCGGTGCGCCGCCGAAGTCCAGCTGGTAGCCGCCCGCGCGCGTCATCTCCTCCATGCTGGGCTCCTTGCACTCGTGGCCCGCGTGGCCCGCCGCGCCGCAGTTCCAGCACGACAGCTTGGGCGGCGCGTACAGCACGGACACGAAGCCGGCGTAGGGCGCGGGCGCCGGGTAGGGCGGCGGCTCGCCGTTGGCGAAGGGCGGCGGCGGCTGGCGGTAGGCCGGCGGCGGCGTGGGGTAGGCGAAGGGGCGCGGGTACTGCAGGAAGGGCCCGGGCGGCGGCGCGGGCGGCGCGGCGCGGCGCGGCGGCGGCGCCGGCGTGTCGGGCGGCGACGACGCGGCGCTGGAGCCGCTGTCGGACGACGAGCGCGCGCCGCAGTACGGGCCCGTCAGCCGCCGCACGCCGTTCAGCTTCTCCAGCGATCTGTATTGCTGCTGATGGACGATGCTCAGTTCACGTAACCGCTCGTCGCCCATATTATGACGCATCTGTAAAGTTTTAATACTATTATAAGCATGTCTTTCGCACACTGCGCGCTGTCACGCGTTTGCACGGATTTATTTCCAATTCAATTTGCATTGTGTGTAATAAATTACAAATGCTTATAAAAGATCATGTAGGTACTTGTACAAGCTTGACAAGCTTGTACAAGCTTGACTGGCGCTAATAGATTGGAGGGGCGATGTTTTGTGATCGCGATTTAGCAAGTGTCCAACTAGGCTGCTTCCATGCAACTATATTCGATCTTTGAATAGGTAAAGACATAGTGGAAATCAATGAGAACGCGAACCTTGTCTCGCTGGAGAGCAGCCTACATGCTCCCTGGCTAATTTCACAGAAACGCATGATATCGCACATAAATAAACAGGTTAACGAAAATTAACACATAAAATGATCAAAAGAGATCCCTCCAGGCGATGCAAAATTAAGTATTATCTATTCTACATGCGACAACTTGCGTTGCTGTTTTAAAGAAACACAACATAGTGGGAACGACTCTTTGTGGATAAAGATCGCGCGACACTGTGCGGCTAGACTCGCCTCATGTGAAAACAGCATTAATGCAGGAGGCTGTTTGTGGCGAAGTAGTTCTGCTGCAAACACGGCGAAGGGGCCGCGTTGGTGCGGAGAGTGACCCACCTCGGCGACTGACAGGCTCTCGAAGTTGGCGGCAAGTTGGTGCGGCAGCGGCTGGTCGGGCACGCCGGGCGGCGGCGAGCGCTCGCGCGACACGCGGCGGCGCGAGCGCGGCGACGCGGCGCGACTGTCGCCCGGCGACGACACCAGCGGCGACGTCGGCGCGCCACTAGGCGCCGTGTAATTTATTACCTGCAACGAGTTCAACTAAACTCAAGAGAGATTTCAACTAAATAATACATTGTTATAGCAACTATAAATTAAATTCTAAGTTTGGTCAGTCTAATTATTTATCCCAGCTCATATGAGCGTCTATTGTGTAGTGTAAGTAGATAGACGTTATAATCGACACAATACTGCACACAATGCAACAATAACGATTATTGTACAATTTAGCTCCGATTTGTCTCTTGGTTAGGATTACGATCATGAAGTAGGTACTTATCAAATGGGGTGACAATAACATCGTATGAGCTAAAAATCTGCATAAATTCACCGTCAAGATTATCATCTTACGTCCGGGCGGAAATCGCAAATTGGAATAACAGCCAGCATCGGTGTCACAACATTGTTTTTATTTTACTTCACGCACCTATGAAATTGAGTACCCTTATCTATATTTGGATTTTAAAAGCGAATGAAAATTGTGCCCAAGAGGGCGACAACTAAATTAAAAGTTGTTTTGAGGACTAACAGCCATTGTGTGTCTACCTGAATGGTGTGCGATAGAGAAATAATGGCATAACAGCTATTACTTATGAGCTCACTTATAAAAACTGTCTAAATATAATCATATACAACAGATTCTTTGTTTTATAATGTCAAAATAGTCATAAAATATTCGAAACATTCACTCTGTTTCGAAATATCAAGTTAATGAAGTTGAATAAACATTTTACCTCAAGCGGTGGGTTTATAGGTGATACTATGATATTGGCAGGCCAAGCGTTGTGTCCCATGTATTCTCCCATATTGTACTGTGGAAGTGGTAGGCCCGGTGGCGGGTGTGGAACTTCACTCAACATGGGCACTACTCCACCGGCTCCTGTCAAGACTGGCGGAGAACTGAGTTCAGGCACTGTATCTGTATTTTGAGGCTGAAATATAATGGACTTTATTTAAACATTACTTATAAGTAACCACAATGCACAATCATTTACTAATTTGTGATGTTAAAGAAGTTTTCATTCTACAATCATGCTAAAATATTAAAATGCAATGTATTAAAATTAGTGTAATGTTCTTTTTTTATTACTTATTGGAGTATGTAAATGTTGACTTAAGATGATAATTTGAATTTTACAATTGCATTTATCATTAAAATGCAATAATATCAAACATGAACTGAAAGATACCATGAGAAAATAGGAAATTGATGTTAATTATTTACATATTTGAGTCATTTTAATGGTAATGAATACATCCATGAGTGAATATACTTGTTATGAAAAACAGCCTTAGTTCCATGAGTGTTGAAATAAGGAAATATAAATTAGTTTGTCTATTCCATAGTAGTAAGCATTGAAAGATGATTTCTATTCTATTGTTATTAATAAACTTGTGCATACAATCAATAGTTTGTTTATGAGCACAACAAACATCTATAAGTTAGCGTAATCACTATGTATGGTAAATGTTAATGATGATAAATGATATTTATTTCTGTAAATTGGTTCAAAAACACATAACAAACATAAATTATTTACTTTGTGACGAAACACAGAGGTCATGGTCACAGTCTCTTTTAAAGTCCAGACATAATCTTGGTCAGGCCATATTATGAGGACCACGCAGATAAGTGTCTGAGACAGTCTTTTGAGGAGAGAACCACACAAAGAGTTGACCAGTCCATTCAGTGCACACATTTATCTGGTTTCATAAATTGTAACACATTCTCAATTCTAAGAAATAAGAATATTTTAGTCTACTGTGGTTTGAGTTAAATGTGCAAAACAAAGTCTCACTTGGACAGAAAAATAAACTTTAGATCAAAAATCAAACCTGGGCTTTGTTTGTGATCAACTTCCAATTTTAGACACTAAATAAATGCCAAAGTTGACACTATGAACATTATCATACATAAATTTGATTCTCAAACAATAACCTTGACTAGAAGATTGATATTTAGATTCCCATTTTGTATATTTATATAAATCAAACTATGAATATCGCAAATAAGAATGAAATTCTAATTTAAATATAATCCCACTACAAATATGATAACAAAATGCTACAAGTAGACTTATTTTGGTCATAGAATAACTAAAGCAGCTTTGTACTTCTAAGAGTACTACGGTGGTGTAAGAATGTGACAACACTGACCTGCACCCCAGGTGTTTTGACAAACACAATACCAGGCGGTGGCCCCAAGCTAGACAAGTTAGGCGGTGGGATTGACATGTTGGCTGTGATATTTGACTGTGTATGGCATGCACTCACTGGGACTACATTTATATGCTCTTGTGCTTCAGGAAATTGTATCCTCTGATCTTCCATTTTTAATTTGTCTAATATTTCACCAAAATGTGACTTTTGATCAAATGTAAACGCTGGATGATGTAACGCCATCGTATACAGAAGTAGAATTTCTTCCAGGAGATCACCGTACAAGCCCTTCAACAAGCCACTCTGCTCCAAACTGACCATGGCATTGTACAATGTGGTAGCACACGCGAAATTACACGAGCGTAACAACGACACATACAAGGCCATTTTCCGTCGCGTCCTGGGGTCTGTGTTAGCGCCTCCGATGTCCGCAGCCAGGTCTGTAGGGTTGTTGGCTCTTAGTTCGGCACCACGCAACTCCTGAAAGTCCCGCTTACCTAGCTCCTCTAGGTATGTGCCAATGAAACGTAGTTCAAATGGCAAACACATATTTAATAACGTACACATCGCGTCTATGCGTTTATAGCTTTCCAATTCTTTAAACCATGATACCACGTCCTCTTTGCAAACCATTTCCAGAACACATTGAAATTTTATGTAAAGAATCAACCGGTCCCCTGCAGCCGAAGCGCGTCCGTTGCTTATAATTTTTGGCACACGCAATTATCGTGACAATGCGATGGTTGTAATCCAAGAATATTCAATTGTAACATTAGTAATTTTAAGATATACAGCCGTATTTTACAAGTACAGTATATTGGTTAAGCAACTACAGGCAATGCTAGTAGTTTAGTCTCGTCTATAGTTTATGGAATAGGCAAGCCAAAGACAAAAGCATGCTTATAGACAAAGGTGCTACGTACAGAAGACAAAGTAAAGAATGAAAAAAAAACAACTTTACGACCAACAGATAGAGTCTAAAGTCCTATCTCAAACCAATTTTATTCATTATGACAGTTGCGGAGATGCCTTTCCGTCTATGGAAAAGTTGTTTCTGAAAAGACGAACATTGCAACAAAAAACAAAAAAAAATGCGCCTAAAAGATCGATTCATACTGTCATTGCTTTTTGTATCCCAGGCAACATAACACTCGCTCGGCATAAAGATTACATTCGAAGATTATTCTCAAGCTGCTCATCCCCAAACCCCTCAAATAGTCTAGGGTAAACTTAGACGATCAAACTGCATGGATGACATAATCAGTCGATCTGACTTAATGTCACCAATTTGACATCGACAGCGCTGTGTGTAGGTAGCTTCTAGCTACGTACACACACACACGGCTATACATCAAGCTATACATTTCCAGTTTACGCTGACCTCGTATTGTACCGAAATCGTCAATACGAGATCAGCCTGGAAATGTGTAGGTTGATGTGTAGCCGTGTGTACCATAACTACCATGAATCTTGGACATCCAGATAGCTTGGATCCCTGGTCACTCGGGTGTTGTTGACAATGAGTGCACTGATTCGTAATGCTAGCATATCGCATGCTGCGATAACGCGAACTATACTTCGCGCGCTCTCCGTTGCTCAGCGAGAAGTCGAGCGAGTGTTATAGAGAAGTTTAGTTCGCCTTATCGCGACAATGTGGCCTGACCCCAACATATGTAAATATAACAGCACGCGTAGCATGACAACCATTTATAAGGGTTTTCTACGGAGTTTGTCGACGGAAGAATAGACAAAATGACAGATTGTGATTGCCCATGTACTTCCCTTTGACCTAGAATCATGAAATTTGGCAAGAAGCACAAGTAAAAGAAAATCTCCGATATTCGCTAATTTGTAGTTTTATCACTAATAAAATATTTTTTACGATAACGAAGCAATTATAAATTTACATTTGCAGTTGGAGAATTGACCGTGACATATGTGTGGGAGAACATTTTTTCAACCACAAAGCTTTAGTTGATTTTATTATAGAATATAAGTAAACGAGGTATGATTGCACTTACAGGTCGACATAAAAAAATCTGACATGGTGACATTTAGAACTAAATATTTTACCTAATGCGGTCTGCATTAGGTAAAATATTTAGTTATGATGTCACTACTTTGCCGACAAGTGCTAGTAGGTTTTGATTTGAGTCACCCACAAGCAGCATTTTTTGTTGCACATTTATTTTTTCAATATTTATTTCCCATTCGAAGTGACTTATGGCGGTAGTAGCGCCCTCATTTTTTACACGCTCTTTTTTGCCAAGCTGTAATATAATTTAATTAACAGAATCCATACATTCATCATGAATGTATCCCAAGAACAAACTGGACAAAGTTTCTTGTTGTTTTTTTTTTATAAACGTACATATTATTATTATTGTTTTAAGTATGTTAAATTATATTACAGCTTAGAACTGATGAATGATTCATCGCAACTACGGAACCCTTCATTGTGCGTGGTCCGACATGCACTTGGCCGGTTTTTTAATTTCCTATTTCTCAGAAGTGTATCCGAACAGTTTTTTACTTCTTAAAAAGTGTTCCATTCTGGCTATGAATGATATTTAAACATGTGTTGCTACGTAATCCTACTGAGAAAAAGAGAACCAGGGATACGTATTATTTACTTAAGAAAGAGATAGCAATAACATATAATTTCAAATAAACTTATTAATCTGTGCTATAGATGTTGTTTTACTTGATCTAGAACGCTTTATAGTTACTCGGCATTTTTTGACAAAAGGGTCGAGAAATATTACAATCACATAAAATCACCAAATTTACAAAGAGATTTGTGTTTATTGGGAAAATTATTATAGAGCTTATAAAATGGCTCCTGCGGAAGATGTTGAAATGAAAAATGTGGAAAGTCCTGCAGCAGCTAGTGATGCAGAAACGCCTGAAGTAAAGAAAGATGCAGATGTGCTTGCTGTTCAAGATTTGAGGGAGCATGTAAGACAAATAGATAAAGCTGTTACTTCCAAGGAACCGAGGTTTGCTATGCGAGTATTGAGATCTCTTCCCAGTACCAGAAGGAAGTTAAATGGCAACGTCTTACGTGCTATTTTCAACCAACTCTATCCGTCAAGTGCTGACAAAGAAGTATTGATTGCGTTTGTGGAGAACCCGCTACCCGGCGCTGTCGACATCGAGCCGCCTCGCTCCCGCAGTGCGCCCAAGCAACCTGTTCCAGAAGTCGACGTGTACTTGCATCTGTTGGTGCTGCTGCGCCTGCTGGACACCAACAAGTTGGAAGAAGCTACCGAGTGCTCACAGCTGCTGATGAATAAGGTCTTAGCTCAAAACAGAAGAACTCTTGATTTGATTGCTGCAAAATGCTACTTTTACCATTCAAGAGTGTCTGAACTAACTAATAAATTAGATCTTATTAGAGGATTACTTCATGCAAGACTTCGTACTTCTACTCTGCGAAATGACTATGAAGGCCAAGCAGTACTCATAAACTGTCTTCTGCGTAACTATTTGCATTATTCTTTGTATGATCAAGCCGATAAACTTGTCAGCAAGTCGGTTTTCCCTGAAAATGCAAGTAATAATGAGTGGGCAAGATTCTTGTATTACCTTGGAAGAATCAAGGCTGCTCGTTTGGAGTACAGTGATGCTCACAAACACTTGGTGCAAGCCTTGAGGAAGGCTCCTCAAACTGCTGCTGTTGGATTCCGTCAAACTGTGCAGAAGTTGGCTATTGTGGTTGAGTTACTGTTAGGAGATATTCCTGAAAGAGCTATATTTAGACAAGCTCCTCTACGCAAAGCTTTGGCACCTTATTTCCAACTTACCCAAGCAGTAAGACTTGGAAACTTGCAGAGATTTGGGGAAGTCCTTGAGAACTTTGGCCCCCAGTTCCGTAGTGATCACACTTTCACATTGATTCTTCGCCTCAGGCAGAATGTAATTAAGACTGCCATCCGCTCGATTGGACTTTCATACTCTCGTATCTCTCCTAAAGATATAGCTAGGAAACTAGGTCTAGACTCGGCTGAAGATGCAGAATTTATTGTGGCTAAAGCTATCCGAGATGGAGTTATTGAGGCTACCCTTGATCCCGAAAAGGGATACATGAGTAACAAGGAGAGTTCTGACCTCTATTGTACAAGAGAGCCACAGCTTGCCTTCCATCAACGCATATCATTTTGTTTGGACTTGCACAACCAGAGTGTTAAGGCTATGAGGTACCCACCAAAATCATATGGGAAGGAACTGGAGAGTGCTGAAGAGAGACGTGAAAGAGAACAACAGGATTTGGAGCTGGCCAAGGAGATGGCAGAAGAGGATGACGATGGCTTCCCTTAAATCTCTTCCTACTCATGTGTTATTTGCTAATTTTGATGCATTAGATGTATAATTGTGCATTAACCCTAATAATTATAATAAAATACTACTAAATGTTTTTGTTAGAATTATTTTAATCATACTTTAGCATGATTTGGTACATTAATGAGCCCTAGTTTGTAGCAGAGGCATCTTAATTCTTAAGTTCCAGTTAATAATGTTTTTAAACATAAACAATAAAAGTATGCATAACAGTATTGATTTAGTAGTAGTAGTATTGACTGATTAACGAAGATTAATTAATGAAGATTATGGATAATAATATTTTTTGTCCATCAAGTATTGAAATTGCATTTCCTCTGTAGGCACACAAAACAAAAAGTAATTTAAGTTTTGTCATATGATATAAAATATACAGCAAAACAAAACAAAATATTTTATATTAAAAGAAATTAATCTTTTTTTTTACAAATAGTAAAAACACAATAATCTTTAAATACAAGGTAGTGCCCTATGTTTTACTGATAATCACACATACAAATGATTCATTACTAAAAACTATTAAATCAGTATAATAAAATTAAATGTAAAAGTATTTGAGTAATTGTATTAACGCATGCATTATTAAAATTAATTTTCTTTTATAGTTCAGAGTCAATTTCACTTTTAAAATGTAAAGTCAGTCCATGTCTGTCTATTTATAGTTTACTTTGCACTATCCTAACATACAGGGTAGCCGGAACAGTCACGTCAAAAAAAAGAAGTTTGGTCCCTCGTATCATGAGATATCGGAATTAAAAAAAATGTGAGCCGTCACGGGACGCCTGGCAGATGTGAAACATCGACATTATTTTGTTTTGTAACAGTCGATTGCGCATGGCGACGCGTCGCCACACCGTACACACTACTGCATATAGACTGTATATATATACCATCCATAGCGTGGCGACGCGTCGCCACGCCAGAAATCGGTTTTACGTGCGGCTATAGATGTTTCACATCAAAAAACAAATAGTTGTTTGCTCCCTTGGCAAACAATCTACTATTTTGGACGTCAGTGTTCCGGCCTTACAGGTATAACAAAGCTAAAGTTCCGAACCGTATTGATAGATGGCACTAGTTACAGTAGGCGCTGAACAAGTTGTATTGTACTAGATTCTAAATTGTACTCAGAACTCCATTGAGTTCTTGTCAGTCTCACTGTCAGTCTTACTGTCAGTCCATTGACTGACAGTGCAATCAATCAAACAAAACGACACCACACACCAATGGCATAATTATATTTTAGCCTTGCAGACAATTCTTCTTCCTGTAAAACTACTTTAGTTTGTTCGTATACCTACTGATCCCGGGACCGTACCTAGCGGCTAGCCACCGAGTTTACCTACCTAGGTGGGCTAGGCACCTATAGAAAAGTGCTCCGAAATATATAAGTAAGTATCTACTAGTCTAAAATAAAATTGGTCGCAAATCTTTGATCTACATGCAACCTGACACTGATCTGCGAATTGCAAAAAACTTTTTTTTACGAAAACGTATTTAGAGAGCGCATCCCCTTGATGTATAACTGTGCGTTTGGACTGGCGAAACATTCACAACAAAACATGTTGGAATCTCATTTTCTGTCAATTTCCCATACAAAGTTTGACAGGAACTAGAGATTTTATGATGTGATGTTTCGCCAGTGCAAACGCACAGTTATTAAAACTAGGTTCTAGTGGTTGCTAATCTGTTGCAAGCTGATTAGCTGAGCGCAGTTGCGCGTAGCGTGAGGTTCGATTCCTAGGTCGGACTTATTATAACTTCGTGGGCATACACGTAGTTACCTATAGTTACCACCTCTGAAATCGCTGTCTGAACACAATATGAGGAATCGGTATCCTAGCAACGAAATACGTTGCCAACTGCATTGATTAAACGAACGAAACGTAAAATATAATTATTATTATTTTGCATTGTTGTTCAAGTGTTTTGCGGTATAGGTATATCGTGTTTACAGTCGGTAGAAAAATCGGCAAAATGGACTTCACAGCGGCTAATATGGAAAGTCTCGTGAATCTGTTGAGGCCACCTGAACCAGAAATTCTTCAAGGAGACGATTTGCCATCTGCAGGTACTTACCTATTCTAGGTTTCACCTACCAAATTAATTTTTATCCGACTGCGTGACAGCAACGCTGCCCTGCTAAGCCGAAAGGCGGTACCTCAATCGGAGTAAGTTTTGAGAAAATTGACTTTTTGTAAATTGTAATTTAAGGAAACATAAGGATATAAAGAACTTCTGAGTGGTTTTAGTAAATGTTTTAAGTTAGATAGCGGTATGTGGCTTATACCATTAGGTGCGAAATTATTATAGCTATTGAATGGTATAAAAAAACTAAAAGGGCGTATCTCAGAGATACCGCCTTTCGGCTTAGCAGGGCAGAACGATAGGGATATATTTTGAGAGTTCCGTACCCAAAGGGCTAAAATGGAACCCTTATAATTTCGTCCGTCTGTACGGATGCCTACCTATTCTGTGCACCGCTAAACAATGGTGTAAGATGCCTACTAGTGTAATTCAATGGAATGAGCGCGAGGGAGGGGTTTTGTTGGATCCCATACTTAATTAAAAAGATTACTTAGGCATGATGTTTCTAAATGACGATGCTATTTTTGAGAAATCGGATATTTGCGTTACAACCGCAGAAATAACTTTGTTTTTCATAGTTTTTTCGATAAATATCTACTATGAAATACAAACTTATTTGTGAGGTCGATAAAATAAATACCTACTGTCAACAGTAACAGTTACAGTACTTACCTACTGTAACTGTTACATGTGTATTCATCCCAACTACTGAACATTTCACTGAGCGTGGTCCGACCCGCACTTGGCCGGTTTTTGGAGTACCTGGACACGCATCGTGTCATATTCGTATGAAGCTTGGCATAAAATAGGTAATTCACCTTCTACTTTTGCTTCGAACCCATCGTGCGCAGGAGTTGCGACTTTCTTCCTACTATCCTCTCCTTTTCCCGACTACGATGGAGTCGGCTTCCAGTCTAACCGGATGCAGCTGAATACTAGTATTTTACATGGAACGACTGTCTATCTGACCTCCACAACCCAGTTATTCGGTAATACGATACTCCTTGACTAAGACTGGTTGTCAGACTTTCGGGCTTCCGACTACCCGTACCATAACGACTGTCAAAGATCTACAAAAAAGACAACCGGGACCAACGGCTTAACGTGCTTTCCGAGGCACGGATGGGTCTTGATAGGTAATGGATGATCCTCGGACCGACCTCGGCAAGCGTAGCTTAACCAGCGATCGACTCTGCGGCTGTTATTATTTAACCACGAGTTCCTCTCCTTCCTGCTATCTACTTATGCAGGTAGATACCTAATTAGAATCAGAGCAAGGCAAGGCTTTTCCGGTGCCTTTCTTGTTCTGAAGCAGGTACCTACCAAAAGTACTAAAAGGCACCTAAAGTGCACCTAAAGCAAGTGTACCTAAAGTGTCCACAGTACCTTAGTACCATAGTACCCACCCCCAACATACTCTCCGAATAACAAGTAGAGGTATTTTTAAACATTCCCTAATTCTATCAATGTTTTTATTTCTTAGGGTTTGACATAAGTTCGACAAGAGGCAAAATTCCACCATCCGAAAATGCGCAGACTCCAAAAACGATTGAAGAATATGAGGAGCAGGAAGCAAAACAGATGGAGAACTTAGGAAAGGCGGGTACGGGCTTAGGAGGACTTAAGACTCCTGAGTATACTATGAATTATCAACAGTCTGTCTCCGCTGAAGATGTTTATCTTCAGGTAAGTACAAACTTATCTACAGTTACCCATCAAAATCAAAATAATAACATTATAAAAGAAAGTACCTCTAAGCTGTAACTCTGTCTATTTGTTTGGTAAAAATCCGTTCAGCTGTTACGGCCTGAGAAGGTGGCCTTAACAGCTGGACGGATTTCTTGGCCCACGGATAGACTATGACCTGCATGCGTAGCATGACGTGCTGGTGTAGGACGTAGAATACTTTTCATCCCGCTAGAACGTTCCCGACGGATAATTACGAGCTCTATGCAAGCGAAGCCGCAGGCAAAAGCTAGTATTCAATAATTATACAAAGTAAGTAAGTACTTCAAAAAAGTACTTTAAAAAAAATATAAGCGCCTCTACAAACCGGTCCCTTGATTGGATAGCGAGTATCGGCAAACGTGGTGTCGGATTCAAATGCATGCCATCAAGATAGATTAGAGGTAGGTACCCCGTTCTGAGAGCAGTGGTAGGTAAGACTGGATACCAGTGGCGGATCCAGGAGTGTTGTTTGGGGGGCGTTTGGCCCCGCTGAGGGTAGGCATTAGTCAATTAAACACAAAAAAAGCACACATTTTATTTTGCATAGCGCATAGCAAACCTCCTCGGATTACTTTTCGCAAATTCCTCAAGCAGTGGACTGCGATTGGTTAATCAACAATCCGGTTAGTCCTACTAAAGAAACGCTCTACGATCTTAATAATATTACTAATATTAAAATAGAAAAGTGTGTTTTAGGCAAAAAGGGCAATTCAATATTTAAAAAAAACCGGCCAAGTGCGTGTCGGACCACGCTCAATGAAGGGTTCCGTAGTTGGGATGAATTTATCCCAACTACGGAACTAACACTTAACATTGTAGTTGAAAAACAAGTTCTCCCCTACGGAATGTATGGGAGATCTGTTTTTCAAACTGCGAACATAAGTTGGTCGATTATTACTCGTAAATCGTAAAGCTGTGATAGTTTTCCTTTTAAATTCGTTATATATACTACTGCTGCGAATTTTTTCAGATTTTAAAACCAACCATTTAGCTGGCAGGGGGGGGGACACATGACTCTAACAAAAAAAATCAGTTAAAAGCTTAATATTTACAATCGGATCCCTGAATCCAAAAATGGTTTCCACAAACTCGCAATATTTTTGAACGACCTTTCTAATGATACCCCACGACATGGGGTAGATGAGCAAAAAAAATACATTTCCACTTTACGTGTAGGGGAGGTACCCTAAAAAAAATATTTTACTTGATTTTATTTTACCACTGTCGGCATGATTAATATGTATACCCACGCTAAATTACAGCTTTCTAGTACTAACCGTCTCTGAGCTAAGCCGCGGATATACAGACGGACATGGCGAAACTATAAGGGTTCCTTGTTTACTACGGAACCCTAAAAACGGTCTAGCAAAAACTTAATGCATTTACATTATTCATTCTGCACGGTCAACATATAAAGGCTCGTGCAGACCAGCGCGACGCGACGGCGCGATGCGACTCGAACAATACAATTTCTAAGAAAACTTCACGGTATAACAATAGCCGGTGTCGCGCAGCGCTGTCGCGTCGCGCTTGTCTGTACGAAGCTTAAACCGTATCTAAGTAGGTACATTAGTTAGGTAAGTAAATGAATTGTGTTGTTTTGGTTGTTACAGATTGGCCCAAAAACACCAGGGTCAGCTAGCTGCGAGAATCTTATCGTCCGAATAAAAATGCCAGGAGATAAGAAAGAAAATGTGGACTTGGTCGTAGATACCAGCACCATCACGGTGACGTCTTCGCAATATTCTTTGAAGCTGCCCCTTCCACACGAGGTCAACCCTGATCGATCTAAGGCTAACTGGGATGGGGACTCTGAGTCATTAGTTCTTACCCTTAAGTTGGATAGGGAGATGGATTTTGTAAATTTTTGAAGTACCTAGGTACCTACTTATTAATTTTGCATTATATATGTAGGTATTTATAAGATTATGGTTTCCGTTGTATTGATTGCCCGATCAGCTATCTAATTACGTAACATATTTTCGTTAACAATTATGACTAATCTGTTTCATTTTGACAGTTCAACAACATTCACTGCGTTATTTACGTTGTGAGCAGATTTTTTTTCGAACTTATGAAGCAAAATGGTTTAGCAATCTGTTTCAAAACGATTCAGATTCTGATTGATCATGTATTACGTAATTAGGGTACAGTTTCGATCTATAGGCGAGTTCACGAGTCAATTTATGTTTATTGCACTAATAATGCCTTGGAATATGTTTTTCATCAGTACTTCATCCATCACCATCAGCTCCATATAAGTATCTACAAGTTTATTAGTTTGTAAACACGCACCTACCTATACCCCACATAGGTTGTAATAATATTGAATTAAAAATATTATGAAACATCACGATGCATTTAATTGGAATTTGTGTTATTGTTAGGTTAGTAACGAATGAATTGAAAGAGGTAGGCCTATTTCAATTGATTCGTTTACAAACCTCAACGTAAACAAGTCTATAATATAAAGTCCTAGCATTTAATAACTAAGTGCTTACTGATGTTATTAAATATCCAATAACGTAACGTGTGATCGTCTCGGTTCATAAAAGTACAAGTAGTTTAATCACAATGGGACTGCGATTCAAGGCGTTAATTTAGTTGCACTAGATGACGCCGTCGCCAAGCAATGCCGATCTTATAAAATGGTGGAGATTGGTAGATAATGTTATGTTTTATTTTGTACAGACCCTTCCACTTTTGTGGGAGGGAACCCTTAAATAGGTTTTGGCCGGAGAATGTATTCTTTCCTTATTGGAACCACCCCGGTGTTCAACATCAGCTTATACAAAGGAGGCTTTGTTAAAGTATGTTAAATAAGCATCTAACAGAAATAGAGCAGACATCACAAGAAATCATAGCTATCACCGTGTGCATGGGCGTACCCAGCTTTTAGCCCAGGGGGGGTAAATCAGAAATATCTTCAGCCGGGTCCCCCGCACATGTTAAACCCCTAGACACTCACTACACGAAACATGACGTAGGTGTACAGTGTGTAGCGGAAACACCCGCAGGAGATCCTGCTTTATAGGTAGTAAAATAAATAAACTGTGTGCTTGCTTGCTGCGTTCGCGTATTTTGCATGATATTACATAAACGGCCGCGTAGCGCGTTTATTTTTAATAATGCAATTGTAAGCAAGTCCTAACGTGACTGTAACATAACTTTTTTCGACAACTGTAGGTACTTACGCATACAACATCCAGGGGAGGCAACTGCCCTCCCCTGCCCCCTCCTGGGTAAGCCCATGGCGATCACTGTTTTCATGGCTGTTGCTTAAGTTTCCTGCATGCGTAGCATGACAACCATAGAAACGGGTTTTGTCGACGGAAGAATAGACAAAATGACAGATAAACAATCAAAATCTGTCATTTTGTCTATTTTTGGTCATGCTAAGCGTGCAGCTACCAACATCTTCATTATTTGAGATGAAAACAGGAGATCATGTGTAGCCTACCTAAGCAAAAAACACACTACCTATACAGTTATACTGTATAGTACCGATATAACAGTAGGTCACGATTGTATAGAGCAAGATTCAGACAGTAAATAAATGTGTGGAACCTTGACCTGTGCATCGTAGTTAATCAACTCAGATAATTAAAAATATACCTGGGAAAACAATTCCGATTTAAGAATTATTATTCATTAATCCGTCATAAATCACTGTTACCTACCTAATTAGTTTTATTTATCTACTTAATAAAAATCTTAAATTCATTTATTCACTGACAGGCAACGCATATCTAAAACCGCTGGAGCTAGAAGTTTGTCAAAACAAATCCTTGTATAACGAAAGTGAACACCAAGAAAGAATTTCTGAAAATTCATCCCCTAAAAGGGTTAAATATGGGGATGAAGGTTTGTATGGAAGTTCGTCTTTTTTGCCCACGCGGCACATGGCTTGTAAAGTATACATTTACGTTTAAGCATCGATATATTGGCGGTACCACCGAACGAACGTGTGAGCCGGTATTCTTCTCTCCGCTTTGGTGGATCAAAGCGGAGAGAAGAATAGGATGTCTCGAACGATGGATTCGCGTTATATTCACAGCGGCAGCTTAGCTTATCCGCCTACAATGGCCTAGTTGCTGGACAAATATGAATGAAAACATTATGAATCACAGATTCAGTTACTTACTTTTTCAGAGAAAACTGTAGTGTTTGTTGTACAAGAAACAAGATTATCGTAAAATGTGTCCGGTAAAATATAATATATATATAATTTGATGATTACATTCAGAACGACGTCTGATTGATTTTTCGAATTAATAGCGGATGTTTGCTGTACTTAGGTATACCTGATCCACACAATAAAATCTGAAGATCATCCACATAAAGAGAATCTATACCAGTTTTCACCCGCCTTGTTGGTCTAGTGTTCGCAAGCGCTACTGCTGAGCATGAGGTCTTGGGTTCGATTCCCAGGTTGGGAAAAGTGTTTCCATCTGGAATTTCTCAGTAGCAACCCGGAGTCTGGATTCTTACCCGGTTGATGACAATAGGCTCGCCCCCTATAACATGAAACTTAAACTGATGAAATGTGGGTGTACTATAGATATTATGTTATGTGTATACCAGCATTATGACAAAACAGCGCCTCGTATTAGCACCATTACACCTACTACATATCTGGAACACAAATGAGTTCTCAAGAGTAAACATATCACTGCTCAGATATAACCTCGTGCAATAAAGATAGCAAAGTTATGTCATTGCAATTGTTGCCATTAACTGCTTGAATGCTGTAATTACAGAAACAATTTAAAGCCATTATTGTGTCTCTACATTATACGAAGGGTTAATTGGAACTACGTAATATTATTATCTGGAAGTTCTCAGGTAAAGGTTTATACGGAAAATAGGCTGACGATGCCAGCAGCCTAATTACGTAATGCACGATCAATAATAAATTGAAACAGATTGCTAGTCCATTGCTTCATAAGTTCGAAAAAAAAATCTGCTCAATTTTTTTTCGAACTTATGAATCAATGGACTAGCAATCTGTTTCAATTTATTATTGATCGTGCATTACGTAAGTAGGCTGCTGGTACTGCACATTCTATTAAGGGCGCTAAGATTTTCATCTGTAGATACCTACTGAAAAACAAGTTATGTTTTAGATTACTCGACAACAGAGTACTCCCACAGGAATTGATCAACAGCAACCTTAAAAACTGAATTCTTCATTCAGGGGTTCAAATTAGGGCTTCAGTTTTAGCATTGAAAATGCTTTTTAAATCGCTTCAGTAGGGTAGCACTTTTCTTGAAAACTGGTGTTTTCAAGAAAAGTGCGATCGGCTAGCTCCCTCACTTATTAAGAGTGAGAAATGAAAATGGTATCAAAAGAAGTGTTACTGAAAGGAGTACAAAACAAAAAAAAATGTTAAGTACATTTTTATATAAACTATTAAATTAAAAAAAAAAACGCCAATTTTTTATACTTAATTTCTTTTGGGACATTTTTCAAAAAATCTGACCCTACTACCCCTTTCGGAGACATAGCTCTGTGGATGTTTTAATTCCTCTGATTTTTAAGTGCTTTAAAGAAATAAAGTAATTTTCAATGAGCCGGAAGGTCATGGGACCATGAGCTCTGAGGATTTTTTCAATGAGTCGAATCGACACTATATTATTAGTAGTAGAAATTATTTATAGTACTTCAGTATCTGCTAAAGGTCATGCGCATATGTACCTACAATACCTGTGTACCTGTATATGTATCTATGCATAGGTAGGTATTTATTTTATTTCAGTTACAGACTCAACGTAAGTATTTGAATCATATATATATTTTAATACTATGCAATCTTGGTTACTTGTGTCCGTTACATTACATACGAATATCTACATTGTTCAAGATTCGTTTCGTTTTCTGCCTCATCGACTCTTGCTCATGCATCGCTTAAACTGCCGTACAGCGACTTATTATTTTCAAATGAGATAAGTTATATTACCACACATAACTAGCTGGATATCACAGCTTCACTTGCATCCCCTTTAACACCTACCTATTAGTAGAGGATCCGACCTAGGAACGATTTTCACCCATCTATTTAATGGATGAAAAGTATTTTAAATCAGTATGTTAGAAAATATATATCGAGTAGATTGGTTAAAAAATTCCTGGCCAGATTATGATTATAAATTAGTTTTTGTACGATTACGGCTATTTTCTAGTATAAGATTAGGCTTGAAACTTTCTTAGAAAAGTCAATGCCTCATTTACGTATTTATGTGCAAAAAGGCAAAGAAATATACCACAAAGTGAATTTCACCCAAATGTAGATAAGGGCGGGCACGGCAGAACACATAGGTGCTCCCATAGTTGATACGGTCCTCGGTTGCCTATAAGCATGTCTCCTGCCGTGCCCTATCCTCCCTATATCATACAACTACCAACCGCAGATAAAGACTATAAATTGTTGCAGTTCTATGGTTCAGCCATACAAAAACAACAAAAAAGATCTACATGGTCGAAGGTTGTCGGTGTAAAGGTCAATGTTTCTGTTTATTCCCAAAGGTACACACCGGAAGAGTACACAAATATACATTGAATACAAATAAATGATGATAACTGTAAGGTCATAAGCAGTGGTACAGAATTCTCAGCCACCGTGAGTTCCGCACTTCCGTAGTCACAAGAATGGAATGTATTTGGTAGGAGACATGTTAAAAATATATTACGAATTGAAAATACTAATAATATGTAGGTAAAGTACTGTATGCATACTTGGATAAAGTAATTTTAGAGTTCCTTCACAATTCTAGCAAAATTAGATGGTCAATGGTCCATACAAACAAAAGAATTGTATGGTAAGGTGGGTCAAATGAATGGAAGTTAGAGCCAAAGTTAATTGGGCACTTACAAAAGCATAATTCGTGGACACACCAAATGAATAGAATTCCAACAATAGCGACATAACGAATAATATTATAATTATTGTTATACCTAAAACGTACCAGTAAGAAATAGATAATTAACTCCACCTAATAACACTATGTACAGATGAAATTCATGAAAAGCTCTCAACCGTACTCAGTTTCCTCAATTAGTCTTTCCGAAACTGGTATTTTATGACCTGTACGTAATTAGTGTTTAAACTTAATAACATGTCAACATTTAATCAAAAGAACCCTGTTGAACATATTTTGCAATCGCGCATGCCTTGTCTGTCATTTTTTGTATTAGGTAGCTGCGAAACGTTTATCAAGGATCATTTATTTTGTAGTTGTCGGCGTGTTCAGTTTGGAACTATAGACTTGTGGTTATTTCAATTGAAGCGTTCGCGACGCGCGGCTGTGATTGCCACACATTTATTAAACCATCAAAATACTCAAGAGATTGTAATAATATAAACATATTCGTCGTGAGAATGTTTTCAGTCACCTTTGTTAAGAGGAGCAGTCTCGTGTGATGAACCCTCGGAGTGTGATGTAGACAAATCTGTATTACAAAAATCTTATTATTAATAGCAGTGCCATTATTAACTTCGGAAAGTAAGTACTAAAATAGTCAATTCTTGCCATAACGCTGTAGTTTATTTTAAAAACAGAGCTGTTAATTTGTAATGCATAGTAATTTTAATTAAATTGAAATTAACGCTTAAGGTTGTTATCTCAAACGCAATAATGAAAATGGCGTATTCTTATTCAGTAATATTCTTTCTTACACTTTAGTACGACTAGAAGTTATAAAGTGACATAGTTGCTTCAAAATGTTGATTAACGTCGGCACAATTATTCGATCGTTGGTGCTCTACTTAGCAAAATCGCGGACCACATCTAAATTAAATTGGCAATGATTTATTAAAGTGCAACAGTTCATTGCCTTTGAAATTGTTTAATTAAGACCATTATGAATGAATTAAAGTTAATGTGTGAAGAAGTGGAATGTTTTGAGTAGGTAGTATTAGGTTGTTATAATGAAATTCACGGTGTGATTGATTTAGAAAAAATTTAGCGTGGAGAAGTGTAGGAGTGTTGTTGTGATTTAGCTATATTAAATCGTTAACCATAACTTATTTAATTTTATAGCATGTACATACGAGGCGCACTGTTCATACAAGTTTTGCTCATATTAAATATAGCTGTTGAGTTGGAAACGTTCAAAACTTGGACTAACAAACGTAAGTGTATTTTTTTGTAACTTGAATTTTATATTGATAACAGAATTTTAAAGAAATTGATTGTAATTTTATTTAAATATAAGTACTTCAATTTATTTTAGCACGTCCTTGAGAAACTGTATCACGTATCTACCATGAATGATTATGAAGTCGATTTTTATAATTTGGAGTCAATGTTTTCCTATCGGTATACTTAAAAAGTTTGTTATGAAAATTTCAGAAGCGTTCCCACCACATTTAATACCTGACAATGCCTTACACCCTCGGCGGTCAGTAGTGCGAAGAAAAATAGTGCTTTATCATAACTTCTTTCGAACTAAAGTACGACCCAGTGCTGCAAACATGCTGTTAATGGTACGTATATATGAACACGTGCAACGATTGCATAAACTTAAACACTATTATTAAAGATGTTTATTTATTTATTTTATTATTTATGTACACACAGTAAAATACATAGAGATACGACATAATTATAATTTAAGTACAAAGGTACTGCTTATTTCTTAAGAAATTTCTCCCAGCAGACCTGCGAAAGGAGAAATGAGAAAGAAATGTAGACAATAGTGTGTGAGAATAAAAAAGAGAAAAATATAAATTTGCGAAGTCATTTACTAAAAAATATCAAAATATACCTACGATGTTGAGCAGAATGGAAAAAATACTAAAATACCTACAGTCAGAACATTATGTCATTACAGTTACAGATAGGTAGGTGCAGTCAGACTCAAAAAGATTTATACTTAAATCGACAATAATTCATTTGATTGCCTACAATTTGTGTCCCATAATACTGTGTAACTGCAACTAAGTACCCAATATTCAATATGTTTCGTAGCACATTAATACGTCGTGAGATACTTCGGCCACATTGCTCGCAGAGGTACCAACAACATGGTACGTCTAATGTTGACTGGAAAAATAACGGGCAAAATACCTAGAAGCCAAAGCCCATAAAGGTGGTCGGATCAAATATCTGAGTGATTGACGATACCAATCAGCGCTGCCGCACCCAGCAGTGAGAGAGCGATTGAGAAGAAGACATTCATTTATTACAATATTATTCATGAACCTGTATTGAGACTGTATGCATAAAATAAATAATTAAACAAAGATCATCAACAAAAATTCTTTAAATTGTCTACACAATTTAAAGAATTTTTGTTGATGTCATCATTGTCTACACAATTTAAAGAATTTTTGTTGATGTCATCTTTTTGAGGCTCACTGTACCTACCGATCTGCAACTGTAATGACAAGAATGTTCAGAAAGAAGAACGATCAGTATCGAAAGAAAGAAAGAAATAACCTAAACTATACTATAGCATAGAATCTTTAGATACAACGTTATCTTTCAACCATTAGCCCCAACAGATTGTCGAATACTTATTTTTTAGGATTCCATACTGTTTCACTCATTTTGGAGCAACTTATGCCATCGTACATTAGCCTTGTAAACAGTGGGTTCGGCTGGAACTTGCGTGATGCGTTCTTCGATGTCTGGAGTTACAGCATACTACATCTCTCCACAGTTTCACATAGGGTTCGCTCTACTATCTATATCATCCTTGATTTTGTACCAAAAGAATAGGTACCACATTTGAGTAATTGTAGGTCTTCAAGTCGTAGAGGATACTCAACCTGAAAATATTAGATCGCGAGAGAATTGTAAATCTAAAAACTGTTTTAATTGAGTTTATACATCCTAGGTAGAAAAAACCAGTCTCTCTCAACTTGACTCTCCTGAAAAGGATACCCACATAATTTGATTGATAGACATAAAATTACGTCCTGGCCACCACCAGGTGCGACTTTTTTGGATTTCTTCAGATTTCACGTAAAGATAATGTTTATTCGTACAAAGCTGACCTGTTCATCTGCTCTATGTATAGCGCACATCCGCTGGGTTCGGGAAGCACAGAACCGGACGAAGTGGCGGTGCTTGGGGGAGGCCTATGTCCAGCAGTGGACTTTTTCGGCTGAAATTATGATAATGATGATGTTGTGCACGAATGGAAAACGTTACATAATATTTCAGAGTACTACTAGTCGATAAGTGTACCTATCTAGCATAATCAGCCTATAACGTTCCAACTGCTGGGACACAGGTCTCCTCTCTTCGAGAGGGAGTGGGCTGTAATTCACCACGCGGACCCAGTGCGGGTACCAACCTGCACTGGGTCCGCGTGTCACAAGTGTTCCAAAGAAGTTACAAAGAGAAGACTTGCGAGAAGTCACAAGTCTTCCAATGTTTGGTTCTAGGGCATACCGGTTCCCTCACGATGTTTTGTTTCACAATTTTGAGAGCAGTTGTGATGAAATTATTTACAGAAACTAAAGCGCCTGCCTGGGTTCGAACCCATGATTTTCATCTCGTAAATCAAGGCCGTTACCACTGGGCCACCACCACTGTGCTTATCAAAACATATTTAAGAGGTCTTCTCTCAAGTAGTTTAATTTAACCCTATGCCCGGCTCGATTGGCAAACAAATTGGCGCTCGGGCGCCGCGCTACATATTGAAACACTCTTGTCGCATCACTTAATATATGTGTTTATCACTACTTACTACCATTTGTAGTTATTTCAAGAATAGTTTAGGTTTTATCATTGTGAGTTTGATGTTTTTTCTCATCGTGTTTTTTTAAAAATAACCTGAGTTTATTTATGTCTATATCTCCTGTTTTTATTTAGGTACCTAATTGCACCTAACTAATCGATTATTTTGTGACGTCTTATCGCGATATTTGTGTCAGATTGAAATGTGCAATATCGCTTTAATAATAATAGTACTACATTCGACGTACGTTTTTGTTGTGATATCATTTTGTCGTATGGTTTTCAGACATGGCACGCAGGCGCAGCGCGGCAGGCGCAAGACTACGCAGAGAAATGTATGTTTCTTAGACATAATGACGTCAGAGAAAACACAGTGCCACATCTTGGCACCTGCGGCCAGAATTTGTTTGTAGCCGCACAGAAAACTCCATGGTACGCTATTAATTGTTCCTGTATAATTTCATTGTTTTTCTAGCCTCCAAAATGATGTAATTACCTTTTAAAAACTTAAGCCGGTTTCCCAAGTTTTTGTCTTTTATAAAAAACATATAAACAATTGGTATTTACATTCTTCGGAAGACGTTGACGCGAATCTTTGTTAATTTAATTGGTTTTGAACTTTTGAACTGTTGACTATTATTTATTTTAATTGTAGTCAGTTTATATATTCAACTTTTCATTTTGGTAATATTTGATAAAATACAACCCTTTTTCTTTTTTTTTTTTTTTTTTGAGCATGGGAAATTATCAAATAACTTCTCCCGCTCTGGGTGGAGCGGGAGGGCGTGTCAGACTTTTACTGACTAAAACCCACCCGTGTTCCTTCCGTTGCCTGTGTGCCGAGGTCGCGATATCCCTTTCAGACAAACCCGCAACCCCGGCAGGAAAATACAACCCTCTACTTTGATTTGTTGTTTTGCCCATACATTACGGAAGTAATATTGTTGAAACGGAACTAACCTGTACTATTAAACGAGCAATATTTGTATATGTAGGTATATACCTATAAATATATTAGAAATCGGATTCTCGAAAATGGCTGTAACGATTTCGATAAAAGTTGCAATATTGGGGTTTACGGTGGCGAAAAATCGATCTAGCTCAGTATCATATTGGGAAAATTCAATTTCTCCGTGTTTTCACCCGAGGAGAGCTCGGTCGCCCAATGAAAGTTTAGAACAAGATGGCTACCTTAGAATAATGACATGGCAGCATGGAATTAGTATGTACTATACATGGAATTAGTATGAACTCTCCTATACTATTAAATATGAGCATTCTCTGTTTTCACCAGAGCAGAGCTCGGTCGCCCAGGTACTGTTTACTAAATACTTAGACCGAATAAAGAGTACTATCGTATTTACTATTGGTAGTACCTCTACCTTAATAGGTATCTATTTTTAATAGATAGTGTAAAGAATATAACTGTGTAAACAAAGCCCTTTCAAGCTTCGTGCAGACCAGCGCGACGCGACGGCGCGGCGGCGCGACGCGACTCGAACAATACAATTTCTAAGAAAACTTGACGGTATAACAATAACCGGTGTCGCGCCATGCTGTCGCGTCGCGCTAGTCTGCACGAAGCTTTAATTGCACTTTTAAGTACCTAAACATAAATGCGAAAATATTTCTGTCTGTCTGTTGTATATTTACTCCTTAACGGCTGAACGGATTTTAATGAGATTTGACACACTGGTAGACCATAACTTGGGTTATGACATAGCCTATGTTCTAATCCAGATATGACATAGGCTTTGCACATAGGGTACTTGTTATACCAGTAGTACGTAGGTATGTTTCCGTCGAATAATTTTCGGCATCCACGCAGGTAAAGCCGCGGGAAAAACCTAGCAAGTAATTTATAGAAACAAAAGGTAAAGAAATCAATACACGTGCTGGTAAATATCGAAGCAGTAACTATAGGTAGGTAAACACAGATTAGCCGTTGCTAAGTTTTGATTGAATTAGTTTCAGTCACATTCAGAATTAATTTTACTTCAGAGGTTGTAAATAATGTCAAATTAATTAGCTGCAAAACACGTAGGTAATCCATGAGAGATGCGAGTTTGAAGTTTTCAAGGTTTTAATTAATCGCACACGTTGATTATGGAATGAATAATAACTGTGTTTTTTTTTCACTATAAAAACGTCTTAATTTCCTAGTCCCGGCGGCGGTCACAGCCCACTCACGATTGTCTTTATACTTCTGTTTTATAATAGTTAATTCGTGAATGGATGATTACACATAATAGTTGCAGGAAGATTGCCGTTTTACACCGGCACAAACATCCACAAGTTAATTATTGTGACTTAGTTGGTACAATATAATTTGATCTGTCTTACCTGACAGATCAAATTATATCGTACCAACTTGATGGAATAATTAGCTGAGTTTGAGTTAGCGTGAGATACACATCGCTTTGTAGACGTGATTCAATGTTATTCATGTCTAGTCGTATAATATAGTTTTATTAGGAGATTCTTATGCAAATAACGAATACGATTAGACCGAGTTATTTGTAGACGACGTAGTTCAAATTAACAAGCAAGAAGCTGTTTTAAACATGATAAAAACATAAAAAATCTGTTTGTTAATAAGTGATTGTATTGTTATAAATAACTCAATGCCAAGATTTTGTTAAGACCAGATAGCCGCTTTATCTAAATAAATAAAAATATTTGACTGAGCCTCCTAAATACAACTAGTAGTTCTGCGAACAGACCTCACGAACATAAACTTTTATGCAGCAATTAATATACCACTATAGTTATTTAAAAAGGTATATTTACCATGTTTTTGTTTTTAAAAACATGGTAAATAAGCCGTTCCACTGGTAGAAATCTAAAAGTGAGCAAATTACTGCATTTAGAGGAGTTATTCTGCTCATCACGCCGAAGACCTTCATCAGATCTTCACCAAATTTGTATGAAATCAACTTAAAGATACTACCTTTCAACTAAAAAAGAACCATTGCAATCGGATATCATAGGCGCAGATATCTAGTAGACCCCTTTTTGCCCTTTTTTGGAGGAAGTACCCCAGCAATCAAAAATCCCCAGCGACAAAAAATATATAAAGTCGTAAAAAGTTTCGTCCAGATCGGTTGTAAAATACGACCTGTAGAGGAGTACCAACTGACACATAAAAGCAAATTTTGCCAGACTTGTAGCAGAGACGTTTCACTCGCGCAGTTAATTAATGATGTTAACCCTAGTTATGTAATTTAACAAAAATGCAATTCTAGAACATTGAACAATTGACAAAGTTCCATACATAAAAAAAAAAAAAAAAATGAAAACAGGAAAAAGATTGTCAAAAGAGATTTTCATTTCACAATGACTGTTTTTATTTTACATCGATGAATACCTACGCCTACCTACAATAGTTTGGTGATGTCCAATACTCATAATTCTCGTTTTACTTTACAGGTTCTTCGCAATTAAAACGTGGTTCCTCGAGTACCAAAACTTCACGTATGGCAACCCCGCTTATAACTTAAAGACGATTGGCCACTACACCCAGATGGTGTGGGCCACCAGTCATAAGGTGGGCTGCGGGATGGCTCACTGCAAAGGGGGCCCATGGGGCCACTTCTATAACTATGTGTGCCATTACTGTCCAGGGTGAGTACAGCATACGGAATTGAAATACTGTGTCAAATTGAAGGTTAATTCTCTAACTTCTTCGAGTAAAAAAACTTATTTCCTTTTTGAAAAAACGACGTCAATTTCTATTATAATCCTCTTTAGAACCTTTGAAAAGGTTGAGCCGATGTTCTAGTGTAAGTGTAAATAAAAACCATTAGAATTTGGTTTTTTATTTTAAATTATGCTTTCCTGCAGTGTTGCTGTAGGAAACTGCTAGGAGTTTCTTTAGATTCACAAAACGATAGCTAATGCAACAACTTCTAGCCTGCTTTGTGATAACTACAAGAAGTTCGGGCCAGAAGTTCTCTTTATTGAACCGATAATTGCGCGATTAATTATTTACGCATCTACTTACGAAGTATACATATGAATAATAGTACTTTCCTAACTCTAACAACAACATTAAGCGTTTTCCTGAAAAATTAACATCTCTATTCTGTTGTACATACAAGACGTACTTATGTACATTGCTCTGTTACCTGCTAGATTATATTTAATGTGGTCTGTATTTCCTCCATTATACTGCACAAATATGTTTGTACCTACATTTGTGTCAAAGCCCATAAAGTTGCTTTGTCCTATCTTCCAAGCTCATCTTCATCAAACATAGCTATACTGTTGAACATGGTTCTTCTTACTGACATTAGCAATGATATAATTGGCACTATCGAAATTTCTCAGATTATTTTTTTATTTCAGTGGCAACTACCACAGCATAACACAGTACCCTTACAAAACCGGGGAGCCGTGTGAAGAGTGTCCTAACCACTGCTTGTCCAAGTCCTTATGCACCAACGCCTGCCATAAGATGGACTTCTACTCCAACTGTCCAGACCTGGTCACCGTCTCCAAAGACGTGTGCCGCCAAGGTGTATGTAACGCTACCTGTAACTGTGCCGCTGATAAAATACACAGGAACTATCCTTGGAGATAATACACCTATTTAGGACTGTATCCAGCCGTGAATATAGCACATATTATGTAGCCCCTTTTTACAAAACAAGGTTTTTCTTTAGGTCAGGTTTTAACCACTGAGCCAGTTTTTGAATTAAGAACATTGGGTTCTTGTTATGCTTATACAAAACGGACAATTTAGTCTTAAGTTGTATTTTTTTTGTATTAAGCTCGTAATACACATGCCTAAACTTGCACAGAGGTATGCGACTAGTTTGTGTGGTATTGAACCATAACAACTTCTGATTGCTGAATATCACGATGGCAAGCCAGCTACTTGCTTATTTTTATGCCAGTTACAGGCATGTGTAATACGGGCTTTAAGCTCAGAGGTTTTGGCTAGAACTAAAGTTAGCTCTCGTTTTGTAATAATACTGTAGAGTTTTAGAAATAGTTCGGCTTAACAGAGCTATGTCACTGTAGCTCATACCTCAATTGTTCAGCTCAACTCAACTGTCAACTCAACTAATCTTCCTTAAGCTCGATATGTTTTAATCCCGGATACTGTAGGTACATCTACTGCTAGCGTTGACACTAAAGTTACTTAAGTATTCACTTGTTTAGGTAAGCCTTTATTATAATCATTTGTAAATAAATGTTAAAATATAGATTTGTTTTATTTTTCGCCTTTTGAAAGAAAAGTTCAAGGTGGTTTTAACTGAGATAAAGGACTTAAAATGTGGAGCAAAAACTAAGAGAGAGAAAGTACGTATCACTACGTGATAACTGGCATGTTCTATAGCGCAAAATTGTTAAATCATTTATTACTAACGAGTAATAGGTAATATAATTTCGCAAATCTGCTAGCAAAAATATGTATGAGACTCCACTGCTCTAATATACTATACCCAAGTATTTAACCGCAGTCATCAAGTCCAACACATTTATGTGTTCCACCTTTGTCCAAGTTTGGACTTGAGAATTTTCTTTGGTTTCTGCGCTATCGAAATCAATACGTATACTTACTCTCTCTCTATACCCTGAATATTGTAAAGCCAATCGAATCACCAAAACCTTTTCATTCACTTATTAATTTAAATGATTGGAATTGATTCGTATTTTCCGGTATTTTTGTTTGCTATGAAGGGTTCAAGGGTTCACAACTCTTGCGCAGCAGGTGAGTCAACAGGTGGGGTGGTTGCCGGTGCGGAACCAACCTCGATGTTCCAACGTCCCTTTCTTTTGAATACTGAGTGTTTTGAAGATTATCTAATAACGGGGCGTAGGAAGTTCGTAATTTTGCTATTCGTTTTGATAATGTGATTTTGGTATTGGTAAATTTTTGCAAGAGTTCTGAAAAAACCTCTATGCTTCTGTATAATTCAATCTACACTAGCGCTGGAGTCACGGCGGAATGTCATTAAAAAAACGAACTAGAAACGTGCTTATGTAAATAAAAATACCTACTTGTTGATGATTACTTATCGTGAATTTTATTGGCATCAATTTGTATTCAGTCATGTTCCCGACTGACCGAGCAACATGTTTCCCACCCCCACCACGAGTCCGACCCAATTGTAATGCAGCGGCGGGCGCGGGTCCGGCGCACACGCATTGTGAGCGCGCGCCCGCTCCCGCCACCACCTGCCGCCGCGCGACATGGTCGCCAGCCGGGCGCTTCACGCCTCATCGCCTCCCGCGCCGCGCAAGTCGCTGCGTCGCCTCGCCTCCACGCGAGGCTTCAAACCCCGCGCCGCCAACGAATACGGCTGGATACGTGTCTTCGAAGGCCTCGAACCGTTCGCCATCGATGCACCCAGCAAACTCATCAAGGTCACTCTCAATAGCACCGTTGAAGAAGTAAACAAACACCTCGGCTTTAACGATGAGCTATCGCTCTGGCTGCAAACCGGTGGGGCGAACGCTCGGCGATTGGAACAAGATGAATTTCCTCTGCGGATCCAGGAGCAGTATTTAGCGACATGTGGTTGGAACTCACAGGCTCGAAGGTTGCGACTGGCAGTGGATCCAGAGCTGCGACACTCCTTGCGATGGTGTGCAGGACCCGCTCCACGCTCTGGAGGAGTACTGCGGTCTGGTACAATGTATGTGCTGAAAGGGCATGTATTCCCGCAGTGGAAGCCGAGACCTGCTTACGTAATTGGATCCAGACTGCATTCTTATGGTTTGTAGCAGTTTGATACATAAGCTTTTAATGATTGACCTATTTACCGGCGGGTAATATCTCTGCGAGCTCTAGAATAATCGTTTGAAAAACTTTTCAGGTACGACATGGGAAATGTTGGAGCTTAGTGGCGGCAGCATTGAATTATGTCAACCCAAGGCTCAGAGACTGGTGCTCTGCGTGAAGCCGCGTTGTCAAGGCAACATAGTATCCGGAGACAACAGTATGAATCACCTTTTCCTCGGATTCAGTACCATTTGGGAGCGAAACATGTGGTTCTGCTGGTTAAAAGAGGTACGTACTGCTAACAGGCGTGTACAATAATATTGATTACCCTGACATGGAGGGCGCGTGGAAAAAACTAATCAGTTCATAAAGTTAAACATGTGTAGGCAAATTGGTTTATCACGGTAGGTAAGCAGTAGTTTAAGCAGTGTAATTGGAGCAAATCTTACGTAGTTTAATGTTTAGTTCCGTCGCGCGCTCCACAGCGTGCAGATATGAGCTCTTAGCAGATCATTGAGGATTTGATTCCGGTACACTTCCCAAACTAACGAACCGTCAAGTTAACAGCGGTAAATTGTTAGAAATTTAAAACTTATCAAGTTTTTGACGTTACAATGCGCAATTTGACGTCAATCACATTAGGGTTGTGTAACTTCTAATTATAGTATACATGGTGCTGTGATATAACATAAAAATATTTCTACAGAAAATCTTTGCATAATTATGGCTCTTGTAGGTAGGTATACAGTTACTGGGTTAATATCGGTGCAATAATACACTTGTTCAATAACTTGTTAGAAAATCTTGCTTATTACTTCGTAAAGTAGCAATTATTACTTGTGTGTGTATTCATGAACATTTGGTAGGTACATTAAAAAATTGTTATCATCTGATTAATTCGAAAGATATGGTTCGTAGACGAAAGAGAATTTGTTAGTCTTTGTGATGGAAGGTATGAAAAGTGTGTTAATTAAAAATAGTGTGCACTACACCCTGAAAGAAATGTCACGGTCGAGATGTGCAGAGTGTGGCTGCGTCTGCGCCACCGTGCCGGTGATAGTGGCCCGCGCGTACGCGCACGCTTCACAAGTAAAAAGTCAGTCGCAGCGGTCGCACTAAGCTCACCCTCAGTGCACAATTCGCTTTCATTACCTGTGCAACGTAACTTATTTGTAAACAATACTGGTGCCTTTGATAAATAGTAGTTCGACTTCATGTGAACTTACATCAGTCAAATAACTAAAACCATATTTAGCAGTTCTGGCAAATAATTCAATGATCACGGTTTCTAGAAATCAGTATTAATGAAGGACAAAACGCCATTTATGCATGCGATAGCGACGTGAATGGAATAATGAACTGTACAGGAGCTATTCTGTAGTCTTTGGGAATAACAATGCTCGAAGGAGTTCGTCGGCCCCATCGTGGTTACACACCGAGACAGACGAACACTGTCTTACTGCAGTTGCTTTTAAAATGTCATTTGATGTAGCGACAACGATACGTTTACCACAAAAATCTTCAGTTCTATTATTTGTGTTGTGCGCGAGTGTTAGTTGACTGTGATGGTAGAAAGAAAAACAATGAAGTGTGAAGAAGAGGAGGTCGACAGTTTGGATGTGTTCTCACAACCGAGCCCAGACGACATATTCCTGGACAGCTTGGAACCTAACACGTTGAGGGAAAAATTTGAACTTTCGGTTGGTTAATGTTCATGCTTCGTAAACATAAACTTTCTCACAATTAGTTACTTTGTAATGTAGACAATCACTCTCATATATCGTAATTGTGTTCATTATTTTTATTATCTTTATAACTTTTCGTTTTATTTACCTTACTAAGTATACCGAACAAATGTTGTTGTCATCACATGCAAGCCTTAGCTGTTACAGTATCTATGTGCTGAAAACTTACGAATATTCCAAAAACGTTGACTTCAAATGTTCATGAAAACATGTTTTCTGAAAATGGACACATAATTTATCTTTAACATTTTTCGGATCAAGCCTTGAACCAAATCTTATGTTGTTCTAGGGTACACAAAGCACGCAGCCCCCAAATGTCCTGGACCTCAGTGGGGGTGGTCGAGCTTCTCTCGGCGCGGCGCTGGCGCAGCATGCTGCTGGCGCGTTCACGGTGCGAGTGCTGCGGCTGCGCAGCAATGCGCTCGCAGCACTGCCGGCCCAGGCCTGGACTCTACAGACTCTCACTCACCTCGACATCAGTGACAACAGGATTACAGAACTACCCCCGGAAATATACCAGTTGACACAGTGAGTCTTGCTTGGTTCTTGCGCTTATTATAATGGCTTACTTTATAAAAACCTCAAGTATAAAAACCATCATGTTACAAAATTAGGTATTATAAAGAAAATAAAGCCCCACAAATATGCCAGAACTACAACCAAGCCTACACTACTGAGTACTAGATACTAAATTCGACTTTTCATAAGTTCCCTATTTATGAAAAGTCGAATTTGGTGATTGGTTTTGACTTGAAACGAATGAAATTCTAGTACCAATAACCGCATTGTAGAAACATGACAGGTTATGACTTATGAGAGTCAGTAACCCATGCTTAAGCCCGGTCCAGAAACTATGCTCTCAAGATCAAATGCATGAGAACAGTGATTCAAAGTTGCATCTAGCAACAGAGTAGTCATTATAAACATATCAGAGAGCTAGCGTGCATCTTTAATTTATTTTATTTTACCATGTTTTTAAATTAATTTATTGCACGGCTTATAAAATGAAACTACGTAATAAAATGCCTGCTTATGAAATGTACCTCAAACGGAGGAAGACACTGGCTCCTGTAACACAGGTTGCTACCTAGCTCAGGAGCCAGGGTTTCAAATAAGTATTGTTACACCTGTATTTTGTGTCAATAAAGAATTTATTATTATAATATTTCTGAAATAGCTGGCAAATCAATTAAAGACTATCTTTAAGAATTTACTAGGAATTATCAGTTTCTTAAATTTCACCTACAAGCACATATACACTGAAACAATAATATCTATAAGAACAAAAGCTTGTAGAAATAAAAAAAATCAGCAAGAAACCACTGATCGGTAAAAATATGTATAGTCGATTCAATACACTTCAGAAATTCCAGAATTAGCTGAGAGAAGTTTAAACTAGTTATAGGTAGGTAGGTGGTATGTAAATTGCATGTTATAATATTAGTCCAGTCATTTAGGACATCGTAGGTCGCAAAAAATTGCACTGTACTGATTTTTGGGATGTTGTTAAGATAGATACTATAGTGTAAAACCAAGTTTGTAGCTTCGAAAGTCCACAACAACAACAACCGATCCTAACAATATCCCAAAAATCAATACAGAGTAGATGGTAGGTACGCTATTTTTAACCGACTTCCAAAAAGGAGGAGGTTATAATATGTTCGTCGCGTATGTATGTTTTTTTTTTGGTATGTCCGCCGATTTCTCCGTTAATTGTGGACCGATTTTGAAAATTATTTTTTTGTATGAAAGGGTATGCTTCCAAATTGGTCCCATATTAATTTAATTAACTTTGCTTGGATAGTTTTTGAG
Source organism: Agrochola circellaris (assembly GCA_914767755.1). Lineage (NCBI taxonomy): Eukaryota > Metazoa > Arthropoda > Insecta > Lepidoptera > Noctuidae > Agrochola > Agrochola circellaris. Next base: position 8,669,875 of record OU611846.1, on the reverse strand, counting down.
TAATCTTCAATAATACGTATTTTTCCCACTTAGTATATGTGGATGATATGATGATAACTTCTTGTCACTGTTATTTACATAGCAGGTAGTGGTATTTCAATTTTTGTGTGGTAGACACAAACCCCACACAACTAAATAGTGGGGTAACACAACTAAAAAATGAAACCTACATTGCTTCGAAGTTTAATTGATGGGATTGAATATCAAAGCAAAGAGCTATTTATCGGTATAACTATCTCGACTTACTGTTGAACTTATCATGGCCCTGTAAACATTATCGTAGGATGATTTGATCATTCGAATTTTCGCGAAAACCCTAGGGATATTGCAAACCGCGCGCGAGCCAAGCGAGCGAAGCGAGCGGTGCCTCGGCAGTGGCCGGTGAGCGCTACTTCCAAGTTGCTCGCAGAAACGTTTTCACCATTTTCTAATTATCCGTGTTTTCGCAATATCCCTAGGGTTTTCGCGAAAATTGGAATTATCATATCATCCTACGACATATATATAATTGGCCTGTATTCCTCGAAGGGTTAGGCAGAAGTGAACTGTAACACCGACATTTCTCCAGTTATGGTTATGGTCCTAAAATTCTCATAAAATCCAAACAAATACCTTACCAAAATCGTACGTTTGTAAACCGTAATCTTTCTAACTCCTAAAACTAATCTTGAACATGAATTCAGCTTCTTTAGAAAGCGAACAGAAATGATATTCTACATCAATCTTACGTCAGTTTAATATAAAAACAATACGCGAGGCATCACGCTAAACGCAATCATTTTAGGTGTTGGTTGACTGAAGCAGAGTATAGTGTTCACGTTTGGGTATGCGATCATTACTAGTACCATTCAGTAACGCTCGGCTGGCGGAGCGTGGCATTCGCGGCACCTCTCGCATCAATCTTAGCCTTCGGCCTTTTGTTTCGATATCTATGTACTTTAGTTTCAAAAGGGAACAACATTGACTTGATGAAATTGTTCCAGTGTGTACCTTATAATCTGTGCTCAGAAAATTGTGCCCATTAGGGCACAATTTCAGAAATTCTTTTTCCTCATTGATATGAGGAAAATGATTTTCTAGCCTGACAGTTTTCAAGTAGAAAAGAGTTTGATTTGTCGTAATGTTTTCTAATAATCAAAGAAAAAAAAATCTTTATGTTTATTTCATGTCTTTTTATATTTCTTCGAATCTAATGCTTTGATATCTCCGACTTCCGTTTCTGGAAAAAGCTCAAATCCAAACGAATCGATCTATACGATGTATCTGTTTATGCCTAGGCCATATTTTGATTGTTGACGATTTAGAGTTAAATCTGCATCCATCCTAAGTACATGTTTATCGATCATCGGAATCAATTGCTAGGTTTCTTGCATTTGTGCTGTCCAAGTAAGCAGTCATCATTATGTTGGTGTAAGACACGGAGTTTCCGTTGTGTGCTAATTTTTTAAAGTGAGTGCTTGCGTACGCGCCGCGGGGCGGGGCTATCTACATCTGCTCGCCGGACCGTGCGCGTTACGTTCACTTTGCTTCGCCGTACTGCAACCCCTGTTAGCTAATCTATAAGGCACACTCGTTCTAACTACTTATTGATATTCAATTGTTTAGAAGGATTTTCTTTTTGATTGATCGACCCTTTATTTATTTATATGCTTGCAGCATAATTTTCAGACAGTTTTATCTTTTCTGTAGGTATGACCAATGAAGTAGTGTGGATGGTGATAACCAGGGTAGTCTTTACCCCGAGGTATATTTTTGTTATCGCGAAATATTATAAAACAAAGTCCTGGTGCCGCATCTGTCTTTCTGAACGCGATAAACATACGATTTTCATACGGTTTTCACCAATATACAGAGTGATTCACGAGGAAGGTTAAATTTTATGCGTGCGCCGGGTAAACCAATAGAGTTATTTGAAAACACAGATAGTTTATAACCTGGATTAACAACACATAGGTAGTTTTGATCCCGGTAGTACGTTCACGTAAGCTATTTTCCGACATCCACGCGGGCGAAGCCTCGGGCAAAAGCTTAGTATTTATTAAACATTATTGTAAGAATCTCCAAAAAGTTTTTTAAATCTTCTACGTGTATACTTCCATATACCCTTTACATAATTCTACAAACAGCTCAGTATACTGAATGTCTATACTCGAAATCAAATCCATCTCCCCAACATTTAGCAGCATTCGATGTACTTACCTAAATCGTCATTCCTATAAACAGATATCCCATCAATTAGCTGAAATAACATCTAAACAGGGAATGTCGAGGTAAGGCTAATAAAAACAGATACTTAATAACAATTATTTGATCGTATCTTTACCAGCGTTTGTGAGTCATTTGAAGTATTTATTCGTCCTTTACCATTTCCGTACATTCTACTGTACCTAATAAAGATTCCGTATATTTATGTTTTGTTGTATTCGCAATTAAAGTTCTTTGTAGAACGACAATGGTGCCTAATAGGTAGTTAACTTCGTGATAAGTTGTGAACATTGAACATAATATAATATTATGCACACATTTATTAGAAGAGTTTTTATAGGCAATTTTATATTGATTGGCTGCTTGTGGTTTGACTAAATTGTTGTATGCTCATGACAAGTACATGTCACTATTATTAAAGTAATATTAATTGCATGTATGTTTTTGTGAAGTGATTTATTTCTGATTCAGTGGTTAGATATTTCTCCAACTGTGTTTGTCATTACGTCGCGGCCAGAACCACTTGTTTGTTTTCAGGCAAACATTCTTGATGGTCATTATAACAACAATATGTCGAACTATCTACCAAAGCTCACCTCAATTTCTTAACGTAGACATTATAATCTGCAAAAATAAAATCCAATGAAATGAAATCTTTATATGAAGAAACATGATGAATGTTTGGTAGTTAAGGTTTGGTATTGCATAGATTCATTGATAGATAGAGGCACAACAATGCTTGCATGTAACATCAATGGTGGTTGGAGTCGGTCGGATTCGAGTCTAGTTGCTTCAGCTGCGTGGTCAGCGGGGCGACGCCGGCGCAACCGCGGTCAGTCTGCGCACACACTCACCTTACGTTAGCAGTATTATTTGTTTTTATTATTTTAAAGAATAATTAGATGTTTTCGATTGCAACACGAATACTTTAACGGTGCAACTTCATACTTTATGATGTATTGGTGGAACAGTGAGTGTGTTTTAACTTGGTTCTGTAGTTTGTTCTACAGTGAAGATACGTCTTTATAATTTGATTTTACCTGATACTGGTAAGTCATTATTTTTGTCAAAATATCGAGAAGACAGGCGGAATGAGAATATTGATTTTCTCAAGTCATCTTCGTTTTTGGTCCACAGGGCCTATACCTATTTCCAATGTCCTTGTTATAATACCGCAATTGAAACCACCATTAAGTACTTATAATCAATTATGTACTTATATTGAAGCAGGAAAAAAATACAGAACGACCACATTAGTAGGGTACTTACACCTGCCTCTCACCTCTGACGAAAATACAAAACACCCTGCAATTTTCTTCACCTAAGAATTTCATGTTACCGCTAAGTCAGACTACCGTAAAGTCCTTTTTATGTCGGCCAACAGTTATGAACTTGTACATAATAATTGTTTACCCAGTAATTAGCACGTGTCGCTCTCGTTGCTCCATATGACCACATTGTCAAGTCACCTCGAGATGACAATCATTGCGTGGTAATCATTTAATAAGAAATGTGTTTAAAAAGTTAAAAGCCATGTAACTTAGACGGAGTTTTAATAATGGCTTGTGAAATAATAGAGTTGTACAGGAAAGGGTGTAGACGAAGTTGTATTGAATACCCAAAAAAATGAGTTGCAATAATATCGCTAGATTTAGCTTTGTCTAAAGCACTTTAGAATTCTATACAAATGTCATTATTACCATTTTTAGGATTCCGTAGTAAACAAGGAACCTTTATAGTTTTTAGCCATGTACGTCTGTCTGTCCGTCTGTCTGTCTGTCTGTCTGTTTGTCCGTCCGCGGCTTAGCTCAGAGACGGTTAGTACTAGAAAGCTGTAATTTGGCATATGTATACATATTAATCATGCCGACAAAGTGGTAAAATAAATTCAAGAAAAATAAAAAGAAAAGGTCGTTCAAAAATATTGTGTTTGTGTAAACCATTTTTGGATTCAGGGATCCGTTGGCAAAATATTAAGCTTTTAACTGAAATTGCCCCTACCAGCTAAATGGTTGTACTTGGATTTGTGAAAAAATTCACAGTAGTAGTAGTATATATAACGAAATTAAAAGGAAAACTATCAGAGCTAAGTAGACTGTACTGGTTAACGAGTAATAATAAACCAACTTAAATTTGCAGTTTGAAAAACGTGATCTCTCATACATTCCGTATGGGAGAACATGTTTTTCAACTACAATGTTAAGTTTGTTCTTGGGATAAATTCATCCCAACTACGGAACCCTTCATTGTGCGTGGTCAGACACGCACTTGGCCGGTTTTGTATAGAGTAGTAATTGTCAATAAACAAATTATACCTAATTCGTATGTAAATAATTAAAGGTAAAATGCGTTGATGTCTTTTACGGGTCACGTTTTGGGTCAACAAAAATTGGAGTTACAATATCAAGTTGTTTGATAAAAGTGTAAACTGCATATTAATGAACATGGTGTAGCCGAGCTGATATTTTACAGCTTAGAGAAGCGCAATCATAGTTCAGTTTCAGGGAAAAACCTACTAGTAGGTTATGTCCGTACTTTCAGAAACTGAAACGATGATTGGTGTTAGAAAGTAAACAGAATCAATCAAGTTTCAACACCAAGATTAGATAAATAACTCTTTATAATGAAGGCATTGTTTAGAATAGTTTATAGCATACATAAAGAAGAACGTTCGAGAGTGTTTCTTGATAAACATCTATTGAATATGAACATATTTTAATAGGACACGACTTTAATCAGATTTCCTGGTAAACATAAGTACTAAATTTATAATAAAATTAAGTCATGTGGAAATTATTGAGAAATCAATCCTTCGATAGTTCTGCAAGAGGAAATCGTGGAAGCCATTTTTGTTAAGTTAATAATAACTAATTAAACATACGAAACAATACTTCCCTCCCAAGTATAGCGCTACTTAAATATGTTTAAGTATAAGAATTATTAGTAAAAAAGCTTCTAATTGCATCGGTCACGGTCTCCGAACTAGTGGGCCACACATTAACATGCGTGGGCTCAGTTAAAGAGCTGCGAAATTGTGAAAATCTATTGTTGAATCTATATGATGCAACGATATTATTGTTATAATAATATAGTGCATTAAAATTATAAGAAATCCTATCATAAGATACATGGTTCTCCCCTTTATGCTAGGTGAATTGATCGGAAATATGTAGTAGTTTCAGCTTTTTGATATTTGACCTCTATGACAGGGGGTCCTATAGGTCAATTACCCAAAAATCCTAAAAAAATATTAGGTTGCTGATCGGAGTAAAACTTTTTTACGAATAACCTACCTAAAACAATAATGAAGTTTGGTAAAGAAATAGTCCTTAAATAATCCTTGGGAAAGGATTAGAATAGAAATACTATGATTCGCTGATGTTTATTAAACTTAGCTCTCCTCACAGTGAATGGCTGCGTGTGCGTTGACAAACACAAGTCGCACATTCCTCTGGTATAGGGATACAAGAGGAACGGCAATCCAGCGTTATTCAAAACCTACTGCAGCTTTCTAAATAATTTATACTCATCCCAAAATACCATCTCGCAGCAGTTACAACCACTTTGAAGATGACACGTCCAAAATATTAATATTTTACTATAGTAATTAACAGCATTACTTTCTACTTAGCAGTTGTAATGTTTTTGTTTGATTCTCTGAGACACCACAGTCCGTCCGTCACGTCTCGATAAAATCTCTGTTACATCGTTGGATAACATATAGGTAGACTTGTTGTGTCGGCTCGGTATCTAACATTCATTTACATATACTAATTTGCAGGTACATTCAACTCTATCTACATGCATTTTTTCACAATTTATATACTCTATATAGGTACTCTGTTGCATTGTGAATTAGTTCTGTTTGGAGTAAGATTACTTTCATAAGCACGAAAATATTTTTTTAATTTTTTTTAATACATTTTTTAAGGGAGGATTGTATTTGTTGAAAAACGTTATACCTGTTGAAGTTTCAGTCACCACTGAATTCTCAAAAATTCATAATTTTGTTAATGCCGCATTTTGTTCACATAATAATTATTTATATTCTCTTATCTTCAGATTAGAAGAACTTCAAGTAAGCGACAACGAACTGCAATCTATAGACTGCGTGCTGCGACTGCCCCGACTAAGAACACTCGTAGCCAACCAGAACCTGATCACCAGTTTTGGGGTAAATCTACCTAAATTTACGAGCTTTGATCTGAATACTTTTGTGATGCGTAAGATTGTCCCACTTCCAGGCAAAGGACTCCCCTAATACATTTTTTTTTTCTTTTATTACCTGCCACATATTAATTGATACATATGATATTGGGGTTTTCCATTAGGAATTTCTCAGTACCAGCCGGGAGTCTGGAGTTGTGCCCGGTTGATGGCAATAGGCTCACCCCCTATAACATGGGACTTAAATATAACTGGCGAAATGTAGGTGTACCTACTATGGGTACACCTCTGCTTAACCCTTCGGGGATACAAGGCGTAATGTTATGTGTATATTTTATACATATAATAGATAGTTTTTTGTTAAATATACCTAAGGCTAAAACCTATTTAGCCATTGTTTGGTTTTTTGCAAAGGTATCATAAGAATTCGCGAATGCATCACATTGGGATTCCTTTGATTTATATATACCTATACCTACTATCTATTTAATAACAACAAATTAATATACAACTCTTAGTGTAACTTGCCACATTTCAGCCCAGTAACAAACCACAAATGGCGCCCGACGACGAAAATAAATCAGAGTACCGCGCCCCCCTCACCACCGTGGACCTGCGACACAACAAGCTCAAAGGAAGCATCATACTTGGAAACTATGAGGTACGTAACAATACCTACTGTTTTATAAACATTTTAGATAACTGAATCAGTTCGGATGTCCGTTTATAGCGGAGGCCATGGTCAGCATGCCGTAGATTCTATCAGTACTTGTAATTTTTACATTTAGGTAATTTATCGAGTAGCATCTAACCTAGAAAATATACCTCGTGTAAAATGTTGCTCAGATTTTCACATGCACACGCTAAAACGTTTTCTACTCATGAATTAAGTATGAGATTGAGCGCAATCATTGTAATTCAATAATCGGCATTAACTTCGATTTCAGCTTATGAAATTGCAGCAATCTTCATTGTATACAGTTTCACATTATAGCAGAGTTTGAAGCAGTTTCTGAAATTCATTTACTTACGTATTATCATGAATCCAAGTCCTAATTATAACACTGATTGATTGACGTTTTAAGCTAAACCCTCTACAATCGAGAAGTTGCATGCCCATGCGCTGTTTTAAAACCAAGTTTATATGTCCTGTTCCAGCACCTCGTATCTCTGGACCTGTCCTACAACAGCGTAGAAGTGCTAGTCGTGTCAGCGTTGCGCGGGCTCCGTGAGTTGTACGCAGCACACAACACGTTGCAGCATCTCGCGTTGCATGGTGCTATGCTTAAAACGTTGCGCGCTCCACATAACCGTAAGTTATTTAAGCTTTTTTTTGTCGTAACTTAGTAAAACCTGTTTAATGTGATTAGCGTATACATGGATATTAGCAGCTGCTCTTAAACTGTACACTAAAATGCTGCGTTCAAAATAATAATCCAACCATTCTTTTTTCTTTTCAGAACTGGAAACCCTAACAACAACGGTACCACCGATCAATCTAGTCGAAATCGACGTGTCACACAACAAACTGACGTCACTACCGCAGTGGCTCAGCGGCTGCTCCGACCTCACCACGCTGCACGCCAGCAACAACCAGCTCACGTCGCTGCCAGAGCACCTGTTTTGCAGCGAACTGTCCAGTCTAAGCAGCCTTCACCTCGCCCACAACAAAATATCCTGCATACCTTCCATGCCTAGACTGAGGTCACCTTTACGAGAATTACTCCTCCATGACAACTGCATACAGTCCTTACCAGAAAACTTCTTCTCTGCCTGTGATAGAATGTGCGTGTTAAATCTCACAAACAATAGGCTCAGCCGCCTACCCCACGCGAGAGGACCATCCTCACATTGTTTAGAACGACTCTATCTAACAGCAAACTGTCTCACCGATGAAGTATCAGATGTTATAATAGCCTTCAGAGGATTAAAGATATTGCACATTGCGTACAACTGTTTGACGATCCTACCAGAAACATGCATCAACTTTTGGCCGGATATTGAAGAGCTCGTTCTATCTGGGAACTGCCTTTCGAGACTTCCGGAAAACTTACCACAGCTTAATAACATCAAAGTTGTTAGAGCTCATTCGAACAGATTACGCTCTGTTCCAATGTTTGCGTGCAGTGCATCTGTAAAGATATTAGATTTCGCTCATAACGAGCTGGATAGTATAGATTTACGACTTCTTGCCCCGAAGCAGTTAAAGTTTTTAGATATATCATGTAACAAAAAGTTACAAGTGGATCCCTCGCAGTTTAGTGCCTACAGATGTCAACGACCTCTTAGTTTGGTTGATGTCACCGGACGACATTCTTTACCTTGGACACAAAAAAGTGGTTACCACGAAGAGCTAAATGGTTCAACACCTTGGACCACAGGATTTTCCGAATGCCCGAATAAGTCGTTACAATTGTGTTGTGCTCAAATACGTCTTCCGGCCTTCTGCAACAGGGAAGGTTTATTTGCAATAATTGATGGTGAAACCGATATCGAAGTGCCAAAAATTTTACAAACATGCATACCCGGACTCGTGCTTGAGGAGAAATCTATAAAGGAAACAGTTAATGAGTACATGAAATATGTTGTCTTATCCGCTCATAGGGAATTAAAAGAAAAAGGCCAGAGGAAAGGTGCTTGTTTGATTATGTGTCACTTATCGCCCATAACTGCGCAAGATAACGGATTTGGTCACACAGCCCGGAAGTATAGCCTGAGACTTGCAAATGTAGGGGATACTAAAGCAGTTCTAAGCAGACGAAACGGACCCCTAAGTTTGGGTATCGAAAATAATAAACGACTAGGATATTCGACGAGGTATCCTAATACCGTTCCTGATCCTGACGTCATACAAACTGTAATAAAAGAAGACGATGAGTTTTTAATATTAGGGAATGGTAAATTTTGGAATGCCGTTAGTATGGAAACTGCCGTGTCTGAAGTTCGAGCCGAACGTAACCCTGTGCTTGCGGCCAAAAGATTACAGGATCTGGCACAAAGCTACGGCGTAGAGGACTGTATGTCCGTGTTAATTATTCGCTTTGATTCGGCTCGCTCGGACGTCGACTTGCTAATGCGAGAGCTACGGCAGACTATAAACAGTAATAAGTCAGTGTGTCGATCGGATTGTTGCTGCTCACGTTTGGAACCATGTTGTCACTCGGTGACACCATCGAAGCCGAGCAGTGATCGGTCATCCCCAAGCGGCCAAAGTGACCGCCCACCCAGTGAAGCGGTCAGTCACCAACACTACGCCAGCGTAAGATCACAAGCCAAAGCATCCGAACGTAGGAGTTGTCGCGGGGGCGTCGCTCGCGCCATACGTGTCCGAGTAGAAGAGGATAAGGAGGAAGACCACAGACACGAGGATGTCTCCAACCCCGAGGAACAATTCAAATGTTGGGAGTACATGCTCGAGCAAAACACACAGATGTTATTTGACAAGGAATTGGATAACCTGTCGAAAGGGATCAAGTCGAATGTCAGTAGTCTTAGAAACTTGAAAGGTTTGTCGGGAAGTAGTCCACAGTTACATTTAACTGGAAAGCAATCAAAAGGTGTGCCGTTCTTGTCAAAACATTTTGGTAGCGCGAGATCGTTTGGTACTGCGCTGAAGCCAGATTTTCGTTTCGGTTCCGGGAGGTTACCTAACGGGGGTCCAAACGCAGCATATTTCGGATCACTCCAGCGGCTGATGCCTTATCATCTGGAATACGACTTTGCTGTGATACAGGAGAAATCAACACAAGACTCTTTAGACCTCGAGGGTCGCATGCAACAGTACTGGGGAGTGGCCACGACGGAACTATAAATATTTAGTAGACCATAGTACTGATAGTTCATAAGTTGTAAATAAAACTTTATTGTAATTACATGTACAATTATTTATATAGATACCATTCATCTGTCGACTAGATTTTTTGCACAAAGTATTATAATCACTATGGACTTGCCTATATCAGCTATTATTACTTACATTACATTAATTCTATGTACAATATTGTGATAATTTCTGTCGAATGTTAAATAAATATTACGTTACATCTACGTAAATCATATTTTCTTTTGTATCATTATTATAATAATGTACATACATATATAATTGGTACTCTTACATCTTAACATTTATTAATGACTCTAGAATCATATTTTATTTACAACAATGTACCTTGCTAGTATAAGGCGTTTAATCATTATCTTGTGCTCGTATTTTATGTACACATATTTATTATTTTACAATTCCAAACGAACGGCACAATCACAAAGATACGAATTAATAAATAAAAACTTTAACAAAATATCAATGTAGGAATCTTACCATGTATAGGTAAGTACTGGAGTAACTTTAAGATGAGAGACAAACAAATTCGGGGGCTTATTGTATGCAGTGTCAATGTAAGTTAAATATCTTCTTATTTACAAAATTTCAAGTCTTGTGGAACATCGAATAACGACAATTACACTCACATCAATGTGCAACCACCACCACCACTTTAAAGTCATTCAAGTTCAGTGCATTTCAGTGTTCCCTGCTAAAGCGACGTCGCATTAGCAGTCTTTAATTTGACTGGCAATGAGAGTTCAAACAACTATGGTGATCTGTGCTAGAGTTGCTGGTCATCAAACTTTCACTAACTTTCATAAACGTCCAGTGCGTGGAATGTTCAGTGTGGTGCAGTCACAGCTCGCGCTTGACGACCAGCTCGAGTGGCTGCTGCGCGAGCATGTGCGGGTAGGAGGCGCGGGGCGTGGGGGGCGGCGGCGGTGGCGCGGGCGGGGTGGGCTGCGCGTGCGCCGGCGGCGGCCGCCGCTAGGGGAAAGCGCGCGGCGAGTAGTGGTGCGCCTCACCCAGCCATGAGTCCGGCGACGGCGGGAAGTCCGGATACCCGCCCGCCGCCGGAGAAGATGAACTGCTCAGATCTGATGCGCCACCCGCACCTCCTGCCCCGCCTATGCCAGCACCACTCATCGCTTGTCCTGATAAATACGAAACTTTTAATCAGTACAAATTCAAAAGAGCTCTGGCACCAGATTTACAACAATATGAGAAAACTATAAAAAACAATTGCGACACGATAGTCATCATGATAGTCATTATGTCTGACGATGCGATGACGAGATCGCCTAGTCGTGGTTACGAAAAACGAAAAGCGTGATTATTGCGGGTCGTAGCAGCTGCTACGAGCGTTCTTACACCCGCGTAGCAGTGACTCACCATCCGTACTAGTCGGAGAGGCTTCTTCGTGGTCACTACCAATGAACTTTTATCATGTCACTTATTTTACCTATGTTGGTGTAAACAAGATGGTCAGGCGGGTAGTGGTAGTGAGGATGTGGCGGTGAGTGCGCGCGTAGGTATGGCGGCGTAGCTGCGTAGCGAGCCCCCCCTGCTGCCGCGCCCCCACCGGCAGGGGAGCCCTCCTCGCCGCCCAGCGCCACTGTACTGTAGCTGTCGTTGCTTAGCTCTGAAATAACAGTACGACTGATGTAGTCCAGAAAATAGGTGGAAATGTGAATGTGTGTGTTATTTAGCATTGCTATTTAAACTGCGTAGTTATTGCTAGTAGGCTTCTAGGGTAAAATCAATAGGATTTACTAAAAGAAAATGCATTCAGAGGAGTTACGTGAGAACCGTGCGTCTATCACATAAGTAATTAATTTATCTTTCGTTGTTTCATTTTTACTAATTCTTCTTTTTACCTATTGTGGCAAGGTATTTTTTTTTTTTTTTAGGTGCATCGTTTTCACATATAATTATGTAACTAATGTACCTACATATACAAAATATTGTAACACTTTATAAAAGAGTAACGGTGGAGTTTTTTGCCCATTCTTCTCCATACGAAAACTACCTTTTGGAAGGGGCGGCTAAAATCAATTCAATTTTTTGTAAACTTTGACGTTCAAAAGTGCCTTACAAGGGCCTATTTGAAATAAATGATTTGACTTTGACTTTACATAGTGTCACTTTAAAGTTACGTTAGTTCTTAGATTCAGGATCTCACGACAGGTAAAAAAAATTAAAAGGTAAACAAAATTTACCATGATGACTAAACGAGTCCAAGTCGATCTTGAGCTCATCCTTATCCAGCAGCCTGTCATGTCGAGGAGACCCACTCCCACTCTTCATAGACCTGAAGTATTGAGACCAGCGCGTGCGCCCCGCGTCCTTCTTTAGCCGCTTTTCTTTTGCTCGTCTGTTGGGTAAAATGTGTAATATTGATGAAAATAAACCTGTATTACATTGTAAGCTGCAGCACTTCATAAAGTAACCTTCTAAAGAAAAAAAGGAGAAGAAAAGAATTATCATTTTTCACAGAAACACGTAGGTACATACAAAAAAAAAAGTTCTGTGTTTTGGGTTCTGAGTACTACTAGTAGGCTACTTACTTGAATAATATCGACTCGCTAAGCAATTGGATCATAACTAAAGACATTTTGTATGAAGTCAAAAGCATAAATAAATCCATTATTTTGGCAAAAGTATACAGATGAGTAAAAACTTCCTCGGGATCCCTAGAAATATTCTGTTTCTATAATAAAAAGAAATACCGCTTGATGATTGTTGTGTTTTAACACTACAACCTGTTTATTTTAAAGTAACAACGTACAAAGTACCACTTTGAATAATTCTAAACTTTAATAACGCAAACCTAAGATGCAAACTTTATAAAACTGACAAGGAAATTAATTTTGAAACATCTCTTTCGTCACAAAAAAGATGTTACCTGGCTGAATTAGTCAAAAATATTCGCAAATAGCCATTTGTCAAAAATAAAATGACAACAAAATAAAAACTTTATGGCATCCGCAGGATTTTTTGCAAGAAAATTGCCAGCACTTTAATTATGCTCAAAGAAAACCTGCAAATTGTAAACTTTTTAATTCTTAAAACAGACAAGATCTATCAGACTCTTAAAATAAATTTTTGTTTTAATCAATCTGAAAAAATGTTTTTTATTAGGCACGTATTTAATAAAAAATAATTCTATATTCAATGATGATGAAAATCAAGTAATGATTTCTGCGTCTTGTTTATTCGTAATTGTTGCAAGAGCAAAACCCATACCAGAGGGTAACGCGTAACACATTCCAGTACCTACTAGAATAGACACAATTAATTTAATAATAATATGTAATTAGCCGAAATATTATTAGCATTTATTTCCCCTTTTCTTTGTAAAAGTAAGTGATAAAGATATAATAAGTCATAATAGTTACACTCGTCATAAAACAATTACTAATATTTTAACTCTAAAACAAATGTCAATGTCTCTAAAACATATTACATCGATACAAAAATTACAGAAACATATGCGTTTGTAAAAAGCTTTCCTCAAACAATAGTTCAGCGGAAACATTACTACAACCCTGTTTACTTTTAACGATAAGCACTTCGAATAATGACTGAGACTTGATTTAATAACGCAAACTCGTTATAACGCTTCGATTACTTTCGATTTAAACAAATAATCGTATATTCGATGTATAAACAAAACACCCCGTCGCATGTTTTGCGTGTGTTGTTATTAGCGCAGCGGCGGGGCGCCGGCTTTCAACAAAGAGCTTGATTAATTAAAGTACCTCCGCCCAGTCCGCTGGGAGGGAAGCGCGTGCTGCGATGTACCTCATGCGGATTATTGATACATTGTCCTGAATTGCCTTCTTCGTCATTTGTATAAGTTAATGGTCCAATCTCAATAAGTCCCCCCTATTGAAAATTCTTTAAATAAATCGTTGCTGAATTTTGTGACTATCTAGTAGTTACTTATAAAAACTTTCGATATAATCCAGTATTCTTAGTGGAAAACAAATACAGATTTAATATCAATTAAAAATAATTATTATAATGATTTGTTTTTTATTAAACTGTAAAGAAATACTTTTTGGTAATCCTCTTTGAACGTCACTAATAAAATGTAAAATGTAAACTGGCAGATGTTGTCAAAAAAATCAGCATACAGCCATTTGACAATAAAAAGACGATAGACAGAAAAAAACTTAATGGCATCCAAAGTATTTTTTGCAAGAAAATTGCCAGCACTACAAGTAAACTGTAAGAAAACCTCAAAATTATAAACTTTTTAATTCATAAATGAGGCGTGTACATTTCGAACTTCAAAAATTATTCATGTTTTAATGACAGAAAAAAATGATTTGATTTTATGAATTTATACGCATCTGAATGCCACATTAATTTCGAAGTAACGTTTCTGTATACCTATAGGTATACAGAAACGTTACTTCGAAATTGTTCATTGGTAAAATATTTTAATGGTTATGTATGAAATGTAACTAGAACGTCTCTTGATAAACTTACGGAAAACCCATGAAAATGACCAAACATTATGGTACTACCTACTATACAACTATAAGTAAAAAGGCATGCCAATAAAATGCGAAACGCTAACAACATGTTAAACATGAGTACGTATTGTAGTTATATCGAGCACATAAAGTAAAGAAGTCGAGCATTGTGATATCGCGTTCACGTTTACGAGGCGAGGCCGATGTGCAGGGCGTGACCACTGGCGTGACCGCTGCCGTGACTGTGGCCAGTCGCGCGCGACACAACATAGTTCTGCGACTATGCTCCCAAATACACCAACAAACATTACCGTAGATACACAATACGCAAATATCCGAAGGACGTGCTTTTGAAAGGAGACCTTTATGACGGGATACGACAGAATCAGCGGTTGAGTCAGTACCTATCGATTGTCATGAGAATGTCAGAGAATACGGTCAAAACATTTATGCAGTTGGAATGGTGAAAAATTGCTGAAAACTTTCCTTACAATAATGCATGCAATGGTTGAAACCACTGCTGCACTGTGTTAGCTGTATTGTATTACCTATGAAATCAGAGTTTTGTATGGAGAATTTTAAAGAAGTTGCATTTTTCATACTAACATTTTCTTAATTTATATAAAAACCATGAACACTAATGTTTTAAAACTTTTATACACTAATATTTAAATAAGATAACCTAATATGCCACTTAGATTAACACAAAACACAAAAACACAAAGACAAAAATAAGTTTTGGCTAAGTTAAAACAAATAGTGGTAATTTCTGCTAACAAAATGAGGAGTCATTTTTAAGGTATTTTTTATGTTTAGAAAACTATAAGTTATAAGGTTTTTTTTTACTATTGGTAGTTGTCTATGATGGTCATTATTCGATATAATACCAAGCAATTGATGGATATTTTAAAACATAGAAGTGACGAGGTTCTCTATTTGTGAGAAAAAAAACGCCAATTTCATAGGTGGGAACGAAATGCCTTTTTTTTTTTTTTTTTTCCGGGGAAACCGTCAATAGGCGACCGGGCTCTGGGGAAAAGACCGGGGAGGGTGGGATTCCTACCTCGCTAAAAGGTAGGAATCCCATACTCCCCGGTCTTTTCCCAGAGCCCGTACCTACTATATGAAACGTGGACAAGTTCGACTAAGAGAACATAAAAATATCGAGAGTATAGGATAATGTTGATGGATAATAAATACTAATCAACTGCTTTGTGTACATACCACTTATCTAGTAACTTCTGTTGCTTTAAACAAATAATTTCAATCCAGTTGGAACTTTCAAATTTGTAGGTCAACAAGAATATAGTTGCAAGCCTGACTTCAAAGCTAGTCACGCGTCGGGATTTCTCTTAAATGCTATGTAGATCAATTGCATGGGTGTAACCTGCTGCCTTCAACGGCTCATGGCCACAAAATCTTTTAAATGCATAGCATTTTACTTCGTTTGTGGAGTTGACTGTTATTAATGCTATTGAGTCACAAGACGTCCTCCTGCACTCAACGACTTTCCTAAATCGTACCTACAAAAAAAAATCGTAGATCATCAGCCATATTACATACAGTCAAACAGTCATCGTTCTTCAGCTACCGTTGTTTTAATTACTAAAGAACTGAGGCATTTGCTCGAAACCTACATTAATTTTACTGAACATTTTAATGTTTAGCTCTGCGTGCCCATAAAAGCCCTAATCTCTCTTTACGTCTTGTTAATTCACTTGACCATTTCAAAATCATTTCGTTAACTCGAACTACTCGGAAGGTGCCCCTGCGCAACGAACATTGATTACAGATATCGAATGTTTCGGTATTCGGTACGGTTAAAGAGGCGTTACTTAGCTTTGCATATCTAATTGTTCAACGTCATAAAAGAAATAAATGTCAGTTATGCCGAATTCAACCCGGTTTATACTGCCACAAAGTCGTGTAAATTTTATCATAATGGTGGGATATTAAAATTGCATTAATGTATTTAGTGACACCGCACCCTTCTGGTACCTGTATCATCTATATCTATCATCATACTTATGTACAATTTTGCAACTATTATCCGACCGTAATCCAACCTATTTTGCTTCTTACTGAAGAACAACATTTTCGTCCTAGGTATACGTGTACACTGATAAACCAAAGTTAAGCTGTTCTTACATGATTTTCATCCCGACACAATCATCCTTCCTCCTTCCCTAAACAAACAAAAACATCAGCAAACCAACTAACCTGTTCTGAAACCAGACTTGCACCACCCTCATATCCAGGCCCGTATCATGAGCCAGCTGTTCCCTCACATGCCGCGCCGGCTTCGGACTACTGCTGTACGCGTTCTTCAGGGTCTCTAGCTGCTTCGCCGTGATCGTTGTCCGCGGCCTCTTGCTCGCAGCGTCGCCGTCTAAGGAACCCTCGCCGCCTGGACATTGCACATTAGAAGTGATTTTGATGTAGATTTTGCCATTTTCTTTTCCTAAGGAGTGAATAATTGTTTATAGAAGAGGGAAAGATAGCAGTTATTTGTTCTATCTACTCCAGTGGAACTATATTTCAATAACTTAATAATACTACGCTAACATGCTGCAGCTACTGTCCTCCACAAATATAGTGAAGTTGTAATTTATAAGATACATTCAGAAAATAAATTTAAAAGATAGAAAGTAAAGTACTTACTTAAAATTTAATATATACGATAGCATACCTTTGGCTCTCGCCGCTTCATAGTCAGGTTTACAGACAAGCTTCCCATCTTCCATGAGATAGAACTCGTCGCCAGTATTGAGCGTCCTTGCGCAGGCGGCGCAGGCGAAGCATCGGAGATGGTAGACGTGCGACTGCGCGCGCCGCACCACTTGTGTTGGGGGGATGCCCTGCCCGCAGCCAGCGCACTTGGTGCCGAACCGCCTAGGACAACAGCCGCAATCACAACAACATTATCAACGTGACAGACGCTATTACATACAGCAAACTACTAAAGGGCATCAAAAATATTTGCAATTTAAAAAAATAACAGACTTTGTGGTTCAATATTTTTTGTTTGCTGGACTGAGTGAGACGCATAACATTTAGGTTTCCTGACCCTAAATTTTACTTACAACAGTAGCAGCAACCTTGGGCAAACTTTAACCACGTAACATGCCAGATGCAAATAAGTAATTTCAAAGGTCAAAAATACTACCTATAATTTTATTATACACACCCTTAGGCCTACTTTAACCAAGCTAATGCCGTAATACGCTAGCAACTGCTAACAGAGCAAATTAATGCCGTCATCTAACTTGTCTTTCTTCTTGAGGGAGAGGCCCAAGAACATAATACAACACCCAGTAAAAGAGGCTTACTTGAAGAAATCATCGGTGCAGTAAAGCTGATTGTTCCTTGCGAAGCATTTCCCGGAGAGCATCGCGCGGCACTCCACGCACCGTAGACAGCCGGCGTGCCAGGTGCGGTCCGACACCTTCAACACGTACCGGTCCACGATCATCTCGTGACAGCCGCCGCATTTCGGGATACTGGCTGCAACACACATCGAGTTGTTAAACACTGACGGGATTAGGTAGATGCTAGCAGTTTACCCGCGACACGTCCGCGTGAATTTCGGAAAGTCCGAATTAAACTTCAACGCAATATCATCTCATCTATTTAGGAGTCGATATAAAAAAGTTTTTCAATATCCTTCCCCAGCGTTCCAGATAACAATAACTTTTATCACATTCGGTTCAGAGCAGTATAGCTGTGAGAACGTAACATAATACTTATAAACAATAAAAGTAAGTTCAAAAACTAAAACCTGACTACTGAAAAATCACACTCTAAAAAGTATGAAACAAGAAAATATTTCAGACAGAAATCAAGACATAGGTACAAAAATGGTCAAGGTAAAGCCGTGGTCGTATGCCTGTACACCTACAAAATTATAATGGCATGCGACCACGGCTTTACCTTGACCATTTTTGTACCTATGTCTTGATTTCATACTTTTTAGAGCGTGATATTTAAGTAGTCCGGTCTTAGTTATTGAATTTACTTTTTATTTAAATTATTTTGGGGTTATAATTTCATGATAAAGTATTTGCAGATAATATATTTATTTATTCAGACAACTACAAAGATCCATTACAATTACATTTATATTGTTAGATGAACTTAAAAACTATGTTAGTACCTAATAACTAAAAGAGACTTAGTCCTCTGGGTGAGACTCCACACCAGTGGGCTGTCCAACTTATTGGCTAGTACCTCCAGGATGCTGTTACTGCTCCCACGCAATCTACTTAGGAGTGATGCTGTCTTTTTGCGCCAGGTGGCATCAAAGCCGTCTGTATGTGACTCAGCAAACGCACTGCAGAAGCGTGGCAGCCGTAACAGCGCCCTGTAGGCATTGTTAAACTGGATGCGCAGAGAATTGTAAGCCCTTTGGGTATATCTGAACCACAGGCTCGCTGAGTACAGAGATGTGCAGTACGCTTTGAATAAAGTTACTTTCACCGCGTCTGTACATCGAGCGAACCTGCGGGCCAGCATGTTCGCCCGGACTGACAATGCCCTGCGCTCCCTCTCCATGTCTACATCATCTCCAAGATTTTCGGTCACCACATGCCCAAGATATTTGAATTGGTATACTCGTCTAAGAGGAATACCATTGAGTAACACTGGTGGAACAACAGTTGGGCACTTTGTACCCGCCTTGAAGATCATGCACTCTGATTTTGTTACATTATAACTCAGACCGTGTGTGGCCGCATATTTTTCACATACGGCAAGCAACTTCCGCAATGCACAAATCGAGGGAACCAGCAGCACCATATCATCGGCATAGCTAAGGTTGTTTACACTAACACCATCTACGTAGCACCCTACGGGCATTTGACTGAGTTCCTCGATCAGCGCATTTAAGTACAAATTAAAAAGCAAGGGCGAGCTCAACCCCCCTTGCCTCACTCCGCATTCCAGTCTGTATTCACTCGACAATTCACCCGCCCATTTCACATTATTTTCCTGATTAAGGTACCAATACCTAAAAAGTGATGTCAACTCTGGCGGTAGGCCCAGGCAGAGCAGCTTTTTTTTTTTTTTATAGGTTTTATTGTATAATAGGTATTAATTTTACAGCCGCGCCGTACATAGCAGTCTCACTTAATTTACAAACCTTGTTTTTAACAATTTAAACATATTTATTTACTTAGACAATGTAATATATTATATACATATTTGTAACGAGCTCGTCAAGCCCTTTCATTTGATACCCTACACGGCATAATAAAAATGTTTTTTTTTTAAGTTCATGACTTTATGTCCTCTAAAGGGCGCCATATTGATTTAATGTGACGTCATATGGCCAGCGGACGACGCTTCCAACGATACCTGATGTGTCAAATTATGATCAGTAGTTTAGAAGTTATTAGGTAACAGATGAACATACCGGTCAAAATCATAACCCTCCTTTTTGATTCGCCGTAGTCGGGTAAATAGATACACTCGTATGAAACGTTCGTTTGGATAATTGCAACGAGAGAACGAAATTGTGAGTTTAAGGTTTGGTCTGCGTGCGCTGTACAGAGTGTTTCTTTAATAATTGCAATCGTAACTAATTAAGCATGAAGTCTTCATTATGTTTATCACACGTTATAATAAAACATCTGTTTTTATTACTGTTAACATTTATTCTATTCTTATTTGATTAAATTATTATTATTTAGTCAGTTTGAAAGATAAAATTTGAAAACCGCTATAATAAGTCTCAACAATACACTCAACAATCTTTTTGATTCCAATATTCTTCTCATACATAAATTTTATTTTCAATTCCGTCTAATCACTTAGTTGCGACAACTGTTTCGGTTACAACAAAATTACTTAGTATTAAACAATTGACTTGTCTAAAAGTCAATTTTCGTGATTTACATAAAATGTATACAATTGTTCGTACGTTATCACTGCTATTATGCGCAGACATTTAAGCTTATTGTCACTGAAGCGCGGATTTTTAAGCTATTGCATAGCTTTTATCGGAGACTCTGAGCGCGGCGACCGAATGTAGAAATTCCGTAACGAAAAAAAAACCTGACGCGAAAGTTTGTGAGGATGGATGGATGGATGTTTGTTACTCTTTCACGCAAAAACTACCGAACGGATTTTAATGAAACTTTACAGTAATGTGGCTTATATATCAGAATAACACATAGGCTACAATTTATAAAGATTTTATGTGATTTAGCCATAATATAACGATAAGTATCCAGTAAGTCGGAAAAAATCCTGCCCTCTGAGATCTATCTTTGCGTGCGCTGCCTAAACCGCTGGAGTTACATGAAAATAATGTATTGTGGGGTTGTTTGTCTTAAAGAGTTCTAAATAAAAGTCCGCGACAGCATATATCTACCTTTTATGTGGAAGCCATTATAGCCAAAATAGTGAGCTATAAATACATTTAAATTGAATACTTTTTTTAAGTTGCATATTTTAGAGTATTTAGTTAATTCGTATCAAAATAAATACCTTCATCGCCTTCGGTATTTAATGTAGATAAAATTTGTCTTTTACACTAAGTAATTTGGACTAATATTTTAAAAGTTAGAACGATAAGAATGACCTGCGATGAGTCGACGGCGGGCGCGCAGAACGAGGGTGGAGGGGCGGGATAAGCAATGACGCGCGATCGCCGAGTGCGCGACCCGAACGCGGGCAGACGCGTGAGGGCAGACTTCATTGACGGTTGTGTAAATTCTGCGATTTAGGGGGGGGGTATAGGGGTATTTTTTTTAAAAAATATTTTAAATCAACAATATTATCTTCTTATTTTTGAATATATGCTATGCAATAGCTTTACCGCGGCAGTCCTCGAGTGCCACACGTATTTTTTATTTATTTAACATCTTACCTACATTGGTAATTGAAATTCAATCTGTGGAACACTGTGGATAACTCCGCAATTGGCTTGCAGGTTTGTTTTTTTTTTTAAGTAATCAGATTTCAGAAGGGTCTTTTGTCTCTTCACCAACTTTTATGACGAACAAAAATATACAGGGCTATGAAACACTATTATTGCTTCATAATACATATTGTTTTATTTGTATCTATTCTGGGCCGAGCTTGTATGGGATATCTTTATCCATCTCTCCGTGTTACTTATTAATACTCATTAGCTTTTCAACCTTAACGACAACAAGATAATGATTAAAATCGCTTAACAACATGATTTATTGGAATACTCGAAGATGCCAGATAACCAATAACTCTATAACTAGTTGCCGTGGAGCATCAAGTTCATGAACGAAAGATGGCTTAGCTGCAATCAGAATTGGGGCAGTAAGCCACTGCAGAATCTCCAAAATGCATTTCGTGTTCGTTACGAGTTTTTAAGCTTAAAGATTTTATATGTACGGAAACAGTTTCGGGCATGAGCCTTTTATAATGAATATACATTCCAATAACATATTTAATTGTAAATCAAAAATTAAAGAATATCTTTTAATTCTTGACTACAGTAAAAGACCTATTAAAATCGCAATATACATGACCAATACCACTCTATACACATACCGTCACACACACACACACACACACTCACTCATACACGCACTCACCACATCTTTTTCACACAAGAATTAAACATATAATTGTACCCCTAAAAATATAATTATCTTGTATGTATAAATAAATGGACGGATCATTGATCAAATTTGTGTGCACTTGTAAGTCCTACGCTGTAAATGCTGCACATAACTACTTTGCAAATTACTTCTGGAACAAGAGAAAAACCAAAATAATAAAAGTTATTTTGGTTTTTTTCATTTCATTTTTGCTTCGATTTCAGATATATTTACCAGTCTGCAATTAATACAGACCACAGGTTTTCAAAAGGGTGTTCGTGCCTTTTCATTTATGCCAACTTGAACAACGGTAGGTATTATGCAGTTTGTAGGCCTAAATGATTCTTAGTGAAAGATGTTAATACAGATTATTATAATTATGTAGGTACCAACTATTAAACCTAAGTGTTCAGGGCATTGCTTATATTACGCTAAGTGTTCAGGGGATGTCATTAATTCATTCGGTAAATATACAGGGTGTTAAAGTAGTTGCGTGCCATAGCTTCAGGGTGAGTTCAGAGTCGATAAAGGAACCCAGGAAAAAATAAATATCATAAAAAAAGTAAACGATCCCAGGAAAAAAAAAAAAAAATTGCAACATCAATCTAATTTAGTACCTACTAGCTTAAAATAGCAATCGTTTAGAAGTAAAATTATTTATTTGTTTAAATAATTTAATTACTTACTTTCATTGCGTTCGATAGTAGGTAGGAAATTATTTATTAGCATTTAAACAAAATAAAAACGTATTTTAAGCAATTTTTTAATCAATTCTAAACGATTGCTATTTAATTAGTAGGTACTACATTAGGTTCATCTTATGATAATTTTCGATTTTTTTTTACACTTTTTTATAAATGTATTTATTTTTTATGGGTTCCTTTATCGACTCTGAACTCATCCTGAAGCTATAGCACGCAATTACTTTAACACCCTGTATATTCATAAGACGAGAAGTGTTGTCTTGCCTATCTTACTCTAAACTATTGAAATCGCAAACAGATAAGCACAGCATCCACTGCAACGGATCACTTAATACAGAAAATTGTATTAATAAGCAAACAGCCAAACAACATGATGATATATTGTTGCGCTGGATGACGGTAAGTTTAAATGGGCTCCAAATGCGCAAAGACTGATGCCGTTTCCTTGCTACTGTCCGTCTATTTTCATGATATCCGGATGTCAAGAAGTCTATCGGGCCTAGACTAATTTTTTAAGCTCTGGCGCCACTGTATCGACAGAAATGACGCGACTTTTCGTGCCAGTTTGAACACCTGTATGTACAAGTTAGTTGACACGATCGGCGCGAGCGATTTTCGTCCCGCATCCCGCACGAGATTCGCCTCAGTTTGGCTACAGCTTTACGTTTTTAAATTATTTGGTAACTGCTACAAATTAATGTTGTATTTATTCATTCGCTAATTTAAAATGCTATAATATTGCGTTACCTACATGTCTGCATACCCAGTACATCACATACGTACTTACACGAGTTTTATTTACAATGGATATTATTCTGGTACATTTTCCACGCTTGTTTTTTATGCTTTAATGATTTCAAATAATTCGTTACAGATTCGCAGTTTCCCGATAAAACTATATTAACCGCAACTATCTGATACGTGAGTAGGTATATAGTTTATGCAACAACTTCTAGTTCAGATATTTTAATGCCTATTAATTGGTTTCACGAAAACGTGTTAGCCTTGCATTCACAATAAAAAGTCCTTAAACATAACTGGAGAAATGAGGATATACTATACGTACACCTCAGCCTAGCCCTTTGAGGATTACAGATGTGAGGTTATGTTATGTGCTAGCCTTCATACTTTACAGCATTAATAGTATTATGAGGTCCATCAGTACCTCAATATCTAAAACAACTAGGGTCACAAATTAAAAAAATCGGGCACTTTTACAATAGATATAAGTATTAGTACTATACGTCAAAACAAAATCTTGCTGATAAAATCAGAAAACTTGAAATATTGCAATTGTAATTTACTGAATCTACTGCTTTGTAATAACCGCTTTTCTTTACGTTACAGTACAATATGAAGCACCAATCGCGCTAATATCGCACGGTTTTCATGATGCAATCTTACATCCATATAATTTGTCTCAGCACTTGTATGTATTTGAAAAGTAGCATGCATTGAGCACGTAATTTGAGTTTATGAATTGAATTTTCGAAATCAATTTGCCAATTTTATCAATTTTATTCACTGTTTGTGAGAAAGGGAAAAATAATTTAAACTAAGTTGTTTGTGATTTGAAAAGTCGACTTTTTAATCTGCAAATAGCTTGAATTCAATTCTCATATAAAATATAGCAGAAAAACTATGTGGAAAAAACCAATTAGTCAAAAAAAAAAAAAAATGTCCTATTATTTGGCTATACTTCCTAAATAATTCCAGAAATTTAGCTTCAGCTATCCTTTTATTTAAATCTGAAAATAAAATTTCGTCAATACGTTAATCAAAGGGGTTAAGCAAAGGATAATTAACCATAATTTCGAGTTCGCGAAAAGTGATGAAACCGGTCGATTCTGTAAAAATACCACCGTGAAACTTAGGTTAAGTGAACTGTCAATAGTGACAGTGACAGCTCACTTCACGCTCACTTCACCTAAGTTAGTACAATTAATGATTATCATTATTTCACTTTACACATACATATAAGTATTTTTTTTAAATATTTTTATAACAAACATTAAGACCCAGTGGTATTGGGAACAGGATCCAAGCTACCGACAGTGGGCTCCTGAGAGATTAAACTCCTAGCGAGTGAGTGAGTGAGTTTAGAAGTACCGCTTTCTGGATCAAGCCCAGCTGCGTAACGAGAGCCCTCTCAGGTGTTGGTCGAGGCTCTTGGCTATTATGCCATTGGCTGTCACGACTATCGGCACAATTATTATTATTATATTAATACGTGAAGCAAAACTGTTATAATACCCTCTTTTACGAAAATGACGAGAACGGAGGAGTATGAAATTTGGCACAGTTAAAGCTTATATGTAGAAGGAGTGCAGAAAGCTAATATTTTTATATAATATACATTAGTAATAAATTAAATTAATAAAAAAATACACCAATACCATGCGTTTGACACAATATATTATTGGCTACATTAGAATCATGACATTTAAATGAATTATGGTCGAATTTCGACCTCTGGGCGACCACTATTTATTATTATAATATTAAAAGTAGCTTCTAAGATAAAAACAATATTCATATCATCATCAGATTGAGGACGTGCAGCATTTGCTGATGGATTGTGTCCGCAACAGGCGCGAGAGGGAGTCACTTTTGAAAGAATTAGACTTAAATAGGCTTAACGTGGGATTAATACAATCAATTTTATCCCAACCAACTTCAGAAGGTGCCAAAAAGCTCATGTCATTTAATAACAGTCCTTAATCGGTGACTGCTAACTCTATCACAAAGAGTTTCATATATAGTTTAACTGTTAAGTATAGTTTATGTGTTAATTATAAGTGTTAATGTTACAATGGTAAAAGGCACGATGGGGTTGACATATCTATTTAGATAAAAACCCCAAAACAAATATAGAGAAAAAAAAAAAAAACAACATCATATCAGCCGAAAAACGTCCGGACAAGGCCTCCTCCAAGCACCACCACTTCGACCGATTGTGTGCTTCCCACATCCAGCGGGTTCCTGCGGCCTTCACAAGGTCATCGGTCTGTGTGGGAGGCCTTCCAACACTACGGCTTCCAATACGCGGTCGCCACTCCAGAACCTTTCGGCCCCATCGGCCATCTGTTCTGCGAGCAATGTGCCCTGCCCATTGCCACTTAAGTTTGGCAATTTTTCGGGCTATGTCGGTTACCTAGGTTCTCATGCGGATCTCTTCATTTCTGATTCGATCACGTAGGGAAACTCCAAGCATAGCTCTCTCCCTTGCCCTTTGGGTGACTTTTAGCCTTCTGATAAGGCCCATTGTGAGCGACCACAAAACAATATTAACCATATATGTATAATATATTAATATTTAAAGAAACAGTATTAACCAGATTTTGTTTTTATTTTCACAGTTTTCCTTCAGTTTCACAACTGCGCAAAATTGGATAGAACAGCAGCTGTTGGTGAATGATTAACAGTTTGTGATCAATTTTTCAACACATTTTCGGTAATTCGTGAACTTATGTCTATTTGATTACAATAATTAACAATAGAATAGTGTTGCTTTTAGCTAATCGGTGCAAGACTTTCACGAACATCTCATAAGTTAAAAGCTCCTTTTCATTAATTCGACTATAGCGGTATTCGTATTTATTTATATGTATGGATTTCAGTGGTATTAGTAGGTAAATTCACCAATAAACTATACACACTAGGTACACTAAATATGTACCTACTGTTGTTTAATCGTAGCTAACAAGTCATAAGCGAAAGTGCTGTAAAGTATATTTGCATATTATTATCCTGAGATACTGTTCACTTTTGGTATTTGTTAGTGTAGAAAAGAGTAAGTACGTACTGAGGCAATGTTGAGTAGTTTATCTATGTAGCAGGTACAATCATGAAGCGAGATTTTGTTTAGGTAACTTTGATTCGCATGGAAATAGGTAACATTTTTCGTGGTTTTCACATATTGTTAAACGTCACAATTGCTACTAAAACGAGCGCACGCTCAACGTTTACAAATGGCACAGAAAATAGCACAGCACACGGAACACTCACACACATAGGACACAACGTTACGTACATAGGAATACTTCGGGCAAGTGCTCGAGCTGTATCGGTGGTACTCGCATGTCCTCGAGCTCGGCTTCCTCAGCGCCCGGATACATCATGGCCCCCAGCATGGTGACGCGGCCGACCCGGGCCGCTCCGTCCGGCGCACTGCCGCCACCCCGCCGCGCAACCCCCAACCCTCTTATCACCAACCTACTCCTATTGGTCGCCGATAACAACCACCACGCCCACCGACCAATCCACACGTACACGGCTACACCCACCGATCGATTGTAAAAAGAATTTTCGCAGCATTTCCCACCGATATTGAACACTTTACATCGCTCAAGTGTTTACAGATGAGCGCCGCTACACCACTTTACTTTTTATGCACCATTCTTTTGCATCAATAGAGGATTAAAAGTAAATCGGAATGTAGCTATAAATATTCATAAATCGGATGTTTATTTTACGTGCATGCAAATATGAAAACGTTGGTGAAAGCTCAGTCGACCGGCTACGTTGATCGGCTACGTGCTACGGTGTAGGTGACAGACATCTCTTGCTATGATTGGGCGGCGCGTCGCGTAGCATCTTCGTAGCATCTCAAGAGCTACGTCTACGTAATTATGAGTTAAGATAGGGTGGGTTCAATATTCTTTTGTCAGTTTTCAATTTTTTTATATCATTTTACTGTAATATTTTAAAAGGTTTTTGTTTATATCATGAATTTAAGAAAATTTCTCCTTGTTGTTTATATATTTAATCCGCATTCTTATTAAAAGCTTCATATAAATATTGGTGCAAGAGTATTAATAGTAACAGTAATCAAGAAATTAATTGAATTAATAATAATAATAAATAATAATATTTATTTATTTCAGAGAAAAACTCCATAAATGGCAACAAGAACATAAAATCATAATAGTGTGTTAGTGTGTTAGTAACAGAATTGTACCGAAAAATATGTTAGTATCTAATCTATATCTAACTTATACCTATGGCTGTTCTTATCCACAAATTTTGGAAAGGACAGTCAAAACGGGCAGCAATAGCATTTAGGATGCTGTTGCTGCTGTTGCTGTTGTTGTTAATTATACATTTAAAGCACTATAGCATAAATAGATTTTGTGATTGTGAATTTTTGGATACGATTGTTTTGGGTTATTAAGTTAGGAAATTAATTGAAAATACTTTTTAATTAAAATAATTCACTCTTAATCGTTCAGATCAACTATAAATAATACCTATGACATTTTAATTTTATATTATCGGAACAAGTACATTACACACTCATCACTTGTATCATACAACTTGTATCGGACCCATCACTTGCATCACTTGTTACTCAAGTGTATAGCAGCCATGCTATTCTGTAAACATCTCACCGCGAAAACTTGGTTGTGAGCTAGCTGTCAATAGTGTCAATCCCTGTGAAATGACAGCTCACTCCACGCTCACTTCACCTAAGTTTTCACGGTGAGATGGTTACAGAATAGCACTGCAGGGCTCTATACTAAAAAACTTTACATACTAACTAAACTACTATACTAAACAACTTTACATAATATATATAACAGATAGTTGTACATACATAGTTAATGTATAATCAAATATTATTGAAATACGGTATTCAATATGTGTAAAAAAAAAAAAAAAATACTTACAAGGTAGTTTAACATAATTATAATATACCGGAGTTCACTTTTATTGAAAGATTCGGAGTGAGTTAATCTGCAGTGAAATAAAATTTACTTTAGATTATTGGTGAACATCTCTTACATGCTAAGTAAAAAAAGAAATTAGTCTCTCAATTCACCTTGTGAGTAAATCGATCACTCGGAAATCATCCCATGAGAACGTACTTCCGGGATAAAAAGTAACTAATGTCCTAACCCAGTTCATGGTCACCCATGTGTCACATATCATCCAAATTCGTTCAGCAGTTTTAGCGTAAAAGTCTAACAAACAAGCTCACTTATACTTGACTAACTTTTATACAGTTGAATGTGGAACTGAAGAGAATCATCTTAATAAAAAATTACGCCTTAATTCTTCGAAGGATAGATCATAAGTAGTTCACTCATTAGTTCACTGCTATTTGCAAGTCATAAGTTCCGTGTAATAGGGAAGCAGCCTAAAACTGGGCACAAATTCAGACTCCGGGCGGAGCCATCTTTTTTTAATTATTAGCCTAAGTATGACCTTACACACAACAGACCTATAAAATGCATAACTAGATACTTTTTATAAGGCACACATTAATTTGTAATGATTTCATTACGAGCGCACAATACAACAAATCCGTTACAAAGATACTTTTTATTTAGGTACCTACATATCTTATGAGGGGCCTGTGGCTGAGTAATAACAGCCGCACGGGTCGATCGATCAGGTTAAGCTAAGCTTGCCGCGGCAGGTTCGTGGATGGGTGGCCATCTTTATATACCGAGATCCCTCCGTGCCTTGGAAAGCACGTTGAGCTGTTGGTCCCGACTGTCATTCTTGGAACTTTGACAGTCATACCGGGTCGTCAGAAACCCGAAAGTCTGACAACCAGTCTCACCAAGGGGTATCGTATACCCAGTAACTGCGTTGTGGAGGTCAGATAGGCAGTCGCTCCATGTAAAACACCATTCAGCTGCATCCGGTTAGACTGGAAACCGACCCCAATATAGTTGGGAAAAGGCTAGGCCAATGGTGATATCTTATGAAGAAAATCAAAAGGCACACCTGAAATTTTTTGTAAATTCACTTGGCTTACTGAAAATGTAAGACAGTGAGAGAGAAACATGGCCGTCTGCTTACAAACATAAGCATGGACCGTCGTGTAACTTAGCAGAACTTTGGGAGTATATCACGATGACAAGTTGCTTTGTCAGCAGCTTAACTTATTGCAAGTTTGGCTTTATTGGTAAGTTCTATTGATGAGTTCTGTTTTGTTGAGAATTCGTATAGTAGTGTAGAAAATTACCTACTGCTAGATAGGATGCGAGTTTATTTATTTATGTACCTACAAAAGCCCTCAATAAAGCCGACCCAACTATGTTGGAAAACGTTAGCCAGGTGATGATGAAAAGCCCTGAATAGCACAAATCCATAAAGATAGGGAAGAGAGCAAAAAGATTCTATCTATCTTTAAAACCTGCGTGCATGTTTTCTTTATACAAGGAGATCACCCATTTTGTTCGGCGATTTGGGATAAAAAAAACAAAAGTTGGCGGCCAGGAATGAATTACATTTTATTTGAATGGTGGTAGTAGAAACATTTCTTAGTATGGCGACAACGCTGTAATTTATTGCGAACAAAGATATAGTTTTTATAGGTCCAATAGAGTTTTTTGATCCTTATAAGAACCAGAATCGATTGCCATTAAAAAGTTTTTGCGAAAAATGCCCATTTTCTTGCTGACTGTACGATTTTTTCAAAAGCTGTGAATGCAGATCAAAATATCTCGAACCCAAATTGTTCTCGATTTTGACGCCTTAGTAAAAAATAATGCGTAATATGTGTGCTTTAAAAACGACTAATGATGGCCGCCAAAAAAAAAACCCAGAATCTCCTTTATATAAATTTTATTTAGACTACCTAAATCGGGCTCTAAGCTGTGTCTGTAAGTGTTTGGTATAAAAAATTGTGTAATAAATTTATGACAGGCTCTGGCTCCTGACCCTACAGGATTTTGGATTTTAAGTCAGAAATTATGACGGTAAAACTTCATTTAATTTTTATGACCTTTCAGCTGTTTTTCCACAGTAATAATTTTTATTTTTCGTAACTGACTACGCTTTACTCATAATTACATCAACTGATTCAATGTTCAACTGTAGGTACCTACACCAAGTGTGAAGTGGGTGCATGGAACTTTCGCCATTGTGTACCTAGGTACCTAGGATACCTATGTATAATAAAAGTGACTTATGGATGGGGTAGCTTGGACTTACTTCACCATCCACTACTGACTTGCCAAACATCTATGAACAACCTCATCCAAATGTGTTTGAACGCAAAACAAAAGAAAAAAACGTGATCACAGTTGGCCCAAGTCACTAACAAGACTGTGCATAACGAGCTCTCCCTCCATCAAATCTAAATGGGAACGCACATACCCAGCTACCACGACCTAGTCGGCTATTTTATGGTGGAGCGATACTATAAATACGCAATATGAATCGTCGGCTCAATCCGGCTAGGCCGTGGTCAACCGTGGCCCGTGGTTGCTACGATAAATTATCCAAGTGAACGCGAGGCTAGCCGTGTGCAACTTTACGACGGCATAAATCACGGCTTAGCGTCGCTGGAACCACCCTAAACGCGTGCGCAGACCAGGTTACAAGGTTATACATTATGAAACGTGAGCGAGCCTTGATTCGGTGTGAGCCACGGATGTTATGGACTGCGGCTAGTGGGTCAACACGATGTTTTATTAATAGTCTCGCTGAAAGTCCCGTTGGTAAAGAACGTTTGCTTGTTACACATGCTGCTGTTCTACATAAAGGAAGTCAAAGTCATTCCATAAGATAGATAAAAAAATGAAAACAAAAACGTGTAGTTTTCTAGAATTTAATCTTTTGTAGTGGAACAATCGCACAGGAAGAAAGGAGTAGGTACCTACAATCGACGTACCTTGATAGTCGATAGGTAGCTAAATAATCAGCAATTTCACATTCTTTGTCATTAGGTAGGTACTCTAGGACCTAGAGTGGCGGTGCTGATAGTTGACCTAGAGTCTAGGTCAACCAACAGCCCCGTAGTATAATATTGCTGATAAGCTGCCTATTGAGATAAGAGAAATCTTCGGAAAATAAACTGAATATGATCTCATCTGAAGGTCACCTTTTTTTTAAATTGATAACTTCTTGTATATCCGACCTTACAATTTTTCTTCGACTACCCTACTCCAGGAAACTCTGGCTCAGGGTACAATTAAATTATGATTCATAAAAGGAGCACATTCGAAAAATATTTTTATAAATTTTAAACACACAACCGGGGCGTAGTGATGTATGTACTTTGTTCTATAAATTGTGTGGGGCGGTCGTGTGCCACCGGTCCCTGGGGCATCGGCGCGTGCGCGGCCCTACGTAATTGACGGTTACCGAGCACTCCTGGAGCTTCTTTCCCTTCAATCTGCACATCGGATGCGATAGCAACCAACTCGCTCGGAAACACTAGGGAAGCATTAGTGCTTCTTCAAAAGATCCCCTTGCTAAATCGTGTAAATGTGTTGAAAGTGAAACAACAGCCACACTAAACCTTTTTAATGTGAACTAACTTTTGAGAAAGTTTTAATAACTCTTTAGGGAACTGATAACTTCCACCATAAGCCAGAAGTAACCTTTAAGTTTGTTACTTAACACCAACAAGTATTTTTTGGTGCTAGCCTGTTAGCCGTTAATTTTAGAGTGTAAAACTTTACGCGACCTACTTATTTACAATAAGCACAGCAATTACTTTCATTTTAATTCAAATAATAGAATTCACTCACATTGAATATTGGTCGGAATTTTCTTCTCTCACACACTAAACGATCATCAAACTGATCAGATACTGCGTCAGATAAAAATTTGTCCCTATTTGTGCGCGACGTATCCGAACTATTCCGAACGCGTGCGCCTCGGTGTCCAGTTTCTGTGGGAAACCGCTCCGCAATAGACCTTGACAAGTTCCCATGATCAGCTGACAAATATTGACTACCAATGCTATGTAACTCATAACTTGTAAGTCCTTATTGTGTTTCGTTAAATGCCATGCCGCCCATGGGCATGTGACCGCCCGTATTTTTCTGAATATTCATGACAAATTATCGAAAATTAACTTTAAAAGGGGGGTCTACCTTTAATTTTTTTTTTCATTTTTTTTTTTCAATATCCTCCCATGATTTTACGGACTTATGTTTTTTTTTCAATAAATATTGTTTTATTTAGAAAAAAAATCTACACCTCCGTTTTTTTTTCATAGTCGACATATTTTAATAATAAATATTAGTTAATCCGATAAAATTACTCATACGCTTCTTTTAGATCGAGCCAATAACATCGGAGACTATGGAAAACGAAACTCAAAAAAAAAAAAAAATTACTTGAAAAATATTAAAAAAGACCCCTTTTAATGTCAATTTTAGATAATTTTGCATGAATATTCAGAAAAATACGGGCGGTCACTTGCCCATGGGCGACATTGTATACAGCAAAGCTTTTGGTATCTATTCCTTAAAAATCTGTAGTTAGTCTCTATGAGTTCCCATAAAAAGTAACAATTATAAAATCATTTTAAACTTAATAAAATATGGGCTTATAACAGAATTACTATGAATAACATGCGACACATAACATGCGACAGCCAGGCCGCGATCCCGCCCGCTGTAAAGCGCTTTAATTTCATAATGTCTGCTTGATCTGATTATAGCGGAACCGAAAAATTATATCGTTCCCTAATTAGGTTAAAATGCAATTTAGAGATGCGCCGCGGGCGGCACGCGTCCGCCGAACACTTTTATGGTACTTTAGCAGCTGGGGGTTGTGGAGTAACCCTACCCTGACGTGACGTCGGATCATACGATGATAACTAGAGATGCGAGTGATTGCTTATTGTTCTTTTGAGCGGGACACTAGCCGTTTTTATTGTGTAATTATTTATGAGATTCTTTCTAGTGCAGTGTGTCTCCTTTGCGAAAGGTTGCTTTGTGGAAGGGAACGCAGATTGGCGTCGTAGTAACAGATTGTTATCAGGCGTTATAGATTTTATTATTATTGGTCTTAATTTGGTAATTTCTATTAATTTAAGACTTAGAACTGGCCATTAATTAGTTTACTGAAATTATTCCTTTCACAGTAAAGGAATGTATAATAAATAATATTAGTGTGTACCATCAGATACAAACTAATATTATTTATTATTATTATTTGAGGGATTGAATACCATATCCCTCACCTTCTTAGCTATAAGTTGAGCCTAAAATCGGAAAACGTCTTAATTATTTGACTATAATCATAAACCACAAACTCAAAGCACTAACAAAGACCATAAAATCAAACCTAACAAAATAAACCTAGAGGGCTGTCGTCGCCCCTTCAAAACGCGACGAACCCCACTTATTAAAATTAATAAGTGGGCCCTTGCCTGCATTAATGATCGCCTTGTGTCAATAGAGATGTTATATATTTGACAAACAACGTTAACCAGATCGTGGCTAACATTCGCCGGGCGGGTATTTGATGTTCCGTGGCGACCACCAGCTTTAGGACTGAGTCGTAAGGATAAGGTTTAGAACAAACATCAAAATAACCTATTATCTAACAGCTAAGCAAATGTAGGGCCTAATCTAAGTCTGAAGGATCTTTTGGCTCGTTTTGGCTCATTACCTACCTCTTTTCTTGTCTACAACATGAAATAAAATTAGAATTCTAATTCTCTTTTCTATCTAATATACAACTCCTGGCGTTAATTACAAATGAAGGCACATAGTTTAGTTAACCAATTACTTCAAAACATAAAAAAAAGATAACGAAAGATCTAGAGACTTTAAAAACTTACCAAAATAACTTGAGCAAAATAAAAATTCAAAAAAATACAGGGTCAGTCAATCTTGATCCGCTATATAATATGTGTATTGAGATACTGAAGAAAATAAAATACTGGTTTGACATCCTCCTTATCCTATTTTCCAAAGAGACGAGTATAAAAATGTCCGCATTAATGACTCTTCACTTCGAATTGAAGTGCATACTCTGAGTCTTTGATCCCTGTTTGCTCAACCACTGCAAACCCCACCAAGGGTAACTGGGTAACCAAAGGGGCACAGTGT
The DNA here is from genome assembly GCA_914767755.1 of Agrochola circellaris. Lineage (NCBI taxonomy): Eukaryota > Metazoa > Arthropoda > Insecta > Lepidoptera > Noctuidae > Agrochola > Agrochola circellaris. The sequence goes on along the minus strand of OU611846.1, from coordinate 8,635,102 downwards.
TTGCTAAATAAATATTTTTCATAAACGCACTTGCATTACTTGCCTAATAATTCATTATGACAGGATATGTTTGTGAATTCACCATTTTAATTAATTATATGGCATACCTACGGTTGTATGCGTTTGCTCTTAATACCTACCTACCTAATTATAACTTGCCAAGTACGAGTCAGGTTCAGAGACATTTCTTTAAGTAATTTTTATTGATAGCAAAAACAAGACATGAAAAGTAACAAACTGTACCCGCATTCTTCTGTTCCCACAACATTTTAATTTTTCGAACTTAAATGTCTAGCAAATATAAAACTGCAACTTTATTCGTTGTTCACAGCGCTGAAACATAAGTGCCTATTCTGTTAAGCATTGGGCGTCAGATTGCAAGTAGGAACACGATGCGATGTTATTGTTTACGCGGTTTTGTCGGTTAATGAGGTCGGATTAAAAAGAAAGCATTATTTTTAACGCTACCTCATTAACCCACAATGCGAGCGTGGCGAAGTCGCCTCGGCCTGGGGCTCCGGTGGCAGAAATTGAATCTTGAGCGCATGCCTGCTGCGACGGCTCGCGTTTAGTTCTGCTTCCATGCAATGCCTCCCACAATATAACTACACCGATCCATTTTTACTGCAGTGTGGTTTCTATGAAAATAAATAGTTCACAGTAAAGTAGAGGAGGCCAGTTGAAACGTGATTCAGTTAAAACAATGCGAATACCCAACCAACAATTAAAATAATGCCACTTTAGACATGCTCTATTTTTAGTAAGATTGGAATGTTTTTTTCAATTTATCTGTCCATGTTAAGCAGGATAATAGACTAATTACGAGCATAACTGAGACAGATTCGATTGTAATTAGTTTCTGTGTAAACTCGTCTGGCATTGACCATTGGACATTTGCTGCAGAGAGATATTTCTCAACGGCTTGTGAAGCTAAGTCAGAGGCCCATGGGCGGAATAAAAACTCTGACACAAGGTTAGTCACCAACCACACGAAAGAGTAAGAAGAAAATTGCTGCTGAAATGAAAGATGCAGTTCTTTTACGAGAAGGAATCACACGGTGTCTATAAAAGTAACCAGCTTCATAGGGATTTCCTCAACCTACGAAAAAATTAGATAGTTATTGTGATATACAATTAAATGTAGCTAATAAGCATAACTCAAAGGTAGCGCCTCAAGAGCGTCCCACTGCGTCCCGCTCTATCCCCGGTGCCGACTAGACGTTCCCTTTGAGTTGTGTACTTACTGATAATTTGGTGGTTTTACTCTAAACCCAAAGCCTTTAACAAGTGATCCAAGTAAACACCACATTGGCGACGAGTAAAAGCGCAGTAAGTAAAATTATTGCTCAAATTATGTACTTACCTACTTACGGAAATTGGTCAGCAACAAAATGTTAATATTATTGCACAAGTGTTTTGAAAGAAAAAATAAAATTAGTGACTGGGATCTAAGCGAAATTCATTAATCGTGTTTGTTATAATTTCAATTAAAGTACATTTATGTGTTTCGTTACTTACCAACCTATCTATGCACATTCTGCTTCGGCGATCAGTTGAGACAAAGGGATGTGCTGCATATATCGATGAAATGAGTTATTACGTCACTAAATACATCAACTCGTAAATAAAGCCGTGTGTTGGAATATGACAATAATCTAAAAATACCTTATACAATGTTTCAAAAGTACTACCACACATCAAATGTGCATTGTTGACCAAATCCGTGTGCTAATAATATGATACCTATCGAAAAAATATTATTCGATCAAATAATGAAATGTACCAACGAAGATATCGTTAATTTACCAGTTTTAACAAAGTTCCACTCCGGAAACACCGAAGTTATGTAGGTAATTATTATCTTACCTACTGTTAAAACTGAACAAATGTCATCTGTCAAGGCTAAATAATGAACGAATTTTAATCAAAACGAATGCATTTTGCACTGGCTATCGACATCAACAAAAGAATTCATAGAAATCAGCTCATCTCTATGGGCCCCATAATGCCGCGATGAGTTTTAATTTCAAGTGACTAGTTTGCTTTGTGACTTAGCACGTTCTTATTAAAGGACCTTTGTGCGACTTGCTTGAGAGAGTACGCTTTAAACACAGCTCTTGTTATTAGCCGGGTACCATCTATTGGTTAAAAATAAACTAAGTGTAGAGTACGGGGTTTGATTAACTCAACATCAAATCTTTATTGTACTTATATTAAATAACAATAAATAAAAAACAAAATAATTTGAAGGTTATATTAATTAGGGTCAATCTGAAAATTATTTACTACAAAAGTATGCTGACGAGGTCCCCTCTCTCTTACTTGCAGACCGATCAACGTGTCCCAATTACAAGTCCCGGCAATAGAACCGTTTCATTATGAAGGTGATCCAACCTCCATAGGCTCCCGTTGGGAAAGATGGAAACGTGCTTTAGAAATATACTTCAGATCTACAAACACCAATGATCAAAATTATTTTGATTTGTAGTGCCATTTCGCAGGCATGGCACTACAAATTCAAAAAATCAAATCAAATCAAATCAATTATTCGCTTAGAATTTAGGTATTGTAAAATAAAGTTGTTATAAAGGTATAATGAGCCGGGTACATCCTGCCTGAGTTTTGGCATGGAAAATTTTACAAATAATGTCACCATCAATAAGCTTACGAGCAAAATTATAAAATAGATAATAAATTAATAAATCATTAAGAAGTCCAGATCATGCATAAAGTTGTTACAAATAATGTCAATAATATTAAACAGTTGAGATGTCACACACGGGGTCATTCAAAAAATCACTTATGGAATTATAACATTGGAACAAGACATGTAGTTTAATGCTCACGTGACTGATCTTGATGCAACTGACGTTTATGACACGGCAATTAAAAAGTTGGAAAAGGATTTTTCCCCAAAACAAAGTTATTTATTTGAAAGGCATATTTTTCGGTTAATCAAACAAGAACCGCACGAAAACTTTGAAAAATTCTTGGTTAGATTGAGACGTCAAAGCTCAAAATGCAATTTTGCTAAAGAGGACGAAAACTTTATCGACCAAATAACGCAAAGTGTAGCTCGACTAAATTAAGAAAGAATATTTTGATACTTGGTGGCGCAGCAACAATTGAAAAAATCATAGCAGAAGCAAACTCTCTAGAAACTGTAGAACGGCAGTTGAACAAGCTCCACTATAGCCAAAGCTCAAATGCAACAAATATCACCCTTAATAAAATTGTCATTAAAACAACAAAACGTTAAAAAGATTGTTATTGGTTGCCGATGTGACAGTAAAAATCACAAAGTTGATAATAGTTGCTTCCCTGCAATATACATAATCTGCGTTTGCAATTTATTTGCCAAACATGTAAACAAACACGAATTTTCCTTCATCAACTTTATGTAAATGTAAATAAAGTTGATTTTAGACCGACTAGGACTGTTGAAAAAGTCATAAAAAATATGAAGGTGTAGCGCAAACTGAACCTTATGTGTAGGCATTACATTTTTTGTTCCTAAAACTGGTGTTTGTTTACATGTTTGGCAAATGAATTGCGAACGCAGATTATACGAATTGCATAAAATGTGGCTGCAAAGTTCATTTAAAGAAACACTGCAAAACAAGGGCCAATAAAAGAAAAACTTCTAACTTCTCGTCAAATGACAACAATAAAGCTAAAAAGCCCAAAGTAAACACAAAACATCAAAAATAAAGAGCCTACATCTGTAGACTATATTTTCCACATCGACGACGATGCAACAATAGACTGTCAGGTAGGTGGGGTTTATAATGCTCATTGATTCCGTTAGTAATCTAACATTATAAAATATGTCAAAATTTGGGAGTACATGAAACAATCTAATGTTATAGTCTCCAATTAGCAAACGTCTCCAAAAAAACATTCTAACTCCACAAAACATTCATAGCCTTTTTTTTTTTTTTTGGGTGGGAAATTATCAAATAACTTCTCCCGCTCTGGGTGGAGCGGGAGGGCGTGTCAGACTTTTACTGACTAAAACCCACCCGTGTTCTTTCCGTTGCCTGTGTGCCGAGGTCGCGATTTATTCATAGCCTACGGTGCCAAACATTCATTGGATGCATCAATAAAAGCTGGTTCTAAATCAGTACCTACTAACAAAATTGTATGTCATAGAAAATGGTTCAAGGAATCTTTGGGGTAAAAAACTGCCATCTCCCTTAATATGCTAAAACTAGGTTTGATTCGAATTCCATTGAGGATAAAAAATATCTCAAGTTCAAAGACGTTCAGGTAGAAATCAGTATTGATAAAACACTTCCTCCAGTTTTTCAGCCTTAAAGATGAGTCCCAAAAACCGTCCAAGTGCGTGTCGGACCACGCACAATGAAGGGTTCCGTAGTTGGGATGAATTTATCCCAAGAACAAACTTAACATTATAGTTGAAAAACATTTTCTCCCATACGGAATGTATGGGAGATCATGATTTTAAAACTGCAAATTTAAGTTGGTCGATTATTACTCGTTCCTGTAAAGCCTACTTAGCTGTGATATTTTTTCTTTAAACTTCGTTATACAGGATGTTTGGCAGAACGTTGAACATACGAAAATGGTGGATAGGTGGGGTCATCTGCTACTTACTCAGCCCTAATTTATTTGGCTCTGGCCCCCTGGATATGTAAAAAATTTTTTTTTGTTTTCTTCTAGTTTCACCACTTCCTTAACTTTAGAGTGTAATTTTTTATTAAAAATGGGTAAAATGCTTGTTTTACCCATTTTTTTTTACATATCCAGGGGGCCAGAGCCAAATAAATTAGGGCTGAGTAAGTAGCAGATGACCCCACCTATCCACCATTTTCGTATGTTCAACGTTCTGCCAAACACCCTGTATATGCTACTGCTGTGATTTTTTTCACAAATCCAAGTACAACCATTTAGCTGGCAGGGGGGTAGGACACTTTACTCTAACAAAAATTTGCACTTTAAAGATTAATATTTCGCAAACGGATCTCTAAATTGAAAAATGGCTTTCACACACCCTCAATATTTTTGAACGACCTTTCCGCGGACACCCCAAACTATGGGATAGACGAGAAAAAAAATCATCCCTACATTACAAGTAGTAGATACGCAAAAAAAAAAAAAAACCACTTTGTCGGCGTGATTAATATGTATACCCATGACAAATTACAGCTTCTAGTACTTACCGTCTCTGAGCTAAGCCGCGGACAGACAGACAGATAGACTGACATGGCGAAACTATAAGGATTCCTTGTTTACTACGGAACCCTAAAAAGGAAGAGATGTGATATAAATGTAACACATAACTTAAAGGTAGCGCTTCAAGAGCGTCCCGCTGAGTCCCGCTCTATCCCCAGTGCCGACTAGAGGTTCCCTTTGAGTTGCTGTGTACTTACTGATAATACTCTGTAATATCTATTGTACCATTTTCTAGCAAATAAATATTTTTGATTTCATTTGATTTGATAATTTGGTGGTTTTACTCTAAACCTAAGGCCTATAAACAATTGTTCCAAGTGAACCGATCCGACTGACTGTGACCGATTTTAGTTATCTTTTTTTTTGCTGTGTACCCCAGCAATAAAAAGATAACTAAAATCGGTCCAACCTTATTTTGAGAAAATAGCGCTCATTTTCACTCACAAGTGAAAAGAACTCCCGTATAAGTCAATTAAAAACGAGGACGTCCCACGGATGACGTTTGTCCGATGCGGTTTATTAGTTTCAGTAACTAGGCAATGAATTAAAGAGTTAGTACTACAAATTAGCTTTAAATCTGTTGCTTCCTCGTTTTTTGTGAGTGAACTTAACAAAAAAGTGACCGTAACTCATCGTCCAGTTAGTGTAAAAAACGTAGTATTTTTTGTTAGACAAGAACTAGTGCGTTCTGTACCGGGCACCGACAAACAAAAAATGTAAACAAACTTTTATAGAACTCTCGACTTGAACGAGTTGTGGCGAAATAACGCGAAGTTGACCATTTTTTTACCCCACGCCAAAAACGGAGGGTTACCTATATTTACATAGAGTACCTACCTACCCACGGTTAATTTTATTATTTGTATCCTGACTCTTTCTGAGGTCCAAGGCTCGTGAAACGCTTATTAAATCTATAATCTTGGTTGACTGGTAGAGAATGCCTAAGGCATTAAGTCCACCTTTGTACTTTTTTTAGTGAGAAAAGTTTAAATAAATAAATAAAAGAAACTCGCGTATTTGTATCCAACAATAAAAACAAAATACCTTTTTTTTGTGGCAGGAAATGCTGTTTTATAAGTCTGCAATTTTGATAATATCTTGGACATTGTTTGCTTATTAATTTTATTCTTTAAGCCAGTCACACGCCAGAGTTAAATAAAATCTATAAATATGAACATCCGTTTGTTATATTCTTTTCCAAAAAATAAATTATGAACCGTCTGTAATTCTGTACCTACAAGTTAATTTTCAATATTATCTTTAACATTCCGTAACTGAACAACTTCCGTACATAAAAAATCTATTGAACGTGTACCTGGTACCGATTTCATAGTGATTAAGTACATCCGTCTTTGTCGAATTGTGGTAACGATTGGAAACCACCAACTCATTACCTCAGACAGCTTATTTAGAATATTTAGATTTCTGGATCAGTTGAACCATAAATCTAGATTCGTACGATCTTTACGACATTTTGACTAAAAGCAATTAATTATTCTCAAATTTAAACGATCTGAATTAAAAAGGGGGGCTTTTGTCAACAAACGTTTTCTTTCAATTGACACCGCATGAGATGAGAAAAATGTAAAGTTTTGAAGAGAACATAGGACCAGTAGGCCGATCTTGACTCACACACTGTCGTCATTTGTTTGACCGACTATAATAAAGACACACATTTAATATGCTATAATAAACATGACCTAGAGTAGACACCATGTCCTCGATGGGTTCGTCACAATTACTGTGATCGTCCTGCCCTTGTGCCTGTTGCAGGCGTCGCGTGTTACCACCAGAGTGGTCCATTACAGCTAAGGTTAACGCTTCAGATACATGCCCTAAGATAACGACGTGTAGGAATAACGATAATGTAATCATGCTGTAATCACGGCCTTTGTATCGTCTGACCCTAATTTACCGTGTCTGTCTGAAAATAGGCGACCATCGAGATGTTACGTCGACGTTATATTGTAATATTCCTTGTATGAGACAAAAACCCCAGTATTGATCTACATACTCGTAGATGGTCAATGGAAGTAGTATTACGTTAAACCCCTTTTTTTGCAAAACAAGGGGAACTTTTTTCCTTTAACCGTAGATAATAATGGTGTCAACATTAGTACAAGGGTAACACTGAAAGTTTTTAGAACTGACTGGTTAGAAACAAATCCAATGTACAATTGATTTAAATTTCGAATAGAACTCTTTGGTAACCGGATGATGTATATTGAATTCATCTGTCATTCATCCTATAAATTGGCGGCAATTTGAAAAGTGCGGGTAGCGCGTCAAAATTATTTTAACGCAAGAAAATGTTCGCTCTATGATTTATTAAAACTTTCGTTGTAGGTACTCTTAGTCAACAACAAAGTTATGATAGACTTCGATTAGCCTTTCATGATGAAGCCCCATCACGTGCCACTGTTTACAACTGGTTCAATGAGTTTAAGCGGTCGTAGGAATCTTAATGATAAAATGTGTGGGGGACGTCCTGCAATGGCGACAACTGACGATAACACCATTACTGTGCGGTGCATGATAGAGGCTGATATGAGAGTGACCTACCAAAAACTTCGGGCAAGCATAAGCATTGGTATGAGTCAGGTGCAAAAAATCTTACATGAGCATTTAAGCGTCAGGAAGCTATGTACTAGATGGACACCCCATAATTTGACCGAAGACCAACGACGCCGTGAAATGGCATGAACGTCTGGTCCGTAGCTCAGTGGTTCCATCGAATGCGACGTTTTTTAGAAAATAATGGAGGATATTTCGAAAAACAGTAAAGGTGTGCTTCATCCAGTTGAACTTACAGTGTGTCCCTCGTAAGCCAATCCGCGTTTTCGCTTTATCATGCCGTAAAAAATAAACAATCAATGAATTTAGTCGGAATCGCAGGCTAGACACAATTACTTCCCGAAACACACTACGTATACTTCCTACACTAAACTATAAACCGGTTTCGCAGAAGAGCAGCTTTACTTCGATGAATAATTTAAGTGAGAACTGCCGGTCATCTCGTCACGCGAACTGCGACCGTGAAATATGCCCAAGGTCGCGCTGAAAAATATTCTACTGTTGCCACCCAATTCATAGGCTTATTTTAATCACAACGTTTACACCACAAACAATTCTATCTCTATTGTTTTATTGTCCTGCCGAAGACCGAAGGCTTGTAGCATTTTGTAAGAATTTTCATTTCAGACCTTGAGGTGATAAATCGATTATCGATTATTATTGTAGTCCCGATTACAATCGCTAAATTACTGCCGATTATATAAAGATCGAACAGTTAATGAACGATTGTCACAGGCAAGGTGATCCAGTTAAACGGTTTGGCAGTGAAATGGTGCATTTAAGGTAAAAACAAGTAAAAATTGATTGTATAATAACCTTAAACAATGTAAAACGATTGTTTGTTTTATAACAATCAATATTCTGAAAGAGGCATTCGAGTATTTTTATCATCTGATAGATATTTAGGGCAGTAGGCCAACTGTTCTAAAATACGTAGAAAAAATTGATGACTCCATTGTTTTCATTATGGTTAGAATGAAATTAGAACATACCCTTGCTATTGTATTGGTACAAGATTTTAAGAGAGTGCGTAGGTAATGGCTCAATATTTCCATTCATTGATCATCTGAATTATTTCTGTGCACTCGTTCACGATATCCAATGCTTAAGATTAATATTTCAAAATACATACAAGCACAACACAATCGATATCTATTACACTCACATACTTTTCATGCGCACCTTATCCTTGATAGTTTGATAGCGGTAATTAGACAGGAGGACAGGAACATTGGAAGTCAGTAAATCAGTTTGGGTCAGCTGTTGCGGGGAGATGTGGCGTGTGCTATCGAAGCCCTTCCCACCCTGCGGCGCGAGCGCAGGGCTTCGCGTGACGTCAGCGCATCTGCCCGCCAGATGGCGCACCCTCGCTCACCAGATAATATCGCACACCGCACGCACCAACACTTTCCATGAAATCAAAATCAGGTATGAACTGGAGTTGTGTGTCATAGAACTTTATGTCCGTTTGATGTTTCGATACACATCCAAAATTGTCATCATAACGTGATTTTAATTCTTGTAGAAATAGGTCCCAAACACTCAAGGAATTTTTTTACCACGACCTAATCATGTAGCATTGTAGCCACCTACACTAAAATCTCTTATTTGTAAGTTTTTCTAAGGTTGATAATGGATAAATATGTAAATTGTCTAAATTTCAGGAATATTGGAATTACCTCAACAGATAGGTTTGTAAAGATATACAATCCTAACTGCTCAATTCCTACTGTTCATCATTATAATTAACTTACCTGAAAAAGGAATACCTACTTCATAGAAACCTCTTTGGACCCCACTATTATAAACGTACACTGGCTGAAGCTATAAAAAAAACCATAAGAAGAAAATAGTATATTATGCAATTAGTGAATAAAAGACGGATTTAAAGCGAGGGCCGTAGATGAATCACGAGCAAGTGAAGGATTCTAACGACTGAATCACGACCGTAGGGAGTGATTCATGACGATTGAATCACGAGCGTAGCGAGTGATTCAAGTGTTAGAATCCTGAACGACGCGAGTAATTCATGGCCCTCGATATAAATCCGTTTTATTCAAGAGTTGCATACTATACTTTATACCATGACTACGAGAAAAAGAAAGATTTAAGCGAAAATAGACATTTAATGAAAAAAATAGGAAGGTTGAATTAATTAAAATGCTCGTTAAAATTGGAACAATTACTAAAATTAAGAGTAATTTTCTTATTATTACTAATAATAATCAACTTGTGAAGCGATATTTATTTCCTGTGTATCGAATATGTTTTCGCAAGGAGGTTGTATAGCATTGAGATGGAGGTATGCGACCCCCATCTCAATGCTATACAACCTCCAAAAATACTGATGTGTTCTAAATTCAAACACCAAAATAGTGATTAAAAGTGCTTTTTATTCACTGAAAACAGTGAATAAAATAAGCTTTTTAGAGGGGGAATGGTATAATAGTATATTATGCAATTAGTGAATAAAGGACGTATTTAACGCGAGGGCCATAGATGAATCACGAGCGTAGCGAGTGATTCAAGTGTTAGAATCCTGAGCGACGCGAGTAATTCATGGCCCTCGATATAAATCCGTTTTATTCAAGAGTTGCATACTATACTTTATACCATGACTAAGAGAAAAAGAAAGATTTAAGCGAAAATATACATTTATACCATTCCCCCTCTAAAAAGCTTATTTTATTCACTGTTTTCAGTGAATAAAAAGCTCTTTTAATCACTATTTTGGTGTTTGAATTTAGAACACACCAATATATGCAACCTCCATCTCAATGCTATACAACCTCCTTGCGAAAACATACTCGATACAGGAAATAAATATTGCTTCACAAGTTGACCATCCTAATAACAATAATAAGAAAATTACTTTTAATTTTAGTAATTGTTCCAATTTTAAAGTGCGTTTTAATTAATTCAACTTTCCTTTTTCTTCATTAAATGTCTATTTTCGCTTAAATCTTTCTTTTTCTCGTAGTCATGGTATAAAGTATAGTATGCAACTCTTGAATAAAGCGGATTTATATCGAGGGCCATGAATTACTCGCGTCGCTCAGGATTCTAACACTTGAATCACTCGCTACGCTCGTGCTTCAATCGTCATGAATCACTCCCTACGGTCGTGATTCAGTCGTTAGAATCCTTCACTTGCTCGTGATTCATCTATGGCCCTCGCTTTAAATCCGTCCTTTATTCACTAATTGCATAATATACTATTAATGAAGAAAAAAGGAAGGTTGAATTAATTAAAATGCACATTAAAATTGGAACAATTACTAAAATCAAGAGTCATTTTCTTATTATTACTAATAATAATCAACTTGTGAACGATATTTATTTCCTGTGTATCGAGTATGTTTTTCGCAAGGAGGTTGTATAGCATTGAGATGGAGGTCGCATATATTGATGTGTTCTAAATTCAAACACCAAAATAGTGATTAAAAGACTTTTGATTGAGACTTTTTATTCACTGAAAACAGTGAATAAAATAAGCTTTTTAGAGGGAATGGTATAAAAATATAATGGCATGTACAATTTGTTTTTGCAAGAAAATAGCCAGCTGTCCCATTCCTACATACTCAACCAAATTCTAAAAGTAAAAAAAAAAATACAGAAAACCTTTTTCCTAAAGTTAAAAGAAATTACAGATTATATATATAATTGCTATGTTTCTATTAAATCTGAAATCGTACATTTCAATAATAAAAATGGCTTTACAAAAATGATTATAAAAAGTCAATTATCAGTTATATTTAATAATAACTTACGTTTTCTAATAACTGCGACAGTCATTATTTGTTTGCAGTGTTTGTTTTTGTGTTTTGTTTTTATGATGAGTACGAAAGTGCCCAATTTTCAAATGCCTTAATATTAACATCACACATGCACGCACCACATACCTAGTTGCGTGTACCACACAACCCCATTGTTTTTAGGGATAAGTAAAATGGTAATTACCGTATAGCATCATCATAATAGTAAGTGATTTGACGTTATGTAGGGCCGCCGTACGCCATATGCCACAACACGCCAGATCCATTGCTATATTTATGTAACTGGCTAATTAAGTGCTTGCTCATTTGATCATGAATTTATTATTATTACATTATGTCTGTGGCAACGTAACTTGCAATATTAATATGCAGATTATGGCAATAAATATGAATGCTCTGAAGGTATTTTATGTCCCCGTGCTAATTGATGAATTCTACATAATATAGTCTTTTACTTCTTTCAGCCACACATAGATTTCAAATTAAAAATAAACTGCTTCTGGATCTAGCCGAAGCAAGGGACGGGAAGATCCTTCCCAAACTAATATTTTCGTTTTCATTCCTATCTACACTTTTAGGGTTCTGTACTCGAAGGGTGCCAAACGGAACCCTATTACTAAGCCTCCGCTGTTCGTCCGTCTGTCTGTCCGTCAGCAGGCTCTTTCTCATAAACCGTAATAGTATTTCTATTGCCGCTATAATAATAGAAATTAAATAAAGTTAAAAAGGTTGTTCCCATACAAGAAACGATTTTTTAGTTCGAATTTTTTTTGCTAAAATTGTACGGTGGTACGGAAGCTTTCGTGAGCGTGAGATAAGCAGGTACGCGATCTCTCTAATATAAAATTCATATTAAAAAAAAATAGACATGTATGTTTATTTTCAAATATGTCCTGAATTTATTAAAATCAAAATTATTTTATACTAGAGGTAGGTAAGTTTCCAAGTACTCGTAAGCTTATTAAATAGGTACCTTAGCACGCCGCACCAGCAAATTAGATAAAAGATAAAATAGAATTGTTGTCCTCGACCAGCAATAATATAATTTGCTTATTCAAACACAATAAATCCAATAATTGCACCGCTTTTATTATCAACAAGTTTAACAATGAAAAATGTCGGATGATAAATGGTTGTGTCTCTGAATAATTGTACTTACCTTCCTAGGTAAATAAATGATAACTTGAAATAATATGAATCAACGTAAATAAACGGGTGCTAATTTCTGTAGGTATTTTACCTGTAAGTCTTGTATGTACTAAAAATAACATACAACAATGTATCAACCGGCTACAGTTAGGAACTTTTTCTTTCTGACATTGAATGCATTTGTTAATATCCGCGTTCAATACCAAATGTTTTATATTTTTCCTATTTCTTATTAATTAATTAACCGCCTCTGTGGTCTAGTGGTTAGACCACCTGTCCCAGACCAAGAGGTCCCGGGTTAAAAATGTTCTGCTTAGTTTGGTTGGTGATAGCGCTTGTTCTAAGTCCGCCTACCTAGCTAGCACCATCTTATCTAAATCTTAGTCTGTCGCCATAACAACAGCGTTGTTGTGTTTCGGCCGTTAGAGGTAAGATAGCCAGTTCCTCTGTGGTTGAGGATTTCGGGTGAAGCTCGCTTCCACCTTCGGCCTGATCATCACTTACCATCAGGTGAAATGCAGGCCAAGAGCTTACCCGAAGTTGTAAAAAAGGTAGTAATAGTTTTGTTTTGTTTTTTTACAGAATTGTTTGACCTTGCCTTTTCTGCAAATAAGTAGGTACCTAATAAAAAAAATATACAATACTTCTAGTGAAGAAGATGGTGCATGACACAGTATCAAACTTGTTATAGTTTGATACTATAAAAGGTGCCTACATATTATCATATAGTTCGATTATTTTATTTGACATGCCATGCTCTGGAAACCGCACCACATTTAGTTTTTTCTTGGCCTTGTCCACAACATCAACACCAGATGTTGGGTGTGCTTTGGGTGAGAACGTAGCTACACTTGGCTCAACTGAATAGCATGACAACTTTACGGTAGAGCCATAAGAAAATGGTGGGATAAATGACAGACTCGTATCTTAACACGTTCAGTACCGGGAACCCTCCTGGAGGGTTCACTAAAGTCGCATATAGTATGCCGGGAGCCCTCGCGGAGGGCTCATTTTAAAAGTAGGTTTTTCTTAGCGAATTCGGCAATATAAACTGTGAAACTAAAATCTGTTGTACCTATATTTTAACAAGATTTTAATCCAAAACCCGTTGACACTCCTCGAAGGTTAACTTTAGCGTAAACGTAATACTGGTGCCCCTCCTGGAGTCAACTTGCAATATGTATGGAGGCATGGCGTTATGAGCTCTATGAAAATGAGTGGAGTCGAAAGTGTAAAAGACTGACCTCGAACGACAGATAAGTAGGTAAAGACAAGTGGGAAGACGGAAAGCCCTGCAGAGAAGCTAATGAACCTATAGTTAATAATAAATAAATAATGTTTTTATGTCTTTAGCCATTAGCTACACCATACAATCTACGTTGAGTGATGCATCTCAACGTAGATTGATGAATGATGCAACGAACAAACTTTTCCACGATATTCTACTAAATGTCATTAAGTAATTTTCCTACCGCATAAAGCGAATTCGTTAAACTATCTATAAGTTCTGCCACTTAAGAATTATTGCTATAGCATTGCATTTTGAATTGGTTGTTATGAACTTTTTTTGCAGAATTTCGGCAAGGCATGCTAGGCTAATAAGGAAATCGCAACGGCTGAACAATAGGCACGTATCTAATTAAGACAGCTGTTGTTATAAATATTTCCTAGGTTGATTCATTCTGTGCTAAATATAGAATCTATACCAGTAACAATGCCTAGGGTTTAAGTTAAAGTTTTCATTGAATAAATAGCACTGTAACATAAGGTAATTTTTTATTACAATAAGTTCCTGTTTAGTTTACCTATATACATATTACTAAAGCTCAAATTCCCCTTTCCTTAAATAAACAAGAGGAATTCATTTCTTTAATTCAGTCTCGTTTTTGTTCGTAAGTACTTATTGATTCGTACATACTACGTCATTAGGTATAGCAACTGTCTGTCGCAGTCGGTACTAAGCAGGTATGATTGGCACTTGGCATAATAGAGGCAAATAGACCGCCTCCCTTCGCTACCAGTGCGCTACTACTAGTCATGTGTCATGGTGAGCCATGTAAATACGACTCATTCTTTTTTTTCTGGATGGGGAGCTTCTTTAGTAAAATAATAAATAAGTAGGTAAATCTTTAAATAATGAGTTTCATACAAAGAAAGTCATCATTATTGATTAGTATAATATCAGTTGAAGATGTTTTAAGTGGGTTTTCTGAAACAACTTTGTTCTAAATTACTGTAGGCCTTGTGAAGATTTGATGGTCCTTTTATCCGCGAACAGCGTCAAAAATAGCAATAAGTACATTGTGTACTATTCTTATTCCTATTTATGAAATGTATTAATTATTATTTATATTTAAAATTAATTAATCACCGTGTTTTAATGACTCAACGACATCAAAATACAATCGAAAATATTAAATATGTTTCTTGGTGATTGGTAAAACGTTGTTGGAATTTATCAATCTCATAATAATATATTAGGTCCCCACCTCTGAAATCAGCGTTTTGTATGGAGAATTTTAAAGAAGTTGCTTTTTTCATACTAACATTTTCTTAATTTATATAATAACCATGAACACTAATGTTTTAAAACTTTTATGCACTAATGTTTAAAAACTAAGATAAAGTAAATATGCCACTAGATTAAGCGACAAAAATAAGTTTTGGCTAAGTTAAAACAAATAGTGGTCATTTCTGCTAACAAAATGAGAAGTATTTTTTAAGGTTTTTTTTTATGTTTATAAACTATAAGTAATAAGGTTTTTTTTACTATTGGTAGTTGTCTATGATGGTCATTATTCGATATAATAAATACCAAGGAATTGATGAATATTTTAATTCATAGAAGTGACAAGGTTCTCTATTTGTGAGAAAAAAACGCCAATTTCATAGGTGGGGACCCAATATCAACATGCATTCTTATACCTATATAGGTATATGGACGGTATGTAGATACCTCTAGGTATCTACACATCTACATACAAATATTTAAACGAAAACGTGACAACAAGGCCCTCGGTGTTTTAATACGTATCGCCTCGTATTCTATCGATCGTAGCAACAGACTCCATTACTTAATTGCCAAAAGTCATTGAGTCGCTTTAACTGCGCTTGGATAAAAATAAAACTTCTATCGCTTTTCCTTGTTTCCACTCTAGAGATTTGCATCTTTCCAGTTTTTAAGCAAATGGTTTGCTTTTGCGCTTATGAGTAGGGAAGAGAAGAAACAAGAAAATTTCAGCAGTGTTATATTCTATAAAAATAATACAGTCAGTGTGAATGTAAAGTAAATTAGATAAATAGTTTTATTACAGAATGGCACAAGATTGATGACCAGGATTTCAGGGTGTTTTTGATGAGACAGTGAAAATGGATGTAGACCCAGTCAAATAAGATGTTTATGATGTAACTATATGAGTGGTCGAAATAGCTACCTAACTTTTTATTTAAAAATATATACCTATTTGAAACCTTTTTGATGAATCTACTAAATATTCGGACACAATACGTACCTCTCCTTTTATCTATAAGACCTATGGGGCAAAAAAATCCATGAGTAACATTTTTAGGTCAAACCTAACTATTTAGGTACTTAGGTATCCTAATTACTGCTATGATTTGGTACCTAGCATTTAAAAATTCTAATTGGTCTTTGTGCACTTTTACCTCCATTTTCCGTAATTTAATGTTACTGGCAAAATTATCTAGTACCTGAAGTATAAACATAGAAGTTACTGTGTTAATTAAGGCACTATTCATAAATTTCCATAATTTCTAATTAATATTCATTGTTCAATTACCATTAAGTAACTGAAGATCATCATCATTTACTTAATGGTAATCATTGAGAGACCTAGAGGATAGGTAGGTATCTTTTTATACCGATAAGTATCCAAGGCTTTGATGTTTCTGAAATCCTGACACATCTTTCCCTTTCTACATCCGCGGACCATTCGGCTTCCGTAGTAAATACAATCATTTATTTAAAAATACATGGACAACGCAAAGCACGTCCTAACGTCCAAAATCAGCGTGTAAAGTCTAATAACGTTCAAATACGGAATAGTCTATTAATCAACAAACGTAAACGATCAAAACTGCTCTTTCGTAAACCGAGAATAAAATTGATCCATTGCATTACATACAGGTGATACAGCCCACACAGGTGCAAGCGTCAGGAATCTCACATGAAAGCATACAAAACAAAATAGTGATGAAGAAACACATTTCCCACCACAATGTTCCTCCATATTAAGACAAAAAGAAAAATGTGCGTGGTTTTACGTAAAAACAATGAACTTTCACACGCGTAGGATCCACGTTGATTTAGTGTAGTTTACTGCGGAATCAAAGGCGAGAAGTCGGCTTGCGGTGGAGTTGTAATTGAATTTGGAGAACAATCAGTTTCCCGCGGCGCATTCGGATACATTCGCAACACGCACGCCAAGCACGCACCTGTTCACTATTTTATTAGATAAAAGAAACCCAAATATATTTATGGTCCCGGGTAAACATATAATGAACTCCCCTTTTCACTTCTTTTGGGTCCTGAGTTAGGGTTAGAGTGAGAAGTGTTCCACGATAACTTAATGCATGAAATTACGATTCACTTGATTTTGTGGTATTCATAAAAAAGAGACTATAAAAGTTATTTATTTTTATTGCACACACCTAGCATCAACGATAGCTTTTCTCTTAATTTCCAGAATAATCATAATTTATCGTTTGTTTACCAACTTAGATCAGCAAAACGTTCTTCGAAAACATAGTCCAAAGTCTACTATCGTCCTTGTCAAAACGGAGGCACGTGGCAATGCTTTTTAATCACGAGAAAAAACAATAAAGCAATCTCTCACAAGTATCGTTTTCACCCGACAATAGAATGTAAGCCCCGCGTGATAATTGAATCGAGAGGGTCTGACCGACCCCACGGCTCACATTAGTGTTACATTTGATTCGTATGTGACCCACACTACAAGATAGTGTTTCTATTTTCTGCTGTAAGAAATTTCTCGCAATTATTGTTTGTTTCGCGAAAGTGAGAGCATATTGTATGAAACAATGTAACTTATCTATGAGCTGCATGTATTTTTAGAGACAATGACTGTGTGTGCTTTTATTTTTTATTTTCTCTGTTATTTTTTGTTCTATTACCTAAATAGGTAATAGAACAAAAATTAACAGAGAGTGGTTCTTCATTTGCTTTAATTATTGTATGCGAGTAATATCTAGCAACATAATGTTTAGATATTAGAAAGTTAACCCTATTAGACGACAGTAACGCCAAGAAAACATAGGTTAGTCGGGCTCAAACTGTGCTAGGTACGGGACAAATTGAATGCCGATCGAGAAGTGCCTATTGACATAAAACAAGTAGAAACAACAGCAGCATCTCTCAGCGGGCTCCCAGTTTGTTTGTTCTCCTGTGGGAGGGGGTCATTACTAAACTCCATTACACTTTTTGTGCCAAGTGTTTTGGTGGTATAACAAGGGTGAAAACGACCCTACAAAACGAATGACATGCTCTCACTGTTTTTATCGTTTGTGAGAAAGGAAAATATTTTGTAGTGACTTTTTGTTAGCTAAACTTTGTGTTTGGTTGGGTAGATTTTTGGAAGTGCCAAAATAAATACGAGATTTTAATTTCCCGATAGTGGTTGGCAACTCTTTTAATTTGATGGATATATCAAAGTTATTAAAACATTATCTACGGCCACTTCCTGACGTTTTGTTTCGTAATAACTCTCTGGTTAAAATATCATTAATTAGAATACCTTCACTATATTATCTGAATAAATTAGTTGTCAACACCCATACGCCTATCAAGTTACGGCTAGGTAGGTAGGTACCTACGAGTATATCCTCTGAGATCGTAATCTCGACTAAGTTTCGCGGTTTGTAGAAAATATTCAGCAACTTTATTCCCGATTTCTCATAACTAGTTCAAATAATACTCTACTTAACCCACTAACGATCAGAATCCTCTCTTATATATATTCTACGAACCCAGCAAAAAATATCAGAAACGCTTACTTTTAATATCTTATTGGCGAGAGAATTTGCGCAGCGAGAGTAAGCTAATGAAGTGAAGTGAAAACCGAATGGGGGTTCGATGACCTGATAACGATCGCCACCTTTGTGATCAAGTCGGTGAGAATAAGTTAATGAGCCTTTGTGGCCCGAACGGACGAAGATGTGATGTTTTAAAATGTATTTGTTTGTGGTCCTACATTTTTAATTGGATTTTATTTTTAGATTAACAGTTTTCTGACTGTATCACCGATCAACTTTTTAGCAACTAGAAACCTGTAGTTGAACTCAATAGTAGTAGAAAACGTTCTACATAGATAAACAAAGTTCCTTTAGTAAGAATTTACGCATAATCCTAGGTACTTATGGTATTAACATTTCAAACGAATTTCGCAAGCTATTACACTAAGTGATCGCATAACATTTACATGCCCTAATACGTTTGAATGCAGCAAAGAGAGAATTGTCATCAATCTTGAAGGGGTGTGGAACGCCATAATGCGCGCCACATATGGCGTCATCGGCCCTAGTCGTTCCGCTCCGGCGGGCCCATCGGACCCACATCGGGCCCAAGTGACCCGCAGCGACCTTAGACCATATCACAGCAGATCTCACTGCACAAGTGGACACTAGCCTTTAAAGCAGCTATTGTAGCCACCCCTTTGTGAAGAACACGTCAATGACAAATGTTACATTGATGACGAATTCAATGGATGTTATACATACATCCATTTGCAAATTACCCGCATTTAATCTGTGTAATCTTTTTGTACGATATTCTAAATAACAACAAACAAGTGCATGTTTATTTAACTGCACAAAAATCATACCATAGTGCTATTATGTGGTGGATTATGGTAACATACCTATCGCAAATTCGCAAGATGAGCTCTACTTTCGCTTCTACTTTTCTGGTTTAATACATGAGCGAGCTTTTTAACAGAACATTGATTTTCGTACCAGGAAACCTTTGAAAGCGATCACTCAAAGCTTTGCGAGAGGTGGATAAAACGAGAGTGAGTAGAGGTACCTACTCCTAGTTTATAATTGAATATGAAACTGAATATCTATCAGATCTGATCTCTGCATTTTGATCATTTTATTTACCGCTATACTATGAAAATAATAAAGAACTTGTTAAGTTAACGTGTGGTGAATATAAAAATTATGCCTTCGATTAACTTTTCGTAATGGTCGCAATAAATATTTATGGGTTCGGATTTAGTGCGCAGTGTATCATAGCCATAGGTGTAGCGCGGGCACGCGAGGGGGGGCAGGGGGTGCTAAGTGCCGGGAGGCCACATGTCACTCTCGTCGTGCTAATCTCCAGGATTTGCCATCCAATGTCCCTCGACATCCCCATCTCACTCGCACCAACGACAAAACCATACATCCATTTCACGCAGCTCATTGAATATTATTGCTCCATGGGGATTTTGAAAATATGGAGCCGTTTAGCGAAAGCCGTACATTGTATCCATCCAGTGGAATTATTCATACGCGACCCGTTGCATTTATCACTTAATGGTATTAGCTATTAGATCGTTTAATCGCTCGATTTGCGACTTTATGGCCGAATTCAAGTTTTACAATTCATGTTACTGGAATTATGCAAGTAGGTTATTTTTAATGTAATGAAACACTACAAGATAAATAGTTACAGTAATAAAAACATAAAAAAAATATCCTCACATTTGATCCAATTATTATTTTCCACAGACACTGAAAAACGTAATCGATACTTCTAATTAAAAACAATTGACAGGTGTGCTATTGTTTGGTGTCACTGCACTTTATTAATTAAAGCGCTGTCACGGCACTTGGCAGACATTAAAGTCCATTGAAATAAATCAGTAAGTCAATGTCTGTGAGCATAATGATCGCATGGTGCTGTCAGCGCGCCATGCGGCACGGGAAGCACATGGCGGGTTTTTGTTCAAACAAGAAGAAATACTGCATGAAAAAAATTGCAAATCGCTCTTCTGACGGTAGAATAAAGTCGTGTTTCCCCTGTCGTTTAATTCGCTATGTGTAGTGACGCGCTGGTTTTATTGAGTGCATTGCGGGCCCCGGCTTGTCATTGCTTCCCTCCAACCCTAAAATGATTCCATTCTGCCGCCGGACGAGCCGACAGGTTAACTTTTGTTATTCTACAAAAGCCACGCATTACAGTCCGATTGTTGGCACAAATGTCGGATATTATAAAGCATTTCGTGTTCCCTAACGATTATTTCAAGTGTAAGTGAATACGCGAATCATTTTATATTTTAGGGTAATCTTTAATCAATAGGAAGGTAAAACGATTTCACTTTTTGGCTTTGCAGAATGATTTGAACTATTTACTAATCAAAAGAAATATTAAATTGCAATATAGACTCCCTGTAGATATCTATGACCAGTGAACGCAAATGTTTTATTTGCGTTCACTGGTCACTGCCTATGTCCAAAAAAGTGGTTTTTCCGACAGACCTCAACAACGAATGATCCGGCCATATTATTTTATTAGGTATAAGTTGGTTTAGTGGTCGGAATTGCTACTGCTAAGCATGCCCCAGGTCAGGTAAAATGTTATTTAGTTTTTCCAGCAGGAATTTGTCAGTAGCAGCTTGGCTAGCTCAATAGGCTCGCCCCCTATTACATGGGACTTAACAAAAAACAAAACTGGCGAAATGTGGGTATGCTATAGGTACTGCAATACCTGTTATCCAGACGTGATGTTATATTTATATGCATGTATATTTAAGAACCAGTTTGGGCAGTTTGACAAGCGTGCTTTATCTTTGTTGCGGTTATTAGAGACACCTACCCGCTTCCTTGACACCTTCCACTTCCATAACAAGATACGAACCCACAAATCATAAACTGCAAAGGGAGAGAAACTAGAAACAGCACACTACATAAAATCCAGGGTAGGTACAAACCTACAAGTGGTCATGGTACTTTCTATCTTTCCTTTCTTGCGGGTTTTTCGTTAGCCTCGACGAGAAATAGAGTGGTATTATTAAGATAACCAAACCACACAGCAACATTCTATGCATCAAAGTAAAGTAACAAGATGCATAAAATACATCAAACCTCGCTGGATATATTTTTCCCTCTTATATAAAACCTCTGTCTGGGGGTATTGACTTTTCATATCAACAAAGAAAACGTGAAAATATTTCTTTACCAAACGGTAAGTCAATAGAGGTTTGAGGCATTGCCCTCGAGGTGGTTAGAGAGGCGCGAGACGGGCGGGGGGCGGGGTGCGGCGGGGGAGGGTAGTACGGTGCGCAGCCTGCGCCAGGGGACGGGCGTACTCTTCTTGATTACAGCGCTCCCTACAACCCCCCTCCGACCCCCACAGTACTCCCCCGCCTTGCTGCAGTACACATAAGCCTACACAATGACAGTCGTGTATAACTTTCATTGTTCAGGTTACAGAAAATATTTAATTTTAACTAACATGCTCGCTAGGAATTGCACATGAATAACTTATGTATTTTAGTGGGATTAAGTTTTTGTATTAGAACGAACATGGCTTCATGCTTAATTGAGTTGATAACACAAAACATTATCTCTACGTATACCTAAATAGAGCTTACTCGTGTTGACACATATTCAACTGCCTCTGCCTCTAATCAGAATCCACCAAACAATTTCTCCGAACTCAACTACTGAAACAAATCTTGTGAAATACGTGAAGATTCAGCCAGGGTCGCAGGTGGGAGCACTGAGATTGTCCGCATCAAACATGCACGAGCATTCGCCCCGCACGCTCGTAAAAATGCATATTCAAGCGGAAGGGCGGATGCTTTTAATACAGCGCCGTAATGAGCAGCCGAGGTCGGCAGACTCCTTAATTTTCTCTTTACCGGCCTATTCAGGTAAATTGTTAGCCCTTATTAATTGCTTTACAACGGGAAGGCGGGCTCACATAAAACTTTATCTTGGGGGTGTTACAGATGACGTGTCTACCCGGTAAGTTTGTTAAATTGCCGATTAAAAGTTGACGTAGTTAAGGCGCTACCTATTATTCGTGAATTGTTGCCCAATTCGTTGATTGGTTATATACCTATATCATAGTTTAGAATAAAACAAAGTCGCTTGTCTGTCTGTGTAGTGTGTGACCGCTTAGATCTTCACAATGGATTTTGATGCGATTTTCACCATCATTTCGAGAACTTATTCCGGAAGCTGTATGAAATAATATTAAATCTCTCGTAAAAACACCGTACGAAACACGGGTCGCTAGTGTATAATAATCACAACATTCAATAGTGATTTACGAATTAAAAAATATGTTATTTCAATATCAATTACCTATTAGTTCAATAATATTCCCAAAAATGATGCATCAGCACTAATTTATTAAAACACAATTTATTTATTATCGGTCTACTTCAATTTACGGTAATAGGAATCAAAAAGCCGGCTACCTAATAATTAGCCACGCGAACCATAAGCCCCCTTCGCCGGTATGTTACGTAAGCGGATGGGCCACATGCTGCGCCCATTTTGTTTTCATTATTATGAATAGTAGGGAAAAAAATTGTTTAGATAGAGATCATTAATGGTTAATATTGTAATACTTCCTTCATTATTATCATGCCAGACGAAAGTTTAGTAAGCACACTGAGGCCGTTTCCTCACTAGTCGGCGCGTCAGCGGTGCCGAAAGCTCACCGAGCGCCTATATTTCAATGAGCGTTTCCTGATTGGCTCGGCATGCGCGGGAGCGGGGCGGGATCGGTTCGGTATACAGCGTCTCGGTAGAAACATCCTCTAAGTACAAACAGTGCCCGCTTGGAGTTTTGAGACACGTCACGGGGTTTAATTTAAAAAATATTAAAAAAAAAACAATTTACGAATATCGCCCATAGCGCTTTCGTTTTTTTCGTAAACGGAGATAAATATAACACGCTACAACATCTTCATCACTCGAAGACGACCTTTTTTCGCGAATAATTAAGCGGTACTGCACAAATTATACCGAAAACATAACGTCAGGTCAGTAAATGAAAGCAATGCGGTATCGTTTCGGTATACAGAGCTTACTATACCGAAACGATACCACACTGAGGAAACGGCCTTAAGGAAAACTGCACAGACCACGCGCGAATGACGTCACTGTAAAGTTATTTATGAAAGAAAGTTGGTTTATTTTTGTAGAGAGCGTTTTTGACACCGTAAAGTCAAACCCCGGTGCCATCATTTCCATGACAGTCCTCACTGCGACCGTTACGTGGCGGCCACCGCTCTCGGCGAACACCATTCATATAGTGCTAATATTCCATATTCGAATGAAAAGCTTGCTCACTTTCGCTTAGGTATGCGTATATGAACATTTCACGTATAAGAATGTTCATATTTGTATGGAACGCTTACTTCACGCTTTTGGCTCATCTGTAAAGTGGTATTGTTTTGTTTTTTTTTTTTGTAATGTGCGTTTGGTTTGTGCAGAATAAACACTTTTTCTTTCTTTTCTTTTTTCTTTCTTACTTAGTAAAGTCAAAGTGCGAATTGTGAATCTTGCTCTAAGCACCAACTAAGTAATCTGTGCTCTACTAATTAAATGGATGCCCGTGAGCTCCTCTCTTTATTGTACTTAAAGAGAGAAAAAAACAGATCACACTTAGGAACACTGTCAAATCCCTGGCCTGATCCATTTTAACAGAAAGATAATGATCTTAAACGTCTAGACATTTAAAAATTAATTGACTAAGACAGATCTTTGAAGTCGTCTTCGAAATCTCAATATTTCTACTCACTCACAGTCATATGAACTTAAAAGAGTTTTTGGCAATATTGTACCTAATCTGCATTCGCAATTTATTTACCAAACACGAGTTTAAGGAAAAAAAACCGTAACGCTTACATATAAGGTTCAGTTTGCGCTACAACTTAATATTTTTTATGACCTTTTTAACCGTACTAGTCAGTCTAAAATCAACTTTATTAACACTATCATAAAGTTGATGCTTCTTTAAATGGAAATAAAATCAATTGGAAACAAGTTTATAAATAGGCATTAGGTACACCACTGCTCAACCCTTCGGAGAAACCGGGCATGATTTGTTATACGAGTTTTTTTTAATCCACAACGGCGAAAGTTATTAATTTTCTTTCCAGTTTCACATTCAGGTAAACCACTTCAAAAGAAATGACAATACTTTGTCATCAGATTATGATTACCAATACTTGAAAACTAAAATCTAAAGATATCAACGTATATGTATACCCAAAAAATAAAAGCATAATTTGATCGTCTGAACCGATATCGAATACGCACTAAGCCCTCAGCTCTGAGAGGCGTACCATTTCTCTGATTGATTAAAACGCTAACAAAGGGATAATGCTGATCACTGCGAGCTTTGTACCGAAGCCCTTTATGTACCTACAGCCTCAGAGTAATCAAACCAGCCCTCTATAAAAATCACCCACGGAAATTATAACTTTCCACCGCTCTCCCTTTTGTGAGCAAAGTATTTTGGGATGGAAACGTATTGAGGTTTTCGTCTCAACAAAAATAATTATTGTTTGATGTTTGACATGTTTCTCGTTGTTAATTTCGAATGTTTGAATGATGTTTTTTTCTGACTTTTTGTTTGTGCTTTTGTTTACGGTTTAAATATAGTTATCTACACACCAACTAAGATATTTATCTATAAATCTCTGATAATTTTATGGAGATATCGAATTGGTAAAACATATTCATTAAATGGTATTTTAGTTCCTTACAAGTAGAGTTATGGCCACAGTCTAAAACAGTAGTTAGGTATAGGTAACACGTCCGCAATAACTCCACGTCAAAGCGCGTATTTTGCATACCTAACAGTAGTTATTAACCGACTTCTCTCGAATTGACATTAATAGTAGAGTAGCTCATGCTGTAGGAAAAATAAAAGCCAGTCAGTTCGGTGATAGCGGAAGCCGGCTGCCAAAGTAAGCCGAAACTACCTTCATTTGAATTACTTTAGAAGGAAGACTCAACTGGCCTTAAAATGCCCACTTTGAAAACGTCTACGAAAATCGTATCCCAATTCCCAAGCGTAGCTACGTAGGCCCGTAGCCCGTAGTCATCCGTAGGCCCGTAGGAAAGTCATCATAGCTTATCTAAATCAGGTGAGCTAAGGTAGGCAGAGATCGAGGGGTCACAGCCCGACAGTGCCCGATGCTCGACGCCCGATGCCCGACAGATGTCGACCCCCGCAGTGCGGATGATGATCGGCCCCCAACTAAAGTATGCCTCATAAACTTTGTTGTTATGAATTATTTGATATTTCCGACGCCAATTACGTATTTGATGTATGGTATCTGTTTTCTTGTTCTAACTTGGATGTTCTTATTATCTCCATATTCAGTAAAAAAAACAATAAAATAAAAAAAACGGATTACTGTTACCTTTATGGCCAGGCTGACGAGTGTGAGGAAGAAAATGTATGTTTTCCGATTAATAATTATTTCTTCTGCATCATTGTTATAGAAAAAAAACTGAGGAAACTTCTATCAGGGAACAAAGGTTAAAAGCATGAAGAACCACACAATACAAACAAAGACACATTATTAAACGTAATAAGACATTATATCAAAATTAAGTGCAGGTTACATTTGACCAGAAATATCCCACCGAACAATAGCTAGGTGTAGTGGAAACCGGAAAGAGGCGATTCGCCGCGCACGCGCCGCCACGTGCTCACTTCCGGTTCTAATGCGATAATATAATAGGAGACATCTCCTCCTCGTTTAGTCAAAATACTTTGTAAATATTTACCACGATATTTTCTCACACTTTTTATTAAAAGAGTTGATTCACCGAAAAAAAAATGTCGATTCACACGACTTTTAAAACTTTATACTGCAGTCACTTTTACATTGTTTTCAAAATATGATGTTTAAATACATTTTATTTTTCAACACAATTGCTCGTAAAGTAGCGCTTATGGAACCGCTGTTAGGTTCATAATGCAGTGTATTAAACACGCGTTACTTTATATTATCGCACTAGTGCGGTAATGTGCGCCACAAATAACTAATGTGGATTTGATCGCGACTCGCCAAAAGCAGTAACATTGAACTTTCCTGGTAATTGAACGCGATATCTACGTGTCACTGATTAAACACGCACTATAGGATATTATCACGACCACTTTTAAATCATGTGCGTGATTCTTAACTTTTATTTAAACTATTATATTTAAAAATAAATGCAAAAACTGGGATGGATTTTGAATTTTTACAAACGTCAAACGACCGACCATAGGTGACCTTGTGACCTTTTTTTATCTCGTCTTATTTTATTTAGTCAGTGAAATGCCAGTAATTGACATAATATATATCGACTATTTGTTCAAGGAGTACTTACAACTCCTTTATTGAAAAAGAAACCAATTTAATGTATTTATAATTATTGACAACAATTGTGTTTTTTGGCTAGAATTTTCAAGATGCTGTTGGATCTAACCCGCGTTTAAAGATGCGGTATTCTTTTTCCTATTAAATAATGTCGTAGGTCTATAGGTAACATGGGGAGACCCCTCAATTTTTAGAATATTATACTGCTTTAACACTAAATTTGTTACGACTCATAACGAATTCAAAATCAGCAGGGATTGGTGTCAAACCAACGTAATGCCCAACGTCTTCATTCAATACCGAATGTCAAAAGGAAGACTGTTTCTGAGAATTGAAACTCCAATCATTTCCGCTTCAAGTGATCTTAAATCCTCCGAGCTACCTGGACGAATACAATATATCGTTACCTACTTGTCGAAATACTCATTATAAAATGTTTTGTCCTTGACATTCAACATGCATACGAGGAGAGAATATGAACTACACCAGGGATCAGCAATATGTTTTACTTAGGGTTCATATAAAAAAAAATGACTCGTGGTCTGTTTTGAAGACGTTACCTACTAGCAACCAAGAATAAAAAATGTTCAAGGACCTTGCGTATTTTTTTGTTTTCTTAGAAATCGATAATTTCGATCTGTATAGTAACTACCTAGCTCTATTACTCCCGAACACGTTTGCAGCTTCAGCGTCTCGCGTCGTCCGGTAGAAAATACAAAGCGTGTGGGCGTAATTCAATTACTCAAAATTTTTAGATTAGGTTGTTGTTATAAATTTAACTGTTTAGGTACTTGATGTCCGTACAAAATAGGTCGGCGGTCCGGATCCGGACCGCGGTCCGCTATTTGGTGACTCCTGAGCTACACCATCAATCAATCAATCAATCAATCAATATTTATTCGTGAACACAGGTATTACAATAAAGGTCTTATGTATACATTTTAGTCGAGCTCTATGTCCTACCAATGAAATTGGTGTACAAATATATTAAGTTTTTATTAATAAGTCTGAATCTATACAATACAGTCACGAATGATCGAGTAAATAATGTCAATTAATCAGTTATAATTTTATTTTTACATGCATGTCAATGGTAAATTATATTAAAGAGCTAGTAATGTCATATTTCATCATATTATAAATAATGTCAATTATATGTATTATTATTAATAAATAATTAATCAATTATAATTTATTTTTACATGCATGTCAATGGTAAATTATATTAAAAGGCTGGTATAATGTCATATTTTATCATTTAAAAATTCTTCGATAGAGTAATACGTCTTATCTATTAGAAATAAATACAATTTACTTTTGAATTTGCGGACATTATCTTCACTCCTTATACATTTTGGTAACTTATTATAGACCTTTGGAGCCATTACGAAAATACTGTTTCTGTATAGTGCAGTACTAGATCCGACTGTTTGTAACCGATCACAACGGCGCTGACTAGTTACTCGAGCAAATTTATATAAATTATTCTTGACGAACATAGACGTTTCGTAGATGTACAATGACGGCATGGTAAATAATTTCGTATTTTTAAAAAACGGCTTGCAGCTATCTGTTGCCTTCAAATTATATATAGCTCTTATGCACCTTTTTTGGGACTTAAATACCATATCCTTACCCGTGGCATTGCCCCAAAATATAATTCTATATCTCAATGTTGAGGCTACTAGACCATGACCATCATTGACCATCTGTAAGCGCATCTCGTATTATTTGTCAGGTAAGTATTTGATTAGCATAAGCAATTTTTTTATAATCTGTGACATACCAAACGTACGTAGGTACACGTGCGTGCTAATGTTTTTTAAGTCTTCAATATTTTTATCAAATTTATTTCGATTATAGTTTGTAACTACGCGTTATGCAACGAGTGCATAATTTGATTGTATTCATATCTTGCTCGTTTTCACGGTTTAATATAGGAACATATACAATGCCGCCCATGGGCATGACACCCCGTATTCTTCTGAAAACTCATGATTTTTTTTCTAAAATTAGTTTTAAAAAGGGAGGGTCTATCTAAATTTTTATTTTTTTTTATTTTTTCTTATATATACCTATGTTAATTCAAAATCCCCTATGGTTTTATGGACTTACACTTGTGTTTTTAAAATAAATACTGATTTTTTTTATAAAAACATGTCTTCACCTCCGTTTTTTTTCATAGTTGACAAATTTTAATAAAAAATGTTAGTTAATCCGATAAAAGGCAGTATGGAATTAGTAAGTACCTACTATCATGGCAGCATGGAATTTGTATTTAATAGAAATTGACTTTGAATACATGGAACTAGTATGAACTACCTATACTATTAAATGAGGATTCTCTATTTTCACCCGAGCAGAGATTTGTGCTTTTTTTAATTTCATCAAAGAGACTTCTTGCCTTCATGTTCTATGTTATGGGGTTTGGTTTCCGCACTTAGTCCTTCAGGTGGATCATTGTGCATGGGTACTTCTTGCCTTTTTTATGCCTACTGTGTAAATAAATAAAATATGATAAATTAACATAAAAACAAATGATATATTTTTCACTTCATATTAATCTTAATTTGCGTATTCATATTATTATTTTGTGTTTATTATATTTTTATATAGGCTGTTCAGCGGTTATGCCAGTGCCTTTATTTACACTTGCGCGCGCAACGCTAGCGGAAAAAACAAAACCAGCGCGCCATTTTCCATAAATATTTGTAGCCGTTTTCGTTTTGTTATTATAAAAAATACGAAATCTAAAGTATTGTCACCAACCGACGTAGAAAGTTTTTAAAACAAGCTCCGGATTGACAGTACCTGGCAACGAGGTCAGTTGAACTTTATAAATCTAAATTTATCATCTCTATAGTTACGTTATTCTAGCATAAGTTCTTACAATAAGTCTGTTTTTTCCTCGCAAGTGTGTTGAAAAACGTCGTATGAAACGCGTGTGCATTGATCATTACACACTCGGCTACCTAATCTGCCTTGTGTGTAATGACTAAAGATCAACACAGCACAGTTGTATTATAATATACTATGTATTATCACATTGATTATAACACAAACATTATGAATCTATAAATAAACCCACAATGATCAGATATTATTTTCTCACGCAAACTACCAGCTGATAAACACAATATTTTCTTAGAGTGCGTATAATAACGGAGCTATATTTGTAATAGTCGGAGATTAGTAAAGTTATAATAACTGCGGCCGCCGGCGCCGGTTGCCGTCCCCGGCGGGCCCGACGGTACGGCACCCGGCCGGACTCCCTAGCTACGTAATCACAGGCTGCAATGTATTATACAAGGGTTTACTACAATACCAGTCATTCATAGACCATTTATCGTATATTAATCTTAAATACGTCTATTATATCGATCAAAATGACTATTGAAAAGATCAAAAGGACTTATGAAAAAGAAATATTTCAGCCATCAAAATGGTTGCTACTGAACTTGGGTCTATCGAAAAATATGTCGTATTTTTACAGAAAATTCACTTCTCTAAATATAATATCTTTGTCTTTATACAAAATCAGTATGTAAGTTAGAAGAACAAGATTTTCTCCTTAGTATATATAAATCAATGAGAACTCTCAGCTGCTAGGGCACATAAGACGCTCAGAGTTCTCTACTCCTTCCTTTCCAGAATCCTTCCTACTGTATCTATCTGCTTACCAACATAAAACACGGTTCGTTAATTTATTGATATGTTTACAACTATTTCTATAAATAGTGTAGTTGTAGGTTAAAGAAAGGTTAAAGAAACCTAACGTCAAAGAAAAGTTAGCCTATATTTGGTGTTTCCAACAAAAGGAACATGATATTACTGAGCGTCTTTCTCGCTGTAAGACAGCATGTTGGAACAGGCAAATAACATCCTACTCGACTTTACTAACTATGGAATTTGTTTTGAAAGTAAATCTAAATACTCAGAACAAAAGAAGAAGCTTGGTCACAACTTAATATGACAAAAAGGTCCATAAAATCGTCAATTTACTAATAGGTGCGTTATCGGCACAATGGTGCCAGTGTAAGCTCTTGTCTGGTGTTAAAATCAAAAAAGCCCATCGCCACTCCTGTGTAAAGCACTTAACTTGATTATTCGAAGCCGTATGGCGTGCGTGGGTGAAACCCATAGGAAACAAGGCCGCCCCTACGCGTGCTACGTCCTTCACTAAAACCCTAGCACGTGCCTATAGGCCTGTAATTGTAGGCTGTATGCATGTCGTCAGATAATCACTGGGCTTTTTTTTGCAATATCTAAATAGACTCGCCCCTGATAAATGGGACTTAAACATAACTGGCGAAATGTGCGTATACTATAGGTACACCTCTGCCCTAACCCTTCGGAGAATACATACGAAATGTTTTGTTATATAAAATTATTTTCTGCTTTGCAAGTCGCGGTGTCTGAGCCTTGCTCATCCATCATAATACCTAGGTAAGTATAATACCTACTGTCCATTACGGTTCACCCTTGTTTGATCGAACAACGTTTGATATAATATTACTAAATCGAACAACGTTTAAGAAAATCATCACTTTGTATAATATCATTTGACAGAATTTTCAGTTCATCGAATATTTATTTGCTATAACAACGTTTGCGCTAATGATCAAAAGGTATAATGTTCATTTGATGTAATGTTCAGATGGTATAACCATGTATTTTATCGAATATTCAATTGGTGTAATGTAATGCAGAAAAAAAAACATTATGCTACAAAATTTTGTGACAGAAACGAATCGCTGCAAAACCGACTTCACGCAGTCTTGTCTGCCCTACCCCTAGAGTGTAATTTAAGCCCGCGTAGGCGCGGAGGGGTGGGGCGG
The DNA here is from genome assembly GCA_914767755.1 of Agrochola circellaris. Lineage (NCBI taxonomy): Eukaryota > Metazoa > Arthropoda > Insecta > Lepidoptera > Noctuidae > Agrochola > Agrochola circellaris. The sequence goes on along the minus strand of OU611846.1, from coordinate 8,603,206 downwards.
CCCGCGAGCTGAGGAGCAGGTGGTTTGAAGGCCCGCCGCCGCGGCTGAGGCTGGCCGGCGAAGCCGGCCAGCAAGCCGAAGCTGCGGTGGTGAGCGTTAAACCCATCTGCGACGATAAGCTCGCGTGGGGCCGCCCAAACCCCGCAGCGCCGGAGCCGTGACAGAAACAATGCTTGCTGCATGTTGCATGCCTGCTTGCTTGCTGCTTGCATGCTGCATGCCTGCTTGTATGATGCATGCCTGCTTGCATGTTGCATGCCTGCTTGCATGTTGCATGATTGCTAGCATGCTGCATGTCTGCTTGCACGCTGCATCTGCTTGAAACTGAAAAGGTATAATGTTCATTTGATGTAATGTTCAGATGGTATAACCATGTATTTTATCGAATATTCAATTGGTGTAATGTAATGCAGAAAAAAAAACATCGTAAATATTTGAAAAATTATTTATTTTGAACAAGAAAACAGTTATACTAATCTAAAATTACTTGCAATTGCTTTTAGTAAATCCAGTTCTGTATACGTTTCAAAATTGCGCAATATGATCTCAATATTGTCATTTTTATTAGTGCAAATCTTCTTCTGCTTTGCACTAGGTTCTCCATTTAAAATACACTGTATTTTTCAACAAAAACAAACAGTGTATGTAGTGTGTGTGTAGTGTGTAGTGAAACATTAGTTTAAATAAAATTAGTGCATTTGAAAATTCGGCGAAATGAAATTAGTTCAAATGAAATTAGTTCAAATAAATAATTACGCTAAATAAAAATTTACCAATGAATTATTCGGTCAAATGAATAATTCTTCGAAATGACTTTATTGCAACTAAAATTCGATTTAGTAATATTATATCAAACGTTGTTGCGTACACACGAGTAATGGACGGTTCAGTCCATTACTCGTGTGTACGCAAAAAAGTAGTTAAAGTATGCAAATATCCTTGTCGTTATTCAAATGTAACAAATAAATACCTATGAGCATGTCATTTTACGTTTTTTAAACGAAGTTATTATCCTTCTGCGATATAAATATGAAATATTTTTGCAAAATATCTAAGTACATTTTGGTTTTAAAGCTCTGTTTCTATGCAATAATTTATAGGTTTAGAGTTGTTGCTAGTTATTGAATCAAAGATAATTAGGTACAATTAAATGCGATTATGTCAGCAAACAATATTACAGCGCCTTATTGCTATTTCCGCGTTGCAACAATTTACAACTGCTAGATATAAATACAGACTTACATCATAAATCTTTCCACAAGATTGAAAGATTTATGATGTAAGTCTGTATGACTGCACAAGATTCAGTGATTAGGAACTGCAAATAAGCTAAAGAAGAAACAAAAAACATCAGGCAATTAACAATAAACTATAATGACGGACCGCTTCAGGCTCTGTTTCGCTAGCCGCTGATCACTTAGCCTAAACCACGGAGGAGAGAAAGAAACTCACTTCATAGCTCATCAGTGACGAGCGCCTACCCAAGTCATGCTGATGAGTCATCGCCATAGCTTGGGGTGCCCCTGGATACCACACACCACACCACATTACCCTTTGCACAATATGAGAATATTGAAAAAAGCCCTATTTGTCGCTTCTTTGGCGCCGGATGCCGCTAGTTTTCGAGCCGTAGAAATAATAAAACCGTATCGATTACAAAGGAGCAAAACTAGCCTTGAGCAGGAAAGGGTCAGCCAGTGTATCTACCTTCGAGGGCTTTGTTTCTGGCGAGCAGCGCCAGCAGCACGTCTGGCGGCGGCGGGTCCAGCGGGTGCATGGAGTCCAGCGTGGCGTCCATGGGCACGTCGCGCCGCACCTCGCATCCCGCCACCACCTCGCTGTACGCCGTAGCCTCCATCGACCCGACACTAGGTCCCATAAACACACTGTAAACATCCAACGCCACCTTCACGATTTAGCATCCCGCACGAGTCACGTAAACAACGCACACGAACACCTGTGCCTAGTTCCTCGCGGCGCGCAGGGAGCGGCTGCAGCGGGCGTCGCGACGCGGCTGAGAGCCGGAGCCACGTGGCGGCGCCGCCCACGCCCGCCCCTCGCCGCCGCCGCGCCGCCCTCCTGCCTCCCATTGAGAAGTCATTTTTTACCCCCTGAATCTGATAAACCCTGGGGCGAGCGGGGAGGTGCGGCGGCGAGCGCGGCTCCCCCGCCCCGAACTAATTTGCTGGAGTCGTACGACACACCCCGGGTACTTACATCCATCTACAATATTACTCTAGCACGTTATCCCGTTCACGGGGGCACTTCGTTTCTAGTCATCTAGTCATTGTGATGAAAGAAATTCTGAAATCGTAACCATATTTTCCTGTTTTATATGCTTAGGATTTAGACTATTTTCAAAATCACTCAGACTACCGCGATTTTGATGCTTTGTTTTTTCTTCTACCAGATCGGTTGACAAACTTTTATCCAACTAAATATAATAGGTTAGGGCATTTTCAGACTCAACAGAAATGCGGCAAAATGCACCAAACCCTAAGACCAAACCACGTTGAATCTTGTTATGGGTACCTATGTTCTAGACCAGAAACAAATATTTGTCGGAAGAAAACGCCTTGTATGGGCCCTTACTTTAATAAAAACTTCATTCACCCCTGAAAAGTCTATAGCGTCTAGTTTAGTGTGGCGCGTGGCCAAAGTTGTAACTAACGCCGCCATCTTGATTTTCAAAAACATTTCAAGTGACATTTCACAAAACAATTGCAATTGTTTACCAACAGCGCCCCCTGTCAACGTTTTATGAGCGCCAAATATCCTTGAGTAGCCGTGTATGTACGTGGAAAGTAGATTAATCTATGCCCTAGATTATACACTTATTTATGCGTCATTTTGACAATAACTGACAGAGATATATGTTTGTTGTTTTCAGGTTTTCATATTTTAATTTTTTGAGAGATATTTTATAAACTAGTTGCAAAATGTCGAAATGTAATAATTATAATCCAGACAATGTGTTTAAACGATTCAAGGTGGTTGAGTTCCCGACATCTTTCGTTGGACTGTCGACTACACAAATTCTCGATGTGGACGTGGATCTAAGCAGATCAGCATATCTTAAGACAATGTGCGAAGGGCGCCTAATGGTACTTTGTGAGACTAGATAATCTTGCTTTAGGGCAGGCTGCCAAGTGCCAGGTGGCCGTGGAGTCAGGAAATCCAGGGTATTCCTTGGGATGAGTGATGCTCATCCCAAAGAATCCCCTGGAAATATGTAGGTATGGTGTAGCCTCGGCGATAAGAAGCAGACGAAGCTACGAGCAGTTCCCAGAAACAGGAATGATTTGCATTCCTGTTCCTGGGAACTGCTTGTAGCTTCGTTTTTATATAAATTATGGATATTTCAATTAAATTGCTTTTCTTATTTCAGAATTTTGATGAAGCACGTCTCATTACTGCGTCACATAGAGCTTTCAACATAGAAATCAAAGATAAACATACCGTGGAAGTAACATTTCAGCCTAGAAGTGATTGCGTATCCAAAGCAAAACGCAACAAGCAATTTGATAAAAGATTTGTTTTTGACTTACGATTAATACAAGTGGATGAAATAAGGTGTTGTGACCTCGAACTTCACGCAGAAATTGGCCGATATTACATATGTGGGCAATATGAATATTGTAAAATTGCTCATTATCCTAAAATTATTGACTTTGGCGACGTAGCAATTAATAGTAAAGTAACGAAATTTATCCGTGTACGGAACGAGTCAAGTTTAATCGCTGCTAAAATATGGCTTGATAGAATAACGTGTTTTGAATTTTCACCTATGAAGTTTACGATAGCTCCCAACTCTTCAATACGATTATCAATTTCTATCAAACCAACGGGCTTAAAAGTTGCAAGGTCTTTCAGTTTAAAAATAAGAAATCCGCATGACTTATTGTTTGATACCCAAGGCGGCAAAACTCCTGTAGACGAAAATTATATTACTTATACAATTGATAATAAAATTAATATATCTTACGATAAAATACCAAAGGTGCAAGTGATTGAATCTTTACATAAATTGAATGAACCACTTCCATGCTATACTTATCTAAATGAAGAACTGGAAATACATAACGAACGCAAATCTCAAGGTAAAAAGTACCTAGAATTTTGCAAATCGGCAATTACAAGAACAACGGTGAAAGAAAAATTTACTACCGGAAGAGATAACTGCTGCACAGACATATTGACGAAAATTCAAAAACTAGACAAAAACTTTTGTATAAAGAAAAAGGTTAAAATCACAACCTATGACTTGTTTGATGTGTTGATGTTTCCGTATTCAGTGGATTTTGGAAAAGTTGCTGTATCGACGTACGGAGAAAGTGAATTGACAATTAAGAATAAAACGAAGTATGACATTACCATAAAAATGGTTTACGAAAACTATATTTTTTATACTGAAAATATGCTACCAGACATAGCGATTAAATTGAAATCACTACAAGAAACTAAATTAGTTGTATTTTGTCAAGGTTTCGTAGAAGGATTTTATAAAGGTTCTTTCAATTATATCATTGATGATATTTACCGAGGCAAACACTCATATTCCCTGGAAGTGGGAAATCCCGTGCTAATGATACAAGAGAGATGCTTAAAGTTTGGTATGGTTACATCAGACTGTTTTATCACTTCGGTCCCTGTACGAATATACAATCATTTCAACATTACGGTTGACTTCGAGTGGGGAGAACTACTCCCAGACACTCCATTTAAAATATTGCCAATATCTGGCTCCATACCAAGTCACAGTTGTAAGATATGTAATGTTGGGTATGTTTCTAAACCAACTAAAACAAAAGTCCATGAGGTTGACTTAATTTCTAAAAGCAATACTTCTAGAGCCATACCTATTGAATTAAGCGTCATTACACGAAAGCTTTCCATAAAGTTCTTACAACAAGCTGTCACATTAAAAGATATTCCTTTAAACTTGGAGACTGTAGAAAAAGTAAAATTAGAGAATTCTTCAAGAGAGATTGCCTTTTTTCACGTTGTGGAGCCCTTAATTGCAGGTTTAAGAATGGAACCAATGAGTGGCACAATTCGACCAAAAATGATAATGACCTTCGATATTATAATAAAAATATCATGCGTCATAGAATTCTTCTTTGATATTTGTGTTAAGATTAATAATAAAGAAAACGTAATTTTGCCAATAACTGGAAACGTTGTTGAACCAAAAATTGTAATACACCCCAAAAACGTTTACATGGCACGTATACCATGCTACATGGTGAGCTACGTCCCCGTCAGTTTCCAAAACCTCGGTCCTGTGCGATCTCATGTGGAGGTTGTAGATACTAACGATGAAAACATATTTGATGTTTATGTTGCAATAGGAAATGAAAAACAAAGAGTATGCGAATTTAGCATCGAAGCAGGGAATTCTAAGACTGTTTATATAAAAGTATGCGATATATTTCGTAGAGAGTACGAAATGTATATTCCATTTAAAATCAACGGATTATTAGGACCTCCTGATGGAAATGCTTTATCTACAGAACTTAACTATTATATTGGCGACTATGAGCAGTAAGAACTACTCTTTTAATATTCATACATAGTGTAGTATAGATTGTCTTATTTAAAATCGCGCACCCCTCCACTGCTTGCTCCGTTGTACACAGTTGAAGTATTTGTATAGAAAATTTTGTAAAGGGGCGCTCAATTTAATATTAGACTACCCTATAACTAAATGGACTTTCCAACTGTATTTCAGGAGGTCGTATTCTATATAGTATGTAGTATATAGTACTAAAATCGTAAACCCTAATCACTGTTCCCCTAAAAATGCTATCCTAAATAACTATTCACCCGAAAACTGCTTCGGTATGTACATTGTATGTATATTCTTATTGTACCTATTCGTTCCGAAGTTTGTCGAATTCACCAATTTCTATATAAAATAATACTCTTTGAATTTCTAGCACTATTTGGAATGCCCTTCTTCTGTTGTACTAATTCATTACAATAGCTTACAGACAGTTAGTATTTTATTTTAATGCTCTACCCGAATTCATAGTTATTTTGGGATAGCGTTCATTAGTAGGATCATAATTTGAAGACGTCATATTATAAGCCTACGTAAAAGACGATTACTTTTAGGTGTTATGAAAATAATACAAAAGTTAAGTTAAGACCCGTGAAGAAAGATATTAGCTACTGTCGTATTACTGGTGTGATAACTGTATCCTGGATAAACTTTTCTATTGAAAAATTTGAATTTGATTATGTTCTTGGAGGAACTAACACAATAAAATTTCAAATGACGAATGTATCTAAGTATTACTTATATGTAGCTATTGTTACATCAAAATTAGCGCCTCACTTCACTTTAGAGCTGCTACCAGATGGAAACAAAACCGTTGTCGTAACAGAAACTACCATAAAATTAGAACTAGATCGAGAAATGAAAGCACAGTTCTCTTTAAAATTCCATCCCAAGGGTCATGGCAGATTTGTAACTACAGCTATCATGTTTTTGGATAAGCATATGACTACGCCTTATTTTAATTTAACATTTATTGGGAGGAGAGAGTCACCTCTAATGACGCCCAGTACTTACAGAATAATATTCCCGCCTTGTCATGTTGGAGTGGAAATCACAAGAATAATAACTATTGATATGGAAGCCGTGTCTGACTTGGATGCATTTAAATGTATTTTCAAAGAAGATGTTGATCTTACAGTTGATTTCGTTGACCATAAAATAATGGAAAAAGATGAAGTATTTCATACGATTGTAACTGTAACATTGAAAATTTTAGCTACGGCTCCCTGTAGCGGCAATGTAATGCTTCACTTTAACCACGTTAGTGGATCTGCCTGTGATGTAGAAGTACTTTTTTGCATCACTTATTGTTTAATTACTTTACATGCCAATCATCTTGTTAAACCTGAAGACAATCCTTACCCCTACTTTCCTTTAAGCAGCCAAAGAGATCTTCATCAATACATGGAGAAGTGTTCTACATTTTTAGAAAAATGGATGTTTCAGCAAGGATTTCGTAGAGATTTATATCCGGTTATTCCTGACACATTTCATGCATTATCTTCGGCATTATCAACATTACAAAGTGGGACAAAAACAAAAGGAATTAATGTTTCTTACTTGAATTTCATCAGAAGGATCGCAGGACCACTCATGAAACACGTTCGAAAAATATCGTAAGTATAATAATGAGTATTAATTAAGATATTACATTCGTAAACTCTTCATTTACTAATCTTTATATTAATTTCAGAGCTCATGATATTAACGATACATTTAAGTTTGTAAAAGAAATTCATGACACATATAGAGAGATACTAAATTTATTGAGATCTCGTGGAGCAAATGTGTTGGTCTTACAACCGAAATTCCTACTAAGTCATGACCAATTTGTTATTTATTCTGAAAACGTCACCCCGAAATGCAATGCGGACATTGTACTAACACAAAAATTAGTGGCGGATATCAATTTATTCCAGAGATTAAATAAACAAAGTTGGGTTGACTTCATTTTACAAAGTTATAAAGTCTTCGTCATGGACAGCTGCTTCTTTGAATGTGTTTGCGTCAGTTCTCAATCCAGAGACATAACCAAAGTGTTAATAGATTGGTTCAATCGACAGATACAGAACCAACATGACAAGCTTTTTGGAAAAGACATACCAGTAAAACAAATTACCAACATAACGACAGATTTAACAGATGGCATCGCCCTAGCATCAGCAATAATGGCTTATTGTCCATTCCTAATGGAACACTTTTCGTTGTTCTGTGTGATAGGAGAGAAAAGCAGAGAAGGTGACGTCATTAATAACGCTTGTCTCATTATTGAAGCAATGAATCTTCTGAGAATCTTTTTTCCAATATCAACTAAAGACTTCTTTCAGCCTAATAATTTGCAAATGCTATTTTTATCCATACACTTATACGTTGTACTTCCGATGTTTGAAATAAAAGATACAATACAATTTCACCCACCACTTTTAAGAAGTGCTTCGCGGTTAGTTTCAATTTTTCCGACCACTCAAGAAACACTTATTTATTCTTTTTTTATCATTAGTAACAATACGCGGAATAACTTTTTCGTTGAAAAAGCTCCTGCGGCGGACAATGGGAAGAAAATGTTTTTGAGCGTCAAATATACGGCCAATTTTGTAACAGACGAAAGTTGTATTCTTCTAGTACACGGGTACAACAAAACACGAATTTTTGACGCGTACATTGTATTTTTGCTCCGTGGACAAGTTGGCGTATTAAATCCGCTGAGAAAATGCAAAGTGACTGGGCCATTATATCGACCGAATAAGGTTGACGTGCAGGTGTCGTCACCATTTGTTACTCCATCTACGTTTAAAATTTATATCACAGATGTGGAACCATCAGTTCCGGTTCAGTTTGAAGAAATGCCTAAACCGAGGTTTTACTTAAGCCGACTAAACTTAATTGATAAAGAAATCAATTTGATTGGTATCCCAAAGGACCCAAAGGACCAACAAGATAACCTAGATCATAAGCTATATTTATATATGATTTGTCTTAGCACTCAAGTAGGAAACACATGGATTTGGTTTATGGGCGACGTTGGTCAATTTTTCATAAGGATAACGACGCAACCTCGCTGGGACTTACCAATAGACAGCCTGCATGCGAGTTTACAGTCGTGGCCGATGGACCCCTGCAGCTGCGGAGAGGCTTGCGAGTGCTACAGAACTGCTATCCTCATGATACCGCATCAAAATGAACTTATGATTAAAGCATTGCGATATGCTTTATTTGAACATGCGTCTACCACCATGATGCAAATATTTGATCGATTAATCGGTATGTATATAAAAATTAAAATGATATGATTACGAAATGTATAATACCGTACTAAATAAGTAATCAAATTATTCCCGAAGTACTTGTTTTTTGCAGTATCCAGGACTGGTAAAATAATTCTAACGATGTTGTTGGAGGAAGGAGGTACCAGCATGACAGAAGTGATGCATATTCTTCGTAACAGTAATTCGTACAGGATCACATCGCGGGCTCTACTGCCGCGCATCGACCGTGTGAAGTTGTTTCATCACACCAATAATATATTTCCATTGCCGGTCACTATACCAGCTAAAGAAAAGTTTGAGAAATATTCCGTTACATTTACTTCGGACTGTGGCATGGATATTCGCAATTATAGAATATTCTTCACTCAGATAAGTAGGACTGCAATTGGCGAGTCATGCAGTAGTCAAAAATCCGTTGAATCTTAAATTACGTTGTATGTGATGAGATTATAATTTCTAATAGATTCACGCATCTCATTATATTTACTGTAGAATAATTATTGAACATTCGTTTCACTAACTGAAGTCGAATATTTTAAAATAAGTTCCGCTCAACGTACACGTTCATTCAATTTAATATAATCCTGCGATAATTTTGTAGTAGGTAATTAAAAAGACAATTCAAATACATACTTGTTTCAGTGAGGTATAAAAATGTATGTAGACGTGTATTTTTATTACTTGCATGAAACCAGTACAACGGGACAGCAAGCGATCGACGATGTCCGTCGAATGTCTGTCGTTAAGGGGGTTGCGCTAAGGTAGCCCGCGAAATTCCAATTTAATCTGCAGATAGGTGTCAATATATCTTGACAGAAATGATTAGAATCAGTAAGTAATACAACCCCTTAAAATATCATGAATTCATGAAATAGTCATTCAATAGGATTATAAATGATCTTGAAACTCATTCAGTTTTAAGATACTATCACGAGACGGTTAGTGAAAGCTGATCTGAAATATAGAAGCATCATCAAGAACCCGTTCCTTTCGGAGAGAAACTTTAAAACAATATGGCCCGCGAGTCATGGAGGTCTGGCCCTGTCTGTCGCCAGTCGCTAGTCTGATTGAAAGTGTTTAGGCGTTGACTAATCTTAAGATTTATAGTATAAGAAAATACGCAAACCCGCCAATCTTAAACGTAACAAAAAATTGTAGAAAAATGCCATACCCTGTGTCCTAACCGAAAGCGACTGTTGCGCGAATACGCAATTACGCGATCGTTAACACGAATTTTGGTATACACCCGCGACTTGATTGATCGCGAGAATACATATCATATTCATATAAAGGAATCGACCACCGCCTACTCGCGCAACAATTGATTGCAGGCGATGGCACTTCCATCAATTGGCCTGCAATCAATTGGTGCGCGAGGACACCGTTTTGGAAAGCATTCAAGTATGAATTCTGAACCGCTAAAGTAAATTTTTAAAATTAATTTTGCCATACGCGCTTCTGTCGTACATATAGGAAACCGATACGAATATCGCACGTGGTCACAACGGCCCACGGCCATGTTTCTATAAATTACCTAGTCGGTGCGACCACTGGTCGTGGTCGTGGCCGCCTAGTGCGCGAGATCCCTAAACCTTATTAAAAATAACAGAGGAAAAAGTTTGTAATCATTATTGAAGCAAATTCATTACTTAACCACTATACATAATCTATTAATAATTAGTGATTTAATATTGGCCGATATACAATTTCTTGAATAGTTTACCTACATATTCGAGTGATCATGGTCGTGATTGACAATCTTTTATTTTCTAATATATAATGTAACATTGGTTTTGAAATAAATTTAATTCTTCGTAACCAAATATATTCGTCTTATTTCAAATATCATAAAATAGCCAACACGTGCGTATTGTTTAGTTGTCCCTTTAGTCTATTTCAAAATGGAAAATCGTCGTTTGACAGGAATAAACAAAATTTTGGTGATTTTTTGTCTAGTTTAGAGGCATCTGTGACAAGAGAATTGGTATTGAATTGGAATTGGCATTGGCCAATCCCAATTATTAAAAGTAATTGTTAATTTATAAAATAAAATTTTTATTCTATTAAATGGTTATCTTTAAGATTAATACTTATGTAATTTCTTAAAAGTGTTTCTAAGTATTAGAAAAAAATACTTATTTGTCTTGAAGTTTTTAGAAAATTACGTTATTTCAACATTTTTTTTCTGCTATATTTTGTATGGAAGTTGAAAAAAGTGGTTCAGCTACTGAAATTTTTTAATTTTCAAAATCAAAAGTAGTTTCTTGTAACCAAACGATCAAACGTCAGTCTCGCGTCATTTTTTGGAAAATTTGTTGCGAATTTTGCAGATTTTCCAGGAATACTTAATTTATTTGAAAAATCCCTTTCAGCCATATGCAAGACAAAGAACTCGACTTTTCAAATCACAAATAATTTTGTTTAAATTCTGTTACCCTTTCTCACAACGAATGAACAAAATGGATCAAAATCAGTCGATTTCGTGCACGGCCTCTTAAGAGGCTTACAACAGCCAAAGCGCGGTCCCTGTCGGACAGCATAGAAATGAAAGAGAAGAGCGATGACACAACGCTAGTAATTTATTGCAAATATGAAGCAATTATCTATTTACAAAAATTCTATTGATTTGATAAAAAAAAACACTATTATGTTAATATGTTGCTTCTAGAATAATCTGACAAAAATCAGAATGATTGCATGTATATTCAATGTTTTTTAATCGTTAAAAGAAATTTTTAGAGGTCTCTTCGTGATTTTTTTAATCGTAAGAAATTAGTCGTATTATGTTTTCAACACACTCTCTAACTAGCATTTATCCTGAAGAATGTCATATATTTTTCTAACTTTATTTACTGCAGTGGATTATATAGTTTAGGGCATTATAAAACTTGCGTTTAGGTCCTGTAGTCGCCTTTTCAAACTAGCTTTTGCCCGCGGCTTCGCTCGCGTGGTTGTCGGAAGATATCCTACGGGAACATACTACCGGGATTAAAAGTAGGTACCCTATGTGTTAATCCAGGTTAAGGTATATATTTGCCAAATTTCATCCAAATCCATTCAGCCTTTTTTGCGCCAATCCGGATCATACATCCAGACAAACAGACATGTTACTATTGGAACGAAGTTCCTTATCGCGCGTTGTGAAAGGGGGCTAGACGGAAAAAAATCTCACGAAAAGTTGTAACGACACTTTTTGCTATAGTAAGCTATTGTAAGCTGTGCGGCGTGCGCATGTTTCTCTGTCTGTCTCTCTCTCTCTTCGAACTTCGTTCCATCCGGGTGTCCCTTGACACTTCTCAAATATTTTATTATTTATGTATAGAACAACTCTCTTTCTACAATAAAATCTGCGACCTAAAAAGGTGTGAGAGATTGGTAAATAAAGAATGTACCTACCTATTAATCTTTCACAGTCGAAAGTGTACCTACTAACCCACTCATCTTACAATTTATTTCACCGAAGCATCCGCATTTGACGGAAGCGTCAACAGGCGATGCGCGGGCGCTCGCCAATGATGCGCAAACGCATCGGAAGCGTGCAGCAGCGATGCGCCCGCGCCGCCTCGCCTGCCGCCTTGACCGCGCCACTCATCCGGCACGCTGACCGGTCATGGCAGACGCCACATAACACACGGAAACCTTTACCTTACAGAAAACTAGGTCATTTCATTTGTTTACGTAAAAGTTAAAGAAGATTATCAAGTCTGTAATTTAAAAAGTGTAATTATAATGTAATTTTTTTTTGGGGAGTAGTTACTACCCATTTCCAAAAAACGTGTACTTCATTACACACTGGGCCAAGAAATAGGGCAACAAACTTCATTACCTACTTACTGTGGGCCAAGAAATAGGACAACAAACTTCATTACTTACTGTGGGACAAGAAATAGGGCAACACACATCGATAGAATTTTGAATTGATACTTAGCCCTCTTCCTCTCCTAATTTTGCTGTGCCCGACAGGGTCCATATTGGTCTTTTACTTTGTTATATCATCTATGTAATACATACGGAATGCAATAAAGAATTGAGTATTGAGTATATATATCTGCTATACTTACAAGAAAATTTAAAACCTTAGGTACCTTTCATCATAATGATTGATTTCCCATGGCAGTCACGCCTCCTAACCTACAAGAGACCTAACTAATCAATTTGGTTTTTGCTGCCGTTACTTATTCCCAATTTCTGAAATTATTTTTCCTGTTGAACAATTGGAGATTTTCGTATTACCTGTGGAAACCAATTTAGGTAGTCATAATATGGATCCTTCATAATTCAATAATCACCATGGAACCAGAACAGCCATGCTATTTTGCGTGGAGCGAGCTGTCATTCCACAGGGATTGACACTATTGACAGCTCACTTCACCCAAGTTTTCACGGTGAGATGGTTACAGAATAGCACTGCTGGTATGCCTGTCTTTATTTCAGATCAAGCTATACTAATTCAGCATTACAGAAGTACAGTCGACGGCTCGAACTCGTTGGTGGGCGTAACTAATATGCATGCTAATTAGTCAACATTTTTTTATTGATTTATTTGTATATTTATTAATTAATTTAGTGAAATAGACAATGATTTATAACGAAAACGAGCGCGTAAAATTTAATGAACAGGCCTTTGGACGTATAGATATTATAAAAAAACTACTAAATGTATTTAACCAAAATAAAATTATTTGAACTATTGAATAAATTATCTATCCCTGTACGGTTTCTATATTGCCATTTTCTTACTACATAAGTTATTTATTTACACCCAAACACGAGTTCAAATTAGTGTTGAAATATGGAAGTTAACTATTATTTTTTCCAATTCTGCTTCCATACAGGACTAGATAATAACAAGAATTGATATAATGTTTAGTTTTGAACGTACGCTGTCAAAAAGACGAGTAATCACCATACTACGTTTGTATGGAATAATTACCGACTAGCGTAACCTTAACTTACGATATCGCTCAGTTCGAGTAATCTTCAACTCGACTATAACATACTGAATGTTAAAGAGTCGTTATATCGTAACAATAAAATCAGTCTGCGTGAGAATAAAGTTTATCTTTGAACTTGAACGAATATAAGCTCTAGTCTGTTGAAATATCCAAGTGCAGTAAAACGCGTGCATATTGTCCTTCACCTTTTACAATAATTCTGCGCGCATATAGGTCTATAAGGAAGAAAAAATACGACAAATACATTCACTGTTTTGCTTTATAAATCAAGTTGTGGTAGCTAAATGGTTAATACCCATTTATTTTTAAATATAAAACCGGCCGGCTGAGACGTTACTGGACACTGTGCGTAAATGGTACGTGAAATATATTAAAAAAAAAACATTTTTACGTAGGTTTTCACTTAAACCTGAACTCCCGGAAGTTATTAATTTAAAATCCAATTAAGAGAATATGAAGCTAAACTGGAGGATCCTTTTGATTGATAACAAAAAACAGGTTTACGATACATCTATAAATAGGATCGTAAAGGAGAAATGCTAGTTGCGTTGCGAAGCATAATTTTTGTTGAATTAGTGAAGTACTTACAATTAATAAAAATAATAAACACAAAACACCTATCTCCGTACCTATTTGGTTAGCTGAAATCTGCTACAGGCTCTATTCCTCTTTCATTGTTCATTACAGCGATCATTGTCAGACCCATTTGACCCACCCAACAGCAGTGTAGACATTTACGGGCTGCTGATAAAATCCAGTACGTAGCATCACTGTAATTCCCAAAGATGAATGTTAATATAATTTGCAAAGGCTCTTATTAATTTAATTCACACTTTCCGTCTTAATGCATAACTTAAGTAAAACAAACATCGTTAACCCACTGCTAATCAACCCACAAGTTGTAAAAGACGCTGCGAAAACAAGTTATTGTCTTCATAATATGCAATATTGCCGTGAAACTGTCGCTCTCTACTGCACCGGCGAGATCTTTTACTGTTAACGAGTTTGATAAACAGGAAGTGTATCAGATGAAATGCTTGGAATGTAAATATACATACACGTTAAAATATCAAATTCTCCACATTCTCATAATTAAAATTTATCTTGCTGTGGTTCATGATCAAGAGAGGGAAAGATCTGTGGTACCTATGTATAAAATGGAAAATAAAGTTGACTGCATCCTAGAAAAAATCAGGGAAGGTGCACACTAATTCAAGTTTTCATGAAGTTTGACAGATTCAGCACTCGTTTTTTTCATGCACTTTTACGAGACATACACGTAGCAACAAACCATGTAAATATTGACGCCGATCACAAGAATAAACCGGTACTGTTAAAATGTTCGTCCATCTCAGCCTCAGCCGCAACGCCTCACCCCGTCTTGTGATACCCAGTATTACTACCGAGTGCGCGGGCGCCTCGGCACTCGGCAGCCGTAGAAAGCTGATCTGCGCCTATAAATCCACCTGACGCCAGCCGCTACCACCATTGTCTCGCTGATCGTCCTCTTAACTTCAAGTGTCATTTTATCTTTTAACCTGACCATTGTTATAACCAATTGTTTTAGAATCAAGTTCAAACATACCCGTCTTGTATCTTTTAAACTTTTTAGTTCGTAATTTTTATGAATTAGAACAAAGTGCCTGTGGTGTAAAATGGACGCGCAGCAGTTTCGGGAATTTGGCAAAGCAGCCATCGATCTGTTGGCCGATTATGTTGAAAACATCAGAGATAAGTAAGTACCGTTTTCATTATCTTAATTTGCAAATAAGAAACTCCCACGTTAATTAAATAAGCACTTAGTAGGTGCAATGAGGGATTCGATAAGCAGTTTCTACTAGCAGCTATATGATTAGGTTTATTTCAACTAAGTTCTATCTAAAACAACAAATAACTTTTTTTATAAATTGCATAGAATCATGAGAACAGATAGGTTTATTTATATACAGTTTATAAATGTAATATATTTTAATTATTGAAGAATATTAAATGCAACGACTTAATTTGTCATAATTACCTATCTATGTCCTACAACCTCAAATGCAATAACAAATGGCTTAATAAAAAATAATAATCTTTGGTAAACCATTTGCAGTTCATATTTACGTCATTTTACGTTTTAATTAAGTTACTTCTCGGAAATAATGAAACGATTACATTGTTGCACTATTGAATGTAAGCTAAATATAATCTGTGCATCCTAACTATACATATTGTTATATAAATAATATAATAAATGCGAAAGTGAGTTTGTTTGTTTGTTTGTTACGCTTTTACGCTAAAGCGAATGAACGGATTTGAATTAAATTTGGCACATAGCCAGACCATGACCAAGGTTAGGACATAGGACTTTTTATCTCGATATTCCAACGGGATCGAGACTTATGCGGGTGAAACCGCGGGGCGCAGTTAGTAAAGCGATAAAACGACTTACGTCTTCGTAAAGAGCTGACGCGGGTTCGATTCCCGGTGTTGTTAGAAACAACAGAAGCTGTGTGTAGTGGATGTATTTCCTATCAAGTGTAGATGTCTTTCATAATTACAATAATATACATAAATAACAAAGGTGTAGCGACACTCACTGATATGTAGATAGGTACCATACAGACCTACACTGAGCAAGTTTTAAAAGTTTTTTTTCCTACAGTACCTATTTATTTTAATTGTGTATGTTGTTGCGTAGTACACGTTGTTACAATGTATTTTGGAACCAATATATAAATATACCATTATAATATAGGTCTTATCTCGAAGTTGTAATCCACAATAGCAAAGTTGAATTTCACAATATTAGTTAGTGCTCGTGCGTAGCTGTCTTAGAGTATACTCTAAGACAGCTGTACAATAACCGATAGGTAAACACAATAACTTACTACGTAGATGTCATATTAGCTTACGTATACTTCGCTAAAATAATAATTAAATTTCGCATAAATACAAAACTCAAAATGCAAAATCTCGCTTTTATTCGTCAAAAAAACTCATATTTTAAAATCATGTCACGTGTGTCATGTCATGTCGAAGAGCTCGTGGCTAAGTAATATGAGCCGCTCGGGTCGATCCATCAGGTTAAGCTACGCTTGCCTGGGTTGGTCTTTGAATGGGTGACCGTCTTTACATACCGAGACTCCTCCGTGCCTCGGAAAGCACGTTAAGCCGTTGGTCCCGGCTGTCATTCGTGGATCTTTGACAGTCGTTACGGGTCGTCAGAAGCCCGAAAGTCTGACAACCAGTCTTACCAAGGGGTGTCGTAATACCCAGTGACTGGGTTGTGGATGTCAGATAGGCAGTCGCTCCATGTAAAATACTGGTATTCAACTGCATCCGGTTAGACTGGAAGCTGACTTGTTGGAAAAAGGCTAGGCAGATTTGTGTGTCATGTCATGTCTGTATTTGCAGACTTAATCATTACAAGAACTATCTAATGAAAAAGCTATCATTTCTATCATTTATGAAAATATTGTAGATACTAAAAATTCCTTTCAGCGTCTACACTGTTGACTGGGCTGCGGAGGCTTTGTATAGCTGCATTTGCAAATCTAGAGTAGGCGCCTAGGCGGTAGCTACAGTTTGTTGCTACTAAAATCTGTATGACGTCGACACGAGTTTCTTGCTGAACTCCATTTAGTAGCTGGCAATGGAAATGAGCATATCCATCTAAGAGTTCACCCTGTGGTGTCTCATTGAAGACTGGTATTTTGGAAATACTCTCCAAAAAATGTTATTCTTCAACATTTCGTAATAAGTAATTAGTAAATTTTGCATGTATCGCACCTATTTAGTCAATTTCGCATTTATCGCATCTATTTCGTAAAAACGAAAATTACGTATTCCTATCCCATTAGGTTTTACCTAATGGGATAGGAATACGTAATTTTCGTTTTATTATATTATTATTTTTTATATTTATTATTTCTTTATTTTGTTTTATAGGATTTATCCTATACTATTAAACGAGCAATATTTGTATTCAGGGTGGAATCTTTTAACCTCACCTAGAGGGAAAGTACTCTAAATATTGGAGATTGCAAATTTTACTTAAAGGAAACATTCCTTTATTTTTTTTAAAGAAACATCTGCTTTGAAAGATTTTCGAAAATTTGCTTCCCGCACTCGGGAATCGAACCGGCAAAAATCCGAAAAAATATGGGATCAATCGATAGACTCAATCATAAGGATCAAATCGCTTTAACAAACATGATAAATTAAATGAAAGGAAAACAATAAAATCTAAACTTACAAATTCATTGGGACAAGTTAAAGCACTTTTACTCAAAGATCCATCTTATGTTAGTACCTAATTTAACAATTATCTTTAGATTTTGTTTTTATGGGGATATGTCTGGAATCAAATTTACCTAAAATTCTATGCAACTGTAAACGAATTAAGAATTGAGGTACACAGTACGATTTTAAATATTCATCACAATTCGCTATTAAAAGTTATTGCAAATGAATTCCTTAAAAGAATAAATTTGTGTATCCAACAAAATGGAGCTCATTTCGAGCAACAATGTTAGTTTACCCTTATTTTCCTTCAATTAAAATAAGTTAAGATTTAATGGATTTCCTTTCATTTAATTTATCATGTTTTTAGAGAGATTTGATTCTTAAGATTGATCCTAAAAAAATAAAGGTTTGTTTCCTTTGAGTAAAATTTGCTATCCCCAGTATTCAGAGTACTTTCCCTTCAGGTGAGGTTCAAAAGTTCCATCCTGTATATATATAATACAGGGTGTCAGAGACATCGACGCGAAGCCGGTTACCATGGGGTCAGTACATGATTCTCAACCCCCCTGCATTGAAATTTTTCGTCGGTTATTAAAAAAAAAATCTGCTGTTTCATAGAAAAGTGCAATACCTACGCGGTCAAAATGTATGGAGCAGCTGTTTTAAAAAAAATTAACCGTCTCAGGGGCTCAGAATCATGTACTGAATTCATGGTAACCAGCTTCGCGTCGATGTCCCTGGCACCCTGTATATATGAATGACTTTCTCGAAAACGGCTCAAACGATTTCGATGAAAGTTGCAATATAGGGGTTTAACGGAGGCGAAAACTCGATCTAGCTATAGGTCTCATATCTGGGAAAATGTGTTTTCTCCGTATTTTTACCCGAGCAGAGCTCTGTCGCCCAAAGCTTAGAACAAGATGGCTACCCTAGAATAATGACATGGCAGCATGGAATTAGTAAGTACCTATTATCATGGAATTAGTATGAACTATTCTGTACTATTAAATAAGCATTCTCTATTTTCACCAGAGCAGAGCTCGGTCGCCCAGATACTAAATATAGTTTGCTGAACAAGTGGACTGCTTGTTGCCGATTTTCAAACAGACCTTTTACTACTTGAAATCAGCTGGAAGGATTCTAAATATCTTATCAACCTTATTAAACGTACGTCTATGTTGTGATCCTAAAATATATAAGCTCAATCACATCTTAAAATCTTTGTATTCATTTGTAAACTAATAATTAAATTTACATTCGCCATAAATAGACAGTACCTAGGTATTAACCTGAACCAATTCAAAATATACTTATGTAGGTAGGTACCTACCTACTTACTTATAGTATATACAGTACCGGATTAACCACGTAGAAAAAGTAGCAATTGCTACGGGCCCCGCGCAAATAGGGGCCCCGCGTATCCAAACCCTCCGCCTGAGCGTAATTTTTTGAATGAAACTTATTAAGACGTGCTTATAAAGAATTTACTTGATGTCACAAAAACGTGAAACGTTACGTCTTTTCCGACTAAGACAATCCACGTCAGACAATCGGTAACCGATTATTTCGTTGGCGAAAATAAAACGCAGAATTTCATACGGTAAACGCACAAGTTCTACAAAGAGTCGCTCGTATAAATGTACTTATAGAATTTAAATCGGCGCAATAATCCGCTCTACAAAAAGTCTAACGTGTGTGAGCACCCTTACTCCCTCCCACTCAGTGTGTAGGTATACCAAATGCTACAGACCACGCGTTCTGAGGGGAGCGCGCTTGGACACTAGGTCCAATGAAATATTATGTAAGAAATGTCAAATCAAATCAAACCTCCGATGCGCGGTATACAAAAAAAAAATCTAGCTCGCTTCGCTCGCTCTGGAATCCTAGTTTCTCTTAATTCTACGGCTTTTCTGCATACGTCAACAAAGCACTCCACACTCTTATGTCTGTATTTATTGTCAAAAGAAAAGAGGTGCTTAGAAATGTCGAGCTCGCTGCGCTCGCTCTTGCATCTTTTCTTGCAAGTTTCTATTTTCATTCATAAAGTTTTTTGAATAAGTTATTTCAATAGAAATGGTGAAAAGGTCACCTAACCCTACGGAGGTTCAAAAAAAAATCGACGTGGCTTCGCCCACTCTCGCATCTTAGTTTCTCTTCCTTCATAAACTTTACTACATTAGTCGACAAAGTAACTCCTATTTCAGTATAAATGGTCACTAGGAAGCCTTAACTAACCGAGGTGCAAAAAAATTTCAATCAAGGCTCTCTTATAAGAATTACAATTAAATCACTGCCAGCACCAGCTATTCTGCCCTGCTAAGCCGAAAGGCGGTATTACAATCGGAGTAAGTTTTGAGAAAATTGACTTTTTGTAAATTGTAATTTAAGGAAACATAAAGATATAAAGAACTTCTGAGTGGGTTTTTTAAATGTTTTAAGTTAGATAGCGGTATGTGGCTTATACCATTAGATGCGCAATTATTATAGCTATTGAATGGTATAAAAATAAAAAACTAAAAGGGCGTTTCTCAGAGATACCGCCTTTCGGCTTAGCAGGGTAGTATTCTAAAAATGAACCATAAAGGTTTTAAAAAAGTACCTACTACAGTTAGCATTGTTTGAAAAATCATTAGGTTGAAGTACCTACTTGACTGTTTAGACACAGGAACAGAACGTACTTGTCTAGAAACATTGATTTGACTAGTTTATCTCCTAAACTTAAAATCTACCAAGTTCTACCACAGGGGGCCTATATAGGTAGAATTTGCTACAGACCCCGCGCTGGCTTAATCCGGCACTGAGTATATAGTAGTAGAAGTAGTCTGGTTTAACCATCTTAAGAGGGCGCCCAATGGTCCCCTTTTTTTTTTTTTTTTTTGGATGGGAAATTATCAAATAACTTCTCCCGCTCTGGGTGGAGCGGGAGGGCGTGTCAGACTTTTACTGACTAAAACCCACCCGTGTTCCTTCCGATGCCTGTGTGCCGAGGTCGCGATATCCCTTTCAGACAAACCCGCAACCCCGGCAGGCATTGGCCCTTCCGGACCCCGTCAGTTGGTGCTGACATCTCTTTGAGGCGCGCGTGGAACACAACGCGCCGTCGACCCGGGCCTGGTCCCTATCGGACGGCGAGCTACCCATTGCTCACCGTCCGCAAGCCCGCGCCTACGGTGGCCGGAAGTCGGCTCTCGACTCCCGACGCCCGGGGCGTCTCCTGCGGCGACTAGGGGCGCGAGGGGGCGCATTTTGCCTCTCCCTCGCGCGCTCCGCCTCCTCCTTCGCGAGCATTACTGCTTCGCAGAAGGAGGTGACGGCCTCCCATGCACTCTCGCTCCGGACCATGGCCTGAACCAGGGCCGGACGCGAGAGATCGCCGCCGCCGATCGCCTCCGTGAGGACACGGCGGTGCTCCGCCCAAGCTGGGCAGACCTCCACCGTATGCTCCACCGTGTCCTCCGGGCGATCCACACAGTGGTGACACCCGGGCGTTTCCTCCCGCTTTATTCTGAACAGGAACCTCCCGAAACAACCATGTCCGGTGAGGACCTGTGTCAGGCGGAAGGTGAGGACGCCGTGGCGCCTCTCTAGCCACTCCTCAAAGAGGGGACTTATCGCCACAATTGTGGCGTGCCCAGCCCAATGGTCCCCTAGCGCAACTCCCTTAAAAAATATTATCTCGTGACTGAGAAAGAATTATGAATAACGGCTAGTAAGGACCCTCGGTAAGTGTGTCTAGAATTTTCTAATACCTTTTATAAAGTTTCATATTGATCTAGAGGAATATGGCCGCTTTTCTTTAGACCGAATTTTGTTGCTTCGTGTCTCAATATGAAACTTTATACAAGGTATTAGTAAAATCTAGACACACCGAGGGTCCTTACTAGCCGTTATTCATAATTCTTTCTCAGTCCTTTAACTTAAAATACCTACTGGAAAATAATTATGCAAACCAATATAATTTTCCTTTCAGTTTCGTTGTGTTTCTTAGTTATACCAATTAATTTGCTAATTAATACGATGCGCACTGCCGCAATACCTAGTCATCAGTAGATTCTACAAGATAATCACATAAAAAATACTAAAGACACGAAACATTCCATCAATTATACAATTAAACCACAGGTTATGACATAAAAACTAGCCAATGAGAGTAGGAACGTCTCAAACAAAGGCAATTTTCCTTCCATTGTTCGGTCACCATCTTCTTTGAATATTATAAGCAGGTGCACGAAAGAAAAACTAAACGATCTTTTAGCGTGATTGCATACCCAGTCATTGACTGAAAATTATTATCATTTTTTACTCCTTTTATTAAAATACTTAGATATAAATCTTAAGGTAAATATTCTTGATGGAAACAATAAGTAGATACTATTGTTAAATAAATTCAAGAAGTAGGTATCTGAAACATAAAACTGAACTGAAAAGTTCTCCATTTCAATTGAGTAGCGTACACGTTTGGTTGTGGATCAACATGAATCATGGTTCTCCTTAGATTGTTCTCATGCATTTTTATTTTATTTTACCGTTCTTTTTACTTGAGCGTGTTTTCGTGAGTACGTCGTTGAAGTACCATATCAATAAATAAATTATCATAATCTACGACCACTGGTTTAAATATGTGTATCGCACATTGGCTGTTTACCCCTTGATAGTTTAATAACAACATATTTTACTTCCAGAGACGTCCTACCTTCGGTGGAACCTGGCTACTTACTAAACACACTCCCTGAAGATGCTCCGGAGCAGCCGGAAGATTGGCAAGAGATTTTGAAAGACTTCAACCAATCGATAATGCCGGGGGTGAGTACACCGAACAAGGGTTCTGCCGTGCTATTCTGTAACCATCTCACCGTGAAAACTTAGGTGAAGTGAGCTGTCGTTCCACCTAATACTAGAGATTGACACTATTGACAGCTCATTTCACCTAAGTCTTCACGGTGAGTTTTTTATTTACAGAATACGTCGGCTGTTTCTTCGTCGCATTTATCTCAACATATGAACTTACATCACTAGGTTTCTCAGCCATGTAAATTGGCTTATAAATCGATCATGTGTGTACAATTAGTAATTGAATGCGACCTTGATCCAGAACCGGACCATATTTCCTAGTGTGAACAGGTACTTTTGTTACCGAATTCCGTCGGACCTTTTGTTTTCTCTCAAACCCCTGAAGAAGTAACAAATTCTTTTACTAATACACACCATACGTACACCATTACCAACATTACTTTGTGTACCTAAATGGTAGTTACTTATATGTAACACCTTCATACATAATATGGAATGCAAATAAAGATATATGAATATGAAAGATATGAATAACATGTTCCCACAAAATTACTTAAAGGAAATAGGTACCATCACTGAATATGTGACATACATTAACGTAAATATTTTTCTAGATTACGCACTGGCATTCTCCACGTTTCCACGCGTTTTACCCGACCGGCACATCTTATGCAAGCATCGTAGGAAACATGCTGAGCGATGGCCTGTCTGTCATAGGATTTAGCTGGGTAAGTTTTCACGTTTCTTTACAACAATTTTTTTTTTTTTTTATGCAGGCTACGTTATTACTCTACAATATCCACCATAAATAACTAACGTGTGGATTATTTTCTCTAATAGTTATCGAGTCCTGCATGCACAGAGCTGGAGGTTCTAACTATGAATTGGTTGGGCAAACTGCTTGGAATCCCTGAAGAATTTCTGCATTGTTCCAGTGGACCCGGAGGAGGTGTTATTCAGGTAAATACTTACTGTTATCAAGACCTTGCCTGTAATGAATAGTAGACTTGTAATCAGTAGTAAGAAGTTTATTATTTTCCAAATCTTACAGGGTTCGGCAAGTGAAGCGACACTGGTGGGACTCTTAGCAGCTAAAGACAAAACGGTTCGTAAGCTTATAAGGAACGACCCAAGCCTGGATGAGGACGAAATTAAACCAAAACTTATAGCTTACACGTCTGATCAATGTAACTCGTCAGTGGAGAAAGCTGGCTTGCTAGGTTCTATGAAAATGCGATTACTAAAGGCAGACTGTGATGGCAGGCTTCGTGGAGAGACACTCAAAAACGCATTCGAAGAAGACAGGGCTCAAGGTCTAATACCGTGCTATGTCATCGCAAACGTAGGCACCACTGGAACCTGCGCGTTTGACCCCTTATACGAACTAGGACCGGTGTGCAATGAAGCTGATGTGTGGCTGCATGTTGACGCCGCGTATGCAGGCGCAGCGTTCATGTGTCCCGAGTATAGACACCTGATGAGAGGCATCGAATTATCTGATTCTATCGATGTAAATGCACACAAATGGATGCCTGTCAGTTTCGATTGTTCTGCTATGTGGGTGAAAGATGGATATGACCTAGTTAGGGCATTTGATGTTCAGAGGATTTATTTGGACGATGTCAAAACGGAAAACAAGATTCCTGATTATCGCCACTGGCAGATACCACTCGGCCGCAGATTTAGAGCTCTGAAACTATGGACAGTTATGAGGATTTATGGGGCGGAAGGTCTAAGGAAACACGTGAGGGATCAAATATCCTTAGCTCAGTATTTTGCTAAATTGGTTCGTGCTGATGAAAGATTCTTAGTTGAGCCCGAGCCTTCTATGGGATTAGTGTGCTTTAGACTAAAGGGAGGAGACATTATAACGAAAAAAATATTAGAAAAATTAACAGAGAAGAAAAAGGTGTTCATGGTAGCTGGTACTTACAGGGACAGATACATTATTAGGTTTGTTATATGTTCGCGTCTAACGGTGAAGGAAGATATAGACTACAGCTGGAAACAAATTAAAGACGAAGCCGATTTACTTTGCTCGGACAAAATACACACAAAAGCACAAATACCAGCTATCGATCAAATAGTAGCGAGAGAGATATGTGAGAAATCCAAATAACACGTTAATAGATTAAGAACACTTCAAGATATTGTATGGGAGATACTTGTATACGAATAGGTACCTACTTAGTTGTTTTACATCCGTTTTACTTGTTTGGTGCTTAGAACACAGGCAAATTTCGATAAATAGAAAATTGGGGTTCTCAAAAAATCAAGTCGTAATTTAAGGAATTAATTAAGATTAGAATAATGTTATTGTTAATGAAGCGCTTGTGATAAGACCTATGAAACGGTATCCAGGTTCTGTTAGACTAAAAATAAAAAATAAAACACCATATGACTACATACTAAATGTTTTTTTTTATTTAACTTAAAATTATCATTGGCGTCATGCTTATCTACCTATATACTGCTACTAACTAACTACCTATATCCATTTATATACAACTACAGGTATGACTAACGCAGATACCATAAGTGTATCCTTTCGGGAGACAATGCTCCTGACACACCTCGTCCTCGTTGGCTTCTTCGAAATCGCACGGCACTCGACCAGGGATCCTTGATTCTGAAACATAAAATACAGCCTAATTAGCAAAAATACTGGAATCTTCTTTAATACATACTACGGGTAGGTACTAGGTACCTAGCATTGCATATTAATGCCAGATTATCTGACCTACCCACCTACTAAAAGTCAAATGTGAAAGTAAGTAAACGTATTTGAATATGAATACAATTAGCTAATACCTACTTAGGGATTGATGGCTATTTCTATTAGGTATTTTAATTAGCACAACCACAGGGTATTTTGCAACCCTGGAAAACCAGGAATAAAGGCTCGTACAGATCAGCGCGACGCGACGGTGCGACGACGCGACTCGAACAATACAATTTCTAAGAAATATTTACGGTATAACAATAACCGGTGTGGCGTCGCGCTAGTCTACACAAAGCTTTAGTTACTCTTCGAACACAGATGAAACCACGGTCACAGTCGCTGTAGTTAGGAAATTAAAAATACATAAATAACTAAGTAATACTGATACTTAGTTTCATTATGGTAAATATAAAAATAATTTCGTAACTATAAAAACTTATAACTCGTCATCAATCACCTAAAACAATATTTACATGCCTAGATCCTAATTTGAAACTGATATCACATTTACTAGTTAAATGAAATGCATAAAGTAAATGCATACCTGTATTACTCGTCGTGGCCTCTGATTTCGGCATGATCTCCTTCTTCGGTGACAAGGCCTCGTTATAAATGGGCACAACACTCTGGTCCTCCACCACGGAACTATCCCTCGGCTTCGGCTTGCCAAACGCAGTTTGTATCAAACAAGCCGATAACGCAATTAGCAGAAACACATTTACAATCTTTAAACCCATTATTTCTTTGTTCGCTTATTATTGCTACAAGGAAATAAACGTCGTTATTGTTCCACGGCTAATTAACAAATAACCGACGTATTACAGCACGAAAATAGACGAACACAATGTGATGAAAGGTCAACAGAAGCGGCCTTTTATATTGTGCATTCAAGTTGACAGTGGTCAAGTCAATATGTACGTACTCACACAAACGACCCACTCACTCAATGAGTAATGCATAATTGCTCCTTTGGTAAGTACCTAGTAATACTGATTCGAGGAAAGATGAATCATGCGACTTTGTTTGTACTAATTTAAGAATACAATAATTAATTCGTCGCAAGTAAGTATGAAATATAGTAGGCGTACGTGCTTTGCCACCTTGAGCTAGCTTTATTTACCTACCCACCTACTTTTTAAATATTACCTACACTCATAGACCAGTCGGTCGATTCTGTAAAATATCAACGCGAAACTTAGGTGAAGTGAGCGTGAAGTGAGCTATCACTGTCACAAATCGACCGGCAGTATGCTAGGGATTAACACTATTGACAGCTCACTCCACGCTCACTTCACCTAAGTTTCACGGTGAGATTTTTACAGAATCGACCGGCAGGTACCAATTTGTCACACTTCTAAGATTTAGGTAATTGATCTTTTACCTACTGACGTCGTGACCTTTACTTATAAAAGACTAGGTACTTAGATACATTTTCTAAATATTAAGAGTCCAAAGGTACCTACCTCGTTATCATAATATGAATCATTTGCTAATGAAATGTAGGGACCTGACCAAAGCGATGGGATCCCGTTTTGTCTATCAGTCTGATTCACACTGGGGAGTTAGCTGTCTTTTGGTTCTCCTTCTGAGCTGTACGTAGTAGGTATACGTACACAAGGTGGCAGGGACATCGACGCGAAAACTGATACCATGGATTCAATACATGATTCTGAACCCTACGTTTAAATTTTGAACCGGTATTTTTTTTTTCAAATCTGCTGTTTCATAGAAAATTGCAATACCTACGCTGTCAAAATGTATGTTAAAGCTGTTTTTTTTTAAAATAAATAACAAAATTTTTAAACGCAGCGGTGTTCAGAATCATGTACTGAATCCATGGTATCAGTTTTCGCGTCGATGTCCCTGCCACCCTGTATTGTGTTACCTACGTTTTCAATTTTATCTACTTAGGTACTCTGTGGCACCAGTATACTTACCTACCTACGTACGCTGCACCACCTTATACGTCGCACAATGCCAAAGAATTGCATTCAATTTAATAGGTATTTCAATTCCTGCACTATTATTCAATTACCAACTGTGGAAGAGGTAGGTAGGTATAGCTTGAAATGCAATCAAAGTCAGTTATTTTTATAGATAATATATATTATACTAAGATAAAAAACCTACCCTCACCTAAACCTACCTCTATTAAAATCTACCCTTTTTTTGCGTGTGTCCTGAATGTCCCTGTCCCTGGAGCAGGTGGAGAGCTGTCAAACTCTTACTGGCTAAAATCACACGGTGTTCTTCAACTACCTTTGGCCAGGACGCTGGAAGACTTGCGCAGTTCGTCACGCTCTACGTGAAAGTTGGTTGAATGGTAGTTTTGCGGGCCAATACCTATATTAGCCCTCAAAACTTCTATCCGGACCCCGTCTTCGGACCCCGTCTCCGGACCCCGTCTTCGGACCCCGTCTCCGGACCCCGTCTTCGGACCCCGTCTCCGGACCCCGTCTCCGTACCCATGTCCGCAGAGCACCTGTGTCAGCCGGAAAATAAGGCCGCCATGCCGTCTCCAGCAAAAAAAAAACCAAGACAGAGTGCTGCGAACAATACAGTGAAGTATGCCAAAACTACACCGCCGCTCTGCGTACGCTCACACGCACACATTTAGGACAACCTTTTACGATGACACTGCAATCAAACTACACCACGTAAAGTGCACACATGTTTACGAAACCGGCTTCACTTCACTGTTGACAGCCCTCTGTCTTGGTTTTTTATTTGTCTGAGCTTTTATTAGGTTCTCTTAAATTGTGTGTTCGCAGAAACAAGTCGAAAATGAAACGCATACGCCATTTGATTGCTAGTTTAGGTAGGTACCTACGTTTGAATAAGCATGCATGAATGCTTGATGGACGAGTTGAATGACATTCGCCTTCTTTAAGTTTCGTTCAGATTAGCGCGACGCGACACTGGTTATACTAAAAGAGATTCAGATAAAAGTACTTTTGGTAATTATCGCTACAAAGTCTGATTCAGTATTTGGTGGGTGTAGGGCCCTCCTCTGGTGAGAATGGTGGCTACAAGTAAACCAAGTTCGTTTTGGAATGCCTTCTGAATATTACTTTCCTTTTCAGCTACTATTTTTTTGGTTGTTTCACCTCGAAGTTGCCATGAAAATATCAGAAAATTGTGGTTTTGGCCGTATATTTTGCATTCCTGACGTGATTATGCATTTAGAAAGCCAATCATGATATTTAGTTTCAAACTTAGTCTTACGTCTACCGGTTGCCAGACAATTTCTTGAAGTAGATGTACAAAAACCGTGTAGGTATCGTGTCTCGTAAACGATTTTGAATTTTTTTTTTTTTATTAGAAGAAGTGTCAATCACTTGTAGAATAAATAGCTTGTCCTTTAATTGTTTAGTTTTACGTTTAATTGGGGGACTTTCCAAGAGATAATTGAATATTAGATCACGATTTGTTAAATTAGTGCTGTTCCCTGAAAATTTAAATAAAACGTTCAAGGAGCGGTAGTATGCGGCGAAAAATCAAATCAAATCAAATAATACGATAATGTTAACTCCCGCTGTTATCACAATGTTTTTTTATGTTCTAACATGTTTCTTGAAATGTCTAAGCTTCGAATACCAAAAATGTAGTTGAAAATTCAATGTCATATTAAATAATTATTTTACAAAATAACTTTGAAATATTTATTAAAAAAATTAGACGATATGATAATAAACCTTCATTAATATGCACCATTTTTTTCAAATCCAACAAATCGATAACTATTTAACACAATGTAACTAAATTTACGCAGAAATCACAATCACTCAACTGATAATCAACTTGGATATACTAACACACAAAGTATTGACTTAATGACTTTTTTGTCATTAAGTATTGTGTTAATAGCTTACTAAACAGATTAAAATAATTAATAGCTGGTCTGAACGAGCCTTTGGTCGATGAATAGGTAGGTTAGGTACACTTAAAATTTATTCTTAGAGAGTTAGGTATGAACTTAAGCGTTTCCGGTACTTGAAATTATGGAGTTTTATTTTTTTGTTTTGTAGTCGTTTTATGATATCGATAGGTACCCATCGCGTCTGGAAAGTTTCGCCACCTAATTTTATTTGACCCTGTATGTAGGTAGCTAAAGGTTCAAGTTTGTTAGTATTTATGCCTAACTAACTAACTAGGTAAAATAGTATGATCAACACCTGTATAGCATAGCCTTAATTAATTAACACAATTAAAATTATTCGTAATTTTGCAATGTATATTATTTATATTAATGTCTATTATTATTGTTCATAAAACCATTGTTGAATGCATACTTATTATAGTTGTAGGTACCTAACTATTTTATGTTTAAGTATTTTATAGTGTGCGTGTCATTCTAATGTGTGCAGAATAAACATTTTTTTCTTTCTTTATTTTCTGTAAATTATTCCATGACCACGCTCTACCGATATGGCTGTAATATTCCCAAAGGATTTGGCAGTAGGTAGGTACATAACAACATAGTGTATAAGTGTGTGGAGCTGTGAATAATGAATAATTATGACTCGTTAAATAGATAGGTAACGCATCGGTTTTTGTACCCAGCACTGCCCAGCGGGCACAATGCCCAATCCAGCACAACAACATTAAAAAGTACAGAACTAGCCTTGGATAGGTTATAACTTATAAGCCTATGTCGAGGAGCTTCAATGTGTGAGTCCAAAAATAAGGCTCCCTCGGACAGATCCGATGCGATCCGATCCGTTTGTTTCGGCCTTTCTT
Source organism: Agrochola circellaris (assembly GCA_914767755.1). Taxonomy (NCBI): domain Eukaryota; kingdom Metazoa; phylum Arthropoda; class Insecta; order Lepidoptera; family Noctuidae; genus Agrochola; species Agrochola circellaris. Next base: position 8,572,939 of record OU611846.1, on the reverse strand, counting down.
CTCAGAGTAGTCAGATAGCAAACACCGACCTCATCTAGCTTATTTTTAATATTTTTTATATGACGTGTAAAAGTGATTCCGATATCCTATTTACAGAATAAACAATTTCATTTCATAAAAGTCGCGCGTCGTCCAATAACGGAAAGAAATCTGAAAAATAGGCAATATATGCACGGCGTAGCTTACTTAGACTGCGAACTGTTTTAGCCTCGACCTCCCGTGTGCGCGCCAAGGTCGCGTATCCAATTCCTACATTCATGTATTGTTATCGTCTGCCGATACAAATATTTGTACACCTCTATGTACCTGAGTGGTTATCGATGTCCAATTATTTGTGACACCTTAGACCACCACACAAACGAAATGTCGGTAAGATTTATTTTATCGACCCCAAAAAAGTAGGTTCTTTAGTCAACCCGTAGGTATGTAATCTTCGCGATTTCATCAACAGTACGGAACCAAAAGATTATATTTATTCTATTCTTATAATAAGTAGTGTAAATAGGTACCTACCTAGTTAGTTGAAAATTGCCTGGTAGTGTTGTTACCTACAAGGTGATGCCTTTTTCGTGATCGTATGGTTTTTGCTTCCTGAGGAATATCATATTATATACAGGGTGGATTTTTGGGGCAGTAAGGGCAGCTATCTTAACCGTTATAGCTACAAGAAATCGGTCTTAGGAGACTGTCCTTAACTTTTTGAGAAATTTTGGTTTACATTCATAGATTTTGAAAAAAAAAATGCAGTCAGCAAGAAAATGGGCAATGATCACAAAAACTTATTTTTTTGCCAATCGATCCTGTTTCTTATAAGGATCAAAAATCTCTAGTAAACCAACTGAGGTTTGAGTACTAAAAAAATGTTAGATGAGAATGAGAGTTTTTTGATCCTTATAAGAAACAGGAACCATCGGCATCAAAAAAACTTTTTGGGAAAACTGACCCTTTTCTTGCTGACTGTACATTTATTTCAAAATCTGTGAAAACAGATCAAAATGTTTCAAAAAGTTAAGGACAGTCTCTTAAGACAGTTTTCCTGTAGCTACATAGGGAAATAGGGACCTATTAGATCAACCCGGTTTCAGACTGGCTAATGTGGACTCATCTTTCATGGGGTACTGTTTGAAATGTTACAATAAAATTCCCACATACTTCAACTGAATGAGACGAAATTCAAATCTTGTATAAAACGCTCACTATGCAGCCAGGCATATTATAAGTTGGGGCTCATCGTATGCTTGCCTCAATGCTGGTCCTGCTCCACAACCACAACTAATTGATTAACATTTGAAAATACTGTTGGAGGTGCTGAAGATTGTAATACCATCTTTGCATTGTATAAACTCAATCTCCTTTGTACGAGTATTATATAATTGCATAGCACAGGTTTGAGTACTATGTACTAAAGAGCTGCCATTTACGGGGTAAATCTTTTCGGGTATGTCTTTCATTGACTTGAATGTGCCCTGGCGGCTGTGAATATGTCATGCTCACTCAGATGTCTCGCTGACGGTGGTGCGTGTGTTGGAACATATAGCTCCCTTCGCAATAAATAAAATAATAAAATAAAATTCATTTATTTCAGGTCCTTGACCCATATTAAGTATAAACAACAATGACAACAATACACACATGGCAATGGTTGACCTCAGCGCTGATTCATGTGGCGCCATCAGTTCGGACTGGTCAACTCTTAGCTGCCATGGCTTATTTTAATGTTTGAATTGTTCTTTGTTTTATTTTTTTATTACGGACGCTTCTAACTTGCACGTCTTTCTACATTGTTCTCACATGTATAATTTCAACATGAAAGTGTGTCCGTGGAGTTTCTTGCCCGTTCTTCTCCATAGGTACCTACTACGCTTTGGAACTGGCAACTAGCGTCATATTTCTGACTGACCGACTCCTTGACAATTCAAAAGTTCAGGCGTAAATGGTTTAATTGAAATAAATACTTTGATTTTGGGTTTGAAATGCTTTGAGTTACATTGGTTCAAGGTAGCTGCCCTTACTGCCCCATCTCAAAAATCCACCCTGTATAGGTATTTTTTTTGTTTTTATATTGTTTTATGATTTAGCAATACATATTGATAGATACAACTGATTACATAATATTATGATGCTGATCAGCGATCATACATAGAAAGTGTAATAGGTAGAAATGAGATGCATCGCATTTGATGACTGGTGTAAGAGACCTGAAAGACGATTACTTATGCAAAAAAAAACTTAGTATATTTTGAACTGGATTATTCAACCCAATATATTTTTCACTTATATAATTGGACGTAGTTATGCAGAAATGTTCCAACCCACAAGTCACCCGAAATCGAGATAATGTGATCAAACTACCTTTTATGACGTCAGATTTGCAATAAGGTTCCAAGTTTTAAGTCTTATATCAGAAAATATTTTTTTCACTTACGTTCCAACCCACAACCTTTATCAAATAATAACTTGTGTAAATTAACTAGAACGTACTATGAGGACAGGAACATTTAATGTTTTACGAAACAGTATATTTATTTTGTTAAAACGCCACAACAATCTTGTAACGTTTTAGCAAAACCATGTTAAACCATTTTATTTTGGAACAAATGTTCCATGTATATTTGGAACGTTTTTGCAAAATTACAATAGCGAGGCATAAACGTTCCAAAATTTGTGGAACGTTATGTTTCAGACCTAAATACCATAATTTGAAAACTTAAAAGGTTTCATGAATTTTGTACTATTATTTACCTAAATAAAAAACCTGTTTCGAAAAAAAAATGTTTCAACTTTAAAGGGTTCATTTTTAACACGCTTTAATTAGCTTCATCCTTAACTGTTTGCATACACGACCACTAAAAATAAATATTTATAACACATAAAGAAAAAGTTTATTTTCTTTGTAGTTATTTACCAATAAAATATTACTTGAAACTTTTAATATCATAGACAAAAAAAAAATACTAATGACATTAATACGAAGTTATGCCCAACCGGGAACGCATCTTTCAATAACTTTTTACTAGTGCAAGCGAGACGGAGTATTTTCTTTTTGACATTGAATCTTATTTGAGTTCGCAACGGTCGTTATTGAAACAAACGTCGTGGAAGAGGTAGTTTCCGTCGTCTTTTGTTTGCAATTGGACGTAGTTATGCTACAACGTTCCAATCCACACGCAGGTCGAACTGAGTAAATCGCGTTTTTGTAATTTTGTGGTACGCTTTTTTTTGGTAGCGAGTACAACTAAGTAGTATGTATCCTTCAACTAAATAAATAAACATTATTTTATTATATACTTGTCATTAAAATTTATTAATATTACTCATACAAATTTTGAAAAAAATGCACTTGGAACGTTTTTGAAAAAAGGCTTTTTGTATGGGAGTAGCTTTTAACTTAATTTGCAAAAACGATCCAATATCTGAAAATTGGTATGTTTTGTTAATTAATATATATATTTTCTAAAACATAAGTATAACAATGAAACAACATTATTAAAAAAATATTTATTAAGAAATAGTTGTATCAAAGCATGGAAAATCATCACAATTTATTCATCATACAGATCGAAATCCAGCTCCTTACCAAATCCATCGACATCGTCAATGGCGTCATTAGACGCTTTCAATGTTTTATAAAAACTAAGGCAATCTGCTGGAATAAACTTGTAAACAGATCGTAAATCAGTCAATTTAGCTGGAGCAATGGGTTTCCCGTTAGGCCATAACTGTTTCAGATCAGATCTATGTATAGTCGAAATCTCTCCTTTTGTCGTTTTTTTAATGTTAAGTTCGTTATAATCCTCAGCAAGGGACGTTTTCATAAAAATAGAATATAATCTAGCTTTTTCAATCTTTATCTCCATTGCCAGCAGCCAGTTTAGTTTACTTTTATCTGTGTATTTCTTACGATTTACTATGTTTTTCTCAATATCTTCAGTGCTATAAAAGTCATTTTTGTCGATTCTATATACTTGAAATGGTTATTTTCTTCTAGCATTTTTCATAATTTCTATATATTCGTCAGCTGTATAAACACGTTGTTGTTTTTTAGGTAAGAAACTATGCCCTGACTCAAGATACCGAAAAGTTATCGTTTGAAACTGCGCTTAATTGACTGATTGATCCAGCTAAATTGACTGATTTACGATCTGTTTACAAGTTTATTCCAGCAGATTGCCTTAGTTTTTATAAAACATTGAAAGCGTCTAATGACGCCATTGACGATGTCGATGGATTTGGTAAGGAGCTGGATTTCGATCTGTATTATGAATAAATTGTGATGATTTTCCATGCTTTGATACAACTATTTCTTAATAAATATTTTTTTAATAATGTTGTTTCATTGTTATACTTATGTTTTAGAAAAAATATATATTAACTACCAAAATATACCAATTTTCAGATATTGGATCGTTTTTGCAAATTAAGTTAAAAGCTACTTCCATACAAAAAGCCTTTTTTCAAAAACGTTCCAAGTGCATTTTTTCAAAATTTGTATGAGAAATATTAATAAATTTTAATGACAAGTATATAATAAAATAATGTTTATTTATTTAGTTGATGTGATACATACTACTTAGTTGTACTCGCTACCAAAAAAAAGCGTACCACAAAATTACAAAAACGCGATTTACTCAGTTCGACCTGCGTGTGGATTGGAACATTTCTGCATAACTACGTCCAATTATTCTATTCATTTAATTCCGGTCATTGGATAATTTAATCAAATATATCGTCGTAGGTCAGCAGAGTCCGCTTGGCGTCTTTAGGCGCCGGCGCGTTGCGTGGCGAGGGGGATGGGGTCCAACCCGGCGCCTGCGTCGGAGGCCTACCGCGAGCGATTGAGATACGCCACCCGTCTTCCAGGCCATCTAATGACGTGAGGGCTTGAGCAGCTATCTCTGGCGTGTCAAAAGACAGGAATGCTCTGGAAAAAAGAAGCAATATTATGTCAATTGCTAAGAGAAAAACTTATATTCCTTTATAGTAAAAGTGTCTGATTGGAGTAACACCGAACATACATACTGTGTCAGGGCATATGGACTAGTGATCAAATATATGCAGTCTGTATTAGGTCCTTAAAAATGGGAGTATCTAAAAAATACATCCATTTCTACTTAGAATGACCACTTACTTTTCATCATCAGGCTCTTGCGTAAATGAAAAAGGTTCATATGTGGCCAACCGTCTTCTGATAGTTTCCTCTGAGATGCGGGCACCAGCTACAAGCACTACTGAACTCCTGCTCACACCAGTTGCTGGTGGTGCTGGGGTTTCTGCACCAGCAGGGAGAGGGGTGCGAGGGGACTTCTCATCTCTTGGACTGGAAAAAAATTACAAACTCAAAGCATATATTTCAAATATACCATTTACAGGCACTTTTCAATTCTCAAGGAGGCAGTCAGTCAGAAACAAGAAGCTACTTGCCCATTCCAATGCATAGTAGATTTCTGTGTAGAAGTCTTTTTAATCAAACTGTTGTTACAAATTATTGGTTACATTATAGTATGTTGAAATTATAGGTACATAATAGAGATTAGATCTGCATTTATGAAAAAATGCTATTATTTTCAAGCATTTGCTGGACCTGGACCTCTGTCTAAGCCTCTGTAGTAAATAGTCTTTATTGGTAATGCCATAGACGCAAAGCTCAGAAAGCAGATTTGTGATCAGTTTGTAATAACTGACATACAAGGGCGAGTGATCTCTATCCTTTTGACATAGTCAACTTATATGTTAATAAAACCCTCAGGAAGCAACTATTTTGATGAGACTTGGCATATTTACTGGTGATTGATTCTTCATATCCTACCATAAGTAAACCAGATGCCTAATTACCAAGACTGTCCCACTTGAACATAACTTACTTTTCCCTTGCTGTGACAAATGAGTCGTAGAGATACTTGACTCGAGGACTCTGCTTTTCATCAGGAGGTGGTGGCTCTTGAGAGGCACTAAATGGTTGATATGAGGCCACACCACCTGCGGCACTCGCTGACCCACTGAGTTTCCTCTCCCTACCTGTAACATTAAAACACAATGTTATATCAAAACCAAATTGAAATAATTAGTTTTTTTTTTCAGCAGAACAGCAAAACACGAGAACCAACGAAAATAAATCTGACATAAAACCTGTACTCTAAGTAAATAATTTAACACATTGTGTATCCAGAAGTAACCATAGCAAAATGATACCTGCTCTTGGTCGCTTAAATGTAGCATTTTGAGGCTGAGGCGGAGGACTTTTTATCGCTTGAATAGCCCCGCTTTTTATCAACTTGCGAGCAATTTCACGAGCATCGCGTGCTTCCGTTGGCCGCTTCGGTAATATCGGCTTTTCAGGCTCTTGTTTGGGAGCCTTCAATGCTTGTAAGGCCTTCTTTTTCTTTTTCAACTTCTGGTATTTTGCTTGTAACATTAACTCTTCTTCAGTTAAATTAGACGGAAAATGTAGGTAAACCATTTTCGTAACGATCTAAATACAACAAGGCAATAGCACAACACGCAACAATATAATAATTATTTTTATTTTTTAATGAATATGTCAATGTCAATTGTCAACTTTGTTTGACAAAATAGCTGTCATAATAAAATGTCATGTTATTTTTTTGAGTTCCGTAAGTACTACCTCAAAAGGTAAAGCGGGCCGTAGATCTAAGGCCCCTTGGACCTGTAAAAAAAGAAACCTTTCTTTCTTTTTTTGATATAATATTATGTAATCTTTCTATTGTAAAAAGCTCAAAAAGACGGGTTCTTGACGGCCAATTTCACCAACGGCACTGAACGTCATCCGCACATGTAAACCGCGTTCAAGAGCAGTCTGTCAGTGTCAGTGTCGATGTCGAATATTCCACAACAATGATGATACTGACAGGTCTTGATCGCGTTCAGTTTCACTGACGAAATTGGCCCGTTATTCTATAATACGTCAACCGTCAACGAATTATAACGTTGCTAAATTGAGGAGTACAACTGTGACCCTCTTTTGCTTTCCTGTATTACACTATCATTATAATCTAGGATCATACATAGATCCTATCTCTTATCCTACATCCATGACTCCTAAAATCATATCTGTGTTACATTATCGTATATCTAGGATCCATTTTTTTTGTCATATGTGATTGCAATCATCCTGAAGCCTTTCGGCACACAATAAACTAAATAGAACACTAATGAATGAAGCCAAAACAATTAGTTCCCGTTCCCGGCTGCTCGGCAGCAGTTTGTTTTTTTTTTTAGAACAGCAGTGCTGCCAACAAATACTTTTAGAATTCCACTAAGCATATTGTGAACTTATGCTAAAATTTCGTTGTACTTACTTTTTATCCATTAATAAAACCGTCAATTTAGAATGTGGCAGTAGCAAAACTGAAAAGGCAAAATCACATAATTTTATGGACGGATTTTATATCAGGAAATTACGAAAATGTGAAAATTCAATATATAATATTCAATATGGCAAGACCTGTTTCTATGATCCTAATACCTAATACCCCCCTAAGTCAGATGACAGTTTGTTTGACATCAGTCATCTGTGCAGTGAGCCAGTGACAGGAAAATTACAAAATCGATCAAAAAAACTGCAAAATGATTCGTTTATCAAAAAATATTATACCTGCGTTTACGAAAACGTTGAAAAGGACTAACCAAAGCCAAAGCCCCAGTATTTTGATATTCTTGCATGGACAAAGGTTATTTTCAGATTCTGGTAAGTAAACAAAACAAATAGTTATCCGATGTTAGATTTTTGCATCCGGCACATCTACCTATTGATTTCATTTCAGTGACCCAAATTGATGTTTCTAGTAATATTGTGTACAACTTAGTACTTATTCAATTTGTTTTATATAGTACAATACAACATTTAAACACAGTATTACATTTACCTTCATGAAACTTATGTCGGCCTGTCGTAATTATTATCCAAATTGCTGAAAATTAACACCATCCGACAAAATAAAAGTACGTAGAAAACTTAGAGGAAACATTCTGTTCACAATAAGTTTAAACTTGCTAATGTACTTCAAGGATTCTTATTACAGTATCAGTATTATAACCTCAAATTGTTTTGTTGTTTTTTCAGCTGCTTCTGGTAAATTCCGTGTAAAACATGAAGACATTGGCCGACCATTATATTTTGATGCTCAAGCCACAACACCTATTGTAAGTAATTTCTCCTAACTTCATAATAGAACATTGTTTTTTTACCCATTTTTTAAAACATTTTTTTATGTTATAGGATCCAAGAGTCCTGGATGCTATGTTACCGTATTTCGTAAGTTACCATGGTAACCCACACTCCCGTACTCATGCCTACGGATGGGAGAGTGAGGCAGCAATTGAAAAGGCCAGAGAACAAGTAGCAAATTTGATAGGAGCTGATCCTAAAGAAATAATATTCACTTCGGGGGCAACAGAGTCAAATAACATATCCGTAAAGGGAGTGGCACGGTTTTATGCACCAAGGAAGAAACATGTTGTTACTACTCAAATTGTAAGTGACCTAAAATGATAAATTAACATCAGTAACTGTTATGGTATGTTAAAAACTCAATAAAAAATTGATTATGATAGTAATCAAACTGGATTGTATATTTTCCAGGAACACAAATGTGTGTTGGACTCTTGCAGAGCGCTGGAAGGAGAAGGATTCAAGATTACTTACTTGCCTGTAAAAGAAAATGGAATCATAGATATGAAAGAATTGGAAAAGGCACTAACACCAGAAACTAGCTTAGTTTCCATTATGACTGTGAACAATGAAATAGGTAGTATATTATTTTACTTTTACTGTAGTTGGCAAGATCCTAATATTTTTCTCTGAAATTAGAATTGCTCTTGGCATAAGCTCAAAACTTTAAATAATCAGAAAAATTCAAAATATACTTTGGTGGGTTACACTTGCCTGATAGCAACCTCTTTTTGGTTGAATAAACACAAGGCCATTTGTGTAAATTCAGTCTCAATCCAAATGGTAAATCTATAATTAATTTGTACAGTATTATGCATGCCCTGTTACTGTCTCTACGTTACTAATTATGCTAACTGTTATAAAATAAGAACAAGGATCACACAATTTCAAAAAAATATTTCAGGTGTTATGCAACCCATTGCTGAAATTGGTGCATTGTGCAAGAGCAAGAAAGTATACTTTCACACTGATGCAGCCCAAGCAGTGGGCAAAATACCCTTAAACGTCAATCAAATGAATATAGACTTGATGTCAATTTCTGGACACAAGTTATATGGGCCAAAAGGTGTGGGTGCCCTGTACATTAGGCGCAGACCTAGAGTGAGAGTGGAGCCCATCCAAAGTGGAGGTGGGCAGGAGAGAGGCATGCGCAGCGGGACAGTTCCAACTCCAATAGTTGTAGGCCTAGGTAATACTCATAATCTACTTTTAAATGCTGTAAATCTCATAAGTGCACCACTCATTAATGTTTATTGTTTATATCCAGGTGCAGCATGTGAAATAGCACAACGTGAGATGGCTTATGACCATGCATGGATGGAAAAATTGTCACAAAGATTCTTAGACAAAATATATTCAAAATTAACTCATGTCATAAGAAATGGAGATGCAGAACACACATATTGTGGCTGTCTTAATTTGTCTTTTGCATATGTTGAAGGTATTATAGATAAGATTATTTTTATATATTCTTTGACAACTTACAGTAATAAATATAAATTGTGATACCGGTTGATAAGGTCATTTAAAATAAAAATATGACATTTTATCTTTCAGGGGAATCTTTATTGATGGCTCTAAAAGACATTGCATTATCAAGTGGGTCTGCTTGTACTTCAGCATCATTAGAACCATCTTATGTATTGAGAGCTATTGGATCAGATGAAGATTTGGCACACAGTTCTATCAGGTAAAATATACAGTTAATCCCACTATGTTATGTATATTTCAGTTCCCATAAACCTTGAAGGGGAATAATAGTTTTTTATTGACTACATTCTACTCAGTTAATTATGGGTCCTAATGAATGACAAAATGTTTCATTACAGATTTGGATTTGGGAGATTCACAACTATTGAAGAAGTAGATTACACAGCAGAAAAGACAATAAAACACGTCGAGCGTCTGAGGGAAATGAGCCCACTTTGGGAGATGGTCCAAGAGGGGGTAGACATCAAAACGATTCAGTGGTCACAACATTAAAAGGGCTTGTATTTGTTTAGTCAAGTTATTCCAAGATTAGATTTAGGTGATATATTGTGACATGACTTAAGGAAAAGATCTGGTGATTATAATGAAATGTTGGTTAATTTATGTGTGGTTGACCATTGAAGTGTAAATTTGTAAATGCTTAGAAATACTGAATTGCTTCAAGGAATGTCTTTGTAACCATATATCAAAGAATGTTGTATAATTCGTAGCCTATCGTATCAAATGCGTATTCAAAGAGTGATTATATCAGAATCACGTTTTGTTTGTTCTTTGACCTCAATTAAGAGCAATAAAAAATTTGTTGCCTCATCATTTATTTTTAAACATTAAATTATATAAATTTATCGAAATAATTGTGCAACAATAGTATTTGCCTTCAACCTCGCTTCTATTTTGGAGGTTTTAAAAAAGCCAGGTATATTATTGCCCAATCCACTGAAATGCATAATGGTTGAATAATTACATATTTAGTTCAGTAAGAAATAGTTGCACTTAAAGATCTTTATTATATAATTACTGGCATTATAAAAGGCTCTATATGATTGCTATTTGTCCGCATCAATAAAATTATCAATGTATTGTATCAATTTATTTTGGTATACACATGCACATTCATTATTTAATAGCATTGATAGGTAGTTATATTACAAATCAATGTTTAATATCAACATACTGTAATATTGTAATAGAAAACTGCTTGATTAATTTTTGTTAACGTTAATAAAGTACAATTTATTGAAAATTTATGGTATTCATTGTCAGACTGAAGAATGTTTCGCAAAATATTCATTATTTGTCAAGGGGAGTGTAATTAAATAAGACACCTGTAGCAATAACGCTAATAAAATTTACTACGATATTGTTATGCCACATAAGTATATTTAAAACTGACCATTAAAGTAAAGACCAAAGGCCATCAACATAGTAAACATACACAAATAGAATATTTACCTACTTTTTAGAGCAGCCAATCAAATCACACATAATATGATTAAATACATAATACATCTCTTGAGTATCCAAAATTATATACTTGGCTCGGAATGATCAACCTAATGGTTTAAACTATTAAATACTGTTAGGCCATTTTGCTTTAATTACATTTAAAATACTGTAGATGCAGAATTGTTATATGACAAACTTCACTTAAGTCAATAATCATTATTAAACAAAGTCTTCCAGTTATAATAATAGAATATTTTCAATACATAAATCTTATTCTAACGCTCGCTTGCACCACAAATTCCTAAATGCATTTAGTGCAAAACATTAAAAAAAACATAATTCTCTGTCTTTGTCATCTTTAAGCAATTGACAGAACAAAACAATGTTTTAAATTTATTTAGCACGTAAACATATTAGTAATTGTGGTGCAAGGGGGCCTCAGATTAGTGATTTGATACAAACATACTTTTTAGAGATTCTTAAATACATAAACTTAGTGACTTAGCAAGGATAGGCGTAATGATTGAATAAACTTATTCTAGTGCTCTTTTTTGCTTACAGTTATCATCTATATTTTAAAGAAAATTCTATTATTTATAATTATAGCTTTGAAATGCTTAAAAAATATACAAATTAAGTTAGTTAAAGCATAACATTATTATATTGAATCAACAACTACATGGTGGCTCCTCTACTGGTTCAGGATTTGATATCTTGAAACTGTCGTGATCTAAAGTTTGCAACTCTATTCTTGATCTGTTTGACTCCACCAGCTGCATTGCAATATCTGTAAACATTTCTTCAATACCTTTTCCAGTTTTACATGAAGTTTTATAGGTGGTGCTGATAAGATTGTGACACTGTTCACTGAAACAAATAAAACATCATTTAAAACTATAAAACATGGCATACAAGCAAGAGAATCAAATAAAATAATTACCAAAAAGTTTCAATATCAGCATCAGTAACTTGGGGTGAAGAGCCTTCCAAATCAGACTTATTTCCACATAGAAATATTTTAGCATTCTCTGCATAAGTTACAATATCTAACAAATGCTGGCTCAGAACATGAAATGAGGATGCATTGTCAAGTGAAAACACAAGGATTGCTGCCTCAGCAAACTTGTAGTAGCTTGAGGTGACCGAAGCAATCCGTTCCATGCCTCCAGTATCCCATAGTTGCAACTAAAATCGAAATATATTTATTAACCTTACAAGTCATTGCATACTATTACGAAACCTGAATAGCGACGTCTTTAAGCAACATAGATCCTGTTTTAGCTGTTCGCATAATAAGTAACAGAATTACCTTGACGGTTTTGTCTGTAAGTTGATATGGCTTTTCAAAATGATCCAGTCCTAAAGTTGACCTTCTATCTGCATTAGGAACAAATGTATTGTTGATAAATCGACGAAAAATTGAACTTTTTCCAACACCATATTCACCACACAATATCACTTTCAACACGGGGGTTTTAACCATAGCCATTTTGGAATAATAATAATTAAATAACAATATCGCTTCAAGTTCAGGAGGTATTACATACGAAATCTCATTAAGACATCAAATAAAATTAAATAATTAATGCATTCCGAATAGGCGAATACGCAGCTGCCAGTGCACACACCCTTTTGGTTGATTTGACATTAATAGAGATGTACCGTGTAGGGAAGGTGCGTATTTACGCAACCACCAGGTTTTTATATTAGGTATTTACTTGCAAGTACGTCGACCACGTGCCGACCCGAAAAACTCGCAAGACTTCAAAGTATTTTGCTCCGTCTACTCTCGACGCGATTCTGCTCCTTATTTATAGGTCGAATAAATATTCTATGAAAGTATTTTTTCTTCCAACAAGGCTTGGGGAATTTATTTATATATAATTATTGGATCTTATGCAAGTATTTTTACTTTTAAGGTATTGGAAGTAATTTTTTGTAAACCTGATTGTGCTCTTTATTTATATATCGTTACGGTTCAATGTTTTATGAAAGAATTTTTCTTCCACCAAGGCTTGGTTGGAAGTATCCTTTTGGCAAACGCGATTGGAGTCCTTATTTGTATATTCTTAGGGATCTATTTTCCATGCTGAAAGAAAATACTTGAAAGTATTTCGAGCCCTAGTTTTTGGCGCTGGTGTCTAAAGGTGGACGTACTTGGAAGCCCTGGTACTCGATTTTGCAAGTACGACCCATGTCCAGTACCGTGTAAGCCATTTATGTAAACTCAAAAACCAGTGGTTCTTGTTCTGTAATACTGTAAACAGGTTGTAGCATTTAACTCTTTATGTCTATGATTTTATGTTAGGAAAAAGTTTTCAGAAGAACGAGAATCTTAAAAAAACACAAAATTATTATTGTAGTAGTAGTCTTTGCAGCGGGTTGTTTGTCAATTACAGCAGTGCACCTCTAAACCATATTCAGTATTTAGTGTTGTGCTTGCTTGCCCCAATTTTTACCGAGAAACCTTATAAATGTAATCGATTAATTAATATATAATATGAATAAGTTAATTTGATCTAATTCGTTCAGTCACAAGCTGAACCGCTGAGAGCTAGACATTACTTTCCTTTATGACCTAGTTGAGTGACTTCTAAAGCTGGGGCCACATTGTCGTGATAAGGCGAGCTAAACATCGCGCGCTCTTGCACACTGCTCGGCGTCTCGCTAAGCAACAGAGAGGACGGGAAGTATAGTTCGCATTATCGCGACAATGTAGGGAAGGAGGTACGGGAAGATGCTCACTTGGTGGTAGATAGAAATTGGTAAGTATCTCCTGCCCAAGTTTTCGTAAGTATTAGCTCTATCGGGCATACTGTTATGCTGGGGCTACATTGTCGCGATAACGCGAATTCGCGCGCTCTCTATTGCCCAGCGAAGACCGTGCGCGAAGTTTAGTTCGCCTTATCGCAACAATGTGGTCCCAGCATTCCAAGCTGTTGGGTTTCAAATAGAGGATGTTTTCGAGTCCGATCCCTGTTTGTATTTTTTCACTGTGCATGTAACCATAAGTGGAACTTGTGGAGATGATGTACCAGCTGTGGTTTAGAATAGGTAAGGGGTCGTCCATAAATCACGTGAGGCTCGAAAAGAGGGGATGGGGGTTCGGAAAAATCACCAAATATCACAAGGGGGAAGGGGGGTGAAGTGAGATATCACGTGTATTTATTTTTTCGTTTAACGCGCATTTCTAAACCGAAAAGCAGCCCCCCAAATATAATATTTTTCTTTCTTTCTATTCAAATATATTATATTCTTTAATGTTTTAAGATACTTTCAATCTGCCTAGCCTTTTCCCGACTATGTTGGGGTCGGCTGCTGGTCTAACCGGATGCAGCTGAATATCAGTATTTTACATGGAGCGACTGCCTATCTGACCTCCACAACCCAGTAACTAGGTAATACGATACCCCTTGGTAAGACTGGTGTCAGACTTTCGGGCTTCCGGCGAGTCGTAACGTCTGTCAAAGATCCACGAATGACAGCTAGCAATAGCAGCGATGATGTTTTAAGATACTTTGCACCCAAAAATACACGTGACTTTGAGTAGGGGGGTGGGTGGCTGTAAAAAGTTACAATAAAACATCACGTGAATAATGGACGACCCTTAAGTTGAGTGGGGTTGGTTTCGGTTACCTAACAACTGGCTGCAGACACACACCACAGACCACCCTTAAAGATAAATTTCAGTGGATCAAGAAATCGCATAATTGATGAAAGAGAGACAGAGAAAGAGTTAAACCACCATCTTTATTTATTATTTATTTAACGGTTTATGTACACACTTATAAACAGACAAGAAGAAAAGAACAGAAAAATACGTACAGAGGTGATGCTTATTTCTAAAGAAATCTTTTCCAGCATACCTGCGATAGGAAAGTAATTAAAGAGATGTAGACAACGTGTGTAAGAGTAGAGAAGAAAATAAAACACATAAATTAAAAACACCTAATTATTCACTAATTTAACTAATACATTAACAGTAGTTTAAAAACATTAATTTATACAATTAATTTTAAATACCTATTATGAGTAATCATGGGTAACTTTATTTATTCGCAACACTATTTTAACTTTTTTTGTCAAGGTATTGCCAGACGATGGAGCTAAGCTACTATTTGGTATAACATTTTCAAACGTGTGTTTTTATTTCTAGATTTAATGGGATTTGAAATTTACGGTTTGCGCTTGCGCCGAAGTGTTATAAATGGTCACCTCCATAAGATAGAAGTAGATGAATAAAATAAAAAAAGGGTTTTACGCTAGCTTCTATTTATATTTCAGAAATATACAGGGTTATTGGTTATATGTCCGCAATCCGTTAAGGGGATGTAGGAGAGGTCAATTACAACCAAATGAACCCTGATGACCCCTATACCAATGTCAACAATTTTGGAGTACTTAATTTGACACTATTATAAAATGTATTAAATAAAAATATAAAATCTCAAATGACTCGAAAATTGCTGACATTTGCATATGAGTAAAAAGTCTTCTAAGGTTGTAAATGACCTCTCCTATTTTACATCCCCTTATTGGATGGACATCATAATTATAACGAATAACCCTGTATATAAAAGCTATAGTTTTACTGTACGGTGTCGCGCGACATCTAGCGACATTTGCGACAAAATGGGAATCAAGGACAAGTACATGTATATTAAATAAATATGAATCTAAAGTATGTAATAGAAACAATAAGAAACCTTTATGAAGGAGAAACAAATGAAGAATATACATTTAAAAAATAAATACGGCAATATAGTATAATACTTAGTCTGTGAGTATAATTTTTACGATAACAACACTGATGTAAACGCACTTTATATTGTTGTATTTGTTGATCTATCAAAAAAAGTTGCAAATTTAGTAACCCGATTACGAAAGTATGGTCTGAATGTATGTGAAGCCTACACAGTATAAAAAAGTGTTCATTTTGTAATCCATCATGGATCTTCAAACTTCGCATTTGGCCGCAGCGTTGATGTCCGGCCCAACATTACCCATGTATAATAACACGTCTGCTGAGGCCACAGCGACGGTAACTGCACCACCTAATATTCCAAATGAAGAAGTTAAAAGTGGGAAACCGAACGAACCGCCAAAAGATCCGCCTGAGGAGGAAAAAGAAGAGGCAGCAAGTGGAGAGGAGTTTACTGATGAAGTAAGAATAAAATAGTTTTTTTTTTCTATTTACAATGAACGTCATGCTTGTATCTTTGCCTCCGAACCTAAATAATAAAAGAAAATATATGGGAATTTAATGCACATGATTAATGGGAAAAGAAAGAAGAAAGACCTTTTGGTTTGTTGCAGTAAGTACATGCAATGGCTTCATTTATAAAACCTGTTTTAACTGCCTTTTATTCAATTATGTGATTAATAACATATTTTTACCTATTTCTGTAAGGTAAGAGCCAAGTCCTGTAAAAGCAGAAGTCTTGAAATTTTACTCAGACTTTACATAGCAAAACTCATCTTGAATAGTTAGTCTGGAACTGGATGCATTCTATCTTTTTCAGGAGATGGAAACACAATCAGGCAGTAAGTCAATGCCAGGTAGAGGAGTTACTTTACAGATGCTTTTAGAAGAAAAAATGCTTGAGCCGGGGAATGCAGCAATGACAATTGAGTATCTAGTTAGTATCACTTTTAATTTGCCTTTCTGAATAATTATATTTTGGACCTTGCACTTTGGATCTGTGATTACTGTAACACAACTTTAAACATTTGATTTAGGCCTGTTATAATTTAAAATGTTTCTTTCATAAACCTTATTTTCTTATGAATTTTATGAGGCCTTTAGCTTAGACCTTTTCACTGAAAAGTCATATTATATCTAAATCTGCATTTCTTATTCTAGGGACAAAAGTTTGTTGGAGATTTGCAACCAGATGGGAAAATAAAGTCTCATGAGACTGAAACAATATTTTGTTCCCCATCAGCATGGGCAATACACTGCAAGCGCATCATAAACCCGGACAAGAGATCTGGGTGTGGTTGGGCATCTGTCAAATACAGAGGGAAAAAACTAGATACTATTAAAGCTACATATCTTCGAAAAAAGCAGCAACAAAGAGAAAATATGCATTCTGATGGTAAGGATATTTCATTAAAGGTAGTAATAAAAAATAAAAAATTGTAGTTGATAAAGTGTTGAACTCTAAATGTAATGTTTTTATTAAAATTACAGAAGAGGAGATAGAAATGGAAGTAGAAAACCCTCCAGAACCACCACCACAAAGGATTGTAATGAAACACAACACAGTGCCAAACAGAATGATGCAGCAGTCAGTATTCTAACACATTTTTGCACTTTAGTGTGTTTAGTCTCAATAAATTTGGACCAAAACATTGAGTATTGTTAAAATTAACAATAGTTATTGCTTCACTACATTGATGACTTAACCAGTCCTGGGTTCAATTCCCAGGTCAGGCAAGTGTTATTGGGGTAGTGAATACCAGCCTCCTATAACATGGGACTTAAATTATAACGGGAGAAATGTGGGTACCTCACCTTTGACGTCCCCTTCAGGTAATGCAGGTGTGATGTTGTTAAAACTGAAGACTGGCTCCGTGTTTATTGTTTCTAATGCACCTTGATTACCTTTTAAGAATTTCTATAAAAAAATTAAAGGAACTCCTTTTCTTATTTCAGTGATGCCAACATGCTGATAGAAGCTGTATCATTTTCATCTGCTGGCAAAGTGCAGCCGTTCCTCGTGTCAGTCAGTTCCAATGCTAGTCTTGTGCTGGACATCCACTGCCATTTGAAAAAGGAAGAGGTTTATGGATATTTAGCTGGCACTTGGGATTTGAACAGCCACAGTATGTGCCATTTTATTTTAAGCTTATAATGTTAATATCAATATTTATCATTATCAAGATCACAGCCAAAAGATTTCTACTACTGGAATTAGACCTGCTGGGATTCAAACAGAGGAAGTAAATTTATTTTCCAGATTATTTCGATTCGCGCCAGCCTCAAGAGAGGTTCAGTTCCCCTTCTTATTACATTATAACAAATAATTATTTTGTGGAATGTAAAAAAGGTTTATTTATTTTTTATTAAATTCCTTGTGTATTTCAGATGTCATGATAACTCACACATTCCCATGCCTAATCAGTAAGAATGACAATAGGCCGCGAGTTCTAGTGGAACTAGAGATTCAAATGGAAATAGAAAAACTGGGACTTACACTTCTGGGCTGGTATCACTCTCATCCAACGAATCCTGCTATGCCAAGTCTTAGGGATTGTGACAATCAGCTGGAATATCAAATTAAAATGCGCGGACCCAGTGAAATATCTTATATACCTTGTATTGGAGTAATTTGCTGTAAGTAAAACATTATCGCATATGATCTAATGGTTCATTTTGTCCAAGCTTTTCAAATAATATTTTAATATTTTCAGCTCCCTACAACCCAGAGAGTCCAGTTTTGGAATCTTCACTAACATTCTTCTGGGTGATGCCTCCACCAGAGCAGAGACCTACAGAATATCCTCGACCATTGCTTCTACAATACAACATGGTACATGACAGCCACCTATCAACACATGCCATGGAGCAAATAAGGAAAAGCATCAAGTACTACTTTTCATTTTCTGATGACACGTTCGTCGATTTTAAAGACAATTTTAAGCCTGATATCACTTACTTGGACAAATTGAAGTGCACATTGACTGCTAAATTTCCAAGAGAACAAAGTGATGGCTTGTTGTGGCATTTTATAAGGGACGAGTTAGGCTGCTCTTCTGAACAAGATGATAAAATGGATCTCGATGCTTTATTAGCAGTTCCTCAACCAATACCTGTGTCAAAGCCAAGTCAGGTGACATCTGTCCCCAATTTCCCTTCAGTCAGTACGTTGCAACAGATGGTAAGCCGGCCGGCAGGCGTGCCTCCTATAAATGTATCGTCAAGCATTGGATCAGGTTCACCTCATAAATTCGAAACTCCTCAACTGAACATTCCAGTGTTACCAGTGTCTTCTAAATCGTCATCAAAGTCAGCTACCCCTACTCTGCCGTCGTCGTATCCTACAGGATTAGATATGCTGACGAGCATGGCTCTCGGATTAGGTTCTCCCAACATGCCGCTACCTATGGGTGCTTCTAGTTTGGAAAGTTTAGCTGCTGCAAACAGCATGCTGACTGGGCTCACTCCAGGCATGTCTTCAAGTCTAGCGGCTAGTTTATCGGGTGGCAAGCTTCCCGATCCACCATCTTACGCTGCTTCTTTGCAGAATTTGACCAGTAGTATTGGAAGCTACGACAAGACCCCGAGCAGCACCGCTACGAGCACCAGCACTGCCACGGGCACAATCCCCGCCAGTCTCGCCTCGAACCTCATGATGAGTTCTGCAGACATTGCCAATGCTTTGTTCTCAGCTAGTAAATACTCCAGCGCAGGCATATTGGGAATACCAGATCCAATGTCTAAGTCGACGTTAGCTGCAAATAATATGTTCTTATCTCCATCATTAATGAAAATGCAGGAATCCTTATTGAAACCGCTTTCGACTAGTAGCCCAATATCTACTAAAGCTGGATTAGATCAGAGCATGCTGATGAAATCTCCGCATGACTTATTAAAAGGCAACAAAGACTATTTGCCGCCAGATTTTGGTAGCATTGGAAAAGGAAAATCGGAGTCTCTTGATGGTATAAAATTAAATGAAACAAGTACTTCTTCGAAAATAGAAACTGCCAAATCTGATAGTATGGATGCGCAAGCGACTGACTTTAGTATGCCTTCGCGAGTCGGTGGGGAGTCATTTTTGAATCAGATGTTAGAGTTAACTAAAAAGACTACAATGCCTGACTATTTAACGGATTACAATCAACCTTTAAAGTTAACAAAGGCGGAAGATTTATCAACGTCTGTGCCCCCCTCTAGCCACCCATACATGAGTTCGTCAAGTATCGTGGATACTATAGCACAAGTGGCGATGGGAAACTTTTCAAAGCATGACGAACCTAAGGACTATGTGAAGGAGACAGATTACAGTACTAGTAAAGTCGGTTCTCTACCGTCGGGTAATGATAACGAGAACTGATTAACTTTCTAATGTATTCAATTTTACTCAAGGTAACACTGACAAGAGCAATCGAAGTAGTTGGAACTTATCGCGTAATACAACCAGTTCGAAGTAACCTATTAACCGTATTAGATGAGCATCTGATAAAGACCTCTATTTTTTCTGAAATATTTAATATCCTTTCGGCCTGTGATTCATGATGACTTTCTTGAAGTATTTGCGTGGTAGGTACCGTTGTTTGGATATATTTAAGTTAGCCAGATTGCTTTTATTGTTAAATCATTTTTCTGGTTATTATATTTTGAAGTCTGATGGTAACTATAGAGAAATAAGATTGTCGCTTTGTAGTTGGTTCTATATAAACTATGCAGTCATTTATTAGCAGTAAATGTGGTACCGCAGCAGGCCGCAGGAATCCGCTGCATGCGGAAAGCACAGAACCGGTCGAAGTGGTGGTGCTTGGGGGAGGTCTATATCCAGCAGTGGACGTCTTTCGGCTGAAATAATGATAATGATGATGATGATGATGATGAAATATGGTACCTAATATAAACTGAGTTGCAAAATGGTCAAGCACTAATTAAATTTCTTCAATATTGGTAAAACTTGCTTGTTTGAAAAGGTTTTATTGATTGGTTGGCACGCAACACGAGCATCGCGAACACGAACATTTGGTTCAAATGTATGGACGTTTTTCGATGTTCGATATTCGTTAGTGGTTGGTGGTGGTTTATGATCAGTGATAGCCTAGTGATGTGACCGTCGGACTGCCAAGTCCATAGGTCTCGAGTTCGAACCGTATTCGTGTTGTATAATTATCACTTGCTTCAAAAACGGTAAAGGAAAACATGGTGAGAAAACGGGCATGCCTGAGAAATATTTCTCGACGGCATGTAAAGGCAAGTCAGAGGCCCATGGCCGGCTTTAAAACTCTTACATCAGGTTAGTCACTAACCACACGAAAAGAAGAAGATTCGTTAGTGGTGCGTACGCACATGCAGAAAAAGTTGTTGCGTATCATGGAACGCAACTATTATTTCCTGTTTGAACCCATCTTAAGAAGTGCTCTCGAAATTCAAATTCAACGATTTATCTACGGAAAATTACTTTCCGGGTTCCGCTTGTCGTTCAGCCCGGAATTGGAAATTTATAGGCTGTATGCTGTATCACTGTTTTTTACATGTCTAGTGTTAAAAGCCAACATTATATCGACGGTGAAGTATCAATATCTAATAACTATCATTTTGGCGGCTTTCCCTTTATTGCAATATAGTATGTATTCGCAAAAACATAAGGTCTTGAATTGTTCAAATTTCTTAGATAATTAAACTAAGAAATTTGAACAATTCAAAACCTTATGTTTTTGCGAATACGGGCTCTTTCATATTGCAATAAAGTGAAAACCGCCAAGATGATAGTTATTATAATTCACCGTCGATATTTCGATCGATGAAACCCTTTCAAACATGTAAAGTGCTCGAACATTTTGCAACATTGTGTATTCAATTTAATTAAGATTAAATAAGAGTATGTAGTGTTGTGATTAATTGTCATTCTCGAATTATGTGTCGTCTGTATTTAAGAGTATTAATAGATTTACAATACTTATTTATTTTATATTTAGATAATAATAAACTTTTGATTGTGACGCGCCTCATATTGTTTCCTTTGGACCTAGTAAAAGTACATAGATTATTTTAATCATTGATTTCGTTATCATTTCTGAAGCCGTGCAAATTGCTCGATTGTAAACTAAAATACACCAATAAGAGTACTTGTTGTAAATGTTAAGTGTCAGCTCTTGATGTGGACAGTATCTGTGTCGATAGATCATCCACGCATGTACTTATTCCATGCAGGAAAAGGATATACCTCATTAATTTCCCGCCATGTTCTAAGTATAACTGTACATTTTTGTGCAGGCACTCAAAGTTATTGTGTAAAAACAGCGATGACTTCAGATAGGAGTCATTGGTTAGTACTGTTAAGTATGATCGTATAATTTGATAATAATTTAAATCAAAGCGCGATTGATCTACCTAATCGATTTTCGATAATGTACCTAATCAGCTGCGATATCGTAATGACGGCCGTTTGATATGAGGATTATGTTTAAACGGGCCAGTACGACTCAGTGTATTAACCATATCCTCATTTACTTTGGCAAGTTTCCGGTGATAATACAAATATTCTGTTATTGTTTATGGGAAAGAATTAGTTGTGATATAGCTCTGACAGTGAAAAACTGTGTTAGTGAATATGTGTGTCTAAAAATAATTGTATGAGGTAAGATTATTTTCCTAAGTTATTTGTTTTGGAAAACACATCATTTAGTAAACAGCGACTGCTGCTGCTGCTACACTACGTGCCAATACGAGACGGTATCTCCATCTCGGGACCAAAATGTAACTCTTAATCTGTTTTCCTGCAAAGATCGTCACTCTACCTCAAGCCACGTTGCGTTTGCCGATTCGTGGTCTCCACTCAAGAACACGTCTACCCCAAGTCCCCAACGTTCATCGGTTCTACGGCTAAGTTGTTGTTTAGTCAACAAAGAAAACGGTCTACCTATCTGAAATTATAATATGTTCCTTTTAAGCTAGGTTCAGTAACTGTCACAGAGTTTTGAACAGTACCTATAACTGTTCCAGATAAATATCGAATGGCGACGAAGCCCAAAACCCCTGGATTTACGAGTTTGGGAGACGACAGTGAAGATGAGTCGGAGTATACTCCACTGTATGATGACATCGACGATTTAGGGTAAATACTCTTTTTATCGGGTAGTTGGGTATAAGTAGTATAGGTACTATGATAGTTTAGAGACACTTGGAAGTTAAACGATCTAATGCTCAAATAAACTCGATTCTGAGTCGCCGTCTATGCTGCCTCTGTCACTTAAAGGTGTTTACAGACTTAAACACTTTTAAGAACGTCTTAAAGTTAAGTGCCGTTTGAGTACTCGGGTTTGTCGGTACAGTCAACTTCTTGGAGGTGTACCTACTTATGTATTTTAGCGTGTTAGCCCATTTTTTGCGTTGACAGTGCAGTCTGAAATCTCAGCGTGGAATGTGCGCTGGCACGAACACCCAATCCTCAAAATTGCACCACATAATGTAGTTACCAAGACGTCCATAATGACGATCATGATGACATTCATATCAAGATTGTCGTCATGATTGTAGTCGTTTAAGATTTAATCAAGTGGTTTTGAGTGCAAGTTGCAGTCATTAATGTTAATAACAACGTGCAACGCTGGTATATTGATAAACAGGACCTTTAACAAAGGATCAATTTCAGCCTCACTATAGAAGTATAAGTAGTATACTTATTGTAGATACACTATACCGTTACTTTCCGAATAGACTCACAGACATACAGATTTCCAAATTATTGAAGGTGTAGAAACGTCTTTTTTAAATACCTATTATGCCTCAAATGCAAAAACAGCAATAGTAACTCGCAAACAATTTCTTCAGACAAAGAACAGCTCAGGAGACGAAAGGATGGAACTTGTTCCGAGAGCTTCCCGTGAAGAAAGAGAGTGGGTCTATGGAATCCACTGCCTGCATAGACACCTGTGTGAAGATCCTTAAATTTCTATCGTATATCTTCATATTTGGCATTGTGCTTGGATCCGCTGTAGTATCAAAGGGGACTCTGCTTTTCATCACATCACAACTGAAAAAGGGAAAACAAATAAGCCATTGTAACAAAGCTTTAGGTGAGTGTTATACCCTTTCTTTAACTATTCATCCAAATGATCGTTGGCTGTCTTTACGTAACTAATTCTTTTGTATTTCGTATGACCAGCGCTCGATCAGCAGTTCATAACAGTCCACTCGTTGGAAGAACGAGTAACATGGCTGTGGGCAGCTTTCATCGCATTCAGCTTACCAGAGCTGGGCATATTTTTAAGATCACTCAGAATATGTTTTTTCAAGACAGCTGGGAAGCCTACGTTTATGCAGTTTTTGTTGGTAAGACACAGAGTCGTAAATACTAAATAATATTTCTTATTATAGATAGTAATTATTTCGGCAAGAATTTGAAACTGATGATGACGTCTTAATTGACGATTTGGCTGTGTCTGTTTCTACTAAAAAAAATATCAAAACAGAGAGGTTCAGCACCAGGAATATTATGAGCATCATTGGGCATTTAACGTTATCAGAATGAGGTGATTCCCCGAACTCAAGCCTACTAATCTATCAACGCGATTAGTAGGAATCTTTTATAAATAAGGCAAATTCATAATCCCTTGAACCGAATTTCGCCAATGTAGTCAATAAACCAGAATCGTATTCACATTCTTTTTAAAATATTTAACAGATAAGATAATTTACGCCAACAATTATATCAATATTTTATTTCTGTTTCAAAACAAAGAGTCAATGTTATCTAAAACAATAAAGTGAATGACATGTACCTAGGTACCTACCTAGTTATCAATACTATCTCTTTTGTGCCATGCTACCCTGGGCCACGTGCGTCGCTTATACTAGTGTTTTACCAGTTTGCCGACAGCTAATGATTTTTTCGACAAATACATCCTCTCGTGATGACTGCTCACCATAGATATAATAAATATTTCTATGCGCTCACACACTGCTTCTCGCATTTCGCCATGTCTGGGATATAATCCAACTGAACCACATTTTTTTATCAGTAAGTACCTACTTACTGATAAAAAAATGTGGTTCAGTTGGAGTGTCATTTTTCATCAGTAGACAGGTACCTACCTGTCTACTGATGAAAAATGACACTCCAGGTCCGGTTGTGTAAAATAATGATTTAGAACCTTTCTAAAGGACACATAATTATTAACGTCAATAAATTGTTTCAGTCCTTAATAATCGAAACACTGCACACAATTGGAGTTGCGTTACTCGTGCTGATAATTCTACCGGAGTTAGATGTCGTGAAAGGAATAATGTTAATGAACGCGATGTGCTTTGTGCCAGGGATTCTGAATGCCCTCTCTAGGGATAGCACTGAGCCTCGATACATCTTCAAAATAATCTTAGATGTACTCGCTGTTTCTGCTCAAGCTACTGCGTTCGTTGTATGGCCTCTCCTAAAAGGCGATGATGTTTTGTGGACCATTCCGGTAGCATGCGTGTTGATTTCACTCGGCTGGTGGGAAAACTTCGTCGGCTGCTCAGGAAAACAATGGTCAGGTAAACAACAAATCTATTACATGTGAGCATGGCTATTGGAAACTGTCATTTTTCATTATCGGATTATAAATCTATTCTTGTAGTTACGATAGTTCCGATATTTCTTAATGAAAGGCTATTGGGAATGGTAATAAGAACCTAGATTTTACTTTTATATCTTAATCTGATTTGATGCGGACACTTAACCATATCACTCAATATATAATATCAAAACAGCTTAACATCACTTGATAGAATGGTTATAGAGAATCCTGTCCTCTTGAAACTACATTTTAAATATAATTCCTACACTTATTTATTACAGTCCTCCAACCTTTGCAAGATCTCCGCGACGGTCTCAAAAGGGGTCGTTATTATTCGCATAGAGTGGTGTCATTATGGAAGATCTTAATATTCATGTGCTGTGTATTGATATCTTTATACATCCAGGACGACGACCCATTAGCTTTCTTCACGAAAGTAAGCAGTGGTTTTGGTGATCGACATTACACCGCTAATGAGGTAAGGAGTTATATCAGATTGTCAGTCTGTTCACTTATTAATAGTGATTAGGAAATTGATGGTACTATGCTTAAAGTTGGAGTCCAATTTGACCTATCTCCATTCTACTTTCTTTGTCAGGTTCAAGCAATTCAGGATGAATTCCAAGGTTTTATGGGTTACGCAGTGATGGGGAAAATATACGAAATACCAGCGGCATGGGCTACCCCATTGTGGGTGGTACTGATCCAGGTCGGGGCCGCATACGTTTGCTTTGCCGCTAGCAAAACCGCCTGCAAGATCCTCATACAAAACTTCAGCTTTACATTTGCATTAAGCCTCGTTGGACCGGTCACTGTTAACCTGCTAATTGTTTTATGCGGAATAAGGAATGCGGATCCATGTGCATTTTATCGAACTATACCTGATTATTTGTTCTTCGAGATTCCACCGGGTAAGTTGAGCAGTTTAGTCACATTTTTTTAATTCATTTGAATTATTATAAACTGTACAGGGTGATAAGTTCTTCTTTTTTTCGTATGGTGATCGACTAACCTGGTGAGTTTAAAAGTTGCCCATGGGCCTCTGACTTGGCTACACATGCTGTCGAGAAATATTTCTCAGGCATGCCGGTTTCGTCACGATGTTTTCCTTCACCGTTTTTGAAGCAGGTGATGATTATACAATACGCACATGAATCCGAAAAGTCAGCGGTGCGTGCCTTGGGTTCGAACTCGAGACCAATGACTTGAAACCAAGACATACTTTATGGGAATGTAGTTCATAAAAATGAACAACTTTTATCAAGAAATATGAAAAAAAAAAATCTGCTGTTCCCTACATTTTGGTAGCGTAGGTAACAAACAGGTGATAAGATTTTTTTCATATTTCAGTGTTTCTCCGGTGTGCTTCCATAGTAAAAGTCGTTAATTTTCATGAGTACTAAACTCATTTAAAGTATGTCCCTCGTTAAACCTAACACCCTGAATAATTACTCCTTCGCAGGTGCACAAACCAACGTATTTTTATAAAGTTGTCGTAGTTCCGTTGACCGATACATAATTCTATATTTTTCCGCAGTTTACTTCCTGAACGACTTCATAGTGGAGCAGATGTCGTGGATATGGTTGCTGTGGATGGTCTCCCAAGCGTGGGTGACCGCCCACGCGTGGAAGCCGCGCTGTGAACGACTGGCGGCCACAGACAAACTGTTCTCCAAGCCGTGGTACTGCAGCCCCATCATTGACCAGTCCATGCTCCTGAACAGAACTAAGGATGATGATCATGATATATCACTAGAGGTGATGATTTTACTTTTGATGATGATACACTAATATCTGAATTTATAAGCCCCATTTCGTACTTGTATTTTAGGAGCTCAAAGATGAAGATGACGCGTCTATGCTTAGCGGAGATAAAATGTCAAAACAAGACATCAAGCCATCTGACAATATCACAAGGTAAATGTTTTGCGAAGGTCCGGAGAATTATAGCACGGCTTTGCTAAACATTGCAAGTAACCTTTTTCTTTTTCATAACCAGGATCTACGTGTGTGCAACAATGTGGCATGAAACAAAAGAAGAAATGGTTGAGTTCTTGAAGTCTATTTTCCGTATGGACGAAGATCAGAGCGCGCGTCGCGTTGCGCAGAAGTATTTGGGGATTGTTGATCCTGACTACTATGAACTGGAAGGTATGTAGCAAAGAAAACAATTATATCCCAACGGTATCAACATACCTACTCAATAATAACATCATCGTTGGCTTTCTTAAAATCTTTTTTTTTATTCGGTAGTTGGCAAATAATATTCCACAGTAATATCTATATAAATAGATGCACAGTTGGCTCTATCATACTCCAACCGTTACAGTGCACATTTTCATGGATGACGCGTTTGAAGTATCGGACCACAGCTCAGAAGATTCGCAGGTGAATCGGTTCGTGACGTGCCTCTTAGAGACCATCGACGAGGCTGCCTCAGAGGTCCATCTCACAAACGTTAGACTAAGACCGCCCAAAAAATACCCCGCTCCGTACGGAGGCCGCCTAGTTTGGACACTACCAGGAAAAAACAAAATGATATGCCACCTCAAAGACAAGTCCAAAATAAGACACAGGAAGAGATGGTCTCAGGTAAGCCACTGAATTCCGCAGTTTATTGTTGAAAAATTATATATTACTAATAAATAATTAGTATATGATAAGTTATCGTGATAATGCAATGTTTCGACTGTAGATATTTTTGATATTTAATTCCTCCGTTAAGCATAAGTATTCATAAACTTATCGATCATATTAGATCCGGGAAGATTAAAAATAAAACGGGTTGGAAATTAATTGAAGCGAATTCGTTTTTGAATCAACCTTCGCATAATTAATAAATATAAAAATATAATACATAACTTTTCAACCGAAATGATTGCAGATCTTTTGCGCATCTTCGTATTGGTTAAATTTTCACATTTAATTATAGCTATGATTACAACTTCACTTTGAATTTATTTTGTGAACTTCACCGACTTGATGTGATATTTTTACTGACTTGAATGGTTTCGTATCTAATCATTGCCTATTGATGGATTTAAATATTCGGCTTAGTGCTTGTCTAGCTAGTACGAGGAATCAATAGACTAACAGATAAGATTAATTATCCTCAAATCAAATCATCTATTACTTTGCAAACATGGGTAATTAGAAAATAGATGTTTTTTAAATAATATAGTCGTCCATGTTCTACCGTCATGCAAATCATAAAATATAACAATTTTAAAAGATATTATAATTAAATAACAATAAGAAAAAATATAATCTATATTTACGTAACAAGTGCATGTCGGACCACGCACAATGAAGAATTCCGTAGTTGGAATGAATGTATCCCAAGAACAAACTTAACATTATAGTTGATAACATGTTCTCTCATACATTCCAACTGTAAATTTAAGCTGGCAGCGACGATACTGGACTCTAACAAAATTGTAACTTTAAAGCTTAATATTTCGCAAACGGATCCCTGAATCGAAAAATGGTTTTCACACTTCTGCAATATTTTTGAACGGCCTATCAAACGATGCCCCAAACAATGAGATAGTCGAGAAAAAAAATCATCCCCGCTTTACTTTAGGTACAGTATTTAAAAATCCGGCAAGTGCGTGTCGGACCACGCACAATGAAGGGTTCCGTAGTTGGGATGAATTTATCGCGAGAACATTACTCGAACGGCGTTGATTCTATTAACGCACCGTCGAAACTGTGGGAGTGAAAACAACCTTTCTAGTTAGGCACACAGCCTAATTGCTTGCTCCTGTACAGGTGATGTACATGTACTACTTCCTGGGTCACCGTCTGATGGACCTGCCGATCTCCGTGGATCGCAAGGAGGTGATCGCCGAGAACACATACTTATTGGCTCTGGACGGCGACATCGACTTCAAGCCGATAGCGGTCACGTTACTAATCGATCTGATGAAGAAGGATAAGAACTTGGGGGCGGCGTGCGGACGTATCCATCCTGTGGGCTCAGGTAGGTGGTTTTAGTAAATGTTTTGAAAATTTTTTAAGAGCCATTAGCAAATTCGTCATAGTTTTTCATGAGATTCTGTTGTCCACATTTTCGGTGATAACTTAACTTTGACCCTTACTTATCCCCTGGTATTTTGAAGAGCGCCTTTTTAGTTCCTGAGATTAACTTTTTGCTCTTCACAGCATGCTTTGAATAAGTGAAAAAAGTTTAGTAATACTTTTAAAGTTCGAGCTCTCTGATCTTCTCTCCTGCTCGCTCTTATAAAACCGAATGTTCCAGGTTTCATGGCATGGTATCAAATGTTCGAGTACGCTATCGGTCATTGGCTGCAAAAGGCGACTGAACACATGATTGGCTGCGTGCTCTGTAGTCCCGGATGCTTCTCTCTCTTCAGAGGAAAGGCTTTGATGGACGACAACGTCATGAAGAAATACACACTGACTTCGCACGAGGCCCGGCATTATGTGCAGTATGATCAAGGTATGATATTGACTTACATTGACTACTTTACCTCAATCCATTATAGTCAATGAAGGCCGCGGTATTTTTTATCTATTTAGTACTAAGTAGCTTCCGCCAGCGGCTTCACCCGCGTAATATCTTTATAAATTATAGCCTATGTTACTCAGTGATAATATAGCAATCTACTGGTGAAATAATTTTTAAAATCGGTCCAGTAGTCTTTGAGTTTATTAATTACAAACAAACATACAAAAAATCTAATCTCTCTTTATAAAATTAGTTTAGATATAAAACGTGAAAGCGGTTTTGAAGATTTAGCTACACGTTTTGGTTTTGTACTGTGAGTGATGACCTTTTTTTCTGAGATTCTGATTAATACTGAACAGAATTTGCTGCTCCTTACACTCTCGCTCATTTATAGCTATTTAACACTGCTCAGTATCGAAACAAGACAGTAAACTAACAATTTACATAAATATATTGTTTACTGTTTTGTAAACGTGACGTGATGGATACCCGTAATACAAGGCATTTTTGATAATAATCGAATAAGTTATTTAAAACAGGTAATATTATTAATATATTAGAAAAATCGCGATCATGTCGTGATGGTCCAGTGGGTAAGGCCTCGCCTCTCTTGCACGAGGTTGTGGGTTCAAATCCGGGCAAGTACCAATGTAACTTTTTCAATTCATATGTACTTTCTGAGTTTATCTTGGACATTACTGAAATCGGTGAAGGAAAACACCGTGAGGAAACCTGGGCTTATAGTTAATATAAGTCTGAAATCGCCAACCCGTCTTGAGCAAGCGTGGTGATCAATTATTATTATTATTATTCATTTATTAAACAAGTTACAATTACTCATAGATACAATGCATTACACATACAACAAACAATACTTACATTAACAATACAATTTTTTGTTGATTTTTATTATATTTACTTACAACTATGTTAGTGATACAATTAC
Source organism: Agrochola circellaris (assembly GCA_914767755.1). Lineage (NCBI taxonomy): Eukaryota > Metazoa > Arthropoda > Insecta > Lepidoptera > Noctuidae > Agrochola > Agrochola circellaris. The sequence continues at coordinate 8,542,150 of OU611846.1, read as the reverse complement.
ACAAATACACACAACAAAATAATAAGCTACAGCATTCCAGCTGAGATACGGGAGCAACGACTCACTATACAGCAGTCCAGCCTGTCAGCAATAACTCCCAGGATGCTGTTGGAACTGGCTCGCACCCTGCGCACCAAGGACGCACATCTTTTACGCATTAATGCATAAAAGCAATCAACACGCAAATCCGCAAACATCCCTGATGCGCTACAGAAGCGAGGCAACCCCATCAACACCCTGAAAGCATTATTGTACTGCACGCGAAGGGCACTGTACGACCTTTGCGTAAAATGTACCCACAGGCCACAGGTGTAAAACGAGGAACAGAAGGCTCTAAAAAGTGTTTTTTTAACCTCCGTAGAAGCACGCTTAAACCTGCGGGCAATCATATTCGCTCTGACCGACAGCGCCCTCCGCTCTCTCTCAATATCGTCATCATCCTTAAGGCTAGTGGTCAAAACATGTCCAAGGTACTTGAATGCTCGTGCGTTATTTGTATGAGAAGAGGCCTTTGCCGGTTGCCCTGCAGTGGGACAGTAACAGGCTGGTATTATAGAAAAATCGTGTCACACAGTGGATTTAATGAACATAGAAACCTACAAAGTAATTTACCCCCACACAGGTGAGGATCGATGGCTGTGCACCCTGTTACTGCAGCGAGGCTACCGCGTAGAATACTCCGCCGCATCTGATGCGTACACGCACTGTCCCGAACATTTCGACGAGTTCTTCAACCAGCGCAGACGATGGGTGCCCTCTACTATGGCCAATATCTTCGACTTACTAGCAGACTACAAAAGGACTGTTAGCATTAATGATAATATTTCCACGCTGTATATTTGGTATCAGGTGCGTATTTTTTTGTTGTTGTCCTCACACACTAACTTATTAATTTAAAATTTTAAGAAAATCGTATACTTTTACAATGTTTGTAAATATGTGAGAACCATGTGTCTATCACATAAGTAATGAATTTATCTTTCGTTGCTTCATTTTTATTAATTCTTGTTTTTACCTATTGTGCTAACGTATTTTTTTTTTAGGTGCACCGTCTTCACATATAATTATGTAACTAATGTACCTACCTACATATACAAAATATTGTAACACTTTTTAAAAGAGTAACGGTGGAGTTTCTTGCCCATTCTTCTCCATACGAAAACTAGCTTTTAGAAGGGGCGACTAGAATCAATAAAAAATGTAAACTTTGACGTTCAAAAGTGCCTTACAAGGGCCTAATTGAAATAAATGATTTGACTTTGTTGTAAAAATGATGCTTAAATATTGGGTCCCCACCTATGAGATTGGCGTTTTTTTCTCACAACTAGAGAACCTTGTCACTTCTATGAATTAAAATATTCATCAATTGCTTGGTATTATATCGAATAATGACCATCATAGACAACTACCAATAGTAAAAAAAACCTTATTACTTATAGTTTATAAACATAAAAAATAGCTTAAAAATTACTCCTCATTTTGTTAGCAGAAATGACCACTATTTGTTTTAACTTAGCCAAAACTTATTTTTGTCGCTTAATCTAGTGGCATATTACGTTATCTTAGTTTTTAAACATTAGTGCATAAAAGTTTTAAAACATTAGTGTTCATGGTTGTTATATAAATTAAGAAAATGTTAGTATGAAAAAAGCAACTTCTTTAAAATTCTCCATACAAAACGCTGATTTCATAGGTGGGGACCTAATATATAACCTAGTATAAAACAAAATCGTTGAATGGTGTTTTGCTTGATGGATTTTGATGTTACTTTTCACACATACAATAATTTAGAGATTTCTTTAGAAACCTAAGTATTATATTTTCAGGGTCTGTTGATGTTCGGTTCGGTGCTCGGTCCGGGGACTATCTTCCTGATGATGGTGGGCGCGTTGAACGCAATCACTCAGATCAGCATCATGCATGCTATGTTTCTCAACCTGGTGCCTATTGTCATTTTCATCATCGTCTGTATGACTTGCAAGTCCGAAACTCAAGTAAGAATGCCTTCCTTATTGTATTCAAATAATGTAACATGACATCACGCCTGTTTTTCCCGGGTAAGCACAGGAGTACATACCTGTAGTACAACCACATTTCCCCAGTTATAATTTTTCCCGTTAACATAATTTGGTTATGGTAAAAATTACATTTGTTTTTAAGAATTCGGTAAGAATAATTCGACAAAAAAATGGCCTACAAATAATTGTATCGGTTCTGGGTTTCCGTGCGTGTGAGATATGAGTATATAAAAACGCACACAGGATACCCGAGAAATTCCTAATAGTGTAGTGTATGTAATATAAGATGTAAAAAAAATAACACATTTAAATTTTCAGCTTCTACTGGCCAACCTGATAACATGCTTATACGCCATGGTGATGATGTTCGTGATAGTGGGAATCATTCTCCAGATCGTACAAGACGGCTGGCTGGCTCCATCCAGCATGTTCACGATTCTGATATTCGGCTCGTTCTTCGTCACGGCCATGCTACATCCCCAGGAATTAATATGCTTACTGTACATAGCTGTATACTATATAACTATCCCCAGTATGTACTTGTTGTTGATTATATACTCGCTGTGTAACTTGAACAATGTTTCGTGGGGAACTAGGGAGGTGGCGCAAAAAAAAACACGCGCGGTAAGTCCCTTTTTGTTTTCATAACTTTAAAATAACGGCTAACAATTTTAGCTGAATGTTTGCAATAATGCGTATAATAATAATAATTGAAAGTCATTTCACCACTGCAACACAAAATCAAAACATAATAATCACTTAGTTTAAGTCCAACTCTCAAGGGTAGCACTTGGCTTTGGCCCGTGTTACCCTAAAAAACCGGCACAGTGTCGAGATACAAAAATGTATACCAACAAATAATAATTGAAAGTCATATATTATGCGATAGTATTTTTTAGGTCCTACAAATCTCATAAATATTTATTAATAGGAACTTGCAATGGAAAAACAAGAAGCTGTGGAGGCTAAGAAGAAGATGGACGACCAGAGTATAAAGAAGTGGTTCGGTAAGGGCGAGGAGACGAGCGGCTCTGCGGAGTGCGGCGTGGCGGGCCTGTTCCGCTGCATGTGCTGCACCAACCCACAAGACCACAAGGACGAGCTGCATCTGCTGCAGATCGCGACCGCTATCGAGAAAATTGAGAAGAGATTGGATTCGCTGTAGGTATTTTATTTATTATGTACTAGTTGACCCGACAGACGTCCTGTCCATATTTCAATAATTCACAACTCAATCATTCACTACAAAGTCTATCACTTTTATACTTAGGGAAAACGGTAAAAAAAATACTTTACTCAGTCTACTTTCTTAGTAGACTTTGTAGTGAATGATTAAGTTGTGAATTATTGAAATATGGACAGGACGAAAGTAGACTGAGTAATGTATTTGTTTTTTACCGTTTTTCCTAAGTATAAAAGTGAAATAGTCCAATAGTATGCCAAGCTGGTTATTTGATAGTTAAGGAACTTTGAAGGAGAATTTAATTAGACACCAGGGGCGGCAGTCTCGACATAGATAGCGATCGCTATATGACCGAATTCGGTCGCAAAGTCCTAATGGCGTCCCTCGACGATCAAAGTTGTTTGACAATCACGAAAAAGCACGTGCTTGTGAAGCACGTCGCGCGCGTCTAGTGGCGCCATTAGGACTTTGCGACCGAATTCGGTCATATAGCGATCGCTATCTATGTCGAGACTGCCGCCCCTGGGCTGATTTTTCAACAGGCGGATAACTTTTATTGGAAGAATAAATATGGCGGTTTGACAGCTTTTATATGAAAAATATGTCAAAGTGTCATATTTATTCTTCTGATAAAAATTATCCGCCTATTGAGAAATTAGCCCTAAGTATCTTAAGTCGGCTAGTAGCTTATGCTGGAACCTATGCATACTTTATGTTGATATAACTACTGTCCTTTAGCGGTGCATCTGAAGAAGAGGAGTCATTGAATCGTCGCCGCTCATCAGCAGCGGTGCTGCGACGCCAGTCCTTGGATCCTCTCGCCAGGGTGCCCGAGTACGAAGATAGCGAGGTTTCCACCGACATACCCAGGGTAAATAAAAAAATATTTCTATGCAAGGTTCCTATTATTTAAAATCGCACTATCTGGTGAAGTTACCGGATAAATAAATATGTTGTTGATTCACTTAGTTCCTGAACAATATTATAACATTTTATTTTTTCATGTTAAAGTTGTAATGTTCTATTAATCCCATAACGTCAATTAAAATAAATATATTTTCATAACAGGAAGAGCGTGACGACTTGATCAACCCGTACTGGATAGAAGACGTGAACCTTCAGAAAGGAGAGGTCGACTTCCTCACCACGGCGGAGACCGACTTCTGGAAGGACCTCATTGACACCTACTTGTTTCCCATTGATGAGAATCCAGAAGAATTGGTATGTATTCATTATAAAAGAGACCCCTCCGTGTCTCTAAGTGCACCTAAAGCAGTCGCCTAGTCGATCCTGCGCCCGATCTCTCCCCGGTCCTGCCGGATTGCTCTCTGTTCACTCACAAAGTCCGATGTGGCTATCGGACTATCTGAGTGAACAGGGAGTGAACTTGTGTTTGCGCACACACTTGTACACTATAATATCGCCTGCGTGCTTGGCTGTTCGGGAAGATATTATTATTATAAACTGTAACTGTAAGCAGGTGGCACGGAGCGGCATGGCATAGCAAAAGATTTCGTAAGCGGAAATGATTTTGAATCTTATTTACATACCCTTAGCACTTACATTTCGTTGAAATCGTCACAAGGAGAGTTGAGCATGCAGCGGAAGGCTTCGGCTTCCGCTGCATGCTCAACCATTCATTCAGGCCATACAAATGTTAATGCTTTGCTGTGCCATGTAGTGAGCCACCTTAAGGCAGAAATTCCTAACAAAAGCATTAAAGTCCGCCTTCGTGGAGTAATATTTTTTATTTTAAAGAAACAACATTGTGATTTACGGTTTGCTGATAGGTCTTTTTATATCCGTTAATAATTCTGTAGTAAGCTGACTTTATCACTCTTTTTTCTCAGAATCGTATCAAAACTGACTTGAAGAACTTACGCGACAAGATGGTGTTTGCTTTCTTGATGGTGAACACGCTGTTCGTGCTGGTCATCTTCATACTGCAATTGAACCAGGACCAGCTGCACTTCAAATGGCCTCTCGGACAGGAGTCCAGCATCGAGTATGATGAAGAACTCAATCTGGTATATTTCTTTGTTATTATTTAAATATATACATCTCTAAACTTTAATAATAACACGTTTTTATTATTAAGAAAGAAAAGAAAGAAAATTAGTTACTGTATCAATTTTTTTTGCAAAGGACCATTTTATTTTTAGATAAAAATATATTTAGTAAAGATCTGAAACCTACGTCTTTTCCTGAATCTCTCATTTGAATTAAAAATAATTTGTAAATAAAATAAGTTTTTTTTTGGTGATTATCGTTTTTTTAATACATAGTTACTTGTCATGTGCAATTGTTAAATCACTTTGTCGTAATTGCTTATTATTTCAAAACGATTTTGTCTTTTTAATTTCGCGCAAAGGGAGAGATTTGCCATGACCACGCAACGTCATTTGTCTATTGCAAAATGGCATCGCGTTGCATTTTTAAGCAAACCATATGTCCAATTCACAATTTCGGCGTTCTATGTTACAAAACGTGTGTTACCAGCGTTAAAGCAAGACTCGTTATAGATAACAATCTCCAAACCAATCAATTCACCAGCTCACGGTTACGAAAGCACTAAATGTTTAATTACTACAGGCGGCACGCAAGGGTTTCGTTTACAAAATTATCGAAAATATTACAACAGCCTGTGTATGCTGTACTGTTATGCTATGTAATTCGTTCCAAAACTACGACAAATAAGGGCTTATCTTACTTATATCGTTCGATATCTTTCGATTGCACAAAAACAAAAATACAAATAGCACAATAGATTTATCCCGGACAACAGTTGATCGTATCGTAGTATAATATGTCATCAGCTCCATTTAAATGACGAAACTATTGAACAGGACGACAATCTGTCGTCCCGACACAGTGGGAGATGGGGCTAATTTTAACCTTATTTCCCCTCGTCAGTTCACCATAAATCAAGAATACCTGAGGCTGGAGCCGATCGGGTCGGTGTTCCTCATATTCTTCGGGACCATCATCGTCGTCCAGTTCACCGCCATGATGTTCCATCGACTTGGCACGCTCTCGCACGTGCTTTCTACCACGCCTCTCAACTGGTACCTTACTAAAAAGGTTAGTAGGAAAATAAAGCCTGATTTCTGTTATTGAGGTAGTGAAGACCTTTTACGAGGCAGTAAGTTAAATTGTACCCTATGAACGAAGTTAATTATAAGTTTCGTCTTTGACAACATAGTTCGGACCTGCCGTGCTATTCTGTAAACATCTCACCGTGATAACTTGGGTGAAGTGAGCTTGAAGTGAGCTGTCCATAGTGTCAATCCCTAGCTTTAGGTGCAATAACAGCCATGCTATTCTGTAAACATCTCACCGTGAAAACTTGGGTGAAGTGAGCTGTCAATAGTGTCAATCCCTGTGGAATGACACTGATAGATCGAATTGACACAACCTTTTCAATGAGCTCTCAGATGCTCTCTCCCAAGCCATGTCAAAGAACTGAGCCTCAATAAATTTAAGTCATTTATTAAACAGAAACTATGTCAAAAAGGTTTCTATAAAGTTAAAGATTACTTGGACGACAAAAAGGCTTGGGACTAATTAAGCTACTCCAATGTACCCCCCAAGCAACAAACAAGTATATGAGCTCATAATAATTGTTTGGATTATTTTATTTGATTGTAAGTCAATTTATTTTAAATTTTGTTTTCATTTACTGTTTACTTAATCTACTCATTCGAATGTTTTTATTTTATGAGTTGATTGCAATTTGTGCTAATATAAATTATTTTTGCATTATTATATAGAATTAAGTTTTTCCAACTGAACAGACAGCTGTGCTGCTGGGGAGTTTGTTGCGCCACTTCTTCTTCCCAGCTTAAGCACGTGCTTAGGAAGTGGTGAAGGGTGGGCGTTTTTGGGGGACTGTCTTATGTAATTTTGACGTTCGAAAAGTGCTGATTATCAGCCTAGTTTGAATAAATGACTTTTGAATTTTGATGTCATTGTATTTCACTCACTAATCTCAAAATACATTATTTATACTGTTAACAGCCGGATGACATGTCAGACAACGCCCTAATAGAGGCTAACGCGTTAATGATAGCCAAAGACCTGCAACGTCTGAACACTGACGACTTGGACAAACGCGACAACAACCAGCACGTATCCAGGAGGAAGACCATACATAACCTGGAGAAAGGGAAGGACACCAAGCAAAGCGTTATCAACCTGGATGCTAACTTTAAGAGGAGGTTGACTATACTGCAGAATGGAGATTCAGGTATTTAATACTGTCTTGTCGAACTTTTAGATTATTTTGAATAGGGAACCTTACTGCCAATTTCTCCCGCTAGAGTGCACCATTGCACTACCTATATCAAGAAGTCAATAGTAAAAAGGTTGTATTTAATAATAATTTTAATATACATTTTATGAGACCATACGCTCGCATTAGGCCTGTAATGATAGTTATAAGGGAGACGAATAAATAACGTAAACAGAACAACAGAATCATCTTTGGTAATAATAGAAATAAATATGTACGGTTAGGTGACTGTTTCATTATTTTATTGCTAACCATTTGTCAGGAATAATGCATCAGTCGTCAGTGTATCAGTGTTCTGCCGATGTGACACACAGACAAGGCGAATTTGTTTTTCATTTCATGTGGCATTGTATATATTTAGACGGCATGTTTCTTTCAACGTATGTTACTTGTTGTATAAGTCTATTGAAAGTAGTTCAATATCACAAAATCAAATCTGTTTGAAACACTTATGTGCATGTTTTTAATCTTTTGGTATTATTTTAACCTACATACACTACACATAATTTAATTCTTGTTAATATAATAACAAGAATTAAATTATGTCAGATAGTTAATTGAATCAGGCGTGATTTTGCGGAAATCCATTATAAAATACAACTGACGACGTATATTTAGTAACCTAATTCGCTTAACTGTTCTTAAAGAGTAATAAAGAACACTGTAAGGAATCGACACGTGTCCTCTCAACGAGGCATCCTCAGGATGACGATTGACTTGTTGCGAACCCGATTTCTTACAGGGTTCTTTACGACTCTTTAAGAACAGTTAAGCGGATTAGGTTACTAAATATACGTCGTCTATTTTTTTTTTTAATTAGGTCGAAAAAAAAAAAAACTTAAAAATGTTGCTGCGCGTCCTAAACAGTTTGCTTTGTTTACGTACTAGGTGGCGGCATCTGCTGTCTCAGCTTTGCGTAAGATATATTGAAGGTAATGCAGGAAGTGGACCTTTACACTAATGTTTGATGTTGTGTAGTCCGTAAGTTCCGTAAGTTTGTCCAAGTTAGAAGATTTAGTCCAACCCCCCCAGGCCTGATCTCCCGCCTGCCGTCGCTGGGCGGCAGCACGGCGGCGCGGCGCGCCACGCTGCGCGCGCTGGTGTCGCGGCGCGACTCGGTGCTGGCCGAGCGCCGCCGCTCGCAGCTCGCGGCCCGGGACTCCACTAACGACTTCATGTTCAACACGCCCGGCTCAGTAAGAGTAAGAACAACATTTTACTTCATTAAGAAAATATAAATCTGACACAGACACAAGGTACCTACACAATACAGAGTCAAATTAAATTAATTAACGAAAAGACGTGAGGGTTTCGATATCTAAACATAAAACAAAAAACCGGCTTAGTGCGTGTGTCGGACCACGCACAATGAAGGGTCCTGTAGTTGAGATGAATTTATCCCTAAAAAAACTTAACATTGTAGTTGAAAAACATGTTCTCCCATATATTTCAGCTGCAAATGAAAGTTTGTACGCACAACATTGAGAGATTTACCATGTTATTATAAGACCATAGACTTCTTATAGGTTTCCTCCTGTAATTTATGAGAAAAGAAACACAATTTTTTTTTTCCTAGTTTCGGAACAATCAATTTCCATCTATTTTCTTAAATATCTTTAAAAGTATTTATTTTAAAATCATAAACAAGCCCCTCCATTTGATATGTCACACAGTACAGTTTTACCAAGGGGTATCGTATTACCCAGTTATTGGGTTGTGGAGATCAGATAGGCAGTCGCTCCAGGTAAAATACTGGTATTCAGCTGAATCCGGTTAGACTGGAAGCCGACTCCAATAAAGTTGGGAAAAGGCTACGCAGATTGACACGGTACAGTTTACAAAACTTATTTTTATTTTCCTATTTGCCCCGAAAAAATCCCCCATATACAAAATTCATTTATTTACGTTAGACATTCGTGTTTGGGTCACAAAAATTCACATGTGTACCAAATTTGAACTAAATTGGTCCAGTAGATAAAGAGCAAATTGGCTGTGACAGACGGACAGACAAACAGACACACGAGTGATCCTATAAGGGTTTCGTTTTTTCATTCGGACATACGGAACCCTAAAAATAAATCCTTTGATAAAAAAATTGCAGTTACGTGAAGTATGATTTGAGAAAGTTAGTTTATTTTTAATGTTTTATCATGTTTGGATATTTTTATTTTTTTTATTATTACTCACCTCTGCGGAGTTTCGCTAACTAATTTAATTTGACCCTGTATAAACACAAAAACTAACTTTATTTCACTTTCAGCATACTTTTTTACACTTTGTTCATCTACAGTCCTACACCTACACCATGTTGAAATAAATCAAAGTACCTACACAAAACATTAATTAATTTCTAGTTGGGATATATTGAAAGCATGGGCAACGTAGATGACAGAATGTATGCGTTCGAGTCTGCGGCGTGACCAAGTCTGCAGCGCAGAGAAAGAGTGATTGGGCGTAGAGTATGTTACCTCATTTAATTGTGTGTGTGGGTGTTCCATTTGACGTACAGTTTGCGGTGCAGGCTGTCATCTGCGTGCTGTAATATTTAAGCTGATTTTGTGTTTTAAACGCTTCTACAAGGTGTAATTGACATAACTCAAAACCTGATATCGAAACAACTTAAAACTCAAAACCTGAAAAATATGTATGAAGTTTAAGTTATTTTGATTACACCTTGTGTACGAGTTTGCCTACGTTGAGTGAAATTAAGGTAGGACATTTATGGTCGACGTAAAACCATTATTAAGTCATTGCAATGTAACTCTTATCTCGGTAAAGTAAGGTAAAAATTTGAATGATCGCCGAGAGTTTTATTAAACTCACGCAAATCATTCTAATTGATACCTTATTAAAATAAGATAAGAATTACATTGCAATGACTTACTGGTTTTACATCATTCAAATGTGACCGTGAATGTCCTAACTTAGAAAACCAGCATTATCTTCATTTTCCGAACGGTTTATTATGTTTTTGTTAGTTGGATGACATGAGCGGTCGTCCATCGACTGCGGGTGCGTACGTGAACCGCGGCTACGAGCCCGCGCTCGACAGCGACGCGGACGACACGCCGCCGCCGCCGCGACGCTCCACGGTGCGCTTCCACGACCACTACGCGTGACGCAGCACATGGTTATACAGTGGCGGGATTCACTAATACGCGATTAACGATATTGTGCTTTTTGTATTTTTCTCTATTATGAAGGTACTTAAAATTACATTAAACATAAACCCAAAAATGTTCTTCATGCATACAAATTTTCCCTACTGTGATTTCAGTAATGTTACAAGTGCAATTATATCGAATGCAGCGCGTTTTTCGTAGACCGAATAATCGCAGTGTGCAGTTCTGAATGGGTTGTAGGAAAGAAGCAGCTTACATGATTTACTATTAACAATATTTTTGATAATAAAATTGTGTACTTAAAGTAGAATCCGCCACTGCATTGATCATCTGATGTACTCCTGCGATTTTGCATTTAAATGGCACTTCTTGTAATTTGTGATTGCTGTACAACACTTTATTCTTGCATTTATTTATTTGTATTTTTCTTTATTTTAAACATTTATAAAATATATTATGAAATTAATACAAAAAATCTTTTTTATTATTATTTAAACATTCCTCGCCTATTACTCGTATAAAAGGTGATTTCCTTTATAGCGGATATTTTTACATCCATATCCGGATTCTTAATGACATCGTATTTGATCGTATGATGCAACGTTAAAATAGTTTTTGGGATCGAATCCGCGACCCTACAAGCGCTTCCGCTTAGCAAGAGCGTGGACCGTATCCATGACAACAAGAGCTGTTTTCTTCGGCTTCAAAGCTCATGTCGATTGCAACTGGTATTCTACCAGACACTATCATGTATACCCATGAACCTAGCAAAAAATTCTTCTATTAATAATTTGGAAAATCCCTTAAAAAAATGTGAGTTGTCTGTCTTAGGTGAGTCAGTAGAGACTCTTTGGTGTGAAGTAAGGGGTCGTTAGCAGGCAGTTCGCCAGTGAGCGCGCGGCCTGCCGACCGAACGCACGCGCGAACCATGCGCAGCGACGCCGTCCCGCGAGTGCACTCCACGCTTTACCTCAACATTGTGAAGTGATACACAGTACACATACGGATTACGACAACGCTAATCTTCTCAGGATACATTCAACGGTAAGTTCAGTTCACAACTCCTATATCTAAGCCATATTCTGACATGGATATGACCTTTCAGCCCTCGAGGCTGTTGAACACGATCAGCTGCGAAAGTGTGTGAGGGTGACAGTAAGGTTCCTTGCATGCACACATGACTGTATCTTTTAAATCTACCAATTCCTGCAACTCTTGAAGATATCTGCTGTCAGTCCTAACATTCGTGAGACTCTACACTGGTTTCTCTTTCGAAAGTTTCGTAATAACATTTATGTAAAGTGAGGTGGAACTGACCGTTCAAAGAACGTGTCTAATATGATTCATAATGTGTTATTTATTCAATAATTTGGCGAAGCTGTGGACCGTATGGTGCTCGTACCTAGCTTGTCTCGTAAACAAAAGTGAATGTAGGCGGCATGGGATAGAGAATGGAAAACAAAGACGGTATTTCCTTAGCCAGTCGACAAACGACCTCTAAATACCAACTGTAATAGATATGCTGAAGTGATACATAATTAAATTACATAAAAAGGTTTAATGCATTGTGTAACTCATACCTTACGTACATTACATAAAGTGAGGTATCATCTACAGATCTTCACGTAACTTTGTTCGGTAAATTCATATACAAGTAATGTCATTTCGCAGTTTGGTAAATAATAAAAATCTTGTTGGTTGACTGACATCACTATTATCGGTAGACTAATAGTTATAACAATTAGTGCATAATACGATGTTCTACTGATGTTAGTTCCATGTGGTGCAGATACTTTTTTATTCTATGTAGCAACAAAATCCTGATGAATTTCCCTTATAAACTGTCCAACTTTCAAAATAGGTTTCTCCCATAAAAGTTCTCTCGATTTCAACGCCATAAAAAAAGCTATTACAGTACCTTTATAAATCTTAGGTAACCTATGCCCAGAAGTAGTAAAACTTCGATGAATCGATTGATTGGTATGCTCATACGCAAGTAATTACAGCTTCATAACAGTACTAGTAAGTATATAAATACTAAAACCGAACGTTCAGGCCTCGCTCACATCCGCTGCTAGAGGGTCGTTCTCACTAGAACAAGAACAATTTGATGATTTCCGCAATAGTGCCCACTATTACGTTAGCCAAGTGCAATTAACTAATTAATAATAATCTTTGCGTTGCGCAGGCGCGCTTGCAATACAAAGTGTATTAAAGGTTTGTTCAAGGAATTTTCGTTTTTGCTCCTACTTATTTACATATGAGAGTTGTGTGACGGGATTTTGGCAAGCGGCTGGATATTATTAGAAAGAGTTGCATACGAAAGTGTAGACACATAAAGATCTGCATACTCGTCATATTAACTTCAAGCTACCCCGCCCGGGTGCTATTTACATGTGAAGACGGATGGTATTCTGTTCTCGACACGTTGTGCACAAGTTTTGAGCAGTAACCTAACAAAAAGTACTTGCATAAATTCAAGATAGTATCATAATTCAAGATGTCATTAGAATTATTAAGTCCTTCTGATTGTTCATATTTCCATAATATATAGCCTATGTCCATCTGCAATAATGTACATTTCAAATGTGAAAAAAAAAAACAAATAGGAGCTGTGGTCCGGAGATTACCCTCCACATATACACAAACTTACAAAACTTGTTCTCCCTCTTTGTAATATTATAATAATATTAATATAGAAGTATAGAGTGTCAATGGGTCCACAAAGTACACTATATCGAAATGTCTCTCTAGTATCGCAAGACATTCGTCAAGAACTATATGAGAAATTGAGAATAGGTCAAGCCGTGGTCAAATGATATCTGTCCTAGTCGGTCGAAATCCCTTGATCATATTTTTTTGGACGTGGTTGACAGTTTGCTGTCATATATTTGTGTGGGGAAACTTGGTCTAAGCATCGAACGTTTTATTTGTTCGTCTTTCTAGTACATATAGTCCAATGACAGTCAACGCTTTCAAATGCCTTGTATTCAATAACGCAGAGCTTTACCAAGTTCTAAATAAAAACATCGTACATGACGCAAGTCTCAAGAGACCACATTACTCAGACCATTGCGCTTTTGCTGCTACAGTTGTCAATGCATAACTGTAGAAATAACGTAATGCAACCTACAACGGATTTGAGCCACTTTCGTGCACAATCCTTGAGCTGGTTTCCGTATTTGTAATTTCGTTTAATATTTATATCCGACTTATTATTTCCTGATCGTAACTAACAGAACATAAATGTCCATTATATATATTTTTATATAACATAATATATATAACTTCTAAGCATTCCTAAGTATTTCATGGTCGTTAGTAATGGTTAATTGCGAACTTTCATTATCCATTAATAAATTGTCAAACGCAAATGGTTTGCGAGCAGACCTTGACTGCTTTGACCGGAAGAAAGTGGGGTGCGATTAGCATGTCGCTTACGTACCAGAACGGTTTATACCTATGTACGTATGTAACGGTAGATCAGTACGTGAATCTATTGTAGATACCTTTTATCATTGAGTAACTTTGATTGTAGATGAGATATTTTTGTTACTTATTTTGATTTTATTTTAAGTCAGCAACTAATCAATCAAATAATAATATCGCTTTCGATTTCTGGTTAAACTGCCAGCATTATCAGAACTAATGTGGAAGTTTTAATTTTTATCTGAAATCAAGCTCATGGTATCTTTGACCATTTAGCTTTATTTTTCAAAGACTCCGTTTTCGCCCTAGAGACACATCCCAAAAATCACCCTGTATATGAATTCTAATAATGATATCTAGATGCACCTAATAAAACGTTAATGTCAATAAAAACAACAAAAGCACTAAGCAGTCATATAACAAGCATTTTACACAGTAATAATACAAGTATTTTGCAAAGCATGCAATTATTGCAAAGTTGCTCTACAAAAGACATCAACGCACGCCCACTGCTACGAGGAGTGGAAATGTCAGTTTAGTAACATAAGTACAGCGTTTAAAGGTATTTATTTAAGTGAGCATAAACTTTTATGTTACTTATCTATGTAGTTTTATATTATTTATTAAACATAAAATCAATTAAATAAATAGTTTTTTTTGTAAGTATTTTATTTTTTAAATCATATTTACATAATGTTTGCTTTATTTGACGTCTTACAATTAAAGTTCTGTGTCAACGTTTTCAGTTTTAAATAGTTAGTGACGTCATGCATACTGTGGGTTCATTCAAGCAGTAAGTAGGTATTGCTCTATCAGAAAATAATGTAAGTACCGGCAAGCCTGCTAAATGTCAACCATGTTTTTACAACATAAGAATTTAATAAGAATGTATTTTCTATAATTATGGGGCTTTAATTGTAGTTAATTGGGGATTAAGTAATCTGGGTAAAATGATTTGGTAAGCTGAATCACTTCACCATAATTTTATGAGTCGGTCGTAAGTAGGCTGGGGTTGACACGTCAGATTTCAGAAAGTAGTCTATTATATCTCTTCACCACCCTTGGTTGACTGGTAGAGAATGCCTAAGGCATTAAGTCCGCCTTTGTACTTTTTTGAGTTTGAAAAGTTTAAATAAATAAATATTTAAATTTTTCACATACTCCTTGACCATTGAATGACATATCACAATAATTCGTTTGTTTTCAAACTAATTCCTGTTTAGTTTGTTTCTAGTGTATACATTCATAACCAGCCTATAAAGTTTCCACTGCTAGGCTTCAAGCCTCCTCTCTGTGAGAGGGAGTGAACTGATTGCTAATTACGAGGGATATATTCTAAAATACATAGGTTTCAAAAGCTGTCTTTTCATTTATCTGGCTAGCCGTGGATATGTTAAATATTCACATAAACTCGCCAAGTAATTAGTTGACCGCGTGTTCTCGAGACATAAAGGTTCTTCATCAATCCAAAGACTGACTGGATTAACGTTATTTATGTTGAACAGTAATTATTAGCTGTGAGAAAACGACCTTCTCAAATATGTAGATAGGTACCTATATGATGGGCTGATTAACCTTCTGAGATAAGTATCATTTACGAATTCACATGTTCAATTCACCTAGTTACAGCTACTTTTCTTTAATTCCCAAATTATCATAAATCTCACATCAAAGAGAAGAAACAAAGAAATCTCTCACAAATATTTACATTGAGTTGACCTCCATTTGGAACAAGTTGCGCTAGCGCAGGCGACTGAAACAAAAAGACAAGTTGCACGGCCTACTACTACATAATAACAATTGCGCTAATAAACCCCACTTTCTCTTTTTTGTGGAGATATTCTCGCGTCTGCATCGTTTATTAATATGTGAGTACCTACGTAATGTATTATAGAACTCATGTGATTCAGTAACATTATGTATTGTTGGTTTATACCTTCGGATTTTTTGTACCAATCAGTATTCCACCTCCACTGTTTGATTGTGCCCAGCAAATAGATTGCTTCCTATAATACCATATTAGCCACGGTAATTCAACAGCAAACGAGTTCTGAAGTGGAGACCGCGTATCGTCAAGTATAGCGTAGTGGGTCGCCCCCCAGTTACATGGACCGACGACCTTAAGGAGGTGGCTGGGACAGACTGGATGCGGAAGGTGGAGGACAGTAGTACAGGGTGTTGTGGTGCAGCCTGGGAGAGGCCTATGTCCTTCAGTAGACTGCGATAGCCTGAGTTGATTGAGCCACGGTATTTAAACTGGTTGTAAGTATTCCGGTTGAGATTGCCAGTGTATTGACGTCATCCTTTACGCCCGGTTTCTGGAACGAAAATAAACACCTAAAAAATTGTCGCGCGTAACCTGCTGTCATTGGTTGAATGAATTATCAACAGCCAATCGCATCACTTGACTTCCGTTTAATTTTGACGCATCGATAATTTTCGTTCCAGAATCCTGTCGTTAGTCAGTTGTCTCCTTCTTAATAAGTATAGTAGATAGCCATTTACTCTATGCTCAGGTTGCATGGCTGAATGAAATGAATGCACACTTGCTTTCGTAATTAAATAATTTGATTGACATGGTTTTTTGGATCAAATCGTGCATGTAACCTTCACTTTGACCTGGAATTAAACCCATGTACAAAAATTAATTTGGTACAATTAAATTGTTTCATTGATTCGTGATTGAGTTACAAACGAACACAAATCTAATATTGGCATCAGATAGGATATAATATTCTCGTCGAGGCTAGCTACACTAAAGTAGGACAGAAATAAGTTTAGACATAATGCAACGATCGAGCGCTTGTTGCTTGATTTCGTAACAGTTCTACGATAAAGTATTTTTAAGTTTCGTTGGTCGGGTATATTTTTAGAAATAAAATAAAAGAGTGGAAGACGTCACCTTTGTTTTAGGGTTCTGTACCTCAAAAGGAAAAAAATGGAACCCTTATAATAGGATCACTTCGTTGTCCGTCCGGCCGTCTGTCTGTTTGTCTATCTACCCTTTTTCTCAAGAACGCGTGGGGGTATAGAGTTAAAATTAATATCAAATACGTAGGTCTACGGTCCCATGGAGCTCTAAAAAATCAACCTTCTAAGTCAACGCAATAAATAAATACGGCCATATATGCTACATATTTTGATACTCGCAAATAAATCAAAATCTACGGTACTTCCCGTTGACCTAGTATCATGAAATTTGGCAAGAAATAAGGTCTCACAGCACAAGTAAAGGAGAAAGTCCGAAAATCGTTAATTTGTTCACATAAAAATATTGCTATTAAAAACTTACATTCGCAGTTGGAGTATTGAACGTGACGAATATCGATGAATAGGACATTTTTTCGACTACAAAGTTTGTTCTTGGGATAAATTCATCCCAACAACGGAACCCTTCATTGTGCGTGGTCCGTACTCATTTCTTTATTAAAGCTTACAAAGTTACAGGTTCTTTGCACCTGAGCTAGTTCTTAAATCACATCCGGGTTTGTTGGAATTGCAAAAATGTTTCTAGGAATATAGCTTCTTGTCAGTAGATGACAAGTCACTTGGGTGTAGATTGGCTCCGTCGCTGGCTCGAGGTCGTTCCGCCCCACTCTTCCACGCTCCGGTGATCCAGCGTGATACTTAGTTACATTAAGATCGTTACGACTTGTTTATTGACTCGGTATAAGAACGATTAAATGATAATTTTATGTCCCAAAAATAATTTGGATCATAAAGCTTTTTCGACAACTTCCTGTTGATTCAAATTGTTGATCATTTCGTGGATAAATTAAATCAATCATCGTTTTAAGGCTAGTACCCATTAATAACCTATTTTATGACCAACAAATTAGCACACACCCATTTAAGATGATTTACAAAAGAAAAGCAAATTAAAAATTTATAGGGCTCAAGATATGAATGAGCTCAACAAAATTAAACATTCCTCAGAATATAAAAGATTTGAAATTGGTATAGCTCTAATACCAATTTCAAATCTTTTATATTCTGGGGAATGTTTAATTTTGTTTGTTGCTTATGTTAAATTATAAACACACCAAAAAACAAGAAAATCTTAAAATTCATAGCCGACTCGCATCCAATCGTCTTAGAAACTGGTTTCACCAACTCTTGTAATTATCATCAATCGGCACTCCTTAAAAGCTGAAGATTACCTGGGCTCCCATTGGGCTTGTGAATTAGGCTCGCGTTAGGCAAAGCATTCCTGATTGTTAACTCATCATCTTGTGCAAGACATGTACTTGATAGCGACACTATGTAAAGCTACGAAAGTACGAATGTAAGGCAGTGTTGCGCAGCAGTGAGGAGGACGGAGGGGCGGTGCTGGCGGGCGCAGGGGGGAGGGCTGCCAGCTGACGGCCTCTAGCAGTGAAAGTAAACCTGCGGCCCTCGCCACCAGTCCAAACACATTGGTGCTTGTAATACGATTTAAATTATGATTTACTATTGCATTGCTAGTGCTTTGACGTCATTTACAATGTATGAATGTACATTGTATTGTTATTAATCAATCGGTTGATTGTTTTTCTCCTAGATATAATCGTAGATTGGTATTCCCAGCCAATCAATACACAGCTCTATCTCACACTTTCGAAAAAACACGTAAAAGACGTTAGTTTCTACTTGTATTTATTTATTGACCCAAAAACTCAAACTTTTTAGTAATTTATTACCTTTTGTTTACGAAGTCTGGTTATTAACCTTATTCTGGCGGGTAGAATACTACCTACATTAGCTCGTACATAATATTTGATCGTTTCCGCTTATAACGAATTACGTCAGACTTATTTAAACTTAAATTAAGTAAAGCATAGAATGTTAAGACATCGGTATAAGTGCATTCTTTGTGGAATACCAACCATTCGTTTAGTTTTATAAAACATATTTGAGTTATGTTTCACAAAACAAAAAGAGAATAATAATTAGCATTCTTTGTGTTTTCGCTTGCATTTAGACAATAATCTAGTAGTAAATAAATTCAACCAAAAACCATTAAGTTATTATAAGCAGTGACAATCAGATTTCCAATGATTAATGATCTTTTATTCGTGTATGTATGGCTCTCAATAGTCTATTAATGTTGTTAACTTTCAATTGCATTCCGATACCTACCCAGTTAGATTTTGTAGTCTGTTTCTACGCGACGAGAACAAACAATAACAAAATTGATATTCTCAATACAGTTCGTATCCGTTGCGTGCACTATCTTTATAGAGTCCAATAAGTCTTGAGCTACATAGGGTTGCTATTTGCTCTGAAGTGCTTGTAAGGACGGGGTCCATTGTCCAGCTGAGGCCGAAGTCGCTGACCTTGCGGGCCGGCCGGCGCGGGCGCAGCCTGCTGCCCCCAGTGCCCACTAGCGCCGTGATCTGATACGATGGACATTGCCTGTTCAATGCAATAACCCAGCATAACAATGTTTATGACTTCTTTGTGTTGGTACCTTGAAAGTGTTACATACGCGATGCGTGCCAGGTTCTACCTATTGTTATGTTATATAATCTTATATTTTAGTGTTTCGATATTAAATGAAGAACAATTAGCTAAGACTTCAATAGTTACGAATTCTAACAAAAACTGAGGGGCGTAATCGATAGACTTATGTTGTAACACTTTCCTTAGTAACATAATTATGTTGTTTCCTTGTGAAAAGGTTGTTGTACCTACCGATGTCTTCTTTACGGAAACGTGAACTGTTTGAAAGTAGGTATACCTAACAGGAAAACTTGAACTCCATATTATTGACGTAAGATACCTTTCTCATCGTGATTCTGAAAGAAATAAAATCAATGTCTTTCTTTAGAAATGCACTGTGTAGATATACAAAATATGTGGTTAGGTGCATATGAATGAGCAATAAATCACTGGCAAAGGTCCATAACTCTGCGAGGGATGAATGACCGGCAAGGTCGAGAGCTCTCGGTGGAATGCGCGAGAGTTCTGCTGGACAGGCTGTGATTCACGCACTGAATACATTCTTATTCTCCGAACTCCTCCGATAATTTACAGATGATTGTTAAATACAGAGGGTGTTAAAGAGACAGTCGTATCCTTGAAACAGAATTATCTAGGAGATTCTGAATATTTTGGTTACGAATGGTTTTTTATTTGATTCAGTGGTTTCCGACCAAACATAAGCCTTGGCCACTAACCAGCTAATTTATTACAACTAAGAAGGTGAAAAGCTATAGCCTCGATTGTTATCAGCGTGCAAAGTTTATTGTTTTACAAGGATTTCCTACATATTTACAAAGAATTTTAAATTATAAACACTTTGTATGTAAGACTAGGCATATTAGCATGCGATATGAAATAAATAGGACCTGTGGTTAAATACTTAACCTTTAACAGAAAGGTCAGCCGTGCGCTCACTTGAGAGGGCACCATAAATTAGGATCAGTTTATAGATCGTTCGAAAGGTTAGCCTTTGAAGTATCTTCGTGCCTTTGTTATTGTCTGCCTTCGTAGCAGGCTAGTTTACTTGTGCTACGAAGGTGCTACGAAAAATTGTAGGCATACTTATTTAACATTATGTAGAGCGGTATATTAGATATGATGGACCCTTCAGTTTTTTGGACTACAACCTGATACTGATAATGAAGATGCACTTAGAATAGGTACTAAATTCTAAGTAGGTATTTGGTAATTTTTGTAGGCAGTTGAGTTTTTTCTTAAATCTGGTTTCGCAACCAACCAATCAATCAGAGTGCAGTCACAATATTGAAAAAACTGAAGTTGATTCATACCAAACTTCAAGCTTGTTGATACTCACACGATGGCACTGTCAGATTCACGAGTCCAACCCGCGAGTCCGTAAAAGCGTGACAGTGGACACAGTTGGAGCCGTCCAAAATGGAAAGTCGTGATGTCGACAATTTCACTGTTAACGGTTCTAATAAGTACGCGAAGACACTGCACATCTGCTAATTACGTTTTCTTGGTCGAATGATGAAAGTCATTTAATAATATTGGCAAAATTATATAAATTTTGATTATTCAATAAAATCATAATCGGATGAAGAAACTTGGTCGTAGTTTAATCGTATCGAATAACTAACTCACAATTCAGCTAGCACATCAACTTTTTTCTAGTGATAATAAGGATATTAGGTACCATACAGAGTTCCAAAGATTCAGCCTAGGTTTCATCACCTAGCAATTTTCTTATTACTTTCCTATTGTTTCCAGAAAAATTGTAAAATATGGCGACGTCGGGAGGGAAGCCGCGGCGCGAGGAGGCCAGCGACAACTCCGACGATGAGCTTACACCGCTCGCTAACGAGATCTATGGTGGAAGGTACGTACCAAAGATACCTATTTCCTATTTATTTATTCAATCAATTTATGTTCACATATTTATACATACATAAGTCGACGCGGGCGAAGCCGTGGTCAGCAGCTAGTAGATAAATATAACGCTACAAGGTTCTTTGGGCGCGTGTCCAAAATCGAACAAAAACTAACGCCGCCATCTTGTTCTTTCAATCTATCTCATAAAACAATTTCACAAATGTTTAGGTACCAACAGCGCCCTCATGTCATCGTCATTCCAGCGCCAAAAGATCCCTGCAGCATGTTAGGCAATACTCATGACCATCGAGTTGTATTTTTGGTGAAAAGATGTATGTATGTTTAATGACGCTAAGATTATCTAGAATTTTCAAGAGCTTTCGATTCGAATCCCTGTCCTTGTCATGGATATTTAGATGAATCATTTCCTAGGAATTTTAACCACACATTAGTTAGAATAGGTCATCACGAAGGGATTAAAAGCCAAAGACAAAATTCGCAACAAACATTGGTAGCATCGATAAAACAAAAAATATGGAACCATTATAAGCATATTTTAAAATACTTACATATAGTTACAAATAAAAATCAGTAATATTATCTAAAGATACTTCATCTCTAATACAAAAGCACGCCTGAGAATTACGTTACAACCGGAACAGCCTCCGTAACGTATGATATCACTCGTCCCAATCAAAGCGATACGTCATCGGAAATCATTCGGTGGTAGATCTCATGTATGTGCTGAGTACAGACACTTTCACCTTTGCCAAGTAGGTAACTGAGTACATAAGGAAAGAATAACACTCTTTGATTTGCTTTTGAATGCAACTTTTCAGTATTTAAAAAGCATTTTAACCTAAGTTATTGCTAAAAGTATATGTTACATTATGTGTTAGTTATTTTCATAAAAACTTTAAAATTATTGTTATAATGTTTCAAGCCGTCCATTGATTCAAAGAACAAAGATCTTTGATTCATGACACCAATTTCTTGTGAAGGCTATTTAACGAAGTGACATCTAACATCATATTTGTAAGGTCAAATGTGATCATAATGTTAATATTAGACCGTATTTGGATGTGACTACAAGCAGTCACAAATAAACAGATCGAATTTTATAATAAGATGATTCAATTTGCATTACGGAGCATTAGATCACTGATGAATTGATTTGTTCGCTTATTGTAATGATTTTAGGCAAATAACTAGAAAATAAAAATAAAACCAATTAGAGTAGAATGCCGTTAAAGGTCTCATTAGTGATAAAAACGATATTAATATGGTGTTCAACGCATAAATATGTGGTTAGGCATGTGCAAGCGGTGGTCTTATATCATTATTTTCCCATCATAACTATGTTGAGTAATTCAAAAGCAAATCAGATGAGTCAGATTCGCAATGATGATAATTCTTATATGTATTGCAATTTTCCCACCAATAGATTTAACTTTTACAATCCAGGTATTCAAAGCTGCTTCTGCTCAACTTCAACAAATGAAAAGACTCGTGACTATTGATGTCGCGGATGAAATTATTAGATTTAAAATCCAATCAAAAGTTTGAGATTAAAGATTCGTTGAGTTATTTTTGTGGAAACTTTTAAATGTCAATATCTATTATTCAAGAATAGTGGATTTGACAATGGTCGTAAAAAATGCAAACTAAGAGCTTTTTATTAACAACGAAAAAATACCTATGGTCTAGTCTAGATGTTAAATAGAAGTAATAATGTAAACGATCATTGTTTAGTATAAAGTTTTATTTAGCCAGAGGTCGAGTCGCTCGCGCCGATCGGTCACCGCGGCCCGGAACCCGTTCAAATGCCAAGGTTGACAACTCTGACGACACAACTTTCGATCCATCGACTGCGCCACATTTTTGCGCCCCACTTCGCTCTAAGAGGCGTCTACGGACCATATTGTAGGAACTATAATGGATACTTGTGATGGTTTATTTGTTCCATGCTTGCCCAAGTCTAGATCTATGAGAAATTAAGGTCTAAACTTCAGACAATCTGATGTAATTCTTATATCCTGTTTCTACTTCTTAAGTCTCTATATTCTTTGTAGCAGGTATCTGCTTGCCAAAAAAAGATTAATATTGTGCTTAGATGCAGTCAGTAAAGTTTATTTAATTTTGTATGTTCTAGATCGTTCAATTCTTAGCCGACTCTAGCACGTCCACTCATAGTCTGTCGATACTTTGATTCTTAACTTAAAACTGAATTTGATGGATGAATCTTGGAGTTCTAAGAAGAATAAATAAAGCTATTTATTCGGTTTAGATTGAACGGTGTCTAGCATTAAACGCTTTCATAGTAGGTAGCTGAGACGAGTGGGGTCGAGCGTGATCGGAATACTGGGTGGCTGACCAATGTGATACTTACTGGTTGTTTTAAACACAGTACTGCAACCAACAGAATTAAAAAAAAAAACACATACCTTCCTACCTAAAGAACACTCGTAATGAAATCTGTGAATTGATAGTAATTGTTAATTTCGTGCTAATTTTATGCAAGAGATTAAGTTTTGCTAGCACATTTTTTAGCATGTTGCAAGAGCGAAGGTGACACTATTTTTAGCATAACATGAAAATATCGTTTTTTAGCACAGGACTGAAAATACATGATACTTTGTTACCTTTTCCAGAAAAAAACGTTACACGTATCGTCATATTCTGCCAAAAAATATCCAGTGACAGTTAGATTTGACCATACGTAAATTTTTAACGACATGTTTATGATATGAGCGTTGACTACCATAACGTCGTAATGACGTAACTGCGACAAAGCTCAGGTAGGTTTATGACAAACATGGAAGTTAGCAGACGTGCACGTGTGCACAACATAATGCTCCCGTCTACACCATGGTCGATGACCTCCGACTGCGGTGGACATTGGGCATGGCTGGGAGTAGCGGTGCGCATATCAAACAAAACATTACCTTAAGATGGCCACAAGTAAATTGCAAAGTTTGACGTATTCATTGAATGACGAAGAAATATTTTTGATGTGTAACATCTTTCCTCTCGCTTTCCTGCAAGCTGTGGGAGTGATTTCGTGAAAAGGGACGGAAGTGTGTAACAAGCAGCCGGGGAAGCGCGCGCTATTTGATTTGACCAATGAGCGCGCGCGGTGCTAGAGTAGGCCGTAGAAACGACCTTGACGAGGCCCCGCCCCTTTAATGTTGCTTATTACCAAGGTGAGATGTCAGATGTTACACATCATATCGCACCTTTGGTAGAACAAGGGCATAATTGTCATAAATTGCCAAAATGACTTAAATATGCAGAAATGCTTTAAAAAGGCCCTTTGAACTGGAGGGACAAAGACATTCGTTTGGCAATTTATGACAATTATGCCCTTGTTCTACCAAAGGTGCGATATGCGGCTACTGTAAGGCTCGCTCGTTTTTTATTTATTAATCGGCGAAACTACTTGCTACCACCCTAGCACTTTTAGAGATCAAGTTTTGGCTGGCTAAAAACTAAAACATTTTTATTATTAGACTTAAACTGACTTGGACATTGATTTTAAACAGAATATTCATTAACTTGCGAAGTTCAAATCAAATCAAATCAAAAATATTTATTTGCTAGAAGGTACATAATGGTGTTACAATAATTTTGTTTCTCCATATCCTGCCAAAACGATGGCGTGCAAATTTATACATACTTATAATGTAAATTATTTTAAAACTCACAAACTACAGATTCTCAGTCTCTTCAGTTGCGACATTGAATCATCGATTTTATTGTAAAAAGAAAAATAAATAAAAATAACCTATTCTTGCTACATACATACAGAACACATAAATAAAATCAGAATGTTATACAAAATTAAAACAGAATTTAGGTAAGTCTGTTAAACTGTTTCTTAACAGATTTAAACAATCCACTTAATCTAACTACTTGGAACTTGCAGCTATTACTTTGTGAAACACAATAATCGCGGCCAAAGAAATACTTGTTTTATTGTTATGATATTACGGGTTACTGTTATGTTACAATACCACGGCACCGGTGCACGTGCACGCGAGACGGGCGAAGGCTTTCGTAAGTTTTCGTGAGGTGTAGCGACATTGAGCGATCTATTGTTCTGACTAGCGAGCTTCGTAGGCTGCGCTCGCGTCGACAAACACCTAATCCATCTAGACGAAGCCAATATGAACGTCGACAGTCTGGATCGTGTGTGGAGGAAGGTCACTAAACACGTACATTTGATTTGAATTCCGACCTCGCGTACAAAATGTTAGCGACGGTGACTGCTAGCTGCTAGCTCAGGGTGAAGATTAAAAATTTGCAATAGGTTACATACGTAATACTATTTTGCATGTCGCAATTTTACACACGAATAATAATAAAAAGACATAAGCTTCGTAAATAGTAACCAAAACATACCTTCTTCTATGTACATGGTGCGACGAAAACTTTTACTGATTTTTACCGAGTTTTCTGAAAATACCTTTATCTAACACAGAGGCATAGGTAGAATTCGTAAATCTAAATACATGTAAGCTTTTGTACTCTCAATACGCAGTTGGTGCAAAAATATTGAAACTAAAGAACTGGTTTTATAGAGCTAAACCTTGTATATTTTTATATTGTTGTTTGGATGGTTAATGAAGCGTATAAATATGGAGTCTTTTTCACTTCCTCATGTTGAAACTTTATGCATATAAGGACCTGTTTATCAACTAGAATTGGACAGGTTTCAATGGTCAGTTGTCGATCATCGAACCATTTATGTTAAAAATATATCCTACGTGACCAGTCGTTGGTGTACTGAAAAATGTTGAAAAGAAAGCTATCACAGCTATGTAGGCTTTACAAGTTAACGAGTAATAATCGACCAACTTACATTTGCAGTTGCAAAAACATGTTCTCCCATATATTCCGTATGAACATGTTTTTCTACGGAACCCTTCATTGTAGGTGGTCCGACTCGCACTTGGCCGGTTTTTTTTATGTATGACATCTCGCAGGTCAACCTAGGAGGTTGTCGGCTGCTTAACCGGACTTTCCTGTGGGTGCCTCAATAAATGAAGGCCTCCAGCCTGGGCATAAAACTTATAAACTAAGCGACTACACGATAAGGGCACCCTCTGTGGGGTAAGGACTTCGGCTTAGGGCATCGCCGGGGGAGAACAGCAATGGGCAAGCTGGATCAGATTAACCAACGTTTGCCACACTTCCCAGTCTTTCTTCTTCCCACCATTTAACGCCGACTACTTTAAAGACTTACACAGTCTAAGCGCAGTTTTTCTTAAATTGGCTAATTAGACACCAATCATAATATGTGTAGGTAATAGATTTGGAAACGAAGTTGTAGTGCTGTAGTCAACTGATTGGAAAGTGTTGAAACAAGGAGGCGTTACTCATTTGCGGTGCGGTGCCGATGCGATCATATCAATTAGTGAGCGGACGATACAATTTCGCGTGCTCACCACTGCTGAACGAAGAACTCTCCGCACAATGGGTAGTACTTGGAGCAACCTAGACAAAATGTTCTTTGAAGGTTTTTGAGTAATTTATCATAACGTCACTGTGGTTGTCATTTGATTTGTAGCGATCTCGGATTTACCAATTGCTAAGGGAAACCAGAAATGTTTAGATCTATACTATAAAAAGAGATATTATTATAAAGAGGTAAAATTTGTTTGTTTGTATGTAGGGGGTAATCTCCGGAACTACCAGTCGGATTTGAAAAAATCTTTTTGCATTGGATAGCCCAATTAAACAAAATTAATGTAAATGCAATTTTGGATAATATTAATAACTTAAATAACCCAATGGCGCATTAGGTACTTATTTGACCTTACCCTCAGGTAAGGTACTTTAAATTTTAATATGTAAATATTATTAAAACTTCATGTATTCAATGGGTCACTGTGAACAGTTTTTCTAATTTTATTCCGCTTTCTATCACATTAATTGGTAAACTTATTATTATTTATGGTGATTTGTACACTTTTCTGCTGTATCATGGTGAAAATGAAGCATTTGAGAGGTATAGGAATTTGGGAGAAATCAAAGTTTAGTTTCGATAATTTGATCTTAGTAACGAATCGTTTGACTCTACTTAGTTCTGAATGATTCCTCAGATCTCAAGTTTGCTGATCACGAACACATAATTACGGTACGTACCTATTACCTGCTACGACCAAAGTATCTTTGACAAAAATTCTCATGCTGCCTACTAATTTGCAAACGAAACCACGAACCGGCAATTTTGTGTAAATAACATACCTATCCCATATATTGAGGAAATTAATATTCATACTTTGTCCAGTACGAGACAATAGCGTATCACTGGGCGACGCGGTGCCCAAGCAGTCGTTATTGCGATCGCACCGTTCGCTGTCCTCATAACAATCGATGAGTTCTACTATACTATTCGCACTGACTGGACATTGTGTAGATAATTTTCTTCAGATTTCCGAAAAAAAAAAAACATAAACTTTCTATGGTGATGTGATTTTTCTAAAAATGTTAACCCAGTGACGTGTGTAAATATGAGTGACCACGATCGAAAAAGTCATTATGAAAGGGACGAAGCCGAAGAACCGCTTTACGCTGTGAATAACAATAATTCAATTTATAGCAATGGGACTTTGCATTATTGTAGCATATACAGGTAAATGTTGCAAGTGATATCATATTTTTAGTCTGTGGAACTAAGTATATGTAGTTTAAAACTAACGTCTAAATACCTCTCTTCCGGTCGTTTCTTGGGACATCATCTGAAAGAACCGGGTGATGACATAAGATACGACTCAATGACTATGGGATTACATCAAGTGGACGAGACACAGCTCCATATCCCATACCCGTACACTGAAAACATCGTAGTGAGGGAACCTAGTTTTCTTCATGTTGCAGAGGTCATAGGTAAATGAGGGGGAACTGGTAGTATTGCCACTATTGCGGAAGGCCCCAAGTATTTCTTTATGAATTCCATAGACAAAAGTTTTCGCATACTTCTTGCCAACTTGCTCTGTTTAGAACCAAAAAGGTCGATGAATGCTTTAAAAAAATACCCTTTAGACCACTTTTTGTGTGCTTAGGTACTGTTCAGGTTTCGTTATAACAATTCAAATTATTAAAATGCAGCTGTCTCGTACATCTACTTCTTATGTATTCCTTAGATTGTGTGCGTAATGGCGGCGTTACGCATAATTAAACAGTGTTCAATCAACAACTTTCTAACGCCTTACATGGATCACAGATCCGCTCAATCATTTATATTGTCATCGAAAGCTTACCGATGAATGGAAAATTATTTTGTTTGTCATGTATTAAAATTGACGAAGAAAAACTTCATTAAAATACACATATCCTTCACTTTTCCCGTATCCTTACGGGAAAAGTGAAGGATATGTCAGCGTTCTTCAAATGTATGATAACTATTATTAAAACTTATTCGCATATTTCAATCATGTTTATCTCATTCTGATCGGCTACAGTACAGTGGTCAGGTAACAGCATTCAGTTCTGCCAACTCGCCAAGCTAGACGGCCGCAACAGTTAATTGGGTCACCTACCACCTTCGTTGGTTGCCTTACGTAAACCCCACTGTCACAACCAGTACGAGTACTATGTGCATAAGTGTTGCAATAATAAACTTTGTAATGTAACGGTTTTCTATCCGTGTTAATATGCTGCACACGCGAAGGTCATCATCGCGAAATATTGCCGATCGGAAGGAAGCTGCGTCTGCGCCGGTCGAAACGCAACATTGCTCGAGATTTCTCTCTCAACTGAATAGCGTGTGAAAGTTGTTTTTCTCGCTGCAATGTGCACTCTAGCTTGCGTTATCGAGCAAGTATAGAATTGTGCACACTCGGCATTAGCTAAAAAAGATATTATTCCCGTAAAAACAAATTAGGAGATGGCCAAAAATATTTATGATGTTTTAGGGTGTAACAACCCAGTGAAGATCGTCATAGCCAATGAGAATGCAGTGACAAAATAATAAACACAGTAATACTGACTAGTTATTTTCTCTTTTCCAGCCAAAGGACAGTACAAGAAACGAAAGGATGGGACGTGTTTCGGGAGTTCCCGCCGAAGCAAGACAGTGGGTCTATGGAGACCCAGAAATGTTTGGAGTTCACGGTGCGGTTATTCAAGGTGGCGGCGTATCTAGTCGTCTTCATCGCGGTCCTCGGCTCCGGGGTCGTCGCAAAGGGCACCACGCTCTTCATGACTTCACAGCTAAAGAAGGACAGGCGGATTGCGTATTGTAATAGGAATTTAGGTACGTTGGACTTAACTTTAGTGCGTATTTACCGATTAAAGCCAAACATGAGAAGCCTATCAAATACCAAACGTTTAAGGAGTCCGCACGTTAAACAAGATCCGGTGTGGCGCAGCCGCGCGCGTCCCAGATTCATTTTGGACTTAACAATCTAGTTGCTGTACAGACGTGGCTTGTTTGCCAATAATTTTATTTGATTATTTCATTCCAAACAATTAATATGTATTGCGAGAATTTTATTGACGAAACGCAATTATTAAGTTATCCAAGGCCAAATTTTCACGTCCGTTATTAATCTTTTCAAAACATTCTGATGTATGGACCAAGAATTTGACTAATATAAATCTTTTTCATGTTTCCAGGTAGGGATAAACAATTTATAGTAAGTCTTCCAGACGAAGAGCGAGTGGCGTGGATGTGGGCTCTCCTAGCAGCGTTTGCCATCCCAGAAATAGGAACACTCATACGTTCAGTGAGGATATGTTTCTTCAAAACTTCAAAGAGACCAACTAGCACACAATTTGTTGTGGTAAGTATTTTCTTTGAAACCCTATGTAGTAACGCTTCTTCACTCTCATCTAACATCGCCCGTTTTTAAAACCGATATGTTGACTTGAACAAATTACACACTATATCTGCCATTTTTTACCGTCACACATTAGATTATTACATACTGTCTTTGGACTGGTCACAACTTTTACGTATAAGTATTAAATATTGCGTGCAAAAACGCGCGCTGTTCGGTTATCCGAGAGCTAATATTTTAATAGCGAAAGTTTAAATTCCTTTACACCGATTAACTAAAAATCGTTGGACATCATTTTGTATTATTCTGTTTCAGGTATTCATCGCAGAATCGCTCCACACGGTAGGGATGGGCCTGCTCTTCTTCATGATTCTACCAGAACTAGACGTGGTCAAAGGAGCCATGATCACGAACTGCCTGTGCATTATTCCTGCGATACTCAGCTTTCTCTCGCGAAACTCTCGAGACTCGAAACGATTCGTGAAAGTGATCGTGGACATTGCGGCGATAGTAGCACAAGTCACCGGCTTCATAGTGTGGCCACTGTTGGAGAACAAGCCTGTCCTGTGGTTGATACCAGTTTCATCGTTATGCATATCTTTGGGGTGGTGGGAGAACTACGTCACACGACAGAGCCCTATAGGTAACAATGAGAAATACCAAAGATACACGGCTAATGCAATACTATTTAAGCCTTTGATACTTTGTTCACAGTTCTTTTTTCTTTCCAGGTACGATCAAAAGTCTGGCCAGATTAAAAGACGAGCTGAATTTCACGCGCTACTACACATACCGTTTCATATCTGTATGGAAAATCACGTTGTTCCTCATGTGCATCCTGTTCAGCATATGGCTTGATGGCGATGAGCCCGCCATGTTCTTCCAACTGTTCAATACAGGGTTTGGACCACACAGTATCGTCGTTGAAGAGGTTTGTTAAATCAATTGATTCAAATTTAGATGTATCTCTATTATAATGTTCTCGGTTAAAATCTTCTTTATTATTTCAGGTACAAATCCAACTAGGTGGAACAGTAATTCCTGACTTAGCTAACGTTACTCTAACTGGAGATTCAGTAGAAGTGGCGGCTGCTTACAAATCCGCATTCTACGTGATGCTTATCCAAATATTTGCGGCGTACATCTGCTACATATTCGGAAAGTTCGCGTGCAAGATCCTCATCCAGGGTTTCAGTTATGCGTTCCCTATCAACCTCGTCATTCCGTTGGTGGTCAATTTATTGATAGCTGCGTGTGGTATTAGAAATGGTGATAATTGTTACTTCCATGGAACGGTGCCAGATTATCTTTACTTCGAGAGTCCAGCGGGTAACGTTTCGGAAATTCTTATTTGATGCGATATTTAACGATTGATACGTCTATAATATTAGTAACCCTGTATTATTTTGTTTTCAGCGTTCACACTTAGCGATTTTATATCACGCCAAATGGCATGGATATGGTTACTCTGGTTGCTGTCACAAACATGGATCACCATACACATCTGGACACCTAAAGCAGAACGTTTGGCGTCGACGGAGAAGTTATTCATAATGCCGATGTACAACGGTTTACTAATAGATCAAAGTATGGCTCTCAATAGAAAGAGGAACGACCAGAGAGATGTAAAAACTGAGGTAAGCCAACAAGAATATCGCATAACGTGTTACATGGTCACACAAAGCTAGCTTACAAATGCATTTAACCGACTAAATAAAACATAACAAACTCAAGATATTGACAATTCTTTAATTTATGAATTTCAGGACCTTGCAGAACTAGAAAAAGAAAAAGGCGACGAGTACTACGAAACCATATCAGTTCATACGGATAACACCGGTTCTTCTCCAAAGGCTATCAAATCATCAGATCAGATCACCAGGATATACGCATGCTGTACTATGTGGCACGAAACTAAAGACGAGATGATGGAGTTCTTGAAGTCTATCCTGCGGTTGGATGAGGACCAGTGCGCTCGGCGGGTCGCTCAGAAGTATTTACGAGTGGTTGACCCTGATTACTACGAATTCGAAAGTGAGATTTCAAAGCTATTTTAAACACACAACACAAGACTGACATACTAGAGTAAACTTAACACATGAATGCAATAAACGATACTTAAAATCCTTTCTATTCCAGCGCACATTTTCTTAGACGATGCCTTCGAAATATCAGATCACAGTGACGATGATTCCCAAGTGAATCGATTCGTGAAACTCCTTGTGGACACTATCGACGAAGCGGCTTCCGAAGTACATCAGACGATCATCCGCGTTCGGCCACCGAAGAGGTTGCCAGCACCTTATGGAGGACGTCTGACGTGGGTGCTGCCGGGAAAGACGAAGATGATCTGTCACTTGAAAGACAAGGCGAAGATCCGTCACAGGAAACGTTGGTCTCAGGTAGAAATATTATCTACAAATTAAGTAAACAGATTTTATGTAAAACACATAAACAATAAGTTTTAGGATCACAATTTATGTCTTGATTATTCCCCAGGTGATGTACATGTACTACCTTCTCGGTCACCGTCTAATGGAGCTGCCTATATCCGTGGATCGTAAAGAAGTTATGGCTGAGAATACCTATCTGCTGACCTTGGATGGAGACATTGATTTCCAACCTCATGCTGTACGACTGCTTATCGATTTGATGAAGAAGAACAAGAATCTAGGAGCTGCCTGTGGCCGTATTCATCCTGTAGGATCTGGTAAGAAAATATAAAATTTATACGAATATGTACTGCTATTAATTTTTTCGACTTAAAAGCAATGGTCTAAATACAATTTGCCCATATTTCCAGGACCCATGGTGTGGTATCAAATGTTCGAGTACGCTATCGGTCATTGGCTGCAAAAGGCGACTGAACACATGATTGGCTGCGTGCTCTGTAGTCCCGGATGCTTCTCTCTCTTCAGAGGAAAGGCTTTGATGGACGACAACGTCATGAAGAAATACACCTTGCGATCTGATGAAGCTCGGCATTACGTGCAGTACGATCAAGGTGAGAAAACATCGAAAACAAAAAAAAAAATCTACAACAGCGGTATAAAAAAAAAATAGAATCAGTTCTTATAATTTTTTTCTTGTTACAGGGGAGGATCGTTGGTTATGTACGCTGTTACTTCAACGTGGCTATCGAGTAGAGTACTCAGCTGCCTCCGACGCCTACACTCACTGTCCCGAAGGTTTCAACGAGTTCTACAATCAACGTCGTCGCTGGGTGCCTTCCACCATCGCCAACATTATGGACTTGCTCGCCGATTATAAACACACTATCAAGATTAACGATAACATTTCGAGTCCTTACATCGCTTACCAGGTAAGCTTTTCTATTCTGGTACTTTACAGGGTTCATTTTAAAAGTTTTTTTTTTTACTTCCACTTATAATTTTAAGTTCACATACCATCTATTATACCAATTTTTTTTTTGTGTTTTCTCTGTAACTACTACATATATAAAATTTTATTTTTTAAACAGATGATGTTGATTGGTGGTACGATCTTGGGTCCCGGAACTATATTCCTTATGTTGGTGGGTGCCTTCGTGGCCGCTTTCCGAATCGACAACTGGACTTCCTTCGAGTATAACTTGTATCCCATCATGATCTTCATGATTGTCTGCTTCACGATGAAATCCGAAATTCAAGTGAGTAGTATCTCATTTAATTGAGCCCGTATTGACATGGCATGTATTGAATACATCATTGTTAAAGTGTGTGTGTGTATGAGAGAGAGGGATGGATTGATTAGCGTCATCCCTTTTTCACAACAATTATGACTCGCTATCAATATTTTTAAAACTTGCACTATCTCTTTTCAGTTACTGGTGGCTCAGATATTATCGACGGCATACGCCATGATAATGATGGCTGTGATCGTCGGTACTGCGCTCCAGTTAGGCGAGGACGGCATAGGATCTCCATCGGCTATCTTCTTGATATCACTCTCAAGCTCATTCTTCATAGCCGCTTGCTTGCATCCGCAGGAGTTTTGGTGTATCGTCCCCGGCATAATTTACCTCTTATCTATACCCTCTATGTACTTGCTTTTGATTTTGTATTCTATTATAAATCTGAACGTAGTATCTTGGGGTACCCGAGAAGTGGCGGTCAAGAAAACGAAAAAGGTTTGTATACAACTGGTTAATTTAACTTTATTTCGTCAATAGCAAATAACTAACACTTTTTATACCGTTTTAGGAAATCGAAGCAGAAAAGAAAGAAGCCCAAGACGCGAAGAAATCAGCAAAACAGAGGTCGCTGCTAGGTTTCCTTCAAGGGGCGAATAGCAATGAAGAAGAAGGCTCGATCGAATTCTCGTTCGCTGGCTTATTCAAATGTCTGTTATGTACGCATCCCAAAGGGAATGAAGACAAAGTTCAACTCTTGCACATTGCGTCTACTCTTGAGAAATTAGAAAAGAAGTTAGAAACTGTTGAGAGGTTAGTACTATCGACCCGCTCATGCTCCACACGGTTTTTACGACTTAACAAAACCTCAAATCTCAAAATGTCTCTATCATATTAAAGTTTAAGATGTTTATTTTATACACATAAAGTTTCCGGAATAAAATCATCTAAATGATGGTAAAAACTACAACAAAATCTGTTGCTCAGTTTTTACTTTTTCGACTTTAATTTATAATATTTATAGAATAGATATAACGAACTGAACATGTCTCAATCTCAATTGAATGTTTTAGAGCTGTTGATCCACATGGCTTGAGTAGAGGACGTAAACTATCGGTGGGGCCGAGAGGTAGTACCAGTGGAGACCATGGATTGGACGCTCTAGCCGAAGGAGTAGAGGATGACCACGACTCCGATTCCGAAACCGATACCCTTTCCACTTCCCCCAGGGTAAGATATTAAGATGACACTTTATTCGAATTAAGAACAGACGTATAACTGGCCGTTAATCCATTTACATACATTGTAACAGCGAATCATTTCAAGACCTAGGCCAAATATTTTTTGATATTCGGGTTGATCATAACCTAAAGAGTACCTATCAATTAAAAATCGAAATATATATATATATATTTATATAAATCTGCGTAATTTCGCGGCATTATGCTAGTAGGTACTTTATATTATAAACGCGATAGTAAATCGTTTGTTATCTTTTCACGCCTTATCGGACTTGGATGCGATTTCGAAACTAATAGACAAAGACCTGGGTTAGGAGAATACTTTTTATCCCGGTAGTACTTGCCTGTAGGATAATTTCCGACAACAACGCGGGCGAAGCCGCGGGCAAATAATAGCACAAAAAAATACTATAAATCTTATTTTGTGATTTCAGGAAAAGAGAGATGATCTTATTAATCCGTATTGGATGGAGGACCCCGAATTGAAAAAGGGTGAAGTAGACTTTTTGACTCCCGCCGAATTATCATTTTGGAAAGATCTCATTGACAAATATTTGTACCCCATTGATGCTAACAAGGAGGAGCAGGTAAAAAACCAATTGAAGGCACGGTGTCAGTAAAATAGTCATAATTCTGTTTATTCCTGACACCGGACTATCACTTACCACGTTATAAATTCATGGCTTACATCGGCTTTTGTTTTTTTTTTTAAGTATGGGTAATACCATACAGTTGTCTAGTAGTTTTTTTTTTGTAGTACACCGCGTTATTTTTGTGAATAACGAATAATTGAGAGACTGTCAGAATATGAATCAAAACTTGTGTTTAATGGCATGACATCCATGCAATTACTGGAATTTACAGTCATATTTTAAACTATGTGCATTCTTAATAAGCTTTTATTTCAGATATTTCATTTGATCTCACAGTCATAACTATCATAATATCATACCAAATATTCTTGATGATAATCTTCCCCTAATTTTAGGCCCGTATCTCGAGGGATCTGAAAGAATTGAGAGATTCGTCTGTTTTTTCTTTCTTTATGGTCAATGCCCTCTTTGTATTGATTGTATTCTTGCTACAACTGAACAAGGACAACCTTCACTTTAAATGGCCCTTCGGAGTTAAAACTAACATAACATACGATGAGGTTACTCAAGAGGTAACGTGAGAGTCCACTACACAGCGATCAGCATTCAACGATGACTCGGGACTGCGCACTACAACCGACAATTGAAAGTACCTAACCTTGGCCATGACCCCAGTCACCCTTGAAAGTTGATTCGAATTATTTAAACATATTTGTTTTATTAAATTTTACAGGCTCGCATTGCAGCAGAATTGATTGAACTTCGCAATAAGTCGGTTTTCGCATTTGTTATGTTCAATGCTTTATTCATATTGATAGTATTTTTATTACAACTGAACAAAGATCAACTCCACGTGATTTGGCCTTTGGGAGTTAAGACAAATATTACGTACATCGAGGATACAGGCGAGGTATAGCCAAATATTACCACTCAAGTGTGTCGCTACACAATCCTAACGACCTTCTTCTAACCGGTCTGTCTGGGAGGGCACACCAGCATGGCGTCCCGGTGACACTGAAGACTTAACAATTCTGATGGTGACACGTCTAATCAATATCCAAACCCGGTGTCCTTATGTTTTGGTTTTACGGATACCCCGTGTCTTATCCACAATAACACACGAAAATTCGACTACGGTGTTACGCCAACAGAGCTGAAATACTGACAAACTTTGGTGTTGAATTCCTCAATCCAGTATAGGATATCCATTCCCGAATAGCCTTTAAACTGGACACAAAGACCAATCCAGCAACCTCCTTTTCTCCAATCCAGTTCCGAAAATATGAAACGTAACTTAAAAAATACAGATAAAAGTATTTCTTTTTCATTCGCCGTAGTCGAATCCGAACCCAAACCATGGAGTTTTTAGATGTGATGACCATGCACTTCCCCAATATGTGCACACTTTCCAATCCAATTCACCGAGGAGTAACTTAATGTTTCTGTTCTGTCTATTATGGTGGCGGAGTTTCTTTTAATAAACACTAGTAACAGGGACTCTGGTTTCCTTTGTACATACGTAATTGTACACCTTAAAGGGTGTGGTGATTTGCTTAACACGTTTTGTAGTTCTCAGGATAATACGGGAAATACACCTACTGCGAGACAAAATTTTGCATCGAACTGTTTGTGTGATTTTTGTGTAAACCCTGTGTTTCACTACTTCAATGTCCATGTGGATCGGAAGCGTCCCAAAAATACATTTAAATGTTTCACATAACGTCAACACCTAAAAATAATGCACTTGTATATAACAAAACGAAAATTCTTCATAATTATTTAATACATTTGTTTTTAATTATTCGTTGTCAGAGGTGTGCTTTTAAGACTTACGGTTTTCTCAATTTACAAACCATTTTAGTAGCTAAATAATCTCAATCAAATTGAAATTGAAACAGCCTGAAAGCACATGTTTGACTTATTAATTTTGTTGTTATAACTAATTAATTACTTTTGAATTTGATTTTATTACATCAAGAGGGCAAATTTAAAGCAAACTTAACATTTTCAGGTTTTAATTTCAAAGGAATATCTTCAACTGGAGCCTATTGGTCTAGTGTTCGTATTCTTCTTCGCCTTGATTTTGGTGATACAGTTTTCTGCTATGTTGTTCCATCGATTTGGAACCCTCGCGCACATATTAGCGTCTACAGAACTGAATTGGTTCCGTTCAAAGAAGGTAAACATATAGCTCGGAGAAGCAAATCAGCCGTAAAACGATTGTATAGAATATATCGACGTGTTGTTTTGATTGTGCTTGTTTTGAATCTTGTTTTTTATCTGTTTCTAGGCCGATGACTTATCTCAAGACGCGCTGCTAGATAAGAATGCAATAGCAATAGTGAAAGACTTGCAGAAGTTGAATGGTTTGGACGACGATTATGATAATGATTCGGGCTCGGGTCCGCATAACGTCGGCAGAAGAAAGACCATTCACAATTTGGAGAAAGCGAGACAGAAGAAGAGGAATATAGGCACGTTAGATGTGGCCTTCAAGAAGAGATTCTTCAACATGAACGCGAATGATGGACCAGGTATATTATGAACTAAGAATTCGTCTTCACTATTAAATATCTGCAACGTGAGCGCGAATGAAAAAATATATTGTTTTATAGGTACACCAGTACTTAACCGCAAGATGACGTTGCGACGAGAAACTTTGAAGGCCTTGGAGACGAGAAGAAACTCGGTAATGGCGGAAAGAAGGAAATCACAGATGCAGACACTTGGTGCTCATAACGAATATGGAGTGACTGGAATGGTAATGTTACAAAAATATTCCTATGATGAAGTGCAATGTACTACTGCCTTAACGCAGGTGCCGTTCGGATATCGGACAGAGCGTGTTTGGAGAAGTTTGGAGATTTTAATTGGCTAAAACCTGGAAGTCCTTTCAATTTTAATTAGACCTAATATTTTCTATTCCTATTACAGCTCAATAATAACCTAGGTGTCGTGCCTCGGCACAGAACATCGACTGCCAACATATCAGTGAAGGATGTCTTCGGCGAACCGAACGGAGGTCAAGTCAACCGAGCCTACGAAACCACGCTGGGCGACGAAGACGACAACAACTCAATCAGATTACAGCCTAGACAAAATCAAGTTTCCTTCCAGGGTAGATTTTAGAGAGTTGCCAAACTAAAAAGTGCCTAGGTTTAAACAAATGTAGATATTAGAAATATAGACTGTAGTATTTTTACAATGAAAAACTCAACAAATGTTTGTGTGAATGAATGTGTGTGTATTGCTTGTGATATATACTTTTTTTTAAGGTTGTGACAACAGAAAGTGCTGTCATTAAATACCAACATTGGACAATTTACAGCTTTATTGTAAGATAAAACATACGAATTTACACTGCCACTTAACTTTACATTTATTGATCTTTTTATACCTATTAAAATAATATCTTTGTATTAAAGATTTTTATTTTAGTTTTTATGAATATAAACTTCGAATTAGTGTTGTATGTAATAAATGAGATTAAATTAATATGTTTATTTAACTTTGTTTCCCTAGTTTCAGTTTTTCACAAATTAGGTACAAAACAGGCAACCGATTTTAAAAAACATTGCGTAAATTAAGAAGAGAAAATGTACTAATTGGTAGCTAAACAGTTTATACAAGAAGTATTAAATAAAGACATACATAGGACTTACTTAATTTTCTAAGAAGGAAACAAATTCAGTGAGCTTGAACAGTTGATCTTCACTGGATGTGTGCAGTGGTGCAGGTTGGATGGGTGGAGATGGGCTGACGGTGACACCATCTTCATTCAGCGTCCACTTCCGGTCTCGGCAGACATGCAACACTGCATCTTTGCTCAAACCAGTCATTGAGACTACTGTATCCAGTGATATTGAGCTATATGAACGACCCACGAGGTTGAATGTGCGCTCCCTTACTTTATCTGGAATAGCATAACAAAAATATCAAAGTTAGAATATTTATGAAAGAAATAAGAAACAAGTATATTCTCCACA
Source organism: Agrochola circellaris (assembly GCA_914767755.1). NCBI lineage: Eukaryota > Metazoa > Arthropoda > Insecta > Lepidoptera > Noctuidae > Agrochola > Agrochola circellaris. The sequence goes on along the minus strand of OU611846.1, from coordinate 8,502,574 downwards.
TAATATATGCAACAGACATTTTGTATGATGAACTGATGAAATATGTTGATGTATCCAAACAACTTACCCAGTTCACCCGTATGGTTTACCCCTGTCGCTATTTCTTCTTCGGCCAAGCAAACCATCATGAAATGAATAAAAGTAAATAACAATAAACTTTAATGTTTTATATTACCTTCTAAAGCCCGAATGATATTAGCAACAGGTTCAGTCCAATTGAAAGCGGCTAATGCATGGTAAGTTCCAGGGAGGTCTTTCTTCCACAACTTCTGGCCAACGGCCCAAATTGCAGCTATTTCTGGATTACTACTTGTTATGTTTTGAGGGATTCTCTTCCATAAGAATTTTGCATTACACCTGAAGAACATTAAAAATATTGCAATAATTTTTTGTGAGTTTGATTACTTTAAAAAACTTATTTTTAATAGTGAATTGAAATTACAGCGGAAGTCATTTTTTACAACTTTACTAATAGGCACAGGCACACTTCCTTAAAAATTGCTTTGAACGATAGCTATTTGCCTGAATAATACAAATTCATGGTTTGGTTCAGCGGTGGTGGTAATTATTTTGTAGTTGTAATGATCAGAGGATGTAAGGCACCTGATTTATAACCCCAAATTAAAGTGATTTGATTTAAACTATGTCTTTGTTATATTGTCAATTACTGTTACTGATAGCCTGTATCATCCCACTGTTGGGCAAAAGCCTCTCTCCATATCCTCCAGTGCTTGCGATCCAGGGCTAATGTGCACCACTGGTGTTTTGTGTAGCTTGTCTAATTTTTCACTAGCAAAGGCAGCAATAAGAATTTAAACCCTATGGAACCTGTTGGCTTTGCATTGTGTTGATACTTGAGCAAAAGTAACTCAAATAAATTACTTAAAAGTACCATTTCAAGTATCGAAGCCCTTTGGTGAAACAATATATAATTTAAATTATACTTACAAATCATTTTGATATAAATATATTGCCAACAGTTGAGCATATGTAGAGGGAGATGCTACACCAGTTGGGGCCTGCAATACAATATTTTTTATAAACAATTTTTAAGTTATTTATAACCTATAATTCAACTTTTTAACAAAATTATTAGAAATAGGTACCTCTAGTTCTTGTTTTTCTAGTTCACCGCATAGTTTATCAAAGTTAGTAATCATTTTGCAAAATTTTCGTGAACAGTTTCAGGTGAATTTCAGCGAAACAAGCTTCGCGATACTTTGACAACAAAAGCCGTCTCAAGCTCAAGCCGATTCGATAAATTGACAATGACAGTGACAGCAACACAATGACAAGCCATTTTCGTTATTACCAGATATAAAAATAAAAATAAAGAAAACTTTTGCTCACCGTTTGACGTTTCGCTAAACGGAGAGCCCGCGAAATTTAGTTCGCTTTACCGCGACAATGCAACCATAGCATAGCTACTGTGGATCCATGGGATGCCCCACAGTGGCGGACTAAGCTTGTCGGAGGTCCGGCACAGCAAAACTAAATGGGGCCAATGAATGTTGCGAAATATTTAGTACGCTACCTCGAAAAGGTAAGGTTTTCTTTTGACTATTTATACAGAAATAAGAGAATACTTTGTCGACAACAGAAAAGATAGAGACATGGGCGTACCCGGGGCAGGGGAAAGGGGGTGCAGCTGCCCCCCCTGGATTTTGTATGTCTAAGTACCGTTGTCGATAAAAGTTATGTTCTAGTCACGTTAAGACTTACTTTACATTTACAATATCAATCAACAGTGCAGAACAGTACCTATATTATGTATTAGTTTTAGTAAAAATCGCGCTGCGCGGCCTTTCTTAGTGTGACTATCATACACAACCGACTTTAAAAAGGAGAAGGTGCTATGTTCGGCTGTTTTATTTTTGTTTACAATGTCCATTCTTTTTTCACTTGAAAAAAAAATTCAAAGTCGGTCCACAATTGACGAAAATATCGATAAACATACTTATAAAAAAAAAAACATATAGACATATAGACGAATATCAAACTATGTGAAACATGTGCGGGGGGAAATTTCTGATTAGCAGGCCCACCCTGTAAGGTTTTCTTTTGATTATTCGTACATAAATAGGAGTTACTTTGTCCATTTACGCAGAGAAGTTTTGGAAAAAAGAGACTAGGTTGCAAGAGCGAGTGAGCGAAATTTTTTGCGAATAGGTTTATATTTAGCATGCGAAGGGGGACCCAATTACAAACCGCCTTTTACTAACTGAACATATTTCGGTCTTGTTCGGGATTTGGTAAAAAGTATTTCTAAGTTTTGGGGGTCCCCCGGACCCGGGGCGAACCGTACCTACCTGCCACTCTCCCCCTTAGTCCGCCAGTGACGCCCCATCCTCTCGGGGGGAAGGTCAGCAGGATACTCTTGTAATTATAGGTAGGTACCTAGCTTATTCATGATAACTCAACGATTATAAATCTAAATAATTATTTAAGTATTCCACCTTTTTCAGTACCTACTAAAGAACCACATCACCGGGATGCCATGGCAGCGCAGCCAGTTCGGCTTGCCCCAAGGTTGTTTCGTATGGGCGTCGGGGTGAGGTAGGGCTCTAAGTTGTTGGTTCCAGTAGCAATATTTTTAAGAAGAATACAGAATACCTTAGACTTTGTTGTTTTTGATATTGAATATTGTGTGCCCTAACCAGATCAAATAAATTGATTTTTGTTCTTTGTTTTCTTTTAATTTGCTACCGGCTAATCAGAACCTCATATGTACCTATGAGAATCGGTTTAACCTTATCTAGGACAAAATCATAAAATCAAATCACGTGTGACTGTGAGTATGTGGAATTGCGGACTGAACTTTAGCCGCATCTCGTGAGTTTGGAATAAGTTTGTAAGTAAGCCAACTTTAATTAGGTAGGTACATACTTTATTTTGAAATACCGACCTCTTACCTATATATTATAACTTAAATTTTTCGGGTTCTTTTACTTACTTCTCAGTAATTTTTTGTGCAGCAGTAAATAGTTCAACTTCTCGTCGTTGTCGCTATAACTGCTAAAACTCTACTAGAGTAGGTATATACATACAAAGAGCATCAACAATTTGGTTTCCGCGTGCTTTTTTTCATCAGTCGTGTACCTACTTAGTTATCTACTACATAAAAAATTTACGGTTTGCAGGTAAGTACCTAATAACCTAGGTATAGCCGATATAGGATAGGTTGGTACAGCTATAACTTTAATACTTACATCTTAATCCATGAATCTAATTACCTACGTCGTCTTCTTCCAAATAAAAAAAAACCGGCCAAGTGCATGTCAGACCACGCACAATGAAGGGTTCCGTAGTTGGGATAAATTTATCCCAAGAACAAACTTAACACTGTAGTTGAAAAACATGTAGGTACTCCCATACGGAATGTATGAGAGAACATGTTTTTACAACTGCAAATTTAAGTTGGTTGATTAGTACTCGTTAACTTGCAAAGCCTACTTAGCTGTGATAGTTTTCCTTTTAATTTCGTTATATGTACTACTACCGTGAATTTTTTCAGATTTCTAAAACCTCGTAATATTTTTACGACCTTTCTAACGATATCCCACAACATGGGGTAGATGAGAAAAAAAGAAAAGCATTCCCACTTTACGTGTAGGGGAGGTACCCTAAAAAAATATTTTACTTGATTTTATTTTACCACTTTGTCGGCATGATTAATATGTATACCCATGCCAAATTACAGCTTTCTAGTACTAACCGTCTGTGAGCTAAGCCGCGGACAGACAGACGGACATGGCGAAACAATAAGGGTTCCTTGTTTACTACGGAACCCTAAAAAGACTAAGTCAAAGATGAGCGTGGTAACGAGTATCATTTGTATGAATTTTCTACTAACATCATTATTTTATGACCAAGTAAGAGATTGAAATTGAAACAAAGTTTGGTGTCGACAATGTTGTGCTGTACCTAACTGTGAAAAACATTACGGGGCACATTTGAATTTGAATAGCTGTACTGTAAGCTGTTCAATAAAGTCAACCAGGCATTAAAGGTTTTCTAATTGAAGTCATTCAAAAATTGTAGTTACGTAGTAATATATAAGAATGTATGAGGTATTAATAAATTATGAATATTAGGTTCGTGACCTTTTATTTCTTTGTAGAGGTATAGTCTCAATCACAGCTTACTTACCTAGTTGGAACACTATACTTATGCATATAAGAGATTTAGGACCTATTTCTAAGTAGATATATAGCATAGGGTAAGGTTGCGGAAGCCCCCACTAAGGTAAAACTGCTGTAGTTTTTTTTAGGGTAATTTATATTAAACGAATTATTTTGCATCCACTGAATCTTTATTCATTAAGCTACTATTTAACCAGTATTCATAACAAAACGCTGGGGCGTAATTCCGCTGCCGCGAAAAATCACAGCGGACAGAGGTCCGGCGGGATCTCATGGCGTCATGGAGAGTGCGATTGTCGCAACCCAGCGCTGGCCCGCCACAATTGTGGCGATAAGTCCCCTCTTTGAGGAGTGGCTAGAGAGGCGCCATGGCAGCCTCACCTTCCGCCTGACGCAGGTCCTCACCGGAGATGGTTGTTCCTGTTCAGGATACAGCGGGAGGAAACGCCTTAAACAAAAAAAGAAAAGTAGTTAGGTACTTGAAAATGTTCCTCAAAGTTCCTTAGTTCTGTAAAAGATAGAAATTAACCAGACCAATTAATGTTTTCTATAAGTTATCGTCCATTTCTGCTATAAACTTCTTTTTGCTTTAGAAATTCTGCTATATATGTACTTTCCATATTTGAAGTCTTCCAAATATTGTGTTCTCAAGGTAACTACGATTTAAGCAAAAAGATCTTCAAACTTTAAAACCGAAACTACTAACATAATTATAATCAAAATAAATGGTTTGGTTATGCTAAAATGAATGTCTGAAAACCACGAAAATAGCTATTACCAAAAATATAATATTTCTATATAATATTTCTCGTCATATTCGTTCTTATATTTGTGCATGAAATTTTAATGAAGACTGTAGCAAAAGTATTATTATCAAAGTCTTACTTTTTGTTTTTTTTTTCTCCGAAGTCCAATGGGTTACCCCACTTGTTTCAGTTAACTAACGTGCGTGACTTATTAGTACATTTTGCATTAATAGATGTCAGTTTTTATGAACAGGAGAACAGATATTGCTGTAGTACGACTTGGGCGCTGTGGAACATCTAACGCAGCCTTACCTTACGCATTCCATTAACACTCTCCTATATTCAGGCGCTAATACCAAGGTCTTTTCTAAACCGACGAAAGAAAATAACTGATGTTTTAGGGATTATTAAATTAAATATTTTAATTATAGGTACAGAATAGAGTACCTACTAGGCATCAATGACTACCTATGACCCATATTCCATTTATTTACTTGTTTAGTATTTTATGTTATGATTAGTAGAATTTGATTTATGGTGATTAACCACCTAGATACTACTTTTATGGTGATTAACCAGCGAGTTACGACTTACATACATAAACTCACGCCTTGTTCCCAGTAGGGTAGACAGAATCTATAGAACGCCAACTAATGCGATCCTTACACACTGCTTTTGTTTCACTAAGAAATTAGCTGCTTATCTATCTTTCGTACCTACTTATCCCTCGAATTACTTATGAAATGTACTTCCCACCAGCGTAGGTAGTTGAATTTTCTTACTGTCACCTTAATTTAATAAGCTTCATGGCCTCGATTTTTATAATCGAATTTCACGGCTATTGATCGAGGGCTTGGGCGGGCTTGCCAGTCGACTTGTCTACTCGCCTTGCTATTACATTGCATCACAATAGGTCGGTGAGCACAACCGGAGCTGATGGGCTGACGCGCTGACTCACTCTTCAATATTGTCGCTCATAATGCTAATTTTCTCGTTATGCTTGTATCAATTTGCATCTTAATGCTTTTTGTTGTACATAGTCGGTCTTATTTGTTTATAATAATGCCTCAAGGAAATTAGGTTTGTACTTCAAAAGTAGGTGCCGTTTTTCATTGACATTTGTAAGGTGTATGCAAATTGTAATTATCTAGTTGCCTTATCGTAGTTCGGGCTTAAGATTATGTAAATAAAACCAGGACCACTGAGTTGGGGTCGGCTTATATGGGTACTTGACTTGTAACCCTAGACGTTAAAGTTATGCAATTTATTGATTTGTTCAATATAAAAAACATACAAAGTTGTAAGTTGTAAACGAACCAACCGACGCGACTGTACAGTTTTTCTCTATTAAGTTTTAAGTAGCGTTCTGAGGAGGCCCATATATATTAGTGTAGGTGTTCTCCGAAGGGACATCAACATCCGTCTGACCTGGGCCCCATATTCAGGAGATGCACCTGTGACCACTAGGCTGTCAAGGAGATGACGGAGTACGTAAGTAAGGTTTTAGGTTCAGTTCTGAAACCTATAAAATCTATTTCAGGTTTCAGATTTTAATCATTTCCTTTTGTGTTTTAAAGTAGTTTTTTTTTTTTCGTGGAACCCTTTAGCAAGCCTCATATGTAGAACTTTAACTTAAAAAAAAAAAATATTGTTTGAAAAGAAGTTAAAGTTAAGAAGAAGATAGGTAAAACTTAAAATTCCATTTATAGGTAAACATGTAAGAAAATTATCGAAATTTTTCCTTTACAATGTTAAAGCTTTATTTAAAACGTAGACTTATATATTTTAATGATAGTTAATAATGTTGGATTCAGGTTTAATAGTGGCCTAATTGTCGTAGTTAATTTTGCCCAAGGTGCTTCGTGCAAGGAGCGTTTCGTCACTTTCACTGTTGGTTGGATTGTCCAATGAAACTTGTCACGCTCTGGCGACGGTAACCAATGGGTATGCTCACCGCCCCGCCTCGGAACAGAGGCGTGTGCTGCGGCCGCGGCCTAGATGCCCACAACAATGCCTTTGTCCCACGATGGTAGACATCCACCTGAAATGGCGCGTAACTAGTACCTACTACGAGTCGTTGGATAATCAGTGTCCTCGCAATATTCAAATCTGCGATGAAACTACTAAAATACGCTTGAAGTCGAAGCTCCTCTGCTCTCCGGTGACCTGACTGCAGTCCTGACCATAAATATAGGTGTTATGTGTGTGCAATGAAGTTGTTTTATATTTATGCACTAGGTCGATCGGTAGTGCCCTCTCCCACGTTTAGTATACCTACCTAGGGTTGTCACGAATATGAAATAGACGTACATTTTTTTAAATGTCGTTAGATTCTTTGAACAGTACCTACTTACTGATGAAAATTTCTTAGATTTGTTCAATGTTGTCCCTGACTAAATGTATAATTGTTAATGAAAGTAAATGGTCCAACCCTAACATGCTCTCTGCTGTTCGGCATTAACATAGACAACTTATGATGGACGCTTTTATTACAAGACATTACAACTTTTATTACGCCGTTAATGCTGATGAATTCTTTTGATCGTGTTTAATTTCTCGATTAATTTTATTTTCTAATACCTCTACAGGTGCTTCTGGACCTCTAAGGGTGAATTTCAGCCATGAAACTGAACGCGATTAGCCGTATAAGAGACAGAGAGTTTGTCAGTGTAAATATTCCACAGAAATTATGACACTGACAGCTCTTGAACGCGGTTTAGATGTGCTGATCGCGTCCTGTTATTGGTGAAATGCGACCTTATTGAGGTTCCTATAGCTACAGTTGACACGAAGATATTATGTAAGTTTTCACTCCAGTAACGCTGCAAGTGGTGCAACCCGGCCGGTTGGGCCTGCGGCCTGCGTGACCCGGGCGCGGGGTCACCGGGTCCATCGCCGCCGCCTGTGCCGACAGCGCTGTGCAAAATCGCTAATTACATTCAAGACCGGTGCCTTCACGCTGGCGATCGTACACGTGTTTACATTGCTCTACAATTTTCACTTACCATTAAATCTAAGATTTCTGGACTTTTGTCAATAAATTGATTAACAGAAGAAAATCGTAGTAGTAATGCTGTATACTTAGTATACAGTATTTCTAGAATTGACATATAGTTATGTATGAAGGTTCTAAACTAAACTTTATAGGTAAGATTATCTGTCTGGGTAATCTGGGTATAGAGATACATTAAATAATATAGCCTGAACCTAGTTAGTTACTATTATATAACTCACTTTGCCTGAATGTTTTTGCAGGGTTGCCACTGGAGTTGCACAACTATACAGGGTGGCAGGGACATCGACGCGAAAAGTGATACCATGGATTCAGTATATGATTTTGAACAAATGCCCCTGCGTGCAAAAAATCTGCTGTTCCATACTTTTTGACCGCGTAGGTATTGTACTTTTCTATGAAACAGCAGTTTTTTGACAAAAAAATCCAACGCAGGGCGTTTCAGAATCATTTTCTGAATTCATGGTAACAGTTTTCGCGTCGATGTCCCTGCCACCCTGAGCAGCTAAAATTAACTGGCTGGAACTGGATGTTAACGCTCGCAGAAAAAGTCCGCCTTGTGAAGCACCTTTCTGCAGGTAAGATTAAATGAAAATGTCGTTAAATTAACTATAGAGAGTTACTACACATACAGTCACACAGTAACTTGACTTAAGTTCTACAGATTGTAGGCTCCTGCAGACAGGCGCTACGCGATGGTAGACCAATTTCCGTGAAGATTTTAGAAATAAATTGTTCCAACAGATACGCGTCGCGCCGTCGCGTGTTGTCTGTCTGAGCCTTAACTTGGCTATCGCTAAATAAAAGAAACTACGATAAGTTAGTTTGCAGTGATAACATTTTAAGTTTAGGGCCAATTAATGCTTATGGCTAACTTAATATGCTGTAAAACAAATAAGTATGTACTTGGTTAATCATGATTTTCACATTCCTGTATTTGCCTGAATGCAAACGGCACGAGGTCAGCCTTAAGAAAAGAAACAAAATGACAACAACTTTAACGCATCCAAACTTAATGGACATTAATTAATACAATTAGCCCACGGCAAATTGCACCTAAAGACTGAAATAATGAGCGTAAATTGAGGCAACTTTACACTTCTGATTTATTGTCCTGCACTTGCACGATTTCGTCGAAAGAGAAAACGGACCAGTTCCGACATATATTACGAACAGTATATAAAATTGATAATGAATATTTATAAAAACTTAATCACTGCTTACTGCGTTTTCCAGAGGGGTCAGCAAGAGAAACCATTAATCAGAACATTTCCACTTAATCATGTAAGTGCACTTGTTTTCTCTCTACTTACCCTGATGACTCTGATGTATGTAGACATTATTAATTTTTGCTTGTAATCTCTTGTTTTTGTAATGCACCAACGAAATTGTTGCATAATTTTGAAACTGGGCTAACATCGAGTATTCAAACATCAGCTCAGATTATATAATCAACTATTCATAAAATGCATGTAATAGTGTGATTGTGTGACCAAATATGCATAGATGTGCAATATTGAAGAACAGGTTGAAAAATCTCTGATTATTATTTATATATTATTTATTCGGTATTAGAATAGTGGGTGTGCTACAGCTTTTTTGCATGATTTTATTCACATGTTATTAATGCAAAATTCAAATGTGATAGTGCTTGGCAAAGGAGAGCTCCGCGCTTTAGCTGTGTATTTTGTAAACGCTTGTAGATTCAAGGCCTGCGACATCTCGTTAACCGAAAGTCGTTTAGCTTACATTGTAAAATACCCGTTTGCTCGGTGTTTGAATTTTGTAACTCTAATTTGGGAATAATTTTATAATTTTGTCATGAATAAGGTAATGAGAATGAATTGTCTGCAGCTGTCATGTTTATCTATTTATGTTCATTGCAGCTTTAAGCACGAGTACCTACCCAACTTGCGATTAGGTACCTAATGTAGATATACTCGAATATCCGATTGCGGTTAGCAAAGATAATTATTAATTATTTATAATTGGAATAGGTATCCAATTACCAATTAATAATTACACAAATCTAAAGTCTACATTATTTCTCAACAACAATAAGCTCTACCTTTTTGAACGTGGCATCGTGTCTAAAGGTATTGATTTATTATCCTATTTGCTTTAAGTTGAACATTTATTAGTAAGGCGTGTTATAAGCCCTTAACATAAATAACTAGATATTAAAAAGCTTATTAAGTTTAATGATATTGAAGGCCTACTTAGCTACATGAACAAGACTTGGGTTTTAGGCTTGAAATATCAACATTAATGTAGTTTCATTATCTTCAGACAAACCAGTTGGAAAGCGAGAATAATAAAATAGATATAATTATACTTGTGTGGATCATCAAGTCCCCTCAGCTGCACACAAGATTACTTATTAAGTAGGACATAATCAGCAAGCATGTGATGTATTTGCTTCTTCTTCAAAGTCTACAAATCCACTTGTTTGTAACTGACATTGTTCCAACTTATTTTATACTTAATTCAAATTCAAATAATTACTTTTCTCTTCACAAACAATGGTATCTTATAAATTATAAGATGCCATTGTTTTCACAAGCTTGAAAAACTATGTGACACTAGTTTGTGAGAGAATGGTGTCTGCACTAGGAATACCTGTAAGCAGATCACCAGGGTCCCACTACAGGGTATTAGACATAATCAGTTAAGTGACTTTTTTAATATGTCCATTTTGTCTTGGAAAATATAATTTTCCATTTAAATGTAGCAGTCATATGTGCAGAATATCATTAGGCTAATCCAAGTCTTGTTGTTGAATTGTAGATTGAATTCCCATTTTAGTATTTTAAACGTTGTTAATCCAATGTTGGGTGTTGAATATGATTGGTGTGTGTAATAACACTTATATATTTATGATACTGGGATCGAATATGAGGCTATAAATATAAAGCACGTTTAATGTTATTAGGCTTGGTGTCTGTAATGCGACAATCTTAACACAATGCGTGATGTATGGCCTACACGGTTCGGCTGCGCGATCAGCGGCTTATGAGAATCATTTTTCTATTACTATCGGTCTAACGTAACTGATTGATCGCAGCCAAGGCTCGTTTAACACAATCGATGTTAGTGACAGTGAAAAAGCTAATACAGAAGCGTGTGGTTTAGAGTTAACTAGTGTCGCAATGCAATGGTGGCCGTCGCGGCTATCGGCGAACATTTAATGAAATGAGTGTCGATGATGGAGTGGCTTAAGTAAACGTGCCAAGGGTCCGGCCATTACCACCTGACAGGCGGTGAGCGATCGCCGCCGCGGCTTCCTTCACGCCACGCCGCCATTGTCACAAAACAATGGACACAGAGCTATCTTTAATCACAACAAAATGGATTCTAATTGGATCCGCAAAACCTGGTACGTTTTTTGTTGTTTTTTTTTTTGTTTTGTCATTGTACCGTATTCGTTTTGAATGTTTAATTGCATTTGGCTATCGCGCTACGGAGAAGTAAGTTACATTCTGTTGAAGCAATGCGGACAGGTAAGTGTCGCAATAGTTCAAAAGGTTTATGCATGACGTAGTATACCTGCATTACTAACATTTAAAATATCAAGATTTTCGGGTATTTTGCGCTGCCAATGCATCTGGGGTAAAATTTAAGTACTTCTTGCTTAATTAAAATATACGATGTCTCAAATAACAACTAGCAATGTAGGTTGATACGCTGTATGCCATGATTTTGCCTCATTAACTTTATTTATGTGCATTCGGGTCAATTTATCGATAAATGTTCCGGGACAGAAGAAAAAATGCGAATTAAGAATTTCACATTGATTACATCGCTGTACTCGTAAACTCGTAACTACCTATGGGTTCGCGTGAATTGATTGTAATACTTAAATGTAATTTTGTATAGATTTCAATATGTCGTATGATCCATCAGTTACAGCAATCAATTTTAATTTATCGTTCAAGTAAAGTTAAGTCTCTTGACATGGCAAGGTTATTCAAGGAACTATATAAAACCGAATATTTTGATCATCATCTGCCTATAGGTTCTAGCTTCGAGTAGGGTGTAGCTACTTCTACTTGCTCTAGAGTGCCCAGACGAACGCAGAACCAAGAACTGACCACCAGCCCGATGGACATCAAGCATTAGACGAAGTTGCCACAACAGGGGGTGTCAACACCTGTCTTGATGCCCTGACAGTGAGCAACAGTGTAGACCTAGCAACAAGACAGGTGAACAGATACAGACTGCATGCTGGCTATGAAGCATGGAGCATGAAACATATGACACGAACAAAATACGCTTCAGTATAAGTAAAGAACAGGGCAGGGGCTATTTTCCAGTACGTTTCTCAAACCTTCAATACCTCGAATATATAAAACTTATTGCGTGTGTATGACATCGGCCGATTCAAAGCATGATCGATCGATGCCCGTGCGCACTTTCGCACATCGGTACGTAAGTACCTGAGGTGAAATATTTTAATCCGTAATTTAAGTGTAAAGTTGTTGTAACAACTTGGGAGTATATTCATAAATAAAATATATAAACATAAATTGAACATGACGGCGGGCGTCAGGCTGGGTGTTCTGCAGATTTGCTGCCTCTACTCAGTTGGACACAAGTGTTTATTAGTAGAACAGAATTAAAAGTTTGTGAAAGATCAACGATTTGTTGAACCGATTGTGTGCTATCTTTATTAAAATGTATAAATCAATCCAAAAATTAAACAATATTTGTAAACACACTCCCACGGTTCATATTCCGTTATAGACTCCATTTTCTCTAGACTATTTTATTATGTTTATTTTTTTCACACATTTCCCACCTCATCGCAAGTGCTGCTTGTAGGTGGGAATGCGTATACCTACATGGTGTGTGAGGACAGTAATGTCTGTGTACAGTGTCTACCTCATCTCACCATCTTCTCTGCGATGACATAACGCATTATAATGTGTGGCCGTGTGATTCACGGAGTAATAGAATTCACAACTAATAGTCTCAATTGCCAAGTATGTATTTATTTTGCACTACCTGACTAAACTATTTCAAGAACTTAGGATGCGATTTGTAGAAACTGGTTGTAGATACTTATCTTTTATTAATGGTTAGTGCAATGCGCTTGAAATATAGGATTTGTAAGGACATATTAGATACAAACAATATTTTCATAGAGATAGTTGCAGCAAACGTGGCGTGAAATGGCCAGTTAGTGAGTAATATCATGTTATTTGGAGGCGACGAGGCGAGGGCGGTCGTGACGGTACGTCGGCGGCGCGCGGGCCTCGGTCACGAGTCGCTCTGCTGACCCTACCGCCTGCCTCTCCTATTGAGCCAAAACATACTTTATTTACATAAATGGCTGATTCGTATATGTAATGCCCGTTTAGCTGCTGTTTTATGTTGTCCATACGACACTAAAACTATTTAATTCAGACTGACAGTTTTTCATAAAATTATTTAGTTTTATCAGTGACAGCCCTGCATATCACTGAGCCGTTTATAAACAGGTGTCGCTAACGGGAATGAAGACTCGGATGTCTTAATATCAGCTAGTTATAAATTAAACGAAACACGAATCTATTAGACGAAACTCTGGCTTCAACAGCTCTAACTGGGTGCATTAAGTATAATGTCCGTTGCATTCGACGGTAATTTTATTAACATTTTAGTGAGGGCAGCCATGCCTGCGCCCGCGCTGCGAGGCTATACAATCAGCAATCAGCCAGCAAGTAAATTGTATACCTGTAATGTGTTTAAATTACTGAAGTAGGTACCAAAAATGTTATTCAAAATTTCTGATAGACGGGGCATTATCTTGATAATTTGTTTTACTCACAACTTACATGTTTTACTTGAAGTCGTGTTTCTTTAGATAAGCGCAGCTCGACTGTACCACCATATCGTTTATTTCAGATAGTTTAGTGCGAGGCTGCGGTTAGACATTAGGCGATACTACCGTTAATCTCAGCGAGTAATCGGATGCAACATTGGCGTTCTTGATGTATGGATCACTTAATAGGGGCAGGCTGCGCGCACGCTTTCTTTAGTCTCTATAATAAATTATCACGAAGATCATGTTCCAGTGTTGTAGTCTTGTGCCGGCGTGTAAGTAGCATGGGAACTTAGCGCCCGATACGTAAAGCTTCTGCTGACTGTATACCCTATTATGAATCTTATACAAATACATATAGAGATGAAATCAGAATACCAGTATCAATATTTATCTGCCTAATAACTGATATAGCTCTCCTACGATTTTATATAATGACACGGACGTTATGCTTTGCTCTAGTAATCTTAATGGCTTTTATAAGTAATAATTAATAGCCATTAAGTCGGTGTGTATGCATATGAATTCGTGTCGTATTATGGTCCTAAACATTTTAGAAAATGAATCTGAGCAAAACGTACATAAACTATATCTAACACGAACTCATCTACTGCACATCTCTTTAAAATTCAATTTTGGAGGTCGACTTCTACCTAAACGATGTAGTTATGCAAAAATATTGAAAGAAGCGCAATAAATAATATGTTGCTGTATAATTTCCGAAACAAAATTGTATGTCATTCTAGGGCGTGGTAGAGACATGCGTAATTATAATTTGGTGATTTATTATTTGCCATTGCCGCAATAAACTCCAGTTTTATGCGCTTTCCTTGTCGAAAATCGGTGCATATTGCGCAACGAACATGAGTTTAATATATAGTGCGAGCCGTAGCACCGCCACGCGCGTAATCTGTTACAGCTACGCGCGAATCTTGAAAAGCTTTTAAGGGGCGTGTGTTATTTGGGAGCTTTGCAATGCATTTTTGCAAGCGGCCGCGGCCGGCGCTCGGCGGTGTTACGCAAGGATGCTCGGAGAACTGGTCCGACCGGCTCCAGATCTGGGCCAGAGCCATCTCTCCGGTAAGATATTACCGCTAATAGATATTGAACATCCCGCCACTAGACCCGCCGCCTTCTTAGCCACCGACTCGAATGATGACGGTTTCATTTTACTTTTATTTAATGGCTCCAGGCCCTTAAAAGGAGTTTCATTTCAGTTAATATTTACGTCGATGGGCAAATCTAACAGCATTAGCTGAACTTGTTGTTCTGTCAGATCATCGTGTACTTGCACGCACGTTGCGACACATTTACTCTTCTCTAATTCGTATCAACCGCCGATTTATGTATTGCCAAATACAATCGCAAGTGTAGAGCAATAATTCCCATTGTTTTGTTTATTTCGTAAACAGATTAATTTTGGAGGGCAGGAGGAGAACTCGGCTCACCTTACACAATACAGATTTCACTAAGTGCTGACATTTCATTAAAATATATTGAAATCGTGAAATGGGGCTTGCATCCCATTGATTGGAAGCGGTGCGGCGGGCGGCGCGTGCGTCGGTCAATACCCGATATTGATTTGCTCCGTGTTTCGAAACAGATTATTAAGTTTAATGGTTGTACGTGGTGCTATTGTGAGGAGTCAGGTTAGCAAGCACTGGAATTATGGTTTGCTACGAAAATCGTAAATGTGTACCAGCCACTATACTTTGTGTTTGGATAGATTAGTGATGAAATAATAGCTAGGTGTAGGATGCAACCGCATATACCGGATCACAATCTGTTTATTATGTTTGCCAAAAATAACTTTTTAATTTACCATAACGTGCTATAACAAAATAATCTGTCAGCTTTGACATAAATATCTTAAAATCTATTTCAAAGAAAATAAGTATCTACCGTAGGTAGCTGATAAATCTAATTTATTGGCAGCTCGTGCAATCATGCGCATGTACCCAGTAAACACAGAGTTTATCTCGGTAAATAACTAGACACCGCGGAGATTCATTAGGCGTCGATCCGTGTCGGGCTGTGCTGTAATCGAGCAATTGTTCTCGGGGGGAAATTCAATTATTAGCTCGTAGAAGCCGCCAGCGCGAAATATCGGCCATTGGGCAACCTGCTGCGTCGTTAGGAGTTAGAAATAATTGCTCGCGATTTATCTTAGAGGTACTGACTATAATTAAATGCTTAATAATTGAAGGAGCGCGTCGGTTGGTCCGGCCAATAAATCGCAAGCTTGGGCATCGTCGCGGCTCAGGCGGCGCGGGCGCAGCGCGGTGCTCCGGTGCGATACTGCCGCGGTCGTGCTTCGTGCTCGTTGTAATTTCGATTAGAATGGTCCGTCGAGGGTAGTTCGCTCTCACGCTTCCAATGACTAGTGTAATCGTTTTATGCGACGTGTTGTTGAATTAGTTTAACCGTCTAATACAGTTAACTAATCATGTAATTACGTGTAAGTTAAATACCAAACTATTAACCTATTAATATTTTAATGAATCTATGATTAGGTATACGTGCAAACATTTCTATCTACGAAATGAGTAAGGCAAAACTAGTTTGTAAAGAACTGTAATTTTTTTACCGTATCAACGTTTTATTTGTATTGTTTGTTATTTTGTACGCTTATCTGAATTCTGTTGCGATAAATAAACTAACAAAAACGTTAGTGGTACCAACTGTGTAGTTGTCCCAAGTCAAGAGATTACATTTTAACCGAAGCATGCACTGTTCGTATTCAAGAACTGGGTGGGTTAACACAAAAACTTCGAAAAATTGATCGGCTTGTTGATCGTGCAGGTTTTAGTTATTAAGTGGATCATAATATACTTATGTTTATTTTTTGTAAATTAAAAATGCTTGAAATTGGACGTAGACACCAACTTCCTTTGTGTTGTTATATTATGATGTTTCCCCTGTCTGTCTGCAAAATATACAAGCAAAAAACCTGTTAGCCTATAACAGGTTTAAAATAACGACTAGGGTAACATTTGAAGGGGTTCTTTTCAAACAATATTAACGGTCAGGTAATTGTTGTTAGGGTGAAAAACAATGGAGTTTTTCATAATTTTTTTACCCCCTTATAATTTCGTATCGGAGTAGCTTGAATAGAACGACTAAACAATATAAAATCACCAACAGATCCGATGGCGCGTGGCGTGTCGCTGTAGACGCAGTCCGTAAATCCAGAAATTACATGTGTTTGAATATAAAACCTGATAGATGATAAACGACCACTTATTTAAAAAGATTTGAACCTGGCTATAGCAAGATGCAAAGAAAGATAACTATCGCGTTATTGTAATAAGAATAAACTAAACGGTTATGTATACAGGGCCGAAGAGGCGAACACTCTCTCTATTCCTATCTTCCCATTTTGGGCCCAAGATAATACAAATCGATGCATGCTTATCGACATTATGCACGAACCTATAACAATAAACTGTTAGTATGCAGGTGTCATCTTGAGAACCACCTCCATTGGCTCCATTCTCGAACTCGGTTAACAAGTACAATTTCATGAATTTTCTCGTTGAATTATTCGCCCTGCAAGCGTATAAGGTCATATATGGGCACACTATTTTGCTTATGCCGAGCATCCTACACCTTATTCCCCAATAAAGATCCTCTCGTGGAATACAAAAGAGCCCTAGACGACAGTCTTATTGTAAACAGCCAACAATATGGTAAACGTGATGCTAACTGCAAAATTTATTTGTAACATGTGGAGTTAAACGGTGCGCCTTATAAATAAATTTCAATTGTCTGTTGTCATTAAATATTCGACGTTATAAATCAAAGCTTTATCGGAGCTGGTCGTCGTAACGGTTACATCGCACACGCTTCGGGAATATAATTTAATGATATCGATAGGGATGTCTGCCAGAACACGCGCCTGCCGACGACGTGCGTTAATGAAGTGTCGCTACACTAATCTACTAGCAGTACTAGCCCGTTATTTATTATACTAGGCTTTATAGGGTTCAGTAGTAAACAAGGAACCCTTATAGTTTCGCCATGTCCGTCTGTCTGTCCGTTTGTCTGTCCGCGGTATAGCTCAAAGACGGTTAGTACTAGAAAGCTATAATTTGGCATGGGTATACATATTAATCACGCCAACAAAGTGGTAAAATAAAAAATATTTTTTATAGGATATCTCCCATACACGTAAAGTGGGTATTATTTTTTTCTCATCTATCCCATGGCGTCGGATATCGTTAGAAAGATCGTTCAACAATATTGATAGTTTGCGAAAACCATTTTTGGATTTAGGGATCCGTTTGCGAAATATTAAGTTTTAAGCTATTGCATAGCTTTTATCGGAGACTCTGAGCGCGGCGACCGAATGTAGAAATTCCGTAACGAAAAAAAAACCTGACGCGAAAGTTTGTGAGGATGGATGGATGGATGTTTGTTACTCTTTCACGCAAAAACTACCGAACGGATTTTAATGAAACTTTACAGTAATGTGGCTTATATATCAGAATAACACATAGGTTACAATTTATAAAGATTTTATGTGATTTAGCCATAATATAACGATAAGTATCCAGTAAGTCGGAAAAAATCCTGCCCTCTGAGATCTCTCTTTGCGTGCGCTGCCTAAACCGCTGGAGTTACATGAAAAGAATGTATTGTGGGGTTGTTTGTCTTAAAGATTTCTAAATAAAAGTCCGCGACAGCATATATCTACCTTTTATGTGGAAGCCATTATAGCCAAAATAGTGAGCTATAAATACATTTAAATTGAATACTTTTTTTAAGTTGCATATTTTAGAGTATTTAGTTAATTCGTATCAAAATAAATACCTTCATCGCTTTCGGTATTTAATGTAGATAAAATTTGTCTTTTACACTAAGTAATTTGGACTAATATTTTAAAAGTTAGAACGATAAGAATGACCTGCGATGAGTCGACGGCGGGCGCGCAGAACGAGGGTGGAGAGGCGGGATAGGCAATGACGCGCGATCGCCGAGTGCGCGACCCGAACGTGGGCAGACGCGTGAGGGCAGACGTCATTGACGGTTGTGTAAATTCTGCGATTTAGGGGGGGGGTATAGGGGTATTTAAAAAAAAATATATTTTAAATCAACAATATTATCTTCTTATTTTTGAATATATGCTATGCAATAGCTTTACCGCGGCAGTCCTCGAGTGCCACACGTATTTTTTTTAACTGCAAATTTTTGTTAGAGTCAAGTGTGTGTGTCCCCCTGTCAGCTAAATGGTTGTACTTGGATTTGTGAAAAAATTCACAGCAGTGGTATATATAACGAAATTAAAAGTAAAACTATCACAGCTAAGTAGGCTGTACAGGTTAACGAGTAATAATCGACAAACTTAAATTTGCAGTTTGTTCTTGGGATAAATTCATCCCAACTACTGAACCCTTCATTGTGCGTGGTCCGACACGCACTTGGCCGGTTTTTTTTAGTTTTGTTAGTTTACTACATCTGATAAACATCAGATACAACAAAAGATTCGGCCGCCATTTTACCGCTGATAATAATTACGATGTGCGAATATTGCGGTTCCTTAGATTATGCTTTGACAAATCACGACTTTGCAATTCCAATGCAGCAGATTTAATGTATGGGCGGCAGTTTGCATTCTAACCGCGACCCGGCAGGCCACCTCTTTCCTAATGCACGCTTATTTGAGCTTTTTAACCTTTCATCTGTTGTTGGGTTTAAGCATTGAGGGACAATAAACACGATGCAGATACTTAATGTAGTTATTGTCCGCCATAAGCGTAGAACAGTGAACACTGGGAATAAACGAAGCTGTGGACATATTGTTGATGTTTGTTGGCAGAATAATTAATGCAAATTAAGGTTCAAAGAAATGTGAATAAAAAAGTCGATACTACAGTAAATGACATAGCACAGTCATGCAGCACCAGTCATTTATGTTGAATAAACCTTTAGTTCATGAAGGATTTTCAAAGTAACTAGTAGTACCTAGGTTAGGCTAATATAAATCATGATTTAACTTAAAACAATAAAAAACCCTATCAGACGATCAGAGAGAATAATTGATCAAATAAAACATATTTAAGTTGCATAAATACTTAAATGTTTTGACAGTTAGATATTTTAAGATCTAGATATCATTAATCGTTTTGGAGATTCTAGCCTTGGAATGGTCTGAAAATTAAATTTATATTTAAATTGAATGAATATGATATTTGTAATACAATACATACCAATCTTTTAGTAAATTAGTTATTTTACGATCCATATAACATTTAATTAACCGCTCATTTTCTTCTCATATATTTGAATACTTCCAATTATGTAAGTGATGCCATCAAGCGATTCGAAGCTGATGATTCATAAATTCCATTTAACTATATAATTACAGACAAGTAAGATGCCATTCAATTTAATTACATCGATTTGCAGATAATCATGAAACCTTAGTCGCTAATGCAGCATAAAGTTTAGTTAGGGTTGAAATTGAAAGGTGGAGTTAGCGATCAGTTGTTTTGTAAGCGTCGTTTTCATTATGAGCACGATGGGGCAAGGCCCGAGGCGAGACTCTATTCTGGGAACAGCGTGATGTGGTTGTGAAATATTGAACGGTGTGGTACCCTCATCCGAGGGTAGGACGGAAGGTTGGCGAGGCGGGGCGCCGCGGGCGGGCGGCGGTGAAAGGGCTGGGCGGAGCGGCGTGCCGGGCGCCGCCCACCGCGCATTTCACCACCGCCACACCGCCGCGGCGACGCTCGGCGCCCTACTTCTCTCGACAGGTTCGCTCTTGGTGTTCCATTGTGTGCCAACACTGCCAACCTCTGCGAACAATACTATTGTGAAACGTTTAGATAACATCCCCGCGGCACGTAATTTAGACTGTTAATTCAATTCTGAGTAGAGATTAGGAAAACCCATTTTAGTGTCGGTATGTGCTTGTAACATAATTTTCGAAAGTATTTGAGATTGAGTTACATTACTTCTAAATGGGGCACTGCAGGTGAACAAGAAAATGTGTCACAATTCAATTAATTAACAGGGCCACTATTATGAATAGGCAGGTACGTCACCCTGATAACATATACTACTATAAATACGCCGACAAGCTCAGTCATGACTAGCTGTGCTTTCGTAATCCTTCTCTTTTCGGGTGAATAGGCGAACCAGTGAAATGATTAAGTTACTGAAACATTTAATTTCTTAAATAGTCTTGAATCTTGAAAAGATGGAGGATTTTCACTGTTAATTTTCAGACCCCGCTCATAGGGTGGAGAACATGTTGCCGTAACTATCATACTGCTATTATCTTTATGTATCGTTTATGTGCTCTACTTCGTAGAGCTAAAATGTATAGTTTTAAGTTAAAATCATCTTCAAATAAAAATATCGCATTGCCCAATAGACTTATATGAACGATCGATACAAAAACAAATTGCGAGAAAGTATAATATGTACTACGGAAGAGACAAATAAAACAATCATCGACTAAATTCGTACATAATGAGGCTATGATTTGTGTAAACGGTACATTCGACGGCCATCAAGCAGCTCGTAGGTGCTATGTTAATGTGAGGAACTTACAGGTTTGTGCCAAAGGAAGTCCATACTTGATTTGATAGTCGGCTGCTAAACGCGCCGTTGCTCGCGGAGGTAATTGCGCTGAAAGGCTTCAATTTGAGCCGCGTTTGTGCCGCTTTTGGCTCTAAATAAGACGTCTCTGTACGGAGTGGTAAAGAGGCCGCATTACTCTTATTGAGGCCTGGAGCCTGCATTATCTGCTCGCCGAGGGGGCCGCGCGCCGGGCTGCGGTGTCCGCACGACGCACAACTCGTAAAACTAAAACCCACTTAACTCTGCAGTGTCTATGCAATGCTATCTATGTGCCTGTGTACATGCACAACACGAAATCTGTAATGAACTATTGATGTAAAATGAAATGATAAATTGCCACGCGTTAGTAGAATGCAAAGATGACCTCTGAAAACGTACAAAGGTGAGACCTCACCGTACTGATGTACATTTAAATGTATTAAGACAAATGTTATGAATATAAACTCTGTTAAATACTTGAGGATTTATATAAGTGGCTTACGTAAATCTTTCAGTCTTTAGGATACCTATAATTAGAATCACTCGGGTATTTTAGCTTTTAGATGAGTAAGTAGGTAAGTGTATCTTACAAGTGGTAGGAATGTTCTACGGTAATATTGTAAGTTGTAAGCTTAGCTTTTGTCGATGACGAATATATAACGTCATTTCAATTTCACAAGTTGTTACTCTCATTAGAAATTCAACACTATTGCCCATTAATCTGAAGGGGCGTAGCGTGGCACGAGCGGCGCGCCGGTCGCGTCATCAGCTGCGCGCGCGCCGCTCAGCGCTTCGGCGAGTACGCAATGTGCAAGCTGTGCTGTGCTGTGCCCATATTTTCGCGGCGATGTCACAGATCCCAAAAGGTCGGTGAACCGAAACCCCATTGTTTTGAGTTGCGTCAACGTATCGTCTGCCTCTAGCAACGATGAATTGAATTTGTACCGTATTGTTGTTGCAGCAATATGTTGCTCGACTCATAATACTCACTATTATGTTCAAGGTGTAATTTTCGTTTTGTAAAACTAATACGAACTAAAACTTAGTTCGATTTGTAAACGTACATTAACATAATGTTTTTAGTCTCAGTCGTAAATGCCATAAGGCGCTGAATAATTTGTTTTCGTAACCTTTTCAGTTTAGTGAAAGCACACGAACAATTAAAAGTTTATAGTCACCTAAGTACCAATGCGGATGCTCCTGGTTTCTTATACCCATACATAAACATAAGTTATTTGCAGAAATAAATGTTCATAACGTTATGTTCTTATTGTATTCCTGCAATTAAACCTGAACATAAGGCGTGAAATCTGGCTATTACGTTTCGCAAGCTGAGCGATTATTATTTTAGTATCGGCGCTGTAGGTAGATGAAACGACTCTTGCAATCACTTATATTATACGTACACTAGCTTTACCCGGCACGGCTTTGTACGGGTTGTACTAAGTACTTATCTATGGCGCACCTACCTACCCTACATACTTACCTACTCTACCTACCTATCTATCTACCTACTTACTCTACCTACCTACCTACCTACTTACTCTACCTACCTACCTACCTACTTACTCTACCTACCTACCTACCTACTTACTCTACCTACCTACCTACCTAAAATTCAAAATTCAAAATTCAAAATATTTTTATTTCACATAAACCTACAAGGGCACTTATGAAACGTCAGAAGCTAGGTGCACGGTTCCAATTGGTCGTTTCCTATGGAGAAGAGCCGGCAAGAAACTCCACGGTTACTCTTTTAAAAGTAAATGGTTTTTACAATGTTTCCAAGTTACAGTGTTAAAAGGTATGAGAGGACAGTGTAGGCCCATCAACAAGTACCAGGCACTTAGCAAAAAATTAAATGGTCCACCGATCTACAGTCTGTTAAGTCTACTTACTCTACCTACTTACTCTACCTACCTACCTACCTACCCAACCTACCTACCCTACCTACCTTTATACCTACTAGCCAACTCAAAAAAAAAAAAACTAATTTGGGGCAGCCGTTCGGAAGTTATGCGCATACATACATTTCGGCGATTCATTTTTATATACACTGACGAGCAATTTATAAAAACCACTTGCAAAGTGCAAAAAAATCTAAATATCTCCTAAGCTACATAAGTTAAATACATGAAGTAAAATAAATCTTGAAAACAGTTTATTGGTGTTTTTTATGCGCTATTAAATACACTTGAATGTTACTTTTTACTTCAAGAAGCTATCTTGCGTGGTTTCGGAAATATTTCATCATAACTTAGTGGTTTTTTTTATATTGCTCGTCGGTGTATACCTACAGATTAATAACGTGCAATTTCTTAGTCATTTTATAGGATTCTCTTAAAACTTATCTCTTACCAAATAAAACTCTACTGAGAGAAAAATCAATATTGCTTTCTTTGCAAAAATTGGATTTTAAATTTTACAGCTACATTAGTTGTGTTTGTTCTTTTCGTAAATAATATCTGTCAAGCTAACTTACACAGAAATTCAAATGTTCGAGAAATACAATTATCGTCACATATCTTGAGAAAACGATATTCTAAAAATCGGGATAACTCTGTTAAACTGTAAATCATTAAAATCACATAGAGCTTATTTTTGGTTACAGAATTTAATGAGCCTTTCACTAATACAATCCTTCAGACCTCGGTAACCGGATTGGATATGTATGTAGTGCATCATATTATAGATAGCGAAGAACATTTTAATTTAACCCCAAAGGGCAAACCGCAAGTGACGACACGGATACAAGCTAATTAAATTAAAATCGTCATATTATGTGATGTTGGTTCACGTAATAACATCCGGAAAAGTTAATTTACATAAATCTGTGGGCCGAAATTAAAGTAATGTAGTATGTACTACGTGTCGGTAACATACGAGCGCATGATGATATAAAAATTCTGAGAAACGCCGCCCGGTAATCGGTTCTCGCTGCAACCATTGATCCATGATGATTGGCGCCGCACTTTTACTAAAATCACTTATTACGGCGCACGTTGTACTAAGCTGCAGAAAATTCTGCAACAAGCAAGAAAAACACATTATCTGAAATCTCAAGTGACAGTTAACATTATTTATTTCATAATTATACTTCGGAATTATTTATTTGTTTGTGTTTTACGCGAGCCAAGAATCTGTCGATTCACCAGAGACTAGACAAAACAATATGATCCGACAAGCCGGATAGCATTGTTCCCGTGTCTCGTATTTCTCGAAGGCATCGTCCCGGCGACAATCACCCTTCGAACAAAGACGTTTATCTCTTGGGGACTTCTTAAATGGGTATAATGTTTAGGAGCGCGACGCACCGGTGAGCACGAATTGACAATAAGAGCAAAGTTCAGCGCGGTTCAGGACTCGAGAGGAATGTGGGGGCGCGGAGGAGCGGGGCGAACGCTTGCGAAGGTGCTACGGTACTAACCTCTCTACAAAATCACGATTAGGCACTATTTATATCGACATTTCTAAAATACCTATACCTGTATCAGACAATATTAAGCACCTAGTATTAGGTACAGTATTAAGCAACTTTGTAAGCTTAGCTGCTTGTAAGATACACCTGTATTATAGTTCCTCACACGAACTTTAAGAATACCCTACATTATGCTTATACTTAAATAACGGTGTTTCGGTAAATATACTCCTTTATGTATGTACGTATTTTCTAAGTAACCTACACTTAAAAACGTCGTAAAAAGCTCGTGTACTTGCTGAATCCATTCAAGAATATAGCGTTAGCATATTCATCAGTTGGAGAAACCGTTTTATAAACGACTGCGGAACATTTTGAAGTAGATGTAATGAACAAAATGAGTGCCTGGCTCTCTGTTTTGACGTAATTGACAATAAATAAGGGTCTCGTTGTCGGGTTAGTGGGTCGGCACAGTACACTAAACGAGATCTTCTTCTAAGAGGCGCGCTGTTGGCGAAAGTAACGGCGGAATGCTACAAACTATGTTCACGCATGACCCGCGGGTCAGCCGCACACATTCTGACACATGTCAATTAAGGGGCTCACCGCCTCGAGGCGCCGATTGAGTGCTTGGACATGTTTGTGGAAAACCTTCGTCAGCCAGATTGATTCATTACTACGTCTATTGAACAAAATTTACTGCTCGCCAAACATTGAGCATCCATAGATATGGTGCTGCTTGTTCATTTTCTAATGAAGATTCATTGACTTTGGGAGTCGTTTGATTGCAAATGTGTAAATAAATAACCAAAGTACATAACTGGCGACAAGTACATGGAATAAAAACAGACAGCACGGAGTGGTAATTTGCATTGACAAACTGACAATTACAGTGTCTGTTGTAGAAGTACACGTGTTAGTAGTGAGTATACAATGATATACAGCAGCTTCGTTATTGCCCAAGTAGGTCTGCAGTTGGCAATTTACCGCTCCGCAGATCGATCAGCTCCTATTATTGGAAGAGGTCGGACGTGTACAAACATCGATTTCGAGTCGTTAATGTAAGTCTGCGTCCCCGGCGAGGTGAGAGCCGACACTGAGGCTCACCTCACGTACCGCACTCAAGATAACGACATGTAATCATAATGATACACTCTAATCTGCAAAGATATAAACACGGACTGGTGCTTGTTGCATCCTGCCCTAATTGTTCACCATTATGTCGTTAAAGTATAGATCTCACGTCGAATTAAAGTTCAGTGTGTGCAGTTTTATTTTTATGTCTTGCTTTGCAAAACAAATTAAGATGTCTATCATGCACGTATATTCGTTGCTATATACTTCCGTGCCAATATTTTAATTAATCTTAAATCAAAATGTCCAAATTTTAATTAGCCGGCGATAAAAAGCTGTCACCATTTTGCTCTATAAAATAAGAATAATTGTATATTTCCGGCAACTGAAATGTTAAACACAAATATATACATAAATAGTTTATTTATTTATATCCTATACTATTACTAAATGAGCAATATATTTTTTGTAATCACGTTCTCAAATACTGCTCTAATGATTTCGATGTAAGTTGCAATGTTTATACGGGGGTTTATGGGGGCGAAAAATCGATCTATTTAGGTCTCATATCTGGTAAAATACGTTTTCTCTATTTTCACCCGAGCAGAGCTCGGTCGCCCAGGTACTACATATTTAAAACTGCGTAATTTTCACATATTTACAATTTATGAGGTACCTATGACGACAATATGTTTCATTTGAGTGAAATGAAATGAATTGTTTATTCTGTAAATAGGATATCGGAATCACTTTTACACGTCATATATAAAAAAATATAAAAAATAAGCTAGATGAGGTCGGTGTTTCCTATCTGACTACTCTGAGAAGAAAGGCCGAAACAAAGTCAGAGGTCGCAGTCTCTTTTAAAGTCCAGACATAATCTTGGTCAAGAAATATGAGGACCATGTAGGTTAATGTCTGAAATGGTCTTTTGAGGAAAGAACCACACAGATTTGAGTGGACCTGCCCAGTCAGTGCAAGCATTTTTCAGTAATCGTGGAGGTCAACTCAGAACTAAAGGAGCTCAACTCGACGAACAATACCAAAGAAAGGATATTTGGATAGGCCGCATCAACTACTAAAACTGCCAGACCATCATTAAAACTAACTGAGAAAGAGAAAAAAAAAATAAAAAAAAATACGTGTGGCACTCGAGGACTGCCGCGGTAAAGCTATTGCATAGCATATATTCAAAAATAAGAAGATAATATTGTTGATTTAAAATATTTTTTTTTAAAAATACCCCTATACCCCCCCCCCTAAATCGCAGAATTTACACAACCGTCAATGACGTCTGCCCTCACGCGTCTGCCCGCGTTCGGGTCGCGCACTCGGCGATCGCGCGTCATTGCCTATCCCGCCCCTCCACCCTCGTTCTGCGCGCCCGCCGTCGACTCATCGCAGGTCATTCTTATCGTTCTAACTTTTAAAATATTAGTCCAAATTACTTAGTGTAAAAGACAAATTTTATCTACATTAAATACCGAAAGCGATGAAGGTATTTATTTTGATACGAATTAACTAAATACTCTAAAATATGCAACTTAAAAAAAGTATTCAATTTAAATGTATTTATAGCTCACTATTTTGGCTATAATGGCTTCCACATAAAAGGTAGATATATGCTGTCGCGGACTTTTATTTAGAACTCTTTAAGACAAACAACCCCACAATACATTCTTTTCATGTAACTCCTGCGGTTTAGGCAGCGCACGCAAAGATAGATCTCAGAGGGCAGGATTTTTTCCGACTTACTGGATACTTATCGTTATATTATGGCTAAATCACATAAAATCTTTATAAATTCTAGCCTATGTGTTATTCTGATATATAAACCACATTACTGTAAAGTTTCATTAAAATCCGTTCGGTAGTTTTTGCGTGAAAGAGTAACAAACATCCATCCATCCATCCTCACAAACTTTCGCGTCAGGTTTTTTTTTCGTTACGGAATTTCTACATTCGGTCGCCGCGCTCAGAGTCTCCGATAAAAGCTATGCAATAGCTTAAAATATCCACAGTGTCCTCACATTCACAATAATTAAAATAATATAATACTTTACAAAGTAATCGTCACAAATCGTATACAAAGTGTCATTTTGAAACGTGAATATTAAAATGGGCGACAGTTAACCATAAAATCTTTAGTACCTATAATCATCTAGGATTACTTATCAGAAAATGAAATCTAGACATTTGATAGCAAAGAATTATCATATTTGTATTTACGATTATTATAGAATTATTAATTAATAAGTTACATGGAAAAATGAAAATTTTGTTTATCTGCTGCCGTATTGGTACTAAAACTATCTGGTGATCGTTAATAAAATGCCTAGGTACTTTGTAACAAGATATTTTTTGTTTTAAATCAGTGTAGCATAATAATAATTAAATTGGTTGAACGCAAACAACAGAAAAAACATTAAAAGCCCTTTATGAAACCAGACACAATACCATCGAAAACTCGTATTAATAACACGCGTTAACTAAGTTATAGTTTTGAAAATACTTTAAAAACATTAATTAGGTATTATAGTAAGTTTATCTCTCTATTTTCAAGTTTATCAATACAATTATAAGTTGAACGCTTGGTTAGAGAAAACCATTATTCAAACGCTATGGGCTTCAGAGTCCCGGCACAGCTTCCGCTGAGCGCTCAGCTGTAGCTGCTAGAGTGGTGCCCGCCCCGGCACGTTCGCTCATAGCGCGTGATTGCGGCCAATTATTTTCTGTTTATCTCTAATTACGCATGCGCTGCCAACGTCGGCGGCTTATCGCTGATCTGCCCTTCGGCCCGAGATCCGATCGTTTTCTAATCAGGTCCCCATCCGCAATACATGGAACATCACTATAGTGAAGATAAATCGGGTCAAATCTGTCTTTACAACCACCAAACTGTCGACTTTCACGAAAATATGAGAGATTCGTTCCGTTCGTCATTTTGATTAAATCGAAGATAACATGGCCTGAGTTAAGTGAATTCCTGGTAGTAAGTTTTTGTCGAGAGCATGAAAGATTGCCGCTTTGCATCTGTCGCTCCGCAGTCGGCAATCGGCAGCCGACGACGTACGCGCGACAGGATGACTTGCGCGAGGTTCGTGCGTGTCTTACTCGCGGGAGCACTCGGACAGTATTAATTTATCGGCAAGTCGTGCAAACAGAATGACGTGCCAGTTTTTTGGTGCGCACTCACGGCGGGCTTGTGGTGAAATTAGGGTGCATTAACGCAACAAGGTCAGGTCGTAGCGGCCGCTGTGTCCTGTCCCTGCGGTCAGCCCGACTTTTTAGAAGTCCGTGAGCATTGCGGTTGATCATTTCCGCATACAAATTAACAACACTGCACCACGCATGGTTTTTACGTCATAATATGGATAATATTAATAATTATGTAGTTAGAAAATTTAATAATACAACAGATAGATAATTAAGTACATATTACGATTCATGTTGTAACAATTGTATCTCGTTAGTCATCGTCGCCGAGTTATCTGAAGCATTTATCTATTAGCTGTGTGAGAAAAAGCCAATCAAGTGAGCACCGCTGAGCGGCTGAGCGTTGAGCGCGCAGTCATAATCCTTCAATGAACACTCGGAGGTGACTAACACCGCAGTTATGACTGTTTAACTAGACGAGCGTAGTGATCCGAATACTTATCTGACAGGCATCGACTGCCTCTCGTTACCTTGTGCAACATGGTTGAGGTTTGTACATGATCTGTTAGTCTCTAAAAATATGTTATTTTATCAGACAGCCCTAGTACCATTTTATATATTAGAGCTTTTTTTTTTGTAATAGCTACAAATAATAATAAAAAATAATTCATTTCAGGTATAACACAAATTAAAAAATTAATAGAAAAAAAAAAACAAAATAAGTACATTATTATTTAGAAACAACTGGGTTTTTAATTTCAATTATTAAACATAGTTTTAAAATGCGGTAATCTCATAGTAGCAATGATTCTACAATCAATATATGTAAAAACATAATAACAAAAACTTAAAATAAAAGAACCTATTTAAAATGGGAAAAGTCGGTCAAAGCTAATTGTAGATGGTGTGATCATAGCAAGGTACCTACGGCCTACAAAAAATTTGACATTCTGTTTATTCATTCCAATTCGTGTTCATTCATGAGTTTGTTTTTTTTATATTTAGTTATTTTCACGTTATTTTTAGTGATTTCAATATTATAGATCAAGTATTTGACATGGAAAGAGTCAGAATTTCAATCCTTTAATATTTCCTTGTAATTACTTTCTTCAAAATGTTTCATGTTTTATTGTGCAATGTTTTGTTTTGAAGGGTGGGCGTTTTGGGGGACTGTCTTATGTAATTTTGACGTTCGAAAAGTGCTGATACTCAGCCTAGTTTGAATAAATGACTTTTGAATTTTGAATTTGAATTTTTAATTTCCGACATAACTTCGAACACTGTTTAGTTTAAAAAATCTCTAAATAGCTTTAAGCCACAAATAGCAATCTCCTCAAATAGCTTTAAGCCACAATCTTCTAATTTCAGGGTCTTTCGGGAAATGGTGGACTCTAATTTCGGAGTATTTAGAAACACTAAAACTCGTCATTTTCGTAAGAATAAAAGAAAACCAACTCACGCCTCCTATTATATAGCTTGTGTTGGGAACTAGCTATGACAGCGCCATTTTGACAGTTGCCTTCCCAATTTCATGAGTGTCGCGTATTGCTACGAAACGCTACGGCGTAGCGGCGTAGCAGTATGGTACGCACTGAACTTTTAGGCATTTTATTTTTGGTAGATTATTTAAAGCCATGAATTTGTTTCGTTTTTTTTAGGCCTGTGTAGCATTTTAATTTTATTCGCCTGTCACGATGACACCTTTTCTGAAGTTTCCTTAGACTATACTAATAATAATATTTTCTCGAACATGCTTGGAAATTAGATTTTCACAACCTTCTTCGAGATAAATCTAAAATGCTGTACTGGTCGAATACATGCGCGCGCTGCCGGTAATGTTTGTATGAAAATCCATATCAGTCTTGTTTAGCGGCCGAATAAATTACTATGAAAACTCATATCTGTCGTGTTATTTAAAAATAGAACGAACTTTTTACTTCAACACATGGCAACCGAGGAGGTAACTTATCAAAGATTTTATTTAAGTTTCGATTTGGCTTGCAAATATAGCTGTTTAAAGTAAAGATGAAACAAATTAACATATTGGCGCGTGAAAGTTATCGTTGTTCGTCATTGATTCTGGACTTTATATTAGGTCCTTACCTATGAAATTGCCAATTTTTGATGCTAGCTAGTGTGAAGATCGATATATTTCATTCTATTTAGAGTTCCAAATTCAAGTTAATTTTATAATATAGCATGACTTTAAATTTTTAAAATCAGTTGTTCATTTGTTTTCCCGCCGTTCGATTTTTCTTTGATATCACTGTTTCTGTAACCATGTAAAAATCGAAATAGCGCTCTATTTTCGAATTCGAGTTCCATCGTGGCACCAACGCAGCTCAGACAGCACGCAATAATAACGACGTGTACGGACAGGGTACCGCAAGTCAACGCACGTGCGTTTTTTGTTTGATTGCATCCGTTCTGGAAATTTTGATCTCAACAATGAGCCCTGTGGGAACGACAAATTGAAAGCCATAGTGTAAGCAGATTCATCTCAAACCTCGGAACTCACAACGGTTCGTCGGAACTTGCACCAGCCTTCAACTTGACTGATAAATCGATACTGATTCATATACGTTAAATTGGAAAGATAAAAAGCTCTAAAAGTGGATACTGATGAACTCACTGAACAACAAAAAAACAAAATCGCGTCGAACTTGTCTTTGCTTGTTGGAAGGCACACAACTGAGGGGATTCTGAATCGGATTGTCACCTATGATGAAAAGTAGATTCTGTGTGTCAATCGAAAACGTCTGTCGTTCGGACTTTTGATAACTTTTTAACGGGGAAATGATGAGTACAATAAAGAGGTAAAGTTTGTATGTAGGAGGCAATCTTCGAACATACTCATCCGATTTAAAAAAATCTTTCAGTAATAGAAAGCCTTCTCTATTGCCGTGTGCCATATGGAGCCGAGTGGATATATGTATAATACAAACAAACAAATGTGATGTGTGTGTGTGTGTTAGAATACAAACTGATATCGAGATCAGGCTCTCGGTAATCTCGGAAACTTTGTCAAATGGCAGCGATTTCCATGATTCGAGCTCACCCTTTACTCAATTAACTGTTCAGTAAGTAATTATTTTTGTGAACCAAAATGAATAAATACACTTTTGTCCATTATGCAATGCAAAATTTAATGAAGTACCTACCTAACTATGGATTATATATTTTTCAACTATGACATTTCAAAACGATAGTGAAATGGAGTTTGGACATCTTCTGTTTATAGCCCGTAATAAAATGTGCATTGGCGTTAATAAGTTTAGCCTCGAAAGTCGAATATAATCTTTAATTTGAAGAAAACTTATAAATTATTTTATCGAGAAGAGTGTTCATCATGTTTATTTGTATGTAAGTTGTTAAAATATAATTTGCTCGCTGTTTTAGGACTTACTCAATTATAACAATAATCGCGTTAAGTAAGTACACAGTATAAAATAAGTAACACTTATGTCTTCATAGAAAACGACCGAAACGACGCGCTTCGAAGTCTCAGTGTATAAGGGCTCGTGTACACGGCATCGCCCCGCGCCACCTTCGCTAAGTCGCCGCGTTGTCTCCGCTTGATTTTGCCATAATACTTATAAAGCGCGTGCATTTTTGCAAGCGGCCGGCGATGGAATAAAAAAAAAGTAGTTTAAACAATACTAGTGGTGGTGGCAGCGCGGCGGCGGCACGGCGCGGCGGCGGCGCGGTGGCGGCGCGGTGACGGCGTAGTGTCGCCGAGCATTACCAGTACGCAACAGTCTCGAGTGCGCGGCAGTTACGCACGGACGCGGAAGGTTTATCAACCGAGCGACCGTAGTTAATTATTTCAAGGACACTGCCAAGACCTAATACTGTTACTTTATCATACTGTGGTCATAGTTACCTTCATTAATTTGTTGTTTATCATTAATTCATTCTTCATTAATTGGTAGATTGTTTACAAATATGTTGGCGCTTTTTAATAATAATTTTCGGAAACAAGGAAACCTTTATAAATAAATCCACTTTTACCTAAACTAACAGTTAACAATATTATTCATAGGTCCTATTCAGTCTATAGAACAACTGGGCCAAGTACCTAATGCGCAGTCTAGACACGTATTAGTGCGGCGGTCGATAGATGAGATTAGTAAAATCAATTATTGAGTTCTCACGGCGCGGCGCGGGCGCAGCGCTACCGGCGGAGCTTCTCTGCCGCGGCTACTTTCAATGTACACGCGTCACGCTTCACACATGTGTCTTTTGATATGGGTAAAGGTAAAAAAATATCTGATAAATTGGTAAAAAACTTAAGTTCCTTTTAAAGTATGACCAGTTATTTTTCTCTGGGTTACCTACGCTAATGTTTTGCTTTCATTAAAACTCGGTTACGATTTCATTTACAGATAGCTACTAAAAATGTATTGGCAGCCACGATAACGCAGAAGCCTTACAGCTGTTTCTAAATAAACATTAATTGCGAGTAATCATGGATTACTGTACTTATCGTAGTTATCGGTCTAGCAGTTTATCACTTTATGTACTGTATAGCCGCCATCTTTTATATCTTCGCCCGAGGGCCTGTCGCATCGGCGAGAAATAAATACACAATAAGCCCCATTAACACGAACAACTACACGAATATAAGTCAAATAAATATTCAACGCCTTCTATAAAAAGATTTGCAGCGTGGCGCAGCGTTTAATTACACAAATCCGTGTCTCGCGTTCAGATGCGCTCATTACGAAAATTACTCATCGCGTATTACTAAAATCTTGTCTGCTAACGTAGTAATCAAACAAGGTATAAAATATGGCAATAGTATAAGGATGGCGTCACCTTCGTCGCTCCGCAGTCTCCGTTTGGGCCGCACACTAACGCAGCGAGCGCGCTCTGTATCGGGATTGTCCGCTCCCACGATACACAGATAAGATTGCGAATGACTGATGCGTAGGACAATATGTAATAGATCAGATGCAGTTTAGAACGAAACTACTCGCCTCGAATAATAGCTCATTTATAGAGATAAGTGTCAATGTTAACTCCATTTCGTTTCGGAGAAATGACTCGTGTTCTAGTCTTCCTGAGAAAATATTAATGCAATATTGATGTTTGAAGGTAGCGTTATCTCGGAACAGACAGAAATAGAACATTTGCGTACCTAAGGCTGTCACTCAAACTGCAGTCATGTTATGCAATGTGGACCACAATAAATACTTATAAATTGATTGCAATTTTGATTTAAATATAAATGTGTTATTATAATTACGATAATTTCTTAGAGGTTAATTAAGTATTGGAACACTGGGAGCTATGATGACTTTAGTTACTTCTAATAAATGAGAATCTTTATAAATGAGAACTGGGACATTAGTTCATCATAAGGAAGATACGTGTTTTACGAACCAAGCTTAGAAAACTGAAAAAAACTGATTATTGATGTGTTTAGATTATTTATGCAACAGAATGCCTAATTCAGACAGGTATTTTATTCTACCGTATCTTCCTACTAGCATAAAAAATTAAATAATTTAAACAGGGTATCATTATGATTTTGTATGTAAATATTTCCGTAGAAATACATTTTAAATGATGTGGGATGCTCAAATAAATTATAAATACTATCAAAACTCGTGGCTACATGCCACAAACCTGTGTAAGCTCCTAGTAAAATACTTTATAAGATAGCTATTGAAAACTACTTACTAATTTATTTAGTGAGTGACCAATACTCAGCAGTGAGTGGAACAAGGCTGCCAATGATGATGGTGATGAGGGATTGCGTAAGAATTTAACCTGAACAGAACAGGGTTAGTTTACACTTTCGTCACATAGTTTTGGAACAGATCATAGAAGAATCGACGCTCAGCGGTCACCTTGCGATCACAGGACTAATTACGTAAAAGCCTGCATCATAGATGCAGGAGTAGGAATTACAACAGTAATAAAACAGTGAGTTGATTCGGCGATCGGTGACAATCAGGCGTGGGGTAGTACCGTGGGATTTGGGCAGCCGCTTGCCGATCTGACATCGTGTGAGTACTTTGCTCTGCTTATTTGGAACTATCGGCTGATTAAGCGCTGTCGGCGTTTCATGCGACATCAAAGAAGTCAGGTCATTGTTACTACACATGTGGTACCTAATGGTTAATGCTGGGTAAGAAACGTTTATAGCTGCAAGCAAACGCTCGTGAACGTGTTAATAAAATATCTGCACTGTTTTCCTTCTCCTTCATTGCAACAGATAAACCACAAACGGCTAAATGATACAAATATTGACCCTAATACGATTGGCATCTAAATCTTTTCCTTTTATAATATTTGATTATTATAATATTTTATGATTTCTACTGGCTCGATTTGAGAATGGTAACACTTTCTGAAATTACATAAGAAAATAAAAATAAAATATTTTAGATGCATACATAGGCACAGATTTATGTGAGGTTTGTGAGAGGCATTTTAATATCACAAATGCACGTTGGTTACGTCATTTTATTTCGCAGATGTGAATAAATTTCGCAGATGTGAATAAATTTCGCAGATATTAATAAGTTTTGTGATATATATTTCGTGCTATTTGCATAAATGTATAATTAAGGACACGTTGTGACTGATCTCATAACAAACCAAGTGAAATGTTGCATTCGAGATAGATTCGACCGGCATCTTTATAGTTTTCGGTCATTAGCAAGAATCATTGCTGTAGATATTACTTAAGGTTATAAAGTGAGAGGTTACGCAGTTATTAACGTCTTATTTCATGTAATTAATATGAATTTTGATTATTTTTATAGTATTGGAATATTAAAAATTAGATTACCTAATGGCAATTTTAAAACTAAGGTTAATGTGCATTTAGACTTTTTTATGTATCACATCCAGCCGGTTCTGTAAAAATATCACCGTGAAACTTAGGTGAAGTGAGCGTAAAGTGAGCTGTCAATAGTGTTAATCCCTAGCATCCTGCCAGTCGATTTGTGACAGTGACAGCTCACTTCACGCTCACTTCATAGGTGAAGTGAGAAACTTAGGAGAAACTTAGGTGAAACTTAGGAGAAACTTAGAAGAAACTTAGAAGTTTCACGTTGATATTTTTACAGAATCGACCGACTGTTATTCTTGACACTATCAGCAGCCGATACAGAGCCGATAAACAACTGAAAATAAAATTCACACTTAATTGAAAGTGGATACAATAAGGAAGACAGTTTCTAGAACATTTGTCGGAAATATATTTCATGTAAAATGATACCAATATCGAGGATAAAAATAGTATCAAGTTGAAACATTTTACGACTCAGATGGAATAAACCTCAGCTGATAGTAGTTCGATGTCCGTTTTATGTGTAAGCTCGCCAGCCCGTGTGGGGTACATAGCTACCTACACCGTTACTACAATGTTAACCTCGTTGCAGCGATGATGCAAATTTGGCCGAGAAATCGTCTCGTATCGCACACTTTC
Source organism: Agrochola circellaris (assembly GCA_914767755.1). Lineage (NCBI taxonomy): Eukaryota > Metazoa > Arthropoda > Insecta > Lepidoptera > Noctuidae > Agrochola > Agrochola circellaris. The sequence continues at coordinate 8,466,212 of OU611846.1, read as the reverse complement.
ATAACAATCCAGTGATTGATTATATAAATTTGAATACTGACGCCGTTAAAACCAAATTAAAATCATCTGCGGCATCGGATAAAACACGTCGCGACTGACTGATAAATTACCGAAATGATGATTAAACGACTATTGCGTATGTTCGGTTGCCTGCATCTTCTCGACTGACGCCGACTAACGTAATCTCAGATGCGCGTTACAAACTTATGCGACTTTAATTGATATTCAATTTATAAGCAAAATTATATACTTTCAATTTATTGTTCACGTACCGTTTTGGTGTAACTTTACTATAAAATTAAAGGGAGGAATGTACAGCGAAGCATTTAACAGGACATCACAAATTAGTGGACAGCGGTGGAGCGTAGCACGTGGCCACAAAGGGTCCCATATTTTGGTCTTATTATAATAATTAACTGTATATAAAACCGCCCCGCAATTATTTTAATGCTTATTAAGCACGTGTGTTGAAGTGGAGCATGAGTTTCGGTTGCTTTTCGTTGCGAGTACAATTATCGCCATTGATTCTGCGGTTTGACAATACCGCATTTTGAAAAGCTGGCAGGTGCGGGCTTTGGGCCGCTGATACGTTCCCATGATTTGTCGATTTTATAGGCACTATCGAAAAATGGCGTTTCCGACTCTAATTTAGATACGTAATTATCAAAGTAGCTCCTCACACTTTGTTATACAATTTGTTACAGGGAAATATTGCGCGTCGTTTTCAGTAGGTTTTGTTGTCATATAACAATAATAAAATACAGCGCATAAATCTTACAGAATATTTCAGAGGCATCCAGAATAGGTACCACTTATGTACCTAGTTGACAAAATGGTCTACTTATTGTTAAATCGAATTGAGTAGTGATTAGGAAAGCCTTACAGCTTATTGTTTAAATTGTTGCTAAAATGTTGCACATGCACAGTAATGTCTTATTCTAGTAGCATCTGAGAGTTGTGCAAATCGGTGCTCGTGCTACTTACTGCACTTGAAGTTAAACAATAACATACTATTATTAGAATAACAATGTCTAGTAGATACAATGTTTTTTATAGATAGGTACTAGGTAGGCAGATAGGTTGTAGGTGATTTTTTATTATTCGCAAGCAAATCTTTTTGAATAAAACTTTCGAAATTGTCAATTTAGACCATGAATATATCGTAAAAGTTTATTCACTTTGCGTATGCTTGTGGTCCATTAATATTTTGCATCAAAAATATGATCTCGCAATTTTTTATAGAATATAAAATAAACGTAAGTACCTACCTATAGCTGCGTGCATATTAATTTATTAAAATATTACCTAGGTGCTATATTTAACACCTTTGGTTATAAATATAATATAAATTCTGTCGTTATAAATTATATACCTTATAGTTTGAAATTGACGAGTATACGAGATCCGAGATTGGCGTGTTCATTAGCATTGGCACGAATAGCGCTATCGACACAAAGAACCCGTGCGATGCGAGTGGCAGCACTGGCAGCGCGCGAGTCGCGACCGATGCGCTGCACCGCCGGCGCCGCTAACACGGGCACACTATCTATGTTAATTAAACGCCTGTCATTTACTACAATAATGGAGGCTTTGTAGAGCTTTATCACGTTTTAATGTTGTGTAAACTTTGTTTGCACCGACGGCAGAACGACATATAGCCTTCTTAATTAAGTAAAATGGTACGTTTATTAGCTACATGTACGTTGCAGAGCGCAATGCGCATGCGATTAAAGAAAATTGTACTTATACGATTGGATGTTGTTTAACACGGGCAGATAGAACATCAAGCGAAACTGATTAGTATAGTGATCATATCTCTTGAATGCACATGCAGGAATAATTTATAGTAGGTATCTCAAGGTGTTCACTACGCGCGGTTCAATTTCAGAGGAGACAAAGAGGCAGACTATTATAGACAGAATTGTTTGGAAAAACAAACACCGCGCCCTGCAAGAGTCTTGTTAGGTATTTGCTCTCATAGAAAAAAGGTTTTATTGACAAACCGTATCATAAATTAACTTAACTGTTTTATAACTATTATAAACAATACATGTACCTACTTGTGATTCGGATAGGCGATAAATAAAGAAGTGAACCATTAGATACTGACTCCATTATAATTGGCGCTATAAATAATAGCGTGGTGATAGATGGAATATGGATCATTGCGAAGGCGGGGGCGCACGCGCAGCCTCGGCATGATCGAGCGGTTCGATGTGCTCTTAATATTACGAACCTTTATTGTGTGCTATTTTAATTTAATTAAAGAGCATGTGAATGCTCCTCATGAAGCCATTTAACATTATTATTGGACATATTTTTGACTTAAGTACATGTTAAATATGTATTAGAAACTAAAAAAATTAATGAATATTTAAATATTTGAACTATTCAAGTTCAAATATTTAAACATTCATTCATTTTTTATTTATTTTGGTTTAAACATTTTTGCATTAATTTTGCTTTTTTTTTGTTGTACAAATAACTGTAAATACTAAAAAATTTGCGAATTTATTGCCTTTTAATCGTGTTTATAAATCCCGAATAGCTTACGCCCAAAAGGCCCAAAGTCATATTACGTCACTATTGTCCATCTATTATCGGAATTAATATCACATTACATCGTGAGAGTAAAATTGTTTTTTAATCTGCAAGTAATAAATAGGCATTATAATTATGTGTGCGTTATTATCGAATAATCAAAGGCGTCAAAGTTGAGCAACGGCTCGGTAATGACGCTCGTCCATAGTGTTGTGAAACTCAGCCCGAGGGCGCTGCAGGCCCGTCGTAAATAATTGGAAGCGCACTGTTTGTACTAATGTACTATCTAAACACATAATACCTCTTTCTGAATTGAGCCATAAATTAGTTTCAGATACAGTATAATTCGAAAACGTTTGTTTCGAACGTGGGCAGAATCGAATTCCAAAATTAACTTATAGATTTATTGGTATGTACGTAAAATTACATATTTGTATTAGTCAACATGTTGCAGAATATTGTCTCATTCGATGCAGGCGTTTAGTAAACCGATAAATGTTGTAAATAATCAAATAGAAGCGTGCCAATAGCCGTGTCGTCCGCCAACGCAATATCTAATGTTTTGATATGGTTTTGAGAAATTCTAACGTTTGTAGTTTCTTGTTTGTAACAATGTTAGAAATGTAAACCTTGTTGTTGTAAATTCAAAATATAATTCTATTAATTTTGTTTTTTTGTATTTATTGTCGTGCCCGCCGTGTGACTGACACTGGCATGACCACCATCAGGGATTTTTATTTTGATAATACAAAAAAATTGTCGCTAATTAATCGAAATTTGTCGCCAAATATCAGAGTTTGTGGGTCACTGGTTTAAAAGTTATAAGGGTTTATAGGTGGCCGATCTGGGGAGCATCTCCCCAACTTGGCCCAATTGAATTTAAAAAGCTGGGCACCTAGCGAAGATCTGTTTTCTCCCAAATTTTGTCGCTAATTAGTCGAATTTTTTCGCCAAGTCACAGATATAGTTGGGTCTGAGTTTAGAAGATATAATGAGTTCAATTTTTAAGGATCGAAGATTTTTCGAAAACCCTTCGATCTAGCTCTTGGACTATTCCAAGAGCTAGATCGAAGGGTTTTCGAAAAATCTTCGATCTAGCTCTTTTGAAATTCAATTAGGCCAAGCTGGGGAGAGGCTCCCCAGATTTTGCTACAAATTCTTTATATTACCTACCTTAAAAAGAATCTTATAATATATTACCCCTGTATCTACGATGATTGTTGTTTTATGGTTCTGCACAGATAATTTGCACTAGATTCATTGACTTTCCTCACATTTGGCGTTGTCATCGCGTAGACGCTACGCCTCTTACCGTCGTATTGTAAAATTGTGACGAAAATATTAAAGGATCAAAATAGCACAAAATAGTCAAAGCCAAAATAGGCATTGTGTTTCCCTTACAATATTTCAAAATTGCTCGCGTTCGCTCAGCGTCGACGGTGCGTCAATGACTACGCTGTAGAAACAGCCGGTTTGAAGACACTCGAAGCCTACTAATGACTGCTACAATGAATAAGTTGTCATAATACGATGATCACTAGTCTTCAGAACCGGTTTGGAGAAATATCGATCTTGGTAATTATTATCTATTATAGGTATACGAATTGCCTAAAGTTATGTTTGACCATGATGCAGACTGAACTAGGTACTCAATTCTATTAATTGATCTGTCAAAAATTTAATTTTATAATTAAATTAATATACTGCTTAATATCGTTATATGTTTAAATTACTGACCATCTTAGCATCTTAGTGCATCTTAGTAACAGGATGCGGAATACTGTTAATAAAAACCAATTTCCGTTAAAACCAGAAATAATGTTTTATTGATAACAGTTATATTTCGGTCAGCCTTGATGATTATTTTGTTTAATCCATTTATATTGGCGTAGCACGACGCTAATAACTATTCTAAATAAGTTTTCATCACCTTTATGTCTGGCAAATCGGCTTACATATACGCTTCTGCTGTCAGTTCTTGTATATTAAATATATTATACGGTAGAAGAATAGTAGCTTTGGTTTAGTGACCTTGATTTATTCATAATGATTCATAGTTCTATTAATACCTTCTAACAAATTGAAAACTACGCTCAAGCATCTGTATAATTTAAATGACAAAATATTGATAAATAGACAGTGATTAAACGGCAACATGTGAAGCTGGTTTTAAGTGAAGCCAACCACATAAAAATAACAACAACAACAACAAATACAAATACCTTACAAAAACAGACCAGACACATCACCACAATTTCAGCATAGGTAAGTACCGTACAAAAAAACAAAACAAAACGAATTTTCGTTAATAACTCTAGAAGTAGGCAACACGAAATTGATGTTTGCGATGCAGCGTCCAGACCAGACACGTCCGACTAAAACAAGTTCCACCGATTCGTTCTTGTAATATCGGTGTAATTTATTTAATGTTAGAAATAGACCTCGCCAGCGCCACAAAGAATATTGGCTTTCACAACGGAACCTGGCAAATTTATGTGCCGCGAGATTTTGCCAACAGTGAGCTCGCAACGGATCACGAGAACAAAGCATTACTACAATCTGCCCTGTGTCGGTGTCTCGCCTTGTTTATAACGCGTTAACAACACGACGGACGATCTTAGCTGTCTTAGCGCTGCGCTCCTACTATTAATTACTTATCTGTATCGTATTTGTCATAAAGTCACAATCAGTCAGACGCTGTTGAGCTCGCAGGAGGAATGCTAATGCAAGATTATGATTGAACTTGTTGCACAAGCTACGATTACAATTAATAGAACTATAAAGTGAACTAGCAGAATTAACTGTTTAATAATATTTCTGTGTTTCGGAAATGAAAAGGCTCGTTACAGAAGATTTATCGCTTACGGACTAGAACCGCAGCTAGCATAGATCCACCACGTACCTAGGAAATAATTATCACGACTTGATGGGAATACTGACCGACATGATTTTTATTGGTATTTAGTAATAGCAAATCTTGCGTTATTTATCGTAAAATAGACATATTGAGACCGCAAGGAAGTGTAAGTAACGGCGACATTTCCTTGCTAAACTTCAACAGAGAATTCAATAACCGTGTAATCGGTAAATACCTAAGTATTGCTCATTTACTTTTTCGATCAAAAACACCTGAGTCAAGCAAATTATTTATTAACGAACATTAAACGCCAAGTTTAAAATCGAAACGCTGACCAGAATATAAACAGTTTCTAGTTAAGCTGTTAAATCCACCTGTAACTACGTCGTTAGATCTGAAAATGATTTTCCTAATGCACAATGTATAATTTTTGCTAGTAAAATAGCCGGCCAAAGGTGCTTAGAATTACCCAAGGATCTATTATGGTGAACCAGTAATTTTGCTGCCTAGTAGCACGTTTCCCTAGTATCGCCTTAAGCCAATGCCGTTACTAGGAATTATGAGTGGTCGATGTTTTACACCTGCCCATAGAAACAGTTCTCGTAATTACGCTAATTGTTCCACTCTACCTACATGTTGCATATATAGATATATTAGGAGTCGCCTGCGTTTTTATTCAGCAATAGTTGAACAATTAATTACGCGTAAAAACATTTTTTCGGACAAGTTCGGTCGAACAGTAAACAATTTTTGCAGCTTTAACCATTTTGTTGCATTGTATAAAATGTACCGCGCTAACTGGAAATTGTAACACGGTAATATTCCAACATACGTATGCAGGTATCCTAGATATAATTATCGTCTGACAGACATTAATAATATCTGTAGGTAAGTGTCTGGTGACGCACTGGGCAATCATATCCGCATAAAACTATTCACAAAAATTTGAATAATTATTTATACAATATAATAACTTCGATAGTAATAACGATCTTCATCTTTAAATAGCATCGTTATCGCGTGCCCAGTGTGGAAATTGTAACACGGTAATATTCCAACATACGTATGCAGGTATCCTAGATATAATTATCGTCTGACAGACATTAATAATATCTGTAGGTAAGTGTCTGGTGACGCACTGGGCAATCATATCCGCATAAAACTATTCACAAAAATTTGAATAATTATTTATACAATATAATAACTTCGATAGTAATAACGATCTTCATCTTTAAATAGCATCGTTATCGCGTGCCCAGTGGTCTAACTGGTTTCTTAATACCGGCAAGATGCTGTCAGCTTGTTGTAACTAATTGACGACAGACGAGGCGTTACAATTATTGTGTGTCACGTTGATAATTGGCATGATCGTGGAGCGATCTTGACCTAAGTCACAAGGCGGGCGGGTGCGCTGCGTCCCTGCGCCTGCGCACGCCGCCGACGCGCCGCCCGCCGCGCATGCGCGTTTCATCGCGTGCCGCCGTGTAACGGTCCCAGCAGCTGATCCTCACTATTGTCCTTTAATTAAAGTCAATAGCGCAGTTTTGCAAATATTTTTAGATATTTATAAGGATGGCGTATATTTACTGAAAAAATAAAAGAAAAATGTTTGTAGTAACAAGAAAAATTATGGCATTTATGTTTATTTATTGGGTGGACTAAATGGCCTTAATATTTCTCATTTTGCATGGATTAAACTAGTCGGTTTCAGATAGTACGTGGGCATTAAGATAATCATGTTCAGGCGAGTGCACGGCGGGCGTCTGTATGGAGCGGCGTGGGGTGCTCGGGGGCAGGCGACGACGTTGCTCTGTCTAATTAAGCGCGGCTTGGGCTAATTTGACGCGTGAGCGCCCTGCGCCCGCGCCGCCTAATGAATGGTATCGCACACGTTCATCGCACCACGTCGCTTGACTCGTGCACTGCGCCCGCGCACACGGAAATCTAACCACTGACCGCCGATAAAAGAAATTATTGCGAAATTAAACAGATCGACAAACGTGCTGTTTAGTTCAATGTGCACCCACGTTATGCACTTACAGGGAAGTATGACACAGCTAGATGTTAGAATAGACCCATTTTGTATGCAGCTGACTCCGGAAAACTGTAGCTAATGCTTATTCAGAGTGCTTGCATCAGTCCGTAATGTTGATTATAGACATCGGTAGAAGCTTTGTGAGTGCAGTTTCTAACGCACTGATGCAGTTGTGCACGCACAAATCATTCTGCAAATTACATAATTGATATGTCGGTACCTATGACACAGGTAGGTACCGGTAGAAACACGTTAATGGCATTTGTTTGTGAATAACATTAATATATAGTAGATTGTAAAAACGGATACTGACTTCACCATAAAACATATAACGATTAGCTACGAATGTGAAATAATCAATAATAACACCTACGTGATTAAAAGATAATTACTGAAGAAAAACTCTGGGAAGTACAGTTTCTTTTAACGGCTGTAAGTCGTGAGTTTGGATATGAAAAGTTCTGAAACTACGATATTATTCTAAAATAATCTTAAAAAAAAAAAAAAAAAGTAGTGAAAAGCTCCAATAACTTATAACTTTGCTGTTTAACGACTTTCCTACATAACATATGAAAAATCGTGCACCTATTACGTAAATTAATTCTAGTCATAAAAATTGTAAGCCCGACTATGTGTGTCGTTATTACACCGTTTAACTTTGTCAGTTTCAAACTAAGTGTTTTAGTTACAATTATTAATGTGGCTCGTATTAAATAAATTACTATTTTGTAGATACTATTAACTGTAAAAAGTGCCTAATTAACTTGGAAATTTCAAAAAAGAGAACAAAGGACTATCTGTGGTGTAATAAGCCGCTGCGTCTGCGCAGGTTCTTCGTCTGAATGCGATGCTATCGCCCTCACAGGCTGCTCCATAGTTTTTTAATTACTATTTCTACTTCATCAATAATTACCATTGAAGATAACTACTGCGAAACGCCTATACATTATTTAAGGACAGTTTTTTGTACCAATGTTAGTTGATGATGTACAGTAGGTTGTTGTCATAATCTCTCTATAATAGGGACAATGAGAAAATACAGGGTAATCATTTTATATTAAAAACTATTTGTAATTATTTTTAACCTTATTAGGGATGATTAAGGGGGGGGGGGGGTGTATACCGATAAAAACCTGAAAAGACAAAAATAACTAAATAATAGCGCTTTTCTTTTTCCAATACATTTAACAATAGAAAATGATCACGTTCATCTATAACAAAAATAATATTAATAATCATGTGGTATGTCAATAAGAGAAAGAATAATAGACAAGTATTAACGCCTCGGAAATTTTCCACAATGTTAAACATAAAAGAATATAATCGAACACCTTGCAGACAATTATTTAAATGAATGCATTTCTATGAGATGCTGAGTTTAAACAGCTTGTAGCAAAATTTTATTTATTTATCCATTACTACTCGTCGCTGACTATATTGCAAATTTATCATTTATTTCAACAGTTGAATATATTATAATCAAATTAACATTGCGAAATGCATCATTGAAAGTTTCTTAACTTTTTCGCATTGAAATAGTAATAAGTGGTAATGTAACTTGTTCTAAGAGGGCGCCCAATGGTCCACTAGCGCCACTTCTTAAAAAAAAATATTATCTCGTGACTGAGAAGTATATTCAATAACGGCTAAAATTCGATCTAAAGAAAAGCGGCCACATTCCTCTAGATCGTATTTTGTTGCTTCGTGTCTCAATATGAAACTTTATAAAAGGTATTAGAAAATTCTAGACACACTTACCGAGGGTCCTTACTTGCCGTTATTCATAATTCCTTCTCAGTCACGACACATTTTCTTTTTTTAAAGTGGCGCTAGTAGACCATTAGGCGCCCTCTTAAGTAACCTGTTAGCCATGTGCATTCATCTGGTTAAAATGATAAAAGTATTATTAATGAGTAGTTAATGTGTAAAGTAAAAAGTATACTACTAATTAATTTCTAAATGAATTTGTTACTACCAGCCTTGATCAACGGTTTAATTAACGCGTTGCGGGTAGTAAGACGTTACATTTTTTGTTTCGCGTTTCAATTATTTATAACGTTATAATACAAAAAATATAATTCCGTTCAAATACTCACCATAAAACAAAAACAAATATTTGTATAAAAACTTATACCTAACGCAGTCGACCGGTGTCGATGTGCCAACGAATGGCGATCGCTAAGCATCGAGTTCAGACAGGTATTGAAGACTGAAGGTTTCAATCAATAGGTAGGTACCTGCCGATCGAGTTTAGCCTTTGGTCAAAACTTTTTGTTTAGTATTCACGAATTACATATCGGAGCCAGCCTGTTATCATTGTTTAAATAATAACTTACAAAAATTGCAGGTTGCAGATATTGGATGGCCTTGTGCGTCTCGTTTTTACTGGCATACCTAAGTCCTGTTAAATCGTGCACTAGTTTTGTTTTTATTTTTTATATTACTTATGTAAATATAGTCCTACCGGATCTTAGAACTGTGACCTGAATATTTGGTTTCGGTAAATGAGCCAGTGGTTCGAGATGACGATGACGTCAGAAGGCTGTGGTGCGACAGATGCGTCTGAGCGACAATCGCATGCAGCAGCACTGCATCTGGTATACTCGTGACCGATATATTTATCTCACAGGTCCTTATCTTACAATTTGTCACAATACTGACAACGTTTTCGGCTAAATGTCGTCAAAGAATAAGGCTGCAATCATGAGTGGGTACAGTCTGTTCATTTGTTCATTTTCATAATTAAATTTTATCGTTATGGACATTTTGTATATACCTTTTATTTTCTTTATATATACATAGTAAGTATTTTAAATGAAAAATTGATACAAATGTCAACAGTATCTAGGTATGAACTGATGCAGCCCAAGGCGTTGTAACTAGCTGTAGGTACTATAACATATTGCGGCCTACTGCTTGTTTGCTATATTTATCAACTTGTTAATTCACAAACATAATGATATATTGCCCTATGGTCTAAAACCTGTACGGAAGGCTGCCTATGTTTACATGGTCACACGATTACACGCGACACCGCGCTTGCAGTATTTACATGGCTTGGCTATGAAGTAACAAAGTCTAAGCCTGGTTGTGCGGTCTATTAAAGATCACACACGAATATAGTATGTTGAAAAAAAAAAAAAAAATACCCATCCGTCATGAATAGGTATTGGATAGAAGAAGTATTAAATATATAACCCAATCAATTAAATATATAACCCAATCATCGATGGTCAAGTAATAGAGCTTAGTCTACAGCACTAACTCGAAATAGGATTAAACTAAGAACACATTACAGCGAGCTGTAAATCTAGTCGACTTAATTAAAAACGGCACCTACGGACAGTACGAGTGCTGGCTGGCTGGCTCATTGTCCTGGTACGTCTTACATTACATGTTCTATGGCGCGGCGCGGCCAGCCGCACAAACAACTCCGCGGCTAATTACTCCGGCGACGACTCACGACTCTCACCCCGTTAAAAAGCTTTAAGACTTTAAGCTGCGTCATTTGTTTGCGACCATAATGGACTGATAACAGATAGGATTGCCGCTTTTGATATCTACGCTCACACCCGAAATCACATCGGACCCAAGTGTGTAAAAAAAGCGAAATCTTTCCAAGTAACGTGTTGGCCTGTTGCGTGTTTACTGTGAGTGAATGACGCCTTTTTTGCTAAAATAATTTATACAAATTTGAAAATTAATTACTTTAATTATTTAAACACTTTTTATCAGAGCGGTGTATTCGGTTAATGGAGTGTAATTAAAATCAGTGCTTTTACAGAAAGGACATTTTTTCTGTCACACATGATTTTCTTGGCAGCAAAAAGGACAAAACTATGCAAAACGATTAATACGCAAGACATTATGCATAATAAACATACGACACCATTTAAGTAGACAATCAAGATACCTACCAAATATTTAATGAATTTACGGTTACTTAAGGGCGTGATATTGTGACATCCATTTAATTCTGAAACAGAATTATAATAATTTCACTTAATTACGGCATTTATTCCGCGGCGAGGTCGCGCGGACGCACTCTATCTTGCGCACGAGCATTATCGCTTGTTATACTCACTTCGCTGTTTATATCAACGACAATGAACTTAAAAGAAAAATAAAAGCTTTTCCGTGTTATATTTTTCCGCAAATTATAGTTTAATCAGTCTTAAGATAAAAACGTTAAGCGAAATCTCGCGCCCAATACATAATATATGAATGGTAATTGTCGAATTATTATCCCATTTATAGGAAATCAATAAACTTTTAGCAGACAAAAGACCTCTTGTAACATATTTAAGAGGCTCAATAACCAAATTATTCGATTGTTTTATTAGACAAGTGATCATAAAGTGTAATGTTTTAGTGTGGGACAGGCAGCGCCTGCGCTCCCCGCCTCAGCGCCGTGCTCCTCGTAAGAAGTGATTTTTGTGTTCGAACACTTGTAATGTAAGATAATAAACAGCTGATTTTATTGTTGTGTTATGACGATAGGGAAAGGGAAAGGAAGGATAACGCAGACTAGCAAGGTGAGAATGTGACAAGCATATCATACTTGAAATAGGATACGGTGTGCATGTTCTCAACATCGCTGCCTTTCTCGGACTACATTCAGATAATGAGATTCTATTGAGAGATGTTTATGGTTAAAAAAATTATTTAATTAACTAAATACGTAGGTATTATGTCTTATCCACTAATCTGGAAGTATAAAAAAGTTGAATGTAGAGCAGCTGCTAATCATGCCACGAACGCAGAAGTCAACTAAAGAAAATAATAATATCTCTATAAACTGACAACCTGTCACTACATTATACGGTTTTATCACCTTTACCAGACATATTAAAGCTCGACGAGGTTTTTTAGAAACGCCTTGGCACTAATTTTAGCGCTAAGTTTGTTGTAGAGGAAAAGACATACGTAGAAATGTAATTCAATAAGTAATTAAAATGTTCAGAAACAGTGTCAATGACACCTCCACACACACAGCTACAAGTCGTTAGATCTATTACCCCCAGACGCTGTACCATCACTTTATATTATCGCGTCAGCAATCTCATTTCGGAAGCTCACATAGATTACATCGCCCAATATCGGAGTTATTATTAATTTATTTTTCTTACCGATAGTCATCGAAGTAATCCGGAGTGAATCAATGACGATTCCCACGTTACCAATATAACCGTGCCATACATTTACAGATAAGAAATTGAATAGAAAATTAAATGTACCATTCAATGAGACCGTATCTTGAAAACATTATGTGTTACAACTAATAGGAAGACTAATGCTTTGTGCTATTCGGTTTTATTGAAATTTGATCCTTTAGGGTTTTGTATCTAATAAGTTAGCATACACGTCCTCGTGAGGATTTGCATAATGTCCCCGCTGTATTGCCCACACAAGCACATATTTAATAGAATAGGTACATTTCAAACGGAATTAGTCGAAAATTTACCAGCTAAGATTTGGTTGAGTTGAGAATATTACGATGTCTAGATTCATAGTGTGACTTTACAAAAAATCCAATTAAATTAATTATTTTGTAGCTATCTGGTTTCAATTGCGTCTTCATCTTATTTTGCAAGTTTCAAATCACTGTTACTGCCTAACTGCATACTGATATGCATATGCAATATGTGATAGACCTTGATTTAATCGTATCTACGAGTAATAGATCTCAATTAGCAGTTGAGCTACCTATTCATTAAATCGTTTGTTGGCCAAAATCACACACGTATGGTTATCTACGAATACGTTTCATAATTACGGTTACAATAAATCTCCAACAGTGGAATCACCGATACCTTTGTGCGCCCGCGGCTATCAAACACATAATACTTACTAAAACCTCTGTCATCGGTTTTAATTTATAAACTCGGTACTTCCTATTTACCTCGATATTTTTAACGCCTCAACTGCACTGTTTCGGTGTGTGAAAACTACATAAGTGCATGATTGAATAATTTTCAAAAAAAAATATATATTTTGTAATAAGTTATCCTAAATATGAAGAGCACATGACTGATTTTAATATCTTGTATCGTGCGTATTATTGAGGCTCCACCATAAAGTCCATACATTACTGTTCTCAGCGGGAACACATGTACGCTCTGTAGATATGCGTCGCAATATTTCGACTGCTGTACATTTTTCAGCTGCCCCGCTGCACATTCTTTTCACCGAAAAAGTAATGGAGTCGGGGTAAAATGTGAATCATGCTCACTGTCGACAACCCACTTAATCGTCGGGTAACTTAATACGCCCGTCTTCCGTATACACTCATACACACGTATCTACTTAAATGCAATAAAGTGGAATTTTTATTTGCAGAAGTATACTTTGTCGTACAGACACTTATGTACACAATAAAACTGTAACGAGGCTATGTATTTATATTCGGATTAAGTTGAGTATATACAGAAGCAAGAACAGTGGTTTTTGTTTTAGTCAACAATATGTACCGAGCAGCATCACTAGGTACCGTTTATCTGATGGATACGGTCCATGTAGTTAGCTGAGGAACATGTAGTTAGCTGATAGAGCTGAAAATGGTAAAAACTCATGTTTAATTCTACCCTCATGTAGTACACCCGGAATAGATTCGGGAATGGATTCGGATACGGTAAATAATTTGGTACTAAATAAAAATAAAAATAAATGTATTAGATTTAAATTACCTAATGTTAGAAGTAGCGAATGTGGCATCTTATTGAATGTAGAAAAGCTAGAATATATTAATCAAACAGTTTTCCTAGGAATCACGCTAGACGAGAAATTACAATGGGGACCTCATATAACATCTCTTGCGGGGCGGCTAAGCTCTGCCGCTTTTGCTGTTAGAAAGATAAGACAGTTAACAGATGTAGAAACCGCGCATTTGGTCTATTTTAGCTACTTCCACAGTATTATGTCGTATGGCATTTTACTGTGGGGTCGGGTTGCTGACATTGAATCTATATTTATTTTACAAAAGAGAGCTGTCAGAGCCATTTATAATCTACATCGTCGCGAATCTCTCAGGGAACTATTTAAAAGGATTAATATTATGACAGTACCTTGCCAATTCATTTATGAAAATATTATGTATGTAAGAAAAAATCTACATATTTTTTTATAAAATAAGCGATAGATATAATTTTAATACTAGAAATAAAGATAAAATATATCAACCATTTTTCAGATTATCTAAAGTATCTTCATCTTTTATGGGGTACTGTGTTAAATGTAACAATAAAATACTTTGTGATATATTACAATTAAATGAAAGAAAATTTAAGACTCATATTAAAAGTACACTTTGAAAACAAGCATATTACAAATTAGAGGATTATATACAAGATAAGAATGCTTGGAAACATGCTGGTCCTGCTCCATAGGATAATCTAGAATCTAGACAAAATCAAACTGGTTGCTAATTTAAGTTGTATGAATTATTATTTTTATTATATGACATTGATTTTACATTCTGTGATTACTTCCTCACACACTGACTTACTAATTGTAAAATTTTAAGAAAATCGTCTACTTTTACAATGTTTGTAAATATGTGAGAACCATGCATCTATCACGTAAGTAATTAATTTATCTTTCGTTGCTTCATTTTTATTAATTCTTCTTTTTACCTATTGTGGTAACGTATTTTTTTTTTGGTTTTAGTTGCATCGTCTTCACATATAATTATGTAACTAATGTACGTACATATACAAAATATTGTAACACTTTTTAAAAGAGTAACGGTGGAGTTTCTTGCCCATTCTTCTCGATACGAAAACTACCTTTTGGAAGGGGCGACTAGAATCAATTAAATTTTTTGGAAACTTTGACGTTCATAAGTGCCTTACAAGGGCCTATTTGAAATAAATGATTTGACTTTGACTTTGGGTGTTATATTCGAATTTCATAACTAGGGGTTTATCAAAGTAACGTTACATCGAACTAGTGTCGTCGATGTAACAAGGCATCGCAGTAAGATAATATGTGGGCAACGTGTTCGAAGTAATGAAATTCGAACAAACAAGTTTTGCTGTAGAATAGGACACGCTTATTTTCAGAAGTTCAATCAATTTGGCTGAAAAACTCACAGTTTAATTTGTGGTCAGCCTGAGCTACTATCGTTTTTCTGCTTGCACAGACTGTTATTTGAGCTTGTTCATGTGCTTTATGTTGTTTTTTTTTTAAAACTTTGTAATGTAATTATTGTGTACTCATGTCACTCTAGCAAAACTAAAGACGAATACGTTATAATTAGCTTGTCATGGAGTTCAACTTTTGACCACGCGGAGATCTTCTGACTTTTCCTGAATTTTCCATATCTTAAATAATTATTACTCAGCACATTATTAGTATTTATATCTTTTTCTGAAAGATTCATAACAATCTAACGGAATTAAATAAATCAAATTATACCTACCACGTTCTCCAAACAAGTTTGTTGATGTATTTACTATATAATGTGTAAGGAAATAAGCTCCGATAAAAGCTTCGTTGTATTTTATTCACTCAAACACACTCGTCAAAGAATAACAGATAACAATTAAATTTAAGTCATGTCGTACAATCGAATTGTATAATAGAACATGGCAGACAACATGTTACAAGGCCAGGTCGGCGTCGCATCGTGTAACGAGCACGGATCTGCACTCACCTGCGAATCCTTGACCCATCCAGAAGAGGCTACTCAAACAGAATGCACCTCGGTCCTGTCGCCGTACCTAGATAAATAGGTATTTAAAATACCACTCGGCGTGGGAACCGTGACGGGCGCCCGAACCGCGATAACCCTGCGCCTGCGCCGCGCCGCTCGCCGCGCCGAAACGCGCCCGCGCTCATGAAAACAACGTGAATCAAACAATGAACACAGATATCGAAAGCCATTTGGTTGCTTAATTTCGTAACGAGGTACCTCTATCTGTATTTTTTATCTACGCTTTTATTTTAAATAACTATAATAGAAATAAAGTCTAAAGTACTGTAGGATGTACAGTACGAGTATGCAGACAATGCAAATTGAACTCTGCGTAGAAGGCCGAAGGGCAGTCGGCGTGTGCGATTAGAATGGAGCGCATAGAGTGAGACTGCACGCTGCGAGATGTCATCTGGACCCCCGCTGCGCCGCGCGAACAATATTGTCTCTGCTATAAACGCGTTGTGAATTTTAAAATCAATTCATATTCACTGCAGCGAATTGTTATATACTGATATAAAATAAAACCTTGCATATATTTGAATAATGTATGTGTTTAAAATCCATTAAATAACGTGTTATGCCCAAATAAGAGGCGATTATCCAACAAGCTCGTTAAATAAAATAATATATTAGACTGGTTCTACTTTGTTTTGCCTTTAAATATTATAATTTTAAACAACATACCAAGATTACTTTAAATACGATTTAATTTAGATTTTTCGCAACAATTATGTTAATTTGTGTCGCATTCTATGTACATGAAACGTATGTTTTGGATAAACAAACCATTGAATGCTTAAATACGAACATAACAGGATAATATATTAATAAATACCTAAGCAAATCTACATAGTTCCGATGCCGCGTGACAACTTGAAAATTGGCGCCTGTACAGTCTTATAACCATGTCAAAATAGGTATTATAATAGGATTATGCATCATCTCGCATGAATACAGCTTATCGGAATTATTTGGGTTATACTAGTGCCGAAACTGGTATTATATCTACTTATAGACTAGACCGAGGTTTGCGAGGAAGTTTGCGTGAATTAAAATGCTGATTTAAACATGAGCATATAATTTGTTAGAAAAATTTGCAAAACATCGGTCCCTGTCAGTACTCTAGTATATTCTGGTATTTTATATCAGAAATAAGAAGAGAAAAACACGATAAAAGAAAAAGCATATAAAAAGATTTTTCAATTGTCTGAAAAGTTGTCACCGTAGTAGAATTGTGATAAGACCGAGCTCCTAAGTGAAAAATAAAGTAAATTACCCAATATGTCATTTTCACTACCAAAAGTGTGGCAAGTGACGCGCATGTTAGCTAGTCATCGTTGATGTTAAACTACTACTCAACAAAAAAACACTTTGAATATTATAGTTCAATAGGGCACTTGCTGTACACAAAATAAGATATTTATCTTGATTACTTGCATAATAAACAAACTAACCTACCTGATAGAGTTATAAAAATAAGACTGGTTTACACTTGAAAGTTCGAAACGGGTTATCTATCCGAGCAATTACAATTTAACAACAACGTAATTTGACGCAAATGGCTATCGACGCTAGATTTGCCCTTTATTGTTATCCTGCAAAATTGCAACCAACACATTGTGAGTATGACGCAACCAACAACACATCCTCTTTGATGTGTGTATGTGTGTCAACGAGATACTGGTATCGAGCAACTTTGTGCCGCGGGGAAATAGGAAAATTGACTCTGAATAGACTTGTTAGCATACCTACTAATTTTCGTGTGATTACTTGGAATAGGCAAGTTTATAACGTCTTAGCTACTGGCATAGCAACTGAATATTATAAATCATTATTTTAATTGCCATCTTTCGCTCATAGCCCTTTATGTTGCGAAAACATTACAACAGCAATAAACTCTCATTATCCTTTATTACGAAACTTATTAAACGTATTGTCTCGATTTGCCTGTTTAAGTTTTGTCTCTCAAATAAAGTTAATTCCATTAAAAAAATATTTTCAATAACTTTAATAGGTATAAATATCTAATTGTATAGCTAAACAGGTCAGACTCACAGTCAGGATTAACGGGACGAGTGAGAGATGCAACATAAAGATATGGCACCATCATAACATAAAGCAACTCATAAACGTTTTTAATGCGTTCCGACGATTGTTATCTACGATTTTTATGGCATTGCAAATGGATTTTTGAAAGTAATATCTGTATTAAAAAGCTAAACTAAACTGTACCATTAATCAACCGGGACAATAGAAAATATAGGGTCTTTCACCACCTCGTTTTGGAAGATAACGCCTACTGATAATTTTCATATAATTTTGTTTAACTGTTTGTATATTATGTCCGCCTTATTTTCTATTTAACGATCGAAACACGATCGCTTACATTGTTAGCGTTGTTATTTAAATAATGTACTTTTAAATTGGCGGCATCTTTAATGTAAGCATTATTAAGATAAAGAATTTACAATAATCATAAATTAAAAGATCACATTTATACTGCATTAAAAATATAGGTAGGCATTGAAGTTGAATAAATAATTTAAAACAGTAATATCAACTAGTTGTGTTTATTAAAGTTGTGAAAATAGAAATATAAATTTGAACATAAAAATAAAACTCATAATAGAATTAAAAGTGATCGTTTTATAATAAAGCTGGTCGTTAAGCTAGAGTAACTCATCAAAATAGCCGTTCACCTGCGCTATCCCACGATCGTTCGTCTCGATTTATAGATATCTTAGAATCGAAAGGCGCTTCGTATTTTGCATAACGCTTATAAGTTGGAGCATAATAGCCCGTGGCGCACAACTAATGTGCCCCTGCGATGGACCAAGTTCACTCAAGGGCCGCAGTCGCAAACATCCCTACCGCCGCAATAACTCATGTCCGTTACGAAATGATAATAATACCCGCAAATTAATATTTTAACATTAATATCTTAACGTGTTTAAAACTAACTGATTAATTGCAGATATTAATTTCCTACTTCGATATATGCAATTGCCGTAGGTTAATGTACCAACATTGAACATTGTAGGTATTTATTACTAAAGAAACACATTATCGAAATTATTATGTAAATATGCAATGTTTATTACATATAAACTAAACGTTAAGTTATGCAGCCGCACTACCTCTCGCAAAAAACGTAATGACCGATATGGAACTTTAAAAAAGTATTCGAAAAACACATAAATCTTATTGTTGTTCAATTGGTTTAACTTCCTGTACCGACCAGTCTCGGTGAGCTCGCCACTTCCAAATAGGTGTGCTGATATTCTTTTTCTTCGTGAATAAAAATAGAGCAAAAACACAAGTCGCGAGTTTTTTTTTGTACCCGGCGACCTTGCAGCTGAGTGGCTTACTGATTGTGATACACAGTTACTAAAAAACGAAGAGTGTGATTAATCGTAGCTATTAAAACGATGATCTCTGGAGCGAGATTGAAGGCGCTGCGCCGCAACGCACACTCGGGTGGACCACATCCTTGCGTTTGTTTTGCAGTTCTTGGACGATTGTGCTCGAAAACTACTTTTTGTGGCTGCTTTAAATTCGTACGTCCACTCAGAGACCACTTTTTGTGAGCTCTGGCTACTACTTCACTTGAGGTCTGGCCTAAATAACAATCAATAATTAATTTTAATGTGCACTTCCTAGACCTGTGTGGTAGCTCGTCTATCAATCAACAGTCCTCTTTAAGCCTTTGAGGATTCACTTTTACTTTTATTCAATAACATACCTATTGAATATTTATGAGAGAGCTGCGGTTAATAACGTCATTCGTTATTGGATGTTTCGACATTATTATTTTGTTCATCAAGTGTCTGTCAGTCGGAATCAGTGTGCGGAGAACATCGCGATTACTTACTCAGGTTCGGATGGACATGTTCGCCTTGCTCTCATGACGCAGCACCATGTAAATATAATAATTGAGCCAAAATTATAACTCCGTCAGCAGTTTCTCCAAATAGAGTAGATATTTATGTAAGTTCAATACAAATTAGGTGCAAGATGAAAGATAAGTACTTCAAATCAGTGTCTTAAATATTTTTGCATCGGGTGACGTAAAGGCAGTATTAATAGAAAACAAAGTAGTATGTACAAATAAGCTTCCTGTTTAAAATGGATTCGTCTATCCAAATAGAATTGAATATATTTATGGGGACATCAAAATACAATGAAACAAGACACAAATAATAGAATAAAGATAAGTACAGGTAGTATTTAATAACGGCATCATCTGTGTGAGCCGAAAGCGTGTTACGTCACTAGAACATGAAAGCTGGTAGCGTTTATAATTTTTGTTGATTACCGTCAGTCAATCATCTATAGTTAAACAATCAACAAATATGTTAAACTTTCTTTTTTAAGAACAATATAAACGATTTTCCGTCGGTAGTGTCTTTAACTGATTAAAAATTTTGCAAGGTGTCAACGTCCAATTGTCGGACCGTGTCGGTCGTAAACCGTTAACTTGGTAAGGAATGTTCTTCCAAGAAAATGTTTAATAGCTGATCATATATAAGATTTCCAAAGAATTTAATTTACTTTGGTATGTTGCAACCACCTACGTGACTAGGTACTCGTAGGTATGGGCATGAAAAGTTTTCCTCGAGGAAAAGCAACCACAAAAACATTGACTACCTAGTATTAAAATCAGAAACCACAGAAAATAATAAAAGCACCTATTGGATTAAAAACTGTACAATTACATAAGTGATTTAATTAATTACGAGTGGCTAGTCCATCGCTTACAAGCTCTGTAATTTCACTTAATTATCTCGCACAATTGCAAGGCTTAAAATTATCTTGCGAATCGTATTCTCAGATTTCGGCCGTATAATTTTAATACCAATTACCTTCCAATAATATAAGCATAATATGAAGTGAACGAAAAACAGAGTGTCATTGAGGCTTTCTCCTCATTTCCTGAAAGAGTATGAATGATCGATGAATAAGTTGTTTATTTCGGCTATTGTCAATGATCTGCAGTTTTGTATGCGCGGGCGCTATAAAGCATGAAATGGACAATGTAGCCTTCATCGAGTTTGTAATGATTTTATCGAGTTAATTAGGTAATAGCAACACGTGATTTATAGATTAAACGTGTATTGATAAACAAAAAGTGCTCGTGCTCGCTTTTTTGTGTTTTTTATATGTACCTATTTTATTTAGAAATTGTGTTAATTAACAACCAATAACATTTGCACAACAGATTAATAGTATTTTCACTCATTTGTTAGCCTCATTTTGGCGTAGCTAGAGAGATGTAAACGCCCACTGAGCCGTAGCTTCCCACTCACAATTACTTCTGTAATTTCAACAGGGGCAATTTCGCAAGCTGTGTAACAATAACAAGGATATCTGTTTTACCTGGTAACTCATAAACTTGTAAACCGGGAACAGAACGTATTTAAGCGAAAACGACGACTACGGTTAGAAAACAAAGGGTTTAATCACAGAGAAGAAAATTTGCAAAGGTTTATATTGCTAAATACGACTTAGAAGAAGGTTTATTGTTTAGGTAATAATTATGTCTAATCTAAAACGAATGCAGTTTTATATAAATACTTCAAGTACTTGTTCCATTTTAAACAGGTCAGTTTTCATTGCAAAAAGTGCGCTTCCATGGTGCGCAGGGTGTGGGGCAGCTCCAACAGTATCATAAGCATGATTTCAAGTCGCCTAGACTGTTTTCGTGAGTCGCTGTTGTTTGTTTTTGTGAAGTGTCTTTTACTAATATAGTTGTAAGTCTTACTAATCATTTTTGAGTCATGATACGTGAATAAAGATAATTCTATTCTATTCTATTCTATTAGGATTTTCTGAGTAACAGCATATAGTAGTATGGATTTGTGCTAGGTTGATGACTAATATTACTATTAGTACCTATACCCACATTTTTGAAGTATTCCCCGAATGAGCAGGCACATCTCTTCCTACCCTGTCGGATAATTCGTGAGATTATGTGTTTCAGTTTAAATCCTAAAAGCACGTATTTAGGATTATCTTGGTCACCACTGGGCACTAACTAACGAAGCTCTATTTTAAAGGCAGAAAGCAGGCTCCTGAACATAAAGAAAAACATCGTGAGTAAACCTGGATTTAATGGTTTGGAATCGCCAACAAGAGCAAGTGAGTAAGCGAGTTTATTTATGCTCTTTCATTCTCTGTATGAGAAGCAGCCCTTGCTTAGTGGATCAGTATCACGGCTCGGGCTGATATATCAAACGTGGTTTAAAAAAAATCTAATGCGTCTTACTAAGAAAAGAACTTTATTCAAAACAAATTAATTGACGAGTTTGCGTCAAAGATGATGCTATTCATTTTATAGCATTATTAAAAATTGAATAGGTGTACCTACATTATAAAAAATTTCAGTCAGACTGTAATTTAATTCATAGAGTACATTAGTCGGTGCTATCCCGTAGTTTGTATTCACCGAACGGTTCGATACTGCACAATGGCTCGGCTAGAAAGTCGCTTATCAATTCAATTGTCTGGCCCCGCCCGCGCGCGTCACCGGCACATGCCTATCTCATTGTGCCGATAATTCGAAACGCCTATAATGTAATGCTGTGTAAAGATTCGGTTACTACAAGGTTCGGTAGAGACACAAAATATTTTTCTATTAAAATGTTATTTTCTTTCTAAGGTTTCTCCATATTTGGGTACCTCCAGAATGAGTTTCAAGAAAGGTTGTAAGTTGTAACTGTTGGTTGGTTGGTGTGGTTGGTTTTAGAGGTAAATGTACAGAAAATGTTGATTGTCTTTATGATTTATAGTTAATGATTTATAGTCCGTTTCATACCTTTCGTGTTTACGGCAAAAAACATAAAGGACAGATAATTAATAGGTATGTAAGCTTGATTTAGATGTAAATCTTGTTTGAATTAATAATTATAATGTTTCAATTCCCCTTTTATCAAAACAAATAGTATTCACATACCTACGTAGCTACACGTACGTACATACATAATCGTCTTAGCGAAATTACAATGTGTCGCACATCGCGGAAGTTAAGGACAGTAAGAGGCAAATGATCTGTAGTCTTTATGTCGACAGATTAAGCTTAATGGGGAAAATCGGATTGATTGATTATGCCACATAAAAGCTCAACACAAGTGCATTAAAAATGAAACAGAAAATCATCGTTTCTGGTTTCTTTTCTGATATCAAAACTGTTTTTATTTCCTGTTTCGTATCAATGTTCTAGTGTTGCGCCGACTTGATTCCTAAACCAAAAAACAATGCAAATACTAACATCCTGATAGTCGTCGATAATTCAAGGTTGTATCAGAGAAGCCACTCGAAATGATGTCTGTATTGACAAGGCCAGGAAACACGAGGCCGCCATGTAAATACTTATAACAAAAATCAAATAATCACCGTTTCAAATAAAGCAGGCGGTTACGTTACAAAATGGAAGGTACTTATTGTGAAGTGACGTACCTACATACAACGATTGGGCTGTACTGTCTGCCGTACTCGGGGAAATACAACGAAGCTAAACCGGAAGATGAGGTCGGTACTTGATTCAAGGATGCGCTCAATTTAATACATTTATTTATATATGAATTATATTTGCCTGTCAGCTTATTAGACCAAGTAAATTATGTCTAAGGTACGCATCTTTTAGTTACTCAACAAAGAACATTAAAAATCAATTTTGCCGGTTTATAAATAAACAGAATGAGTTATACCACAGAACATGAACCTACAAGTGCGTTGATGTCTTTTGTACTGAACAATGAAATAAAGTAGTAAAACTAAAATTTTGCCACTTTGCTGTCTTATATAAACGAGTATCATAAAACGTTAAGTTTTCATTGAAATCGATAAAATTAAATTGAGTTTCGTTGAGTCATGCCCTTGTCTAGGAGTCATTTCGTGCGAATGTGAATTAATGAGCTTGTTTTAAAATTGCTATGCAGCACACCCATGTTGATATCGGAACCTGTCCGCGAGCAGTCCGTTGCAGGAGCGACCGTTCTTTGTCCGAGTCGTCCTAGACAGCCGCCGCGCGCTGCATTCATGCATAGTAAATAATTACAGTGATCAGCGGCAGGTGGAGGCGCACGCGCGCGCATAGAAATAGAAAGGCACATTGCAGTAATTATTTAGTACAGTTATCCGTAATGGGCCGTTTTGCGAAAGCTGTTAAGTAAATAAGCAGCGTCCTGCGGTTCCTGCCGGGTGCGCGCGCGCCGCACGCCACATGCGCGGCCCTCCGCTCCACATTAATCGCAAATGCTTCATAATAAGAATTCCATACGTTAAGCGGCTCATTTATACTTAACTAGCCCACGTTCCATGGGCTTTCGCGTTATTCTAGTTTTTTGTTCCGTTAAAAAATACCTATTGCATTTTTTATTACAGGCGTTTAACATATAACTAATAGCGGTGCATCATATTTTACTGTTATTAAATTCATGTTTTTCTTTTTATTAGGGTTGAACTCGAGTTTCAGAAACGAAGTAAAAAAACATCATTCGAACAAATATTACGGTATAGCTGGCGGCCGCTGCCGAATAATTGGCATGAGTGAGGGAATTCGTCACGTTCGCTGGAATGACCTGAGCGACGAGTGTCAGCGCGATGGTACCTCTCGGGCAGTGCGGGGAAGCGCGGGCGCAGCGGTCCCGGGTGCGGTGCGGCGGCGGCTGGAGGCGGGTCAGAGGTTAAGCGATACTTTATTTTGAATAATTTATATGTCGTAGCGCGATAGACGGCGTGCCCTCCGCCTTGTACTGTTTATGGTAATGCGGGATATCTCGCATTGCAAATGCGCTGAATGTGTCGCCACCCGAAGCGGCCGCTCGCGATAAGCACCGTTCGGAACGTATTTCTCTCGGAAAATATCCATGTTTCGGGACAAATACTTCACAACGCACAATCTATATTTCCAAGAAATATAGTGCTGAGAGCTTTGCGATTTAAATTCATTTCTGTGTGCATGCACAACAGAATTACAGAACCAGTATACTAGAAGCTGTGAGTAATAAATGTTACAAATGGAAAAGTTTGTGAAATATGATATACGTTAGCAGTAAACGACAACTGGTTTTTATTTAAATCGCAATCGAAACAAGAACAATCGGTCAGAGAGCACCGAGTTAATTAAAATGTAGAAGGTTCGACCATCGACGGCAAGACAGGTCGCGCTCGGAGATAGCAAGTCAAAAATTCACTTTTAAGAAATTGTCATTAATCAAAATTAATGGAGTTATTATCGCACTGGAACTTTCAAAAAATATTTATTACAGACATAAATCAGTCTTAAGGGCCGTAACGAAGCAGTGCGGTGAGCTTTCTAGGACGAGGCTGGCAAGCAGGAGCGCGGCGCGGCGGCGCGGGCGCAGCGCAATTACCGGCGCGCTCCCTCATAGCCTGACGCATTGCCTCGTGCGCTCCATAAAAAGTTTCCTTATGCCTTCCTACGTCCACCTAAATTACTTGCCTCACGTAACAAGTAGGCACATATACGCAAAAACTATAATAAGCTGTGTACGGGTATACAGGTAATGCAATACATAAGTGTCATGAGACCGGTCCAATTGTTCTCCTATATATGACGGCTTATTAACTTCCAGCACGTTGTTAAGGAAGGAATAATGTTTCTTATCATGTTTACTGTAGGTAACATAAATATTCTTTTGTATGTATGAAGGGTAGTTCTTATAACGTATGTTCTTTGAAACAAATTTAAAAAGAAAACAAGCCTAAGTTGGATTTTGTTTCATAAAACGGAAACATATCTTCTAAGTAATTCGTTTAGGAAATGACAAGTTAACTGTTAACTAATTTTATTTCGATAACTATATTTATGGTACCATAAAACATTGTATAGGTACTATATAAATCAAAGCACCAATTCCATTTAAATATCTTGCCAGAAGATTAGAGCTAACTCATAGCAAAGCGTGGCATGGCGTAGAATACCGTAGCTTTGCACAATTTTTGTTCTAATCTACTATAAGGTAGCAACGAAATAACTTGAAAGCTCTGGAAATCTAAACTGAAATAAACGGATAGTTTAGATAAAAAGACAACCATTTGTTTATGCAAAAGAGCACCGTTATAGTGCTCGAATCATTTCGCAAGAGAGCCGAACACGTGAGAGTTGAGAGTTTCATAATTACTATTGTTGTGATTTATAGGTGTTTCGAGATCTTCCCCGATAACGAGACGAAGCCGACGCGGAAAGTAACTTTATACAAAATAGCGAACAATATGACGTGATATTTTTAATAGATAATGATGTTGATGGACGACAGCGCCCCACCACGGCCGCGCGCGCACCGTGGGAACTATATTTCGGCTCTACGATCTTTACGTTTTGCAATCACTCGCGATACTGTACACAGATACTTTCTTATTGTAAACATTAACTATTTTGTACACAATCATTGTTAAGACGTTACTATGGAACGTTATTTAAACGTAGAATTTATATTTTGATGCACCAAATATGGAGGTACTTTTGTAATAAAATCAGATATTCATGGAGGTACGACTGACGAAATTTACAAATAGCAAAGAAATCACAAAAATACAAAACACCTCCAAGGTTCGCGTAAATGATCCCTGCAGATATACGGAAACGAAGAAATCTGGTTGATTTAAAAAGATTAAGAAATCGATATCGTAGCGACTGGCAAGTGCACGTACTTTGATTATAATTGGCAGTATATTAACAAACAAAGTAGTGCCGGGGGCGGGGCGCCGACATGTTTATGTGACCCGCGGTTCAAGTGACCCGCCGAGTTGCCAAATTAACGAAAGCTCACGCAGGTCGAGACACTTTCTACTGGCCTGCATGCGTACCAACATTTTCATTATCGATCGCTTTCATAATTCAACTGACATTTTTGTTCCATTCAATTGCATCGCTGGAAAAAAATTACTACAGGCACATTTATTAAGAGTTTTAATCGCCGCTGAGGAACCCGTATTTTTTATCTCGCGTTACAAAATACGGGCAGCACTGTGTACTGTAAAGACCCAATATATTAAAAATAAATAATGTCTTCTGGTTACATTTGAATTATAATCTCGTACGTAATTGATTCATAGAAACACTTAGTTCTGAATGTGTCTACTATTGCTAAATTTTATTTTTGGTACCTATCCGACTACTTCGATTTGCATTTTTCTGTAATGACATCAATGTCTTGACTTATACATATTTATTAGTATAATTTATTATACCATTTATTTTAAATCATTGAAAGTCTGAGTGATTTAAATGTACGTTTATATAAAGCGGCTATTGTGTTTTCATTTCACTAAAGAATAATTGCAGGCAAGTAACTGGACCACGACTTTGTATTTTATTTTCAGTGATCAATTTCTACGCTTACGGCGTTCTGTGGTGATTTCCGTGACGTGGTGATTTATTAGTCAGCGGACCTGTCCTTAATGTAATACCTTAACAACGACCATTAAGATTTCAGCTTGGAGTTTTATTTACTTTGTTGAATCTCGTCGTTAATTATAACTGCGAGAGAACAAAAGGTAACTAAATTTGTTGTCTGTGGTCTTTTGTGTCTGAGGAAATACTCGTAGCTGGTTGATGAATACAGACATGTTAAGCTAGCGTTTGTTTGTGTGTTAAGAAATACTAAAACAATCTATCCGATTGTTGGAAATATATGGTAGGTATGCACGTACAACAATATCTTGAGATTTTCAGATAACGGCAGTTTTATCATCGAATCAATGCACGTAATTTCGCAGAAATCGTCTAATCCTTCCTAGAGCTATCTGCATATGATCCAAGGTTATTATAATTCGAGAATTCCCCACAGCTTGCGGCGAATAGTTTCGGATCTGAGGTGTCGCTTCCACTTCGCCGGTAACATGGCCGGCCTGAACGTCAGCACAAAGACGACCTCGCACGAAATCACTTTTAGTTTCTTTATTTGTCTCACCGCACCTACACGATATTATAAATAAAGACACCGTCTTTTTATTTCATTTTTATAACTAACCTGACATTTATAACTGCCACCTTCCTATGACAATTCATTATTACTTGATTATGACGGTGACATAATTCGTATAATAATGTTAGATACTTAATAATAATATGTCATATGCAGTTCCTAAAGATGTCAACCATTTTATCGTATACATAAATAGTTTAATAAGCGGATTAGATGGCTATCACTGAGTACTTAGCAGTCACATGTGTAAGTAATGTGCTGTAAAACATCTACCAGTTCCGATCTTAAGGATGAATTAGCACCCAATAGATTTTAAAAAGGGCAGTTACCCCATTGACCCAAAAATGTTACAAATATCTAAATTGTATCTTAAAACAGACCAAACCCTCAAAAATATAAGATATATTTTATTGTACAAGCGAGTAAAGTATTTCGACAACGTGCGAATGGCCAAAGTATTCCAATAAAATTTAACGCACCTTTTAACTCGCGAATATCCACCCCATCAAAATGTTTCTGTCTCTTTATGAAGAATGTTTGTTTACCCGCCATTACCGCGGCATGTATGGCGAGCTCATAATTACGATTATAGTGGTCACAAATACTAACGACAATGTTTCCTCGAAGGGAGAAAGTAGGAGGAGTATGAAGGAATAAATCATCGCAAGGTACAGCGACAAGGCTGAGATAAGGCCATCGATGAAATAGCGTCGATTGTGCGAACATGAGCCAACAACATGTGACATGGTGGCAGCGTCGTACGTTGTGACGGAGCCAGCCTGCTGCGCTTACAATCACCTCCATGATATGTTATGATAGTATATAACCCGCCTTTATGCGGTCGTGGTGTTGTATGGAACTGCTGACATATTTTCTATACATCGCTTTACGCACGCTCTACACCCGCTACTGCGAAAACGCAGCCATTATAACGGTGCAACCAAATATTTAGCTACCTACTTCACGTTTAATAACTTTTCTATTGCTGTTTTAGTACCAATAAAATCGGTAGTATCTCCGAGATTAAATTACGACCAATTTGGATCTCTTAGACGTTTAATTGGCCCCACCGTAAACCTAAGAAAATTAAGTAGTATGTTGGGAAATATTTTATATCAGTAGAAGTGCTACTTAATGTAACATTTAGTTGGTAAATTAACACATCACTCCCCATTATGTCGATAACGTGAATATGTCTAAGTGCCAAATCATTCCAATTGGTAATGATCTTTAGTATAGCTTGACAATGGGCCTTATGAGAAGGCTAAAAGTCACCCAAAGGACAATGGAAAGGGCTTGGAGTTACCTTACGTGATCGAATCAGATAGAGATCCGTAGGAGAACTAAGGCAACCGACTTAGCCCGAAGAATTGCCAAACTTAAGTGGCAATGGGCAGGGCACATTGATCCAAGAATAGATGACGGGCCGAAAGGTTCTGGAGTGGCGACAGCGTACCGGAAGTCCGTTGGAAGGTCTTCCACAAGGTTGACGGATGACCTTGTGAAGGCCGCAGGAATCCGCTGGATGATGGAAGCACAGAACCGGTCGAAGTGGTGGTGCTTGGGGGAGGCCTATGTCCAGCAATGGACGTTTTTCGGCTGAATGATGATAGCTTGACTGGTTACTCACGAAGACGATTACTTTAAATCGGTCGAGAAATATATCGGCCACTTTATTCGCAGTTTGGAAAGGTGTCCACGGCATTGGCAGCATCATAAATTCTCCTGTCAGTTAATGACTGCAAACGGTGAACTATTCATTGAGGCGTTCATAGAGAGGCCTATCCCATATTGAACCATCGGCGCGATAAAGAAGAACAAGAAGAGCGCCATGTTCAGCGGAGTATGTCTTCAGGCTTATGGTGAAGACTAGGCCCCAGAGGATCAGACTTATTGTTGTAAAAACATAGCCGGTCTGCCCGTCTTTATGGGCTCTTTTATTCATTTATATCTATTACATATTATACAGTCGTCAGAAGCCCGAAAGGCTGACAACCAGTCTTACCAAGGGGTATCGTATTACCCAGTTACTGGGTTGTGGAGGTCAGATAGGCAGTCGCTCCATGTAAAATACTGGTATCCAGCTGCATCTGGTTAGACTGGAAGCCGACCCCAACATAGTTGGGAAAAGGCTAGGCAGATTGACATATTATAAACTAAAGTCGCTTTTCGTGTCTGTCTGTGTGATCGTGTTGTTCTTCTAAACTACGCAACAGATTTCGATGCGGTTATGACCACCAATTAGAAAATTTATTCCGAAAGGCTTATGTGTTATACACTAATATTAATCGTATATATAATAAATAAATCTCTATGTTTTGTTAAGTTGCGAAGTGCGAAGCAGGGGCGAGTCGCTAGTCTATTAATTTTGAAGTCTTTAAATGTGCGTAACCTAAATTTAGCTTCAACGTCATATTCCAATCAGCATCTCAATTGCCAGGCGTTAAGCGCACCGATTACGGCGGTACCTCACTACGGTACGATTGTTCATTCGCTGCAAACATTACCAGTTGATTCGATGTTAATTGCCGTGTTCAGAGAAGATGATTTTGATTTTGTTGTGGTTATTTGGTTTTTCTGTGTTATATTCTAAGTTAGGTATTCTGTCGTAGGTATCCCTGTTTCCAAACGCTTTTATTGGAGATTTCGGTCTGATGGAAGTCGTTTCTTAAGAAAATTCGGAAATTAACCCTAAATAAAATCACGGGTCATACCGGATGTGTCAGCGACTTGCTTAACGATCTGTTTACATATAGACAGACCGTTAGTCAAGTCGCTGACACACCTTTATGTGCTTTATTGTAAAAGCTTCAGCTTTTGCACGTGAAGATTTACGGACGAATCTCATAATTTACGGATAGTTCGTGATTAACAAATTAAATCGTAATAACTTTGACTGCTGGGCTATTATCTGTCAGACGTGAATGGTTTATGTCCAGTTTATGGGAGCGCCGAACACCTCGGCGTTGCGTCCACTTGGTCATATGTCAATAAAACAAATAAAATTCGTGTGAATTTGCGAATAACTCAATACCAAAGTTTAGATTAGGTCAATAGTGTAATAACGATATGAAGGGTACAGGGGCAAAACATGGAATGTCACAAAAAATTCTAATATAAGTGAAGTATGGCAACACTTAGGTTTTCGCGCGTATTTTTATGTAGCATAAGTAAAAAGCGTAAAAACAATCACAGTCCTTCATAACTTCTATATTTCAAACCCTGTACAGGTGCAAAAGTTCTAACTTTGAAACATTAAAATGTTGATTACTCAGAGTCGTGTTTTAGTGACATTTATTGTTTTGCCCCTGTACCCTTCATATTATACAAAGAATTTTATAACTAAATGGGTCTAACAAATTAAAACTTTTAAATGTGCTTAAGCTTTCAGCACACGCTGCTGAAAGCTTTCAGATTTCGTCGCTCAAGTTTCCATCCACAAACATTGTGAATACCAACCTTAATAGTGGGTGTTTAAAATTGCATGCGACATTATTTAAATTAAAAATGATTACGTAACAAAATTAACCGTTGACATTGTGGAGTACAATTTTTCAGTTGATTACTTGGAATACGCTCACGAGTAGGTAAAAATAATTAAGCACTTCTCGTTAACGATCGGTTAACAGATATTATGCACGAAGCGAAATTCAGTTTCCACAAACAAAATGAAGTAGGTCAATCTGATATAAAATGGCTATTGAAAAACGAAACCATAGCAATAATCTGAGCAGCGCAAGAAGGTCGAGTGTTGCGGCAGTTGCGACAGCCGACAGGCCCGACAGGCCGCCATATTGTATTCACAGGGAACGTTTGCAAAGAAATGATCAATAAATTTGTGCCGTCAATAAAGATATCGATCAAAATTACAGGGTTCTGATGATTTAACAAATATGAGTGGATCGCCTGCGCGCGCGCACAGGGTGGCCGCGTGGCTCTTCCGTGAAATTGTAATGTTATGGCCCTTAACAACAATTTAGCTTACCCACGAAAGCTGCACCAATTTCTTTAATTACCAGCCGAATTGAGCTGTTCGAGTCACTTAATTAAACATAAGAACCTCTTTATTTGCAAACAGATTTTATGACGCTATTCTGTTTACAGCGAAGCGTTTATTAAGTTCGCAAGTAAATACAATCAGGGTTAATGACTCCAACGCTTTGAAAGTGTAGTATGAAGGAAAACAAATAAAAAGTCATAAAATCACCTGTGAACGTAAATAAAGATTTTATTATAGCCAACATTCGTTTTACACATTCGTATTTTATGATAATAAAAATTTGAGTTCGTGCCGAATCAATCAACTGTTGAGTCACAAGCTAGACAGTGTCTGTGTGCAATCATTTTAATATTAGATACGCAGTAGCGCCATAATAGAGTATTGCGCGGAGTGCTGGTTGATAGGCTCGGGAGTCGGGCGGGAGCTCGCCCCAATGATCTGGGGCCACCCTAGCCGCGTGCGGTACTCCCAATAAAAAGTTGAGTGCGTCTCATTAACGCCTTGCGCAAGCTCGAAAGCGGCCCTTGGGGCACTCGTTGCCAGAGACAAGCAACGCAAATTACTTTGGCACCGTTTGACGGCGGGAAATTTCATTACCACGAGCACATATCATTATTATCTTGCCGGCAATCTACATATTTTACTCGGTAATAAATGCGCGGGTAGTTTCACTTTCAGACACTGGTTTTCGAAAATGACCCGACTTTATAAATTTGCTGCGGTTCGGTTCTTGTGAAGGGCGTGTTACAGTTTTAAGTGAATTTCTTTTTGACCTCTTGCTCCAAGGTGTTGTCCGTAATTACTTGGACACTGCTATATAATTTGGTGTTAACAACGTAAACTGATATTTAAATATGTGACAGCAGCTGCACAAAGATACAAAATCTTATTAAATATTAATTAGTAGACGTTCGAGTAATTGCAAGAGTATTTTCTATCTCATTATTATATTCATAAAACTCTCGGTTGTTTAATTGTAGGCTGTGTAATGTTTTAAGGTAACAAGTTAATATTTCCCAATTAGAAGCATGTCTCATTAAGTACATGTGCAGAAACATTTCTGCAGAGAAATAGAAATTGCATAATTCGGAGGAATGCAAGTTAAAGTCATTTATGTTTAAAGATTGGTTCCGAATCGATTACATAATAACAAAATTCATAAATATCGCCGCTTATCTACATGGATAGTAAGTGGCCCTACGCCCCTACATGAAACAATGTTAGACTGTGCGTCGAGGAATTCGTTCAGGCGAGTGGGGGCTCGTTAGCCAACCGCCGAACACCGACAGCGTAATGACAGAACACGCCTCTTGTAATCACTGTGCGTGATTTTACTCCACATCGCACTTCTGAGACGTTTTGCGAATTTAATTTTTGGAGGTTATCAAAATCCTCACACGTTTCACCTCGCCGGCCGCTAAGCGTATCATTACGTGAACTGAAGCCTGCAATTACTCACTTGCGTTGGTGTAAAAGTTTTCACAAAGTAGCATACGTTCTTTAAGATTAAAGGATTGATTGATTATTACTATGTGCGTGATATGTTCAGAAAGTACACCCTGAACAATTTTAACGAGTCTCTTGATTCGATCTCTGTAATGTAAGTACGCGGCGGCAGGTGGCTTAACAAGGCTTATGAAGCCTGAAATAGGTTCTTGTAGCATTAATATAAGCAAAAAAATAAGTGAATAAACACATTTACAAGCAGCTTGAAAAGACACCACAGTAAAATAACTTCGGCTAGGTAGGTAACGGTTCATTCGAAAGATATATCTATCAAATTATATTAACATGGAACAAAAATAAAGAATGCTAGCAGGAGCTCGCAGTCGGTACAGATGGCCATATCATTCCTTATATCCCGCCGCTGTAGTATCAGATAGGCAGCGGCGCAGCTGTCATCGCCGGTTACCGCGTGAACAGTTTCAAGATGCCGTCAGTAATTATTCCACGTCGCCGAAAAATTAAAGCAAGGATACGATAAACCTTAAGTGCAACGCGAATAAAAAATCTGCCAGTAAGAACACATCGAGCGAAATGGAACGTCAACGCGAAGGTTGATGTCGTGTCGCCGAGGGCGCGGAGAAATGACGGCTCAGTCCGTGTGCAAACCCGTACTTGTACAAATCGATTACACCCGTGTTCTGTAGGTACAGAGATCGCGTGACGTGCATTAATTACAGGAGGTGTCGATTCGAAAAACGGTGTTCAGAAAACCACTTCGAAATTGGAACAGATCATAGTCATTATACCAATTTGCTGAGTAAAGGCTTTTTATCCGTAACCCTCATACATTGTATGTAGGTACCCGCTCCTTGTCAATTAAGTAATCATAGAGTTCAGTATTATAAACACAGGCTTTATTCTTACATAAATACTTCCTAGATAGCGTGGCACTGATGGCTTATATTGTCACAGCCTCTCAGTCTCAGCCGAAATACTAATTATTATTCGAGTACTTAAAACAATAATTATAATGTTATGATTTATAACCACGCTTAGTATGTTCAACATTCCAAAGTATTTTTTTATTATAATGAACGATCATTTTACTAATCCGTACGCTTGCTATAACTGAATATAATATTTATATATGACTGAATATAATTACAACAGACAGACAACATTTCAACATTGTCAATGAGGAGAAGAATATTAATAAAACATCACTTTAGGGTTTTGTAAACACATTAAGCAACGCCGTAAAAATTAAGCAGAAATATGATTTATGGGTTTGGGTAAGATTCCCGTGTTGGATAAAAACGCTTTTTGACTAAGTAGAGCAATTTCAGTAAGTCTAGCTAGAGGCATGTGCCCGTTAAATGGTAAAAGGCTTATCTGTTTCGATAACTTTCCGATCATTGGATGTCCCTTAGTTCTTTTCCCTTATGCTTCGGAGTTAACATGACCATGGTTATGTTCTGTGCTATAAAATTCATATGTAAGAATATCAACCAAGTACTAACTTTAGAAAAAAGTTTCCTGTGTCCTACATAAGGATTACAGTTGGATTACATTGGTTAGTAGGTTGGCGGGGTGCTGGGTGCTGGCCCGCGCGGACGGTATCAGGCGCGCTATCTCACGCCCTGTTGCCACGCTTCTCACCTCGGGACGCCACCTCCGCGCACTTCGCCCGCCTTGATGCTTTATCGCCCGCAATCGCACCACTCATCTATTACACGAACCTTAACCACTAAACTGAATGTCGATGACCCACTCGACCTCATCCCTCCTTATGAGGAGTTACGAGTGACAGCGCCGTGCGAGCCTGCTCATGTGCATTTCTTCATTATTTTTATCGATGAAATATCAGTAGTTGTAATTTTTTATATGTATTTACTAACTTCATAGAGAAGCAATTTAATGAACGAGTTATTATGTTCTTTAATATATTCCATAACCGATAAATGTATTGAATTTCACAAGAAAATTGTTTAAGATAATTACAAAAGTGGTATTGATGTCTCAAATTCGAAGCAACAGTGAATGATAAGTTCCTTTAATCCATTCATTATTATAAATTTATCGGACCGGGTCCCTGGGAAACTGGCATTTAATTTAGTTGGCTATCTAGGCTGATCAGTCAAGCAGTAACATCTAGATTGAAAGGTTTTATTAGTCTAATCCTAATTCAATAACGCTTTTTGCTTGGCGCGGCTGCGGCTGCTGCGTTGCATCCTGTTCAGCTGAGACGTGCAGACACTGAACACTTTCACGACTAATTGTTATTAATGCAACGTGATCTAGTTCCATACTGTAATGTCAACGTGTCTGCCCACATTTCGTGCATTAGCTTTAGCGCTGATTATTACACATCAGCGATGCAAGTTTGGCGACTGCATTAGCCCGTTTTGCATTTGATTATATTTTTAGATGGCTTTTAAACATAAGCTAGGCAGTGTCGTAACAAAATCTAGCGCTTGAATTCAGACAACATATTTGTGAATATATAATAAAACTTGTATATTTATTATTTTTGTTGCAATTTCATCACACTCCTTTGAATGATTTACACAGGCTTCGATTGGTGTCTGGTAATTTATATCTCCTAAGTATCATGATGAAACTACATCAGAGTTCACGTTGCGACACCCAATGAAAAATCTTTTCATAACGACTGCGTTCCAGATACATCAACCTTATGAATGATACGAGTATTTATTCTCCTCTTAAATTAATTGTCTTGGACAAGAGAGAAAACCAATCTTGGATTTAAATATAGTTGTTTTTAATGCTGCTGTTGAATTGATTTATGCACTTTGTGTTATTTAAATGCTTGCTGCGTTATCATATCAAACACTTGACTGTTTGTGTGCTTTGAAAATCCATTGTTAAACTCTAACTATTTAGTATCGAATTGAGTATTCAGCTCAGCCGTCTACATTAGTTTGACTACTTCTCAAGTGATCCTATTTGAGCGTGCTCAAGCAGCCGACTTGAATTCATACGGTCTGAATACAGCGGCCATCACAATGCATCAGCGCCTGCGCAAGTGAAGGGCACTCGGAATTCTCGGATTATTTTAACTTGTCTTTTTCAATGTCAGCGTTTAAAATAATTGCATCACAATTTTAAAATGCGAGCCTTTTGCTTTTAAGACGGTTTAAAGCGTCGTATAATAAGATTATTTCCTGGAAGTCATGAGACACTTCTTTGTCGGCCGCTGCTCTTAATGTATGTATAACTATGACCATGTATGCTGATCGTTGACACTAATCTACAGATTTATTAGTCTAATAGAATAATTTTTATATGATCCTGCATATTTTTTGACACTAAATACGTAACAACTTAATAAAAGGTCCTGTAGATTTATTCATACCTCTACTCGACACCTAATTTTTTGTGTCTAATTAGGAACTAGTTTCGAATGTAACCAAGCGACAATAGAATATACATCTCGAAAATAACAAGCCAAGTAAGAATAGAACGCTTAACCCAAACTGCAATAACTACAAAATCAAAACAAGTTGATGTAATACGAAGAGACAATTCTGCGTATCGAATAATAAGGAGTGCAAGACAAGAGGACGCACGCTCGTGACCGGCCGAAGGCCTTCCACTCTAGCGGTCCGCAATTATTTATATTAAAATTACGGAAAATCACTCTCTCCCGACTAGCGAGCTTATCGACCATTGTTTCATGTCGGAACTATTTTGACAATTGATGGTCGGCCAACCCGCGCGGTTAAGTGCGCAGTGAGGCAGTGAGGCACTCGCGTGGGCCGTTCTCTATTGTAATTCGATTTAAACATAGGTACCATCGTTCCGGCGACATTGAATGCTTCTCGGAATTAGATTCAGCTCTAGATAGTTACGGATGTTGTTTCGATACAGTTTTGAAATACCAATCTCCCGAAGCAACGTAGGTTATGAAACATTAAATATTTCACCGATTGCCCAATATAGGCTGAATATCGTAAGATGACATTACTTAGCAATTTACTTATTTCGGTCTTTTATCGAGAGCTTATCAACGTATTAAACTGTAATTGTATATTACTTTGGATAAACTCTATCTCAACAGTCAGCCCGTTCACTCGGCGGTATCTTAAATGCAAATACAATCAACTATGCATCATCAAGAACCTCTTTCTACCATATCAGGTAACATTTAACACGTTTTATAGCACGTTTTATTACAAAAAAAGAGTAACCAAACTAGGACACAAATTGTGCACATTTTTAAGTTTCCACCAGCTGAAGAGGTGTTCAAAATCTCTTAAAATAATGTGGGTGAGGCGTTTTATTAGCAATAAAACACGATATTTTCGCTTTATTACCAAGACTATACATGGATTTCCAATCGCTTCTTTAATTTGAGTGATTTGTTTGTTAAGCAGCAGTTGACGAGGTGTCGGTGACTGTGGGAATCGCCTGCGGCCGACATGCCTAGCTCATTTGTACAAATGAGTATAGATAATTTGTTGCAATATGATCGGCCATCATCACGTCGCTGAGCGCGGAGGAGGCGAGCCGTCTCAGCCGTCCGTCATTATCCGCGCATCGCCAGATCTTGGCGATGACCGACACCGTTAGTCTCGCAACAGCCACACTGATGCTGATAAAACTACACAAATATGTAACAATTGCGAAAACATCTTATCTTAAGCTATATTTTGAACTACATTTCATAACATTCACATATTTAGCGACCAAAATTTCTAAAGCGTTGTGATTGTTATTCGACATGCATATTAGGTACTGAAATGTGGACTGAATAAAATTGCACAAGCGTTATAAAACAAACAAAACTCACAATTTAACTTTCATAATAAAATTCAGATGTGCATACATATTGATCACGTTTAAAATTGCATTCTTGATAACCATGTATTAAAATCGAGTGAAATCTGTAATTCGTTGGAGAGTTTGTCCGAGTAACATGACTTGACACAAAGTGAGCACAAAAAGCGGTCGGACACGGGTCATTCAATTCATCGTTATGTAAGGACAATATTTCGTTGTTCTTTTTAACTCTTATTCAATACCAACGGTAAATACGTTGGGTCTAAATAAAAGTATATCATAAAAGTTTCTTTGCTTACACTTAATATGAAAGCGGAAACAGTAAGAGACAATGATGTATAATATTTTAAATAAATAATGTTAAGGTTGTCCAATTTTTAAAGAAACTTCTAGTCTCAAAAGATGAAGCTAAAAATGTGTTTCTCCCATGAGACGACTACGAGTATTCTTCGACCTCTTCAAAGCAATTACTCGGACATACCGATGTCCTACCTAAGTTTAAAACGGATATAGTATAATTTTATCCGGATTAATTCCGTCATTAAAGAAAATACTAGCGATATCCGTGGCTCCGCTAACATTAAGTATGAAATTACCAGAGGAAAAATACCTACCTCATATCTTTTCCGTGGTAGGTTACAAGTTAGTCTACCAAGTTGGTCTACCAAGTTAACTTTCAGCCAAAATCTATCGAAATTGCTCTGTTTGGTTATCTTTAGTCGCGTAGGAAATAGACAGATCAGGAAACTTAGGCATAATCAAAAATATTATATGGCCTCTAAATACTTAGAGGCAGGATTCTTACGGACAGCCGGATGTGGTACGCGTAGCCGGGTTTAGGAAGAGCTTAAATGATCAAGGATGGATTCTAATCATAGCTATTTTCAACTTCAAATATTTGTGTCAATATATTTAGATTAAATATGCATTATTTACCATAAAAACGCTACTCCAACCAACTCATTACAAATTCAATTTATCAGCTCCCGTTCATCTGTTATCTTAAGTCATTTTTAAATGTAAATGATTGATTCTTTCTTAGTCAATGAATAGGTATATTTTTTTGTAATTAATTATCAACAACTTAAGTATCCGCATGTAACTTAACTCTGGCAAAGACAAATGTTTATGTCAGATACATAAAATTTATGCCTACTACACAAAACGGCAAAACAATGAGTGAGCGGCAAGTGGTGGCACATTATCTTTGTTAGATATTTGACGAATGCCAAATACAGGTATTACCTACATGTAGCCTGAGGCTACGACTAGTGTAAAATAAGCTTTCGAAATAACGAGCTGTATTTGCGATTTGAAGGAGCGCCTAAGCTAATACTTTCCGGGAAATCTGTGTCAGAGGTCGCGCAGAACACGCAAGATTCGCGTGTAACTCGCCGGTGCCATACAAGGTAATTAATATAGTGTTTAAGGGGAACGCCAATTAAAGGACTTTCATTAATTAAGTGAGATTAACATCTAATTGATTAATAAATTAATTTACACTGTTAAACTCTCTTATTACTGGTTACTTAGGATAGTTAGCGATGAGATTATTTATGGTTCCCGCCGTTCTGATAGCCTTGTCTATTATTTGTAAATATTACTAATTCACGGAAATGGTAGCATTTCAGTGTTTGAATACCAATTTATACAAAATGATCTACAAATACAACTTGATTTTCCTGTTTATAATTGTTTGGTTATTTATTTGTCAACTCCATTTACCAATTTAGTGCTTTATCGTGGACGTTTTTGTGATCATAAATTTAAAAAATCGCCAGGTTTGGCAAAACATCGGCGATGGCAGCACTTGTAGAGGACTGTTATTCTCTTGAGACAATATAAATATATTACTTACCTGTCAGTAACACACGCTTTGTTCTTCAGCAATGACTGACTTTTAATCTAAATGTCTAATTCCTAAAAGGGGGATATATTTATAAAGTTCTGTTTGGCAATCTTGTATTTGTTTTATTCTTAGATCAAATAAGCCAACCAGTTCCTATATTATGTCGGTGTCTAAAGTAGCTAACTAAACGACGATACAGACTGGCAGTAGTGTCCAGTGTCCACACGGATGCCATATGTAACATCACACTTAGGGTTGAGAGGTCAGACGGTAGTCGCTCCTAGTAAAACCAGAAACTCTACATATCAATATTGAATGAACTGGTCGTGTGCTTATAGTTACCGCACAACCAATTACTTCTCGTAAGTACTTCGAACAAAGTGGACTCCGGTGATAGGCTGAGAAATGTTACAATGACTAATGCTCAGTTCCTATATCTGATTACGAACCGTTTTCTTTACAATGGGTAAAAAACAGTTCGTTTTATGTATGCGGCCGTTATATAAACACATTTGTTTCTAGTAAGTTTAGTTCTAGATTTTAACGGATAGACGAGTCTAGTAAGATGAACCAGAAACAGATCTCTATTGACAATAATGACGTAAAGGCTGGTAGAATACAGCAAGTGGCCGATTACGATGACATACTCTTAACACAGTTTCAAAACTGTGTTTTTATAAATTTTATCTGTTTCTCACCATATGAAGAGCGGTCGGTAATGACGGACATGCACCGGTCACGAGGAAGGGATGGTGGGTAAACAAATATTTAGAACTTATAAAACAATCGCACACGATACCCATGACAAATGAGGGTACCTCTCCGCTAATCGTCGTGCTCATCGCCAGCCATCAATCTTCATTACTGTGTAAGAGGCGCCTTGCGATTCATTCTACCAACATGTAACGTACGTGAAAGTTGCGTCATTACTGTTTCATGTGTTATGTGAACACGTCTTACAATGTTATTTGTTTCCTATTATACTGGTCAGTTTTAGATGCATGTTTCTTGCAACTGTAGAGGTTTTCATTTGCAATTTTCCTCATTGTTTTTGCAAATTAAATAGTGTTACACGAATATATTTCCTGCTGTCGATAACTCTGAAAGGCTATTTTTAATTCCTGAAACCATTAACGAATACCAAATTGGGGACAAGTGTGTAATCAGTAACAGTCATTAAAAAGAAATTACTTCAATTAATAACAATGCATTTCATGAGATATTGTATTTTGTTTGCGAGAAATGATTTTCCTCTTGGTAATTATTCTTAACATTGCAGGTAGTAAACGTTTCCAGGGTCATTTCTTTCCGACGAAAGCGATGGCAAGTCGAAGTACCTTCAAGATAATGACATTTTATGCTTCGCAGCAAAAATATGTCGGCTTATAATTGGTTATATACTCACAATAAAAAAACTGAAAATGGTTCAGTGTAATTAATTTAAGTTGACAGTTACGTAATTTAAATTTCAATAAGATATCATGCATCGACATCGTTAAAAGTCTACCTATATTCCAGTACAGTCAACTGCTGGAAGTAGGCAGGCTTCTTCTGTATAGGGGAATCCCTAAACCTTTGGCGGCCGAACAGTGACAGTACAGTTGAGGTGTTTTGACTGTCCAGTTGAACGGTCGCTACAGTAGCCAGATCAGACACCTAACTGACAGAGATGCAGGGTGGATCTCCAATAGACGGGATAGCAGTGTGGATGCTGTAGATGTATAGTGGTACCTACAGTATATGTATATGTCCCGTAACACTAATAAAACCATCATTACTAGTGTGTATCGTGTTGTAGTAGCAACTCGAGTCAACACCTTCCCCTGTAAAGCCGTACGAAAATATGCATTTACATTAATAAAGTATCATACTTACACTTATTTATATGGACCCACTAAAGTTCATAAATTACTTTAATGTCAAGACCACACCGTATGCTCACCAAAAACATGAAAGCAGAAAAAAAAACTTATTAAAAAAATTCAATCATAATGAAACAAGATCACAGTTTTGGGTCATTGTTTTTGTTCGTAAATCCGGTCATTCTGCGCATGCGAAACAGCCCGATGCTATGTCGTCGGCGCGGCGCGGCCCGTGCCCGCGCGGGCGCCTTTCACCGCAGGTCGTAGGTCAGGGCGCGCTCAGGTGCTCCGCCCTCGGCACCCCCCCGCCCCCGCGCCCCCTGTCCACCCGCGCCGCACTAACGGCCCGCCACCA
The DNA here is from genome assembly GCA_914767755.1 of Agrochola circellaris. Classification (NCBI taxonomy): domain Eukaryota; kingdom Metazoa; phylum Arthropoda; class Insecta; order Lepidoptera; family Noctuidae; genus Agrochola; species Agrochola circellaris. The sequence continues at coordinate 8,423,818 of OU611846.1, read as the reverse complement.
TTGCCCTATTCAGCTGTCGTCGCGAGAACAACATCGCCGCCGCTGGGAACAACAACACTTATGAATTATTCCACCGCTCTATACTGCTTAGAAACAATTACAAAACAATACGAATTCATAACATAACTTTCACAATGCTCTTTGTGTGCCTTCAGCGCTCCATGCTCTCGTTTGCTGCATTATGGCAGGCGAGCGGTACGCGGACCATCTTCGCCGTTCTCTTAGATGAATCGTGTAACATGCATGCATGTATAATACGAAATACTAGAAAGTCGCATCAGCGGTACAAAAATGTAGGTGGCAATGTTTTGCGGCATCAACATGATAATTTCCTGTTGCTAAGATGACGGTCGAATCAATTTGGCGTGGAGTGTGCAGCGCGTTGCGTATGGTTGCGGTGGCGTGCGAGATGCATCGTTAAGTTAATGCGGCCGTAACGGCGGAAGCTGCGCATAGCGTTAGCGAGCTTTCGGCGGTTCCCACGGCGCCCCTCCCGCCACCGCGCGGTTACACAATGCGAGGTGAACGCGGATCTAAGCAATCGCTTAACCTCGCCCACTGCGCGCGCGCCGCACCGCCGCACCGCTTCACCGCCGCACCGCGATGCACCTCCACTCCGACACCAGTTTCATAAAACACGACAACTATTACACTATCAGACTGTTACACAAGTTATCGTATTGAACATACTTATTTGATGTTTTAAATATTCACAATATTGTGCTAACGTACATGTTTATGATTTAGTAATGTGTTATTTAAATATTAATCTGTTTGAATTTAAATAAACATTGTTTCTTAATATAAACAAAAGAAAACTGCTATGTTAAAATGTATTGCATTTTATTGGTATTTCCCTACCTACTTTTTATTATTCCTTTGTTTATTCAGGATGTGCAACGTAAACATAACATCTGTCAACTATTTAATACGTACCAATGTTTCCATGAAGCACTTTAGAATGGAAAATTTTATAACGGTCTCACGATAATAGCGTATAAAATTTTTCGACTTATGACACTCGATGACGGACGTAACGCAGGCCGGAAGATTGCAATGAGTACTTTCTTTACATCCGGCAGTTCAGGCGGGGTCACGACCGATCTTTTTGTCCAGCCTCCAGGCTGAATGCACGCGACCCGTGCGTGATTATGTTCGACGCGCTTAATTAAGCTGTCACATCGTCACTTGATGGGCGATAGTGAAAGCGAACGATACTTGCTGTAATAATAGACGAAAAATATAGCCTTATATGAGCGTGGACAGCTCGCAGACACAAGCTCGCCGAGTCGCCATGCCATCATCACAAACCGGTGATTTCTTAACGACATTAAAAGTTGTATCACGTTGTTAGCACGTGCATATAAATTAATGTGTTTTCGGCATATTATTCAGTCTATTCGTTATACATACATAATAAGCGACGGAAAAAACCTACTTAAGTTAGTATTCGATCACATTATTTTAACGAAGATAAATCACGTAAAATCGAACAGAAGCGGTGACAGCCTCGGGTGTGGGGTGTCGGACAGAAACGAGATACTGTGATGTTGCAAATCCCGGCCATGTATCAATATGTTTTTTCAATATATTTACAGAATTTACGACTGACTTGAACGGTAAAGGAATATATTGTTCAGCTTACACATCCTTAATAATACGGCGACATGTACTGTCATCATTTTTTATGTAAGTACCTATGTATACTGGTCACACAAAATGGTTTAAAGTGTGTTTAAAATCTGAATCCACTTTCGATTAATAATAGTAAATTTCTTGTAAGAAATATAGGTTTCTAAATATGGTAATAACTTAGCTGTGATTTGGCTAAACTTGTGGCTGACCTTCACAAGTTGTTAAGGCGGAAAAAAAAGAAACACTTATTTAGGTAGGTACTTCGTTTTACATTTTACTTTACGTGAAAGGCTTGGTGCCTAAAAATAAATTGCAATTGTATTTCAATAAGTTTATTTTTAAGCTTAATTGCTTGCTTTATTTATTTATTTTTATAAGCAGCTAACTTACAAACGGGTTCTTGTTTACTGTAAGTGCGTCATTGTTTTGTCGGCCGACTCGACCTCCTCGACTCATACACATAATTTTCGAATAATTTCTTACTGAATTTAAATTTTGATATGAAATTACGAAAGCTTAATCTCGAAAATTGGAACCGTATCATAATTTACTGAAATTGTAGACAAAAACGATCTGCCTACAGAAATGCAGGTTTTCCTCTCTGTTTGATGCCTTTGCAAAAAAGAGACAAAGTATATTCGCTCTTGATTTAAGTATTAAAAAGAACAGTTCTCGATTCAGTCGATGTGAGCGCAGAATTTCCATGTGCGGGTTCGGTTCCGGCTTCGAAATAGTCCGGTCCTCCTTGAGAGCGCCGCAGAATCCGACGGGCTCGACCGCAATCTTTTAGATCATCGTCTATATACGTACTTACCTACTATAACACATTTTATTATTTACGACAAAGCAGGTTTGAATAACGGAGAACAAATTCGATTTCAACCAATATTGTTTGCGGTTTATAGTTTTACACATGTCCGACGTCCGTCCATCTTTTTCCTTTCGGTTACGCTTGTGAGCTTGTGAGAAATCTTCTCTCTAATTAGGAAACGTTATGTAAACAGAGATGTTATGTAATTATTTAGTGGAGCCGAAGGTCCTCGACCCGCGACAAAAGCTACATCGATGCTGCATTGTGTAAGCAAAAGTTTTTACCGATAGTGTGGAGATGACAGAGTGACGGCGACGCGCGAGGCGTGGGTGACGAGCGCGTCAAGTGTGCAATATGCTTCATTTATTCATAAGTACCTTCATACAAATGAAACTAATACATATTATGTTTCAATGCGACGCGTAACAGAATAAATTGTTCGGAATAATTATGTTAATTGAGAAACGGCATTCGATCTAACTTGTGACAGTCTATTTATTTTGCGGCTTAAAGTTTTTTATCACTTTCAGATAGCGCAATAATAGTTTGCTTACAACAATGGCTTTATTTTAAGATCGTGCAATATTTTACAGAACAATAAAGTGCGCTTTAACGTTACCAAACACATAACATAAAATATTCAGTGATTTATGAACTCTTTGTAAAAAAAGCTCTGTGCTTTTAGCATTGTGGATTTTATAAAATTAATGTTTACTTTTAAGATTGCAGTATAATGTTTAACTATTTCATTGTTTAGTAATTATTGTTCTTTTATTATTAATATCAAATCATTTTTGTGACGGCTCTTCACAGTTGAGCCTTAAACTGAAAGATACATTCTCAGACTTGCCCGCATGTCTACATCCGGATAGCAATGAGTAGTCATTAAATAAATAGTTCCATTGAGGATTACGCACGCCATTTACCTTGTAGGCTGCCACTATTCCAACTGGAGATCAGGCCCCATCACTATAATGATATAAATGCTGACTACGACTACTCTACTATTGAGTTTATAAATGTGCAATTTAAAGCTTTCAAGTACAGAAACTATGGAAGAACAGTAGCTAAAAAGATAAGCATGAAAGTACTTCATTAAACTTTATGCTAAACACCTTATTAAAAATGAGTCAGCGTCCCCATTATGTAGTTATCGATAAGTTTTAGGAATTAGGTACAATGTTTTTCCCTGTAGCTACAATTTCTGAACTTCAATAAAAATATTACCAAGATGCTACATATAAAGACGCTTGAGGGCAATACCATTATAGTATGCTCCCCTTGAGTTGGAAAAAAATTGGTTGAAAAAAAAAACCCTGATTTTCCCGAGTACTTGCTTGTAAGAGATAATATCACCGTCTCTGTGAGACTTGCAACTTAATAAAACACTATTTTATGAGTCAGCTTTACTACCTACAGGTGCTTGTGGAAATTAATGCAGTACAGAATCACCAGGATACAGGATCTAGAAAATTATTATTGTTATTTCAAGCAGTTAAATGTATAACCGGAGCTTGTGGAATAATTGAGCTTTTGAAAGCTCAACTAGATTGTTTTTTCAATTTGCTCGCCCGGATATACTTTGGGACATGCCTTACTAGGATAACAAAGCACATAAAAATCGTGAATTTTCGAAATAGGTATACTACTAAGTATTTTCAAAGCTTACTTCAAAGCTTATATGGCCTCCGCAGGCGCGACTCTTTAAGGGAACTGTTTAAGGATATTAACATCATGACGGTACCTTGTCAATATATCTATGAAAACATTATGTACGTAAGGAAAAATCTACATCTTTTTAGTAAAAGAGGTGCAAGACACAATTATATTACTAGAAATAGGGACCAATTAGTTCAACCGGGTTTCAGGCTGGCTAAAGTGGACTCATCTTTCATGGGGTACTGTTTAAAGTGTTACAATAAAATACCTCCCCACATACTTCAACTGAATGAAACGAAATTTAAATCTTATATTAAACGCACACTATGCAGCCAAGCATATTATAAATTGGCAGATTATATTGCTGATAAAAATGCTTGGCCCAATGCTGGTCCTGCTCCACAAGGGCGCATAAACTAATTGATTAGCATTTGAAAGTACAGTTGGAGCTGCTGAAGATTTTAAAAACTATCTTTGCATTGTATAAATTCAATCTCTTAACATTGTATAATTGCATAGAACATGTGTGAGTACTATGTACCGACTATAAAGCTACCATTTAGGTGCAGGGTATGTCTTTCATTGACTTGAATGTGTCCTGGCGGCTGAGAGTATGTCATGCTCACTCTAATGTCTCGCTGACGGTGGCGCGTGTGTTGGATCATTTAGCTCCCTTCAAAATGGTTGAGCTGAATGGTGCTAATCCATGCGTCATGTTCGTGAACGGGCGCCGTCAGTAGGGACTGGTCATCTCTTAGCTACCACGGCTTATTTTAATTTAATTTAATTTTTTGGATTGTTTATTTTTTTTTCTTTCTGTTACGGACGCTTTTCACGTTTTGCATCGTTCTCACATGTATAACTTCAACATGAATGATGTAACCAATAATTTTGTAACCATATTATGATTTAAAAGAGTGTCCGTGGAGTTTCTTGCCCGTTCTTCTCCATAGGTACCTACTACGCTTTGGAATGGGCATCTAGCTTCATCTTTCTGACTGACCGACCCCCTTGACAATTCAAAAGTGCCTGTAATTGGTTTATTTGAAATAAATGCTTTGAGTTGAGTTTGAGTTTGAGTTTACCTATTGTGAAAAATTGACACATGATTTCTATTTATTATTCTACAGTTTAAGTTCAATTTTTTTCCAAACGACAAGTATATTTTCTTTTTTTATGGAAATACATAACTATTAAGAACATAATTTTTTAGTATAATTCATAGATGCAGCTCACTAAGCTTAAAACAAACACAAATTCAAAGCGACGAATTCCGAAGATAGATAAGTAAAGCTCACCTCAAAGAAACTTGAACACAAAGCCGAGATCATTATCTAAGTTCATGGTTCACATTACTCATTGTTCGCTTTGTGTCGCAAATACTCAGTGCGTATACACTGACTATAATCTACTCGTACCTACTTATACTTGAGCTGTCAATTTCCAGATCCTATTCATACATCACACGGAAGTTATCGCCGATCGCATAATATGATGATATTTAATGTGATTTGATTGAACACCGCATCCACGTTTAGTCCTAATGATATCTCTAAATCTCCTTTTGAACCGAGTAAGGGTCAATTTATCTTTTAGAAAACAAATAGTTATAATAGGTTAAAAGCTACCCGACGTGGACAGTCTATTTGATGAAGTGTCATAACGTCAACGCCGGCTGTCGCTGAAAACCAGCGCTGGGGCTCTGTCTTGCATATCCGTCTCATATAGACTGTCTTGCATGGCCATCGCTCAGCCTAATGCTGCGACCCGCAGCATTAGGCTGAGCGATGGCCGTTTTGCGTGGATGTAACGCATATTTTACCTCAACTAGTTCTTTTTTTTTGTTTTGCGTGTTCTTTCTTTTGCGTCATGTTTACTGCAAATGAACGTATTTTCTTTCTTTTTTTTAAGTTGTAAACGGGCAATCTGATTGAAAGAGAGAGGCATACTCAAAATTATGGTCCTTGTAATTTTGTCCAAAAACTGAAACACAGTGATACTGCTTAAACTTATTCTCAGCAAAGTAAACAAGGGCTTCTTACACCTATTTAGAACCTTAAAACGGCCAGAATTCCAGCATCCGTGGGCTAGGTAATGCACACGCATGCTGGCCTTTCTGGTCGTCAACAAACCGTTTGGCAACGGTCACAGCAGCTTTATGTAAATAACGTCTTCTACGTTATATTATAGGGATGTAGGTACTTTTTAATACGTATGATAAAACCAACTCATAAATAGAAAAAGCATTCGTAACAAAATGTAAATAATGGTGTAGTCACATGCCCACTTCAATACATAAAATATTGCATACTTATTGTGTCTGTACTCATACATTTTGAGCTTAGCACTATCAAAATGGAAAACAACAATCGATACATGGAAATAAAGTCGGTATTCTTACTCGATTTAATATTCGAGTCGAAGACAATGGGTAGAAGTATTATGTATTCGTTCGATTTATATGTTGTCACATTAGTGCTGTGGAAATGTTGTAGAGTTACCGCTTCTGGTCACAAGAAATATTGCACGTCAGCCAACATGGCGGACTCCTTGCAACGGATACACACACACAAACGGCCTATCTATTATGTAAAAATGGCATTCATAAATCATCTATGTGATCAATTTACAGCGTACGGCCACGCAGTGTGGGCAGAATGAGTTTAGGCGATAAATTTGAATAAAAATAACAGGCGGCCCATGTTCTCGTTCCTTTCGCAATAACAATCGGTCACATATGCATATATTTTAATATAATAATTTGTTATCATTACTATATTGAAAGTTTCGCTGCCTGTCCAACAATAGACAGTATGTTGTATTTAAATAACATTCTCTAATAGCGACAAACAATTTAAATGACATTATCTACTAGTGACAAACAATTTAAATAACATTCTCTACTAGTGACAAACAATTTAAATAACATTCTCTACTAGTGACAAACAATTTAAATAACATTCTCTACTAGTGACAAACAATTTAAATAACATTCTCTACTAGTGACAAACAATTTAAATAACATTCTCTACTAGCGACAAACAATTTAAATAACATTCTCTACTAGTGACAAATAATTTAAATAACATTCTCTACTAGCTACAAACAATTTAAATAACATTCTCTAATAGTGACAAATAATTTAATTATCTGTTTAAAGATAACTTATGTTATTGTGAAGTGTTGTTAGGTTGTGTACGCGCACATAACAATCCTCTCGGCACTTTTAGCGTTCAACAAACATCAAGGAAGTCTCTAACAGGTGATAGGTATTCGAATGTTAAATATGTCTTTCTATATAACTGCAATGAAAGTAAACAAGCAAGTATAAATAATAACGAATATTTAAACATCGATAACCGCCGTACGATGACGCAACCCCAATAACTTCCGCGCATAAAATACAAAACATACTGAGGTGAGAAAACTTTAGTACTTTTTACTCCAGCGTATACAAATTGTCATAGTTGATTACGGTATTTATGTACGGCTATGAGTAGCCGCGGTGTGAGGCGCAGCAGTGAGAGGCCACCGAGCCTATCAAACCGATACATCATTAATTAATACCGAACTGTCATGGGAAGTGTTGCCCAAGACAATTTGTGGACAGAGTTAGGATTGATGAGCCGCCTGAGTCGAACCTAACGATATCTTGCGGATGAGCAGATTAACATAACGTTACTAAACAATGATACTAAACGAATAATGAAATTCGTGAAATGCTTGTTTAACATTTCTTTATTTTGTGGTTTATTCTGTGATTCAGAACATTTCAAGTTACGTAATGTTGCCAACAATTTGTCTGGCGTCCCAAAATCCGCCAATTCTGAAGTAATAACCTGTCTTGAAGAGTCAATCATTTACATGAGTAATGCTGTTTGTCGTCTACTTGATTTGCATTTTTTATGTGTGCATGTTCAAATCAGTAGTTTAATAGCGTAAGACAATCTAAAGTTAATAGGCTCTAAAGTTACTTCCATTACCGAGATGCATACACGTTTCGTCATCGCAACTTGTTTCTAAGCGGCTAAGTTATTAGTCTTTCTTGTTTATATTTTCTTACCACACACATATTCTCACTCATTGACCAACACGTGATTCATCACGTTAGCTGTATTTACAATGTGCATGCATGAATAAACCTACATAGTTCAATAATTATGTACTGAGCTCCATTTTCAGTACTTACAAGCAAAGATTTAATTGGTTTACTCATAAATCACACATTATCTTCCATCGATTTTGGTTATTTAGTAACAGTTAATTTAATAACTAGTTGACGTCCTGAGAACCTATGATAGGTCATATCGTGCGCTCATTATGAGAGCGCGAACTGTTCTTTGAATGTAGCGAACTCTACAATGGACCGGAAATCGTTCTAATAGGGAAGAGTAGTCACACTCACTTACACGAGCGTATGAGTTAATCTGATGTACTCGAGTGTTGTCAGTCATCGTTGGTAATCATAACTTCTACGATTTGTCGGTGATTCAGCAGTTCGCGTCACCATTCTAGGAACATGTTTGGCAAGTATTACGAATACAATTACAGGTCATTTAGCCTGAAATGAATCCTCACTATAATCCTAACTAATATTATAAATGCGAAAGTGAGTTTATTTATTTATTTGTTTGTTACGCTTTCACGCTAAAACGGCAGAACGGACAAATTTTACAAAAGGACAAAATTAAATTTGGCACATGAGTAGGGACCATTATCTGGGTTACGACATAGGATACTTTTATCGCGATATTATGCTCCCGTGGGATAATTTCCGACCTCCAAACGGGCGAAGCCGCGGGCAAAAGCTAATTTTTCAATATAATATGTTAGGTATGATTTTCGATCAGATTTCCTGTTCTAAACTATTAGTCCTTGTATATTTCGCCTCAAAGATAAGATGAATGATTAAAATCTGTAATATGCAGTTATTAAGAGGCCCCGATAAACCTACATCTATGTTTGTTTTTGACATTTTATTTCTAAGCCTGTTATCATTTCTGCTGAAATATCAGAAGCCCATTTAAAAGATCGTATCTCAGGACAGTCCATTAACAGTTTTGTAAGCATAGCGTTAGAAATCTACCCACATCGGTATCTTTATAAAGTAAATGCAAACCACTATATAATTTATTCTAAACTAATAAGCGATAAACTATTGATCGCTTTGATAGACGATTAGTGTTATAACAGGTGGAGTTACAAGCTACCCGATGCAATGCCACTGCTGATTATAATGCGTTACCTTCCAAATTTCTGTATATGAGTAGGCCAGAGTAGTCATTTATAATAATTTATTTAACAATAAATTATGTGACGTATAACCTAACCAGAGCTAAATTAAGTGGCATAAATAGCGTTGGTTGTCGTAGCCGTAGCATCGCGTAGCTTGCGCTACGAACAGACAGTGGGATCGTTGCTTGTTATCTGTAAGTAAAAGAATAGTATGGAAACAATTAATCATATTTTTACTGTACTAGGTAATCATTTTCCACCTTCGAAGTTTAGAGATCAACCCCTAGGGTTGTTCGTAGCACATCCGCGTAGTAAATCTCGTAGCGCGCTACGATTACACAAATTAACAACAACAAAGATTCGCCTAGCTAATGATGACGGAACTTATACAGTCTCATATACTTTACCCTCTTTGGCTCAGAATCGCTATTGGTAAGTCCCGTAATCAATCAAATCTCATTTGTTTACCTAATAGATTTATCTAATGTTAGTTATACACATCTAATTCTTAGTATGAGGTTTCCACTAGAAATGTAAATTCCAGCTTCTTCAGATCTCCACCCGTGATATATATTTTTTAACTATTAGGTTCAATTAAGCTTGTAAGTAAAGAAATTATAAATTCACCAGGTCAATTCCTTTACGTACAGAGCTTAATTTAGTAATTACTGATTCTCCGTGAAGTAGCTCTCAGATCAGCATGAAAAAAATTTGAATAAAGCATGAATGGCGGACGTGTTACGTAAGCCTATCACTTGATTTCATTCCTAACTCGTGACTATAATGAAAATGTGCGTAACTATTCCATAATAACTATATAATCGTCAGTTAAAGACAGCGTCACACTGCATCATGTGGGAAATATGCCGTCCCATGTAAGGAAACATATATGTACGCTTGATTGTCAATATTCACTGTATCTAATTGTTAAACGTTAATATAGGAATTAGCGTGCAACTTGTTTGTCATAAAATATGTCTTTGTAAACGAATGTGATTATATCGGTGATTAAAACATAGAGTATGCCGCAATATGGCGGTAATATTTATCGGCGTGTTTTTTCACAGTGAGAATGTGTGTCAGCACATTATAAAAATACTTATTTATGTATTAACTTAGTACGTGTCCAGGTAATAACATTAGTTCATTACTCAGAGTCAGAACGAAGCTGAGTCGTCTTTTAGTCGTAGATATAAACAATGAATAATTGCATGGATTACGATTCGTACATGGATTAAACAAAACGATTAAATTAACAAATCAATGGATGGCTACGTTTTAGGTAGTTCACCATGTGCCAGTACCAAATAATTTAGAACCTATTTTCTTAAATGGTTTCAGTAATGAAGTACGTAAAACCCTACATCGATGGATGAATGGATGAACTGAAAGAAAGAAAGAATAATGTTTATTTGGACACAGTTCGTGAAACACAAAATACAAAATAAAAAAGTGAAAATAGTATTACAATAATTGCATTATTACATTATAATTGCTTACTGTTGTTTCAGCATTATAACCATCAAAGGTGATTCCTAACAGCTCTTTATTCAATATACCTACTGTGTATTCTATTTATCCACCCAAAAGTAACCTTTAAGAGTTAGTTTTTCATGATTGTTCAGTCGTTACAGATAACTAACTGTGCATAGTGTGAGTTCACCTCTTATGCAAAATTGCCACCTTTCAACCGTGAGATTGAAAGGTTAATTAAATAATCAATTTCAGACTCGCCATTATTTCCAGTAAATAACTAAATACCTCTTTTCCTAATTATCTCTTTTAACGTTGGTCGTATACCTAATAGTGTTTATTTATGAGAGCTATTACATGTCATATAAATATTTAACTGTAATCACTCCTTTTGTTAGCCAGAATTCCATCTAAATTATGAACATTTCATCATTATAAATGTCTAGCAGTAACATAACATCTATTGATGAATGAAAATATTTTAATTATATTAAAAATCCACCCGCAAGGGCTAGTGCAAATCTTGGGATTCATTCGATTTATCGAGTCTGGTTAAACCACGCTGGGATCGGTGCATTTCATTCATTCATTCATTCATAAATGCATTAATATTGTGTAACACGTAGTGTGAAACACAATATTAATGCATTTATGAATGAATGAATTCATAAATGCATTAATATTGTGTTTAAGAAACACAATATTAATGCATTTATGAATGAATGAATGAATGAAATGCACCGATCCCAGCGTGGTTTAACCAGACTCGATAAATCGAATGAATCCCAAGATTTGCACTAGCCCTTGGGGCCTCCTGTTGCATGGTGCTACAGAGGCCACTGCATATCAGGGAGTAGACCGGGTGGCGCGGTAATAGTAAGGAAGAACGTGCCCTTAGGATATGGAAGGATTTGCGAGCCATAACGGATATGCATCCTTGAGTAGGCAATGGACTAGTGGAGAGACAGATGATATTTATCTATGGATCGGCATCTTTTAACGACGTCGCTGCCAGATCGCTTTATGTCCAGCTTCACCGGTACATCTTTTGGCGGGGTTAACTGCTTTCTCGAGTCTTTTCTATGTCATTGCTATGCTGTGTTACATGTTGCTGTTTCCATTGTCTTCGTCTGGCTACTATCTGTTTTAGATTTGAAAGCTTTGTTGGTCAACGACTACCTGCGACCCTCGAATCTCTCCAAATATCGCAAAATACAAACCATTTTGGAACACTGCATTACACAAATAATCACAATCGTATTATAGTTTAAAGTTAGTCGACCAAATTGTAAATACAGCATATAAAATGTATGGATTTATAATGAGATCCACTCATGACTTTAGGTGGACCTCTTTAGCAGATCCCTGAAAGATATTGAAAGATCTCACCAGATAAGCTTGCAACTGGGTCCTGCGGTAGTTATTCTCTATTCTCGTCTGAGATCAGAAACACTTAATCCACCCACTTTTGTACTGTTACGCATAATAAAGAATTTGGCGCAGCACAATTGGGAGCGTCCGTGCTCTTCAACGTCTGACGACCAAAATCACAATATGAATGCATTTATTTGAAAATATAAATGATAACACTGATTTTGTTAGAGAGTTTAATGTTTTTTTCAAATATTATCTTGTAATCCCCACAGCAACAACAAAATCCTAATAAGTACCGAAAAATAAATTAGGTATAGGATTCGTCGACACGCTTTTTACGGAGCGGTTTAGTGTGACCTGTTTTTCTATAATTATACTATTAGCCGTCATCTCTGTTTTCTCACCCTTCTACTCAGACATATCATACTTCACAGAGTGCATACTGTAAATATAGGTAGGTACCGAAGGAGTTTTGTAAAAGGATGCTAATGACCGTGTTCATAGGTGTTGAGCGCCGTTATTATATCATCACTAGACGTTTCACTATGTTGTTAAACAAAATTACATTATGCAATCGAGTATTGACTATCTTTACATGCCTACACTTTTTACTTCCTCAAAGCGTCTGTAAATCTTTTATATTTTCCTCTTCTTAAGTAGCCGAAAAATTATATAATTTACATAATGATTGCCTAATTATTTGTAATTACACACACAGCATGTTGAGTCTACAGTTGTGCTAAGTACATTCAAAAAGTGATTATAAACATATGCATTACAAGTTGGCTCTGCGATAAGGTTATCGTTCTTTATTTGTAAACATGTGATCTATAAATAGAATATTCATATGACCTTTAATTATCGTGAAATAACTGGATCAGTTAATAATTCAAGCTCATTAGTGTCGGGCGGCGCGTGCGCTGGTATCGGTCATTGTCTGATTTAGGTATTTTTAATAGTCGTGTCAAGAGGTCATCGACTGGCTCCCAATCGCTATGACATCAGCTTCACTACTTAGGATTACAAAACACTTACTCACTCACGTAACAACATAACTGCGCTAGGCTTTACTGTAAGAGTTTCAATAAATTTTGTAACCTCATTATACCCTGGCAGCATCATTGTGATGCCTGATGAGACATGACTTTCATATTTAAAGTATTTTGTGTTTTATCAGCACTTTTCAATGGACACCCACTACAGACAGCTACGAGACGTTTATGACGGACTGTGTTGCATAATAAAGAGCATATTTCTATTTGGTCCTTTATAAGTAGAGGAATTTCCTGTTTGTATTGCCTACCTACCTACTTACAAATATATACTCTTTCATTATAAGAATTGCCGAATCTACTGAACCAAGTATTATGTCGTATAATTTATTTCTTTCAGTGAAGAGAGAATGTATGTTTTCAGTTTATGATAGGTACCATTTTGTTTGCAATAAACTTTCAAAAAGTCCCCGGACCTCGTGTTTTTCCAAACTTTTCTTAGTATTCGTTCTACGGAATTATAATTAAGTAGTATCGTATCTGACAAGGGTGTATCTTTGAAATCCCCGAATCTTGTTTTTAAGAGCGTATATAGGTAACTACGGCGTTACTACCGAATGGAACACATCTAATTTTAGATCAAGTCATAATGGCGTGTTAATTAATAGTTTGTTTTGTTTTTTCTGGTAGATGTAAGTACTAACACTAGTTTCTAAGTCGTGTGTATACTAACCAAATGGACTAGTAATGGGTCCGAAATAAAAGATTTTAATTTTAATTTTAATAATACTGGTAGCCACCTATCGATGTTAAACTGTCATCTATTAAGTGCTTGAGTACCACTTAGGATTTTTCCTGTTCTTCGAAGCCCAACCTTATTTTTTTAAAGGCCACTCACTGGTCATGAGACTATTGCTGCTATCAAATTACTTTCATAGATATATTTCAGTCCGTAGTTCACTGCGAACCAGTAGCGTACAAACATAAGCTAGGACCGTTTTTTGCAAGATCGTCTTTCCAAATCCTTGTTCACCAGCCTCGCATTTTGTAAATAGGCCCTTACAGAAACCGGAGATGCTAATGAGCTTTGAACACAGTCCGATATTATTTAGCAAAACATTATGAGAGAAATTAGGACCTAATCTTTGATACACAAATAAATAATTTATTTATTTTATCTCAAAATGGCTTTGTAGCACAACAGTTTTGAACTATATAAATTCACATTAAGAGCTGGTGCCCGATGTAGGTTTTAGAAACAATCTGAGCTACAGGTCACCAGGCCCCGCTTCAAAAACCAATAAAAGCTATGTAAAAATCATAAATTATTCATTACCCATTTAAATTGATATTCTAATCACAAATAAACAAAATATCTATATGCGTGAATAATTTATCAACTTCTTCATACAGATCTGAACGAAACATTATTATACTTGATAAGTGTGATGTCTCATAAATAATGACGTACATTAATAAAAGACGAGATAACTCGAAACCTAGCCTTAGGCATACTTACAAACATAATCATAGAAGTTAAAAAGTAATCAATCCATTCTCTTTGGCAACGTTTACAAATGTCTTCAATGACTCGTAAAATCTCATGACTCTCACTCAGAAAATATTGTGAAATGTTTTAAAGATTCGCCGGACGGCCATAATGCGCGTTTACTTTACAACAATAAACATTATAATTAGAAAAAATTACATTGTATTAATGATTTACCTGATACTGCTGCTATAGAACGAGTGTAGCGTTTTATCGAGAGAGCATAAAAAAAAATTGGTAATTCAATATCAAACACAAATAATATCTATTAAATTATTTTTGACTAGCAATCGAGTTAAGTATGTAGATATGTTTGTCGTCACTAATAGAATAGAATTTATGAGATACAACCTAACACACAAGTCACGAAAAGGGCCGTCGTGTTAACAGAATTTACATCTGTGGTATCACCTGTGGGTCACCGTTCAGTAAAAATCGATTTTTGATCAATACTATTTGTTCATGTGCAGCAAGGTAGTACAAAATTATTATTTTAAAATAACCCTGCGCTGTAGTTGCAAGGATTATCCGCCCTTGTATCAGACTTTCAAGCTTATATTAAGTAATTAGGAACTTAACTTCTCAATCAAACATAAATAAGTAGTTCTGCCTAGATAACGTTTGACAAGGCTGTCACGTCGGCATATCTTTATAGCTGCTAGATTTCGGCATATATTCGTGTTCTCTTACACCTTTACCTGCTTCACTAGGAAAACTTGTCTTTTAAAATTAAAACAACAGTTCCACATAATCACCATAAAGTTTTAATGCAATTTTAGACTCTATTTCCAAGTGACCATTTATATTAATTAGATAAACATGAATGTTAAGCTCATGTTAATGGGCAATTTACACCCATAAAAGTCCACACACTTAATCTAAAAGTTTCATTTGTTATGTCTTTTCTATACTTGAATCTATCTACGGGTTTATATGTGGATAGTTATTCATCATTCAATAAGGGTGCAGGTTAACGGTGTCTTCGCACTGGCCATTTTTCCAGCATTGACGAGTCTCGTAGAAGCTGCATAGATGCGCGTAGAGGATGCGTAAGAGCTAAGTTCCGATGCATAATAAATTAACAAAATTGATTCCAGGCAGAAAAGACTACTGCACGCTTTGTTAGAAATTTTTTACCAAGACAAACGATGAGATATCAAAAGTTGTAGGAGTCCCTAACTACTGTGAGTGTGAAGCTTTCATTCAACTAAGTAACATTAATATTTTGGATACTAATATACTGTTATACAGATCTAATGGATTTTTTTCTGTGTAAAAGACTGGAATTAGACCAAACAATTGCGGGAAAAACTTAACAGATAAAATAACCTCATGCAAAGATAAGATTTGATAGAAGCTCATCACTAGACAATGAAGCTAAAAGATTAATCCTTGAAATATTTGGCAACGTCGGACCACCTGAACAGGTATCAACGCGATTGTCCACAATGTGACCTCCACTTGATCGATTAATATGCTAATTTAGATTATTTATTAGGCAACAACCGACCAATATTTAGAACTGTTTTGCTCATTCTAGTTTTTTATGTTATTTTGTATTTTTGATGGTCTTCCTTTCCATTTTGAATTGAGAACAGTTAATCTTTCAGGAGACCAAGGTTTATATATTGTTATTGCATATTGAAAAGATTCAAAAAGATAAGTGCATTCGTCAAATCAGAGCTCCCGGAATACACGTGGTCAGACTTCACCCTACCTCTTTATTTTAAAGCGCCAAGCTACGAGTATATAGAGCTTGTGAACGTCTCCCTTAGTAGAACAATCGATGGTAGCAAATGGATAAAGTGCATCCAGCCAGACGTGACTACCCAAGTTAATGCCAACTAAGTCAAGTTGTATCCTAAATAAAGTATTCCCGAGACACGCGCGACATGACTAGTAGAAAAACTTCATGGTTCTACCAGAATCGCATCGCACCACCGCGTCGCGCCTGACTGTGGGAACCTTAAAAGGTTCGCCATAGGTACATAGTACTCCAGAATACAGTTTGGGATTATTAGGCGAATCTATTTTGGAGAAAAATACATTATTTTGAGTAGGTACAAACCGTGTTCATTTCATTGGATAGTAAAAACCATTTAAAACCACTTTGTACCTAAATCAGCTTACAAGCTTGTGATGTTACAATTAATCGAACTATACCTAAGTAAACTCTGTCTGAAAAATACTACGATTTTGGAATTCGTTGTGCCAAAAATAGAACAAATAAGAAATCTCGTTTCTCCTTTTAACGGAATTTATATTTATATTGGCCTTCAAATCCTGCAAACCTGCCTTCATTTTAAAGAAATAAAATCGTGTTAAACTAAGAATGATTTACAATAACCAAAAGATTATCTGAAATTTTTAATAATATTGACAAAAATGAAAACTATTGTTTACTTACCTGTAGGTAAGTAACGCCAAACTATTTTTATTGAAGCATTTAGTAATCAGTTCAGATCGTGCATATCCAACTATAGTTTCTCAAGACCTATTGACCTACAAGCTCTGAGCTAAAAACATAGATTGGTTATACTTATTTAACGTAATATTGATCCATATATAACGGAGTGTGGAACTTGACGTCATCGGCCGGGGCGCGACGCAGTGCCGCCGGTGCAGCGCCGGACGGCTAGCGACACGGCGCGACCGAGCGACGCCGACCGAAACGGACGACCATTGAAGACCGGTACGATGTGTAGGCAGATTCGTCGCACGATAGCGCGACAAGCTTCCATATTTACTTATCCAGTGCCAAGTAACTTACCGGTTTCACATGAGTGGGTGCTACTAGTTCTTTTTCGTATGCTAATTGGACCAGTATCTATTACTATCACATTATAATATCCTCGACAATCGATGAATTTCTGTTGTGCCATATACCTACTTATCCTTTACACGAATACACGTCTGAACAACAACGACAGATACACGGAATATAGGTACACGTCTGCTCAACGGTTGGTACACATAAATACGTATAGGAACCGCAATGCCGTTCTAATTTTACATGGATGATGTTCCTGTAATAACAGTAAACAACGCTTGCATTATACTTCAGTACTAGGCATGACTATCAACGCAGTACAGCGCATACGATAACTAAAAATACTGCCAGACACCGTGCTAGTTGCTTACTTGGAAATAATTTTCCATTGCGGATAATCTAATCTAATATTATAGGTACATCCATTAACAAATAATCCTTTCCGAGACGCATATCGTAATAGATACTGGTACAAGCATGCTCAATGTAATTAGTTCTAAGGCGTCAAGAAATCGGTTTTGAGACGAGATAAAATTAAATTTACGGCTAAAAGTAAGAGATACTGCGCGACCTTGGGGGCCGAGTGGTTTGTTCCGGGTTCGGTCCTCCACCCACCGACCGGTCGCTGCGCCTGCGCCTCTCCGCTGCACTCACCTGTATCTACCTACTAAACATAAATGTGTCGGACTTAAATTGATTGCAACTGAATGCATTATAGACAAGATGGTATTAGATATAATTAAATCTGTAGGTAATCTGGGTGCCAATTTGGTGGTATAAAATACCGCTTAGGATACCTACAAACTGTAATCATAATTACAAAAAAAAAAGCGGCAGAGTGCGTGTCAGACCACGCACAATGAAGGGTTCCGTAGTTAGTATGAATTTATCCCAAGAACAAACTTAACATTGTAGTTGAAAAACATTTTTTCCCATACGGAATGGGTAGGAGATCATGTTTTTCAAACAGCAAATTTAAGTTGGTTGATTATTACTGGTTAACCTGAACAGTTTTCCTTTTAATTTCGTGATATATACTACTGCTGTGAATTTTCACAAATCCAAGTACAACCATTTAGCTGGCAATGAGGCGGACACTTGACTCTAACAAAAATTTGCAGTTAAAAGCTTAATATTTCGCAATCGGATCCCTGAATCCAAAAATGATTTGCATAAACTTGCAATATTTTTGAACGACCTTTCTAACGATACCCCACACCATGGGGTAGATTATCTAAAAATCTTGATTTTATTTTACCACTTTGTTGGCATGATTAATATGTATACATATGCCAAATTACAGCTTTTAGTACTAACCGTCTCTGATCTAAGCCGCGGACAGACAGACAGATGGACAGACAGACAGACAGACAAACGGACATGACGAAACCATAAGGGTTCCTTGTTTACTACGGAACCCTAAAAGCGAACTTAGATGAAAATATAAAACTAGATTTCATTAGTTACTTTACTCTAACAATGATCTAGGTGATGTCAACACAGTATGTGGTGAGTAGTCCGTTCACGTGCTAGCTCATATAACATAGCTATCGGATGTAAATATTAACAATTATGCGCAAATAGCGAGGTTGCTGGCCCATCGCGCATAAACACGCGTTACGTAACCGTCTTACTTGACTAACGAGTTAATAACTCAAGTGAGAGGACACCCACTGTTCTTAATTACCAAACAATGTTTTAAAAGATATCACGTAAGTACTTTGAATTAGGACACTTTGACGTCTGCATATCACTGCAATAATCCCTAACTGGTTGGCCATTAAACTTATGCTAATGAACTAAAATCTTAAAAACAGACGTGACGTCATGTGCTAAAGAACAATATTCTAAATCCTACTCGAAATGATGCTGTTGCACTAAGATTGTCTGCTCACGGACTTTTATCGACTCCTATGTATGTATTATTGTTTGTCTTATTTTACGAGTACCTATTCGTTTTTAATACGAACTTAAGTTGCTATAAATCTCGACAGCCTGGAACTGACCTAGATCACCAAGGAAATACATCTAAGTAAAGGATCTACATAACAAATAGAAGAATACGAAAACGAATAATACTGCTAAAATAATTTATTAAGTTTTAGCAATGTGTTAATGAATTAAATAATAAGGCAATCACGTGGTATTTGATGCAACTATTAATGAGTATGAAGTTAAATTACAATATCAATACAAGCAAAAGCTGAGATTAATATACCGATTCGGCGTTTTCACCTATCACAATTTCTTTGGAATAAAAACGTACTACTTATTCGTTAGCACTCGACTCTTCAATTGTAGTCATAGTCGGGTCTATGGCAAGGTCTAAGTGCGATTTATTAATGTGACTATTTGTTAAAGAGTTAGTATTTGTATCTGCATCCGAATCAACACCGTCCTCTTTAGTTTCAGGTTCGTTCGACGTTTGTTCTGTAGCAGTGGCGTTGGACTCACTCAGTGCAGTGGCGCCTTCCTCAACTTCAGGTACAGTTTGTGCAAGCGTTGGAATTTCGATTGTTATAATCTCATTTTCAGTTTCTTTTGGTGATTCTGCTACTTTATTCTCTTCGAGTGGTCTAAATATTTCTTGTAGCGATGAAACTTTCTTTTCCGTGGGAATTATTCTATTTAAATATACTAATATGTCTGATAGAGAAACAATTCCTACTAGTTTATCTTCTTTATTTACTAACAATAATCGATGACTTTCAGTTCTAACTATAACTTCTAAGGCCTCATATAAAGTAATACTTGAACGACATTTTTGTAACTTTTCTTCCCAGTCTTTCTTTTTATTTCTTACTTCAGCTATCGTCAACGACAAATTCGAATATAATTTTTCACTCACTAGATTTAACACTTCATATTTTGCATAAACGTCAATAAGCATACCGCTGTCGTCTAAAATTGGCAAAGCCGAAACATCTTTCTCTAACAACAACTGAAATGCTGTTTTAATACTTGTGTCTTCAGTTACGGATACGATATCTTCGTATGTCCCAATTTTCAACTCTGAAAGTGTCTTGTGAAAGAAAGTTAATTCAGGAAATTCATTAAGATATACAAATAAAAATCTCAATATTCTTTTGTGAGACAAGATGTATAGAACATCACCGTTAAAAGGATCTATCATTAATAGACGATGGACGCGGTTTTTATGAAGTAAATTAATGGCGTCATGTAGTGATTGATCGGGTCCAGCACTACATAAAGGCTTACGCGTTGATCGTAATAACTTCCTCCAAGTATGAAGTGTGTGTCGCTCTAAATCTTCAACTGATAGGTTTTCTTTCTCAAGATACAGAAGAATCCTTATAAAATCTGTAACAGTTATCATACCTACGAGTAGCTTTTTAGTAGCATCCCAAAGC
The DNA here is from genome assembly GCA_914767755.1 of Agrochola circellaris. Taxonomy (NCBI): domain Eukaryota; kingdom Metazoa; phylum Arthropoda; class Insecta; order Lepidoptera; family Noctuidae; genus Agrochola; species Agrochola circellaris. The sequence goes on along the minus strand of OU611846.1, from coordinate 8,402,949 downwards.
GGTGCAGAGCGAATACCATGTGATATAAGAGTGGGAAATGTTTTCCTGACGAAAAATTGTGTATCAAATATAATAACTTTTGCAGACTTTGGTAAAATTTCATAACATTTATGATATTTAAAGAAGTTCAGTAAAAGCCTAGTTTTATCTCTACCTCCTATAGATATTTGCACAATTGATAAATAAGGATCATATTTAGGAAGACCCCGAACCTCTCTAAACATTTGTTTTGCTTGCGATGGATCTAATGAAGCGTATGAATTTTTATGGTAAGTAGGTGAAGTCGTCTCAATAGAAGAACGACGAACTTGTTTCGTAGGTTTCTTCTTGACTGGATCTGCTGTAGATTGACTGCTTTCAGGCTGTGGCTTGCTGCGAAATATATCCATTACCCTAGTAATGGGACTGTACTTTCGAGAAGATGCACCAGTCACCGTATGGTAATACTTCTTATGAGAATCTTTGTTGTCAGCATATTGTTGGTCATCTTGAGTTTCAGGGGCTTCTTGGCTTTCCGTCGCTTTCGCCTGTTTCGGTGCATATTTCTTAGCATCACTTTTTCTTCTTAAACGGAATATATCAAAAATAGAGCTCCGTGGACTAGACGACGTTCCATGAAAAGTTTCGTATCCTTTTTCAGGTGCCGATTGACGTTCAGCACTCGATGCTCTGGATGTGTCAGCATTTCTATCTCTAAATATTGATCTTACATGGGGCCTTTGTGACTCGACTCCACGCGTTCCAAAATGGACCGTATGTACATTACTATCTGCTACTCTAGAAGGAACTTTATCTTCTGTGTTGGGTAGTGTGGTAACAACAAATTTCTTTCGCTCACCAACAACTGTTTGATTTTGCGCGTCCGATTGTTTCTTCTTTTTATTCTTATGTTTTGCCTTACCATGTTTACTCGGTGATTCGGTCGTCGCAGATTCATTTTCTAGAATTGGATCCATACCCAAATATATTTGCAAATGAATGTTTTATACCTTTATCTTGTAGCATAATCCAGGAAATTCTTTACCATTACCTGTAAAAGAAAATAAGAATATTAAAAACATAAAATAACCAGCCTACTGTTACGATGGGAATATAAAAATCTAATTGTTTTAGGAAATTATGAAATTAAATACGAATTTGTTTTAATGTCAATTCTTGAGTATTGTTCTAAAATACGGAAACATAACTTAATTTATTTAAACTTTTAAAATATTAATTGTGAACGCATTGGACGTAATGTAACATTTTTGAAATACCACTGTGTGTAGAGGCCATAATCTGATTATATTATTGACATACCTAGCACCTCAATGCAACACCAACACAAAATTCATTCCTTTATATAATTATTCTTTAAAGAAAAAAAAACTTTAAATAATTGACACGCTCACTGACCAGTGCCCCTACGCCGACTATTTAACTATTATGTCTGCGTCACGAACAGTTAATGTGTGAAGGTTATTCAATAATGTCTGTTATAAATTAGGCCTACCAATAAATTCACTTATCTCCAGTGGATAGTCAGATTAGAGATAGCGATATCGTTATACCCAGGCGGCTTGTTCTATGCTTGCCCCGCCACTCTTACGTCAAGCCGAACTATCTAGTCACGTATTCTTATTCTAGCTCATCATTCGGAGTTTTCTTTACCAAGAAAGACACCTAATTTAAATATACACACGTAGCTATAGCTACCTACGAGTACCAGCTCTATTAGAAACACTATTTGAAGGAGCAAGCACAGAAACATTTCCATAATTTATTGGCGAACAATTGTAGTCATAAATAGCATAACCGAGCATTGCATTTATAATCACATGTATTGACACATGTAGAAATAATACTGTTTGCATGTACTTGAAAAATCGATGATATTATGAGTCATCAGCGTACATCACCATAAGTTGGCGTGTAATATACGTGGTCTATCAGCTATGTCCCTTCGTGTTTTAACTGCAGCATAAAATACTCCTATAACACCTTATTTCGTTGCTAGGCAACGCAATGCGCCAAATGCACCCATTTTACTACATGCGTTAGCTATTTGCTGTTGCATTGCGTAATCTACAGACTACGTCGTCGTTGCAGTCTCTAAAGACCATCTCAATTACTTTGATCAATCTTTCCTACGCTAAACACTAACGTATTATATTTTAACATTCGGCACTTTAACACGCGTAGCTAAGTCTATATTTGACACCGTTTCGCTGATCAATACTTTTGTAGACCGAAAACTATGTGGTATTGAATGAACTCAAAACATACCTGGCATCACCGAGAGCTTCATCTTTTTATTCCAATGATTTTCACGCACTGATTTGTAACGAGACGGTTAGTATTGTGTTTTGTTCGGACTGAGCACTATTTTACTGGGGTCGCATGTTATTCCCGACGATATTGTGTGCGGCCATGTTGGTTGTCAAATTACGCGAGGGTTTGTGGGGCGACATCTGCCGTCGGGCGAGGGGATCGCTTCGCAGGGCGGCCCGCCAGCCAAATCGGAACGGGTGGGAATGCTATCATTGTCTGTAGCTCGCAGTTAGACTTTCAATTCGTGAGATGTCACGGCGAACTGATTTCAGATTAGAGACGTCACGTATTTATTTTGTAAAAGATGCAATAGGGTAGGGACCGTTAGTAATTAAATGGATAGATAGTATACTTTTGTAATACATTCCATTCATTTAGTAAAAATAGAACTATTTAATGTTCGATCGTAATTATCTATTTTTTTTTCTTAATGCTCGTAATTCCCTTTACCGGGTTTACACGGATCCATTTAAATATGAAATTGCCGTTTTGTACTGAAAAATTCAAACAATTTCTTTTCTTAAGTAAAATATATTCAAACTCAACCTCAAAGCATTGAGTTCAATCAAACCATTTACAGGCACTTTTGAATTGTCAAATAGTCGGTCAGTTATTCAGAAAGTTGAAGCTGGTTGCCCATTCCAAAACGTAGATCTTTATGGAGAAGAACGGGTAAGAAACTCCAAGGACACTCTTTTAAATGTTGAAAATTACAAAATCCTGGGTACATTATTCTTGTTGCTTCTATATGTGAGAACAATGTACAAAAAATAATCAAAACAATTCAAAATATAAGATTAAAAATAAGCCCTGACAGATAAAAGATGACCACTCACAACTGACGGCGCCCGTTCACGAACATGACGCGTGGATCAGCACCATCCAGCTCAACCATTTTGTAGGGAACCGAATGATCCAACACACTCGCCACCATCAGCGAGACATTTAAGTGAGCATGACATACTCTCAACTGCTGCTCTTTCAAGTCAACATACATCCTAATAACATAAAATACGGCTCCATGGTACTCACAATTACAAATTTTTTTTTAATGCTTCTAAATTATACAAAACTATAGTTTGAAATGTATTTGAGAGATTAATAGAATGTTACTACCAAAAAGAAAGATAATCATTATCCATCTCCAATGGATAATGATTAACTTTCTTTTAACTCTTAAAACTTGTATAAATAAAAAATAAAATTTAAGTACGTAATGTCAAAAAAAAACAAAAGGGGAAGCGACTCTTCCAAACATTAAAATTTTTAACTAGGTATTGAGCCAAAGTGGCTGTGGAGCAGGACCAGCATTAAGCCAAGCATTTTTATCTACGATATAATCATCCAACTTATAATATGCTTGTCTACATAGTGTGCGTTTAATGCATGTTTTAAATTTCTTCTCATTCAGTTGATGAATATCGAGTGGTATTTTATTTTAACATTTTACACAGTACCCCATAAAAGAAGTGTGCACTTTATTTATTTAAAGGTAAAGCCCTGGGTGACCCTCAAGCACGTCAATTAGCACGTTAATTAGTTGTTTATCAGGGCTTTACCGGTTAATCAAACTATTTCCCTCATTGTCTATACATTTCTGCCATCTCATGGGCAGGTTATTTATGCATTTTTGGTAGTACTCTGAGGACCTGGACTCAACAAACTGTGTGAAGGCATTTTGTATTGTATCCTGGGAAGAGCATTGTTGTGGTGTTTGACCAATAGTCAGCCAAAGCGTTATTTGCTTGCGATTATCGTAAAGAATCCACTTTTCATCACACGTCAGAATTCGCCCCAAAATCCCTTTATTTCTGTACCGGTTCAACAAGGTAAGGCAAGCTTAAACGCGCACTTCTCTCTGCAGATCATTCAATCATGGGGCACCCATTTTTCAAGATATTTTATCTTACCGATTTGATGCAAATGGGTAAATATTGTGCTTATTATGCTAACATCAAACCATACCGCTAATTTCTTGGTAGTTTGATACGGATCGGCTTACCATCGCATTCAATTCATCGTTATTTACCTAAGTGGCTGGTCAAAATGCACGGTGCGTTCATTAGCCGTATCCTCTCCAAACACAATGTTGATATTGCGAGCTGCTTCTGCTGCATTAGTTCCACGTCGGAATTCGTATTTAAAAGTTGCTCTAATTTTCAATGTACCTACCTATCCATCTTTACTTTAGAAGCTGAATGAAAAAGCAATTGAAACTCAAACAATCGAATGTTGTACATTTTTCAAGTTTAGAATCTCACACCATGCAGGTTTAGTTTTAATTCAAAGTGTCCAGTTCGTTAACACGGGAATTTCATATTTTAAACCCTATTACTTTGAATTATAAATTAAATTTTATTGAAAGTCTGTTCAGACGGTTCCAATCTCCGTGTGAACCCGGTATTATAAGTCAGTTACCGTAGATACAACCATTACCTTAGGTCGCAAAAAATTGCACTATACTGATGTTTTGGGATATTGTTAGAATAGATACCAGATCGCGTAAAACTGCTGCTACCGTGCTAACTGCGTGGTTCTCGAAAAACCTTGAAATTTTCGGACTTTTGACAACTTCTAAAAGGCATCCTATAATGAAAAGTCATCATTACATTTTTAAAGTATACAACATTTGATTACAAATTGAGCACACCCTGTTAGTAAAAAAAAAACCCGAGATACAGCACTTTAAACATTGGCCATTTTTTTCACAATAAGTTCAAAATTATAGTTTTAGCTGTCTTCCGAGTCGTACCATTACTATTCTGTAGGAATGTCGGGTTACAACCTCTTCGGTTGGGGATAGACTAGCGCGGTGGAATACTATCGTAAATTCATGCAAGCCTAGTACTTTTTGTTAGGTTACTGCTCAGAAATTGTGCACAACGTCTAATGATTGAAATACTATATCGTGAATTCATGCAAGCCTCTAACTTTTTGTTGGTCAGGTTAAGTATTGCTCAGAAATTGTGCTCAAGTCGTGAATAGAATATCGACTTGAACCTCGATTGCAGCGCCACCTACCGGGCCCAATAGTGAAAAGTAAATTCCAAAAAAAAATGTCGTTGCGTGTATCTTTATAGGTCATTGCGATGCAAATAAAATATTTTAACCCTTTTCACCCCGTTAGGAATAAGATTTTACATACAGACGAAATCCCCCATTTTCACCCCCTTAAAGGTCAAATTTTCAAAAACCTCTCTTAGTGCTCTCTGCTCACATTATAAAAGGAAGCTATATGCAAAATTTTGCGTTCTTAGTCCCAGCAGTTTCGGCTTGATACGTCAGTCAGTCAGTTTCTCCTTTTATATATAGATAAAAGATATACCTTTATGTCAGCATTTGTAATAATGCTCCAAAAAGTTAACAATATTACTAATTATATATTATTAATATTATTGCTCTACAGCATTGCTTAGAATCTTAGAAATATCTAGAAGGTATTGTAACGGGGTCACCTTTGTCATATGACATTATTTAAAATTACAATAGACCGAACACTATAATCGAATGCTCTGATATTGAAGCCTAAAAACATCATAAAACTCAGAACCCTGAATGGTCAAAAAAGGCAAATTTAACAATTCGAGAGTAAAATTAAAGAAGCAAATGACATTGGTGCCGATTGTCTTGTACACCGAACTAAACTAACCAAACTATCACTAAAACTTCCTTACTTTTGGCTATGAGGATCTTAGAGCTATTCTGCAAATAAAATTCTCTAAATTAAAAAATAATTTGACATAACTAAAATCGAATTTGACAATCATGAATCGTGAAAAAAATCACGAGTTAGGGCAAAGCACGGGTAACACGTGTACCCCTGGTTTGCCCTAACTCGTGATTTTCTTTAGAGCCGGAGGCGCGCATTGGGTGCAACCGCGACGTGTTTTATATGGAATTTTTCACTTTTTGTTTGGAAAATATGAAAAAATATTACGTACATGGTAAGTTTTAGGAGTATATGGGTATTATAAAGGTGGTCGAAATTTTCATTATTTTTACGATAGGACGCACCATTTTCGAGATAAAAAAATAAAAAATAAATACAGTCTGTATTTGTACGTGAAGTCGAGATGTTGGTGTGAATTTTTGTTCATGACAACTTATTTTATCCCACACCTTTTTAATCGCGATTAAAAATTGTCAAGTTTAGTCTGGTTTGGTTTTTTACAATGAAAATTTTAGGTGAAAAACGTCAAATTCAGAATAGCAAAATTGCCATTTTCACTAAATTAAAAACTCAGTACTATCTTAGTGCTGTCAAACTAAAATATAGTTAAGTTGTGTCACTTTAGTCATTTCAGAATGGGAAATCGTCGTTTGACAGGAATAAACAAAATTTTTGTGATTTTTGGTCTAGTTTAGGGACATTTGTGACAAGAGAATCGGCACCATTGTAGACCCTAACACTGTAGCTGAATAGCACCTTGAAGATGTTATAGAGACATTTAACTAAACTAACTCAGAAGCCAAACAGACGCGTAAAAGAGAGAAAATCTAAGGAAATTTCCATCATTTTAAAAACATAGATTTTCTTTCAATACTTAATCAAACGTACTGTTGTATCTAAGGAGTAAGGACCGAAAAGCAACTTAAGCCTTATCAAAAAGTGCTTTTCTAAAATCAAGTTACAAAAGTGGCTTGAAGCTATCAGTACACTATGGATATCAATTTCAAGTATTCAACTTTAATTGCATAGTATATTATGCAAATGCAGCAAATATACATCATTCAATAAAAAGTGTAATGAATAAAATTGCTTGAAGGGCAAAACAAATGAATTTTATTGGATGGATAGTACCTACATACGTACAGTCGTACGTAGGTATTTGTAATAAACCCAATGTTATGTTATGGAACATCGTGACGAATTTCGCGTCATTGAAGAATCGTGCGTATGAAAACAATCGTTTTGTAAGCCGCTAAATATACATTCAGGCAAAATTAAACATTTTGCTCGGTGACATATTATTGCGATTATAGACGTATTCACAACGACAGATAACAAAATAAATGTCAGTGTGACACACAGTTACTGAGAGTTATCAGTCTAGGTTCAGTTCAATCAAGTTAATATTGATGCATAGCTAATGGCAACCTGTTTATGTGGACCTAGCTGAAATATGTCCAGGATGTCTACTGCTGAACAGGGCTTTTTCGTAGACAATTTACATTCTTGGCAAAAATACCATCATACAGTCACCATGTTTGATGAGCAGAACGGTGATGACAGGTGTGGCGTCGATGAGACATACAGTGTATAGATGAACGCTACTACCCCAAATCTAATATTCATATTCTTATACTCGACTCAACACCCACGTAAAAGGGGCGTTTCACTCTGAGCCTTAATTTTATCAATGGAGCTAGGTACCGCGAAAATTCTACACCCACGCACATTGAAGTATTTTTAAACCTTTAGAAATAAGAAAATATTTTCTGCGATATTATAGATATTAGATACCTACAAGGTAGTCGAACCAAACAAGACTTTTAGTGGAATTTTAGCAAATTCATATATGCAAATCCACTACACGCCCTGCAAGAAATAAGTGAGAGTTAGTATCAAGTTATGCTACATAGCAACAAAGTACTTCCACTTATCTCGGTATGACGGCATCGCAGTCTAAATTTAGGTAAAATTTGCCCAACCGAATGCGCATGCGGGGAAAACGGTGACGTAGGGTTTCGTCATGAATGAGTGACGTCACCGTTACAGAGGCACGAGGCAAATGATGACGTAGCTAGCGGGGAGGAGGGCGGTGGCTGGCGGTGCGATCGATAGCCACCCGCTGATAATGATATTCCTGTAGTTCAGTGACGCTCGACTAGCGGCACGGGAGTAGAAACAAACAGCCCTTCGATAAAGCACGGGTCGGTAGCTCACGTGCTACATCGACTTGCACTACTCTCTTTAATAATGCACAGGTCAGTCGTTTGATCGAACAGTGCACAAGATGCGATCACATGACATTCTAATGGACCATGAACCATTGACCCGTTGAAGCTATGAACTGATTCCTAATGATTTTATATTTCATGGCTAAGCTTCATGTGATGTCTGAATGCGACGTTCTTAATATTCCATTCATTATTAACCTTTGCACCTTACGCTTAAGACAACTCTTTATAAAGAAATGCTTAGTTATCAAGTCTCCTAACAAATTATTGACTTAAAAATCTACCAATTATAATTCCATAATCAAATCTATTTCAGAATTGTAACATGTTCCAAAAATTGCTGGGAATATTTAACGGTTTCTGAATAAATCTTATCTAAAGTAGGTAACTTCGGATAAACATCTAAAGAAATATGAGTATTGGTGACGCTCAGATTAACTCCGCGATCGGTTTGTGATACAGTTCTATTATTAGACAATTGACGCGTTTACCAGATCTCGTAACTGAATTTTTATATTAGTATAAATGTATATGTGCCATATACTTAATGTTGGCTAAGGATATGATCACCATACGATTACTTTGATTATTCCATAAGGTGACCCAGGTAAAGCGATGTGATGGTGTTTTATATGGATCACCGATTCTATGAAATTATGGTAATATTATACGGTATCGCGACCATGTTTATGTTGGAGCAGTCCCTATACTAATAATGTACCTCGAGACTAATTGTTATAGATACACTATTGATACGATAACAGATAAGGTAATAGATCTACTTTATTCAACGGTTCTACAATCCGGTTACTTAAAATGTTAGTCAAGTATTTAATAGCCTGACAGCCAAACAGAAATCTAAAGTGTAAAATATTAAAATCCAGTCTATAAACAATGTAGGTAATATAATCTTGTAAACATGTTCTCAATAATACGCTAGGCCAATTGCTGTAGTCAGACAAAATTAGTAGTATAAATTTAAAATCACCGCTTATCTACAGCTGATCTACGGAATAAATGAAGTAATCATGCTGGTGTAAGTGATTAAACTGTAATCTGAATTGATAAACTGGCTCTGTCACGCCGCGTGGTTCCAACTGTGATAGATTTGGACCACATCGCGAGCAGTCACCAGTCCTTATCCTAAATGTTTATAGACTCAAGTCATATGTGGGCATCAAGATTTCTCGTTAAGACGCAGATATATGCCAGTGACCTTGAATGGTTAACTTGCGTTTTCTGTAGGTACTGAGCTCACGCAACACGTCGTATGTCCAGCCAGTAATAGGACTCGTCACGACAGCGCTGTGCCAGAAGAGACGCATTATTAATTTATTCTATGTAAAACAAAAGGTATTTTAATAAAACACGTATACTAAAAGATGAATAATTAAATTATCTTTAAGTCGTGAAGGTTTCAGAAAAATACGCTCGATTGATTTTGCGTGATTATCAGTTTTTTATCCGCGTTAGACATAACTTTACAAATTAATTTCACTATGTAATATAAATATTATATAAAATATTCCTATATTAAGTTATTAAGAAAATATTCTCATTTAACATATTTTTTTTTAAAATCATTAACACTACTTGTTTAGACGTGATCTTCAGTATAAAATCATGAAAAGTCGGTTATCGTCGCCTTAATATCATAAAAGATTTCTCGTTGAATAAAGAGCCCGGTCTTTATTTATTTATAACGAGAAATATTTTATGATATTAATGATTATTCGAGACGCGGTGGTAATAACAATAAGAATAGTTCTGCCAGAAAAGAATCAATTTTCGTTTCCAATGTGAGTACATATGTTATTAATTCAATGATACTACCTCGACCTCGTCACCATTTTTTCATCTAATAGATAAATGCACTTCTCTAGTGCGCCCGTATCACGTATATGTAGGACTGTAGGTACCACTTTACATGCAATGCCCTGTCAAACTATAAAAAGATTAAGATAACCAGTTCTGCAGACTCTTAAGATATTACGAAACTGTTGGTCTCGTTTGCTCAAATCTCGACTAATCCCGACATCTTCAGCGACTGATAAAGTGATAACGCACTTACCTCACGAGTGCGTCATTTTATAAGTAGGCACTTACTGATTATGATAAATCATGAATTGATAAATGAATAATCTTTGAATAAGTGGAAAATATTCGACACTTAACTAATCAAAGACTCCTTTAAAAGTTTCAATGTCAATTAATATGTTCAATTTTTATATTGATCGAAGTTTACACTTAATACCTACGTCGTGTGGCTTGACTATAGTAGAGTAGAGAGACCAAGTAATTAACATCTCAGAAAAACCAAAGACCATTTCTGATCAATTTAAATTGAAGCAAATCTGATGAGAGTATCCTGTTTTAAACAAGAAACAACCACGCAAGGCAATTTTGAAGCACCGAGGTCTAATCGGTGTAGTTACATCCATAAAAAAACATACGAATGGGAAATCTCTTGTTTTTTGTAGACAGATAAAAACGTACTAGGTATCTTTCCACTTTGAATGCTTATGAAAACATTATAATCAAAGCAATATAAACCTTCTGTGCACCTTTTTAAACTCTTTCCTTAACTGTCTAGTTCCTCAATCACATGGTGATTAGACCTAAACAACAATATACGCACCAGGCCATGTGGCATACATTTGTAAATGTGTCTAAATATACGGGCTCTCATCTGTACCCAGTGGTATTTTCGTGACGAGCACTTTTAAACATAACCTCAAAATGTTACACAATATACGCCCGTCCAATTTGATTATTTTAATAATGTTAGTTTAATAATTGATGCAGATAGTATACTCACAACACAGAGATCATTACGCTGAACCCCTCTAGCACTGACTATTTATGATCACTTCACACACACACTCGCAATATGCATAATGTATCCAATACTAGCGAATAGTTTCATATGCGTCGTGTTCGCGTTAAATCGAACACAGGTAGTTCACTGGTCGATTATACGGACGTTGTATAACATGGGCACTGGGACAGGAATTGATGGATCCACTGTTTTGTCAGCGGAGACCGCCATACCCAATTAGTACAATTTACAATCGAGCCACAGAGTGTTCCAACAACGCGCTGACGGCATCGAAACAAGCGAGTCGCGTTCACGGTATGGAATTCTCTCGCGGCCGCGGGCCGTTGATGCGGCTGCGTTCGCGCACCGATATGTGCTCGCACCCATACATGCGCGCGCGTATCGCCTAAACACACACAACCCTACGCATCAAATGTATTATAGATGACGCTACCGACGGCTAACTAACCGTAACTACTGATCAAATATTATGTCACTTATCAGTCAACTGGCACACGTAAACATTGCTTTATGAATATAAAATCGTTTAAAAATAACAAATAAAAATCAAAATGAAAAAGTAACTGTCATTGTGATGACAGACTTTTTTTTACGATTAGAAATGAATGCAGAATAAAGATGGATCATAAGAATAGCGAAACCTCTTATGTATTATCAAATTTATTTCAAAATATTTCAGTGTCAAGTTTTCCACTGCAGACTACTTAGTTACTTACATTTTATTTGTAATTCTATTAACTCCATATAACAAAAAAGTATTGTGATAAAGGTACATGAAGGCTGAATTATTATTGTACTTGCTATTGCCTGCGACTTCGTCTGCGATCCAAGATAAAAAGTAGCTTATGTCCTTCTCCAGGTCATAGTGTACCCATATGTCAAAACTTTATCCAAATCTGTGCAGCCGTTTATAGTGAAAGCGTAACAAACATACAAACAAACAAACAAACTCACTTTCGGACTTAAAATATTAGTTAGGATTTTAACAGAGTACTTAAAAAAAAATTGTTACTGCAGATACCAGTCTCAATTAACTTACATTTTTCTGTAGAAGTATGCGTGCTATACATTTTTTAAATTTTATAGCTATTTACTAAAGAAGACCAAACTCTTTATTTTTTAATAAAATAAATTATACGTATTGGAGTAATATCGTACATATAAATAAATTTAAATAGTGTAATAAAACAAATATAATTAGCTACCTAGGTGGCTAATTATATTTGATCAAATAATTTTCCCAGGACGAAAAAATGGACGTAAATAACTAAACACTGTCATACAAACATGTATATAGAAAACAACATATAGGAATCAACTAGCAAGTTCATATCTATGACTACTTCCTCTATTTGACCTTGGTTATTGCGTGGGACACTCGCTAAAACACACTAACTGTGTATGCATGCATATTCTGTTATGACTAGGAATATAAACAAACTAACATGTGAATTTACGAAAAAAAACTACGAATTTTTGATCACTCCCTCTCAAAAATGTACTATCATATTTCAGTCAACTCATCACCAAGGGTTTTAGTCTATGGTTCTTAAAATTTTCACATATCATACAATGATTTTCTTGAACCATTGCCTTCCACGACTGGATTTCACTAACATCGTGAATTTTTTTTATCCGTAGATACCTGTACAAAAGATTTTTTTAGTTTTCACACAAAAATTGCCGTCTACTGATACTTCTTAGTATATTCTGTTATAACTAGGAATATAAACAACCTAACATGAGAATTTACGAAAAAAAATATACGAATTTTTGATCACTCCCTCTCAAAAATGTACTATCATATCATTACTTCAGTCAACTCATCACCAAGCGTCTTAGTCTATGGTTCTATATATTTTCACATACCATATAATGATTTTCTTGGCCTATTGCCATCCACGACTGGATTTCCCTGACATCGTGGATGTTTTTTTATCCGTGGATACCTTTACAAAAGATTTTTTAGCTTTCACACAAAAATAGCCGTCTACTGATAACTCTTAGAGAAAATGGATTTTTGTGTGAAGTCACCAGTGTATCACGTGTGGGCGTGCCTATCCACTTGATAGAATTCATTAGTCACCTTGCGACACCCACGGGTAGGTTCGGTTATGGGAAGCCTATTCTTAGCGGGGCCCTACGGCCCGATGTAACATTACCTACATCTGTATAGGCATTGAAATATTAGGTATATCATGACATCATGTCGTATACACGACTACGTAAATGATAATCATATCATTTACAGGGGCGATACGGAATACGTATTTGATGTTAACTTTTTCCTACATAGATCTAGATTTATAGGTCTGCCTGTGATGATAGTTGTATGTTTTTAAATAAATAAAATAAATAAATATTTTCAGTGATGTCTACATTATGGTAAGGAAATTAAACCTATTCTTGCACCTCTAAATACTGGAGTATGGTTAAAAGATAATTATAACTTCAATAGGCATCACAAACTGCCTATTTGGCATGCTGTGAGGTTTTAACAGTAGTTAGTAGCATCACGTGATTTTTAGCACTGCTTGTTAGTAACAAACCCGTACTTTTTTAGGGTTCCGTAGCCAGACGAGACGGAACCCTTATAATTTCGTCATATCCGTTTGTCCGTCCGTCCGGATGTTAGACAGCCATTTTACTCGGAGACTATTTGCACTAGGTATATCGATGAAAATCGAAAAGAAGCTGTAGGTATTCTGTGCACCGCTAGATAATGATGGATTGATATTACGAAAAAAAAAAACAATTAAGTGTAGCTTTCCCCATACGTCTAACGGGGATGATAAAATAAAATCAATACACACAAGCGTGTGGGGTATCGTTGGAGCACAAAAAAAGATTAAGATATTTCTAAGGGACTTTTTTATTTAACACTTTCGACTCCACCCACTTTTCATAGAACTCATACGCCATGCCGCCATATGGCAATTAAGCAACGGCATTAGGTTTAGAACACTATTTTACTTCGTACGAAGTAAAATAGGGTTTTCAGGGGGTCTTGTCGCTTTACGTAGTTTCCAACCTTTTAATTTTTTTGTGAATATTGATAACGATACTAATAAATCTTGTTAAAATATACATCAGATTTTATTTTCACGGTTTATAATGCTGTTTTCGCTAAGAAAAACCTACATTTAAAATGACGGCATCCTATATTCGACTAGGTGAACCCGGGCGCCCGGCACTGAACGTGTAAATATTTTTTGAGATAGGTACTTATGGGATCTTTTCGGTGACAACCGCGGCGATAACTTTGTTTTTCGTAGTTTTTTCGAGAAATTGTATGAAATACAAACTTATTTTTGCTGTGCTATAAAATCGATACTGTGCATGTGTAAATGTTCATCCCAACTACGGAACCCTTTACTGTGCGTGGTCCGACACGCAAGTGGCCGGTTTTTTTATACACTTATAACAGCTCAAGTTGCAAATAAAGAGTAAATTAATATGTATGAAATTGAAGCTGAAAAACTGAAAACGTAAAAGCAAATGTATCTAATCTTTTATCTTAAGCAATAACCTAATTTTCTCTTACTTTTTCCTTAAATACTGTATTTATATTTTCCTCTTGTGTAAAAATTAATCTCAACCTTGTTCTAAAAAAAAAGCCCGAAGGAGAAATGTGTCCCTGGAAAAAGTCATAGGACCGTTAATTTGACCTCGCACACTGCTGATACTACCTTGACCAAAAAGTCTTAAGTTTGTTTTCCGAGTGAACCATCTGAAATAAAACAAGTGTTTTACTTTTATTGAAAAAAAAAACTGCTATAATGTATATCACTTACAACAATTTAACCAATACCTTATAACCCTTACAAAGCTTTTTAACCTAGGCGGCCTTTTTTCACCATCACGACTCATGGTAAATATCTAAGTATCTTAGCCTCCACGTGTTGTGAGTTCCGACCGTGACCTTGTTGATTAAAGTCAATATTTTATTCATAACTAACTGACCGGACAAACGTTATCCAGTTTCAGAACTCGGTCGCAGCGCCACCTACCGGGTCCAATTGTGAAACTAAACCATACAGGGACCACGCAAACACACACAAAAAATGTCATCAAAATAGATCCAGCCGTTTAGGAGAAGCTCGGTGACATACATACGTACAGTAGAATTAAAAGATAAAACAATGAGACCACTGACTAAACTTAAGATTATAATAAATAATGTACCATCGAGGACTATTTCTGCTATCTATGAGGACTATTTCTGCTTGCAGCGCTGGGCGGCTATAGAACCAGGGCGGTAACAGATGTGGTCATCGTATTCACGGGATTTTGTTTTCTAACTGCTTAGATATGAAGTTCTTCGATAGTACCATATTCTGACAAATAAAATAATGATTAAGTTATTATGATTATGATTAATCTGTAAATTAAAGCTAATTAATGGGGTAACTTAGGTACCTTGTTCGACGACACTACATTCCGCCTCGCTGCTGCCCTACGACTAGGAGCTCCATGTTGTTCTCCTCATCGCTGTCAGTGTGGCCAAGTTGTCAATAGTCTCGGACATCATGGCCTGTCTAGCAGCCGAAGTGCGGGTCGCTTAGCGCGATACGCGAACTTTAACGACATCATCCGACGAGCTCTTGTCACCGCCGGCGTTGCAGCTATATTAGAACCCAATGGCGTCGACACTCTTGCGTCATCCCATCTTCCTGGCTCAGCGTGCTGTGCTGGTGCTGCTGCTGCGGCTGCAGAAACCTCAAGCGGCGTAAGTATAATAACCTCACTGTTAATTAAATTTTCGAGCCGTTTGGGGTTGAAACCCTCGGGCCGTGGGGTCCGATTGCTCACGGCCTCTTTAAAGAAATCTCCGAACGGTCGACCTATAATGTGATTCTACTGATATACTGTGATTGTTACCTGCAGTGCTATTCTGTAACCATCTCACCGTGGAAATTTGGGTGAAGTGACCGTGGAGTGAGCTGTCATTCCACAGGGATTGACACTATTGACAGCTCACTCCACCCAACTTTTCACGGTGAGATGTTTACAGAATAGCATGGCTGTTGTAGTTGCCTTGTAATAAATAAATAACACACTTCCTGTGACCCAAGGGCTGGTTTTTATCTTGGGCAGAGGTTAAGCATTGCCATACAACGTGGCGATGCGGCCAGTCTCTTGGGTACATTACCAGTCGACAGCGATGCTGATGAACTTTTCGATGCTATATTTTAGTTTGTAAATAGTTTTAGTTAAGTTAGTATATAATTTTGCTACTTTTATTAATTAATTAGTTATAAGTTGTTTGTACCCACTAGTAAATATGTAAGTATATTCAAATAAATAAACTTTACATATTAAATAAATTAATGGGGTCAGACTTCCTGCTAACAAATCGCTATCTATAGGAATTCTACAATAAAACAATGCTTATTATAATTATTCTGGGAACCGATCACCACTCCGATTTTATTTTGTTAGAATTTCTTTTTACCGAAAACTATTGACCGACGGCTTTTTTGGTTTACCTATGCATTATTTGTCATATTTTTAGATCATGTGTCATAGGTATTATTTTACCGAACTATATTTCGCCGATTTACAAAAAAACTTTTTGCTTTTGGCCGAAGCCTCTTTTGCCAAATTATTTATTTGCCCATATTTTCAACACACAGAAACAACATTGTACGGAATATTATTTGGTCACAAATATATAGCCGGTTACTTGGTAGCATTTTCAATATTAAATTAAAATAAAAGTCAATATGTTGTGCTACAAAATTTAGTGACAGAAACGAATCGCTGCAAAACCGACTTCACGCAGTCTTGTCTGCCCTACCCCTAGTGTAATTTAAGCCCGTGTAGGCGCGGAGGGGAGGGGCGGCCCGCGAGCTGAGGAGCAGGCGATTTGAAGGCCGCCGTCGCGGCTGAAGCTGGCCGGCGGCCGCCGGCCAGCAAGCCGAAGCTGCGGTGGTGAGCGTTAAAACCACCTGCGACGATAAGCTCGCGTGGGACCGCCCAAACCCCGCAGCGCCGGAACCGTGACAGAAACAATGCTTGCTGCATATTGCATGCCTGCTTGCACGCTGCATACCTGCTTGCATGCTGCATCCTCGCTTGCATGCTGGGACCACTTAAAACTACTTTTGTTCATAATCAACTGTTTTATTAAACAGTGGTATTAGCCCAGGAATATTTGGGGTTTCACCTCGGAATGAGAGACTTGTATAAATCTTTATTTTGGCACCCTAAAACTTGTCTCAAAACCTACTTATCGTAGGGTGTCCGCGACTACAGATATTCCAAGGCCAAAGGTCAAAAAATCGATTTTTACACATTTATTGCAAATATCTTGTTTCCGATGGGTTTTATGCTATTTGTATTTATTATAAATATTGTAAAGGTCTATAGTCGCAGACAGAAAAGGTTTTCCCTCCCTATTTTAGTTAATCGCCTGTGATGGACTCGACTCTTATCCGAAAGGCGTGTCTTACGTCCTCTTATCTATTTATATATTTATGTGAAAGATTGAAGTTAAAAAAGTATCTTGAAGAATTTATTAGGTAAATCATAATATGAAATTTAAAGTAGAAAGTAGTTAATTATGTATATTTTTATTTTTTTGTAATAATTAGTTATTCTAATTACGGTTTCTTGTATCTTTACTAAACTGTCATTGGTTGAACCAAATCAACCATTTCAGCGGCGTAATTGCGTTACAGACTCACAATCCTAAACAATTAGACAATTCAACAATATTCATTGCGTTGTTTACGTTGTGGAACAGACCAATTTTTCAAACACATGATGCAATGGATTATGAATTTGCTTCAAAATTTCTTCGGATTGTGGTCATTGATTGTGATTGAGTGTGTTACGCAATTGGGGTCAATGATCAATTTGCACAGAACCTTTTTCGGGAACTTGCCTTCCATCAAATATTTTCTCCAACTTTTCTAACCCATTCAAGCAAATCAGTGAAAACTTCCGTTTATCTCGACTGCGACCTTGATCGTTTACGCGTAATACACACAATAAACCACGATCTATTACTCGATATAATTGCACAGCTGTAGAATCCATTGTTTTATAATTCATCAATGAATCACAGTTTCCGCGTTATCATTGCGATATTGTATGTGAATAGTGAATCAACAGAGCAAACAATGTAACCATTGTATTTAACTTATAACTTTAATTAAATAAATACAGATTCCAGTATAACATTGCTTGAAGGTTAATAATAATTTATATTGGCAGTAAAATTTAAGAAAACTTATGCAGACAAGAAAAAGTTTTATAACTGACAATCCTCATTTAGGTACTCTCGGATAAGAAGGTCAATCTGATTTATTTGATATAACATAATGTTACATACCTACATTCATAAGTAAAGTTCATAAGTAGGTAACTTAGCTCACAAATGAGTAACATTTGTGAGCTAAGTTACAAATTATACACACATAGGTAATCAAAATCTGTCATTCTAAACTTTGTCGCTTTTATGACACAAGTGGTAATTTTCTTCTTGCGACATAGGTTGCTTGGGTGTTATATTAGCAAATGAGCGACGGCAGTAACTCCTACTGCGGATAGGTAATAAGCAATAAATTAGATTCACAAGTTTTATTACAGGTAAATAAAACAATAATATATAAAAACTTATTTGACGGATGGATAAGTCTTTTGTCGATGAGTCGACGATACGACGACATCGATTATAATGTAAAATTAGAATAACTGGACGGTTGCCCGTTCTGCGAGTAGCAAATAGTACTGGGGCATGCGACCAATCGTAACAGCCGCAAATACATGCACCGCGCTGAATGCGGACACACCGCGGAAGACAACAACCCCCCACAGCCGCACTCCACCCGCTGCACGTCGGTATTATGTAGTTGCAGGCTCGCGCGCCACCGCCGCCGCCGCCGCCACCGCCGCCTCCCGCTGGTGCCGTCAGCAATACGCCAGCTTGCGTAATCACCAGCCTCACGCAAATCCCCTTTATCTCATACAAACCATACTCTACAAACTTACATTCTTTCCAAACCTAAACAAATAGTCCTGTTAAATCTGTTATAGTAACGAAGCGTCATATTGTGCGTGCAATTCAAACAAATTAAAGCTCATTCATTATGCTGTACCCGAGCTACCGATAACTTAACTTACATCAATCGGTGTACGACACACAACACAAATATTTACCTGTGCTAACTGAACAACGCGGCAGATTTCTTGTTCACACACAGTCAAGTTTGAAGCGTACAAAAATGACATAATGCAGACAGTAATGCCTCATCAGTTACGCATACATAAGATGAGAAAAGTTGTTCCATGGTTGCAGTATTTTTAGTGGATAAATTGGTTGAATTTAAAGTGCGAGGTCTAAAGACAGCTTTTAAAAGCTTATCTTAATATTGAAAGACTTTTTTGCTTTTTATTGGATCATGGAGACACCTTTCATTAAATCTATCAACACAGCCCACTCAGTAGCTACTGGCACAGACCTGCCCAAGTTGACCCCCTGGTTCCCTAACCAGTCCATTTTTTTTTTTTTCCTTTGTCATTTAACACACACCGACACATTTGTCACCAGTTTTGACAGACACCAATTTTTCTTGCATGAAAAGCTTTTTCAAATACATTCTAGTGATCCTAGAGGCAGACAATGTTAAACCTTGTAGTTTATGAGATGGACCAGAAAGAACATGGGAGTGTTTCTACATGCAATCGCATTCCTACTCCATCACAAAAAGCCGGAAAAGGTGCTGGATGCTCTGTCTGCAACTAAGATTTTCCGTCACACTATCCGTTTTTTGAACCATTTCGGGTCTCTAGATAGCACCAATATATCGCTGGTAGTGTCCCAAAGACCGCCAAACACTTTAGTGACACTTCCGTCCAACTAATCAAAAGAAAATTTAAGGACTAGGATTGCAGATGGTATCTAGAGCAACGGTTGCAAATTTAATCTCGGCGACACACCAATGCAAGTCTGCAACAAGTGTTCGAACTGCGCTATAAGTGTCCTCCGTGTGACGACGGCTACAATCAATGCGGAAACGTTCGCCAGTCTGCCCCGAATGGGAGCACGGGATGCGACGCGATGGACGTCGCCGGCGCAACCCCGCGCCTCGTCGCACCCCCCCCCGCCGGCCCGGATCAGAGTCACCGACACATTTGTCTCCACGCACCACAATAAACACTATACCTACTTACTTATTGTAATAGCTCCTTTCTGGAACACTTATACATAGAAAGCAATTAAACGCAGTAATCCATTCTCATGAAGGATGGTCTACAGATAGGTACTTTTTCTCGTTCAAAGATGTTGTATAGTAACTCCATAGTGAAATCTAGATCTGTCTATAATTGTGCATAATCTATAATTGTATAGTGAGAGAACGTACCATTTGGAAAGAAAATAATATAACAGGTAAATTTATCGAACGCTTATTTTCGTCCGACAAAACGTCTGACCACGTATTGTCGGACGAAAATTATGAAACAAAACACGAGACGAGACTGAGGGTTGCCATGGCAGAAAAGGGGCTTGCACGCAGAAGTTGGTTACGGTACGATCTGGGAATGACTATGGCAAAAATATGATTTGGGAGGCAAAACCTCTTTATTTCTGTTAGACTACTTGATAGGTTAACAGTGAAATTAAAACATAACGTTAATGTATGTAGGGTGTCTAAAAAAAAACGCCTTTCCCTTACTTAAAAGCAAATAGCACTTTATTTGCGATTAAAAGTTATCGCATGCATATTTAAGACCTAAATCTTAAATTTAAGCCAGAAGAGCTTTGGCCTCCAAAGCTTACCAAGTATTAACAGGTGGTTCGGACAAAAGTAAAACAATTTAACTCATAAATAAATATAAATAGCTGGTTATGATTGAAATAAAATTATCGCCACCCTGAATATTAATTTACGTGCAGATAAATGTGAAAATAATTATGATACCGGATCGAAAGCCTTGACTGAGTAAATCTGTACCGTATAATATACTGCAATGAAAATCATTGCCGAAATTTTTCGACCTGGCTTCCGAGCTATCATGATCATTATTGTAGAATTAACATCGACACGCCTTTTTTGTTGCACCTCGCACAAAATGAGGTTACAGGTACTACTCGACGGTGTAATAAAACTTAATCGTAAAACAAGTTAAAATGGCGATTTAAGAACCGCTGTGCATATAACATATATTTAGTATAATAAGCTCTCGTCCGAAAATAAATAGGTTTAAATACGAACTGTAGTGCCTATATTAAAAGCCTTACTGCCAAGCTTTACTAGGCTTAAAAAATTTTAGAACGATAATTTATTAAAGAAGCAGAGAATTGATGATCTTCTACAAACATTATCTATCTACAAATTTTCCTATTACATATATACATACTTCACCTGCTTCAGGCCTAAAAGGTACCTGTCTGCTCTACCTCTCTATTAAATAATATTTACAAAAAGTTATATGTATTTTACAAAAATATAATTTAGGCTACATAGAATTATGTCGGCATTCGTAGAATCCATTCAAGTTTTTCTTCAATAAAATAATAATGTGTAGAGCACTTAGAATATTTTTCTTACAATTCTTTGTAAGGAAAATATTCGCATAAAGTGATTCTGCAGCCTACACGAGTATGTTTTGCTTTCATAAATATCATTGTGAACTCAAATAGAGAAATTATATTTAAGAATACTCTAGAACCCGTGTTAAGAGGTGTGAGACGTGTTATTATAATTCATGATACCTATTAATTATAACATGAACGTTACATTAGTATATTATTTCAATTAACCCCAACCAAAACCAGGCATTAAAAGGAATAAAGGAGCGCAACCCGAAGCTCTATATTTAGTTTTTCTTGTAACATCTTATAACGTCATAAAAATAACAATTGGTATTGTGAGATGTTCTCGATTTGTACAGAACGTATTTATTGAATGACGTACATTTGTAATAGTAAACGCTAATACAAGTGGAGGCGCGAGTTCGGTCGTGGAAAGCTCACACACAGTGAGGCAGGAACAAAGTAGCGGCCGGGCGCGGGCGGCGCGGCCGTATGAAAGCTCCGTCTCGTACTAGCGATGCCGTTAGCGCAGGCTCGGGCGGGCGGCCGCGGCGAGGCGGCGGCGGGCGGGCCGTGGGAGGTACCGTTAATGACGTCGCATCCGTGACGTCGCCGTCGTGACGTCAGACGGCGCGATATAGCCACCAGCCTCGGCGGCGGCGGCCTCAGTAACGCACCGCCCGTTCGCCAGCGCGTACCTCCGCGCGCCCTCTCGCGACCTGCCCGCCGCAGCCGACTGACTGAGTGAGTGAGTGCGCGTGCAGTGAGTGGAATGTGCCCGGCCGCATGAGGATTCTGCTGAGTGAGCTGGGACTGTCCGGCGCTTGCTTCGGTCTGACGCTGGAGCCGCGCGCCTCCCCGCTGGACACTGCCAAGCCTGCGCCAGGTCAGCGCCCGCACGACCATCCGACATCCACTTCTGTGTTTATTTTCGCTTTCGTTGTGTAGAACCTTTGGGTGTAGTAGACTGTGTGGAACTGTTGTGACGATGGCCATCGGCTAGAATGCGAGGTGCGTTGCTGACGCCCTCCAGCCAACACTGTGGCCTTAGACAATTCCAACACACACGTACGTACCTCCCTTTTTGTTTTATTTTTAATTTTTATTTTATTATAATTTAATTTAAGAACTTTATTATATTTTATTTGGTCCTGAATGTTTACCCAGTGCTTTCTTTATATCCCTATACCAAAACATGCCTATAGAACAACTGTCAAAACTTTTATTGTATCGGAGCTTTTGATTATTTTGTTAAACTGAAACTTACAAAAAGGTATTTCTTAGTTACTATTATGATAAGAAATAATAGGCCGTTTATTTTAAAGTCTAGGTCATGACCTGCCGGTTACAGTGGGTGGTGGAAATTGACCAAAGAAAACTTTAAAGAAAAGCTCCTTCAGTCAATTGTGTCGCTAGGAATAATATGTCAGTATAGGTACAGTCAACTTACGACTATTATTTTTATGAGGGTTTCCTACGTTTTAGCAATTGTACCTATAAATATAATTGAAAATTTTAATAAAAGTTTTCGAAAACTTATGAGTGATCGAAACAGTTGCAATTCAATTGCTTTTTTTTATTTAGCGGTTAATTCCAGTTCCTTGTGATTTGTTATTTTATACTATTCGGTATGATTTATTATTCCATAACCTATAAATACTTTTTTTATAAGTACTAACTATGAAAAAGTATATTTAAAAAATAAGGAAGGAATCAAGGAAAATTATATACATAGAAACTTGTCTCTTTTCAACAGCAATAAAACATAGTGTTCGACCAATAATACAGATTACCGGTTATATTAGCTCGCTAATAGAATAGTTATATATGTTTTAGATTCCGGAGTCGTGTTAACCGAACTTGTCAATGTTTTTAAGACAGCCGGTGAATAATTAGAATTTAGCTGAAACAGTACCTAAATGGTGAAATATATTTCCACACCGGTAGGGCCGGTTTAGGATGACACACGCCGGTTCGCTAGCATACATTAAGTTATACTTATCGCGGAATGTGTCCTAACAGCCGTCATCTGTATCCAAAACTGTTCGGAGAGCATTACCGAGTTAGCTAAACCACTCGATAATTGTTATTAAGTCGATTCGTTAAATTATAATCGGATTTGTTTGAGTGGAGGCGCGTTAGGTAACTTCGAGTATAATGTGAGATGTTTATGTCGCGATCGGCTGCGTCCGATGGCCTCAGCCGATGCCTGCTGCCACTTGCCCAATCGGTTGTCGCAACCGGCAGACGTTGCACCTGTCGAGATGCGAGCCTGTGCAAATTGCCGACGCACATCTGATACCTACTATTGTACCTACCGTACAAACCCCACATATTATCAACTACGTAATCAACTTGAATTGTTGACGCTCTGTTCATAGTTCCAAGTTTCTTGCACATTATAACAACGTTCCTAACATAAACGCTGAGGTGCCAATGAATTATCTAAATTGATGCTAAAATAGAATAACAAACTTTCACTTTTTGTTTTCATAAGCGTGTGCTTAATATTGGACAAAAGCGGCTCTAAAAATAATAATACGATAACGTTTTTGGTTAAAGTGGGGCATTGTATTTTTGGTCGAAATGCAAACTCGAAAAGTATTTGAAAAGTTATACTGTCAATTCGTCAATTAATTGAATGAAATAATGACGTAGGGAAGGTAGGTTGACACTCGTCGGAGTATTGATAAACCCGCTATCAGCCGCCAGCTGACGTGACGTCACGACAAGCCCGACCCGGAGCGCGTCACTCTCACTGCCCCCGAGCCTCAGGCAGACCCACCCTTGCCCTCCAAATAAAGATACTGCGATTTCCCCCTTCTATCCGCACAGCGGGAGAGTTCTACCGTTGATGTTTCTAATGGATGATTTTATCACCATTATGACTTAAATATACTGCAACATAAAAACATAAGTCGGTATCCAGTGTATATATTTAAACATTAAATTCAACTATAATATGTAGTGTCGTTATCACTCAGTGGCTCTAAAAACGTGAGGCGAGGAGGTGTCGGTATAACGTCTACCTCATTCCTCCAAGGCGCTATTTTTCAGACGCTTAATGCTTTCCGTTTAATATCGCAGTTGCGTCACGAGTCTAAAAATATGAGGGTGGTGCTGGAAGCGGCAGTATGGGGTGGTCGGCAGAGCGTCAGGTGGCGCGGTGGGTCTCGGTCGGCCTCGGCCTCCGAATCGACCGAGCCTGTGACGTCATGGAGGCGTGACGTCACGCATCGACCGCGCGCCTCGCTTCAAGGACGCCCTTGCTTGCCGCCCAACCGGCTACCGACTTCCTCCTAACTTAGAATCACTTTACGCAAACAACAAATATTAAAACATGAGTAGTCGGTAAAACAAAAATTTGCATCCGATAATATTGACCCGCAATGTCAATATACTCAACATGATGAGCAGTAGACTGGGCATCTAATGTGCGCGTTTATGCAACCGACCTAGTAAGCTTTGACGACCGATAAAACGATGGCCATGTTTTGAACATGGCAGTTCAAAGAAATCTATCAAAGATATAGGAAAACTCTGATAATAACGCTAGGACATTTCACCACCTTGCCCACGACAGGGGTTTGACCAGTTCAGGGGCACCACAACACACACATAGGTGATACATGAAACGATAATAATATATTTTTCACACTTGAAGCTATGGATTTTATTTGTATAAATTTTATAGTAGTTTGTACTTATTGTTTCTGTTAAATAGTTTAAGTACGTAAGTACCTTAGTTTTTATTACCGAAAAGTTTAAATGTTGTCTTCTACTTCGTTGTTTGGAGGTACTTACTTCTTTATATAGACCGGTAGTATAGTTGTTATAAAACTACGTTAATTCTCGAAGTTTGTGAATTTGCTGTACCGTAAGGAGAAGGATGCGTTTGAAGTTTCGTCACCGTTTTATAATAACATCGCTATACAACGAATTGATTTATATATAAGTAATAAATATTTCGATATCTCTTAGAATCACTTAATTACATGGTTACTAACCAAGGCCAAAAAAGAACGTATGTTCGTAACATAATATTCCGAACTATGTACAAATGATCCTAGCTATAACGAACCAAACATATTTTCAAAGCAAAACACTGAAAATAGATGTTTCTAAATCCAATACGTATTGCTGATGAGAGCACGTTGTTCATCTAAATATCTGCATCCATTGAAGTCACAAAATAACGCTGTTAGTTCATTTTGGAGAGGAAATAGATATATTCCTAAAATATTTAACATTAGGAAAACCTATCTATGGACGTAAAATGCTTAACAAAAAAAAAGCTTGTGCGTAGGTATAATCTTACACTCCTAATTAGTAGTTCAAAAAAAACCTAACATGTATAACAATACATATCTATAAAAATAACTAGGTGTAATGTAGGTATCAGCTAGTTATTAAAAATTTTGCTGTGCCCGACAGGGTCCATAATTGTTTCATTTTATTTATTCCTACCACCTGTATGTGTACATTATGGATTGCAATAAAGATAAAGATAAAGATCAATATTAGTTATCTGTACCAATGTAAATTAAACTATTAAAAGTATCTGATAAAAACAAGGAAACTGAAGTTGTCTAGACGATATTAAGATAAAAAAGATAGGTATTTATTCGCGTCTGCGTCGCTAATAATCAAAATGTATTCAGAGGAATTAAATTAAGCACCTATAAAAAATAATTGACTTAATAAATGCGAAAAACTTGCTTTTCGACAACTCAACCTAGAAGGTAAGGAATAGTCGCTTGGTTTCCGGTAAATAAAAACGTGATCACCTAACTATTTCTATGGGTAAAACAGCTCAAGCAGCACCAAAACCCAGTGTGAACTTAAGAACAAAGAGCGATCACTAGGCATCAGGCAAACGTGGTGATCACGACAATTTGTCCTGAAGTAGATGGTAGTAGGCAAACAATAGGCGAAGCATTTTTATAAACCGTAATTATAAAAATGTTAATGTAGGCAAGGACACGCCGAATTTCTCAAAACCCATTTAAATATGCTACAAACTAAGTGTCCTAAAAAAGTAAAGAAAAACAAACTCAGTCCTATAGCTCTTGAAGGACTTAAGAATCATCATCACATTATTTGCGCAATACCTGTCCCATGAAAATCGGTAAGAACGGAACGCTGTCATAATCACCACGCTTCCAAATGGGTGATTGCAACATGTTCCTCCCCCTCCTCCTCTTAATAATATTACCCTTTTGATCATTTTCAACACCCACAGTAAGAGCAGCGGTCTAATCTGTTTCGAGGATCATACAACGTCAATAACAGTCTCGTAGTGGAACTCAACAGTAGCGTACAGGAAATAAAATGTTCGTAGCGGAAGCAATGTTTTCGTAGCAACAACCGTAGCGAGCAAGTCGGCAGCTGCAAAATTATCAATAAAATGATACAGAAAACTGCTCTAAGACTTTAAACGCCTACTATAGTGTATTATTGCTGTATAAATAACTTTCCCAGTAGACTATAAATAAAAACCCGTTTAGCAAAACTTATACTTTCGTAGTAATTCGTAGCTATTAGACAACTAACGAAAACTTTCAAGTTTATCTAATCACCGTTTTATCTCATTTCTGTCGCTTTATAGTATACACTTTACTCATAAGCGCAATTTCAATATTTCAGCATTCGATAAATAAAATTAGACGCGGAATAGGGGCGGTATATTCAATAACGCTTTACCTGCAGACGTGAGAGGTGGCGGCGGAGGGTGGCTGTGACGTAGATCCCGATGACGTCACCGGTAAGCCTCTCCCGCCCACGCCGCCGCAACAGCTGACAATTCCACCGAAATCACGTTTATTTGATAAAACACACGCGGGTGACGTCCGCTGCCCTTACGACCAGTTGCTACCAGACTAGACGCTGTTACGTAGACAGAACTTTATATCTATTTAGTAGTATCTATTGTATAATTCATGTCCATTGTGCTAACCCGGGTGCTAACGTTGAAAACTACTCAGTTAGTTTTTGTCAACAATATTATGTTATGGAATGCTTCGCGAAACTTTAAGTTTCCTAAGCTGTGTTGTTCTAACACTCCGAGCTTCTGAAATTAATCAATCTAACACGTGTATTGAAGTGTAAGTCTCAACTAGTTTCTGTTAGCTATGATAATTTATCAAAGTTAGGAATAATATGAAGGTTACTTGAACAGGTCTGCAGTGGGCCCTAGTAGCTGTACTAGTACATATATTGCCCGCGCACACAATTTATGGCGGGAAAATGTTAGCGCTAAGTTTTAGACCACACTATTTAATTGTATGAAGAGAATCTAAAAAGATACCTTCAAAAGGGGCAAGAAAAACAATATTTTCTAGTTGTTTTTCTTGTTCCCCTTATAGATATTATTTTTTAAATCTAATGATGCTTTTTGTGCTTCGCTGCAGACCTACAAGATAAATCATACGTGCCCTCTTTCCATCTTACCCGGTCCATTGCGATGGTGACTGTAATATTTATTTAGAAAATATTTAATCGTTCATCGTGCACAATACTGTTACGCATGTTAATAGATGACCATACTTTGCACAACAGCTAATCTGTGTACACTCGTCACTGACGTGTTTACGCGCAACTATTACGCATAAAGCTACGCGCAAAAACGTCATGTAATGAGAAAGCTCATAAAAGCTTGTTTGCCGATAACGTACGTCTCCTTCAAACTGAATCGATGACGAATGACGTAGCTGCTCACACTAACACAAACTCTAAATAATCGATATCTCTGCTCACGCTATCCTACCGCCATCTGTCGGATAGTTCGTGATACGATTAGACGGAATGAAACCTCCTTTCCAGCGAGGTTCCATGGTTCGTGCGTATCTTTCTCGAGATTGTAACTCTTGTAAAATCTAACAGAGGGCATAGAGCTTTCCATCAAATGGTTTCGAAGATATGTTTAATTGGACTTTAGGCTAATGTAATGTTAGAAAAATAGACAGTTTTACTACCACTACAGATTTTCACTTTCAATACCTTGCAGTTAAAGCAAATCCAAAAAAAAAAAGGATGTGGCATATACTTACACAATAAATTAAAAATATAGCAGTTATTTACTACTATATTTTTAATTGATTGAGTTCAACATTCCATTAGCCTAAAGTCCAATTAAACATATCTTTGAAATAAATATTACAGCTTTGGCATTTGTGTCGTAGGGTCTACGACGTAGGCCTGGCGTAGGCCTGACGTAGCCCTGGCGTAGGCCTAACGTAGGCCTGTGCAATTTTCTATGAAACCTGAAAACTGACTGACCCTTTCTCGATGACTGTACTACGTGAGGTTTAATTTGTACTACATTTCGTTCCTTTTAGAATACATACATCCTGAGATTTTCTGAACATTTCATCTAATTTATGCTGATATTAAGTGATGACAGAAGCACCATTACTTCTATTATTAAATAAAATAATTATAATAAATTACTTGTTTCAGCAAAATTAACATGAATGATTATTTACTCTTTCATACTCTTTTTTAACATGGTATATAATTAAAATTTTACTGATTTCGGCGGGGTGTTTTTTTATATTTAGATATACAACACTTTAAATATTTCGAGATTCAATAATTATTCTTACTACATCAATATTTAAAATTAGAACTAATTGAATCGCAAATGTCTGTATTTACAGTGCAATGACAAACTTTGCACACTTTGAATATTGATGGAATCGCGAATATACTCGTATAAAGAAGTCAAAGTCCGCGGTTTTTACTCACTAGGTACTTAAATAAATATAGGTACCGGATTTATCGTTTAATTTTCTTACATTTATTAATTAATAGTTTTATGTTCTGTCATTCCATTATTTTCATAAATGTTTAGAAACGATTACTGAAACAACAACATTTTGTAAAGATACCAACCTTAATTTTTATTTCGATTATTGAAACGATAGGTACTGTAAGGTTTTATGCTATAAGCAAACTTATATTGTACAGGCCGTTAAGAAACAGCCATGGGTACATTCGAACATTCTAGCAGTTTGTATTTAGAACAGAAAAAAGGGCAGGCAGTCCCCCGATCTGTCAAGCGGCTAGAATAAAATATAAAATGCACAAATGAATTTCTTAAACTAATATAATTATCGATGTTCGACTCCAAATAAGATTTTTTCTTAATATCGTATTACCGTACCGTAGACTAACATAGTGTCCTAAGTACCAGTACCTAATTATAAGCAACATCATTACGTATCGCATAAAATTACATCACGTCTTGTTTCCAAGAAGGGTTGGACAGAGGTGTAGCTATACTGCCCTGCTAAGCCGAAAGGCGGTATCTCTGAGATACGCCCTTTTAGTTTTTTTTATACCATTCAATAGCTATAATAATTTCGCATCTAATGGTATAAGCCACATACCGCTATCTAACATAAAACATTTAAAAAATACCACTCAGAAGTTATTTATATCCTTATGAAAATTACAATTTACAAAAAGTCAATTTTCTCAAAACTTACTCCGATTGAGATACCGCCTTTCGGCTTAGCAGGGCAGTATAGTAAACCCACTTTACGCCAGATGTTTAAGTCCCATGTAATGCGGCAAGCCTATTGTCATCAACCGGGCACAAATCCAGACCCCGGGCTGCTAACAAGAAATTCCATAAAGTAAAACCCAATAACACTTTTCCCAACCTGGGAATCGAAACCAGGACCTCATGCTGCTGAATAGCGCTTGCAACCACTATACCAACGAGGCAATCGGCAGTACGAACCATTTATCTCAAATAAATAAGTTATCTGTTTTTAAGTAACACTGCAAAACTTTCCTCTAAATAGGAAAAGTTATGCTACGCTAATTACCTTAGCTAATATGTGGTAAAAATTACTGTAGGTACTACTACTAGTATTATTTCTTATACGAACGAAGCATCGATATCCGTTAAGGTGTAAAAAGACACAGACAGACTGTTACTGTCGAATTTATAATAAAAGTAGAGACGATGTCAATCTAAATGATTACTCAACTACGAGCGGAATGTACCTATTGGTCACATTTTTTGTGCAAGGAATAGAATTCAAAGTAGTTTCTTGTAGTCGGCTGAATTAATTATAATTATGAAAAAAAAAAAAATTTGGTCAACAAAAACATACACATGAGTGGCGAAGCCACTTTTCTTTGGTTTTGCAGATAGCTTTTGGTTTTTTTGGTCTAAGCGCAGATTAGGCCGCTCTTCACTTCATACATTACTAGCTGCGCCCCGCGGTTTCACCCGCATAAGTCTCGATCCCGTGAGAATATTAGGATAAAAGTATCTAATGTGCTAGGTCATGGTCTACCCATGTGCCAAATTTCATCCCAATCTGTTCAGCCGTTTTAACGTGAAAGCGTAACAAACAACCTCACTTTCGCATTTTTATTATTAGTTAGAATTTCTATGCTTAATAAAAATAGGGTGACTGAAATGAAATCATAACTGTTATTGTAACTACTCGTACATGTTATTGTTACAAACTGTAAGGCTATTTCTAAAATAAAATAATTTTAGAAATAGCCTTACAATTTGTTATATTTATAGGAATAGGAACTATTCCTTTGGTAGTCAATCATTGCAATTTTTATTTATTTTTTAATTTTTACAAAACAAATCTAAGCGATAGCTTCTACAACTCTGAATAAACAACGGTTTCGAATTTGTAACATACATAATAAACATTTATTCTTATTTTAAATATTATCTATGACTAGGAATCTTCCTTTATGAAGCAATGATCGGTTTGACCGTCGTTGTAGTCAGTCACTTTGCAACCGAGTCGGCCAGTCGATACAGAGAGTTCACTAAAATCTACTTAGGCACACAAATATTTCGGTAACAGTAAAGAGAATCAACTTTAGTGTTCAAGTGTATACCTATACTAACTCTGTCAGTCAAAAATACAAAAAAAAAAAAAACTTTAATAACTTAACTTTTTTTTTGTATTTTTTAGTTTGTCTATAGTATTATAGACACACCTCTGCCTTACCCTTCGGGGAAACAGGCTTGATGTTATATTATATTATTGAAAACCTTTAAACTTTGTTGATATGTGCTAGCTTGCTAAGATACGAGTATGCCAATGAAGAAAAAAAGTACACTAGGAAACTAGTGTACTTATTTTTTTCATTTGCCAATTATTTTTTCTAAATTATTGCATAAGATTAAAAATGTGCCAATTGCCTAATACGTATATCTGGAGTTGTCGATCCGCACACAAATAAATTAACTTCGCGCGAATTGCTTATAGAAAAAATTATATTATGACGAAAATTCGTGCAAATCGATCAATAAGCCGCCAAGTTTCATCCAAATACATTCAGCGGTACAAGGCTTGATTGAATAACACACATCTTTACAAACTTTCACATTTTTATATAAATAGTTAGGATGACCTCTCTGAGTGCGACAGTAAGTCTGACGAGCCTTATGACCGTCTGTAGTATCTATAGATATATATCTAGAAAGCTTTGTCGCTTTGTCTGTGTGACCGCGTCGTTCTTCTACTCGTAAACTACACAACGGATTTTGACGCGGTTTCCACCATCATCATCATTTAGACAATTTATTCCGGATGGTTTATGTTATATTACATTAATATTAAACTTACACATAATAAAGAAATTTTGATGTTTTATCAAATCGTAAAAACTGTGTATACATCTCTCACCGTAAGATTATGAGATGAGTTAGTTTATAATCTATTCCGGTATTATTTCCGTTAGAATATGAACTGTCGAAAAAATTGTGAACCAGGTGAAATGGGTTAGGTTTTTTTTAGAACCGTGACCAAAGCGAGCGCTACTTCCAAGTTGCTCGCACCTAGGCAGGCTATTTAGTATTAGTGCAAGATACAGTGGGCTCCAGAGAAATCTCACCCCTAGCAATGTAAAAAATAATGCAAGGGGGTGAGGTTTCTCTGAAGCCCCCTGTACGCAAGCAAGTCTAATACTAGTTCACAATTTGTCGGTTTCTAATGGAGTTAATTATAAACTAACGAAATTCTTAGAATTAAACGGTGACATAACTACTGATATAATAAAGCTGAAAAGTTTGTTTGTTTGTTTGTTTGCACGCGCTAATCTCTGGAACTAACAGTCGGGTTAGAAAAAAACTTTTTATATTTGATAGCCCAATTATAGAGGAAGGTTAATTTAACATCAAGTTATGACCCTTAGGAGTCGATTTTTTTTTTTAAGGCAGAAAGAACGACAGTGAAAACGAATTAGAAGCGGGCGCGAGATAGTTTTATAAAAATGAGGCTTTTATTTTAGTATATTGTGTATCTTACGACTTCTATACGAGCCAAGTCGCGGGCAGAAGCTAGTTATGTATAGGTATATGTGTCATGTTTATATGACACCCTAATAGTGTGCGACTTGTTCTCGCTGTTGAACCAGTTATTTATTAGATAAACCTGTGAAACTTTTCTTAATTTTGTTATTATTATTATCTGCGTTTGCTTAGCTTATAAGGAAACTCTCGTCTCGATTTTTATCTAGGATTTTCCGCTTATCACGAGTTATTATTAATAAGAGTTTTTTTTTTTTTATAGCAAACTAGATAATAACTAAATAAATAATATAGAGAATGGAGATTTTCAATCTTATTCTGTGTGTTTTTTTACCTTTGTTTTTATTAATAGGTAAACTAAATATTTACCTAATGACCAATTTATTAGATACAATTTCCATTGTACCTACACAAATCAATAATAATAATATATGGCGTAATTAAATAGTAGCTTAGTAGCACGCTATACAGGGTGTCAGGGACATCGACGCGAAAACTGATACCATGGATTCAGTGCATGATTCTAAACCGCGTTGAAAAAAAATCTGCTGTTCCATACATTTTCACCGCGTAGGTATTGCACTTTTCTATGAAACAGCAGATTTTTTTTTAAATAACCGACGGAACATATCAACGCTCCCTGCGTTGATATTTTGTATTTTGATGGTTTAGAATCATGAATCATGTACTGAATCAATGGTATCAGTTTTCGCGTCGATGTCCATGCCATCCTGTATACTATACATAAGTTCTAAAAAAACAATGATCAATAGATAAAATCAGCATCAAGTAAGAGCGACTCCGTATAACTTCTAGTTTTCCAATTTGGAAAATTAAATAGCGAAGCAAATCTTATTATTGCAAATCAGCTTTCTCAAACACAGGATCCGATACGGTACCTACCTATCACGTTTGAGAATTATTATTTTATCATTTTTGGTCTAGAAATGTTCAAAACAAACTTACGGTAACAAAAGCTTGTTTTGTTTATAGCTTAATAAGACTGGAATTAATGGTTCTTAACATAATAGAAACTGCAAATGCCACTGATTTCATAACCTCCCAAGGGACCCATCGCCTTTTCGCCCTAAAAAATTTCAAGCGATTGTGCTACGCCGTTGTAAACTCTACTACCTTACATTAGAAGGGAAAATTAAGTTTTTATTGTTGCTTGTTTGCGACGTTGTTTTAATAGACCTAGATGAGGTGTATACATAGAATTCAATTTTCTGGGCGTGGCGAATCAAGCACCGTGACACAATGTATTCAAAACGCCAATATTTGGTTGGCGAAACTGCAGTATAAAACGGGAGACCTTTCCTACCCATCTTCATTGTTAGTCGTACAAGGGTAGCGATCAGCACTGATCAGAGTTCCGATACCAAGCTAGAGTACTTAGGTAGATATCGATTAGTTCGTAACGAGTGCTTGTGGTGAAGGAAGAATCAAAGTATGTTCGCCGAGGGTAAATATAAATGATGCATGGCTCGAATAGCGTGATAGTTCAAAGGATGGTGCCGTCAATATCATGTCTACCGACTCCGCGACGCATTCACAATCGGCCTTTCGTCTTGGTTGACCGTTTCGAGTTGGAGTAACGGTTGATTTAGTATTTTGGACTTCGTATACGCTAAAAAATATCAATGTTTTAAATTATAGTAATAGAAATAGTAAAAAAGTTGTGTTTATTGGCTCATACTGAAGTGATAATGTCTGATTGTTGCAGGGCCGAGCGCTATAGAGTCGCGCTCGCCAAGCGCCTTCACACCCAACTCCTCCAGCATGCTACTGCTGCAGACACACGTGAGTATTACATTTATTCTTTTCATCAGAGACATCTATGCTAAATTT
Organism: Agrochola circellaris; assembly: GCA_914767755.1. Classification (NCBI taxonomy): domain Eukaryota; kingdom Metazoa; phylum Arthropoda; class Insecta; order Lepidoptera; family Noctuidae; genus Agrochola; species Agrochola circellaris. Next base: position 8,368,206 of record OU611846.1, on the reverse strand, counting down.
CAAGATGCCAATCTTGCAGCAAATATCATCGGCATCTTTTCCTTGATCACATTTTTTCAATGAACCTCATTCAAATGTACATTATTGATTAGAACATCGTGGAACACCTGCATCGATTGCTAAACAGGCGGTTACACAAAGCCCCTATAGATACAAGTAGATAATTGAATAAGCACGCCATTGGACAGTCACGGCCGCCCCTGACGGCCATCCGCCGCCTACCACTACTGCGACGCCTCCATTATTGATTGTCATTTCTATTTCAGAGCAACTACGGTTCGTCCTTCACTGATCTATTGTCGCCCCAATACCAAGAAGACTCTACTGAAATCCTAGAAGAAAATCTAGACCCGTTCCCGGACGTCGAGTTTCACGCGCCGATCCCGCCGGAAATTAAATCTCAGCGCACTACGCCTATTAGTGAGGCTTCATCGCCAACCCTGGGCCCAGCGTTGCCTAGTTTTGAAGAAACTTATTCAGTCCGTTATCCTAAACAAGAAATGGCGGAATTTGGAATAAAAATGGACGAAGACTGCTATAATGTTAGCGCATATCAAGGACACACGTCCACCCAACTACTTTATCAATATCATCAGCCATCAATTCCTTATGTGCCGTCAACATATTACGCACCATCGCAACAGTGTAGCCCGACGTTTGACACCGGTGGTGTTACACCCAACCAAGACTCGTACTCTTTACCTCCCTTCCCAAGTTCAGTGGACCTACACATATCTACGGACCAAAGTGCACGGCAACGACGCGCTTCCTTGCCGGTGCAGAGGTCAGAATCTACCAGTTCTAATGACAGCCCCAAAGTTCCTGGTGGCAGAATACACTGCATGCAAGCGTCTGCACCCAGCTCCGCATCGAGCTCGCCGGGCGTCGCGCCGGAAGGCGCCGGCCCCCGCGCGGCCCCTTCGTCGCCGAGCCAGCTGTGCGCTGTGTGCGGAGACACCGCGGCTTGCCAACACTATGGGGTCAGGACTTGCGAAGGATGCAAAGGATTTTTTAAAAGGACTGTGCAGAAGGGTTCTAAATACGTTTGCTTAGCTGAAAAATCATGTCCAGTAGATAAAAGAAGACGGAATAGATGCCAGTTTTGTCGATTCCAGAAATGTCTCAATGTCGGAATGGTCAAGGAAGTAGTAAGAACTGATTCCTTGAAAGGTAGACGTGGTAGATTGCCCTCCAAACCAAAATGTCCACAGGAATCACCTCCAAGCCCTCCTATATCACTGATCACAGCGCTTGTGAGAGCTCATGTCGACACATCTCCGGACTTTGCCAATCTTGATTATTCTCAATATCGAGAGCCAAGTCCTATGGAGCTACCGATGTCTGACTTAGAAGTGATTCAACAATTTTACTCTCTTTTGACAACATCAATCGACATGATTAAAGTATTCGCTGATAAAGTGCCCGGTTATGTCGATTTGTGCCCTGAAGACCGTGAGCAGCTGTTCGCATCAGCTCGTCTCGAACTATTTGTATTGCGACTCGCATACCGCACACGTCCAGAAGACACCAAGTTAACCTTCTGCAGTGGCGTCGTGCTTGACAAGCGACAGTGCCAGCGCTCGTTTGGAGACTGGCTTCATGCTGTGCTAGACTTCAGCAACACCCTACATTCAATGGATATTGACATATCTACCTTTGCGTGTCTTTGCGCATTAACTTTGATAACAGGTGTGTATACCTACTTGTTAGTTTTATTTTTAGTATTTTTAGTCGATTAATTTCAGTCAATTAATTTTATTTTGAAGATACCTACAATTAACTAAATTATTAAAACCTTTAGGGTGAATTTCATCATTGAGATAATTTATATTAATGAAACATAACCGCGTTCAAGAACTGTCAGGTATCATAAATGTTGTGGAATAATAACGCTGACAGCTCTTCAACGCGGTTAAGATGTACTTATCACTTTCAGTTTTATTGGTGAAATTCGGCCATAGAACTTTTACCGTTGCATTAGAAACCACCTTTAAATGAAAAAAGTAATTAGCGATTTTATGTTTCCTGTCATATTTTACAAATGAGATTTTATTTTTGTTAACAGATCGACACGGTCTCAAGGAGCCTCACCGTGTGGAGCAATTACAAATGAAGATAATAGGCTGCCTGCGCGCGCACATGCCGGGCGGCGGGGGCGCGGCCGGCGGGGGCGCGCCGCACTTCAGCCGCGTGCTGGGCGCGCTGCCCGAGCTGCGCTCGCTGTCGGTACAGGGCCTGCAGCGCATCTTCTATCTGAAGCTCGAGGACCTGGTGCCGGCGCCGCCGCTCATCGAGAACATGTTCCGTTCCAGCCTGCCCTTCTGAACGCCCCGCGCCCCACCCCTGAGGACCACTCCCGCCTTCGAAACTTGTTCTCCTTCTGTTTTAGAGCCGACTCCGTTATTTTTTTAAGTGTTTAGATTATATAAAATATTTTTCTAGAGATTAGGTGGACGTTAGTTAGGACGCGATCTCCCACGGAATCGGTTCGTGCTATACTCGTATGAATTTAATATTAAGTATCTACTTAATGGAGACAATCTTACCATGTAAGTCTTAAGTTAAGATTAATTTATTGAAAATTTTTAGGAATTTGTCTTTGGGTGTGATTTCGTTTAATCTTACAAAGTTGTGTATTTAGTAGTCTGCATTTGAGTTACCGCTCGTGATCGATGGCATCTTGTCGTACAAATATTCCTATGTTATTTACTTACGTATTACTTAGATAGGAAAAATCTAGTCACAAGACTTAGAAATGTTATAAAATTTGCTCGTATAATTCGGGCTTTTTATTATAATTAATATAAGTAAAGTTAATTTAAGATCGGTAAGGCATTTAATGTCCTTTTGTACGAATGTGAGCGACGGGCGGCGCGACGGCGGATTTCGAAGCGCGCCGACGGGCTCGGCCGTACCGGGCGCCCGAGCGCAGCCGAAGCGCCCCCGTCTGAGTGATGTTGAGCCGATGTTAGCGTCACAACGACACAATTGTTGGAAGTTACCTTTTAGTTTTAAATTATTTTGTACTATTTTTAGACGCTAGGACACTAATGTAATTTGTTATGATAATTATACCTAAGGCCTGAGAAAAAGTTCAGCATGTTCGACGTCCCCAATGTAAATCCTTAATACAACGTGTCTTAAAGAGTACCTTTATAGGTAGATAGCGTAGATTTTTCTTATGTGGACCTTTTTATATGCTTACTATAATACATATTATATATGTATTGAGTAAATATTTAAACATATCACGATATTATTTCAAAATTGTGATTGCACTTTGTATTAATTGATATCCTTTGCATCTCATTTGAGCTAGGCCATTTTAAACAAAATTTACATGAAATTAAATTGCTAATAAAGTCACTGTGTATTTTTGCTCGTAAGTATATCTATTGGAAAACTACTGATATAATCAGGTTAGATGTCTGTATTTTTATCTACTGCATTTAGCGTAAAATTTAAATGGACTATGTAAAAAAATTCACTGGACCAAATAGGTGATATCAAAAGTCCTGGTGCGGTCTGTCTGAAAGAAGCTGTGCTAAGATCCTATGTACCATAATCTATCAATCGTCTTATGGTGGGTATTTTTTATGTATCTGCCGGCGTGGAAACTATTACAGTGTAGCTGAAAGTTGCCTTGTATCTCCTAAAAGACTAGATACCTGCAGCAGCACTGTAGGTATAAAATTATTACGGAAAGTATGCACCTTACCTTTTGTACCTCTGGGTGCTCTGTCCAACCTTAAACTACCGTTATACTTATAACTTAGGTAGGTTCATTGTATAGATAGGTCAAGGAATTTAAGATTCATATCTGACATAACTAGTAGATGGGTGAATAAATGTTACTTAAGTACCTAAGCATCATTTATTCTACATAGAGAGTGTGATTGTTGAAATTGATGTCCTTTAAAATGGATTTAGTGATAAACGTTGTCTATTACATCGTAGAGTTTAAGAAATTCGAGTTTGCATGGAAATAAATAATTTTATACAAAGAATTGATAGTACCTAACCTTAATTATTATAATGCTGGACTTTTTACTCGAATGCCGCCACTCCCTTCTAATATTATTAATTTTATAGATTTATAAATCGTAGTCAAGGAAATTATTTTGTCGTTAATTTTTTTAAATTGTGAAGAATTTCGTAATGAATGAACCTTAATATTGTACTTACCTATTTAACACTTCGGTTGTGCTTGAAATATTGTTACCTACCCTACATCCAAACCGATATAATTAACATTTTCCACGTAACAAACTACATGTATCTGCAAGTGACATTCCTACAATACAAGCCTGTTATGCCTACTAACTAATTGATCATAAACAGCGTTAATATGTATAATACTAGATATTACCCGACAGTCGGATAACGTCGTCGTCACATGTGAGCACCTCTAATGAATAAATGAAGAACCGCACGTAAAACAAACCTGGGCTGCATTAGTACAAGCTAGCCATTTAATATTTATACCCCATGCAAGCCTTGTTATTGTTATAGGCCATTTTCAATCGACATTTCCAGAGCTCTTGCCTGCTTTTCCGCACACATTTATGACGACGTACGTGCGTATTGGTACAGACAGTTTTTCTTTTGTATATAGGTACCATCGCGGACCCTGGTGGTTGACCAATGTTGAAAAGTGGTTAACCACCGGTGTCCGCGATAGAACCTACTTCAAATACGCTGAATATTTTTAAGTCCTACAGAATAGGTACCAACAGAAAAAAAACGAATAGAGAGCTTACAAGACACTCTGCTCCTACAATTAAAAAAAAAATGGAGGCATTAAAATGATTCTCGTCATCATATTTCCCTCCATAGCATAGGCGTGTACCTGTACCTAAGTCACAAATGTTAATGTAATATTATTATCTTTTCTTCTTTAAGGTTTGTAATAAACTGCATTTCTTAAATCTCAACATAGAAACATAAATGTGCTTTTGTTATGATATGTTATACATTTTCTTTGTAAATATTTCGTGAAAATAATATCGATGCAAATGCGTCAATGAAAATATGCCTCTTTTATTTATTTTCAAACAAAATAATCCTTGTACCTATTATTAGAGATTTTTTATAGATCACCTCTCCACCGTATCCACCCTCAAAACAAACACGCCTAAATAAATGCACAGAACTCATGGTCCCATGACCTTCCGGCGCATTGAAAATGAGATAATTTATTTCATTAAAGCACTTAAAAATCAGAGGAGTAAAAAAATCCACAGAACTATGTTTCCGAAAGGGGTTAAACATCTACCCCTAATTATAATCCTATCGAAACCAAAATGCAAAATTTTGAAGCCCTTTAAATTCTCCAATATACTTATTTATTTTATTTTTTCGGTACCCTTTTTCGTTTTTGAGAAGTTTAAAATTCTTTGAAAAAAGACCCAAAAGAAACGGTGAATAATTGACGATTTTTTTAATTTAAAATTTATATAAACATTTTTTTTTTTGCCGTACCTATTGTATTCATTTCAGTAACGCATCTTTTGATACCATTTTCATTTCTCTATCTTAATAATTGGAATTGGTTAGGACCATAACCCCCGGTCGCACTTTTCTTCAAAACAGGTACCTTCCCTACTGAAGCGATCTAAATAGTCAAGTTATACAAGGGTCGAAAGGAATCATTTCCCATACGAGGTATTTAGGCTATATCCGATTAAGTATTGATGACATTCACCCTTGTTAAACACTCTATTTTTCATTTCGAATCTATGGCAAGTAAAATTTTTTAGTTTTTCCAAAATATTTATTGATAATAATGAGTACCTAGCACCTATTTAAAATTTGTGATATTTTTAAATATGGAATACACCGCGTCGACGCCGCGGGCCTTAGAGCCCTATTAGACTATCATAGAAATATGATCAGAGATGTACGAGTCATTTTATATGAAGAACCTATGACGGTATAATAGCTACATATGATTCATATTGTCTATGATCAAGGTATTTTTAGGGTTCCGTAGTAAACAAGGAACCTTTATAGTTTCGCCATGTCCGTCTGTCTGTCCGCGGCTTAGCTCAGAGAATGTTTGTACTAGAAAACTGTAATTCAGCATAGGTATACATATTAATCACGCCGACATAGTGGTAAAATTAAAACTATCACAACTAAGTCACCATAGAAAAGGGAGGATCCTCCGACCAGACGGATGTCATGTCTGGCGGGCAACTGCCCATGAAGTCAGGAGCTTGTATATAATATATGTCCACCGCGCGATAAACTCTAATTGCACGATGCAGGATTTGAGTGACGTCAGGATTCTGTGTGACGTCAGGTCTTTGATGCGTAGTTCGCACGTGGCTAGGCTTTACAGGCTTTACAGGTTAACGAGTAATAATCGACCAACTTAAATTTTCAGTTTGAAAAACACGTTCTCCCATACATTCCGTATGAACATGTATTTCAACTACAATGTTAAGTTTGTTCTTGGGATAAATTCATCCCAACTACGGAACCCTTCATTGTGCGTGGTCCGACACGCACTTGGACGGTTTTTATTTTAATTCACACTTGCTGTTTGTATACTCACAAGACAGCAGCATTTAATTTTTATTATAATCGAAATTTTTCTTAATTATGCAAAATTTTTCGTAGCCGACAAATTAACGTTTAGTTCTATTTTTAAAATTCATTCCCGTCCTAGGGAGAAGCAATTACTAAGAGTCTTTCCCTCCCAGACCTAAGATAACTAGTTTTTAAAGTATTCTCCAAATTAAAAAAAATACCTACTTAGAATAGGAATCTCTTTCTTTTCACAGATTTAGGGCTATATTAGTAACATAAGTACCTAAATCAAACTTACAAGCTCTCGGCAGCCATTACCCCTTGGAACCACGCATTGTAGATAGGTATGTTCGGCAAAACGTTTTGTTTTTCTATGAAAGTTCGGAATAGATAGCTGTGTGACGATTCATTATGCTACTCATGCTGAATTCAAACGTTGGAAGTTTGTTTAGCGAACATGGTACAGGTGGGGACGAAGCCATATGTCGACGGTATTGCTCGCTCGCAACAGAAAAGCATTCTCGCGATACTTAAATGAAGCTGGTGAATGGGTATAATGTCTCAGAACCTTGCTGGTAGGTACATCGAAGGCAATTCTCGAGAGGAGATTAGGACAATCTGGACATCCGTAGGATATCCTTACAGATTATAAAACAAAGTTCCCTGCCGCGTCTGTCCGTCTCTCTGAACGCGATAAACTCAAAAACTACCGAACGGATTTTGAAACGGTTTTCACCAATGGACGAAGTGATTCATGCGGAAGGTTTTAGTATACCTATAATTCATTTAGGTGTTAATTGGCTGAAATATGACCGTTATTGTTGAAAATGACGGAAAAAATCATGCCAACTGGGGAGCTTTACTGGCGAGTGTCGCGTAGACCGTAAAATATACATACAATTTATATACTACAGAATGGTTCATCTTAAAAACTTCAACAAAAAAGTCCACGATGGCATATGTCTATCTTTTATGGATGACCCACAGTAACCATTATTATCTTTCATGATTTGATAAAAATGTCATTGTTATTTCCGAAGCTATTTTGACCGGTATTAATCGGTATCCAATTAAATACATAATTTAAATTAAAATATGCCTTGACATCATATCATTTAAATGAATAGTTTAAAAGATATCACAGATTCAAAATTACCTACGCGTTACAAAATAATTATGGTTGGCGGCTACGCGGACACAGCGGTAGGAGTCAATGAGCTTTTCCTCGGCTATTAGGTATGTAATCCCGGTAGTACGTTTCCATGGAATATTTTGCAATATACACGCGGGCGAAGCCGCGGGAAAAAACTAGTTCATCTTAGTGACATTTGCTACCTACTTCACGTTCGTATAGTCGATGTTAGAATATGAAAAGCCAGTGACCGAAATTGGTGCCTTTTTGTTTTCGGCGGCCATTAATGGCCGCATTTGGATCATTATGTTTTAAATTTTCCAAAATCTATAACAATGGAACGATAATCCGAAATATACCTACGTGATTTGCGTGATTTAGGGTACATTTTTGTGACATGCTTTCATTTCAGCTTTATTTAGTATTTTTATCACTGCACTTTGCCAGCCCATAATCGGCTGTTGTATTCTAGCTTGGGGTGGATCGGCCAAAACTAAATTCCTCGAGTTGGAGCCCTTTCGCTATCCGACTCTCATGACTTTACACCGAGCTCAAACTTTTAACAGTGAGACAGCTATTTGTATTTAGAACCACTCTCTGGAAACAACCAAGTACCACCCCCAGACTCAAATAAACTCGGTCAAAGAATAGTTTGCCCAACCCCTAGTCATAGAACTACCTTTGCCAGAAGACAGTTATACGTGCTGAGCTCTCTTATTTACAAAAATATTAATAAAACCACACAAATTTCAAGGTTAAACAAACACGAGGTTAAGGCTTAGCTGGAGAACATGTTGTACCTCCTAGACTACGTTCAAACTAAGGAACTACTAACCACTCTGACACATTTCAACATTCCATACAATCATCGACACACGTAATTTGTATTACGTGACACACGTAAGAACGTTACATTACATAGAAATGCTCTACAAAATGCTGTAGTGCATATTCACCTTAATACAATAGGCTTCAAGTTGTGTTTACAGAGTAGGTCTAGGTACTGAGTAGTGGTAGTGAGTAGGTACTTGTTATAATTCCAGAGGGAAATTCTCGTATTTTTAAGATCGTTCGCATTCTAATCTGTCTCAATCTGTCAAAAATACCTCTAATTTAAAATTCTGACGTGTTTTTTACATTGATTGTCGCTGAGATGAGTTTGCGACTTGAATATGAACGTTTTTTTCAGTAATACCCAGGTTGTTTACAACCATGAAATTAGTATGTACTATACAGTATATATATAGTACATACTAATTTCATGGTTGTAAACAACCTGGGTTGCCACGAACCTATATTCGTTGCGCACCTATATTCCTAATGCGCTGCACTGACAAGTGCTGTCGGCTGTCACAGTCATTGTCAAACTTCAAACGTCATATTGTCATTCGCCAAGCAGTATACTGTCAAGTGATGAAGTGATCTTCTGTCTATCATTATCAAAAACACGAATTATTATTTACTTCGTGTTCAAAACAAGGAATTTTTACATTCAGTTCTTCAATATATACACCCTCTTGTATATTTGTGTCCATTGATCTATATTTCAAGTTAATTTTCCAAGTTAGAATGAATAAAAGCTGAACTATTATATTTTTCCTTTAAGTTTTCCAACGTAATCAAACCAACTTGATCATTTTGTTACTCTAGTTACTGCATAAACCAGCTAATACAACATGTCGGAGTCTACGGATATTAAAGACGTGCTAGACAAAAATCTTGAAGACTTTGAAATACAAGAAGTTCTACGAAATGGAACAGACTTACGAGAATATGCATTACAGCTGGATAAAGGTATTAAGGATGCCGAAAAAACCTCTGTGGCGGATTACTTAAAAGAGAGTGAAAATATAGCCTCTTTACACAATCAAATTGAAGATTGTGATGGGATCCTCGCGAAAATGGAGAGCATGCTTATGGTGTTCCAAGTAAGTAATATCGCTGCTTGATGACCACACCTACTTTTAAGTACTTATGTTTTGTTAGCAGGCTAACAACAGTTGACATTATTTTACAGAATGACTTGGGTAGTATCAGCAATGAAATTATAATTTTGCAAAAGCGCTCAGTGAACATGTCAGTGCAACTCTCTAATAGGCAGGTTCTGAAGGGACCCCTCTCTACTTTTATAGAAGATATGGCAGTTTCTGAAACACTCATATTGTAAGTAGCTTACTCTTCAGATTTTTCAATTGTACCTATAATCAATTTACTATAATAAGAACACATTAAATGTTTCAGTGGCATCAATAATGTTCCTGTAACTGATAAGGAATTTATGGTCCAATTGGCAATTTTGAATCAAAAACTCAACTTTGTTAAGGAACAAGATTTTAAGGAAACAAAAGCTTGTCATGATGTCAAAGATGTTTTGGAAAAACTTAAAATAAAAGCAGTATCAAAAATAAGAGCATATATTCTGGAACATATTTATAAGTTTCGCAAACCAATGGCGAATTATCAGATACCACAAAATGCTATGCTTAAATATAAGTTCTTCTTTGAGTTTATATTAGCCAATGAGAGAAACGTTGCTCAAGAAATATGCAATGAATACATTGACACCTTGAGCAAAGTATATTACTCATATTTTAAATCATATGCCTCAAGACTAGACAAATTAAAATATGAAGAGACTCCTACAAAAGACGATCTAATGGGGATTGAAGATGGCTCTAAAGGAGGCTTCTTTCAAAAATCTAACTTAAAAAACAAAAGCACAATATTCACAATTGGTAATAGAGGAGATGTGCTCGCACAGCAACTTGAAGCCCCTATTATAGTTCCTCATGTGCAGCAAAAAACTAAGGTAACACTCCCAATTTGTATGTTAAACACACTAAATCATCATGAATAGTTGTGGCCCAGTGGTAAGGCGCAGTGGTGGCCCAGTGGGAAGTGTCGTAACAGCCCTGAATTATGAGTTGTAGGTTGTGAGTTGGAACCCAGCCAGGCACTTTACTGTGTGTATTTTATTTCACCACCACTGCTCTCAAAAAGGTGAAGGAAAATATTGTGACGAAACCAGCATGTCCTAGAACCAAAAGTTTGAAAACATGTGACATTCACCTTGCCCGCATGGTGGATTATGGCCTGCTCCCTCGCACAGAGAGGAGGCTTGTCCAAGAACTGGGATCATTATAGGCTGATTATGCTATACTATATTTTTTTGTTTTTGTTTCAGTACTCCTATGAAGCCCTATTTAGGAGTCTTCAATATGCACTTGTGGACAATGGTTGTAGAGAATATTTATTCACAACAGAATTCTTCCATGTAAAGGGAAGTCATGCTCAGGAACTCTTTGACAGGATCCTAGGAAAAACTTTATCGTTACTTGTGGTATGGAATAATAATTTATTATTTGCACTTATAATTTGAGTAATACCTACCAAAACCGACATTGCTTACTTTTATTTTTCAGAAAAATGTTGAGAACTATGTGCTTGAGTGTTTTGACTGCCTGGCATTGTACCTTTGCATACAACTTATAAACAGATACAGATGGATGTGCCACAAAAGAGCTGTTGCTGCTTTAGACAAGTATGTATACCTACCAGTACCTGCTACCTAGTGCCTTATTTATTTCATTATAATCATAACTTTATAAGTAACTTGCTAGCTCTTCGTCAGTGTGGATTTCGTACTTCCCCCCCTTCCACCCCTTGTAAAGAGTAATTAAAAAATTATTAAATTAATCATTATGATCTTTATTATTTACCTTATCTATGTAAATAATAAAGATCATAATGATTAATTTTATTTTATTTTTGAACCACTACATATTTATGCCAAGTTTCAATTTTCTAAACCAAAGGGTTGATATTTGTCATAAAAACTGTATTCCTACAGGATGTAGGGATTGATTTTTGAAAAATCATTTGGTATGTTTCCATTATTGAACCCTAAGATCGTTTTTCAAATTCAAATTCAAATTCAAATCATTTATTGTTTGTTACATGTCAATAGAGATGTTATGGTTATAATTGTAGTAACAATGTAACATACCTATAAGGTGTACAATATTTATAAATTTAATTCTTACTTAGGAACTTAATAAATTATTGTAAAATTTAATTCGAATTAGTCAAAATTATACATTATTTAAAGTTATTATACATTAGTCAATTTAAAAATTATTCATCAAAAATATTATACATGTAAAATTTTACTACATAAAATAAAAAAGTCATAATTACATTGCATTCATTAGTCATTATAAAAAGGAAAAAACAATTAGACTAACCCAAATTTTTGTCGTTAAAAAACTCGTTTATAGAGTAGTACGCTTTGTTTAGCAAAAAATCCTTTAGCTTTTGTTTAAAACTATTGATCTCTGAACTACTTTTCACATAGTTTGGTAATTTGTTATAAATCTTTATTCCTATTCCAAATATACTGGATTTAAATTTAACAGTTCTACATCTAATACCCGATAACTCATTTTTGTGTCGTGCACTTCTAAGTGTTTCATATTTACTAATATCGCCTTTTATCATTACAGCCGCTTCATAAATATATAATGAAGGCAGAGTTAAAAATTTTAACCTTCGAAACACTTCTAGGCATGAATCTGTCTGTTTGAGACCAGTTATGCTTCTCAAACATTTTTTTTGGGCTCTAAAAGCATAATCTCTGTCAGAAGAGTTCCCCCAGAGCAGAAGCCCATATCTTAGAGTGGAGCCCACATACGCATGGTATGCGTTTAATAGTGCACTCTCATTCACCACTTTCCTTAGCATGTACAGGGCGTACGAATATTGGTTTAATTTTTTGCAGACGTGATCAATATGGTGTTTCCAGTTCAGACTACGGTCAATGTACATACCTAAGAATTTTGTTACTTCGACTTCCTTTATTGTTTCAACTTTGTAACTTATGCGAAGTATTTTTGGTTTTGTGTTTTTATTCGTAAATGTCATGTAATTTGTTTTGTCAAGATTAACTTTAAGATTATTTTGATTTAACCAATTTATAATAGCATCTAATGATTTATTAATATTTGTCTCATATTCATTTTTGTCTATGTCGGTAAAAATGGCCGTGCTGTCGTCCGCAAATAATATCATCTGCTGGTTTATAACTTTTGGGAGATCATTTATATAAATTATAAACAAAAGAGGTCCAAGGATGCTTCCTTGGGGCACTCCATACTTAACAATTTTCGGATCTGATATAAAAGTCTGTTCTAACCTTGTATTCTTTGTTATCCGTGTTATTTGTGTCATTTGGAATCTATTTGTGAGGTATGATCTTATAAGCTTTAGTGCATTGCCTCTTACTCCATATTTCTCAAGCTTAGTCATAAGTATGTCATGATCGACATGATCAAAGGCCTTGGACATGTCCATGAAAATCGCTGTTAAGTGTTGTTTGTTATCCAGCCCTGTCATTACTGTCTTTAGAAAATTAATCAATGCATCACCTGTAGATCTACCTTTTCTAAAACCAAATTGTTCGTTAGCAAATATGTGGTTATGTTCGAAGTATCCATAGAGGTTATTATAAATAACTCTCTCAAAAATTTTGGCAAAGACTGGTATTAAAGCGATTGGTCTGTAATATTTCATCTCATCTTTGTTTTCTTTTTTAAATAAGGGATTTATAATTGTAAGTTTCAGCTTTGAAGGAAACACTCCCTGTTCAAGACAAAGATTTATAATATGGCTAAGAACGGGCGCGATAATATGAGAAACCCTTTTAATTATCTTAGTATTTATGTTATCATAACCTGTACTGTTTGTGTTATTAAGCATTTTGATTATCTGGTCAATGTCATGTGGATTTGTCGGTCCTAAAAATATTGAATTATAGTTATTATATGTCAGTGTGTTTACAATAGAGTTATTCTCCTTTGGCGTCGGCTTAATATCGTCAATAAAGTAATTATTAAATGCTTGAGCTATTTCTGTCGGCGTTGTTACTAATTTATCAGCTACTTTTATTTGGCTAATATTCTCCTTTGGTGTTACTGTTTTGTAGTTGTTTATAACTTTCCATGTCGCTTTGCTTTTATTAGTAGATGAGCTTATAAAGTAGTTGTTTTGTGATTTTTGCGTTTTTTTAATAATTGTTCTTAGTCTTTTGGAATATTCTTTTTACCAACTTATACAGCATTAAAATCCTCCACTAAAAATGTATTACCCTTTTCACCCAGCTAAGGGTTCATTTTCGAGAAATCCAAGCAAACGTAACTCCTTTTTTAATCAAAATCTTTAAGAGCGTTCATCCTCAAAGTTGGCAACGTCGCAAATAATTGGCGATATTACTTTATGGAAATAAAAAATGTGGCGAACTAGGGAAGTAGAATATTAATAATGAAGGTCCAAGGTTGCCTGGAAGAGATCGCAGTAAGCGATAAGGCCGCCTATTGTATATTTTATAGTGTATTACTTTTTCTTTATGTATAATCTGGTGTACAATAAAGTATATATAAATAAATAAATGAATTGCAATTATAACATTGAATTTGCTGTTGTACCCGTTTTAGGTGTACTAAAGACATTTGGAAAGATTCCAAATACTTTTTTTACATTTAAAACTACATATTCGGTGTTAAGATAATAATTATTGCATTTCATAATAAATATTCAAGTTCGCTAGTTAGCCACACTCATTATTTCCATACAGTAATATTTCCAAATTAATCAAAACAGCGAAATATTTGACTTCTATTTGTGACGTTGCCCACTTTCAGAATAAACGCTCTTAATACCAAGTTTAAAATAAATCGAACCGCGCGTTAAGACTCTTCCATGCAAACTTTAACACCCCTAAATATGATTTGAGTAGTCGTTTTGAAAAACTAAAATACTTAACCTTATTATTTATTTAAATACATATTTGTACGAAGTTTCAAGTTTATAAACCCAAGGAATAAGATTTTTCATACAAACGAAATCCCCGCTTTTCATTTCACCCCATTTCATTTAGGGGTAGAATTCCTACCCTAAGCGGTTTGGGCTGGGTGATGATATGTCAGTTGGGACACTTGTATATAGATTCTTAGATAACAAACCACTAGGTACTGTGGCTGTACCTATAATTGTATTACTACAGAATGTTGTTTATTGAATGTGTGCAGTAGTTATTATAATCTCAATCAAGTAATGACCACAGTATATATACAACCATCATCATCTTTTACTGTGCCTTTAAAAATATATTATTGTCACTTTCAGTTACTGGGATTCACTGCAAGGTACACTATGGCCAAGGTTAGAACATGTGCTGAAACTAAACATACAGAGTGTGCGAGAGTGTGATCCAGCAAAATTATCAAACAAAGAATTAGGACCTCACTATGTATGTATTCTGTTGTTACATAGCTTAGCTAAACACGTAATATTATTAAGATGTAACATCATAATTTACCTCGTTGGTGTATCGGTCGCAAGCGCTACTGCTGAGCACCAGGGCCTGGGTCCGATTGCCAGATTGGGCAGTGTTATTGGATTTTCCCATCTGGAAGCGGCAACACAAGTACCAGCCTCGAGTCTTGGATTTGTGCCTGGTTGATGGCAATAGGCTCGCCCCCTATTACATGGGACTTAAACTTGACTGGCTAAGCTGTAAGAAGGGAGGAGATCACCAACAAAATAAACAGTCTTGAGAATCAGCATGGGACATTGTTGTCTCTGGCACAGAGAGCTCGACCTCTCCCCCCTCCCCAAACTGAATTCCTGGCAACGGCCTTGATGACTGGCGGTATGTGAGTGTACTATAGGTATACTTTGCCGAGCCATTCGGGAAAAACAGGCGTGACGTCATGTTTCATAATTTGTCTTTTTTTTGCAGATTACTCGGAGATATGCAGAATTCTCTGCTGCTATGCTTAGCTTGAGTGAACAATTTCCTTCAGAAGAACTTAGCAATATTCTGCTTGTTCTACAAGATGAAGTTCATTGCTTCTTACTTAAAATGGCAGCTGAATTTCCACAAAGAATACAACAATTAATTTTTCTCATCAATAACTATGACATGGTTTTGAGTATACTAATGGAAAGGACAAGAGACAATACTAAAGAAGCAGAAAGTTTTAGAGAGCAGCTTCAAGCTAGGAGCTCAGAATACGTTGAAGAGATTTTGAGTCCACATTTTGGAGGAATGATACAGTTTGTTAAGGAAGGAGAGCAGTTAGTTGACTCAGACAAGAAAACAGAATTAGCAAATTTAGAAAGAAAGTCTCTTACTTTGGTAGCCTCATTTAGTTCTGGTTGGAAACAAAGCCTTGAAGAAATTCATAGAGAAGTTCTAATTTCCTTTCCAAATCTTGTAACTGGATCTGGTTTACTACAAATGGCTCTTACCAACTTCGTACAATATTACCACAAGTTTGCTAAATTGCTTACTCCTAATTCGCGGACGCAATTAGTCAATATTCATGTTATTATGGTAGAAATAAAAAAATATAAAACGAATTATTAACATAAAAATACTAACAGTACTTACCCATAATTATGTAGGTATTATATCTTTCTTAATTCCAGAAATGCTAATATAGTTTAAGAGATTATTTATTAATTATCTAGTAGTAATAACACAACTATATTTTAAAATTGTGGAAAAAAATTGAGGAGTTGTGGGACACCCGTTTGGAACGAAGTTCCTTTCGCGTTTGCACACTTGGCGAATGTAAGCCAGACCGAAATATAATAGACAGAGACAGAAACTGGCATGCAGGGGGCATAACGCTTTTTCCTTACGTGACGATTTCTACCAGTCATCTCCTACCGCAAGCCGCGAAAATTCGTTCCAAAAACAACTGTTCCCTTCATTTGGTCGACCTATGTACCAGCAGTGCTATTCTGTAACCATCTCACCGTGAAAACTTAGGTGAAGTGAGCGTGGAGTGAGCTGTCATTCCACAGGGATTGACCCTATTGACAGCTCACTTCACCCAAGTTTTCACGGTGAGATGTTTACAGAATAGCATGGCAGATATCTATTTCCGGGCGAGGCGTATAATTTGTTTATGGTGCCGCGTTGGCGCACGGTTGCACGACAAACCCTGCGTCCTGACTAACAGCGATGGGCGCGAAAACAAGCGATCGATTACCTGAAGAATGACGAACATACGTGACATGATTGACCGCGCGAGTATGTCGCGAATGTGCGTTTTTATATTTATGTCACTAATTTCTTCGGAAAACCAAAAGGGGCCTTCAGTAGGCGTGACGACGCGTTGGGGTTCTCCAACCAAACTGAACGCGATAATCGCTTTTGGTTAGGACAAGGCCTGTCACCCAATTCACGAACGCTGGACGCAATCAACGCTATCCTTGACTGCATTTATTAGCTCGCTGATGAATGGAAGGTGATACTGTTGGGATGTCTGGCGAATTGCGAGAGAATACTGAAGGAAAGAGTTTTTAATGATCATGTTGCTACTTATTGTGTTTGTCACTAAGTATTTGTAATGCATACTTTATGGTTATGTGTATCTCATCAATTTTAATAGGGCATAAATGACAGTAATATAAACCCAAGAAAAGTAATAAGTCAACTACTGCTAAAAAAATATTAAACTTCGATAATTTTCAACTACCTGCCTACAGTTCAATTGAACGTCCATTACATACCTACTGTCGCCACCATAATGTGACATCATTATCCACGATACTGCTTTGTGTACATATATTTTTAGCCCGAAATCATATAATTAAATTATTTTTTGTGCTTTATTCAAGCAGTTTGCTAAGAATAGATGTTTATCCACATAGGTTTATACAACATGTAACAAAAAACCTGTCCGATCCGTGAGGGTGTTGTTAGGTATCGTACTGAGAGTATATTTATGTGGAAATTTTCAGGAAAAAAGATAAGAAAACTTCGCCACATTTTTTTTCAATGGGTTATTACATGAGGTTCGGGCGGGCGTCGTTTAGCGGATGTTTACAAGTCATAACTTATGATGACTCCTGTTGAAAATTTGCTAATTTTAAATGGATTTGGGCTAATTTTGATACTAAAAATGTGAATTTTTAATAGCAATAACTTTTTTATTTTCAATAATATTAAGATTTTTTATTTCTTTTTGGTAATGTGATTGCAGTACCTATGTGCCCGTTTCGGATCGGACAGGGTTTTTTACATATTGTTTGTCACTTCCGGCATTATCCAAGATAAGTTTCGTTCCGTTCCGTTCCAACAACAAAACGCAACTTTTTTTTTGTAATACAAGTTAGTAGTGCTTAGTTATATACATTTATTTAAAATAGTAATTTGTTTCTTGAAGCCTATATAAATATAATGAATAGATTTGAATTGCTTGCTTATTCCCTATTGGATTTTTATAAGTCGTTATGGTTAAATAAATAAATTAATAAATGGAGCAGCAGATTTTTTTCTAGATCAGCCCACTTGGTCCAAGTTATTTAATGGGACAAAGTGGAATGTTAAAATGTTTGAGGTCCACTATGTCCCACTCAGCTGTGTGCAGTGGGTCACAGGGACCTCAGCGACCGCTGTGACCCCCGTGACCCCCCTCCCGAACCGCGCCTTTCACTAACTGCATGCCGGTTACATATTGGCTTATCTCGAGGTGAGGCGATACTGATTTATATGTATGGAGTTTCACAGAAAGAATGCTGTCGACTCGAGTTGAGGCAAACTACCGAACCCGAACTAATATGTGCGTGTAGGACCAGAAGGGTATCTAATTACGTAACACGGTTTTGTAAACGATTACAACTAATCAGTTTCATTTTGACAGTTCAACAACATTCATTGCAATATTTACGTTATTGAGCAGATATTTTTTTCGAACTTATGAAGCAATGGATTAGGAATCTGTTTCAAAACGAGAGATCGAACGAAAGATCTGTTAAAAGTTATTTAGACGATATCCATATAAGATTTTTACGCACGTAATTTTTCTTCAGGGCAAAATAGTGAGACAATAATTCATGACCTAAATAGAATATTTGGACGTAGTTAAGCAGAAAGGATCCAACCCACACTATGGGCGAAAATGAGTTATGTATACCAAAACACTAGTTGTAGTCAAAACTTTAATATCACAAAAACAATCCCAACGCATCATGTCATTATGACCATACATTACACACCCCTTTTCTATGGCAGGTCATACAATCACATAGCACGATCTGATCTCAAAACTAACTCTATGTGGGTTTGATCCTTTCTGTTTAACTACGTCCATTTATGAAATAGGATCTGGAAGTCCTACAAGTGTAGTCACTGCAACTGCATCTTATATAAATATAGATAGGTATGTTCAATAAAACTCTGCATTCAAAACAATGTAATATTAGGTTTTATTTAGGTAGTTTAATTAATTTAGACATGGTCTTTATAAGTAGATAGGTATGTACACAGTGCTAATCACTCTACGATAATATTACAATACAATATTATTTTATTTGGTGCAAAAAAATTGTACCGCCATGTTTTTACTTTTATCATCACAGCAAGATCCGCGTTTTATACAAAATTTTAAGGCGGACCCCGTAATATCGCCAGAGGTACCTCGGGCAAACACGGCGTTTTCCCGTCTCCGCGTTGCTTACTAATAACAGATTATTTCTTAAACCTTTAATAAATGACAATTATCCCTAATTTTTACACGTGCCGCGCTATAACTCAGACACGACTAGGCCTTAAGTTTCCTTAAATTAACACTACGCACTACGGTGGTAAATATGCAGAGCCTTAATTCTTTAATTTTCATATAAGTTGAGATCAAAAATAATATCTTATCTATGTACATATTTTAACTAGAGTTCACACAAAAATGGAATATTGCCCATAATGAACGATACTATGCCCTTATTGAATGTCTCTTACTAAATATAAGGTGAGATTAAACTATTAAATAGGTACTTAAATTTTGTAGGTAATAAGAAATTAATCCAAAGCTGCTCTTATGGGGTAGCCTACTAGCTTCTGCCCGCTACTTCGTCCGCATGAAATTTCGGCCCCCGACGCATTGCGACGCATCCCATCACCCGTCGTCGCTATTACTTCGTTTTCCCTTAGCGCTCCTTCCTACTTATTTTATTTTTGCTCGGCTCCTAAGAGTCGTAGTGTGATAATATTGTTCCGGAGATTACCCTCCTACATACAAACTTACAAACAGACAAATTTACCTCTTTATAATATCAGAATGGAAAAATAAAATTATAAGTATAGATAGAGCAGCTTTAATACGTTATTTATATACGTATATACATTCCTAAACTATTCATATCACAAAAAATTACCTCCACTTTTTAAGGGGAGGTAACTACTTACACTTCACGGAACTTACTCTACAGTATTAATTTTACTTTACAGAATACAGCATCAGTCAGTGCTTAAAAAAGACTGCCTTAATATTAAAAACCAACTACCGATTTCTGAAAAAAAAGCGACTAGGTACAAAGTGAAAAATATTTTTTTAGTTTCGGAAGTCGCTGGTTTTAGTTATGTTTGTTTTTCCGAAACTAAAGATTGTTGTCGTACTACCCACCACAAAGTCAAAATTGAAGCTCACTCAAAATTTTCAGAAGCAAAGTTAAGTAAGGGACCACCGCGCCAGCGTCTTCTACCGAATGTAAAAAAAAAACACGTAAATCGTCAACTGCTGTGATTTGTTGACTGAAATATTAACATGCAATCGGATTACTTCGTGGATTTTTGTTCCAGAAACCGGGTGTTAGTCCTACACTAATGTTAGTTTGGCTTTTTTTCGAGCAACAGGGAATATGCAAGTAACTCAAAACGTATTCAAGAAACAACTTCCTACTTTTTTTGGGTTTAAATTACTGTCTTTTACATGCATATTCTCTATTGAGTAAAATTGTCTTCCATATTTTCAATGGCTTTGCTTTTACGTAATCGCAAATTGATTTTTCAAGCGCTAAGGACATAGGTTTCATTTTACGCGACAAAAGCGTTTTGTTGATACTACGTTGATCGTGTCTGTTGATGTACATCATACTCGTAATGGCCGCTTCTTCCATTTCAGGCGATGCTAAAAAAGATAAAACTATCATTAATAAAAATATAAAACATGTACCTAAGAAAATACTTTTTTTTAAATTATTATCCTTTTCATGTACTCCAGGAAATTAAGTGTTCAACAAATTGAGTACCAACTTAAATTGTCCGTGTATTCAAATAACCGCTGTAATTTTTGACAGTTGAATCAAATGGCGATAGCACGGCAAGTTGACGTAAATTTTATAAACCGTCAATTTCGCTGACTGTACTCACGGTTGTTGTTAAGAATATCCACGAGTTGAATAATTGCTATTTCGCAATGAACTTTCATATCAACTGGATAAGGTTTCATCAGCGGTCCAACCATAGATACACAAAACTCCTTCACGTAGTTTGGTACGTTCTCCTTCTCAATCATTGGTTGAAGTAAATTTTTGATTATGTGATTTTGACACCACTTCGGCCCGTTTCGTTTTGCAAGAATAATCAGAGCCAATCTTAGCATTTTCTTTTCAATGGAAATGTCTGAAACAACAGTATTGTTAATTGAGAGGGAAATAATAAAAGAAAATTAACCCTAAAGGGAACATTATCGGCTCCTTTTGTTCGCCCTAATGCTTACGGCCCGGCTAAATGATGACGGCCCGTATTTAACAGCGTACCATGGAAATTGACGGCGCTGTGCCATTAAAATTGACGGTGCAATGTGTGAAACATAATTAATATTCAGGCGAAAATATTCGTTTAGTTTGAACGATATTTGGAATATTTTGTAGAACAATTTTGCAGACGAAAAAACCAATGACCAAAGGGTATTGAGCAATGGTGCCTTTTTTTTCTTGCCATTAATTCGACTTAAAGACATACGAAATATTATTGTATTGCGGAAAATCATGAAAAGCCGGAGTTATTTCAGTTTATACAACAATATTGTAAGAGATAATAATCTACTGCATTTGGAACACTTAAGTTTTCGAGAATAAAAAATATAATATCTCGTTGACATGTAGAAGTTAAGTAATTTAGCCCTGACGTGTCATCGCAAAAATCATAAACTGAAATAACTCAGTTCGGACTGCTTTTCGTGATTTTCCGTACTACAATAACAATATTTCGTTAGTAGTACAATATTCATATATGTATTGAACCTCTTTTTTTAAGTTTAATTAATGGCCGCCAAGGGAAAAAAGCACCAGTTTTGACTAAAATTGTGCTTTTTTCCCTTGGCGGCCATTAATTCTCTTTTGAAATAATCGAAAACCTGAAAAAGGGTCATTGCCTGACAATTATATGTATGGCAA
The DNA here is from genome assembly GCA_914767755.1 of Agrochola circellaris. Taxonomy (NCBI): domain Eukaryota; kingdom Metazoa; phylum Arthropoda; class Insecta; order Lepidoptera; family Noctuidae; genus Agrochola; species Agrochola circellaris. The sequence continues at coordinate 8,346,296 of OU611846.1, read as the reverse complement.
TGACCAGATTTTAATCACGATTTCAGGTTTGATTCCATTGTAGTTGTTTTCCGGTTTTCCTCACGCCATCGTGTTATGGCCGAGCCTTTAGGGCTGACTTAGACCTGGCGAAGCGCAGCGCGGTTTTCGCTGGCAAACAAATATCAACTTTGCACTTTTCGAAATAAAGTTGAAAGTAAATAAACTTCCATTACTCCAAGAGAGCAACAACACGGACGGTACGCGGTTAAGATTATTTTTATTTTCGTCTTTATTGATATTTGATATGCAGTGTTGATATTTGTTGGGCAGGAAATATTGCGCTTCGCTTAGCCAGATCTACAAGCAAAGGGTGCCATTAAGACTGTTTAGCAGTAAGCTAATTTTCTTCGCATTGATTATATTGAGGAAACAAACAATGCTGCGCTGCGCTTTATGTAAGTATAAAATTTTAAATACCTTTTAGGTACTTGATATAATTTTTAAACATTTCCAGGATTTTCGTTTCATTCCAATTTGTGATTTGGTAGTTATAACGCTGGCGTAATATGTTTCTTATTTCTTGCACCCTATTTAATTTGTCATCGCACTTATAGAAATGAAGAAGATAGACTAAACACGTCACCATCGGGCTTTTTGCTGTAACAAAAAAAACGTAAATTATAACATTAAAGCACCAAAGCCCACGACCAAAATACGTTACAAAGCTAAAACCATTTAAGATCGTTACGATTAGTTAGATGATCCTGAAACCTACTAAGTGGGCCAGTAACGGTCTAATGGTCGGATAAATAACTTACAGAAATTTTTAGACTGGCAAAAGCGGCCGTTCACACGGCGAGCTATCCTGTACAATATTTTATGGTAATAATTGGGATTACATTTATTTTAACATCCCAGTGTGCTAAAGCGCCTGGCTGGGTTCGAACATACAACCTACAACTCGTAATTCGTAGCTGTTCCACTGGGCCACAACTACTCTGTGAAACTGCAGGGAAACTTATATAAAATATTATGATTGAGTTCACCGTTTTGAGAGCAGTGGTGATAAAATAATTTACACCTAGTAAAGCACCTGTCTGGGTTCGAACATACGACTACAACTAGTAAGTCATGGCCCTTACCACTGGGCCACCACTGCTCTCTGAAATTGTAGGGAAAACTTATATAAAATATTATGATTGAATGATATGATTACTTACCAATCCTCTTATGTGGAAATGGTATTAATTCCTTCCAAACTTCTAGACACTGCTTAATTAAGGGCACAGATTTAAATTGAATACAATACATGGCGTCTAACATAAAAAGCCTCAAGCGATTTTTTGCTTTATAATTTTTACAAAGGAGCGCATAGAAATGGGATGTACTTTCAACAACATCAAATTCTGGTGTTCTATTCAATTTGAAAAGTGTGAATTCTATGCTCCCCAGAATACCGTCAACAACAGAGGGCCAGAGAGTCTCCAGTTCTGTTATGGCATAAAGAAGAATTTGCTCAGCTTTAGTCATAGCTGAAAATTTTGAAAATAAGGTTACTTTTCCTAATAATTCAAATTTTCTTTCTGGCTTCGCTAAATACTTAATCAAACCCTCTATAAAAAGTTTGTAGTTAAGTTTTCGCAAATCTGCAACGAAATTATTCATGGCATTTTTTCTGTCGTTTGTTTCTGCTATTGTTGTTATATGTTGTTCTATCTTTTCGCAAATTTGGTTGAGTTTATTATCTGAAAGAATAAGCGTAAATCGTTAGTAATCATAATAGTCAAGTGGCGATAATTTATCTAAAGTATTTCATGTGTAACACAATATTATCTTGAATTAGACATATAAAAGATTGTTTGCTCCAAGAGAGAAAACCCAACAGGAGGCTAGGTACAGGGGGACTTCGAGCCATGGCTGCTCTGAAGTAGGTGGTTGGCAATGGTTTTAAACGGTTTTCTGTAGACATTATATATCGTACGACTTCGTTTCAAATAGTTTTTCTTACAATATTACATGACAATTCAGACAGACGATCTCACTGCCATGACTAAACAATAAAGCCGGTTGTCGCCAAGTTTGCCTTAGTTTAGCTCACGTAATGTCAAACAAGTGCCAACACATCGTATGTAAAAACCGGCCAAGATTGATATTGATTGATAGACCCAGTTGGACGCACAATTAGGGTTCCGAACCAAGCTACACTCAGCAGTCTATAGAACGGCCGCCAAATTCAAATTCCTAGATTGCTACGTTGCTTACATCTTGAGAAAAAACCTCTGTGACAGACAGACAAAAAAGTGATCACCTGAAGGTTCCGTTTTACTTTTTAAAGTTGGAAAACTAAAAATGTCCAGCTAAGCTAACTAAGTTTAGCTCTCAGTCAATAAGCTGAACTTGAGGAAAGACAGTCGGATAAGTATGGAAAAATTATCATAGAGAACACAAACTCCGAAAGTTCAAACAGCGTGGAAGCTATTATGTAACCGAAAATCAAATGTGTTTTCGAGCACAATGTTCGATGTTCGGTCCAATAATATTCAGTGTCTGTTTAACAATATTTTTTTTAGTTTTCAGCAAATTGGGAAAATTTAAAACATACCTGGTATTTTCTTTCCATATGGTCTCACAGCTTCCCTGGCATCTTTCTCTATCATATAACACAAAATACTCTCTTCTGGATTACAAGCTGACGCGTCCGTATTTACTTCTCTTAGTGAACCCGAAATTTTCTTATCAAGTTGTGTGTCTTCAGCAAATACATCCAAATCTCCATAGCTAATAACATTGTCGTCGTTACGTTCAAGTTGCAAGCATTGTAAGGTATTTTCATTATTTAATTGCATGCCACTTTCATTTACACTTTGGTCCATTACTGATTTCCTATTACTTTCATCCTGTGACTCTGATAGTTCAATATTGTCTTCGGTGCTCAATCTTGTATGTATAGGGGCACTACGTAATACTCTCTTATACTGTATAAGTGGTTGGTTAGACGAATGCCTGCGTCTTTTCCGTAATGGTTCATCAAATGATTCGCTGTCTCCTTCTCCTTTATGAGTCATGGAATTGTTATCTTTCTTTGAAATAAGAGTCGTGAAATTGTTATCTTCTTTTATTACTACTGGAGGCGACATTTTCTTCTCAAGTTGTATGTCTTCAGAAAATACATCGAAATCTCCATAGCTAACAACATTATTGTCGTGACGATCAAGTTGCAAGCATTGTAACGTATCTTCATTATTGAATTGCGTGCCACTTTCATTTGTACTTGGGTCCATTATTGATTTCATATTACTTTCAGCTTTTGACTTAGATAATTCAATATTGTCTTCCGTGCTCAATCTTGAATGTATAGTAGCACTACGTAAGACTCTCTTATACTGTATTAGTGGTTCGTTAGCAGAACGCCTGCGTCTTTTCCTTGATGAGAGCTCATCAGATGAATCGTTGTCCTCTTCTTCCTCATGAGTCATGGAATTGTTATCTTCCTTTGCAATATGAGTTGTGCAATTCTTATCTTCTTTTGCCCCAAGAGTTGTGGAACTGTTATCTTCCTTTGATCTATGAGACGTAGCATTGTTATCTTCGTTTACTCTATGACTCGTGGAATTGTTATCTTCTTTTGCTCTAGGAGTCATGGCATTGTTATCTTCTTTTGTTCTATGAGTCGAGGAATTGCTATCTTCTTTTGCTCTATGAGTAGTGGAATTGTTATCTTCTTTTGCTCTATGAGTAGTGGAACTGATATCGTCTTTTGCTCCATGAGTCGAGGAATTGTTATCTTCTTTTGCTCTGTGAGTTATGGAATTGTTATCTTCTTTTGCTGTATTAGTCGTGGAATTGTTATCTTCTTTTGCTCTATGAGTTGTGGAATTATTATCTTCTTCTGCTTCATGAGTCGTGGAATTTTCAGCTTTGCGAGGTGATAATAATAATGGATCTTTTACTAACACCACAGCACAAGTATCGAATGGTTCAGAAAACTTTCTTTTACTTCGAGTTGTGATGGCGCAATCTTGAAGTACCTGGTTATCACTACTGCTGTTACTATCTTTACCCAAATAAGCCGTTCGTGATGGAGACATTAAAACTGTAGTGTGTTTAGGTGACTTTGCTTTGACAGCCTGTTGCGATTTCATTTCTGCCATAAATTTCACGGCTTTTTCATAAGCATCTTTGTCATTGAGGGATGCAGATGTATCATTTACTGATTCCTTCTTTTTAATAGGGAATTTTCGTTTAGGTTTAATCCGCAAGTTCTCTGGCTTCTCCATTATAATTTTATACTTTGGTATTAACTTCTTTTTAAGCTTTTCCAATTTGGTAATTTTTCTGTGTTTAGCTTTTTTCCCAACACTATTATTTATGGGTGGTTGGTTGATCTCTACGAAATCTCGTGAACATCTAACACTATCAGTAACTTTAGATATTTCACTGTTTATCACCAATTCCTCAGAAACAGAATGGTTAAATAATTGTTTTTGGTTTACTACCTGTTTCTTTCTTAATGGATTCGATATTGTTACTACTGCATTGTTATCATCACGAAGCGATTGATTTAGGTTTCCATTTTGTAACATAAAACACACATTTTGTGATAAACGGTTTTCGCCTTTTGTGTTTTGGCAAATCTCTGTTTCTTTTTCTGATGATGATGTTGTTGACTCTGGGTTCGATATTGATCCTAAATTGTTATCATCATGCGACAATACACAATCTGATATTTCCATGTTAGAGTTTGTTATATGTGTCGAATTTTTGGACAGGATTTGTTCAGATTTTAAGATAGTTTCGAAAGACGAAATTAATCTGTCGCATTCATTTATTATAAAGCTATTATCATCGCGACGCTGGCTTAGTACCAATCCCATAAGTATTCGCATGAAATCAACAGTTTTATAACACAAGACACTGCACCTTTTAAACTTCTCATCGAGTACACTAGAACTGGATGTAGAATCTACCTCGTGCACCAATATTGGCGTTCTTGGAATAGGAGATACAGAGTTGTAATTAAGTTTCATTGTACTAAATATATTTTCTAACTCCAGTTCAGTGTGGCTTTCACATTGCAACCTATTATTCATTTCCAGACATTCTTTTTCTTGTACACTCTGAATGCGTTTTTTGGGACTGACATTGTCAAAAGTATCAACACTATTGGAAACTTCCCTTGCAGCATCGGTCTGATTAACAGTACTCATTAACTTAGGATGGCTCTTTCTGTGAGACACACTCTTAGCTTCGCAGACATTTTGGTTTTCAGTGTGTTTAACAATTGTAATAGTTGGAGTTTCAAATTCTTCTAACAAAATTGGTCTTCTTATCATAGTAGCATCTTTGGTTTTTGCTTTATTTTCAATGTTTTCTCCATTTGAAGGACTGTAATTTAAGAAGTATTCTGGGCTGTGTTGGCCCTTGTCAGTATCAGAGTTAGCAAGAGAGGATCCTCGGCCGGTATCAACGCTGGCGACTTCGTTACTATTATCATTGTCGGATTCACGGGTCACTGCAATATCTTTTTCAGCAATCGGACATTTCTTCGCCTACAGACCAGAGAAAACATAATTAAGGATAGGCATTGTATAGACTACTGCTAGCGGCACACTATCCATGTCGGAGAAAGTGCCGCTAGCGGCATAATAGTGGCGCTGCCTCGGTCCGGCTAAAGTGCCGTAAGAATTGCATTGTCATTGTCACCTGTTATTTTATTTGATCGTTGAGGTTAATACGTTGTAAAACACCACATTCCCAAAACATTACATTCTCTTATGCCTAAACGGAGGGTCCGTTTAGGCATAAGAGAATGTAGGCGTTGTGTGGAACTTGATACTATTTGTATGTGGGGACATTTTAAAGACGATGATTATTTATCTCTCTATTTTTGTTTTATTTCATAAAAACCGTTAATGATCATACAAACGACCATATTCTTTCCATATGAAATTTTCACCAAGAGACGGTTCAGTAATGTATATATTATCCGTTGCCGCAGTGTTACGATATTTTCTATTGACTTGCTTGGTAATTGAAAATTAAAATATTTTTGTCACCTCTACATACACTACAAATACATTCCGTCAATAATGTAATATCTTCCCACCGGGTCCTCCTTTTCCAATAAAAGTATGGTCACTTTATTAGAAAAGGATACACTACAGTTCAGTTTTCTCTTTCAAGACTGACTTTTCCGTGCTTTTATTAAGCATTCCAATTGTACTGTACAGTACTTACTAATTCCATGCCTTACTTATTACAAATGGTAACTCAAGAATGTAATTAGACGACATAACATAAAAACAGGAAATAAATGTAAATTATCTAAGATTCTGTACTTACATCAATGGTATCATGTCGAGTAGGCGACAACAAAGGATCTTCAAATACGTTATTTTCCGCTTCACTGTTGTCGCTCCATTCGCCTTTTCTATCAGGCAATGACTTATATTTTCGTGTTAGATTATTAAACTTCGGTCGTAATTTACCTGTAAGTTATAATTACTTATAATATACCTAGCTACGGGGGCAAAGGGCATAGAACCGAAGTAGCATATTCACCCCGTCGCCATTTTGAATTTTCTTCAAAGTTGCGGCGCACAGTGAAACTTATATATAGTTGCCGAGATATTTGGAGGCAAAGATTGCTATATGAGAACTTTACACCTCCTTTAGGGTACTATTATGGACATTTTTTGTTGATGCCCTCTGCCCACATAAACCAGTATTATCTTGCGCCACATGGTTTTTTTTTAAGTCACGGCGCATGGTTAAGCTGTATTATATGGCTACTGGGTAGAGGACACTCGAGCAAATAAATATGACCGAGGATATGGTGCTCTATAGCGTCTAGTTACTAAATGAGATCTTTACATACAACAATCTCGGCAACATGTATAAGTGTCATCTACCTATGTATGTCATGTATCTATGTGTGTGTTTATCGACACACACTAGTTTGAGACATATACCAGTTTCATAATGCGCCACAACATTGCTGAAAAAACAAAATGGCTTTCATGGAAAAAAAGTTCAAACCCCTTTTTGTTAAGGGTTGTGGTCAATGGATAAATAGCGAAACGGTTTCGACATTTGTCCACACAAATTGGATTAGAGATGGGCCAAAATTCTTTTCACATTCGGTTTAACCGAACTTCGGAATTCGGGCGAAATTCGGTTCAAATATAGTTTTAACGTATTGGCTAAACGCCATCTAAGTCCTTTTCTATAAAACTTTTACTTATCCAACTATTACTACTACTAACTAGGCAATTTTATGCAATAAACAAAATTATCATCATTTAACAATATTAACCACATCTTGTTTCATTCCAAATTTTCCCAGTATCCTTTATTCCATACAACTTTTAGAAAGCGTCACAAGAAGCTAGTAAATTATGTAAACAAACCACGGCAGTAAAAGCTACTGTCTTCTATTTACCCATTCAAGCAAAAATAGAACCGCTTTCTAAATGAAAACTGAATGAAAACCATACCTTTTTCTTTTGTAGTTGAGGTGCGATCAGTTAGTCGAGTTTCAATATCTTCCCCCTTATTTGGGATTTTGACGATCTCTTTGCTAAGAGCTTTATCTATCTCGAGTTTTGCGTTCTTGATACGAAGGGTTTCAATGTCTTTCTCCAAGTTTGAGATTTTAACGTTTTGTTTAAAAACAGTTTCATTCTCATTTTCAAACTTTGTGATTTTGGCATTCTCTTTGCGAAGGCTTTCTATTTCTTTCACTAACTTTGGAATTTTGAAATTATCTTTCTGAAGGTTCTCTATTTCTTTCATCAACTTTGGGATTATGGCATTTTCTTTCTTTAGGTTTTCTATTTGTTCCATCAAGTTTGGGATTTTGACATTTTCTTTTTGAAGGTTTTCTATTTCTTTCTCCAATTTTGGGATTTTGGCATTTTCTTTATAAAGATTTTCTATTTGTTTTTCTAATTTTTGGATTCTGGCGATCTCGTTGTGAGAAACCGAGTCCGATTTTGAAAGTAAGATACTCTTTTTGCGAAGATTTTCAATTTCTTTCTCAAAATTTGGAATTCTGGCATTCTCTTTGCGAAGCTTTTCATTTTCTTTTTCCAAGTTTAAAATATTGGCATTATCTTTGCGAAGAGTTTCTACTCCTTTTTTTGCATTATTGGCAATACCAGCTTTGCCTTTTTTTATTTCAACTTTGACAGGTGTTGATTCTGTTTTGTTCTTCTCTTTATCGAGAATCTAAAATGTTTAGCATAAATAATTATTTTAACCAAGATAAACAATATAATTTACAATGAGTTGAAGAGTCTACAAGAGACGATAATAATAACTGAAAAATCTAAAACACAACACTAAGTGATTTCTTATACTTTAGCTCACAACCATTCTACAATACAAAATTCACGAGGTATTTATTTTTCTCACTTTCAATTAACCTATTAAAATTAAATTGCGTTTTAAAAATTATTATTTTTATTTAATGCTAGTATTTTTTTGAAATATTCATATTGTGTTAAATCCACAAGGAACATTATTAATCGGTTTAAAAAAACTGTCAAATAGCCTATTATTTATTATACAGGTTGGATTTTTGAGATGGGGCAGTAAGGGCAGCTACAACGGTTAAGGTAGCTGCCCTTACTGCCCCAACTCAAAACTCCACACTGTATATATCGCATGCAAATTGTATGATTCGTCATCATACAAACGGCGGCGTCCGGTTACAAATGCTCGCAGTAATGCATAATGCCGAAGGCAAAATGTTAATTACCTAATCAGTATACAGGGTGTCAGGGACATCGGCGCGAAAACTGTTACCATGGATTCAGTACATGATTCTGAACACCCATGCCCTGCGTTACAATTATACGTTGGTTTTTTTTTTTTAATGTGCTGTTTCATAGAAAAGCGCAATACCTACGCGGTCAAAATGTGTGGAACAGCAGATTTTTTTTTTTAAACCGACGAAATTTTTTAACACACGGTTGTTCAGAATCATGTACTGAATCCATGGTAACAGTTTTCGCGTCGATGTCCCTGACACCCTGTATAATATGCGACATCATTTGATGGACAATTTAAACGGCGTTTGCAAAATGCCGCGGCGAATTGAAGTATTTCGTTCTTTTTCTTACCACGGGCGACGCTGCTAATCAAAACAAGAAAAATGATGTTGGGAATTGGTTTTGTAACCAAGAAAAATATTGAAAACTGTGGAAATTCTATGCGTGCAAAAGACTTTCGTATTATAATTTACGATGATTTTTATGATGGCCCTACAATAACAATCAATGACGAAATTATAACAATCGAACGAGTTGCTAATTTGCCTTCGGCATTTTGCATAACTGCGGGCATTTGTAAACGGACGGCGCCCTTTATACATATAATGACGAATCATACAATCTATATGCGAAATATTGGCTGCACCTGTATCTTAAGTGTATTTCATTATGAGCACCCTACCTTTAACTGATTGATAACTGTTTCTAGGGCTAAGACCTTGTTTTCCAATTCACAAATTGTTTCGATCTTTTCTCTTTCCCGAGTTTCTACTGCTTGAATTTCCTGAAACATACAAAATACGTGTAAAAGTGAAAAAAACTTGATATAAATCGGCCTTTTAAATGTTTTTGAGCAATAAGGATAATATTTTTTATTTTTTGCCTTCAAAAACCTCTTCCTTCGCTCCTGCTAAACTGTATATATTAGACTGGGACATTATGGGGAGATATAGGGAAACTGTATACAGTACAATTTGTTCTGGATTAAATATTACCAATTAATTTTATTGCTCATCGACTCAGTTTTAAGTTAGGATATTTTCATTGTACCGGAAAATAAATGTCCTGGTGGATCAAATTTAATAAAATATTTTTGAAAACCACTTGCCGTGTTCTGAAACATACCTAGCTCCAGGTACCCACATACAGCAAATAGAGGCCTTAAACATTTATTTGACGCAATAGTTTTATAACGGTACCATATTACTTACATATTGAATTTTTTTTTTTAATTTGACCCACTTCTGCTGTCTAGATGTTTTTCGTAAATTAACACGTTACAAAAGACATTACGCAGGTGTGGTCAATATTTAATAACTTTAATGAAGAAGGGTCTTTGTTAATGTCATTAGACCTTAAGCCATAACTTGGGTGGCCTTTATGCACATAGATTGAATAACGAATCAAAGCGCATTGGCTACATTAGCGCTGTCTTGTTCTATGCGCTGCACGCGCCAAGTAAAGTAAGGGCCAAAAAGGAACGCAGCAGCAAGTACAAAAATTTGTAACAATAACTATTGGAGCAGAGACACATTAACGTGACCAAACGCTTAACGGGCAATTGTTTACGACATAATTGGGTCGCAGTTTGGTTCAGATATTAACATGAACATTAACGCGGGTATAGCAGGAGCATTATGAACTACTTTTATTATGCCAAATAGAATTTACTGAAAAAAATATCCAGATTTCCCATAATTTTTTAATTTAGAGACATTAAGTGTTATTTGTTTAAATCCCAAGTTATTTGGGGTCGGCGCAACATGTTTTTTTCTTCAAACTAGCAGATGTAAACACATCTGAAGATTATGAATATGCAATAGAAGCATATTATTACAATAACATTATCAGACTTTACATGACTTTAGTGGGGGGGCGTCGATATGCTAGAGGCATCTGTATTACATTGTTATTCCACAAAAGCAATAAAAAGTTACTCACATTCTCTAATCTGGTTACTTTTCCGATAAAAAAGCTTATTTCCATAAGATGCTGACCGCATTGCTGTTTGAGTTGCATATGACTATTACCCAAATCTTCCTTTTCTTTTTTTGCAGTTTTACAAGCAACCGTAAGTTTGCTGAAAATTTAAAAAAATTGTCAAGTATTAATAAATCCTAAGTAGATTGAAATTTTATAGAAAATGGTTAAATATGTTATATACAATGTTATAAGAAACTAAGACAAAAATAACAACCAACTTTAAGTTTTATTTCAGTTGTGGTATACCACACAAATTCGTGTACCACTATTTGCTATGAACACATTATAACATCATTGAGTTAAGACCTCTTCTCTCATGCATGGGGTTGTGGGTTCAAATCTGGGCGAGTGTTAATATTTTTCAATCCATATGTACTTTCTAAAGTTTATCCTGGACATCACTGACATTGATAAAGGAAAACATTGTGAGGAAACCTAGACTTACAGTCAGTATAATTCTGAAATTGCGAACCCACTCATGCCTTCTCTGTATGCAGTGGTGGATTTGCAGGCTTGGCCACCCTAGGAAAGCCCTAGGAAGGAGTGGCTGATACTTATTACATGGCCTGGAGCCGCCCCTTTCTCAGCACCCATCATATAGACTACATAATGAAATGACTGTATTGCCAACTTTTATCGAAATCGGTTCAGAAATTTAGTTAACTATGAGTCGGGTCGGCCCCGTGATATTCTATGACGTGTTTCAAATTGTTATTTGGACATATTTTTTAATGGTTTACAATGATTATAGTTATACGGTGTGGTGCAGTGCGACCCGCCATAATGTGCGTGAACATTTTAAACAATGATGATTTTGACACTGCATCGGCACCTGCTAGCCTAAAGAATTGATAATGATGCCTTGATACTCACTCTATACAAGTAATTCTTTGTTTCAAGTAAATAATTGATTTTCTCAATCTATTAGCCTTTGCTTGAAGATCAGGCTCCTGAAATAAAACAAACACAATCCTTTTAGAAAGTGGATTTTCTACTTTACCGGTATGCGGTGATACATCATAAGAATAGAGGTCGTTTTGCTGCAGACATGGATGAACCTCTAAAGAAAGATTTTCTGTTTGTTTCTTCTAAACCAATTCTTTCATGATAGTACTTTGAAAACAAATGATATTGTTTTACGATAGTTAAGTTGTTAATAATCCAGTAGACGCTATTTTTATTTTGCATTATTACGTAAGATATAAGCAATAATAAAACCTATTATAGTTTCTAATAATTATTTATAACCTAACCTAAACACTCACCGCGTTAATAGTTGAAGGATGATTAAGAAAATCTAAATCAAAATCAAACACTGTATTCTCATATGAAGAACTCATTTTCTACACTCAAAAAACACATCAATTTCTAAAAGAATAATGTATCAAGCACATTTTAGCACTATTTTCACCGGCGCGGCATAATTATCAATCACCGAATTTCAGTGAGTGTAACTGACAGCAAATTGATTGATTTTGAGCGATGTTGCCAGCAGCTGAGAGCTGCCAGTAGAGCTGACTTAAATTATACCACTCAGTCTGGGTCCCAGAAATTATACAAAATAAAATCTAATTATACAAAAACGAACTGTTGTTGTAAAAATAATATTTTTTTATTTGTAACAGACTGTTTCTTTATTTCTTTACAGTCAAACTAAAAAAAAATACTTTAAGTTTACAAACACAGTGGGAGCAGCGCGGGTAGCGGAATCCGCAAGCAGGCGCTAGGGAGTCGTAAATGCATAATTCCTTTTGTCTTGTAAATACATGTTCCTTTTGTCTATGAACAGAATATGCCCTATGCCAGCGGAGCGGGCAGCGTAATCCGCCGCGGAACAGTGGGCGACGCCGCGGGGCGGGAGGACACAAACCAGTTTGAGCTTTCCGAATTGGAACATAATCGCTCTCAGCGCTGACATCAATAATTTGAATAATATGCGATCCGATTACGACATCACCATTATGACAGCTGAGGGCTGTCAAGAATTCGGAACCGTCGTGAACGCGCTCACAGTGCTCGCTTGACGTCAAAACTTGACTAGCATAGTTCTTTGTGTATATACCACAAAGGACATGTCCAAAAAAACGTTTTTTTATTATTCAATAATTCTAACCAAGATAAGTGAAATATATTTCGGACTTGCCCTACTGCTGCGTTGCTTAATGTGGCTCCGGGTACGCATTCCTTATCTGTTATGATGAATATATGCGACCACGGTAATTATTACTTTTGCGGGTGGCTTGAAAAGTTTTATGTTTTTGTATCTGGTTAATATTATTTGCGTACGAAATGAAATGAAATGTTATTAACAAATTAATGATTTGTATGAATACCTGCTTAGTTTGTGTGTCAAAGTTCATATAATACTATATTTTTAAGTTCTAAAATGTTCTCAAGTAAGTGAAATCCTCGTAATTTCTTATTGAGAAATAAATTTCTTTAACCATATATTTGGATAGACATCCCAAAAACTAGTGGTTCTAAATATATCAAAAAAATTTAGAGACTTTTTCGCATCAAACAATTGTTTTGTCAAAGTTTACACACAAAAATAAAATAAAAATTTACATTAAAACTGTGTGTAAAATTACATTTTACTGTCAATTGATTAACAGTACACATATAAAAATTAAAAATCTCCTAAATGGAGGGTCTAAAATTTTTTTTACTCCACTGGCAATGCTCAAGTACATATTCGGGGAATTCCCTGTAAATGAATATTTTCTCTAAGTATTAAATAGAGTACATTTTCAGAGTAAAGTGGGTGATAGACGTGTGAACTTAAATACACGGTTTTTAAGTTGGCGAACATACTCGGCGCGCCGCCGTTGGCAGACGCGGTCGTAGCCTAAGTTTTTGGGTGGGTCTCCATGGGTGTCGAGGAATATCAGGGAAAGATTTAATTTAATTGATAATCTAAAAACTTTTTGACCTTCTAATGATGCACACTTTTTAAATAACTGAACCTTTTTTTAACTTTGTGATCTTTTCTCACAATTAGTCGCAGTATCTAAGTGGGTACCCTGACCCCCGACCAAATGGATTAGGTCAGGTAAAACAGTGACACACCGCGCGCGAGCCGAGCGAACGAAACGAGCGATACCGCGGCAGTGGCCAGCGGGTGCTATAGCTTGGCTAGTCTGAAATGACGCGCCCCACTACGGCATTTTTACAACCAAGTTGGTCGCAATTAGTTGTGTATTTAGTATTTTATGGACCCCAAAATATGAATTATTTGGGGTTCGATTATAAATATTTCCCATATTTTTAGGGAGGTAGATCTCCAGCTTGACATTACTTATGCTGTTCAGGGACGCAGCTATATTCTTTATATTGGGGGGGTGGGGGTAGTTTATAATGCTGCCAGATTGGTCGCCAGCTTTTTGATAAATAAGAAGTATTATGACAGTAGATTACTGTAGGGTGACAAGAGCGAGCGAAGCTAACCGATAATTTTAATACTCCATCTCGGATAGGTTAGGATTTGATTTACATTTTCAAACAGAAATAAGAGTTACATTCTCGACTTATGCAAGAAAGACCAAGCAACTATGAAAATGTAAAATATAAGAACGAGCGAAACAAGCTCAAAAATTTGCACACTCTCGGATACGTTCGATCTTCATTTGATCATTCCAAAAGAACTATTACTAGCTTTGTCAACTTATGAAGAAAAGCTTAAGAATCAAGACAAGCGAGCCTCAAAATTTTAGTACCGCCTTGAATAGGTTCTGTTCTTTTTACCATTATACAGGAAAAGAACTTACTTTGTCGAGAAGAAAAGCTTAATAAACACGTTTTACAGCAGTTTAGGTTTTGAAATCTGGCCCTAACCCGAGCGTAGTGTTGCCCAAATTCCGGAATTTGCTTGAGAGGCTATTTTACATTTATATTTTTGTTTACGCCCATCGGGGTGACTGTGGCTCAAGTACTTACAGTTTTTAGTTAGTAAGATACATAAATCATTCAAGCTCTCTACAGCTTGAATGATTCATGACCCCCCTCCTCCCTGGGCCCGCGCCTGGCCGTTGGTGACACACGTGAAATTTGTGAACCAAACTAAATAAAAATTACACAAATGTCAAAACAAAATGGCGGCTCGCGACTCGCGGCGATGACAAACGTACGAAACTACGAATCAAGGCGGGCTACGAGCAAAATTTCAAACCTGTAGTGCTATTCTGTAAAAATCTCACCGTGAAAACTTAGGTGAAGTGAGCTGTCAATAGTGTCTATCCCTAGCTTTAGGTGCAATGACAGCTCACATCAAGCTCACTTCACCAAAGTGATAACTTGGGTGAAGTGAGATGTTTACAGAATAGCACGGCTGTTCGATCGCCGACGAACTTACTCAACGGTTTTAAAGTGCGCGTAATTAGTATGACACCCGAGTGAGAAAGGTCGCCGAGCCATAAGTACGTGTACTTGCTCGCACGTCTATCACCACTTTAAAGAAAAATATGACCAGTCGGTCGATTCTGTAAAAATATCAACGTGAAACTTACGTGAAGTGCTGTCACTGTCACAAATGCAGGATGCTAGGGATTAGCAATTTAGCACTATTCACAGCTCACTTCACGTAAGTTTCACGGTGATATTTTTACAGAATCGACTGGCAGAACTATCGTTCTGAGTGGGAGAAGGATCCAATGTTTTCGTATTGTTTATTGCGTTTTTATATTTCTGCGTTTTTTTTTATAGATATTCGTACTAATGTCAAATTATGACTTCAGTCATTCGCAGAATTTTGGCATTTATTACACAAAAATATATAGAAACAAAAACAAATAATACAGACTAAAGCAGAATTTAGGCGAGCAACTGCCCTAATGTTCAATTTAAATCTGGTCACACTACAAAAATGTCAAAGTCAAACAAAACTTTGTTTGCAAACATTTTGTTTGATTTGTAACTATAACTACTAGTACTAGTCTTGATAAATGCTGGTGTTGTCAATTTAACAGCAATTTAAAAGCTTGAAAGTACCGTAATCGATTGAAGGGTTTCCTCCTACATTATTTGAAAATAATTGTATTGTTGTTTCTTTGAGGATAATTTGGAAGGTATATAGCAAAGTTTGTTTCGCATCAATCGCATCCCTACCAGTCGCGTGATAACTGATCATCTCAAGTTCAAGGTTAATAATTGGATTTGAAAATAAAACTGTGCTGAAATAAGGTATGCCATCTTTGTGTAAATATAATTACGAACTCAAATTCATTAATTCTCAGGGGGTTAAAGGCCCAAAAGAAAAGTTAAAATGTGTCCCACATAACTGTATTATTAAAATTAGGTCTTTGACCCTACATACTATGTTGCACGGCCTCGTAAAAATTAAGTGCTTCGGAAGTGTGTGATTGTTAATAGATAAATAAAATAGTTATTTCAAGTACAAACTGAAAAATATAGTATGATCTTCTTGGATATAACTAGAAAACCTGTTCTGTCAGTGTTTGCTTCAAAATAAGGAATAAAAACTAAAGCAGCCTATGTGTAGCAAAAAACAAAGTCATTTTAATAGCCTTTTATTTTTTGCAGATGGGCTACCTGAAGGCTAACCAATCCAAGTATAACCAAACAAGTTTATATGACCGTGTTAAGAAGCTGTTGGTATCATATGAATGGAGTGACTGCAGTTTCTCTGTGGCAGGAAAAAAAATCAAAGCACATAAGTTGATCTTGGGCATTAGTAGTCCTGTATTTGAAGCTATGTTTTATGGACCACTATCATCTGATAATGATATTCTGATAACAGACATTCAACCTGATATTTTTCAATTGATACTTAATTACATTTATACTGATACTGTTGAAATTAGTACCATAGATCAAGCCTTTGAATTATTATATGCCTCAAGGAAATATATGCTGGAGCACCTAATTGAGATGTGTATTGCATATATTCTAGCAAATATCAGTGTTGACAATGTGGTTGAGGTCTTGAATTACCCAGACTATTTGCAAGACAAACAACTTATCACCTTCTCACTAAAGTTATTCTGTGAACATGCCAATTATTTATTGCAAGAGAAAAAAAACTTGATTACCTATTCTTGTCTGAAAACTTTTCTTGAAAGTGACCAAATGAATATATCAGAAAAGGATCTTATTAAACATGTTTTTGAGTGGTCTACATATTGCTGCAAACAGAATAACATTCTGGACACATTTGAGAATAGACGCGATGTACTTAAAAATAATGGTTTATTGCAATTGTTGAGGTTTTTGACACTAACTGTCAATGAACTTGAGGAAATTGTAACTGATATGAGTAATCTCCTATTGCCATATGAATATGAGGCTATAAAAAAATTGATTAAAAGTTCGAATATGGATGTAAAAGATATGATTGAGTCTATTGGCTTGACTGATATGCCTAGAAATTTATTAAAACTACAATGGCACCTATGTTACCGGAGCCCTATTAGATCTGTGGCTCCAATAGTGATTGATTCAAATAATTACGTCATTCATTCTCGAATAAAAGTTAACAAGTCTATATTTATCAATTCACTTTGTGTACCAACAAGGATGGCACCGGCAGTACACTTCCGCAACCATACTGCTAAAGTTTACTCCGAGCAGATGTCTGTATCTGTAGAGTGTGAATCAGATAATAGTGATTTTAAAGTGACCAACTTTTTAAAAACAGTTGAATATGATTCAATGGTTGATATAGAGCTCACAGAACCTTGCTTTATAAAGAAAGATGAATGGTACAAAATCAGTTTTATGTGGCCCTGTAATAGACTACACACATATTCATATCTTGTAGAATTTAGACACAGACATTTTACTGGGCTTAAAGTGTCTTTTGAATTTGATGATCTTTCATTTAGTGCTGGAAATGGTGGTAGTTTTCTAGGAGGGTTAAAGTTTTGTTTGTGAAGCTGTGTCCATTACTGTTTATCCGAAACTGCTGTACGTTCAGCGCCTAGGAATGCGCGACCAGGCGGGCGCCGGCGTCCCGCCGCTCATTCGTCATTGTCACTGGCAGCGGGACGCCGCGCCGGCGCCGTGAGCGTTGAAGAATGAGCGGCCTGCACAGTCCTCCCGTCTCGCTGCGCACATACCTAACGTGCGGTACAACGGTTTCGGCCAAACTATACCTATAATATTACCTCATTCATGCTGAACATTATTATTTTTCTTTCAAAAATATTTGTTCTTCAAGGTTGGTCGTATTTTATTATGAAGTGTATTACATTATTATATTTGAATATTTAAAGTAAATGAGGCGTAACTAATAAAAATAAATTGGTATTAATGTAAGTAATGAACTTTAATTTATTTAAGGGGGATGCGCTAAGGTAGCCCACGAGATTAAAATTTTCTTTCGTTTTTTGCATTTTGCAGGTCAGTGTCAGGTTTTATGTTCATTAAAATATGATTCGCGACCGTAACAAATATGGCTTTACATAATTATAATCATAACAATCAGCAATACAACTCCATAAGTTAGCATAATTGTCAAATGTCATGAAATTGTCATTCAATTGAATTACATGAACTTAGAGAGTTGTATTGATAATTTTTATGATTATAATTCATTAATAAACATTTGATACGGCCGCGAATCATATTTAGATCAACATAGAACATGATACTGACCTGCAAATTGCAAAAATCGTAAGAAAATTTGAATTTCGCGGGCTACCTTGACGCTTTCGCCTTAATAACCCTCACACACTCTTCTGCAAAAACATAATCTACTTAGAACATTTTCAAGTAGTTCGGTACAAATTAATTTCCTAAAGCAATACAGGTGGATCCGCAGTTATAGCCCGCGAAAGTCAAATTTTCTTACGTTTTTTTCTTTGCAAGTCAGTGTCAGATTGTAGGTATCTTGATCAAAATATGATTCTGTACGTGTGTTTGTCACCTAACTCCTCCTAAACGGCTGGACCGATTTAGATGTTTTGTGTGTATATTTGAGTGGGTCCCTGGCTGGTTTGAAAATTGGACCCGGTAGATGACGCTGTTCGGACAGGACAACGTCTGTCAGGTCCGCTAGTAACTCTATAAATACGTATCTTTTATAGTAGCGAATCATATGTTGATCAAGATACAACCTGACACTGAGCTGCAAATTGCAAAAATAGTAAGATTTAATTTCGCTGGCGGATCCACCATAAGACGGAAGCGCTAGATTTGCTCTCACCGTACTTAGTCGCGCTAAAAAGTGTCCATCCATACTACTCTGTGCATACTGAGAAGAATCTGCTCACACCATGCTCACACAATATCTCGATGGCTCACACATTATTAATAGCGTTTCCATGACAATAGGTAGTCAAGTCATTGCGTCATTGTGTCCTCGAGGTGTCAAAACGAAACAAAAACACTATTTAAATATTTGGATACTTGTACATACATATTTGTTTTGTTATATAAATACGTTGTAATTTTTTAAACCTACCTATGCTTGAAGTTGACATAGAATTAAAGCCGCAATTCCGTCATTATCGCCGCCTTGTTTTTAACTGCTTTAAAGTCATCCTCACCACCAAAAACATTTCATTTATGTATAGCAGGATGCCGAGACATACCTACATAACACTTTAACTGTTAAAAGGTTATCAGATCTAATGTAGACCCAAGCCTAGCCCAAGCCCTATCTCTACAAGGCCTAACTATAAAAACCTTATATCTTGGTCAAAATGTAGGTATGGCTTGGTCGTTCCATTGAATTATTGCATGAGACCAGTGAGTAGCTGTTTTTTAACTGCTTGCTGTAGTTTCAATTAGGCTTTTTTTTAAGTTTAACTGTATTTATTTTCCCATAATATTTTATTAAATCCAAAATTATTAAAATTAAAACAACAATATCACGCTTGTATTTCCCAAAGGTCCTATAGTATACCTACACCACAATTTCGCCAGTTACGTTTTAGTTACGTACGTTTTAGTCCCGTAAAACACGGGGGCGACCTTATTGCCATTAACCGGACACCTGTATGCAATCCTGATTCTGGGCTGCTACGGAGAAATTCCAAATGGAAAAACTCAATAACACTGGGCCGACCCGGGAATCGAACCCAGGACCTCAGCTCAGTAGCGATTTAGACCATTAGACCAACGAGGCAATAATTAAACAAGGTACTGTGCCTGCCAGGGTCGCGGGAAAGTCCGAAAGGGATACTGTGGCCCCTGGCAACTGAAGGAACACGGGTGGGTTTTAGTCAGTAAGAGTCTGACACGCCCTCCCGCTCCGCCCAGAGCGGGAGAAGTTATTTGATAATTTCCCACCCTAAAAAAAAGAAAAAAAAGGACACTATGAACTATGTAAGAAGATTTAAGCTATAGAAATTACGAATAAAAACGGATTGTCTATATTCGGCCTTTTTAGGGTTCGGTACCCGAAGGGTGCACAAACGGAACCCTATTACTAAGCCTCCGCTGTCCGTCCGTACGTCTGTCTGTCAGCAGGCTGTATCTCATGAACCGTAAATAGGTAGACAGTTGAAATATCGTCATGTTATCAAGCGGTGGTGCCGTCATCGAACAACTATGCGCGAACACTATTAAGATTCGCGAGGACTATACATTTATGACACGATTCATAGGATGAGAACATTAAATCAGGAGGCTCGTTCGGCGTATATAAGGAAACCCCCTAGATAGGTGAGGCTTACTAAGCCGGGCATAATTCCTATTTAGGAACTATGCACACTCGGAGCGAGCGATTTCAGCTAAAGCTATTCACAAGTACCTAACACTTGTGAATAGCTAACACTGACTAGGGATTGTTAAAGATCTGTTACGGAAACATCCTCGGCACGTTACGTTGGTAATTAACGACTTCTTACGTGTCAAACGGATGGAGCGCACATAACTACGAAAGTAGCAAGCGAAACCAGCACATACATGTGGCAGAGATCGAAGCGTGCCCACTCTCAAAACCAGCAGCCCTAGCGCGAGCACAGAATTAAACACGAGTGAGTATATCGTAATTACACATGAAAAGAGAGACCCAAGCGAGCACACCCGAGACGAGCGACCTACGCGAGCACACTCACCGTTCTAGAGAGCGGAACGCGACTAGTTACGGCACCAGCAAAGCGAGCCGTCTCTGGAGTGGAGTGGACTTTATTTAAACACGAAATGAGCGAGTGGAGCGAGCCCCGTCTTTCTTATATCTATGGTGCCTAGCCTAGCACCGACTAGGGACTCGGTCTCAACTATTCACTCCCCAGGTATTTTTTAATATTCAACATACAAATGCAGCAAGTAGGACAACCTCATTTAATAAAACGAGTCTTCGAAAATAACAGCATCATTCAAACGGATAAGAACATAATTATAGACAAAACAATAGAAATACAATATCTAAAATTATTAACTTTTACGCTGGAAGTTTTGGAGGACCGTCGAATTTTTTCGTTAGTAATATAATGCGTTCGGCTTCCCGAATACCACTCAATCGCGCTCCGTGTGCTGTGGCGAAATATCCGGGCACTGTAGCTTCACCCGCAAATAGCAGGATGGGTGGCATCGGGTCACACGGACCTGGCACTGGCGTTCCTAATTCGCATTGGTGACTGACCGTGGAACAACAACCCATGTAAGAATATGCCCCGCAGAAATGTGGATCCGAAGCCCAACGAGACCGTAACATCATTTGTGGATAAGGAAGGCAAGGGTTACCAGTAAACCTGCGCAGTGTCATGGTCAGTCCTTCAGCGACGTCGTTATCTGCCATTGATTCCATAAAAGCCGCTTCTTGACCTGATATTATAGCGCATAGTACATGTTTACTGCCTGGTAGTTCATCTATTGCACACACTCCTCGTGTCCAATCAGTTCTGCATTGTAATTCTTCTGCCGACCAAGCGAGTTTTAGGTTACCTTCCTGGCACGCCCAAAAAGGTTCGGCATATTCTAGAAATATTTTATCACTTAGACCAAAACCTAAATTACATATCGCGTTTAATTTACAGCATGGTAGCGGTGGAGCAAATAATTTATCGGCTTGACATTTAAGACATCCAAGAGATACTGTAATTATAACATAATCAGAGTACAATTCTTCTCCGTCACAACATTTAACCATTGCACGTCCTTCGCCGGTTGCACCTTGTCCCCATCGAATAACGCTCACTGCCTTATTATAGCGTGTACAATTGTCTGGAAGGCCGCGCAATAATGGTGCCATCACTCCGACATATCCTAAAGGCACTCGGACGCAGCCACCAGGGAGCTCAATATAACTGCCGTACTGATCAGCACTGACTAGGGACAGATCATCTCCACACTTGTTCCTTAAAATATTAGTCAATCCAAACATGACGCGTGCGGCGTCATACCTTTGATCTTCTGGAAAATTGTGTAATTCTTGTTGTATACGTAAACCGATAAAATTTAAAAGAGTTCCATGATGCCTTTCTCCACCGAGTCGAAATAAACTAGCTGCTTGTTGTTCTATTTGCCTAAACGTATGATAAGCCGTAATCGTTACTGGCAAGTCAACTGCTCGACCTTCGCTGGTACAAAATAGGCCTCTTGATGCATCCAAGCGAGGTAACGGTTGTTGTAAAAGCCTATCTTGCGATGCTAGCGTGTATACAGAGTTCGGTAAACATGCACCAAAAATCCACTCGGCTCCCATTTCGATTACCGCATCTCCAAGCCAACACGAATGAATTCGTCCTCCAGGTCTGTAAAATTTATTATTATTAGTAAAGATTGGGATTTTATTGGATTCATTTACGGTACGTACGGTCCTTACTGACCTCAAAGTTCTTACGGTTGGTAGGTTTGCCGATGTTAATAGAAGGTTTGACAGATTTTAAAATTCCCGACAATATGAGTGAACCAGTCTCACTTCATGTTGCTGCAGGAGGGTTATACTGGCATAAACTAACCTAACCTTTGTACTCAAAATTATAATTATGTGGTATCTGTATGTATTTTACTGTGTGTACATAAATATTAAAGTAAATAAATACCTTCATAACCAAATTGGGCTCATAGCTATTAAATTACCTACCTCGGTATAAAGGTAGGTACTTACTACAAAAAAAAATACATTTGGGTATCCATCTTTTGTGTTCTACAACATTAACTTACATAATATAGCATACCTTTCTTTAGCTTCGAGAACCAGGTAATTGTTTATGCCGCATTGTGAGAGTCGATGTGCTGCTGACAGGCCTGCCATTCCGGCACCCACAATGATGACACGTGGTTCCCGACAGTTGGGATTGATGCTGCACGAGTCTAAAATGCATTGTTCTCGTGCCGCTTTGCTCACCGC
The DNA here is from genome assembly GCA_914767755.1 of Agrochola circellaris. NCBI lineage: Eukaryota > Metazoa > Arthropoda > Insecta > Lepidoptera > Noctuidae > Agrochola > Agrochola circellaris. The sequence continues at coordinate 8,323,322 of OU611846.1, read as the reverse complement.
GCTACCAAACTGTCGTTGACTGATCGTCAACGCTCTATTTAAACCGTGCCCTGTCCTAAACGTGAGATTCTTTATAAAATTCCAAATATCCCTATTCCACATTAGTTTCATACGTGACAATTTCATTCTGATATTGCAGATATAAATGCCATCTAAAACTTTTAAAAATTACATATCACTCTTTAATTTGAAAACTTTTGCATATTATGATGACGTTTGGAACACCATAGAGCGACAGAAGCGAAAAGAATAATTTTCTTCTTTATTTTTGTTTAAAGAGCTTTTGCAAGACCTACATGAAGGCTGAGTTGCATAATATGTTTAGCGTTTTTAGGGTTCCGTACCCGAAGGGTACCAAACGAAATCCTATTATTATGCCTCCGCTGTCCGTCCGTCCATGCGTCTGTCTGTCAGCGGGCAAACATGTGTGAAAATTTCACAAAGTATTTCTATTGCCGCTTTAGTAACAAGTAATAAAAATTCAAGAAAATTAAAAATTAAATGGGAGGGGACACTGAAAAAAAAAAACTTGACTTGGCATGTGGGGTATCATATATCATTTTCTAGAAATCATCGAGTAGAGTATAAATATTTGTTTTTTTATCTTCAAAAATGCAGAAATTGGGGGCTGTAAAAGTTGTCAGTTTCAGACCATTTTTGTACGAGCTCTATCAAAACAGGCCAAGTGCAAGCTCTTCGCACATGAAGAGTTCCGTACACCGTACAATATTTAACACTACATATTTTTTATATACAAGAAAAAACGCCAATTTCATAGGTGGGAACCCAATACGTGTTGTATTGGGTTCCCACCTATGAAATTGGCGTTTTTTTTCTCACAAATAGAGAACCTTGTAACTTCTATGATTGTAATATTCGTCAATTGCTTGGTATTATATCGAATAATGACCATCATAGACAACTACCAATAGTAAAAAAAACCTTATTAAGTACTTATAGTTATCTAATATATAATATATATATAATAAACATAAAAAATACAGAAATGACCACTATTTGTTTTAACTTAGCCAAAACTTATTTTTGTCGCTTAATCTAAGTGGCATATTACGTTATCTTAGTTTTTAAACATTAGTGCATAAAAGTTTTAAAACATTAGTGTTCATGGTTGTTATATAAATTAAGAAAATGTTAGTATGAAAAATGCAACTTCTTTAAAATTCTCCATACAAAACGCTGATTTCATAGGTGGCGACCTAATATTTTTCGGCGTTTTTGCTAAATAGGTACGGTGGTACGGAACCTTTCGTTTTCGAGTCCGACTAACACTTGGCCGGTTTTTTTTATAGTTTAGGAAAAAACATAGCTCAAACAGTCCCCAAAAAATGAATAGTGTGGCAAAAACTTCCCAATAATTTTAAACACTCTTAAAGATATGGACCAGTGGCTGACCAAAAACACTAAAGTGAATTCTACGAGTACTCAAAATGTATACAACTGACCTCTACTAACGGTTTGTGGGTTTGCTGGCATTATTTTTGATTTCCTATTGTTAAATGTAGGAAAATAAAAGCCCAAAAAGACAAGGGTCCGAGTTTACGATAGACTTCTCGTTTTCTCGTTTAGCGAAAGCGTCAAAGATCTGGGTGTAATAATTATTGACTCCAATCTTTCGTGGCGTGCTCAGGTCAATGAGGTCAGTAGAAAGGTACCTACATTTCTCGTTTTATTCGCTGAAATGCCTTCAAAGTCACCTGCTCCTGAAGACAAATTTCTTTGGCACAAACACTTATTCAGCCGATTATAGATTAGGTACTAGCGTTTGCCCGCGGCTTCGCGTATGTAAAGGTCGGAAAATATCCCACAAGAACGTACTACCGGGATTCAGTGTACCTATCCTATGTCCTAACCCAGGTCATGGCCTATCCGTATGCCTTTCATCAAAATCCGTTCAGCCGTTACGGCATGAAAAGGTAACAGGCAGATAATAAATCTGTTTTAGGGTTCCATACCCCAAAAGGAAAAAAGGATAACTTCGTTGTCTGTCTATACTCTTTTTCTCAGGAACGCGTGGAGGCATCAAGTTGAAATAGATAGGTATCAAAAACTTAGATTAACGGTCCCTCGGGATTTTTAACGAAAATCAAACTTTCAAATCAACTCGCTTCACTCGCTCATCAATGACAAATTAACGTATCCGAGTAAAGCTGCTCCAATTTCCTAGCTCACTCCGCTCGCTCTTATATTCCGTTAGTAAGATCTCCATGATTGTTTAACCTTCCGAGTCGGGATGCCATTTTATTTATTTTGTTAAAAACAATACTCTCCCTTTGAACTTCGCCGCAGTTGGCTAAAACGCAACAAATTTTGATGATTACTATAGGTACTACGCGTAATTAATAAACTTGCGCCAGCTCCTAAACTACGGTACCGATGTTAGAGTAGCGCGCACCTAGGCGACGGCCTAAAGCGCCAGACGTGAAGGGGCGCCGACGAGTGCTTGAGGGCCTTCAGTTTCACAAGGACTAAATATGTACAGTACCTGAGTCAGAGACAGTTTAGTGTCGTATGTATGCAAATTAACATAAATGTAGGGAGCTATAATTTTCGAACTCGCTTCGCTCGCTCATGCATCCTGCATTTTCCTAATTCTCGAAATTTTCTGCATGAGTCGACAAAGTAACTCTATACATTTTTGAATAAATATGTAAAATTTTACAGGGTGCAAATATTTTTAAGGTCGCTGTTGCGTCCTCCATTCTCCCTTTTCTGCTTATGTCGACTAAGTTTCACCGACTTTTGTATGAATGGATAAAAGAAAACCTAAATTTTGGCGAGGCGGGTGGGGCGCCGTAGAAATCTCGCCCAGGATGCCGTTAGTGCTAAAACAATGATCTGCTAGTGCATATGATTCAACTAACTAGTAATTTTTATTTGATAAACATTTGTTTGTTGTTACCTTTTGACATAGGTCAAAAGGTAACAACAAACTATTTTTGGTAAGTAAAGCAATTATAACGGTCGCAAACCGCTATAATTTTCTTGTAATATATGGATGTACACTAATATTATAAAGAGAAAAGATTTGTATTTTTGCATGTTTGTTTGTATTGAATAAACTCAAAAACTAAAAAAATATTTTAAATATTAAAAAATATAAAAAATTGTAGCCCATCGGCATCAGGAACAGAGTCCAAGCTGCCGGTGGTCAGGGCTCTAGAGAGCTGCACCTCCTCACTATGCGTGCTGTATCTAGGAGTACGGCTTTCTAAATCAAGCCCTTGACCCAACCGCGCATTGAGAGCCTCTTACGGTGTCCGTCGAGGCTTTCCGCTATTAGGCCATAAACCGTAACGATTATCGGTACAATGATTGCAGAGTCTACGTCCCACATGTCGACAACCTCGTGTCCTAAGTCAAGATACTTGATATTTATATCTTTCTCAGTTTTCACAAGATTCTCGTCATGAGGGACAGCGATATCAACAATCATTGCACGGCGCTCTCGTCGATCTATCACCACAATATCAGGCATATTGGCTACAATAGTCCTGCTAGTGATGATAGATCGATCCCAGTACAATGTGGCATGACTATTCTCGGGAACTGGGTCGGGCACATACCTTGTGTCTGACCGACCGCGACACTTGCTGGCATATGTGCTTCGTAACCGAACGCTTCGAGATCACTCATAGCGTCTCTAAACCCCCAGTCGAGAATGAATATATCACCTGGATAAAAAAATACACGAAAAGGATATTCCTCATTGTTCAATATATCCAAAGTTAAGCTTGCATCGGACATTTTGGCTCCATGGAGTCGAGTTACGTCAATAATGTAGCCATCGCTGCACTCGCACTCTATCATATACACTTTCAATAAGTTAAGATACTTATGCGGGCTAAATGTTTCGATTTGAAACTCGAAGTGACTGCTTTTGAATATATAAACATAAGACCCATCAATGACAATAATAAGTTTGTTAGTTGCATCGTTTCCAAAACGTGCATTTGGTATCAATAAGTTCCGCTGCAGCAGCCTCTCTTTTCAAAGTGGTCCCAGCTGATGGCGTGTGACATATTCGTGAGTCAATGCTTCCTTAGCAGATTTCATTATCACTCAAGTTTCCTGCGACTCATGTGGAAAATCAATGCTAACCTCTCATTCGGTTCTCCGGTCGTTAGCTTTGCAAGGGCAGTTTTGGGTTGACCGCAATCACTAACTGACGGAGCGTCATTGAAGATTGATTGACCGGTCCATTAATATAACTCGTCATCATTCATTTATTCGAGATTTTCAAAATCATGTCTTTTCTACTTTCTGCAACTTGTTTCACCACGTTAATAATGTTAGTTATTTGTTCACTATTAAAACTATGACTAAGATTTGGTGCTTCTAATAATTCTTCCCAAATATTTGATTCTAAATGAAACTGACACAGTCTTGTTGCGTCGGGAACATAATAGTTTTTATCCATCAGCAAACATTTCTTTGTAGCGTCTAAAAGGCGATGGCGAGTTCGTTGGGGGCAACCAAAAAATATACAAGCATTCGACGTATTTGGTGGCCGAGAATAAGTAGGTAGCTCTATCACTGGATTTGCTTCCTGCCATGCTATTCTGTAAACATCTCAACGTGAAAACTTGGGAGAAGTGAGCTGTCAATAGTGTGGAATGACAGCTCACTCCACGCTCACTTCACCTAAGTTTTCACGGTGAGATGGTTACCGAATAGCACTGCTGATGTGGATCATTTTGATCCTCATCAGCAGTGCTTTATTTTTTTTATGTTAGGCATCTCGCAGGTCAACCATAGGAGGTTGTCAGCTGCATAACCGGCCTTTCTTTATATGTAAAATCATATTATTTATAGTCAGGACAAACATGACCATAACAATAGAACCACGGGACAGAATCTTATAGACTTTTGCCAAAATCATAAGACACTTATGCACTTCCATTTCCCTTAAGTCTCATCAGTGGAGGATCTTGGACCACTTTCGGCCATTCTCCTTTGGTCTTTCACATCACAAGCGAACTGTGCGCGCGTCACCGAGAGTCGAAACCTAAACATTATACCAAAATACAAATTCCTAAGTTGCATAGATCTGGAAAAAAACCTCTGTGACAGACGGAAAAAAAAGTGATTTTATAATAGTACCTACAACCGTACCGGTTCTTTTATAGAGCGTTTGCAGACGGCATACAATCGGTGGCCGATTTTTTGTAGGAGCTAACAAAAACAGTCGTGATTAAATGTAGGTATCTATCAACGCACACGTCCTGCGAAATGCAGATCATACAAAAAAAAACTAACAAATTGTAGGACTTGCAAAACGTACCTACGCTGTGCGCGAATGCGCATAAGTTCGGACCTTCACAATAAAGTGATCTTGAACACACCCACACGGCTACACATCAAGCTATACATTTCCAGTTTATGCTGATCTCGCATTGTATTGGATTTCCGTACAATGTGAGGTCAGCTTATACTGGAAATTTATAGCTTGATGTGTAGCCGTGTGTACAGATTCCGTTATTTTTTAAGTTCGGAACCTTAAAAATAACTTTAATTCCCTGTCATAGTCTTTGATTACCCGGTCGAAACGGGGGTCTACTAGCAGGATATCCGTACTTTCGGCGGAAGTTACGGGCTGAGAGAACTAGGAAGGAATGACAACATGGTTTGACAGCTGTCCCTAATCCCGATGTGTTTGCGCCCGTCCGAAAAATTTAATTTATCACGTGTTTTGACGGATCAACTACTTTCGGACTGGCTCGTATCTTCGTTGACGGACTTTGAGAGTAGACCCTCTGGGAACCGGCCACTAGCTGGTATAATAATAAACTGTGTTACGGTTACGAGTATGTAGGTTAGTACTTAAGTAGGTAATACTGGCTGGTATCCGAAACTCCACGTCAAAGCGCGTATATTTTGCGTACGGTTGGTAAGTATACTTACACGAGGTCGAAATAATAATCTTGATAAATGTTTATGATATTTATGTTTATTACGCAGTAAATATAATAAATAACAAACAGCTATATTTTAAATAGACACTTATTTATAATTAGTTTTAATAAGTAATTTAAACATTACATTACACCAACAATATAAATAAGGGTTGGTATCTATTTTTTTATAAATAAAAATAAATATCTAACAGTAAGTAGGAATGTGGGCTAACGAGGGGTCGTTAACCGAACAAAAAGTAGAAGGTACCTTTATTTAGAAAATAAAACCGAGAAAGAAACACCAAAATAAAAATTGGTACAGTATTTTTATTTCACGAAGCGACGCGCGCTTTACTTGTGGTAACCAAGTGTACAAACACGATGTGAACGTGTGGGTGAACACGGGTAGCTTCAGCATATAATACACACACACACACACCCTACTGCGACCGCGCGGGCACGGGCGTACGGTATCGAGAGCTCTTGAGCTTGCACACACATTCACAGCGTGTTTGTAAATTTGTCTACCACAAGTAAAGCGCGCGTCGCTTCGTGAGATAAAAATACGGAAGGTACCAAAGAGTTTTGTCCTCACCTTAAAGAGGTACAGACAAACGCACATCAGTAGTGACACTGGCACTACGAAAATCTTCCTTAACGCTACGATATAAAGCCGCTGTCAATGTCAAATTGTTACCACTGATTTGTGGTTGACTGTACCTACCTACCTACGCTTGCGAAAGACTTGAAGACTCAAAGGCCCCAGTCGTCGTGCTACGACAATGATATCATTTGTACACAATGTCAGATTTTTTTTTTAAAGTAAGAATATGCAACATTTGGTCACATTGGTCTTTCAATTAGGAATCAATTAAGTATTCGATAATTAAATTATCACAACTCACTCCATCGATAGGCAACAATCGACACTATACTAACTACTTATAACTAATACGTATATGAATGTGATGATCTATAAAATTCTATTTCTTTTATCCAATGTGGGGACGATAATACGACATTCATTTAAACTTTGTACAGTTTGCGTCAAATAACTTTACCGCTCTGAAGTAGTCTACCAGTGACTGCGCAGTAGTCAATCTTACTTATAAAACAGCAGCGCGCATGTCAGCGCGCATGCGCAACCTAACTTCAGAGCGGCAAAGTTATTTGACGTGAACTGTACCTATACTTAACTAAGGACGTTACCAGTTAGAATAAAAAATAAATAAAAATACAATCAAATATATCCATTTTGTCACTATAGCTAGTGAAAGATCGGCAATATCCATAGTCGGGCCATCAAAACTATGTAGTTTGAAAACAAAAAACAAAAAAAAAATAGATTTATTTAATAGTTTCAAAATACTTCTATGGCCTAGTATTGCCAGTATTTTCATTTATTGCCGTATTGTTGTATCCACATAGTATATAACCGGGTCCAGTGCGCTGCCATGTTTTCGTGTTTTTTACAAACACCAAACAGTTTGCTAAACGATTTGGGGGCGTGATCTGAAAATTGGCGATCAATATGGCATACTTAATGGAGAGCAGGCAGGTACGCTCAGCAACAAAAATCGATCAGCACTGTTTATTTTAAATATCAATTAAAATAGACATAAAATTATTCGATACACTGTTTCCCAGCATAATGTAGGTAATACCGACACACGACCGGACCGTTGACAAGTTGACAGTTTTTATTACTTACCATAATTTTACATCTGTTCTTACTATTACTGGGCCCGATAATACCTAATTTATGTGAACCTGTTTTATGTACACGTAGGAACTGATAATGATAGGTAATTAAAAAAAAATTGTGACCGGTTTGCTTTACCTATAGTACCTAAGTCTCTGGTAACATCCAAGTTAGGGCAAGATTCACAGACCGTACTTCGACTTTACTTTGCTAACTAAAGTAAGCAATTCATTCATGTATCTACTTGTGTGGGTGGACTACATAGGTCACCTCTGCCTAAACCTTCGGAGAAAACAGGCGTGATGTTATGTGTACATTGTTAACATTCGTTTATGCGAATGTTCATTAATGTTCATTTTAGTAGGAAACGCTTGCTCAGCGTTTCCTACTAAAATGAACATTAATGTTATACAAATAAAGTTCATATTCGTATGAGACGCTTACTTTACTTGTAAAGTTTATTCAAGGTGCGGTCTGTGGTTCTTGCCCTTAAAAGTCACATACATCAATCATAATAATATTAATTTCCTAACGAACTTATTGTCTTTTACGGCAATTTAATATTTTATTAAACATTTCTATCACAGCTATTATAGATAAACTGTGGTTATAATATATTAAAGTCTACTTAAAATGTAGATAAATATTTCAATAACTTTCATTTATAGGTGAGTACATTAACATTTGTTGTGACGGCTGCACTAATTAGTTACCCCATTTCCTTAAGTACCTAATTATTGTTTGAGTGAGGGGTGCTCAGTTAATGCAGGCGTCTGTACCTATAGGTAGCACTTTGATTTTAAATAGGTTATACACGACCTGAACATTGACTTGTAATGAGTATTCTAGCGAATGTTACATTAAGTAAAACAAATGCTCGTGTTGTGTGAGCATTTTTAACTCGACATGAGCATTCGGTCAAACAGGAGCATTATAGCAAATCAACACCAGCCTACTTGAGTTTTTTTAACGTATCGTCGTTTGGCTCTATTCGTTCTTGTTATAAACGAGTGGTCATTGTTCTGTTACCTACGAGAATGCTCAGGTGTATCAGCACCTTCAGGGCCTGTCCAGTGTCCACCAGATCCGTTTCACAACGCGTACATTCCTCCCCACATCGTCTGCATCGTGTGAACAGACAGAAGGTACTTACAATATTCTTTTCAAACAGCCGAAATGGGAAATTTATTTTATTCGAAGTAGTAACTTTTTTTTACCGTCAGAGTTATTGATGAATGTTCAAATGCAAAATATTTTTAACGGCCTTTGAGTAATTCATCGGCAGCAGCCTTTACCTCCTCCCAAGATATATGAATGTCACTCTCTTCGCTGTAGCGAGAGCAAATCGCTACCCTGAGGAAATAAGTGTCATCAATTTTAGATGGAACTAAATGAATTTTGCCTCTACCGTTTATACGCCTAAGTAATTCTTCGTTCTGCTCGTTACCACCTTTCAGTCTAAAGCAGACAAGTCCCATTGTAACTTCCTCGTAAATTTCGAACCTTTCGTCGGCACTGCACAGTTTTTCAAAAAGATGAGCCAATGCAATGTGTTTTCTAATGTGTTTCTGAAGATTTTCAACACCGTACAGACGTAAGACAAACCACAACTTGAGCGCTCTAAAACGACGTCCTAATGGTATTTGCCAGTGACGGTAGTCAGGGGCTGATCCCTGCTGATCGTGTTTCAAATATAATGGGTCAACGTTGAAAGCATCGACAATCCAACGCGGTTCTTTAAGCCACATCGCGGAACAATCGAAGTTAACCAGTAACCATTTGTGCGGATTAAAATTAAATGAATCCGCTTTATCAACGCCCTTCATGAGGTATCTATATTCAGGACAGATGAATGCGGAGCCGGCGTAGGCTGCGTCCACGTGCAGCCAAATGTTCTGTGAGGAGCACACCTCACCGAGTTCTTCTAAGGCGTCAAACGCACATGAGGATGTTGTACCCAATGTAGCCACGACCTGCAATAATGATGTTACGGGTATAACGTAAGTATATTTATTATTTTAGTCTTATTGTTTGGGAATTCGAAAAAGCAATAGAAAACATACATAGAAGGGAATAAGGCCGTTGCGAATATCTTCATCTATGGCATCCTTAAGTGTATCACCACGAAGGCTCCTCTTTCCGTCGGGTTGTAAAGCGCGAAGCTTCACACCGCCCAAGAGACCAGCACGTTCCACAGAAGAATGGGCTTGCTCTGTGAATAGAAGTAAAAAATATATATGTAGGTACCTCGTGTTGCCAGACTGACTGATCAATGTTTTTGTTGACTGTTGGGGATCTCTTTTGGAAGCTTATTTACTATGTACTTCACAATAATATTATATGACAAGAGGGGCTCGTGGCTAAGTAATAACAGTTCGTGGATGACTGACGATGATGATCCATTACATACCGAGTCCCCTCCGTGTCTCTGAATCCTGGCTGTCATTCGTAGATATTTAACAGTCGTAACGGGATAGTCTGAACAGAAACTCGAAAGTCTGGCAGCCAGTCTTACCAAGGGGTATCATGTTACCCAGTAACTTGCTCGCTCCATGTAAAGTACAGTTAGACTGGAAGTGGACCCCAACAAAGTTGGGAAGGCTAGGCAGATGATTATTTATTTTATTGCAATGGACGACTTACTGTTACAATAACCGACGAGTTTTGATATAATCTCAGAGTCGGTCCAATCAGGATGTTGTTCCTTGACGCGTAACATGGTGCGCGTCTTGGCTCCCAGTAGAGCGACCAGCGTGGCTTCGCTGGCGGTGCCTTGGATGACGCCGCCGGCCTCCCCCCCGGAGCGGGCCAGGAACGACTCGGGCAGACCCAACATCTGGCCCAGCCAGTCGAGCATCACCACTTCCAACTCTGTACACGCTGGACTCGCAATCTGGAATTATCGAAGTCTTATTATTATGTAAACGGTAACGGTCATGCCTTTACATCCCGAAGGAGAACGCAGAGGTCTAGTTGTACACCCTCATATCGCCAGTTACATACTTATCAAAAAGGGGGCGAGCCTATTGCCATCAACCGGGCACAAATTCAGACCCCAGCCATGCTATTCTGTAAACATCTCACCGTGAAAATTTGGGTGAGGTGAGCTGTCAATAGTGCCAATCCCTGTGGAATGACAGCTCACTCCACGCTCACTTCACCTAAGTTTTCACGGTGAGATGGTTACAGAATAGCACTGCAGGTTACTACAGACTACTCGTACTTCCTAATATAAAATTCCAATAACACTTAATTTCCCGACTGGATATTGAATTGAATCCAGGACCCCACCTCTACAGTCGCCTTTGACCACTTGACCAACAAAGCAGTCATTATTATAAAATTTGAAATTATACCATAAACAATATTGTATTTTATGTGTATGGTTGGAACATCAGTGGCGTAACTACTAAGGTGCAATGTGGTGCGGGGCAACATGGCTCGCGGTATTTGAGGGCCCTACTCAACTCAATGTCCGGACCGGGAGGCCGGGGCTTGCTGAACTTATTAACGACGAGGCGGGGTACTAAAAATTTCGAGCTCGCTTTGCTCGTTGCATACGAGTAAGTCGACAAAGTAGTTCCCATTTCTGCATGGCTCTAAAGAAAATTTAACCTATCCGAGGCGTGGTGAAGAAGTTATTGAATTTCGCTTCACTCGCTTTAGCATCCAGATTTCTCTTAGTAAATTTACTGCCAAACCTATTGTAGCACGACTCAAGTACCGCTAGCGATAAAAAAGGGGGCCACATAGAGCAGCGGCGGCATTATGTTATACCTAGGTAATATTATCAATTAATCATATTAAAGTTCCATATGAATAATAAATATTAACCGAAAAACCAAAATAGGTTGAACTTGAATTAGAAAAAATCATCACGCTGGGAGATGGGTTACGGGGGGCCCAATTTCCTTTTGCTCCAGGGCATTTGAAGTTACGCTACTGGGAGCACCGGGTAAAAGTATGCCTAAAAAGCCTTACCTACTTACTTATTCTGTTTACGCAAAAAATTGCAACTAGCGAATATAGTCATACAACCGGTTTTCCTTGTTCGAATTACCTACCTAAGTGCTGTATGTGACATTGACTCTGGCTTCGCTACTAGTACCACCGCAGAATTGTATATGCTAGTATGGGCACAGTAAACTTAATTTAAAATAAAAATGCTACATGAATTGTAGTGACTACTACGGTAGTACGGGAGGGTGTACTATGCTACCAACTTATTGGTCTATTCAAGCTTGAGTATGAATTAATCTTATCAACAAAGGTTTTTTTAGGAAGGTCAATGGCACCTATTTGTCATACCCATGTAAATCCAATGCAGGCGATGGCCCCGCTCAGCATGTCAGCCACGATGGCAGGGTACGAGTTAGCGGTGGGGAAGTACGCGTGGAAGCGCGGCGAGTGCCAGTGTGTGACCCCAGACATGACCACGCGCTCGATGTCGGCCATCACCGCGGTCCAGGGCTCCGCCTTCTCAGGAGCCTGCTCCGGCACCAGCGGGCGTAAGTAGCCCGGTTTCACCGACGGGACTACTTGCCTGAAACAGAGATGTTGGAAAATAAATAATGACTCTTACATCCCTGAATTCTCAGGGGCTTAATAAGGTACTGATTTAATTTAATCTGAGACGTTGCCCTGTCCAAATTTCAATTCCCATAGAAAAAAACCCTTTTAGTTTTTCCCGATAATCCAATATTCCGGGCAACATTTTTTATTTATATACAGATACTACCTAGCTAACCCGACAGACGTTGTCCTGTCCTTTCAATAATTCATACAACATTCCCATAGAAAATACACTTTCAGTTTTCCAGAATTTTCCCGGCAACTTTTCTAATTTTTCTTTCCGTTAAAACCTGATGATTGAACATTTTAAAACAAAATTTTGCCAAATTGGTTCAGCCATTCTGAATAGAACAGCATTAGATTTTTATTTATATGTAAGTAGATATAGACTTAGGGTACTTTAGAGTTATCATGTATTTTAAACTCCATTCGGGTACCTATAGCTGTTTGAATAAAAAGAAAACCATACCTGTCTCTGATGTTTTCCAAATATTCGGCAATGTAATCAGTCATCGCCTTCGCGAAATCTTTGAAATCTCCGGACTCCATCGTTTCTGAAATAATTAAAATAAACAATTATAAGTGACTGCGTTAACTCTAGTAATATACAATCCTATTTTAGGGGACTTTGGGACAGTTTCAGTTCAGTTCAGTTTCTATTCTTGTCTAACACAAACTGAATACTGTATCTGTGCGTCTCACTTGCACATGATAGTGTGGAGTTGGTTAACAAAGACCACAGATAACTATTCTTCCGTTATATACGATTGAAAAATTGAAAATATTTATTCGCCTGATAACCAGCCAGATAATTTTATTCGCTAGATAACGATTTATCGATTTAACTGCGGATTGAAAAATCGGCCCTAAGAAAAACACGGAAGACGATCCTGGTGGCTTTGCTACCGACCTTGGTAAACGGCTTATCATTCCGCCACGCAGCATCAGCTATAGAACACATACTAGATACTTTGTTCATGTTGACATGAACATTTTCACATTATGTGGTAAATAAGTAATAAAAACATACTTAATTATTTGGTCAATGCGGGAAATAGGGGTTAGGTACCTTTAGCTGCCTGCATAACATAGAATGAATAAGTAATACGAAGCGTTATAAAAATAAACACAACGCTATCAGGCAAATTGAAGCTCAGTGGTTCATGCATTATTCCTATTATCATGGGAATTATTTTCTTAAATAACATTTTCGAGCTGAAATTATAATAGGCATAAGAAAATAGAGACAGAGTTAGCTAGAGTGACAGAGTATGAGTTCAATAAATTAAAATACCCGGTGGGTTAGGTAGGTAGGGATGAGTCTAAGAACCTAGGTGCTAAACCTAATACGTACTAAGTCCACCTAGTATTACAAAATATACTATCTTCGATCTAATTCTGACAAGGAGCATTTATGTAGATGTTCTAAGTGCATAGATATTCAAAGTACTTAGAGGGAAGGTACATAATGCGGACATTTTAGGGCACATAGGTCTGAGTGTTGGTACGTGAGGCGACGACGACAACAGCTAAGGCTGTTGGAGTGTTGGGGGAGCCGCGCGCTCGGACCAATATTTTAAGTGAGGCGCCACTGACGCGTGCACTCTGTTCTCTGAGTGAGTTCACAAAGAATGCATTATTTGTAATAAGTTACAAAATTTAATTATAATTATAAGTTAGGATAAGAATTAAATAAGTACGCTATCGCAATAGGTTACCCTGTAATGATAGATGTAAGTTGGAAATAAATAAATAAATAAAAATAAATAAAGTGTTAGGTACACCACATGTAATAAATACTTAGCTAGGAGTAATTTAAGTGCTTGCATTACAAGCAAGTTGTTTTGAAGCATGTGTACAATTAAGTACATATCGTAACAATACGTCGCGTATCTACCATTTACGTTACACTTATCGCATGAACAATTACCGTATTGTTAAATAAACAGAATCGAAATTGCAAATAAAGATATGCAAATTAAATATGAGATAGCAATATTTAAAACATTTAAGTACTCAATGTAGGTATATTTTTTTTACACAAACCGAATTTGAGTTTTGTATCCTGATCCGACATTGTGGCAGCTTGAAAGAGAAAATCATGTTGAAGTTATTATGGGAAAGCTAAGTCAATTTATACCAGTACCTATTATGTTAGTATCTATAGGAGAAGATAGTGGACTAAGCCTTAAGGAGTTATTTAAATATTATGAGGAATTCTAGTCTTGAGACATAACATCCTGCAAATCTCCGAAGGGTTAGACAGAGGTGTACCATCGCGAACACCGACGCCTGACTACTCGTCGACCTCATTGCAATAAGATCGACAAGTGGTCAGGCGCCAGTGTCCGCGATCGTACCAAAATTACACTCACATTTCCATTTGTCTTTTAGACATCGCACGTAAACTAGAAAACTATATAATATAGTGTCTTTGGAGACTGACTCTATGCCTATATATCTCATGTACCTGTCGGTATGTTATCCCAGATTTTAAGATAGGCTTAAGTATAACAATTATAATAGCTATCGTGTGGGAACCTTTTACAGAGGTGAATTGAGTAATCAAGATCAATCAGAAAAACATTAAGAAACAAGTAAGTAGGTAAACCTCAAATATTGCTCCTGAAATTTGTATATTTTTAAACACAGGACAATACAACAATTACATTTAGCTGATCGATAACAGTAATTATTATTAACTTAATTACGACATTGATCTATGATCTTGTCCTACCACCCTGCTGGTGACATTGACCGTATCAATATCGCATATTACATCAGACTAATTATGTCACACGTTCAATGTCAGTGTGAAATGCTACCGGTTGTCAGGTAAATAATGCGTGTAGACTTGAGTTGGTGGTCCTTGTTCAATGCCGAGAGAGCGGCGCAGGCGCAGGCGCTCCGTGCGCTCGGTCGCTTGCGCAAGCAGCGAGCGTGCGCCGGCGAGCAAGTGGTGCGAGGTTATGCATGGACCTCGTTGCCTCCACTGGCCACTGTGTTTACTAACAGTTTTTGACTCAAACCTTACTGAAATGTTTTGACTTTATCGCTGAGAATAGTTCTCCATTCCTGAAGGTGATACCAACTCTACTACTTATAATGTCTTGCGTATAGGTTTGTGCCAAGAGATCTGGCTGCATGTTGATCGAAAAGTTTATTCCATAAATAATTACTACATTATAGAAATCCACGTAGCTGATTCGTTGTTCAAGGACAATTACCTATTTAATATTTGTTAGTAGCCGTTTAGAGTTCGGTGACTCCAAGTGCCCGAGCGAATGCAGGCAATGCAACTTCATAATTATGTGAGCTGACTGTTGATACATACCTAATGTAACTATAAGGTGTCTAGGTACTATTTGTACCTAATTTTAATCTTAAATTCGAATGGCAGTTAAAATGCACGGAAACTTAATACTACTACTTAGGTATATATACTTATAGAGAACTAGCAGCCCTGATAGACGTTGTCCTGTCCGAACAGCGCCACCTACCGAGTCCAAATGTATTTTCAAACCATCCAGGTACCCACTCAAATATACACACAAAATTTCATCCAATTCGGTCCAGCCGTTTTGGACGACTTAGGAGACAAACAGACGTACAGAAGAATTATATATCTAACTAAAAAATTGTGCCCAAGCAGTTACATCTACGAAGAATAATAAAGTTTAACATACATTAATAAAAGATTAAATACATTTAATTTGGTTTTATCGTATTTTTAAACAAGAAAGTGTCATCTATAAAAACCCTTTTTACGATTTGTTTTTCATTATTTAACTCCCTAAACCTATGGAGTATAGTTCGATCTATATTCATAACCGTGAAAGAGACGAATGTCATAAACTAAGTATAGTCTTTCCGCAGTGACTCTAGGGAGTGATCGGATGCCCTGACGCTAGGTCAGCGTCTTATAAAATAATACACATTCCTTTTATCCTACACTACATGGATACTTAAGCCGATTCATAAAATAAGAGAGAAAAATAGAATAGTCAATAGAAGTGCCTATTTGCAAAACAGAGCGTGCGAAAAATCAACGCTGGAATTTATTTAGCTATTCAATGGGATTGTGGCCATAATTCACTACTCCACTAGTTTTATCTTTTCTCCGGTCTGAGGGCTCCCACAAAAGCATGTTTAATTCATCGAAATGTATTAGATTCACGGCATCGATCGGTAGGTTTAGGGCCAAGGCAAGCCGACACTCACGCGATCGCTGAAAAAGTTAGCGAAGCGGGCGCTTCGCTCATTACCACTGATTCCGCTAAGGTCATTTATTTTGTGCGGTAACTCTATTATAGGTTGAGTTCATTCATTATGTTACATACCTACCACTTAGACACGGTTATATGACGAGTACAAAAGAAACCATTAAGTACTCGTACATTGTGCAAAAATAAATAAAACTGCTGTAGTAGTCACATAAACGAAGTTTGGAAACTGCGTTCGATGGACTTGATTTTTTATTCGTCCTTCCTACTAACTAATAATATACACGCGAAAGTTTGTGAGGATGGATCGATGGATGGATGGATACTCTTTCACGCAAAAACTACTGAACGGATTTGGATGCACACATATAGTTTATAACCTGGATTAACACATCGGATACTTTTTTCCCGATATTCCCACGGGATCGAGACTTATGCGGGTGAACCCACGGGGCCTGCTAGTCTTGAATATTTTCACCAGGGCTACCGAAAACGACTGGCTGCTGGTTTATTAGAATCAAGAAAACTGCGACAGAGGTTACTAGCCTAGCTCCAAGGGCTTTCAGCGAACCACCAGGGAACCCCAAAAGTAAAATCAATGCAAGACTGAGACATTTGCAAGATCATGATGTCTACTGTTTAATATAATTTTATTCAATTATTCATTATCACTATAAAATTATTGACGCGGTAAACGCGTTTATAGCTCGAGGTTACATCTGTCACGAATTCAAAACGAAATAATATTTTCTATAACAAGCGGAAGTATTGTGTAGAAATAGGATGTTACGGTTCTAAACCTCATAATTATGTTTAATTAGTTTAAATTATTAATTGAGTTTTAATTGCCGTTAAATTATTAAAAGTCGCTAATAGGCTTGATGTGTGGTGCATTTAACAAATAGCCTAATATGAGTCCCTATTTTATTCTAACTTTTTTTGAATACTTAGGTAATTATATACCTATTACTCCTAGCTTTTCGTGATTAATTCGAAACTACCTAATTAAACTACCTACTTAATAAAAATGTAGAGACAAATCAAAACAAATAACAATTTAGTACACAAGTACCACTGCTCAGGGCTGGTTCGATACCCAGCTTGGGTAAAGTGTTATTGGATTTTTTCATTACAAACTCAGTAGCACCCCGCAGTCTAGATTTATGCGCGGTTTATTATAATGATATATTAAATGTAAATAACTGGTTTACTTAATACTGCATAACACTGCTGTCAACATGGGGTTGGCATGACGTGAAAGCAACATCCAAGATAAAACCTTTAATAGTGGTCTTTGGTCCTCAGCAATGAGAACAAATAAGAAGGTACCGACTAAGAAGTCTACGTTATGAGCGATTAGTTTGAGACAACAACCTGTGCTGAAGGTCACAATGGCGATCTCTAACAAAAGCTCATTATTTGCTGGTCATTCGGAAGCAAACACATAAAGTCATTCAGTTGCATTGTCTTCGTGAACCACTTGGCAGTAATCAACGGAATTTAATGTCACATTGCGAGGATTGAAGTCCTTGACTTTGTACAAACAAAAACAATTTAAAAAAAAATCGAGACCTCGTGATTTTCGTCACAATTTTGGTGACGTCAATGCTGCTTCGACTGACCTCACTAATAAGTGCAGTTAGGCATTATACATACTAGATAATTTATTTAGATATGAGATATTCAACTTTCCTCTTTCAAAGTTTATGATAAATATTGCGTATTCTGTATGAGGAAAAACCCTCTCTGTGACGCTGCGTACCGGTTAGTTCCCAAACGGGTAATCCCTGATTTTGTAGCAGCAGGTAACCGACGAAACAAAACTTCATACTTAGAATGAATGAATCAGCTGAACGTCGATGGTTTTTTCCGGTGTATGGAAAGTTAATTGACATACCTAAAAGCCGTGACAAATTTAAGATTTAAAACGCAAAAAATAAATAAAAAAATATCTTAATTTTTGTCTAGAATCTAGAACCCGTTTTTGATTTATTGTATTGTGGAATGGACAGAGATAGATGAGGTATTATTTTCGTATTCATGACCTCAATGCAAGTGGCAAACTATTATTCAATTTTACATTTATTTTGTAAGTACAACAATTAAATTTAGTCTATTATACAGATATAGGTAGCTCTTGAAGGAATTGATAGAAATGTGCTCGCTTTAATCGTATCATACAAATCGCAATGCGAAAATGTCAAGTGTGGTTCGAACTCAGGTCTCCATCAAATTGGAGTGTTATGTAGAGCTCTCCAATTGCATACCCTCGGATCGTCAAATGTCCGACCGAATCCGAATACGAATTAATCATTACAGACAAGATTCCAAATTATTGTTTAAAAAGCCTTTAATTGACGTGATGTTTTAGCAGAGTTGTCGATAATGGAAACGATAACGAACCTATAATGGACTTCTAACATTGTCTTTGTTATAAGTAACTATGTTTCAGGAGTTGATCTTTGCTCCAGTTACCGAGCTCGATGTAGGTCGGACTCGGCAGTCGAATCAAAGGGTTCATTAATGACCACACAGAGTTATGATGAAACCCTAACTCATTATCCTAATTAATATCAGCGACCAGAGAGACATTGAACAAGGTAATTGGCTAATTAATAGAAATTACAATAGAAAGGTAAGTGAGGCAGGAAGAATAATATGATAATAAGGCTTTGAAACATTATGCAAAATAAGTATCTTTAGTCATAAGGGACAGAATAACTAATAGCCTAAGGTTTGTCCTAAGTTGCTATTCGTAGGTATTTCTAAGTTAAAGTTACACAATTACCGTTCACTCTATTATCAACAACCTAATTTCGGTTATCAGTAATTCAGTAAATTACTACCCATTAGATAAAAACCAAGCGCCATGGCCATGTGAAATACTGGTATTGAGCTGCATCCAATTAGACTGGAAGCCGAGCACAGCTTATATGGGAAAAGGCTAGGCAGATGTTGATGATATAAAAACCAAGAGCTGATATTATTTTTTGTAGTTATTCGGAAAATCCTCATGCAACCTAAAAAGAAGACATGGTTTACGGTTTTTCCAACTCAATCAACTAGATACAGGAACCGGGTAACTTTGAACTCTTGCATTCAGGGAAGTTGCACTGTGAGGAAATTACAGAAAATTGAATCAATGGGCTAGGGAAACACCAGGAAAATTACGAATTGTGCAATTAATTCAACTCATAGTTCCACAGGTCCTTATTTTAACGAGAAATAAAAAGTTTGTTGACCTGTCCTGATGCAACTACGAACTTATATTGTTCTTATATATAGTCCTTACTATCACAGTGGGAGAGCAGTATAGTCTTAACATCGATAAAACTGGATTTCTTTAAATAACCACCTGTTGAGTTCTTTGCTTCTTCGGCTCTCCCACTGAATTTAAATGGACTGGGTAGTTCAGTTACTGAAGTAACTGTGGTTTTTAACAAGCAGTTAGACTCAGTACTGAAAAATGTCTTGGCATAGGTAGCCCGATGTTGGGTTTGACTATGATAGCAATTTTATGGTCTAGATCTCAAATACGCGGGCATTTTGAAATATTCTCTAATACTTAAACTAAAATATTTAGTAATGGTTTTGCAGTCGCTAATGGTAGGCTTGTCTTGCAAAATCACTTCAGATCAATCCATAAATAGTTTTCAGATGTCGCACTTTAGCAAAAAAATTACCTATTAGGTACCGAGTGCCTATTGAATCTTTTGGAAAATTTCGCTTGCTATTTACGAACTAACACAATGAATTATTCCATTTGTAATGGTCGTAATTGTAAGTGGTGGTCGAGATTGAAGAAAAGATTACAATAAGTACTAAACTACTTTAATATTTGCACTATTGACATAACCTTGATATCATACGAATGTCATGGCGGGGTTAGAAAAGTTTGAAGTTATATTATACCAAGGCGAATAACAAAGAACAATTACCTAGTTACTTTATTAATTTAAGGAGTATTCAATAAGTATATTGCAGTTTGAAAAAATTACAATGAAGGTATAGTTCTACATAGCAATTAATACAAAAAACACACGTTCTGTTTACGATATTATCGAATTTTGTTATTGATGATATAATTGATAATATTGCGTTATTTAACACTTCAAGATAACAATTATTAGGTGTTCCCGTTAAGATACATTTTTCGTATCAAATAAGTTAAGCGGTTTGTTGTAGTGAAGGAACAAGTTGATTCTTATGCGTATTTAGGAAGATTCATAGAGCGGAGTAATAAGTAAATGCATGGTTTAAACTTAGTGTATGTAGGTAAGAAGGCACCATAGAACACCGTACCAATTATAAAGTTAAATTCTATTTCTGATAATGATTACGTTGTGCCACCATGAAAACCCAATATTAGTAATGCAATCATTGTTCAAAAAAGTTAAGAATAAAATTATTTCAGACCATTGTCGTTTCAAACACTTACCAAATGTGTCAGGATAAAAAGCTTAAAACACAAAAACAGCAGACGTTCAACAAAAACACAGCGTCACCTACTTAATTATTACTAATTTTCTTTTGGATAATGTCCGTGAATTTACGCGATACTGTGTGGTCGCCAAAACGCGGTGCGCTCAAATCACTGCCTGCGTTGGACTACGCCCGCCGCCGCCGCTCTCGCAACCTTTATATACCCGTAGCTATGATACGAGGGTACTGTTCACTATGTAGCTGACTCCATTTAGAAGATTAGCCGCGGCGCATGAGCCGTCAAGTCGAATGCTAATAGAAGAATTGAGCCTGTGAAGTACTTCAATACTCTCCTGAGTCTACTTTACAAATTACAAGAGCTTCCCAATTTGTAAGAGCGACATCGAGTTATTAAAACTTTTTGTATTGACTGAGTAACTGAGGAGTTCCGTGGCATGTTCTATTGAATTAAATTGGTCTGAGTAGTCTTGATTGATTGATTATAATTGATTCTTATTCTATTATATTTATATACATTCATGACG
This sequence comes from Agrochola circellaris, assembly GCA_914767755.1. Taxonomy (NCBI): domain Eukaryota; kingdom Metazoa; phylum Arthropoda; class Insecta; order Lepidoptera; family Noctuidae; genus Agrochola; species Agrochola circellaris. Next base: position 8,301,943 of record OU611846.1, on the reverse strand, counting down.
CTACGAAGTGTCTTATCAATAGGTACATACGTAATACCCACATGAACAAAATTATTTTTAGAATGTGTGAGTTTTATAATCTGAGTTTTATAATTCAGTTTTATAGTTTACAGTTAACTAAGTTATACTTATTGCAATGGTAGGTATTATAAAAACGGTAAAAGTCAATCATTGTTAGACCCTGATTTAATCAGATTAGACGTGAAACACTCCTTGACCTAGGTTTGATTTAAGTTCTGGACCACGATCGGTTGTTTTTTCAATGTTAATCAAGTTGATAATATATTAATAACTAAATGCAAACTTGGTATCAAACTTACGTAGATAAATTATAATTAACCTGATTCATTTTAACATGAATTCCACATCATTCATAGGAGAATCCCATCGCGTCGTATTAGCGTTACAAGTAGGAACTTAGCTGGATCACTAAGGGCAGGATTTCCTCGACAATTAGGGACCACAAACAATTACCCGATTTAGTAAGCTAATTAATTATTTACTCGGTACTGGATTTATAGTCAAAATTCGTAAGTATACCGAAATGGTATCAACTTATTAAAAGAAGCACCAATCAACCACCAATTATTCTTCCAAACAATACTTTCATGATGTAGTTCACTTATTCTTGAAAACGGAGAACGGGAGCATTTAGCCAAGGAAAGGTGAAAGTTCGTCAACTACATTTTTAGAGGTTCAAAGGCTTCAAATTTTGCCCAGCCATATGCACTCCTATCAAAGTGCCGAGTTTCGGAAAATGTGAAAAGTGGCAGGTACCTACGAGATAAAAAAATCTCGTCAGCGATATTGAAGGATGGAATTTGTGACGTGTTCTCTTAAGAAATAACTGAGTAGTTGACATTGAGTTTAAGACAGAATCAGTAACCGGAATCGGTAGTAAGTAATTAGTACATAATCAGGCGTTGTCTGCCAAACATCGAACATGACGGCCTCGTCGGTGTAGAGCTCGCAAGCGCAGCTGCTGAACGTGGGGTCCTGGGTTAGATTCCCAGCGCGGTCAAATTGTTATTGGATTTTTCTACCAAGAATTTCTACGGAGTTTGATTTGTGCCCGGTTAATGGCTGGCCTCATTACAAATTGGCGAAATGTTTGTTACCCCTGGCTAAACTAGCTACCCTTTCGGTGAATACAGAGTGATGTTGATAGGATTCAATAGAAACAATTACACGGCATAAACACATAACAATGAGAGCAGTAAAAGGAAAGAATAGGTACCTACTATGATGATTTTACCGATGTAGGTACCTACCTATGAATCATGTCATTCAGACTTACTTTTGCATTTATAATATTACTTCGCCCTGCTTCGTTTACCAAGCAGTGGTGGCCCAGTGGAAACGGCCGCGACTTAGGACTTGTAGGTCGTAGATTCGAACCCTGACAGGCGCTTTACTTTGTGTAAATTATTTCATCACCACTGCTCTCAAAACGGTGAAGGAAAACATCGTGAGGAAACCAGAATGTCCTAGAACCACAAATTCGAACATATTTGACATCTACCAACCCGCACTGGGCCTGCGTAGTGCATTACAGCCCACCTGCACCCTAGCCTGTGTCCCAGCAGTGGGGACATTATAGGCTGATTATGCTTCGTGTGTCTAGTGGTCACAAGCCCTACTACTAAGCATGAAATCCTGAATCCGATTCTCAGGTCGCGCAAGATGTTATTGGATTTTTCCATCTGGAAATTCCAGATGGAAAAACCAGCCAGTTACCAGCCAGCCAGTTAGCTTTGTGCCTGTTTGGTGGAAATAGGCTCGTCCCCGATTACATGGGGCTGGCGAAATGTGGGTATAGGTAGGTAATATAGGTACCTACACCTCTGCCTAACCTTCGGGAAAACAGGGCGTGATGTTATGCTTTGTTAAAATATTATTAACAGAGTTACTTTCGCATTTATAATATTAATATAGATACCCATACCTACCAAAGATTTTTGCAAATCATACAAACCATACAAAATTAGATAATTCGATTTAATTGCCCAAGTTATCAAGTATTTCGTAACTAACGTGGGCTGATTCGTTTTCTCGTATTTTTTTAATAAATATTTTTGTTATTACCTACCTACAGATAATGGACAAAATATTTTTCTATAACTCATTGCTAAATAGTTATTTTGGGAAAGCAAAAGAGCACGAGGAAACCCGTTTTACAATTTTATGTAATACGGCATAATGTTAAGATTATTATGATAATAATATCGGTTTTAAAGCTTGAATGAGGTAAGATATAAGATAAATGTGCATAAACATGACTATAACTATTCCGGAATCTTTGAAACCAACAGAAGCTATGGTTAGTTTATGAAGAGTATTAATAATATTGCACATCTTAAAGTAAAGTCCAAATTCGATGTGGATTGTCGTTCATGTAGAATTTGAAAAAATTGTCATTTAGTCAGTGCAGTGGTCCGAATAGTAGACAATGTGTAGCATCATAGTATTTTATTTCTCTTCTTTCGTCGTAGTTATAATTTTCTCAAAAGATACAAAGATAGATAACGACAAAAAACAAATATATTATATAATCAATATTTTGTTGTTTATTATTATAATGAATTGGCTACAGTGCCCACGCGCAGAGCTGTGGTGGCCCAGTAGTAACGGCCTTATACATACAACTGTATAGGTAGTGGGTTCGAACCCAGGATCATGTACTTTACTTTGTGCAATTTGTTTAACTAAAACGGCTTCCAAAACGGTAAAAGCAAACATCGCAAGGAAATAAACATGTCCGAAGAATCAAATCAACCCTACGCAGCGTAAAGCGGCTGCTACGAGGCGTCTACGCAGCGTAACGCGCCTGCTAAGCATCTGTTACGTCGCGCCTACACAGGCGTAGCGCAGCTATCACGCATCTCCTACGACGACGCGCCTACGCAGCGTAGCACTGCTGCTAAGGCCCTCCTACGACGCGACTACGCGGCGTAGCGCGGCTACATCGCATCTCCTACGAAGCGCCTAAGCAGCGTAACGCGACTGCTACGCATCTGCTACGCATCTGCTACGAAACGTCCCCGCGCAACGTAACGTGTTCCCTGTCCAAAAACAGAGTGCACCCACAGGCGCAGACGACACACCAAATGAGTGAACAAACGTCAGTACCTATACTTTGGTACAGTTTATAAAGAAACATAAATCTGGGAGAAGGTACAATATTTTTCACTTTTTCAATTTGTACATTATCGTGGACAATAATTGGGGAAATAGAAAAGATAATAATTTATAGAACTTCCAAGTTACTATTTTTGAACGAGGACCTAGTTAGTAAGTATCTAAGGTAGTGTTTATGTATGACTCATAGTGACGACTTGAGGACGGCAGGCGACAATCACTTATTGCTTATTATTAATACAACCAATAGGTATCGCAAACTCAGTAAATACCTGAGTAAATTGTTCATAATAAAGGTAATAAACCGATTTGTACTGCAATGTCTTTATCTTTTACAGTTAGTTTGTGTAAGTTGTGTACGAAAAATAAGATTTTCGTGCGTCAGTAATGTGATCAGAAAATTAAAATGCATACATTTATATAAACATTTTTTATTTATTAACAGGAGACACAATAACCAATAATATCTAAGTTACATACATGTTGTCGACAGTTAGATTTATTACGACCTCTCACGGTTCTAAGCCTAGTTTCAATGTCGGATATCCGGTTCTGTTACGTACCTACATAGCCTTTAATTGTCATTTGTCGTTATTGAATATCAAATAACGCCTTCATTGGTTTCATGTAGGTACCTAAGTACCCACATACTTTGTCATGATTGCAATCAGTTGTTACATTTGCTAAATAGGCACCAAGTATAGGCATAATATTATGTAACTGTCACTGATTTACTGTATGTAACCGGATATTACCGATAATGTATGGGGTTTAGGCTAAAGTATGCCACTTTCTGCGCTTTCAGTTAAATTTTTTTATGATAGTTCAAAATAAACGTGAGCAAGTGGTGCTGGCCTTTGCCTGCGGCTCGCACTAACTCTGGTCCTCCACCCGTCATGACCACGAACGGAGAACGTTCCCATGTAGATCGCATGTTTGTTTTAGCCCGTTAATGTTGAATATATTTTATTTGTCAATAAAAAGTCCAGATGAGGTAAATCGTTAACGAAATAATTAAGAATATATTCTATTTATTATTTTCAAGGTTATGCACAGGAAGATTATTCATTTAGTTGGAGTGTACCTTGAGCAATTTAGTTAACACTCTGGTATTGCACCTTTTGGACCTTAGTTGCTATAAAAATAAATGGTCACGAACGAGCCGAGCTCGCACAATTAGGGTTCCGCTTCAAACTAAAACCTACTTTCACCAAAAACTACAAGTGAGGTAAGCACTTAACATTGCTTAACAAAAAATGACAAACCTAACTTTGCCGTCGAATAGGTAAATGTTCTCACATATAACGATCCAACTGCCAATGTTAGTTAGTAATCGCAAAAAGCAGTACTTTTATGTGACTTAGGTAACTACAAATTTTATTATTTAGCCACCTATACTATGAGACCTTGCTTCCGGCCAAATTTCATTATGTTAGGTCAGCGGGAAGTACCTACCTACAGTAGATACCCTTACGATGTTGTCAAAGTGACATAAATGACCGTATCTTTTGATTGCGTTGCCTAGAAGCTTGAATTGTTTACCCGTCCAAGGGATGGTATTAGTTGATATTATTTGATATTAATTTCAACTTGATATCTTTACCCGTTACTGAGAAGAGAAACAAACAACAAAGTGATCCTAGGCTACCTACGTTTTTTACTTTTGATGTACGAAACCCTAAAAAGAAGTAGCTTCTATAAAAATGCAAGTAGTAGGGGCTATTCGAGGAACCCGCCCACTCCATTCTCGCTCGCTGGGACCGAGCACGGAATTGATTCAATTCCTTTTAACCCCGACGAGAGGACTCGGCAAATCCGCTCTGCTGGAAAAGTGTCCCATTTATTGAAATGTTAAAGCGAAGATAAAAGGACAACATTCGATATTTTAAATTGTCGACGGATATTCTTTCATCCATTCATGTTGTTAGTATGCGCATGTTGAGTCGGGTTTTTTACCCGACTACGGCAAAGTCAAAAGGAAGAGTTGTGTTTTTTACAAAACCGATTTTATTGACCGATTTTGCCACAAAACAGATTTTATCATGTTATTTCTGTATCTTATCGAATATTTATATATTAGTCACAGAAAGACATCACTGCATCCAAAAGTTGTAGTAGTAGGTATGCAAAAGGTTGTGGTCATTTTAGAATTTAGACCTAGACCAAGAAATAGGCGCGATCCGGATCCTGGGAAACCTGCTTGTAGAAACTTTATGTGTATCTAATGTTCATTATTTTTCAACCTATACGAATTAAATTATTGATTATTTTTGTTTTTTTAGGGTTCCGTACGTCAAAACATGGTAAATGTCTAAATATTGTGCGTACAAACTTACATTTGCAGTTAGAATGTATGGGAGAACATGTTTTTCAACTACAATGTTAAGTTTGTTCTTGGGATAAATTCATCGCAACTACGGAACCCTTCATTGTGCGTGGTCCGACACGCACTTGGCCGGTTTTTTCTATTTATTATTGTTTTGTGTGTAGGTATATGAATAAATAAATATTATATTATCCGCCTTGCCGAAATTATACATTATCCACAAAAATAAGTACTTAAAGGTGATAGATAATGTAGATAGATTGATATTTAATCGATCCGATTAAGACCTAACTCAATAAAAAACAAATCTACTCCACTAAACGCTTTGTTTGTTCATTTAAATAACCACAGTATTATTATAACAATTATACAGATAATAAAAACAAAACAGTTCAATAGGAATCTCTTGTAATTACCTATCGTAATCGATATAATTATCAATACCTACCTAAATAAGTGTAAAGGTACCTACCACAGTAATGTTATTCTTGTAATTGTTACATCGATTGACGTGAATCCTAATAATTTCTCGTACTTTTCTCATAATCTTTATCATTTGACCCGGTATGGCGTCCATGCCTTCGATATATCTGACAACCTCGGTATCCTTTTACCTGTTACTGTTTAGGCTGGTAGTGTGGGTATTGTGTCAGTCGTTTTGTGTAAGTACCATATCTATCATCATCTTCTTCTTACACGAATAAAACAGTAGAATCAGGTGTGTCTGGAGGTACCTACATACGAGTACATGAAAGAAAATTAATAATAATAAACTTTTTACAAAAAAAAATTAACCAGACGAAAAAAATAAAAAAGCGAAAAATAACCTTCAGTGTAACTAAGCTCTTAAACTAATTTAAGCTTCGATCAACAATACCAATACCAACTAAAAAGTGAAAAAAACAAAAACACCGGCTTCCAAATAAAAATAATAAAGTGAAAAATTACTCGGTGGCAAAAAACGAAAACGAAAACCAGCCAGTGTGCGCAGGCCCTAATAGAACACAATCCAGCGATTTTTAGTTATAATTATTTTCTGTCTGTTTGTTTGTTCGCGCACATCTCCGGAACTACTGAACGTATTTTCATGTAGTTTTCACAGGTAAACAGAGATTAATTTGGAGCAGAATATACGCTTTGTTTCATTAAAATCGGTTGCAAAAAAAGTTATTGTCATTTTTGGAATTTACTTTTATATTATACTGTTAGAAGTTACATAGGATACTTTGAATCCCGGTAGTACGTTCCTGTGGAATAATTTCCGACCATTACGCGGCCGAAGCCGCTGGCAAAAGCTAGTAACTAATAAAGGTAACATTTTTGCCAACCTGACCTGCATTACAGCTTGACAGGGACCCGTATCGTAATAGATTTCATTGATTATAATCATAACCATAAATTGACTGCGTACGAATATAAATACGTCCGTATCTACATACCTACCCACTTGACCTACCTAGGAACCTACTGTTACACAAATGCATATTATAAGGGGAGCCCTGGGGGGCTCCCCTTATAATCTCTATTTAAAAGTATATGACGAATTAACCCACAACAGCATCAATTTCAAAGCCATCGTAGCGCCAGAACATCATTAAATAAAACAATTTCCTAGTCATGAGAAAACGGTAACCGTAACGGAAATGAATTATTGCCTTAGCGTCTGACCCTACAGCTACAAAGCTCTGTTCCATCAAAAGCTTTAGATGTGTAATTACCCGCGATGACGCAAGCTCTCTCGGCTCTCGACTTCACAAGAGGCCGGGAGGTCTCAGGGGGTGGGAGGGTAGAAAATAGGGTGGTCGGTCGCACCGTATCCATGGTTACGGAACAGGGAGGCTGACTATTGCAACAAGTGGGACTTATCACGACATTTATTCTCAGCTTTTTCGTTAGAGGACTTGTTCTGAAAGTTTTATGTTATAAGTCAGCCTTTTTGAAGGATAGTAGATACATAGCTATAGAGGTACATAGGCATATCTATCAATATACAAAAGCTTACTGACAAAGAAAGGAAGGGTCAGAGTTAGGGGTAAAGTGATGCATACCTATTGCCTAATAAGTATAACACTTCCGGCCCACAAAATAACCTAAGTAATTTGGGGCAACCCCGTCCCCCCTTACGTGAGTATATAGATGGCGACTGCGAGATTAATTCAAGAGGATAGACAATACGGATTGAAACAAAAAAGGTACGGATAAAATGTACCTACCTAGGCGTAGTCATTCAAAATCCTCGCTTTACTATCAGCCCACTGTCTTAAATTGTCTTTAATTCCCTTACAGATTTTTTTTTAACGGATTCTTCTTTATAATTGAATATTTCAAATTAAATCAATCAGCAAAACTCCATACCGTGATGGGCATCGACAAAGATGTCGATGCCCAACACATCAAACAACATCAAATATTATTAACGTAATTAAGAAATTACGTTAATAATATTTGATGTTGTTTGGGTCTAACTACGGTATTTAACACTTTCGACTCCACTCACTTTTCATAGAACTCATACGCCATGCCGCCATACATATTGGAAGTGAACCCTCCGGGAGGGTTACCGGCATTACGTTCCGAAGGAGGAGGCGGAGCGCGTGAGGGAGAGGCAGGAGTCGCGCCCTCGCGCCCCTAGTCGCCGCAGGAGACGCCCCGGGAGTCGGGAGTCGCGAGCCGACTTCCGGCCACCGTAGGCGCGGGCTTGCGGACGGTGAGCAATGGGTAGCTCGCCGTCCGATAGGGACCAGGCCCGGGTCGACGGCGCGTTGTGTTCCACGCGCGCCTCAAAGAGATGTCAGCACCAAATGACGGGGTCCGGAACGGCCAATGCCTGCCGGGGTTGCGGGTTTGTCCGAAAGGGATATCGCGACCCCGGCACACAAGCAACGGAAGGAACACGGGTGGGTTTTAGTCAGTAAAAGTCTGACACGCCCTCCCGCTCCGCCCAGAGCGGGAGAAGTTATTTGATAATTTTCCACCCTCGAAAAAAAAAAAGGGAGTCTTGTTTCGTAGTTTTTTATAAATCTTGTAAAAATATTCATCAGATTTTATTTTCACGGTTTATAATCTGTGCTCGCTAAGAAAAACTTACATCTAAAATGAACCCTCCGCGAGGGTTCCCGGCATCCCATATGCGACGAGGTGAACCCTCCAGGAGGGCTCCTGGCACCTACATGAAATATCAGTTTGAAAAACATTTTTTTTGAGTGTACCTAGACTTCACAGACGTGATAAGTATCGATATCAAAACATGATAAAACAATAACTGATTTTCTCAACTCATACTAATTCAAGTACCTATCTACACTACTAGAGGTCGCTGACCCCACAATAAATATCATCAAATCTTTTTGTAGGGTTCCTCACATCAAAAGGAAAAAACGGAACCCTTATAGGATCACTGGTAAATCTTTACGGAACCCTTCATTGTGCGTGGACCAACACGCACTTGGCCGATATTTTTTCTTTGGTCACGTTCAGAAATCGACATCCGTTACGTCTGCGGAATTTCGCTAACTAAACTAATTTGATCATGTAGAAGTTTCATGACTATACAGGGTGGCAGGGACATCGACGCGAAGCCGGTTACCATGGATTCAGTACATGATTCTGAGCCCCCCTGCGATCAGGTTCTGATCCCATGGTAACCGGCTTCGCGTCGATGTCCCTGACACCCTGTATAAATGGCCAGGATAATGTTCAAAGAGGGACAAAAAACACTTGGTTATTAAATATCTGTAGGAGAGAGGTGGACTCTAGTCCGAAGGCCGGAATAGGGACAAAGCCGGACCCCTGGCCTCTATGCGCAGTGTTGAGCGCGTACTATTTTAGAGGTATGAGGGCGAGGGTGATTCACACATCCTCTATAGAAAAGGGAGGATCCTCCGACCAGACGGGTGTCATGTCTGGCGGACAACTGCCCAACAATTGATGTCGGATATTCTTGTTGTTCGCGCGGTAAACTCTAATTGCGCGATGCAGGATTTGTGTGACGTCAGGTCTTTGATGCGTAGTTCGCATGTGGCGATGTAGATGCCGCCACACTATAATCACGGGTTATAGTTTTATCTGCCCAGAAGACGATGTGAACAACAAATTCGATAGCCAATTAGCACGTGCTTGCACACGTCGAATCTGCATAAATTTCGTGGGTAGCGTCTTCGAGAAACGTGCGCAGTTCCCTCTCCTTTATTATTTTTATGTAAAAAATCGTTCCAGTCTCGTCGCGAGCAAGGGGCAGTGTGAACGACGCTTTCTTCCTGTTTCGTGTATGGACTGCGCGCGACGACTACTAGTCACCGTCTGAGGTAAGTGAGCGGTGAGATGGAGTTAGTTAGACAAAGACCTAGCTAACTCAGTCTGTCAATGGCACTCCCCCGTCTGCCGCTCACATACCTCACGCGGTGACTAGCAGTCGTGCAAGGACTATCACAAGTTATTAAAGATCAAAACAAACATTCTAATTTAAATAGATTAAACAAACTAGACTACAATAAATAAAATCGAATAAATATCGTGATTCCGATATTCATAAATATTAGATCAAAAAGGTTACTATTAGGTATTCTGAATGCAGATCTTCATTTACAGTAAACTAGCGTAAACGCAAATAAAAAATAAAGACATAGATATAAAATAATTTATTAACATGTTTCTATGTGTACATACTTATTACAAAGGCAGTTTTAGTAATTTTCAAGCAATCTCTATACGGATTTCCACATTCATTATTTATTAAAAATTTATATTATACACCAGTAAAACTCTCATGTATCAAAATGATTATTTTTGATTTCCTACATAACTATGTACTCACTATAAGTAATATTCACTTAACTCTATGAATGAAAATGATTTATAAATATTCACACAAAACAAAAAGTGATAAATATCAAGTGGCATAATTGCACAGTATGATGGTGATCGGAACACTTACATACATCACTAATTTCCTCATACAATTACAAATGAAACAGTACCAATTGGATAAATAGACAGCCACACAAAGGGCCACGAATTTTTGAACAAGTTAAAAATATTCAACAAAATATGTACAATTTTATTTATTGTAGAATTTCTTGCCATCCCTGGCCATGTCCACGAGAGTTTGAGCGGGCTTGAAAGGTGCTCCATACAGACCCTGGAACTCTTCCATCTTCTTAACCAGTTTATCAGCACCGAATTGATCCACCCATCTGGAAGATGACAATACACACGTTATTATCTATGATACACAAATTATTCACAAAACAAAAAGTATTGTCTTGTCTATTATGAAATATTACCTGAAAGGTCCACCGGTGAACGGCGGGAATCCAAGTCCGAAGACAGCACCGACATCTCCTTCCAGAGGGCTGTGCAGAATCTTCTCTTCCAATGAAAGAACAGCTTCATTTACAAATCTGAAATTGAAAATATCTTGTAATAACTAAAATAATGATAGTTGGCCACATGGTATTGTACAATTGTCTATGTTCATAAAATTAAAACGAAATAGTTCTGTAGCCTGTGAAGTTCTTACCTAGACACCATTCGTAGTTGCTGGTCCTCTGCAGTGTTGGCTCCGCGGGGCTCCAGCGGGTACCTCTCCTTCAGGATGTTGACGGCCTCCTGGTTCACCTCCTTGCTCTTAGATCCCTTCTCGTAAATGTAGAAACCTTTGCCTGACTTCCTGCCCAGGAACCCAGCCTTGACAAAGTCAGGCATGACTGACAAATTACCTCCGCTGAAGCGGTCTCCAAAGGCCTGAAAATATTCAGAATGTTATTACAAGTTCCGAGTTTTATTTAAATAAATTACATTTAATGACAGTTACAGTGATCAAGCTTTAGAAAGAAATCTACGATCTACAAAAACCGAAAATTTTCTAAAAATATTGAATATCACATGATTTGAGCAGAACCTTAGCTAGATCGACGGCGATATGTGAGCCGACATCAATGCCGACTTCGTCAGCCAATGTGACGGCACCGACTGGGAAACCGAAGTTCTTAGTTAAGCTGTCCAGAGTCTTGGGGTCCACGCCTTCTTGTAACAATCTGTTATTAATATAACAAAAAATAACATTAATAATGAACAATTTCGCATCGCATACAAACTCAAAGGAGATTATTCAATCATATAAGATACTAGCTGCGCCCCGTGGTTTCACCCGCATAAGTATCGATCCAGTGGGAATATCGGGATAAAAAGTATATGTCCTAACCCAGGTCACGGTCTACCCACATGCCAAATTTCATCCAAATCCGTTGGTCAGCCGGTTTAGCGTGAAAGCGTAACAAACAAACTCACTTTCGCATTTATAATATTAGTTAGGCACATATTACACTATCAATTATCTCGGATCCTAGATCTCTGAGTCATATTTAAATGATAAAGTAATACAAACATATGACTCAAATCGTCTTTGATCAAAGATTTTTGACATTTGTTGTTAGATAGGATCACAGAAACAGGTCTTGCCATATTGAATATTATATACTGAATTTTCACATTTATTTTCATAATTTCCTGATACAAAATCCGTCCATAAAATTATGTGATTTTGCCTTTTCAGTTTTGCTACTGCCACATTCTAAGTTGACGGTTTTATTAACGGATAAAAAGTAAGCACAACGAAATTTTGGCCTAAGTTCACAATACGCTTTGGAATTCTAAAATTATTTGTTGGCAACACTGCTGTACTAATAAAAAATTAAACTGCTGCCGGGCAGCCGGGAATTCATTGTTTTGTGGCTTCATTAGTGTTCTAAGTTCTATTTGTTATATTGTTTGCCGAAAGGCTTCAGTATTTTGTTTTAATCGACGATTGCAACCACATATGTCAAAGAAATAGGATCCTAGATAATTGATAATGTAATACACAGATATGATCCTAGAAGTCAAATATGTAGGATCAAAGATAGGATCCTATATAGGATCCGAGATAATTGATAATGTAACCCCTCTTAGGATAGGGGTAGCCTTAAATTTTTCGTTATAAACCTATTATATCGACAAATTTAAGGCTACCTATCCATTACACTATTAATACCATAGATATATTATATCTATGATTAATACCCATTCCTAAAGTCCCCGTCACGAGAAGCACATTTTGTAAACAAAGAACTTCTACTAACGGTACTAAGTTACGTAGCGAAACAAATAATCCCAAATCCAATCAACTCAAAGTAACATACGTGTAATACGAAACCAACGAGCAATTTCACTTGGTGTTCGTTATTTAAGAGATTTATAGCGTCTCGTGACGGGGACTTGAGTATGAGAACATTTTTTGATTTAGAAAGATCAAAATCCAAATCGGAATTTATCGGCATTATCGAAATGCAGTTCGTTGGTATGCGCATCATTTGAAAAGGGCTGGACCGATTTGGTTATTTTTTATTTTAAAATGTTTGCAATAGTCCGAATTCATAATTATTCATTATAAAAATACTTAATTTTTATGGTAAGAATTTTTTTTCAAATTCGGGAAAACTGAACGTCTTTTTTTCTATGGTATGTTTGTATGATTTATTGTTTGAACAGGGCAACGAATATCGGGGCAGCTAGTCTAAAATAAGTTTGAATGGAATTTTTGCTCATATTGGTTCATGTCGAGAATATCACGCCGCACCGGGCGACCGCGGGCGGGAGCTGCGGTCGCGGAGGGGGCGCTCGAGCAGCGCACGCGCACCGGCCGGCTCACCACTGCGTCTTCGACCGCCACACAACGTATTCGCATATCATTCTCACCAAATTCCATTCAAATTGTTAACCGTTTGTTCTTCCGTTAAATCTTATTATTATACAGTCCACTATTATCGAGTTACCGGTGTTTTAGTCCTCGTACCATCTGGAGGATATACCCATTCCTTTCTAGTTCATGTAAATGTACCTCACGGCTTCACTGAGCATGGTGGAGAGGATGCGCGTGGTGTAGAAGCCGGGCCCGTCGCCCACGATGATGACGACCTTGCCCTGGCGCAGGCCCACGCTCACCGCGGCCGCCGCCGTGTCGTCGCTGGTGCCCGGGTGCCGGATGATCTCCAGCAGCTGCATCTTGTCCACGGGGGAGAAGTAATGCATACCTGTGTAGGGTCAAATTTGCTTTTGAACATCAAAAATTACAAGAAAATTGAATTAATTCTATTTGCCCTTTCCAAAAGGTAGTTTCGTATGGAGAAGAATGGGCAAAAAATCTATATCACTTGTATTTTCTGTTACAATGTTTTGTTTAAATTAATTATATTTGAAGAAAATGTATACTTTGAATAAAATGACTATACTACAATAGGTACAAAGAATTATAAATGAAACAGATAAATTAATTATGTGATAGATCATGGTGCTCACATATTTACAAATGTTGTAAACGTCGACGATTTTCCTAAAATTTTAACAAATAATAAATCAGTGTGTGAGTTAAAGTAATCACAGAATGTAAAATTAATGTCATAAAAATAATAAATTATATAATTAAATTAGCAAACAGATTGATATTGTCTTATGGACCAGGACCAGCATGTCTCCAAGCATTCTTATATTGAATATAATCCTCTATGGAAATTGTTTATGTGAATTAACGTTCTGTGATCTCAGAGGTAGTATAGCTCTATTACGGTTTTCTGAATAAATCCGTAGTAGTTTAGTGCGAATTTCACCAATGGAACTGAACGCGATCGGCTCATCTAAACGGAATTCAAGAGCTGCCAGTGTCAATATTCCAAAGAAAGTGTCAATTTCACCAATATACCTGAACGCAATTGGCACATCTAAACTGCGTTCAGGAGCTGTCAGTGTCAATATTTCACAACAATGATGACAGTGACAGCTCTTAAAGGCGGTTTAGATTTGCTGATCGCCTTAATTTTCATTGATGAAATCCGAAATTTAGTCTTTACTGCAAGCTATGGGCTCGCCCGTCAATCCGGTGCTTTAGATTATTTGTTCTAATTTTATAAATCTTATCCTTAAGATTTAGAAAGTATTTTAATGCTATTTTAGATTTGAAAAAGCTGAATAATTAATTTGTTGAATGTGAAATCAATTGCACTCTTTTAATTGAAATAATTGCAACTTACCAATAAGCTTGTCGGGACGGCTGCTTCCTGCCGCTATCTTGGTGATGGGGATAGCGCTGGTGTTTGTAGCTAGGATCGCGTGTTTAGGGATCACAGCTTCCAGCTCTTTGATGACCTTGTGCTTGATGTTCACGTCCTCAAACACAGCCTCAATGACACAGTCGCAATTCTTCATTTTATCGTAGTCCAGAGTCGGCAAAAGGTTTGACAAGTACTTGTCCCTCTGCAGGCTGTAAATAAAACCAAATAACAGATTAATTAAACAAAGTATTTCAGAATAACCTATATTTACCACAAATATTTAAATCGCAAATGGTTATGAAACAGTTAAACTAGCAGGGGTTTATTTATAAACGTTGCTTAAAGTTAAGTGACGTTCAAACGTCAAAAATGTATGGTTAAACAGTCGCTAATAATTTTTAATAATAATTAACTTTAAGCAACGTTCATAAAGAAACCTCTTAATACAAAATAATTACCCAGTCATCCTCTTCCGCTTAACAGCGGTAGATAGGCCATTTGAGATCTGCCCCACACCTCTGAAGAGACCAGGGTTAGTGGCGTCCTTCATGACTACATTGTAACCTTTGTTGATGGACACTTGCACAATACCGGCTCCCATCAGGCCAGCGCCGAGCACTCCAATCTAAGCAATTATGAACATTAATACTAGACTGTTTTAGTATATCGAAAGATGTGCTTGAGTACTACTGTTTTTGAGAGTTACAAATGTTTCGTACCCACAGTATTCCTTGATGTAGTATTGAAAAAAAAAAGCAAAATGATAAAAGTAAAGCTAAATAACATACAGAGAATAACATGATTATAAATGTTTTCAAACACTCACCGTTTTGACATCAACTTTGGACTTCCCAAACCTGTTTTTCTTGCACTCAGTTTGTCCTCTGAACAGTCCAATAAGTCCTTTGCTCTGAGGCGTGACAGCGAGCTCGCCGAAACCTTGGGCTTCTGCAGCATAGCCAGCATTGGGGCCCTTGTCAACACCAGTTCTTACTACTTCTAAGATCTGAAAGTAAGATGAAATTTTCATGTTACGACACTGGCTTTCAGTTGTATCCAAGAATTTTCAGTAACTGGCCTGTTAACAAACTGGAGCATTTATTTAACAACTTACTCTCAATGGTGCTGGGTAGAGACCACGTGAAGCTTTCATGACCTGCTCCTTGGCTTTTTTGAAGATCATATTCTTTACTGCCTCCATTTGCATTATGCTAGCAGTAATTTTCTGTATTAATCCCTTTTTCTCTCTATCTATTTTTATTTTGCCATTTGCAATGTCTCTTGCAATTTGAATTGCTACTTGTTCTAAGTATGCCATTGTGCTATCACCTGGTAAACTCAAGCCTATGGGAAAAAAAACGAAATAATTTTATTTTTCTAAATTTTTGGAAACTAATCATAAAACTACCAAACGAAATGTTGTACCTATACAACATTGTATGTAGGTACCATCGAAGAAGTTCATATCTAACCACCTTAAGGACTATTATTGCTTGCAGCGCTCGGCAGCTATAGAACTGGGCCGGTAACAGGTGTGTGTGGTCATCGTGTTCACGGGATTTTATTTAGAAACTGGTGAGATATGAATTTCTTTGATGGTACATGGAGATACCGGCTATCTAATTACGCAACACATTTTCGTAAACGATTACGACCAATCTGTTTGATATTGACAGTTCAACAACATTCATTGCGTTATTTACGTTGCAGATATATTTTTACAACTTATGAAACAATGGATTAGCAATCTGTTTCAAAACTATTCAGATTCTGATATCGTGTATTACGTAATTAGGGTACAGGTATGTAGATACATAGTGTAAGTTTTCTAAATAATAGTTGACATGACTTTTAAATAAGACTAGCTTTCGCCAGCGGCTTCGTCCGAGTGATATCTTTATAAATTATAGCCTATACTACTCAGTGATAATATAGCATTCTACTGGTGAAACAATTTTTAAAATCAGTCTGATAGTTTTTGAGTTTATTAATAAAAAAGCAAAAACACAAAGCTTTTCTCTTTATAATATAAGTGTACAATTGTAGATCAATTTAATTTACCTGGACCAAGAGGGGAAACTAACAAATCAACTATTCCCAACTTCTTGGCTTTATCGGCTTTTACAGTTTTGCCGGTGAGAGCTAGGTCCAAAGTCGTAGGTATAGATGTAAGTACTGGCATTCTGAAAATAAAACATAATTTTATGCCTTACATATTTGCATAAACATAGCATAGAACTATAAAATCGATCGTAATATAGTTGGTCAGTGAGTTCATTCATGTGACATCTAATTTAAAATAGCTACTTATGAACTGATTGCCAGTATATTTATGTTTGGATGTAAATGTACTCTGCAATCAATATAAGCACACATAGTGCTTAGTTACATAAATGATTTGATTATGAATGTTTGGCAACCTTGCTAAGAATATTATTTCATTGCCAAGTATTATATAATGTGATCTTCATCCAGGTCATGGTTGCTTCCTTATTATAATTTCTATTGCTATCATTTCCAGCTGAAGAAATGATATCCATTGACGTTTTGTCTCGGGGCAAATCTGAGCGGAATTTCGCTGATCGGGGCAACATCGCAGACGCGCATGTTTTTCGCCCAGGCTGGTACTTTTGTTAATATTAACATTTTTCAAAAATTCTCAGCGTTCTCCTGCTTAGATTTGTCTCTAGCCTTAAATTGTAAATCTCTTTTGGGAATAGGGTTTGGATGACTAGAATAAGTTTTGTTTAAACAATCCTATTCAGATTCAGATTTATTGATTTCTATTATTGAGTCTTTAGTTATAAAATAAAGCATCTGCCTATTATGTGGTAATTTCATAGGGTGTTATTTAAATTTATTTAATACTTGCTATATCAACTTTATTTTACCTTTGTGTTCCGCCTCCTCCAGGTAGCAGTCCTAACATAACCTCAGGAAGACCGAATCCAGTCTTAGGGTCCTTAACAGCGATACGATAATGACAGGCGAGGGCTGTCTCCAAGCCGCCGCCGAGACAGCTGCCCTGGATCGCGGCGATGATTGGCTTACGTGACCTTTCAATCCTATGGAAAATTCCATGGCCTGTACGACAACAAGATGATAAGAATTGGACAATAGGTAACAAAATTATTTATATTATATTTCAAGTCTGGCTTTATAATAGTATTTTAAAATTATATAGCAGCATTTATACTTTTTAGGTATTTAATAAATTAGTTAAGTATAGTATTAACAGTGGGTTCATATTTTTTATTGATTGTTACTTTATTCACCTTAAGTAAAATTACAAAATTTATGTTTTGTAATTTTTATGGTGTACATAATAAATAGTATTCTATCTATCTATAAATATTTAATAACATATCACAATTACTATAATCAATATTAAATTACCAAGTGTTACCAAGGAAATGTGTTTATAAACAAATAAATTAAATATTTTCTTGGGTTTTTTTTTTCTAATAAAAAATTAATACTTAATAATTTAATTTAATTGAAAATCATAATAATTTGGTTAACTTAATTTTTTTAAATTAAGTACATTAATTGCATGTGTCTTGAGAGTTTATAAAATTTCGATTGTGTCTTGCGTTGAGCTACATATCAGCATACAAAGGGTTACTAACAATATTTTAATAGTACTAACCTCTCTTAGACAAGTCAACAAATTCTTCTACGGTGTTGCAGGCTTCCAGCATGGTAATGTCAGCACCAGCAATGAAGCATCCTGGCTTGCCTGATATTAATACTGCTGCTTGGATTGATGGATTGGATTCAATCTCATTCAGTACGTGACTCACCTCATCCATAACAGCAGTGTTTAATGAATTCACCTAAAACATACAATTATATCTAGTTAACAAAGAATTTGGACTTAATTCTCCTTGAATTTAGCATACATTTTGAATTGAAAAAGTTTTATTATTTATTCAACGAACAGTGGAGGCTTAGTAATCTAAGCCTCCGCTGTTCGTCCGTCCGTCTGTCTGTCAGCGGGCTGTATCTCATGAACACACATGACAGTTGAAATATTCACAGATTATGTATTTCTATTGCTGCTATAGCAACAAATAATAAAGTTATTTTTAAAGGGGTTACATCTACAAGAAACGTGTTTTATTCGGCGTGCCAATTGCAAAAAACCTAAGAGAATTTGAATTTTGCAGGTTACCCTGACTTGAGGCGAAAGCACCTCAAGTCAGCCCTTATTATTAAAAGCTATAAGAAAAATCAAAATTTTAATCAATCAAGTCACCATCTCACTTTTATATAAGTACAACCTAAAATTAACATACTTAATCTTTGATTGATATTGACTTTTTTTTCTTTGTAACTCCCATCTACATTTTTATGTTATCTTACAAATGAAATCCATTATTTTTATACTTTAGACTAATTCGAGTTAGATATTACGTACCATTTCATTAAAAGGTTAATCAATTTATCAAAAACAAGTTACAATAAAGAAATAAACATTAAAACTCAAAATGTATGAGTAAATTTGTTATCAACCAGGCCTATACAACGTGATAATGCATATACCAAGTTTAGCAATGGGTCTTAAAGATGCTATATAGCATCAGAAACAGCCGATCATACCTATGCGCACTGAATCATCTAGAATATGCTGGCTGGACAAAATTGACCTCTTAATTTCCAAGAACAGATCGTTAACAACCCCCCAGAGGGACCATTTCCCAGAATTGTTTGTGTCAAATTAAGGAAGTTGTTAAGTAATGACAGGTAAAAGGGTAAGTGTTATGAATTTCTATTAGATAGATTCTCATCACTTGCAATTTTCCTACACGATCGAAAAGGTCTCATGAGTTATTTTGTGAAAAACTAAAAGCTAATTTTTATAAATGTATTAGATAAAACTCTCAGCTTCAATTTAAGATACTACTTGAGCCAGGCACTGTACGACGTATATTATTTTCAGAACACGTTCTCACCATCTCAAAAATTTACTTTTCACATCACGTATTGCCACGAATACAGACTTCATGCACATTCTTTTGGCATCATATGACCCTTCGATTAACTCACTTAGAAATGTTCCTAGGAAAAAAACCGAACACTTAATGCATGAAGTTCTCGATTTACCTCATTATACCGCCTTCAGTGACCTTTTCACTTTTCATGAAATTTTGTAAGTATATTTTATGCAATAATCAATATTTTTATCATTGTACATTTCCAAAATGTACTGTATAGTTTTGTAAGTAAATATATATTTTTTTGTATTTTAAATTACTTTTTTTTTTGTTCCCCCTAAAATCGCGGGATAGTCTCGAATCCTACTAGTAACAATAATTAACTACTATTTGAGCTAAAATAACCCATTAGACGTCAAAAAATTTTAATGTCCAGGTAGCATGTTCTAAACGATTCAGTGTGTTATGCAGTAAATATATCAATAAGTAAGTTTACTGCGTGAAACAAACAAAAATTAGTCTCATTATTGCTAGGTTTGTTAAAAATAAGCATTTGTATATGTTGGTAATTAAACTTGAAGTTTTTAACTTACCTTTGTATTAGGGGAATCAAGAGTAACCACATAAATGCCATTGACAATTTTACATTTGGTATGAACTTGACTACCTGCAGCAGCATAGGTTCTGCTGTGTGAACCTAAAATAATGATGATGAAAACCTTAGTGAGACCATTACGCATAAACTACAGTATAAAAAATCAAACTTTTTACAAAAAATCAAATTATTGTTAAAGTATTACGAAAAATTTAATTGCCGAGAAAGTCACTGAAGTAGTACTTACCAGTTAAATATTTCAGATCCTTGCGGGTCCTTAAGATCTTAAGTGCATTAAATATCTTACTGTTCGACATGTTTGAAAGTTTTATATATTAATAAAAACTAAATAAACGATGAAAAGAAATAACTAATGAAATAATTTTGGACCCAGACTTTGAACCTAAACTTTCGTCGTGATGTGGGGAGTTATAGGGGGTGAAGGATGAAGAGGGCGCAGGTGAAGACGTCAAATGAAGACATATGAAGACCATAAAGATGCACAATTTTTTTAGGGATTTTAGTATTTGAATATGTATTTTTTAAGTCCATTATCAAAAACTATTTGAGAGTAATTTTGAGTATTGTTGATGTTTTCAGTTTATGCCAAAGTACCTACAAGAGCGTATTTCCAAGACATGAAATTCCACAGCAATATGTATAAATTCATCTTCTTTTGATAAGGCCTAGCGCGCACTGCGTCCGTTTTTTTTTTACCGCAAAATGTGTGAAGTATTTAATTTCATAGAAGTGCGCGTATTGCGATGAAAAAATTGCATGCAGTTTATTCCCAGTGGGCCTACCGCTGCAAATTGCGGTGAACCCACCGCACGTATTTTGTATCGCAAAGAGATACATGAAGTACCGCGCACTGCAGTTATAACTTATTAATTTGTGACTGCAGTGAACAAAACGCACCAAAAGACACCGACGAAGCAGTAGATAATTTCCTTTTGTTTTTTGGTTATGCCCTTATATCATTCAATCTTACGAAAAAGTAGACTTTTAATTGGCGGAATTGACCTTATAGTATGGATTTTGACAGGTGACAGAACAAAATTAGGCAAAGTCGATCATGCGGCATCTGGTGGGATAAAAATGCAGTTTTAAACCTAAAATCGACCGTAATAATTGAACGCACCCATTGACATTTGTTGACAATCAACATCTTTCGACACATATTTTGACACTGAACTCTCGTAGAAATTAGGATCCTACGAATTTGACATAAACCAACACAAAAAGTTTCAGTTTTCTTTCATGATTTTCAGACAATTATTAAAGAAGGTAAATATAATTTACGATAAATATCAAAGTAAATCCATAATATAGGTTGGTATAGTAAATAATCTAGAGTTCTAGACCTACCAATCTTTAAGACACCGATAACTCCCTCCTTTTCAGCTCTAGCCCCGTACAGAACCTCACTCAAAACTCGAGCATTACTCAAAAAACTAGTTTCAACTAATCAAAAAGCTTTAAGAGTTTTAAGTACTTAATGCTTGAGTTTGGAGTGAGGTTCTATAATGCGGGCCTTAGTTAATGGCAATCCTTCCCAATGATCCTAAAAAATTAATATTTACTAATATATTATTATTGCTCTATTTCAGACAATTCGATCCAGCAATTTTTTGTGGACCAGCAATGGTGGATACTAGAAATAAAATATAGAGATAAAAAGATCCATTCATTCAACAAAATGCTTATTATAATGAAACTAGAGTTCATTAAAAATAAGCAGTTGAGAAAGTTTTCAGAACATATCCTATATATTGCAATTACCTTGTTACTGATACCTGCATTCATGTTTGAATTGTGTGTTGTATTACCTACATTGATAGAGCAGTGGAGCTTAGCCTACTTCTGTCATCTTGGTTGTGCAAGCTTTCTGTTTCTTAATATTATGAGCAATATGATCTATGGAATGTTTACAAATACTACAATTAAAGGCAAAAACCTTGAGGGTTTCAATAAAGAGAAATGGACTTTATGTAGCATGTGTGAATGTTTGAGACCACCTCGTGCCTGGCATTGTGACATATGTAATATTTGTATTTTAAAAAGGGACCATCACTGTACATTTCTTGCATGTTGTGTTGGGTACTTTAATCATAGATATTTCATGTTGTTCACATTTTATGTCTTTGTGGGTATGATATATTCCTTCTACTATAACATTAAATTTCTATCCCTGTTCATCACATGGAACCATGGAATTATATTGTTTAAGTTTATTTGTCCACTTGCTAGCATTGTCATTGACTTTGGTGATGAAAGTCTCTATGTTGCCCTAATAGAGTTGAATGTGATAGTTGGACTTGTTTCTGGATTTTTATTCATCTACCATTTTATTAACATACTCAAAGGTAGATTAGTTCCTGAAATAAAGTTTTATACTAAAGATTTTGTTCACAACAAAGGCTGGAAGCTTAATGTTATAGAAGTATTTGGTTCTAGATGGTATTTAGCTTGGATTTCCCCTTTTATTCACAGTCAATTACCAGGAAATGGTATTGAATGGCCTTTAGAAGATAAGTGCAAAATATATTAGTGAGCAAAATAGAAGGACTGTAAAGCACTAATAAGCTGCCAATATTATAAAACTATATTGACCAAATTGTTATCCTTACATATTATAAAACAAAGTCCCCCGCCGCGTCTGTCTGTCTGTACGCGATAAACTCAAAAACTACCGAACGGATTTCCACCAATGGACGGAGTGATTAATGAGGAAGGTTTTGGTGCATAATACATTATGGTTTTGTGTAAATTGGCTGAAATATGACGATTATTTTTGAAGATGTCGGAAAAAATCATGCCGACTGGGAGCTTTACTGGCGTGCCCCAAGTAAACCGTGATAGATAAATAAAAATGATGTTCCACAGGATTATGTCTTATAACGTTCATCAAAAATTTCATTCTTATTTCTGAAGCTATTTTGACCGGTATTATATTTATCATTATCCAATAAAATGTGTTATTTAAAATAGACATATAATTTAGATTACAATATAGGTACCATTAAAATTAATACTTTAAAACAATCGAATTGATAACCTCTTCCTTTTAGAAGTCGGTTAAAAATATATCACATTCAAAATTGTCTTGACATCATATCATTAAAATTAATACTTTAAAAGATATCACATTCAAGATTACGAATAGCTAAATAATGATGGTTGACGACAACACGGGTGCAGCGGTAGGAGGCTATTAGGTATGTAATCCCGGTAGTACATACCCGTGAGATATTTTCCGACATCCACGCGGGCGAAGCCACAGGTAAAAGCTAGTTTTTAAATAAATAAATAAGTATTTTTGTACATTACAAACAAGTCAAACAGCTGGTTATAGAAAGGTTGACATTTATCTAAATAAGCCACTATGTATGGTTTGCCGTAAGAAATAAGAAGCAACGGCATGTTTTATTAATATTAGGGTCCGTACGAAAGCGGTTTTTTTTCGGCCGAAAACGAAATTCGGTCTGATTTGCATTTCGAAAACAGAAAACGTAAAATATGTTTTCTTAGTACTAAGTTTTTGTTTGGTAAAAGTAATAATTTTTGTTTTCGCCCTTTACCGAAAATGGATATTTCTGCCGAAAATCCAAACCGAAATTCGTTCGGACTCAATATTAAACTATATGGCTCATGAACATACAAGATGTGTTTAAATGCCATAACAAAACATTGATGAAATCAAAACTCGTATAAAATTACCTCAGTGATATGCATGCCTTAATTAAATAAATAAGTTATGTATTAATAATATAATAGCAATAATTATACAGAAGAAGATTATACATTTGTAAAATATTAAATAAAGAAAAGCACTAATGGGCTTATTTTCAAACTATTATTGTTATGTGTATCTTTAACTATAACGTATGTACTGTACCTACTTAAAATTAATCTTACTTAGATTATATAGGTATACAGGTTGTTCAGCAGACGGTTGAACGTACGAAAATGGCGGATCGGTGGGGCCGACTGCTACGTGTTTAGGCCCAATAACAAGATCCAGGCCACACGTTTTTTTTTTTTTTGTATTTAATTAATTCCACTTTTCGCAAAATGTCCTTCGCAATGCTTTCTGTGAAAAAGTCCCAGGCAGTTAAATTTGGCGAATTGTCCTAGTTGTTTTAAAATAAATTGTGCGTATTGCATACCGTTAGATCGGGCATGAACCAAAGATGTTTTTCTAGAATTAGAACTGCTCTATCACTGTTAGTTTTTTTTTTAACGCAGTTCAAAGTCGGGCTCTCGGTATTTATTTTTGATTTTGGTTGTAGTTAAAGGGCTCGTATTTAATTTTCTACCAATCATCTGCTCCAAATGCGAAAATTATAAGATTCTACAGTTACCTACTTTAGATGAAAATAAAAATAAAATGTTGCCAGTTTTTTTTATTTTTAAACGAAATTATCGACGTTTGAAGTTTGAACAACGACGAATTTTGTTTTTTTTTTATAAAAATCATTT
Organism: Agrochola circellaris; assembly: GCA_914767755.1. Taxonomy (NCBI): domain Eukaryota; kingdom Metazoa; phylum Arthropoda; class Insecta; order Lepidoptera; family Noctuidae; genus Agrochola; species Agrochola circellaris. Next base: position 8,277,382 of record OU611846.1, on the reverse strand, counting down.
AAAAAAATCCTTGTGACCTGGGTCCTGTTATTGGGCCTAAACACGTAGCAGACGGCTCCACGGATCCGCCATTTTCGTATATTCAACCGTCTGCCGAACACCCTGTATATCAAATTTATATGTATACATGGGATTTTTTATTTAATTAATGAGACTTGTTATTCATTGTATAATAGTACCTAATTCACTAGTGTAAAATGTTTGTTCATTCCCTGTGACATCACCAATTAGCACCACAGTAATCTGTCACGGGAAATCAACAGTATTACTATTCCCTTCGACACCTACTATTACTGAAGTCCTGCTAATGTATTAATAACATAAGTAATAATAATTTATTATGATTAATATAATATGAATTTATATGTATTTTTAATAAGTTATTCACTTAGTACATTTACGTTTTTTTCTTTTTAGGGTTCCGTACCTAAAAGGTAAAAACGGAACCCTTATAGGATCACTTGTGTGTCCGTCTGTCACAGCCAATTTGCTCCGAATCTAATGGGCCGATTAAGTTGAAATTCTTTGGTACACATAATGTGTATTTCTTGACCTAAACACGGACGTGTAGCGTAAATAAATGATCTTCGAATATGAGGGTCACTTTTGGGGGGCAAATAAGAAAATTCAAACTAAAAGTTTCGCAAGCTGTACCGTGTGACATATCAAATGAAAGGGCTTGTTACCAACGTCTCAATTTTTTTATAATTGTAAAATAAATACTATTAAAGATATTCAAGAAAATAGACCATCTAAGAGTTTGAAAAAAAATACAGGGAATGATTCTTTACTCATAGATTACAGGATAACCTATAACTATGGTCTTAAAATAACAAGGCAAATCTCTCAATGTTGTTCGTAGGTACAAACTTAAATTTACAGTTGGAATGTATAGAATAATATGTTTTTCAACTACAATGTTAAGTTTGTTCTTGGGATAAATTCATTCCAACTACGGAACCTTTCATTGTGCGTGGTCCGACACGCACTTGGCCGGTTTTTTAAATGTTGTTCTGTTAGAGCCGCATATTTCGGTATTTTGTTTATATGTCTGTTCCAAAAGTATCTGACGAAAGTGTCAACATACTCAGTGCTGCGCAGGTAATTAGATTTATTTTTATTTACGAGGAAGATTTGTTTTGCTTTTTTTTATAAACTGTGTAAGTACCTACCAACTTTTTATTACTTACCTACTGATCAGTTTTTTTTTTTTGCATTTGATTTCATCTTTTACTGTTGTAGTACCTACCCATAGCAGCTACTCTAACTTCATTAATAAAAAGCGTTCAAGTGCGTGTCAGACAACGCACAGTGAAGGGTGCCGTGGAAGAGATAAATAATTTAATCATGCATAGCTGATTTTATCGACGGCAAAATTTAGTTTGTATAAAATTTAATAGTATTTCAAGGAAACTGAAAAACAAAGTTATTTCTATGGTACCCAACTTGCTAAACTCCCAAACAGCTTTTACCGCAAAATATCCCAATTATCTCAAAAACTACACGACACAGTAAATTTTATACACTTTGATATTTTCTTTTATTATTGATTATAAAATTAAAATAAGTAAATTAATTAATTCTAAATCTAATTGAAGTACATAATAGGACAATAATTATTTACAGGTATCTATGATAGCAAAATTATATCAGGTTGTCTATTGTCTTTCTGAAACATTACTGCTTGGCAATATTTGTGCTAAGTATCTACTGCGTATTCTATCAGACTGTTCTAGGGCGACGTCTCGTGTGTTAATAGACTGATCTAGCGACTCCGAGGGCCTCCCCGAGTCAGTTTCTTCTTGGTCTGTATAATCCTCATGGTCTAATAGGTTTGCAGTTTCGTCATTTTCTTTAACCCTGGAAAGATTGTCATAATCGAATTGTTAAATAAAATTAAAGCGCAGCCACCAGAATATTACGAAATGAATGGTTGTTGCACATGAAATTTCAAGCAGGGATGTAACGGATATCCGTATCCGCATCGGCAATTGCGGAGCATACGCAACTTCGGAGCATCCGGGTAAATTTTGATATTCGCAAAACATTCACTTCCTTAACTTTTGATTTTAAAAGCTTTGCATACTCATAATTTCTATGGAGATGTGACCCTACTACGTTGGTCGCTCAAATCTTGTTTATTTTTTTCGCGCGAGCTATATGTGCTGGCCAGAGTGTGAGTTAAGCGTTCCTACTGGCTGAATTCGCAATGTCCGTGTCCTATGACAGACGACATCCACATCCGCACCCTCTATAAGGAATTTTCCGATATCCGTATCCTCATTCGCATCCCGTACCCGATTATCGCGATATCCTCATCTGTTATACGATATCCATTACAACCCTGATTTTAAGCCACTGTATATTAACAGGTGCATTGTCAACGCCTTTAACAATCGCCATGAATCATTTGTGATCACGGGACAGTAACAGGTTAAACAGCTTAGTTGTGTAATCAGAGAATGTATATTATATTTCTATAATATATTGAACACTATCTATACAGAGTTATTGGACAACCTCTTAAGGGGTCATTCTACTCATCAATAGGAACAACTTTTAATATGGGACCAAACATGAAAACGCGAAAAAAAAAACAGCTGTTCCCTACATTTATGTTCACACAACTCGTCAAAATGTGTGGAACACCAGATTTTTCTTTCCCGATTTAAGGCTTGCAACCAAAGTAAAAGTTGTTCATAATGATGAGTACAATGACCCCTTAAGAGGTTGTTGGTGTTTTACCAATAACCCTGTATATCGTTCGAAACAGCTTTTACTATCGAAATCATTCAAAATAAAGATGTATAAACAAATATAAACCTAGATTCTAGAAACCTCAGACCTCTATAATCTAGAGGCTACTATCTAACTAAGTTTTTGAAACATCTTTAATTATACAGTCTAGAACACGAATTAACCACATCTACAGCACTGTAGTACAGTGTAGCATTTTACTGGGTAAAAATATTTAAATTTTTATCTAAAAATATTTAAAACTTACGTCTTTGTGGAATCCCTCATACTTGGTGACATATTAAGTACACCATTGTTTGCTGAATCAATGATGTATATGAGCACAGCCGCAATTAGGGACACTAGAAAAAAAAAACTTATAATGAATCCAAATTCATTAAGAAGTAACTAAAAATCTCCATTTTAAAGATTTTGAATCATACCAAAGAGACACCCCAGGAAGAACATTTCTAACATTAAGTATCCATATTTATCAACAATAATTCCAGCAAAGATAATAACAATAGCTAGGCCCATGTTCTGTACTGCTTGACATCTGAAAAAATAAAATATGTGCACATTAATAACTTGTACTTGCACTTGAGAACGATTGCAATCTAGATGCCAAGGCTACGCGTGCCCTTTGGGGTAGCCATGGGCGCCGGGGGGTGCAAGGGGGTGCACTTGCACCTCCCTGGCTTCAAAATAAAATATATGTGTAAAAACATTCAGAACTAAAGAAATATCTGAAAACGCCTAACACAATAATAGAGAAATTAACATATTCGAGGCGAGGTCTTAAATTTTCGAGTTCTCTGCACTCGCTATTGCATTCTGCAATCCTTGAATTCTAAAGCTTCTGTGCATTAGTCGACAAAGTACCGAACTCCTATTTCCGAAAATCGATTTTCGCCCTAGGAACTAGGCGGGGTGTTAAAATTATAGAAAGAAAATGCATTTATTTAGCGCAGACTAAAACACACACAATATAATTACACAGTAGAAATAAAAAAGCGTAAAGTGCGATGTAAGCAGAAATTTGATGGGGAGTGTGCCTTAGGGCTGCGCCAAAAAGGCCCATTTCAGTAAAAATGCCAGACAACTAGAAGTGCCTGACGCTGGTTTTCAACTCGACCTGAGAGTGTGATGTAACGGATATAAATCAGTTTTATAATGTAACGTGTGTATGCAGCATAATTAAATAAAATAAATTTGTGTCAGATAAAAAAAACAAAGAATACGTAGGTAGGTACATAGATAGTGTGATTGTGCATAAAATTGCAAATCAACATTATCGAGCTTGCTTCGCTCGCTCTTGCATCCTACTCTTTCTTAATTCTAAAGCTTCTATGAATGAATGGACAAAAATAAAAGTGTTAAAAATATCAGTGGTCGACCTGGACAGCCTGGGCGGGTCATGACCCCCATGACACCCCCTGGATCCGCGCTTGACGCTGATAAATATAAAAAATCCCTTAGTGTGTCGGTCCTATTGCGGTCCGGTTCCAATGACAAGTGTGCCTTTTATGGCTTGCTTATTATTAAAGTGCAGTCGCATTCAGCGTATTTTCGTTGTAAATAAAACAGCAAACAAAATAGCCTTACATTCCATATGCAGTTCCCAATTGGTTTTCTGGAACCATTAAGGCCACAAGTGGCCATAAACCACTTGCTAGCAGAGAATATGATATGCCCAGTGTAATCTGAAAAAGTAATGTTTTGTTTTAATAGAAGTTAAATATAACTTAGGTATTGCGATAACTAAAAGGGTTTTTTTTCTTACCACTCCAACATATGGACTGAAGAAAGTGAAAGCTAACATAAAATGAGCACAAATTGTCGTCACAATACTTATTATAACCCATGTCATATTTCTTCCTGTCTTGTCTATGAGAATACCAAAGAATGGGCTTAAAGCTGCTGATAGCAAATAAACCATAGAATTTACATTGTTTGCCTCTTGTGGTAAAAAATCGAATTTTCTCTCGTAAAATAATCTGTAAGATAATACGATTTCTTTAAATAATCTTGTTTGTTTAGTTAGAATTTACATTTTATGAACAGAATTGAACATAGATGTAACAGAAAAAAGGAAAAACCAAGCAGTTACTCACTTTCCTAAGGCAATGAATGGAAAGATGGCTAGGTAATATGCCACACAAATTACAGACAAAAGCCAAAACACTGATTTGAAATGTCTTATGTCTGTTATATGGAAGGGTTCACTATTGCTTTGCTCATCTTGCCTTCCAAGAATTTTTTCAGCTCTGTAATCCATCCAGCCAAGAATCACGCCACAAATAAGGGATATGAAGCAAGTTAGTGAGGCTGAAAAGATAGATTAAGTATTTTAATACCTTAGGAGATGACAAGGAGTTATGAAAACTAACAATAAATAATAAACATAACACTAACCAATGAACAAAGTAACTCCTAGTCTTTCATATCCCCCATAATATGTAGATACCCATCTGTACACAGGTTCCATGACCCAAAAGTTAACAGTACTTCCAAATCGTGAGAAGGATAACTGTAGTCCAAATACCATGTTGAGTTCCTTTCCTTTGAACCAAAGTACCACATAATTATTAACAACAACTTGTAGGGATTCTCCTCCAATTCTGAAATAGATTAATAATAACAATCAGAGAAGTAATACATGGTTAAATAAATGTATGCTTGGATTATTATCTAAGCATTTATATTATATGGTTTCTGCCTATACTCAGAAAAGGCGTGATTGTTTTGTTTCTCTTTTTCTGTTTCTAGGTTTTTATGTGCAAGTTGTACATACTTACCCAAACACAAATCTGCCGAGTATCATCAGCCAGAATGCATTAATGTATACTCCAAATGCAAATATTACAGATCCAATAAATACGATCGTCATATAAATTACAGTGCCCAATCTTACACCAAAGTACCTGAAATTAAAAATACCAAAATTATCAAGATTTGAGCTATTCAATAATATACCAATAAATGAGGGCACGCATGTTATAATTTAACAACATTGCAATCATAATAAAGTATAATATCACCAATGTTTTAATTATATAATTGGACTGAATAGGGTCACAGATATTGTAAACATCATATCATGTGCAGAGGTCTACCTATAAGTATTTATTAGTCAATGTGTGCATATTGATCTAAATTCCTAATGATAAAATGCAATTTGTTTTGTCAGAACAGTGGATTCTGTTTACAACAGACAACATTGTATGTATAGTATTCCTCTATATTATTATTTCTTGATTTAATTTATCAATTGGATATTGGAGATTGATTTCTCAATCTTCTGTAAACTGCATCCTGTATCATTCATTTCAGATAAGTAACTAATATGACTAGCCCAATTACTGTAATGAAAAAAAAATGTAGTGGAAAACTGGCCTCACTAGATTTTTTACATAAGTAAACAAAACTTAGAGAGTATATATATATTTTTTTTTATTCAATTAAACTTTAAATTTAAATGTAAATACTATTAATATTGCCCCAATACATTGTGGAAATAGAGTTATGTTTCATAATGAACTGATAAACAACAAATTAGTTACGTAGAAACATACCTATCAACAAGATAACCGCCAATGAAACACAATACCACATTTGGCCATGAGTATATAGAATAAAGCAATGCAAACTGGGATGTGTTCAAGTGTGAGTCATCCTTGAAGTTGTCAGCCAACGCTCCAGGAGTATCATAACAAAAATAGGAACCTGAAACAGGAAAATTATAAAATAAATGTAATTTAGTTGTTATCAAAGAAATACTAAAACTATAATATATGTCTGTTTTTTAACATAGTAATAAGCCTTGTAAATGCATTCATTTTTATGTGGTACTAGCTTTTCCCTGCAGCTTTACCCATTTGCAGGTCAGAAATAATCCCACGGGAACATACAATAGGACAAAAAGTATCCTATTTGCTGCCCAGGGTATGGTCTACCTGTATGCCGATTTTAATTGAAATCTGTTCCGCCTTTTAAAATGCTAACAGACTTATTTTCGCAATTTATTATAGTATTGTATGGATCTGAATTTCTTGTTATTTTGCTACTGGACTTAATCTAAAATGTGGGCCTATTGTGTGTAAAGGGATACAATACACCCGCATTATATGGAGTCATTATTTAATATGATAGTCAATTCCATGCATACAATTTTAACAATTTGATTGTAGCTTACCAAAACAAAGGAAGCACATTAGTAATAGTGCGAAAAATCGATGCACTCTGTTTGCAGGATGGCACCATGATGTCGGCTGCACCATGTTGGATCGGCTGCTACCACTGGATTCTGGGGCTTCCATTCTGCCGACTTTACTTCACTAATCGAAAACTAGAATACCTAAGTGTATTTCAACAATCTCTATACACTGCGTAAAACCTTCTTGGATAGTTTCTCTTGTGAGAGTGCTAGATCTGTTAGCTGGTGTTTGTAATTATGTTTGGACAATTGTTAGGAAATGAAAATATATGACGATTCCTAGGTCCAAAAAAATTGTCACGTTACGCGGTAAATATGGTTTAAAAGTCACATTATTTCGTTTTCATTTTCAATGCAGGTATTACTCGATTATCACAAATATAAATGTTGGAAGATAGAACGACTGATTGTGCTAATGCAATGGTGTTTTGTTCTTGATGAATGAGAAATGATTAATAACAAAAAATCACGTCAACAGTGAGACGTCAACATTCAACAATTCGTTCTGTCATTGTCAGTGAGCTGTCATGATCACCGTATTTACTAATTCCATGTCATGATCAACAGCCCGGTTTACAACTAATGTAAGGTCTGTACACTAGACTGCACGGCCCACACGTTAGTGGTAACAAAACCAGTACAAACCGGCCATTTATTCTATTTAAACTACGTAACTACGCTTGGCACTCTAGGTCAATGTGTTACCAGTTTCCACTGTCATGCCATCAACTGTACATTACCATTACCTCGATAAAGTCATTACCATTTGTTGCATTATTTTATTTATGCGTTGTTCAGACAGAGACTACCTAGAGGCGGAAAATTGTGGACTACATTTTTTTTTAATGCAATGTGGTGCAATGCCATAGACACCAGCGCCGCGTCAAGAGGACTTCAGTGGTGGCGCGGACTATAAAGCTGGGAACAAATTATCGGACGCGTCCGTAAGCCGCGGCTGACAGTCGCAGTTTATTTGTATCTGGATTACACTTAGCACTGTACAAACTATCGGTCGTAAGTCGGACGTGACCTTGGGCCGTCCTAGAGCGTTCGCACGGCTTATAGAAATCTGGCCGGCAGGAGCTGGGAACAACATGCACAGTCATCGGTCGCGACTGCCAGCCGCGGCTTACGGACGCGTCTGATAATTTGTTCCCAGCTTAAATGTTACTTTGTGACATAATTATGTCAGCTAGTGGAATAATGTCAACCACTTGTCAACTGGCAGGTCTGGCGGTAATCCATTAATCCGCAACCGCAAATGCCTCTGCCTGACTAACACATAATACAGCTTCCATGGTAGATATCGGTACCGGACTAATGCGTTGTTCAGACAGAGGCGATGAATGTAGGAAAACATTATTTTTTTCTTTCTTATCTTAGCTACACAATTGGACACAATAAAAAATAATGTATTTTATTAGGTCAGTAAACAGGACCCGATTAGGGTACTGCCTCTTAATAGAGTCATTTATAAACCCAGTTATGAGTAATAATTATCATCTTGCAGCAGTTTTATCAAAACATATTTCTTTCCTAGAACACCGCTACTTATGTTTTTTTTGAGCTACCTACTAGAACTTGTATATTGTACTAGGCATTCTGTTGCTAGTTTAGCATATAGGTCACATTTCCACATGCCACAAAACATCTTCAAGATTTTACTTTAGATTGCCTGAACGATAGCTACTTACTTTCAAGTTAAAACTGCTAAGCAACTGGTCAGGCCCGCCGTAACCGGGCGAGCAAGGCGACCGTCCCACGAGAATACCACGATCAGGGGGTGAAGTTAGCGATTTGACATACTGCAGTATAATAAATTATTTCATAACAACCAATCAACGAAATAAAATTAATTCACAGATCTCGTGCATTACTCGACCTTCGATTGACATTGAAAATGAACTCAACAAAATAAAAAACGCATTACATTATATTTTATTTCTCAAAAACACAAACAGCTTATAAACTCCAAACAATTAAGACAGAAAACAATATACTCGTATCTAAAGTATTAATACCATTTATCAAACATGCTTGCAATCTGTAAACCATTCAACTGTGTACCTATTACGGTTCATGAGATACAGCCTGCTGACAGACAGGCGGACGGACAGCGGAGGCTTAGTAATAGGGCTCCGTTTGGCACCCTTCGGGTACAGAACCCTAAAAAGTGTCAGTAAGGAGCATCGTATACCCCTTAAGAGCCCATAGTACCTACCTCACCTCAAATTCACTTTTTATCTCGCTCGCACCGTACTGCTCGCGGATTGAATGAGAGCGAGACTGAGTGGGGAGCTCGCGGCTCCAAGGTGCCAATAGTTTAGATAATTTCTTTTTACGCCGAAAATAATAATAATTTAAAATATAAAAGAAACATAGTGTCTGCTATAGAGTTAATTCAGTTATTATGCCAAATTTCATGATCTAATTTGAAGTTTTATTGAATACCAGCGGTTTATTGTTCGGTTTGGAGGTAACTTTGGATATTTTTCGATATAACGGAGGATCGCGCTAAGCAGTTTTAGGTAGCATAGGCCCTTAAAGAGCACGTTACACGTTACGCGTTTACACAAAAGCGTGAGGTAGCGTAGCGCAAGGTATTCTTCTCAGGGCGACTAATGAACGAATAGAAGTAAGTAGGTCTCCTGTGGAATGCACAGGTGCTAAGCCTGCACTACACTTGTGCTACGCCTCTACGACACCAGTGCTACGATGGTGCTAGCTTGTGGTACACCCATGCTACACCAGTGCTACGGCGCGGCGGTGCTACGCCTGGACTACGCTGGAGCTACGCCAGTGCTACACTTGTACTACGCATGTTTTACGCCAGCGCTACCTTGTACTAAGCCTGTGTTACGCCGGCACTACCTTGTACTAAGCCTGCGCTCCACCTTTGTTGCGCTCTGAAGAAAATACCGAATGGAAAGCCGTGTCCAAGACGCACCGCGCCGCCGACGATGCATGCATTTTGCACACTAGATGTACATCCGATAGGGCTCGCAACCCTAATAACTATTCTACCTACCACACTGCCGAACGAAAATGGACATAATAGACTACTTATTTTAAACTTTAGGTCTGACTTCGAAAAATAAACATGTACCTATGGTGGTTATTGAAGTGTTTGTGTGTGTGTGTGGACCCGGACAAATGGATTTATTTCCTGCGTTTTTTCCAGCGAAAACAGAAACGATAGGTACCAATCTACAAACCAGTGTTTGTACAAAACGTCTTCGTCGTGTGTTCAGCCAGATTCAGCTTGTTTTTTTTTTAAGTTTTGCTGATTGTACCGTGTGACATATCAAATGAAAGGGCCTTTTGTGAGGATTTAAAATATTTTTTATAATATTAAAATAAATACGTTTAAATATGTTTAAGTAAATTGATGAAAATTGACATTGAACCTGTGTGAGCACTGTGACCATGTTCACCTTCAATAAAGCTACCATTTACGGGGTATGTCTTTCATTGAATTGAATGTGCCCTGGCGGCTGAGAGTATGTGATGCTCAAATGTCTCGCTGGTGGTGGCGTGTGTGTTGGATAGGTAAGTTCCCTTCAAAATGGTTGAGCTGAATGGTGCTGATCCATGCGTCATGTTCGTGAACGGGCGCCGTCAGTATGGAACTGGTCATATCTTAGCTGCCACGGCTTATTTTAATTTATAAATTGTTTTTATGTTTTTATTACGGACGCTTTTAACGCGTACGTCTTTCTAAATTGTTCTCACATGTATAATTTTAACATTTAGGATGTAACCAATATTTTGTTACAATATTTTGATATAAAAGAGTGTCGGTTGAGTTTCTTGCCAGTTTTTCACCATAGGAACCTACTACTCTTTGGAATGGGCAACTGAATTCATCTTTCTGACTGACCGACCCCTTGACAATTCAAAAGTGCCTCTAATTGGTTTATTTGAAATAAATGCTTTGATTTTGAATTGAGTTTTATCTCCGAAACTACTGGGCTTAAAAATACAGAAAATATTCTATACTTATAGATTACAGGAAAACCTTTAAGTAGTCTGTTCTTAAAATAACATGGTAAATCTCCCAATATTGTGCGTACAAACTTACATTTGCAATTGGAATGTATGGGAGAACAGGTTTTTCAACTACAATATTAAATTTGTACCCCTTCATTTACGTGGTCCGACACGCTCTTGGCCGGTTTTGTTACTTTAGGTTACGATGGAATAGGCATTTACACATGTATAAAAAATCCTTAAATAAATAGAAAGAAAAGTAATAAATACCTATTCATTATCAACTATCTAAACTCTGGAATGCGTTCACGTGGTTCAACTCAACAACAGTGGGTAAGTAGGTACAGTACGTAGGTTCAATGAACCCCCAACCGGACAGTGCATTCTTCAGTCTGACGCTATGCGATTTAGCTTCTGTAAAAGGCTATTGATCAAGTCTATGATACTCCAAAAGTTTAAAAACCATTTTATTTTATTTTACTAGACTAGACTCAAAATAGACAATACTACGCTCAAGTGTACCTTGAAGTTTTGTGACCATTGTCTACTGCTTCAGGGGTCAATGAAAGCCAAGGCGAGGTGTACCACCTTATTATGGTCTTTAGTACCTATGGGACGAGGCTAACTCAACTGCTATGCATGACAGACCTTTGCAGATTTCTTGAACAAATGCTATTGAATTTCAAAAGAATGTGTAAAATTTATCAATGGGATTGGAAATAATAGCTTGTTCCATGTTTTATCAATGAGCTATTATAAAAGATGATAATTAGACAATAATGCTGGTCTTTTCCTGTACTTATGTATTTCAAATGGCTCTGACGTGATAACAATTTCACAGGAATATTAGAATTTCTATTCATCGTATAAGTTTATTAGCCTGTTAGTAAGGAGACTATTTAGGATGGAGACCGCTTAGAATGTGTAGCGTGACTGAGCGAGCGTCAACCAGGTGGGCATACCACGGGTGGCCAGATGATCAGATGACAACGAGTGAAAACTATCGTCATGAAGGATTGCGCGCTCTTTTTCAGTAGTTAGCTGATATACTTAAGAGGATGATAGTGCCCATCATTTTGCCCAATCCTTAATGGCATCGTAATCCACGAAAAGGGAACTGGGTGGATATGAGCTACCAATTACACTATAAAAAATATTTAATTAAACAAAGAGGAACCCAAGTTAAACAATACGGTACCTATGGAAATCTTGGCACGGAGCTGTAACAGATCACCAAGTGACCTACTAACGGAGGTAGCGATCTTAGCACCCCTGGCGAGCCATGTCTGGGGGCCAAAATCTACAAAATTAAAGTAAAGTAGGTATAGGCTTAGTTTGTATACAAATATTACAAGATTTTTATGTAAGCCTGAGAGTCGACGCCTCGTGCCCCTAGGTAACGTCCAATTTTTCATCCGTGTAGGTATCTACATTGTAATGTCAGCTGTAAAAAGAATATTTGGGGCAAAATAATCTCAAAAAGCAGTATTGTAAGTTGTTGTGGCGACGATGTGGCGGTAGCAGCGGGTTCGGCGACGGCGGGCTGCGCTGCGTTGCGTACGCAGTGCGCAGGGCGGGCGGGGCGCGGCGGGCGGGCGGCGCGCGTACCGCGGGCGCGCAGTGCTCCTCGCGCAGGACCGGAGTGGTGTTCACTCGGCGGCGCGCCACGGCGCGACATGCCCAGCTGATGTTTATTTATACCGCGAGCTCGGTGGAGGGTGCGCGCGGGAGGCCCTCCCCTCCGCGGCACCACGGTTCCGCGTGATGCAGCCGAGCGAGCTAGCCGACGCCGCGCACGCCGCTAGCGGAAACCCCCCGCAGCGTGGCCTCAACGGTGGCCGTTTCGACTTTGACGATGGTGGAACTTATTGTGGTGGATGGGAAGACGGCAAGGCCCACGGCCACGGTGTGTGTACTGGACCCAAAGCGCAGGGAGCTTACGCCGGCTCCTGGCACTTCGGCTTTGAAGTTTCCGGTGTCTACACCTGGCCCAGGTGAGATAGTGACTTCGCCCGGGCCTCGCACACGCCCGAGCGCAAATCCGCGTCCGAAGCCGCTCCAAAAATAGGCTGCTATTAATAATTGAGTTCGGTGTTTCGCTAGAAAACGCGTGTAACGGCGGTGAAAGTGCCTCATGGCCCAATCTCAGCGAAAATACTCATATCGATCGGTAGACGCTGATAACAACACGTGATAACAGTATCATATCATAGTCAAGTCTTGGTGTCGATTGACTTGTCATTGTTGGAGACAGATCCATTAGACAATCTATGAATTGAAGACTAGGAAACGCCATTTCACAAATCTTGATTGGAACAATTTAGCACAATTGCCTAGACGACAGTGATTTAAAGCAAATGATACAATTATACCTAGAGTTTGAAGAATTTGTTATGAAAATATTACGCAAATCCCAAATATTCCAAAAGACAATACGAAGATCCATTATAAACAATATAGGTACGTGTACACTTACGACTGCTCGTAAGAGTTTATGGTGTCACGTCGTTCACGTGGTCGTACTTCCACGTTAGCCATCGCTTTACAAATTATTGTAAAGACTTAATTGTTTTATGTAATGGGAATATGTGTGTACGGTCCATTAGCGAATAGCAAGGTGGTGGCGGTCTCAGAAGTGTTACTATGCGTATCAATAGTCAATAGCCAGTGTCCGCGAATTAACCCGTCGGTCGACCTAATTCTCCTCTTAACCTTACAGTTAGCCGTATTATGACTTCGTATACCTACTCTTATTTTAGACGGAATACCAGAATAAAAATCACAGTCATTTCAAACTCTTAATTTCATAATGAACTGAAATAACAAAACTTAATGCGATTAGCTGATCTAAGTACCTATATATTATTAAATTATTGTTTATTTTAAAGGTTGATTTATGTAATTTATCATAAAACGTTGACTCAGTAAAGGAATGCCTACTACGAAAAGAATGTAGGTACCTAAACGTTCCGGAGAGCAACTGATGGTACTTAGTTAATTAATTTCTATCGGACTAATGAATTGATCTTGACACCTTCTTCCAATGCAATTAAATAGTAGACAGGTGTCTAGCTACATTATAAAGTAAACGAATATACGCCAATGTATCAACTGATCATGTTTCAAGACCATCAAGCGGTCTCGGTAGCTAGCCGAGAACACTTAGTTACTGATGCTCACACACTATAAAGATACAAGTCAGCTTAGTTAATTTAATTAAGCTGACTTGTGAGTCGTGAATGAAACGATAATCCTAAATATTGCGGACCAGATATGAAGCAAAGAAAATAAGAATAGGACAGAGGTATCCTTTTTCGTCGGTGCATTGACCTAATGAAAGTTCGCATTGGGATAAGCTTGCTCTGATATAACCGGAAGGTCTGGCAACGGCTTCGCATTTTATTCTGATTTGTGTTCCACATCAGGCATCATTCCAGGCAGTATTTAATGTCGGAAGAGTTTTGATACTATTAGGTATGAGTAGGCAGAAAACATCCAGTTCTTTTTAATCTTAGAGAATGTTTTACTTAGCAGTTTTTTTAAGTAGATACCTGGTTTAATACCAAAATCAAAAGAGTTATTCTTTTGATTTTGGTATTAAAATTTTGTGACCTGCGATTACACCAATCTCCAGTTTAATCTATGCTTTATTTCTTTTTTAAACTGGACTGTAGTTGGGAAGTGAGCATTACAATTGAATATTTAAATTGCAATCTCTGTATTCGTAAAATCTTTATTTACTTTCAGCAGCCCTTCGGACTTGGAAGCTGGAGTTTCACCTACATTTGTTTAAAATGAATATGGCGATATTCATCTAATAGCCGGTACTTCAAGCACAAAAATGAAGCTGACTTAATGTCTTAGGCATTTTCTATCTGTCAACTTAGATATATAATTATGATCTGATTCTCCTGCTACGCGGGATTCCTGACTCCCATAAATTCCAGAAACCTTACTAGGTACTTACCTCCATAAATATGTTTAACAAAAGAATATTAAATTCTAGGTATTAAGAAGGTTGAATTCTGTTGACAAAATTCTATTAAATAAAGCAGCTTTTCCTGACAAGGTTAATAAAATGGAAAAGCTCTCCACTGAGTAATTGGAACGCAGACTTCAATTAATTATGCTAATTAGGTAGGTGCCGCAGCCCAGTTCTTATAAATTATCATAGCTTTTCCGAAAACAGAATAAAAACACCCGGCTAGTGCGAGTTGGACTCGCACACGATTGTACCAGATCGTTTTCTTATTTGTTGTTATAGTGACAATAGAAATGCACAATCTGTGAAAATTTCAACTTTCTGCCTATCACAGTTCATTAGATACACACCCTGACAGCCGATGGGTTTTTTTTTTAGTTCAGATAAATAAACACACTTAACGAAGATTATTTTTCATCTTAAATTTTAAAAAATCACAAAGATAAATTTGTATTTCATAACGATACTGTGAATGACAATGATTTTTTTTGCAGTTCCAGAATATCATCCATTTTTTTATAAAATACCTTATGAAGTTTTTGTTGATTAAATACAGTATAAGGTACATGATATACACAAGTTGTTGTTTTTTTTTTATGAGTAATATTATATGATAATGTAATACAAACATACGAATCAAATCGTCTTTGATCAAAGATTATTGACATTTGTTCATTGTTGTTAGATAGGATCATAGAAACAGGTCTTGCCATATTGAATATTATAGTTGTTGTGAAATTGTTCTGATACAGCGCGTACAAAAATGGTCTAAAACTGACAACTTTTACAGCCCCCTATTTCTTCATTTTTGAAGATAAACAAGAATTAAATTATATTTGTGTGGTATATTTGTACTCGATGAGTTCTAGACAATGCCAGGCTGATTTTTTTTTTGTTAATCTTATGTTTATTGTATTTATACAGGGTGTCTGGGATATCGACGCGAAAACTGTTACCATGGATTCAGTACATAATTCTGAACGCGGTTATTTAAAAAGTAATAAGCTGTTTCATAGAAAAGTGCAATACCTACGCGGTCAAAACGTATGGAACAGCTGTTTTTTTTTTAATAATCAGCAATAGAAATACAAAATCTATGAAAATTTCAACTGTCTTACGATTACGGTTCATAAGATACAACCCGCTGACAGACAGACGGACGGACAGCGGAGGCTTAGTAAAAGAGTTCCGTTTGGCACCCTTCGGGTACGGAACCCTAAAAATAAGAAAAATTAAACATCGAAGTGTATTTTCTACAAACGCATATTTTCGGATCCATCATAATACCTAGTGGAATATATGACATAAATCTGGTCATTCACGTTTTGTTGGTGAAGTCATTGATGATGCGTTATATTCAGAAATAGCGTGAAATTATCTTGAATAATTAAATCGTGAGGTACGTGAGTGCTGAAAAAATGTTAAGTGCAGTGAATTATCTATCACAAATAAGAGTAATTTTTATTTGTAATAAAGGTAGTAAACCCAGAATACGCGACAGGTGATTTACCTACAGTTTGGTAAAGTAATTACGACTCTCGCAACTTTGATGTGTCAAGGACCTACAACTAAGCCAACTACTAACCTAACCTGAAACAAAAGTATCTACTAACACTGTGAGAATTCCATGGTGACCCATTTTCATGTATATCCATAAACTAGAGCGAGAACCTTTATGCGAGGTTCCTTCGCCAAACTTTAAATAAGAAGATTAGACGTAAATAAAAATGTTACTGGTGTATCGCATAAAACTAAAACAAAAACTTTAGATTCTGTACCTACCGTGTGAAAAGCAATTCTTCAGAACAAATATTTAACGATTTATTGAAGGATAAGTCACTGCCCAGATTTAAAATGAGCAATATAGGCACAACATTGTCTTATTTTACCGGGGCATGATGTCTAATATATTATGTACATAAAGATGTAATAATGACTAATGCGCTTGCTCTCAAATTACATTTTATTAGGAATTTAACTGAGGTTTACTCCTGCCCATACAAGTATCTACTTCTCTCCCCTTCATTACTCATAGTTTTGTCTTATATCTGACTAATTCCTCGCGATCTACTTTCAATTTATTTGAGTCATAAAATTGTTTTGAGACGCTGAATTGTTTTAATAAAGTACTTACTTTAGTAAAACACTCTTACAAATCGCAATAAAATATTTTTTCTGTCTGTAGGTGCTAAGTTATCTGTATCAGAGTCCGCGCTACACGTGTGTGATTTTTAGGGTTTTGTAGCCGAACGGTTCCAACCGGAACCCTATTAATATGCCTCCACTATCCGTCCGTCCGTCTGTCTGTCAATGGGCTGTATATCATGAACCATAATAGATAGACAGTTGAAATTATCACAGATTATCTATTTCAATTGCCGCTATATCAACAAATATTAAAAATAAAGTTATAAATTATAAAGCGTTTTACTAAATGCATTGTGAAAGTATATAAGGCAAAAAATCTATCTTTTAAAATTTTTGTCTGTCTGTCGGTCCGGCTAATTTCCAAAACGACTGCACCGATTTTGACGGGCCTTCCACTGGCAGATAGTTGATGGTATAGGGAGTAACTAGGCTACTTTTATTTTAGAAAAAGAATTAGGGTCCACGCGGGCGAAGCCACGGGCAGCAGCTAATGTCAACTAAATAGAGTAAAGTTGCTGGCCAGCTGAAAAGATCTTTTATTTAGTTTTTACCTCTTTTATCTAGCTTACAAAATTTTTTGAACCTCTTATAGGCTAGGTTTTCTTTTAACTATTAATACAGACAATACATAATAGGAGTTTGCTACTTAGACCACTTATGCAGAAAAGTTTAAGAATCTAGAGAACTTAGGATGCCTTAAAAATCATTCTTGCAACGAAGCTAACTGATGCTTCTTCACCGGGATCCATTTTGTGTAACTATTTATTAAAAAATTGCGTGTTTTCTACGGTAATTTTACGTACCCTGCAAAGACGTTGACGTAGACGCAACACAGAGCATACTGGAGCCCTATCACAGCATTGGCTGTGCATTTCATACTACAATAAATATATGCATTTAAAACATTACAAACATTCCAGTGTCTGGAAATATGTAGGTACCTCTGACATGCTGGAATCAAAACCTATGTTACAAAAACCGGCCAAATACGTGTCACACCACGTATAATGAAGGGTTCCGTAGTTGGGATTAATTTATCCCAAAAACAAACATACCTAACGTTGTAGTTGCAAAACCTGTTCTCTCTACATACGTCACGGTCAATACTCCAACTGCTAATGTAAGTTTGTAAACACAAAACAAAAAAATGCGATAAAACTACAAATTAACGATGTTTGGACTTTTCCTTTACTTTTCCTGTGAGACCTTGCTTCTTGCCAGATTTCAGGTTTTGATTTATTTGCAAGTATCGTAATATGTCGCATAACTGGCCATATTTTTTTATTGCGTTTAGACGCTTGATTTTCAGATCTCCAAGGGACCTTAGACCCACGTGTTTGATATTAATTTCAAACTCATACCTCCGCGCGTTCCTCAGTAAAAGGGTCTTGACAGACTGATAGATAGACAGACGGACAACGAAGTGATCCCGTAAGGGTTCCGTTTTTTCCTTCTGAGGTACGAAACCCTAAAAACCAATGCTAACGACGGACAAAGTGTGTCTTCTTGAGAGAGAACAGTGAAGTCATCACGACAGATCACTTAAGTGAAGAGTTGAGAGTGGTAGCTTTGAAGAAATAAGTGTTGATGCTAAAATAAGATAGGGCACACCGATTATAAGGACAGCTAAGTTTCTTGAATAAAGTAAGTAAGACTCTAGCTAGAAGATGTTATCCTGCTCATCAATCGTCACATAATTTTATTCTATGCGCATCTATAATATTGGGTCCCCACCTATGAAATTGGCGTTTTTGTCTCACAAATAGAGCACCTCGTCACTTCTATGATTTAAAATATTCATTTTCTTGGTATTTTATCGAATAATGACCATCATAGACAACTACCAATAGTAAAAAAACCTTATTACTTATATTTTTCTAAACATAAAAATTACCTTAATAATGACTCCACATTTTGTTAGTAGAAATGACCACTATTTGTTTTAACCTAGCCAAAACTTATTTTTGTCGCTTAATCAAAGTGGCATATTACGTTATCTTACTTTTTAAACATTAGTGCATAAAAGTTTTAAAACATTAGTGTACACGGTTGTTACCTATATAAATTAAGAAAATGTTAGTATGAAAAATGCAACTTCTTTAAAATTCTCCATACAAAACGCTGATTTCATAGGTGGGGACCTAATATATACAATACGTAACTAATAGGTTTGTATTTGTACAGTAGGTCATTTGTACTACCTATTATTACTACTTGTCTGTCTGTATTCTCAGGAACACGTGGAAGTATCCAGTTGAAATTAATATAAAAAATACGTCTACGTAGTATGGTCTACGGTGCCTTGGAGCTCTAAAAACTTTTCTCAACCTTCTAAGTTAATACAAAAAAATACAGCGTATTTTGCGACATATTTTGATACTCGAAAATAAATCAACACCGATAGAGTACTTCCCGTTGGCCTAGAATCATGTCAAGAAGCAAGGTCTCGCAGCACAAGTAAAGGAAAACTTCCAGAAATCGTTATTTTGTAGTTTTAACACTTTTTATTTTGCTATTACCTTCTTACATTTGCAGTTGAAAAATTGACCGTGACGTATATCGATATATCGAAGAAATATGTTTTTCAACTACAATATTAATTTTGTTTTTGGGATAAATTCATCACAACTACGGAACCCTTCATTGTGCATGGTACGACACGCAATTGACCGGTTTTTTAATTAAATTAACTCTGTTGAATCTAATTGCTCTAAAAGTCGGGCAATAAGGTTTTCTGTTCGAACATGTTTAGTTTTAACCCGCATTTGGAACTCTGCCCAACTAACGAGCCATTGTTTTTTATATATTGTGACTCAGTATACATATACCTACTACTCGTATCATGCAAATACCTACAGGGTACAGCCCTATCAAATCTTAGTGTAGGTACATGAAATACCTACATGCGGATTTTCCGTACAGTTTTCTATCATCTCTGAGTGTAACAAACACGCAATGGCGTCATGCAAATCAAACCATAAACTATGTTTTATTGGCCCAATCGCTGGTTCATTGTTCAATTCAGTCGTTTACAACGTAAAATATGTATCTATACACACTCTAAACATACATCAACCGTGCGTAAATCAGTAAATATTGTTACGTCAATGAAACATCGAAGTTTTCTGTTCAAGATAATATTTGAAACACTTCCCCTCACACATCCCTCAAACAAATGTTATCAAGGTCAAATATTAAAGATGAAATGAATCGTAATAACTAGTTTGGTACGACATTTCGTTTTGTTAGTACGGTTACGGTGACTTTGTTTTTCATCTATCTACCTACTTATTTTCTTCATTCATGAAATTTTCCTATAGATAATTGCGAAATAAGTGACAACAAATTATTGTGAAATCGCTGAGTCATAATCAGTTGGTTCCACGAAGTATATCTAGCATAATTTCTTTCAGTAGTAGTCAGTATAGTTTTCAGTCTAACGATTGCCCCAATGTCATTTGAGTGATTCATTTTCATAATTTCTAATTATTCCCTGAATAGATTAAAACTCTTTTATTTCCGATAAAAAAACACGCCTTATTGCTCTGAGAAGCTACAAATGTCTAAATACTTCGCGATGGAGTAAGCCATAATACCTACATTTTAAGTAACTTGTAACAGCTACATTGTTATATGCAATTAAATATCGTGAATATCCGTGAAGTTATCTTCGACATCTTTAGTAACTGCTCCAATGGCGGGTACTTTTGTGCTATCATTGATGAGTTAACATATTGGTGGTGTTTACTCGCCTGGTAAAATGATTTGGTAATACTTGCTCAGGTACTTACTTAGTTTTTAAATGGTGATAGGTATACATAGGTAAGTACTAAGTAGTAGGTAGGTAAGTTTAAATATACAACATGTAAAAAAACTGTCCAATCCGTGAGGGTGTTGTTAGGTATTGTACTGAGAGTCTATTTATTATAGTCTTAGACTCAGTCTTAGTTTTGAGTCTTTATTTTATTTTATTTTTTATGTGGTAATATTCAGGAAAAAGGAAAATAAAATCGCCTATTATTTTTTCAATGGGGATATTTACCGTGTTATTATTACATGGGGCGCGGGCGGCCGTCGACGCGTCGTTTAGCGGGTGTCTAGTCATAACTTATGACTCTTGTTGAAAATTTTAATTTTTTTTTTGGATTGGGGTAATTTTGGTACTAAAAATGTGAATTTTAAATAGCAATAACTTTTTTATTTTCAATAATAATTTTAATAAAAATTTATTTTTGGTGATGTCATTGCAGTAGGTATTACTGGTGATTTTTTTTTGGCTTATGTACTTATACGCTGCTACTCAACCCTTAGGGGTATACAAGCGTGATGTTATATGTAAGTTCAAATTAATATTTTGTTTTATGTCATACCTATAAGGATAAAGTTAATTTATTATGCCTGTGGCAGATCACAGTTGCTCAATGTTTGAATCAAACCACTTGTAAACACAGCTCTTATTAACTCCCAATGTTGCGAAAACGCGCAAACAAAAGATTACGAAACAAAAACTTTAGCAAATTACCCTCTTACTTACCTAACAATTTTCTTTCATTAGAATAATACATTCGAGTAAATACCTAAAGTACTCTTTCGCAAGAACTCAAACTTTCTCAAATAATGATGATATGAAAACAAGCTTTTAGTCTGAAAATTTCGAAGTTTCGCTTTCAAGTTTATTGGGCTTCATATTGTTGTTACAAAAACCTAACTTATAAAGGACGGTTTTTAAAAGTAAGCACTTATCTATAATTTAACCAAATCTCCAGCTAATAAAGTAAGTACCTACCTCAGTATCTAATGTTGGAAGGCCTTCTGATCTATGCTCCAGAATGATGTACCCATTACCTTAAATGAACAACTAATTGCGTAACACACAACCAATCACAATTTGCTTCATTTTGGCAGTTCAACAACATTCATTGCGTTATTAGCGTTGTTGAGCAAACAGATTTTTAGAACATGTGAAGCAATGGATTAGTAATATCCTTCAAAAATGATACAGATTGTGATTGATCGTGTGTTACGCAATTCGGGTGCCGGGCAGCAAACTTCTCAAAAATCTGCCCTTCTCTTACGAAGTGTATTTTTCATTCCGTATCCGGAGAACGCGGTCTCAAGGGATCACAAGCCATTTTCAACTCATAGATCATAGTTAATGTTGAAAGGTTACATACATATTGATTTAGGATAAAACAAGGTTCTTTAAAAAGATATAGATAGGAATAATAATGTAATACATATCTAAAATTTTCATAGAAATATAGGTACTTACTACATAAACGTAGGTAGATAAATTCTAGTTTGTTAGCTTGCAAACATTCTAATAAATTCGTGATTAACTATTACAAGTAAAGTACGTAATTAAATTATAAGTACCTAATAACTTTGTCCTGCCATTTTTTTTACACTTACGAGGCTAACGTAGAGCAGTCACGACGAAGCTCATATTTACCTACTAAGTTATGTGCAAATTGGAACACATCCGGGATCCTTTTCGTGTTACATAATATAAATTATTTTTCTTGTACTTACATGTTTAATTAATGGAACCTCGCCAGCGCCACCGAGTTGAAAAGCCGTATGTTGTATTTAGATTTATATCGTTTTCATGAAGTAAAAAGTACCTCACTACAGTTGTCTAGTTTTACTACTGTTATTATTTATTCCTAAATAAAAGCAGCTTTTTGTGATAAATTATGTGCGTTAGTAGTATTATTATCATACATTACGGTTTATAGACAACATTAGTGCTGAATAACAGCTAGCTTCATTATACGTAATGAAGGTTAAGCCGGATATTATGCAGCGCAATCTGCGTATTAAGTTAACACAGTTGATTACAAGCAAGTTGTGTTTTTAAACAGTCTTTCATCGGTTTATTAGACTTATATATATACAGGGTGTCTGGAACATCGACGCGAAAACTGTTACCATGGATTCAGTACATGATTCCGAACGCCCATGCATTGAAATTCAAAAAATCTGCTGTTTCATAGTAAAGTGCAATACCTACGCGGTCATATAAATGGAAAAGCTGTTTTTTGCGGCAACGTACAGGCAGCACTGAAGGAACACGACTGGGTTTGGTCTGACACGAGTCTGACTTCTGCCCTCCCGCTCCGGCCAGAGCGGGAGAAGTTATTTGATAATTTCTCACCCAAAAATAAAAAAAGGGGGGGCGTTAGAATCATGTACAGAATTCATGGTAACTGGCTTCGCGTCGATGTCTCTGCCACCCTGTATACGTATATTTAAACTTATTTTTGGGAGAAAGATGTCTTACGTATCGTATTCTACTAATTAGTCCAGAAATAAGTGAGAGGTTTCCCGGGATTCGTTTTCACTGTCTCTTCGTATTTCTCCGCCCCTCTCCGCATTGCCAATACGCACAGCTGACAATTAACTACCACACACCATTACACATTATGATACCAAAATAATGTCTGTTCCAAAAGTATCTGATGAAAATGAAAACAAATGGATCAAAAAACGTACCTGTGGATGCCAAATCATAATGCCACTTCCACTTAACAAATTATGTGATTCGAATATTTTAACCTGAAATTTTAAATTAAGTACCTTAAAGATGTTTTTCATTTGAAAATTGAGGTTAATTTTATAATTTCACAAGATTTTTTAATTACAATTTAAAGTAATAATGTTATTCAAACAATAATTGTTGGAAAAAGTGGTGAAGTCTAAATACTGTGTTAAATATAATATGTCTTACTTATTCCCGTTAGAGAGTTAAATAATTTTTACGTAAAAATTGAACCTGAACAGGGTTTCGTTTTATTTAATACTTTCATCAGATACTTTTGGCTCAGAACATACTCCGCTACGCCTTACCAAAACAAGTGAACATACTCCGCTACGCCTTACCAAAACAAGTTTCCCGTTCAAAATTGCTCTTTATACTAGAAGAAATCCGAATTGCAAAAATATTTCTAAGTAGATATTAAATTGCCCGACACAATACTTACGGCGACATAGCCATCAAATCAAAATCCGTTTACATAGAAACTGAACACCTAGCCTTCAAAAATAGTAAATGGCTAAACTTTTACAAAAATTGTGAGTATTCGAGTGCTTAATGAATTTATTTTGAACCGATTATAGAATCGGTTATTCGGAGCGTCCATCGAATAATTACAAGAAAATATTGCGGTATGTTGTGAACTGGGTACGACCTACACACTAAACTAATTTATCTACGTCTAAAATTTGTTCCCAATGAGCGCTACAAGGTACAATTCTCCACATATTAAAAGCACGTCATACTGGGAAAGGTAAGAAGGAGGTATTATTATCTTTCTTTACTAACCACTGTTAAGAAAATTATGACTCTGTGGCAAAATATTACACGGATACATATATTATACGCACTATTTGTAAACAAAGTTATTGTTTGTATATTCAAATTCGACCACGTTTGTTCATTACAATGGTCTGAACTAACTGCGTAGCGAGCTTTTATTACATGTGCAAAAGCGAACGATCCACCAACCTCTCTCCACAGCTACTACTGAATGTTAGTGACGCATAGGTACCCAGTTGTAATTTAGCTATTCTGTTTTAGAGGTCAAGGATTTACCAGTCCGATAATTCTAAATAGGTTTTAAAATGTTTTTGCGGACAAAAAATTGAATAGAATACTCTTTATTATGTACACCATATGAATTACAGATAAGAATATAGAAATATTTCATAGGGTGACATAATGGGCGGTCTTGTCGCTAAAAGCGATCTTTTAAAGACAAGCTTTGGATGGGTTATAGGGAGAAGGAGGCAATACTGCAGGTAGTCTCAATCAATCGGCCTATATATAAGTAGAGACTATGTTGGGGACGGCTTCCAGCCCCCTGCTGCCGGCTGGCTGGAGTGTAGAAGCTTAAGGCAGCCACAGAAAAGCCCGGTTAAGCAGCTACGACCTTAGTGGTCATCTGCGAGATGCCCTAGATCAAAAAACAAGGACGGCTTCCAGTCTAACGGATGCCGCAGAATACCAGTATTTTAAATGGAGCGACTGGCTATCTGTCCTCCACAACCCAGTTACTGAGTACCTAATATCATACCCCTTGGTAAGACTGGTTGACAGACCTTCGGGCTTTTGATGACTCGTAACGACTGGCAAAGATCCACGAATGACAGCCGGGACCAACGGCTTAGCGGCTTGCTGCGCCGCCGTCATAATATACAACATGTAAAAAAAACCTGTCACATCCGTGAGGGTGTTGTTAGGTATCGTAATGGGAGTATAATTATACTCATAATTATGAGGAAATTTTCAGGAAAACAGAAAAACTAAATTGGCCACATGGTACTAAAAATTTGAACATTAAATAGCAATAACTTTTTTATTTTCAATCAAATAATTATTAATAAATAAATTACTTTTTGGTAATGTAATTGCAGAACCTTTGTGCCCCTTTCGGATCGAACAGGGTTTTCTTTACATATTGTATATACGTCACGGCTGAGGATGGATGGGAAAATAAACTTAAAATTATTTATTCCACAATTTTCGATATTGCACCTACCACTTTTTATCTCTGCATCACCCAAAGGTTGACTGGTAGAAAATGCCTATGGCATTAAGTCCGCCTCTGTACATTGTGTGCTTAAAGTGTTAAATAAATAATAAATAAAGTAGCCAGCTAAACATAAGTTTATTTTTGAAGAGAGGCTAATGTTACTTTCTTTTATCTTCAGCCGGCTAAACTTACGTGTAGCCGTAACCCCTCGGCTAAAAATTAAATGGCAAATGAAAATGGTTGAAAGGTAGGTTAGGTTAGAACTGTGACCCAATGCTCAAGCCGAGTGAGCGAAGCGAGCGTTGCCGCGGCAGCGACCGGCGAGTGCCTGGGTCCGTTTAGGCACAAGAGAATGTGGTGTTTTGGGAAAATGTTACTCTACGACGAAGGAGTCGCGTACTCGCGTGCTCATGCGCTCTTCCCCCGCTCCTTGCCTATAGATCGAATATTCATAAGCCGTTGCGCTTAGTCTAATGTGCAGTTTAGCCGGCTAAAGATGAAATCATTTATTGAAAATGCACATTATGTCGAACTTAGCCTCTCCTCAAAAATAAACTCAAGTTTAGCCGGCTAATATTAAGTTAAGTTATATTAAGTTTATTTCCACACCGTCTTTAGCCGTAACAAATAACCTATACGGTTATTACTATTACGTTATATCTACGTTTTCGTAGTACCATGCTGCATTAATAAAAATATGAATAATAATGAACTTCTACAATGATAAGTGCAGCAAAGCTAATGTTTACTATTTTATGCTTACTTATACGTTTTGTCACTATTTTTATACGTTGAGCTGACATGTAAGTGTCATCACATTTTACAAATTCCTCTGTCCGTAATACGAGGGGTGATTCAATCGATATCAAATTAAGTGGTCGAACTGTTAATATTTTGTTGTAAATGAGTAGGTACCAACAGCTTAACGACTTTGAAAAATACCTACAAAATTATATTAAATTAAATATAAATTTCTGCCACTGGTAAATAAATGTACACAGGTTTAGCGACCGGCCCTCACTTGTGTGCTCAAGGTCGATTCTCTTTACAGTGAAGTCTGTTGGTTTTACTTGTAATATTCAGTTACGTTACCGCAGAACGTACGTGTACCGTGCGATATAAATAGAGGTTAGGCTCGAGTTGTTCCGACCGTACTCATGTGCATAGCAGACCAATCCATTATCTTACCGCAACTAATAAAAACTGAAAGGAATTTCAGTACCACTGACACGTGT
Organism: Agrochola circellaris; assembly: GCA_914767755.1. NCBI lineage: Eukaryota > Metazoa > Arthropoda > Insecta > Lepidoptera > Noctuidae > Agrochola > Agrochola circellaris. Next base: position 8,250,541 of record OU611846.1, on the reverse strand, counting down.
TGATTGTTGCAATGTTATATTGAACTATGTATAGCAACGGAACTTACGATCCAATCAAAGTACCTACTTTAGAATCTGGTCAAATTATTGCTACCAACTTTTGATTCTATAAAAAAATAGCTTTGGCAGCCGGATCGGTTTGTCTTTCACCGGGAAAAGATTTGTTCTATTGTTAGTATTTGACAAGTGTGAGGACGACTCATTGGACGATACGAGGCAAATGTGTTCTCTCACGGCTGACCTCATGGCGTGTTCACCGACCCACTGTGAGTTGGTGTGTACCAACCCTATTTTTACCAGTGGCGTAGCTACTAAGGTGCAAAGTAGTGCTGGGCACCAGGGACCGCGGTGTTTGGGAGCCCCCTCAGCGTCCGAGCCGATAGTTCTACTAAGTCAACAAGGCCCCAGTCTGAGTCGGCGCAATATAGAATAATGTGTTATGCTAAGCAGGAAAACCACCGTGATCCAATAAGGCCCCTCAAATTCATACTATGAATGGTCAAAAGAAAATGTAACCATTCCGAGTCGGGGTGATAAAATTATATTCACGCTCGCTTCGCTCGCTCTTACACCATAGTTTGCCTTAATTCTTAAACTGTTCTGCATAAAGCGACAATTTAACTCCTATTTGTGTAAGAATGGTCGAAAGAAGATCTAACCTATCCGAGGCGGGGTGCTACAATTATCGCACAATTATATGAATAGATGATTTCATACAAAATTTATATTTAATTATTAATATTATCCGAAGAAAACAACAAAGGTTGACAAATAGAGTTTGAAATGAAAATCACGCTGGGGAGATGGTTGACAGGGGCCCAACTTGCAGTTTGCACCAGGGCCTCTGATCTGAAGTTACGCCACTGCTTTCTGCTATAAGAAGTAATGCAATATAATAGTGGGTACTTACACTAGGGGTCATGAGATTTTTCACCGTTGACAATATGGCAACGCATTGCTAACCCTTTTGTTGTTATAGGCGGCGGTAAACACATTCCCTCAAATGGGGCATTCGGTTTGTTTTCTAATGCATACCATTGATACCAAATCTAAAAGAAAACAAGGATTTTGGTATGATATGCCGTTTGTCGAAATAATGTCCTGCCATGGCTATTTCCCTAGCTATACTACTTATTTAGCCATGCTTGCATTTCGTCGCACGCTACGATCTTTTATGTTAATGCATATTCACAAGCGTTTTAGTAAGCTAGGTTTTATACGGCATTTTGTTGTTCTCCTCGGTAATACGTGACCAACTCTTATGTGGGCAACACAATATGCGCATGGTACGGTCAGCGCCAAAAATCGATAAACATTTGAGTTTTTTCAATTTAATTATTGAGCTAAATATTTAAATAAAATCGGAACAGGGAAGTAAAAAGAATATAGACTCTTAGCTATTACATAAAATGCTGAAATACCATATATCGAATAGTTTGGTGTCAATTTAAATGATGTGTAAAAGTAGCAGTGTAAATCGACTTTTGTAACACGGTAACACGTACAAGTGACGCTTATTTTATTTAGCGTCTACATGCGAAAATGCATAGACGACCCGAGTTGCAAAGATAAAAGAAAGAAAAATCATTTATAGGGGACACGCACGAAAATTTTAAACTAACAAAATAATGAAAAATTAAGAAGACCTGTGCGAGGCCAAAAAGGCAGTTACATGCGGGTAAGCTATCCATAGACTTTAGCTGGGTCCTGCTTCTGATTGCGGTGCTACGTTGAGTCTCCGCTTTTGATTACAGTCCATAGAAATGAGAACAAAAGCTACGAGTAGCTTCTGGGTCGCCTATATTGCCGGGGTACTCACTTATACAGGCTGGATGTTCGAGACGGGGCGGTAAGGGCACCTTCACCATTGTAGCTAAAGGAAAACGGGCTCAGGAGACTGTCCTTAACTTTTAGAAACATTTTGATCTGCATTCAGAGAAAAAAAATATAACGCGTATTCGTTCGAAGTTAACATTTTTTGTTTATTTTCGGCTAATCTGTCCATGAAAATAATAAGTTTGAGTTTCTTGCCTACAAAATGCATGGGAAAAGTTTTTTGCGATTCCTAAGTTTTCTAGTACACAACAAAACCTCAGTTGGTTCGATAGAATTTATTGATCCTTAGAAGAAAGAGAAACTACCCCTTTGTAACAAAAAATTACAGTCAACAAGACCGTATTTTTTTTTTCAAAATCTGTGAATTCAGATCAACATATCACTAAAAGTTAAGGACAGTCTCCTATGACCATTTTCTTGTAGCGACAACGGATAAGGACCTGCCCTCACTATGCTATCTTAAAAATCCACCCTGAATATACACGGTGTCTTTGCTACATAAAGGGCTACATATTGTGCTAAGATTTTTGTAGACGGACCGTTTCTGGATCCGAGTTTATAATATATCGTAGCGTGCGAATAATAAATGCGAAGTTAGGATCGCTTGCTGCGTGCAAAAACTAAGACTTCGCCCGCGACTTCGTTCGCGTGGATTTCCCACAAATTTCAATACCCTTCACCCCCATTAAAAGTTAGTTTCGTCAATTAATGATTATGATCTTTACTATTTATTTAGATAAGTATTCGACCCGAATAAGTTCATAGATAATATAAGATTTTTCACATATACTGTAAAATGATTTCATATGGATATTATTTTTTTTTTGCATTTGCCTCTGTTCGATTCGGCTCAGGCAAGCGACTTTTCAAAAATGTTTGTTTGAATGTAGTTTTAGTTGTGAATGTTTTGCCTCGTAGTAAAAATTGGTTACATCAATATTTAAAAGCATAACTTCCCGTGCAGGGCCCGCTTAAACTTTCCACCTTCTATATGTGCAAAAATAATTTAAATAATCATTATGATTAGGATCATTTTACAAATCACAGAAACAGCTTCTCCTTAAAAACTAAAGCAATTACCTACTTGTGGATGATTTACCCACCGAGCGAATTTAACGACTCTTTAATTTGAGTTATTTTTGGACGTAAGAAATAGACTCATCACTACTTAACCTATTGCCAACAATGTGTGGTTGCCCAAAAGTTTCGATTATGGTAAGACTTCCATATGATTTCGATGAATTAATGCTAACAATATACGATAGACTATTATAGATTACAATCGAACACTACCTTTAAAGTGGATACATCATTACATATTTTGGTAACCAGTTGTATTTTGACATGTCCGTAATAATCAAAAAAATATTTAACTTCACATTGAGAAATATTTATACAAATGAAATGAAAACATTATTTTCTACAAATTCCCCAAAAGCGTACATTTCTTAAATACTTGTTTTACATAAAACGATAAACAAAACAGAATGTAACTTAATATGGAAGATGTCTGAAATACTTAGATACCTTAAAGAAGTTAATGAACAGAGGCATGTAGGGTTCCTACCTAACTGTGTAATATGAAGTAATTAAACAAAACAATCATGGGTCATTTATTTATGGTTACAAAAACCATAAAAATGTCATGAAGAGAATGAAGTCTCGATATGAAAGTTATAAATATGTCATCATAAAATTCATGCATAATATTAGAGGTACTTATAATGACTGATGATTATTAAGGCGCTGCTCCACAGCGGCCCACAGCTACGCGGGTTAGTAGCTTCACTTTGTATGATAATGTAGGCGGTGTCATCCACTGCGACCCACGCCACGGCCACGCTACGCGCGAAACAAATACTGGCAAACAATTGAACCGCGGTAAACCTCTCCGTGCACATCCTGCGTAGAGCTGTAGACGGTCGACTTAATAAACCCTTTACCTGAACCGTCTTCTTGTAAAAATTTAAATTGAGATGATCAATAGCTAAAGCTTGTACCTATATTCAGAGAGGTACAATCCACCACCATACAACAACCAATTACCATAAAAAAACAACAAACCAACAAATTACCATATACAATATATAAAAAAAACCTGTCCGATCCGTGAGGGTGTTATTAGGTATCGTACTGAGAGTCTATCTAAGTGGTAATATTCAGGAAAATCGAAAAAAAAAAAAGTAACTCATTTTTTTTTCTAAGGGTAGTATTACCGCGTTACATGGGACGCGGGCGGCCGTCGTCGTTTAGCGGGTGGGTGTCTACAAGCCATAACTTATGACCCCTGTTGAAAATTTGCTCATTTTTAATGAATTTGGGGTAATTGTAGTACAAAAAATGTGATCTTTAAAAAGTAATAACTTTTTTTTGTTTTCAATAATACTTAACTAGATTTTTTATTACTTTTAGGTTATGTTATTGCAGTACCTATGAGCCCCCCTTTCGGATTGGACAGGGTTATTTTTACATATTGTAGACACTTACTAGAAGCTTCGAGCTTTTCGACAAATTACACAATATCGTTACGAGTGTTTGTTATTTTTATTAACGCTAACATAATTTACTTGACAGTGGCAGCGCATTCGAAGGTCAATGGCAGAATGGCAAGCGACACGGCCTGGGCGTGGAGACGCGCGACCGCTGGCTGTACCGCGGCGAGTGGACGCAGGGGTACAAGGGCCGCTACGGCGTGCGCCAGAGCACCATCAGCAACGCCAAGTACGAGGGCACCTGGGCCAATGGACTCCAAGACGGATACGGCTCCGAAACATACGCTGATGGCGGTTAGTATTATCTCGTTTCTTTCATTGCCAAACTATTGGAATTCAGACGAAAATACATTACGTTTACATGGCCATGGCATTCTTCGCTAGGTAGATACGTTCGTTACGAGAAAATACATTATTGTTAATCTGATGATAACACCCAAAGCTTTTGTTTTAATCCGAAAATAAACTCTTGAAATCCGGGTTAGCCCGAGGCGCTACTTGCATAGTTATTTGTAATAAATTAATTTCATAACTATTTGTTGTACGCGCTGTTAGCCTCATGACCTAGATTGTAATGGCGTGAACTAGGAAGGAAACCCTTTGGCTTGCGCAATGTTTGCTGCGAAAATAATATCTGTAAACAACACACCGTCAGGATAATAAATTTTTACTAAACATACCTAGGAGTCATACTAGGTAGTTTGTTTCAACTCTGATTTATTATATCGGGTTAAAAAAGCACGGAATGTGTACCTATGTACCATCAAAGAAGTTCATTTCTAACCAGTTGCAAAACAAAATCCTGTCAACACGATGACCACATCTGTTACCGGCCCAGTGCTATATCCACCGAGCGCTGCAAGCAAGAATAACCCTTACAGTAGTAGATATGAACTTCTTCGATGGTACGTGGACTTATATGGATATGTTTCTCATTCAGAGATTTCAATTACGCATGCACTATCAATATGCACATCACGTGTATTGCATGTTGTATGTCGTTATTCATATTGTGCCAAGTGACAAACAATAATTACAGTCAATGGTGGTTACCCAGTCACAAGTAAGTCCAAAGTAGGAATTTATTTAGGTAAAAGTTGCGAGCGTTGTGTGCGACAAAACGTCATGTTTCCTGACGGCATCCCGTTGACTCATGCTCTCAATAAAGATTTGTCATTCATAAAATTAAAATGATGAATTCAGTGATTTGTAGCAAGAATTTCAACTTTAACAATATTACGACTCTTTTTTATTATCTCATGCCGAAACTTTCAGTAAAGTTTTTTTTATGTAGTGGCGGTGTTACCTATAAATATTTCCAAAAGCCACTGACGAGAATAAGTATCTATTTAACCTTTGTACCGTAAAAAGTTATGTATATTCATCGTCCTTATAATTTACCGACTCTGAGTTCTGACATACTTTGAAGCGATTTAGTTCAACTGATCATAATGTTAACATTTACTCATAGAGACATCTTGTAGAGCTGTATTATAAATTATAAACATGTTGATTTGAATTTACCAACGACTCTATCAAGTTTGCGTAGCCCGGTTACTCGTATGCAATGAAACTTTTCAGTAGTTTTCTCGATGAATGATCGGAGTGAAGCGGCCCTGTGCTCTGCCCGCCACGCACGGCCCGCGGCCCTCGCCGGTTAAATATAGCACAGGCACGCCTGCCGCGCCGCGCGCCGCCTCGACACACAATCATGTCGACCACTCATTTAATACTAGGCACTACAAAAATTAACTGTACAATCACACCCTAATTACACGATGTATTTTCTGTAAATCTGTAGAGTCATCTCTATATTTCCTTACCTACTCTACTAGTGTTTCAAAAAGACCTTTATATCTTCCCAACCCTCTCTACAACTCGATATCTTTGTAGCGTGTTAGGAAAAAAAATGAGTGACATTTATTAAAGGTTTGATGCTTGATAGGTTTTCTTACAAAGTAAGATAGGGATAATGTTATAAACACAGGAAATATAAAATTTGACACAGTTTTACACCTTTGAGCACGGAAAACGTGCTAGACATTACATTCATGAATGCTATTGACGTCATACGGTGCTTGAAGATTGACGATAACGAGATTGAGTATGAGAAATAAGTCGTGCCATAGAGTAATACTTCATTCGTATTCTCAAGTGATTGATGCAGAGCATCAGTAAAAGTCAATTTTACACTATATAACATGTTTTAATTTGATTTAAAACTGGAAGTTGAGGCATCTTTACCCATATTTTTTGGCTGCTTACTAACTTTCTTTCTATCTCTTTTCTTTTCTTAGAATTTGATTGCTTAAATTTTTTCTGGTCATTGTTTTCCTGTCCATAGTCATAACTACTACGGCAAAATTGCAAAAACCATCTACAAGTGTAATCTACAGATACAACATAATCCGCGTTTTGGAATAGGGAAACGTTAAATCGCGTCATTTAAAAGCATTTCTCTTGACGTGTTGGTACTGGCGATAGATTAGAGCAGTCTGCTCGTAATATTTAAAGACCTATCGGACTCGAATATATGACGTCTTTACATCGCTTGCTGTTCAACGTAGATGCCATTATTGTGCGATTACAGATTAGCGAGCGATGAGTATTTTCTTTATCTCTTTTCAACTTCATCTAGCTAATGGTATTATGATAAAGCCCTTGTCAGGCTTCTGTCGCACTTAAGTGGTTTATCTCTATAACATTAAAAAAGTAGTAGTCGGCTTTGCGTGTTTATCTAGTTATCATCCATGTTTTCCCTGTTAGGTACAATCGTTATGCAAAAGTGATAGTAAGCCCACAATTTTGTGTTCCGACTTCCGAGTAGGGGTGGCACAAGCAAACACATCCAAAATGAAACCTTGGACATGTATTTCAAGTGCAATAAAGGAGCAATACACCTTGTACAATTGTTTAATTACTACATGCTCTACTTATCACAAAAACATTTGCGTCAGAATTCGAAGTTCCAAACTCACATTCGAATAGCCTTTATTATAAAACTTACAATAAACATTTTATACATATATAATAGACATCTGTAATGAGTTTGTTTTGCTTCCAGCATAGGACTTCCCCAGACCCTTCCACAGTTTTCGATCGTGAGTTCTCCTTCTCCATTTCGCACCTGCTGTCGATTTCAGGTCATTCTCTAACTTACACACCGGTCGTCCTCTTCCTTTCTCTCGGATACCATTCAATAAAGTCTTTGGCCCATTTCTTTGACCACTGCCATTGAATTTTTTTGGTGCTGAGTTGTGTTGGAGAGATGACCTGTCCGAGGTAGGTATATTCTTCGACAAATTCAAAGTTGCTGTTATTAAAAGGATTGGTTCTTTTATACGGTTGGTTATTAATTTAGTGTTTGATGTGTTCATCTGAAGTCCTACGTTGGTTCTTTCCCTGGCTAACTGTGCAAAATTTCCTGCAGATGTTTCGGGTTTTCCGTAATAAGAATGAGATCATCAGCAAATCGTAGATGGTCGAACGCTCCGTTTATTTAAATTCTATAGCTACTCCAGTGTAGGTTTCTAAATGCCTGTCCTATAGCCGATAGCTGCATAAAAGAGCGTCACTTTACTCATCATCAACAAAGTCGTAGCTTTTTGTGTCAGGTCTAATTGTGATTATATTATACAAAATGATAAAACCATCGAATATGATTCCAGGCACGTACCAGGGACAATGGATGCGCGGGTTGCGGCACGGCTACGGTGTCCGCACGTCGGCGCCTTTCGGGCTGGCTTCGCACTACCGGGGCGGCGCGCGCGGCCACCGCGGCTCCATGTCGTCGCTCAACGAAGGCGGCGCCGACCCCTCCGAGCTGCGCACCACGCGCATGGACGACGCGCGCGGAGGCTTCGTGCTCACGGTCCGCTCCGACCAGCCGTCCGGACGCCGCGGATCGCTTGTCGGAAAACCTAAAGGACTGCTACATGTAAGTTGGGTCTGCAATCATTGTCTATGCTGTCCACTACCGGACCTCTGCATGAAAGAGAGGTATTCAATTCTCGAAATCACCTTGCTGGGCACGCCAGCCTGATCGTGCTTTTTTCTCTGGTGACGTTATTTTTTGTCACTTACTGTAATGGGGTTTTTAATTTGAAACATATTCATACTTGTCTTGTCTTATATATTCTTCAAAAAGAAAAATAAATTTACGGATGTATCCCTTGGATCCTTTAGAATTTAATACCATCGTACTTTAATCTAAATTAAGCTGCTCTAACAAATAATATTTTAGAGTAAAGACACAGATACTGAAAAATGGGGTCCTTTCGTGAGTATTTTAGGGATGCACCTAGTCCCAGATAAACAAAACCAAAATACAAAAGGAATGATTTAGTAGATTCCTTAAAATTTCCTAAGCTATTGAACTCAACTTACTAAGACGACGTATAATGTTTTCAGAAATGGCGCAAACAGCGCAGCGTTGGCGAGCTGGACGGCACTGGCACGGGCTCGGTCCACTCCGGGGGCTCGGGGGGCTCGGGCTCTTCGTGGGTCTCCTCGGTAGACAGCACCCACTCCGCTATGACCCATGCCTCTTTGCACACAAACTCAAACGCAAGTTTCGTTGTCGAGGTGGGACTTTACTTATTTGGTTTAAATCACAAATTTATCACCCACATAATCGTTCGCATGTTGATGCAATGCCATCTTGATGCCCTCCACCCCCGGGCCGATCCCTAGCTAGCATGGCTCCACACAAACAAAATTATCTATACGAACCCATTAACAAATATTGCTCACACATAATAAGTACGTGTAGATCTAGTCCTAAATAAAATAAACATGTTGTCATCTTTGTGACACACCATCTCTAACTCTGAAATGACACTCTCCACATCCTAAATAACACTCTCCACATCCTAAATGGAAAATCCTGAGCAAAATATGTATAATATTCACAGGCTTTGTAAATGAAGGTTTACGATAATATACGACGTGTGGAATGCCATTACATGATTATAAGTTTGAGGAGACAGACGATTTACTTATTTTAACACGTCGAGTCGATGTTATAGATATAACATCGTCGTCAAGACGTAGATACGTCTGAATAAATTTCACTCGACAAGCATGTTGATATATGGGGATTGATATTTTGCGTTTTGGTTTTGTTTAATAACCAATACATGAGGCATTGTCAAAAATACAAAATAACACGGTTTCCCCTCATCAAAATCGTATAGGGATGCTAAAAAGTAATTTTCTTTGGCAGGATGAACATTTGGATGCGAGTGTCACAGAAACTTACATGGGCGAATGGAAAAACGATAAACGTACTGGGTTCGGTATCAGCGAGCGCAGTGACGGCCTTCGGTACGAGGGAGAGTGGTCGGCGAATAAAAAGTATGGATACGGCGTTACTACGTTCCGAGACGGCACGAGGGAAGAAGGCAAATATAAGAACAACGTACTTATAACAAGCCAGAAACGAAAACATTTATTCCTCATGCGGTCCGCTAAATTTCGGGAACGTGTTGACTCCGCAGTAAACGCAGCGCAACGTGCATCCAAAATAGCATTACAAAAGGCTGATATAGCTATCTCCAGGTCAGTGTATATCAGATATATATAAGTATAGACTGCAGTTTTTAAAATTCCTAAAAACTGTTGTAAATGCGTAGTTCACTTAGAAAACATTTATCATTATTGTTACAGAACCGCAACGGCTCGAGGGAAAGCTGAACAAGCCGACGAAGCGGCAGACCAAGCAAAAGAAGACTGTGATATAGCGCAAGCTACTGCGAAGCAGTTCGCTCCAGATTTTAAGCACCCAGGCTTTGACAGAATAGGATTAAGAGAAAAATATAGACAAAAGGTTTACGATGCACAAATTGCAGCAACCGTATCACAAGAATCTGAAAAGATCTTGGATGGAAAGAGCATTCCAAATCATATCCCTCCGATGCATTCACAGATTCCTCAAAATAATAGAGCTCCAAATGCAGTACCCTCCAGGAGACCTTCGACGCAATATCCTAAATCCGTAGATCCACGGCTCGCAAACAGCTCTAACTACAATACAGACAATAGAAATCTTGGACCACCACACGATCCGTACTATTCGTCAAATCAAGATAACTGGAAATCAGCAAATACAACGCCTCAAATTTCGCCTGACAGTCAAAAATCATACTTACCAAATGACCAAACAAATCTATATGGACCTATCTCACAAGGCGGTCAGCAACAACAGCAAGCTTCCTCGTACAGATTCAATCAACCAAGTATGGACCAAAGTGGCCAGCAATACGTCACCCAAGATCGACGACTGTCCTCGGCTAACAGACAACAACCAAACCAAAGACCCCAACAGCAAGAATGGAACCCGCCTCAAGCTCCTCCCCGACGACAGAGTGTGCTCGGTCAGCCTTCTTATGACGCTCAGGGTAACGCGTATGTTGAAACCGCCTCTGCGTATGGACGAAATGAGCTTCGAACCGGAACCGTACACTCTGAGGGCCCTCTCGACCGACAAGCAATGCCGACGAATCAGCAACCCTATCGTCAAACGATCGATTCTCAAGGCTATAGACAACCGCTTGACCAACAATCGTACGGCCAACCGCAAGATCATATGTATCGACAGCTGCCGAATGACAATCAGGCATATCGACAAACAGGCTCTGCTGATCAGGGATATAGGCCAAGTGCTCCTAATGAACAAGATATTGTCAACGGAGCTCGGCCAGCAGGACCGCGTCCGTCCATTGACTACTTTGATCACTACAAAAGACCCCCTAGTCGAGACTCAAGTGTCGATAGGTACGGACGACGCTCGCGGCAGCCGTCTGTGGAAGCGGCTCCAAGCGGGGGCTCCCGGGCAGGCTCTGTGGCTCCGCAGCCCGCGGTGCCATCTCGGCCGGTGTCCCGAGCCGCAACACCTGCAGGCAACGGGCATCTAGCGTCTGGCCGTGGCTCCATATCATCTCGTGCGGGTTCGCGAGAACCTCAAGCATTTGAGGACTCACTATTGAGAAAACGGACGCTCGGACAGGAAATATCACCATCACCTTATCAGCCCAAACGTACTGAAAGTTTGTATGTGGCTCAAGTACCAGAACCACCACCGCCTGCACCAATGAGAAGTGGAGGGGGCGGTGGAGGCGGTGGAGGCGGCGGAGGCGGAGGAGGCGGAGGAGGCCGTAAGGTAGGTTAATTACAAATACAACAAAATTCGTGTCCGTATGGATTGAGGAACCATATTTAAACGTGGGTACTATCAATATTTAGTAATAAACTAGACGAATTTGTAGGCCCGATCCTGAAATTTGTAGTAAAACGCTTAAAAAGTTAATTTGGTAGGATTTAGTAGTATTTTTGCGTAATCAGATTACTGATGTAAAACCCATTCAAAATATCGAATAGGCTATCTGGTGAGTTGTTTATTTATTTGCTTAAAAACACGGTAATAAAATATGATAAATGAGGAATTTAGAATAAAAATAAACATGTTTCACCAATATACCTACCCAGTACATTTATTACATTCCACAATGGGAACTTGGGTGGTAGGTTCACAAAAACAATCAACTCATACATAATGTGTAAAATGTTTTGTGACACATTGATACAATATAATGGATTAAAGATTTGGTAGTGTATAGACTGCCGCAAGTGACATTCAATCACTATCGGTTAAAGCACGGTTATAGTGCCGCAAGGGGCATTCTAGTACATCAGTTTTTTTAAAGCCGCAATAGGTAACATAGTACGGTACGGTACGACAGTTCTATGAACTTAGCAAACATAGTACGACAGTGTCATGAACTTACTGCCGGAGATAATGTATATTGGTTTGTCCGGAACCACTGCACTCTATAACCCGTCGCTTTTTTATAGTAGCTATTTTTTTTCATAGAACAGGCCCTGTTTGAGTGTATATTTGAAAAAGTCCCCAAAATTTATTTCGGGATTTGTAGGATAGTGGGAGTATTAAGGTTGGGGAAGATCACGTATCGGGTGTAAATTTATTTCCTAACGGCGTAGTCGACGGAGCCCTATTTTTAAATGGTTAGAAAACAAAATAAAACCGAAGGGGATAGCAGGGCTAACCTGTCCGTGTCGGCGTGCCCGAAGTCCCGAGCTCGCTTCGCTTGCTCTTGCATCATATGTTCTCCTAGTAACAGTATTAGTAACATTGCGTTTTGTACATACACAAAATGCCAATTTTATTGCGCTAACCTCAACACTCAACCAAAATAATAAGTGCCAATGCAGTACTTACGGCACTTTATCCGATATTTATAGAATGCCGCTAGCGGCCACTCTATACACTATCTAAAGACTGTCGATGTCGTGTCATATTTTTGAGGTTGACACAAGGTTGACTTGTAGGTACGTTATACTTTATACAAAAGGTGACTTATGAAACCTTTAATAGAGTAATCTACCTAATAAAAATTGTAAATAAATTAAGTCATTCATTCACTGACGGACAACGCGCAGCCTAAACGGCTGGGTCTAAAAGCATGAAATTTTGCACGAGAGTTCCTTTTATAACGAAGGTGAGCATTAAGGAAGGATTTTAGAAAATCCATCCATCAATCCTCTAAAGGGGTTAAATAGGAGATGAAACTTTCTATTTGGCACAGCTTGTTAATACGTGAAGTGCGGGAGCCCTCCTGGTGGGTTCACCTAGTCGCATATGGGATGCCGGGAGCCGTCGCAGAGGGCTTATTTTAAATGTAGGTTTTTCTTATCGAATACAGCATTATAAACCGTGAAAATAAAAACTTATGTGCATTTTAACAACATTTATTCGTATCTGCGTTGGGTTTAAAATCCAAGCATTTTTTTTTTTGTTCACGGTTTCAAATATTCACAAAAAAATTCAAAGGTTGGAAACTACATATAGCGACAAGACCGCCTGAAAACACAATTTTACTTTGTTTTACAGTGTTTTATAAAACGATTTTAAACCTAATGCCGTTGACCGACCGCGGCTGTTAACTTTAGCACAAACGTAATGCCGGCAACCCTGCCGGAGGGTTCACTTCAAATATATATGGCGTATGAGTTCTATGAAAAGTGGGTGGAGTCGAAAGTGTTAATAGATGACAAAATAAGTTTATTTTTTAGAAAACGGATAATTTTGGTTATTTTACAAGGTAATCAAACTATAATAATATGTTCGACTACGTATACTAGCAAAACTACGCAAATGTTGTTGTATTATTAGATCACACAAAAAAAAACTATTCTATTTTTAAACAAACTATGGGTACAGTGGCGGACTGAATGCCATAAAGCTGAACTACTGTAACATTTACAGAAAGGCGTGAAACGAGGATCCATTTGCACGTTCAATACCATTAACTATTAGAGGTGGATGCACCAAGCAAAGAAATTATTAAAATCACATACTCTTGTGACTAAACATGCAAAATAGGAACAAAAGCGTTAGCCTACGGACAAATCTAAGCGCGCGTAGCTCTCTGGTGCGCATTTCGAAACATTTTTACTTGCTACCACGATGCACGATGTAGCGAATTTAAGCGCGTAAAATTTTGTTTTTCCGTTTCGATTTGCCTCTAGATTAAGTCAGGTATTTAATAGCAAGTATACTAAAACATTATTGAAATACCTTTGTTGTCACGTCACCCTCGAAAAGTAACAAAGGTAATTAATTACATAAAACTCAATTTATAGCAAGCTTTAAACTAAATAAATAAATAAATCCGCATTACTTTTGATCATTTTCTGATATCTCCGGTAGAGGCTAGGCTCATTCGTAGCGGTAGGTATCTCACACAAGCGAAAAGCACGATACAGTTCATACACTAAAAAGCTAAATTTAAAATTTAAACCAACCCCCGACACAAACAAAAACCTCTAAAAAGTAAAAAGATTATATAAATTGATAAGTTGTAGGTAATATTTTGATCTGAACGTCGTCGCGTCGGGGGACGGCTAATGAAAAAAGGAAGTTACTCGTAGCAACAGCTATCTCTTCTACAATAGCATACATTCATTATTGCAGGGTAATATAAGCGTGGCTAAGGAAAAGCCAAATAGACGATGTTTGGCGTTTCCTTACCCACGCTACGATCGACACGTGCCTTGCATGCTGCGCAGGCTTTTAAGCTACCGCGCTCAACGCTTGTCGTGTCCACACGTCGCGTCCGAGTTCGCAACAAGTCAATCGCCTTCCTGAGGATGCCTCGTTGAGAGGTGAAACACGTGTCGATTTCTTACAGGGTTCTATATGACTCATTAAGAACACTTACGCGGATTAAGTTACTAAATATACGTCGTCTATTGGCTTTTAAGCTAGTTAATAATTAATCCATTCCATTTTTCATTTCTCTTTCCCACTCCATCATTAGACCCTGATCACCATCTATCTAGAACTAACCTATTCATTGAGACCATTCCAAAGAGCCTAAACACGATACCTGCTGTAAATTGGTGAGGCAGTTGGGTATTCTGCAAATTCGAAGTGATGGTGCAACATTAGTTCAAGGTTACTATGTTCTTCTAATATCATTTGAAGAAACAGAATACCAAACATCGACTCGATCAGGATGAAAATATATCAGGTTGATTTTGCTTTTTAATACATGCATTTAGTGGGAACAGGGCCTGCGATTCTCCATACAAATGTATTACCCTTTTTTCTCCCTGAATAATGGCAGCAATCGTTTTTTTTTCTTCATAAAATCAATGTCTGATGTAGACACGTCCCTGTTATTTTCCTTTTTTCAGCAACTTATTGGTAAAGAAAATACGACCCTCCAAAAATTATAAAAATGCCCCATTTTTACCGCCGCGATTAGAAGACTACTAGAAAAATTCGAAACTTTTTAACATAAAAGAAAATGATAGGAACCTAGACATACTCTTTCTTAAAATTGTAATGTAAAAATAATTGAATCGTCACAGTTTTCGAAGAGAAAAAAACGTCGATCTCGTTTTTTTTTTGTGACTTAATCGGTCTGAGCTGCAACTGTCCCTATCGCACTCTACGGGGGCAGAATTGAGGTAAGGCGACGGCAATAGTTTCTTCAAATACCTATTTTTCAAATTCCTCGCAGGCTCTTTTATTATTTGAACGAAAACAAGTTTAACAAAATTTGCATCATCCCATTGCTGAGTTGCTGGAATCGCGTTCTCCTCTACCGATCTTTATTTCTCCTGATAACATTTATTTTGTTTATGTGTCTATATAGTATATATACATGTATTAGTATTTATTCTCGTATTGTATATTTATTTCCGAGCTCTCAATCCCGTATCTTGCCCCTGCCATGTTTTGTGTCTGCATCACTCTAAGGTTGACTGCTAGAAAATGCCTGAGGCATTAAGTCCGCCTTTGTACCGTATTTTAATAAATAAATAAACGAATATAATTGGTTTCTAAACAAGAGACTTACATTATCTTCGAATGATCAAAAAACAAACAAAAAAATATATACCCACTAATTTTGTTCGGCAAAAACGCTCACATAATGAGTCGCACTGATAACTCCGCGGACTTCACAGAACTCCTAGAGACCACCGCATGCGCATACATTATCAACTTTAAGTACTCGTACCTACTACGAATGTCAATAGATTCCCATCTGTAGTTTTTCGGGAATATTTAATTTTGCAACAGTGGATTACGATAAGCCGTGCGACCGCTGCAGCCCTGCAGGGTTAAACAATCGTTACGCGCAATTTCAGCACAAGGTCACCGAGGTTATTGTACTTACTTGCGCACCTCAATAACTAGGCACTGAAATACGGTATTGCTAAATGGAAGATCGAAACATGTTGTAATTCATGGGAATCGCCTGCTTATAGATAAATATCACAAACATGCGAGCTAATGGAAAGTTTATTCAGATTTATTGGCAGCTTTAGCAATTGAACATAGTATTTAGGCCTAGATATACAATATTTATAGCTGAAAGATAAACAAAAAAGCTTGATCGAAGAAAATCTGTATAAATTTATGTCAAAACGCGATGTATGTGCGAATGGCATTGCAATAAGTTTAGTAATGACACGGCAGTAGGCGGGCGGCGCGCGCGCGGGGCTCGGGGCAGCGCTCAGCCCGTTCTATTTCTAAATTGAGACAGTCACTCGCTGCCGCTTTCCGTGTATCACCTCTTCGCTATATATAACTAAAGTACATTAAATCTCAAAAAAATACTTTGCAAGTTACTCACAAGACCAATTTACTCGCGTTTAATTGGAAAATGTTAATTAATTAATACGTAACATAAAACGGTGCCACTGTACCTTTATATAAGTCAGAAATCATGTTGAAAGTCTGTGAGCCGTGATTCGTATAATTGTATAAAATTGTGTTACTGAAAATGTGGTACCAAGGGGACGAAGACGATGAAGAGGATCTTGCGTGCTCCCCGGCGATCCTCGCCAGGCGAGCGTCCGAGAGCTGGATTAACGTACCTCCCGTGGAGGTAAACTTACTCGCATAACATTTCCACTGACGGCTACTTTGAGTTATTCATAATAAACTTAGCAGCGATAAAATCTAGACCTTTCTTAATATAATGCTACTCGCTAAGCTCTTATCAATTACAATGACATAATGGTTTACAGGTGAGCTATACTCGTACCTGTGATAGTCAAAGGTCAAAGAGTATGCATCCACACTTAGATGTATTGGTGTCTACGCAAATACACGCTTTTCTTTGAATTGAAAGGTCATTGGATTTGTTTGTGTAAACCGTCAGATAAATCAACTTGTTTTTCTAAACGTCCATCGCCCGGAGCCAGATCTCCGGCGAAAATCTAAACAAAACAATTTATTTTGCTCGTCCATCGTTTAGTACTACTTTATATATTATTATGTTAACGACTCGTATTATGTAACGAAAATCGAAACACTCTCATATATAATTTTTTCAAAATATTAGATTTTAAAAGAAACTCAGCTACTGGAATTCTGAAAGGCCGCCTTCAATCTTGTTAAAAAAAATGATAACACGTAGTCGTGTTAAAGTTAAATTAAGCATTTCTACAACTTTAAGAAAAATCATACGTATATATATATATACGCACGGAGTATAAAGTTATAGCCAAAAACAAAGCCTCCTTTCCTCTAGATGATGTTAAGTAACTAATTTATTATTTATGTACAGATGCTAAGCACGCCACAGACCCTTCAGCGTAAGAAGTCGTTGCCGGATGTGGCGGGCATGCCGCGCATGCCGGACGGCGGCGGCATGTCGCGCGAGGAGGTGTCTGCGCTCGGCTCGGCGCGGCGCGAGGAGGTGCGCCGCATGCACGACGAGACCGAGAAGCTGAGGGCCAACCCTCTGCTCTACCTAGTCAGTCCGCAAGTCAAGGTTAGATACTCACTTATTTATCATTTTTATAGATCAATATCCTAAATGGAGAACATTATTAAACTGCTACGAAACTGCTACGAAATGCCTACGAATGCTACGACGCACTCGATCATTAAATGAAAGCAAAAAATAGTGACCTTCGTACTTATATCTATGTTAAAGTGTTGTATACTGTGCGCAGGACTGGTTCTCCCGGCAGCAGCTGGTGATCCTAGTGCTGTTCATCAACATCTCTCTGGGCATCATGTTCTTCAAGCTGCTCACGTAGCATCGGCGTGTGGCGCACGTGCGCCTCCTCTTCCCGATGCCGTTAACGACACTTTTGTAAATATTTGTAATTTTTGAACCAGAAATAGTCCAAATATTATTTGATGTGCGACAAATGTTTAAAATAACATTTATTCTTTATTCCTTTTCAATACGAGAGTTACATTTACACATCCAATGAAAACGTATTTATTTGTCAATAAGGACTTCAACTTGCTAGTGTACTTCTCTTTGACGTTGTGAAAGTGTGCAAAGAATGACGATATAAGAGTGAAAACATTATCCAAATATTTCGTCGAGCTAATAATTTCGACTTGTTTTGTGCGGGAGTGAATTGAACCTGTTTTGTGTCCGGTAATCGGAAACTTCGAATGTAAGGAGCACGTTGTTCTATAAACCTGCATATTGTAGGTTTATTATGCCTTCTATTATGAAGCTTAACGCCTTTAATGTAATTTTAACAGCTGAGGTGTTAATGAAAGCAGAGAGTTTTCGAAGAATTCATGGTCGCTTGTTCATGTGGGAGGAAAAAGATATATATAAATAATAATAATGACAGCCCCGAGGTAGTCGTTTGTTTCACTACACTGACACTGCACTCACGACGTTCTGCAGCAGCTGTCGCTGGCAGTCATGTAGCATCCTACTTCATTCAGATTGTAGAGATTGACCGAATTAGGTATCTGAAAACTTTCCGCCACTAGTGAAGTCGGTTATGGGGACGTTATTATTACTAAATGTTATTGTTGCTAAGTCAAAGTTTAAATAATTAATAAATTATATTTGTCAATTTTTAATAGTTTGTGCTGGTTATTAAGAGATTGAAATATTACGTACCCCGAGTGATAATAAAGGCACAAAATATGTTAGATATAGGTATCTACTTGTTTCGAAAGTGTATATAATAATGATATTAATTAAAGTTTTACAAATATTACACAAAGTACGCATACCTACCTATAAGTAGATACGTTGTTATGCTTGCAATATGTACAAGACAAAAAATAAAATGCATGTGCATTATTTTCCTATTCTATTAAAATTGTAAAAATCTAGCGATGAATACTGAAATTTTTATACAAGATTTAATCTTCATTTTATACCTATGAAGTCAATTCTCTCGTAATCGAATTGTTTATATGGTTAATACTATATAAATGGTATGTTAGATACTTTATTAATATTGGCATGGAAAGCGTGCGTTGAGACTGTTGATACGTATTATATACACCTACAACGAAACTTATTGAAAGCGCACATTCGTTGTTAGGTTATATATACAGTTGGTAAGACAATTTTCACAGTTTCATTATTATGTAAAGAATATAAGTTATGTCTCTAAGAATTTTAATTACTTGTATCGATTTTATCTACGTTTCAGAAATAAAATATTTTAACAAAACAATTATGACATTTATTTTCATATGTTTCCAATCCCAACGCTGAAATTGAACCCATCCAGCACGAGAAGCGGATGCCTCGCCGCTCAGATTATTCGCAATATTTGGTAATATTTATTACTCATGCACGTACATAGACTAAAGTCCATTTGCTAAAAAAAAATCCACCTTCCACATTTGCCACCACCCAGTGTGGCACTTTTTCGAGAGCGGAAAACTTTCTCTAAGTTTTTGCAGTTTACGGCTTTGAGCAATGCCACTTGTGTCAAGTGACACGCACGCACGTCACCTGTTTGGTTCCGTCTGTCGCTCCGCAAGTCGCGCCGCAGTCGCTCGTGATCGTGGCATACTCTAAACCACTTCTATCATATGCTTTCTCTGCAGTCGCTGTCGCAAGACACGTGTCACTTGCAAAGGTGGATTCAGGGGAGGTCATGGGGGTCATGACCCTGGGCAATGTCTAGGACGACCACTGATATTTTTCTAATGTCATTGATAAATTAAATGAAATAAATACTTTGTATGATGTTGCCAAGTATTTGTTTGCCACACATGCGCGATCGACACGCATAATAAGACTATGTGCTGTTATTATAATTATATGATGATGGACCGTGGAGTTTCTTGCCGGCTCTTCTACCTAAAGCAAATCCTAAACACGGTCAAAACATATTCAGTAAGAAGCAGTTTAGCGTTAGAGGCCCCGTTCGTAAGTACGCAAAACATAAATGTAGGGTGCAAACATTTTCGAGCTTGCTTCGCTCGGTCCAAGCAAGCAGTCCTTGGTAGGACTTGCTGTCCTATTTCCGTAAGAATGGCAACAGAACTGAGAATTCCTAGACGAGGTGAAAAAAAATTCGAGCTCGCCTCGCTCGCTCTCCCATCCTACATTCTTGCTTTTCGTAAATAGCCTATTGAAGAGATGAAAATGTATCTCCCTGAAAAAACAATCCTGCCGGTTGCGAGGCCCACGGTGTAGGTAGATTATCATTACGCACGATACTTGTTTTTTGTTGTTTTCATTGTTATTATTTTTGCAAAATGTTACTAGAAATATCTACATAAACTGAGCCAGACCAAATGAGACAGGCTTAGTCCGTCACTGATTGGAGCCTTTCCTGACTGAACCTTGACTACGTGACCCCCCCTGATATAAGGGCTGGATCCGCCCTTGGTCACTTAAGCGAATAGCTCGTAGCCGGGGTTAGGCCAATTTTACCATTCATACTACGAATGGTCAAAGGAAAATCGAACCTATCCTAGGCAGAGGGCAAACACTTTCGTGCTCGTCCGACCTACTTTTCTGCATAATTCGACAAAGTAACTTCTATTTCTCTATGAATGGACTAAATACAATCTAACCTATCCGAAATGCCAAAATGTAAATCAGTGCGCTCGCTGTAACAGCCTTTTTTTTTTTTTTTTTGAGGCTCGGATATTATCAAATAACTTCTCCCGCACTGGGCGGAGCAGGAGGGCGTGCCAGACTTTTATTGACTAAAACCCACCTGTGTTCCTTCCGTTGCCTGTATGCCAGGGTCGCGATATCCCTTTCGGACAAACCCGCAACCCCGGCAGGCATTTTTTTTTTTTTTTTTTAATAATAATCTTTATTGGAACAAAAACACATTTTACAAATTGATTGCGTACGTAAATAGCTACATTAGTTAAAAAACTGTGTCGCAGCTATTAACGCCCACCTCCAAGAGGGAGAAAACAGCGTTCCAGATAACATACATTAAAATAAAGTAAAGTAGGGGTTAGCCATGAACATTTACAAAGACAAATAGTAAAAATTAAAATAGAAGTAACAAAATTTAAATAGGTAAGTGCTTAGTGTTGTGCATGTGGGAGTGTTGTATGTGAGTGTAGAGCGTGTCTGTGGGGTGTAAGCGTCGAGTATGCTCGTGGAACCTCTCCACGAGCACACTTTACGCTACGTGTGTTTGGTGTGCATGCCTACGGAAGAAAGATCTTGGAGTTTGACTAAATTCTCCAATTCTTCGTATGTGAGAGTATGAAGCCATTTATCAATAATTCTTTTGCAATCCCGGAGAGTACATGGATAAATAGCATGCACTTTATTTATTCTGTTATAAAGCACGGGACTGCAGAAAATGAATTGCCGGCGGGCAATTTCTAATTTAACACCCGATGTCGGGCAGACTCTGTCAGTTCTACTCGTACGTTTTTGTCTTTCAAACTCAGGGTCAAACGTCAAGTATGAGTGTTTCCGCTACACTGTATTTAGCACAAAAGAGTGCCTTACTGTAGGTAGCTTCCAAAGCATGTACAGTTCGCTGGTAGGGAAGCGATAGGGTTTGAAGGCCATCACCTTAAGGATAGCCCTCTGCGCCCTCTCCAAACGCAGCAGAAGACATTTACCAGCACCACCC
This sequence comes from Agrochola circellaris, assembly GCA_914767755.1. Classification (NCBI taxonomy): domain Eukaryota; kingdom Metazoa; phylum Arthropoda; class Insecta; order Lepidoptera; family Noctuidae; genus Agrochola; species Agrochola circellaris. The sequence continues at coordinate 8,228,837 of OU611846.1, read as the reverse complement.
CAGGCCGAAATACAGTACGTTAAAACGGAGTGGGCGAGAGCAAAGTAAACAGTTCTCAGGGTAGAGAAATTGGCGGAGGTCCTTAGATTTTTAAAAACAAAAATTAATTTTCTCACCCTAGAGACCAGTGAATTTATTTGCACACTCCATGTCAACGAACCGTCGACCCAGACTCCAAGATATTTTATTGAGTCCGTGCGCATAACTTCAGGACAGCCACAGGTGGCAGTCCTCATTGAATGGCACGCATGAGCTATCAGACGGAAGGGTGTGTCTGGCTGTGACGCTTTCTTTGGACTAAAAGTGATAAATTTGGTTTTATCCAAGTTGAGGGTGAGCAAATTCTGTGTGAGCCATCTCATAGTAACTCGCAAGGCTGACTCTGCCTGAAGCCAAGCTTCGTTCCAGTCACCACCATGAACCAGGATAACAGTGTCATCAGCATAAGTAATTACTTTGGAGTTTCTTAGATGAAGTTTACAGAGCTCGTTTATGTAAACCAGGAAAAGGGTAGGTCCTAAGACACTACCTTGCGGAACTCCGTAGGTGAGGAATGCTTCCTTACTCGTATGGTTGTTTATCCTGATGATTTGCGAGCGATCACTAAGGTAACTCTTAAACAAACTAAGCGGTAGACCTCTTATACCAATCCTTTCTAGTTTACTGAGGAGAAGGGGGATAGAGACAGTGTCAAAAGCTTTAGAAAGATCAAGAAAGATAGCTATAGTTTTATCCTTGTTATTTAAATTATGAGCTACTGAACCAATTAATTCTAATATGGCATCCTCTGTGTTTTTGCCTGATCTGAATCCATATTGGTTATTTGCGAGTATATTTTGTGAGCTAAGGTAATCCAGCAGACGTTTGTTTATGACTTTTTCGAAGAGTTTTGACATAATTGATAATACAGATATGGGTCTGTAGTTGTTGACACTGTCTCTGTCACCACTCTTGTGAATAGGGTGCACAACGGCCTTTTTGAACACCGTTGGGAATAATCCAGATGTAAGGGCACGGTTGAAGACGTGACAGATAACTGGGACAAGAGTGCTTCTAGCACTGTAGATCACAGTTGCGGGGATACCATCCCAACCCGCAGCACTATTTAGTCGTAGGCCACGAATAAGATAATCTATCTCTTCGTTGTCCGTGCCAGAAATAGCCATCGAGTTAGGGTGGACATCCAAAGTGCCAAAGTCAGAAGTGTTGGTAGAGTTATAGTTTGGGGAGTTATAGATTTTAGATGCCAGTTTTGTTCCCACGTTTGCGAAAAAGTCGTTGACAGAATCAAGTGATTCAGTTGGATCCGGAGTTATAGACAACAACTCACTGGCAGAGGCCTTATTCTTTTGAAGATTAGAGATAGTTCTAATGAGATTCCAGGTAGCTTTCGGGTTCTTGCGATGTTTTTCAAATTCATGTCGTTCATATTCTCGTTTTAATTTCTTTAATAGATTGTTGCAATAGTTTTTATATCGATTATAGGTGATTCTCAGAGTATTATTATCAGCATACCTCCTCATTTTGCGATACATGTTATCCCGGTTACGAATACACCTAAGGAGGCCAGGTGTGATCCATGGCTTAATGATGCGTTTTCGGTTTGGGATAACAGAGTCACTGCTATTTTCATCAACAACTGAGGAAACAAGTTTGACCATGGTCGAAGCAGCAGTTTCATTGGCCCTTCCGGACCCCGTCAGTTGGTGCTGACATCTCTTTGAGGCGCGCGTGGAACACAACGCGCCGTCGACCCGGGCCTGGTCCCTATCGGACGACGAGCTACCCTTTGCTCACCGTCCGCGAGCCCGCGCCTACGGTGGCCGGAAGTCGGCTCGCGACTCCCGACACCCGGGGCGTCTCCTGCGGCGACTAGGGGCGCGAGGATGTGAATCTTGCCTCTCCCTCGCGCGCTCCGCCTCCTCCTTCGCGAGCATTACTGGGCCCAGAATAAATAAATCACCGTTACTGGCAGGTAGCTTCAATTACTAGGAGAAGTCTGTCCGTGAGTGTTGCTTTGACAGTTAAAATTAAGTTTTATTCATTCCATAATAAGGGCGGCAAATTTTGGGTACGAACCGTGCTGCTGAAACGTACGCTACGCCAATGCAAACAATAAAGACGACCTAAGAACCACTATCAGTGTACGATGCACACCATTGCAATGTATGTATTCACCCTGTATTGACCTACAAATAGGTTTGATTCAGCAAGTAGATAAGCATAGCTTTGGCTGATGCTAAAGCTGAACGATAGTACAATGCTATCGCATGCGTAGGTAAGTTCTTATTAATTTAATTAATACTTTATGGCTTCTTCCCGTTCCACAATAGACTCAAACTGTAAACGTTGGACGTGAATGATACTGTTTAGAGTGAGTGGTTGAGTGTAATGACGAAAAATGGCAGTAACACAACTACTTACGGCACAGAAGAGAAACTATCGGTATTTATATTGTAAATATTTGTATCAGTTTGTAAACATAGTGACTTCTTTATGCGCGAACGAAGCGTGTGACTAAAACAATCAAAATTCAATATACCATCGTTATTTAATCCACAGTTTGGCTACGGTTGTATTTAATTAAATTTTCAGAATTGATACCCATTTTCGTGCAGCATAACGTGTTGCAATTTACCTAGATATTTTGCGAGTGTGAAGTTATGTAGCTATTTACCAAGTTTCATTTTTTTTCTACTTCTGTCTACAGAAGGATCTTCATGCTAATTTCAGACTCGTACTTCAGAAAAACTGTGATAATAACCTAATATTCAATAATAATTTCTTAAGGCGGATGAAACGCATGATGCCATCGATTTGGACGACTTGCTGCCCAAAATCGGGGAGTTTGGTCTGTACCAGAAGCTTCTGTTATGGCTCGTCTGCTTACCAGCCTGTTTACCCTGCGGCTTCTGTGCGTTTAACCAGCTGTTCATGACAGACGTCCCTGACTACTGGTGCAGAGTTCCTGAATTGGAGCTACTCAATCTTACACAACAACAACGTAAAATATTATCAATTCCACGAAAGGTATTACAAGAGGAACTTGTCGTTATCTTTTATCAGCTATTTCATTCGAATCATTATTTTATCAATCGCACGTTGCGAAAGAGAACTGGCGCTGGCTGTACTTGATAGTAACGATCGTAAGGAAGTTAGCAAAGCAAAGAGCTTCACGGACACTTTTTGGCCAAAAGTCTACATCAGGCCCATGGAAGGCCCGGAAAAAGCGTTCGTGAAGCTCTTTGCCTTGGCGGATTTCCTTACGATCGTTTCTATCAAGTACTGCAGGTTTGGTCAGTTCTCTTTCGCCAAGGATAGCGGGGTGAGGGTCTTGTCCACTGCGACCACATCTCGGTGCATCCCACGTCATTTTGAAGGAATTATTCCCACCAAACCAAACACACAAATCAAACAAATCACACAAACCGCAAACCACACACACAAACTGCCTACAAATCTCACGCAAACCACAAACAACAAACTGACTGCAAATCTCGCGGTTGTGGAGGGTTTTAGCATTTAAGAAACCTCGATCCCCACACTTCCGCGGGATATACAGTCTCATCACTGATGACCGTACGTGATGCATCCGATATGCCGTCAGCAATGTACAGACCTTCCTATCCAGAGCGGCAAGTTCCGTCTGAGTCCATTTAAATATGCCGAAAGAATATCAAAAACGGCATGACCCAACCGTTGAAGGCACGCACCTTGTTTCCGCCTGATAAAAGACTATTTAACACTTTATTCATGCGGCCAAAGAAGCACTCACTCAACGATTGTTACATGTCGATAACATTGATGCCTAATGCTTCCGACATACCCAAATACTTGTAGGTTTCGGTTGGGGACAGGGATCTAAGGTGTATGGAATCCGAGACTTGGGTTCCCACGGATTCCATAATCGCTTTACATGCATGACTGCACATTTGTCCACACCAAATTCCATCCTGATGGCGCTACTGAACTACTGTTTCTGTAACCTTCAGTAGCAAATTGTTGGGGGCAAAGAGTTTCAGCTCATCCATGTAAAGGAGGTGAGATATCACCTGACCACCTCTTCTCAGCCGATAGCCTAGACCTGGATCCTCTAGCAGTGTGCTTAGAGGATTCACGGCTAAGCAAAACCAAAGCGGACTCAAGCTATCGCCCTGGAATATTCCCTGTGCAATCCTGATCGGTTCATAGATCCCCTGGATCTGTTGACATCCTAGATAGAGAAGGACCATCCTCTACTGCCCCATACACGACATCAAAAAGGTGCGTGGAGTGCGACCACTTTGTACAACTCCAGCACCCTAATGAACCATGAATGTGGCACCGAATCATAGGCCTTCATATAATCAATCCAACATCCATCCATTATTATTATTATGTATCAACGTGGCAAAAGTTTCACTTTTTGTTTAAAAAAATCTTGGTTTCAGTCGAAATATTTAACAAAATGTCTTTAGAGTTTATTTTTATAAATTGTGTTATTCCTCTTTAAAAATGTATAGCTTGCCAATTAAACTAGCCCGCCCGTAACTTTGATTAATTTATTTGATGCAACTATTTTACTATTTTGACATGGTTTCATAAACTGCTTTCTAATATAATATAGGCAAATAGATTCCAAGAATCCAGATAAAATCTCATTACTTGCACATCCTCTAATACCTCACATAGAGCTTGCTTCAATCATTTTTAATCGATCACAAAATATTTATTATACATATTTTCCAATTGCATATCACATTTTTACCTAATGCTGAGCACAAACCTCCCAGTGACAACTCTCTAATAAAATAAAATAAATATCGAGTATCTGCAACGCGCGGTGATTGAGCAACAGTTTGTATCTTTTCCCGGTAGTTTATTATATAGGTATGTCAAGAGGAAGAGTGCAGTGTCCTTATTCCAGCTAATAAAAACAGGATGTGTTCAACAATCGCCAGTCTCCCGGCTAAACGGTAATCACCAGTGGATGAAATCACGGTGATTTCATTGAACTAAAAAGTGTTTTATATCTTCCAGGACAATACAACCTTTGAAAAATGCTCACGATATGCCATAAACTGGACAGAAATTATAGAAATGGGTGGAAATATAGAAGTCAATGAGAGTTGGTCTACCGAACACTGTGTTCAAGGCTATGAATACGACACCTCTGAAGTAACATCGTCTATTGTTATTGATGTAAGTTCCAACTCCTTATCAAACACTATTATATGTAATTTGCCTTCTTTTTAAGGTTCCGAAGCCTAATGGAAAAAACGGAACCGTTATAATTTCTTCCTGTCCGTCTGTCTATCTGTCCGTCTGTATGTCACACAGTCATTTTACTCGTAGACTATTCGCACTATATCAATGAGATTTGGAAGAAAGGTATATTCTATGAACCGCTCAACAATGGTGTAGGCCCTACATAAAAAATAAAAATGGGTGTCACTCCCAGTCACTACGCATCGTAAGCGAGGGATGTGATAATATAAGATAATATTTATTATGAAAAAAAAATGCGCATAGGGATGTGCACGCTTTTTTTTTCTATCCCTCGTTTTATTCGGGGTAGTAACTAAGATTATGTCTTAGTCACTCTTTTATTTAAGTCAATATAGCTGGTGAGATATGCGCTTTTAAAGTCGCAAATAATGTGTTTTTTACCGTCCTCTAACTTTTTAACTAAACGGTGGAAAAATATGAAAAAAATTAAGTTAGTAGAACTAAAAAATACGTTAAAAAATATATGTTTTGAAGAAAATACGTAGTGCATAGTTTTTGAGCTCCTACTAATATTATAAATGTGACAGTTTGTATGTTTGTCTGTTTGTTACTCAATCGCGCAAAAACGGCTGAACGGATTTGGATTTATAACCTGGATTAACACATAAGATACTTTTTTATCCCGGTAGTACGTTCCCGTGGGATAATTTCCGACCTAAACGCGGGCGAAGCCGCGGGCACTTTTGCCCGCGGCTTCGCCCGCGTTTAGGTCGCTAGTATGGAATATTTTCACTCACGCGCATGATTCTTAGAAAAAACTTATGTTTTACAGTTTCTTTGAAAAATACTATGAAATACATTTTTGCTGTCATTAAAATTTATATACATATACATGCGTAAATATATTATATTGTATATTCATATCGTAAAGAAAAACTGGCCAAGTGCGTGTCGGACCACGCACAATGAAGGGTCCCGTAGTTGGGATGAATTTATCCCAAAAACAAACTTATCATTATTGTTGAAAAACATATTCTCCCTATACGCCACGGTCAATTTCCAACCACAAATTTAAGTTTGTAATCACAAAAAAATATCGTTTTATCTGATAAAACTACAATTAACGATTTTCCGACTTTACGCATGCTATGAGACTTTTCTTTTTGCCAAATTTCATGTTTCTCGGTCAACGGGAAGTATTCTATAGGTTTTGATTTATTTGCGAGTAAAATATGTCGCATAAATTCTTACAGCTTCAAGGGAACGTAGACCTACGCATTTTATATTACCTATTTCAACTTGATACCTCCACGCGTTCCTGAAAAAAAGGGTCTTGACAGAATGACAGATAGACGGACGCGAACAACGAAATGATCCTATAACGGTTCCGTTTCTCTTTTTGAGGTACGGAACCCTAAAAATTGATATAAGATTACATTCCTTTCAGTTTAATCTAGTCTGCGAGTACAACGTTTACCCTACTCTTGGTCTGGTTGCTTTAAATGTTGGAGGGCCAGTTGGAGTATACACGTTTGGGATTTTAAATGATCGAATAGGACGCAAGAAATCTTTCTTTCTTTGTCTAAGCACACTTCTACTTGGAAGTTTAATGACTGCGTATGCTCATGAGTTCTGGTTCTGGACAATGGCACGAGTTATCGTAGGACTAACTATTCCTGCGGTTTATCAGATACCTTTCATTATTTGTAAGTAAATAAGTATTCATGAAAAATAAAATCTTGATCTATGAATGTATTTTGAAATAATATGAATACTTAATCCTTTCAGCTTTGGAGTTAGCAGGTCCAAACTACAGATCTTTCGTAACTGTGATGACTTGCATTTTTTACACCTTGGGTTTGTTATTATTATCCATCGTGACATACTTGCTGAGAGACTGGAGAAGCCTCGCCTTAGCTACATCTGTACCTTTCTTTTTTTATTATTTATATTGGTTCGTACTACCAGAGTCCCCTCGGTGGTTACTCATGCGCGAAAGGCTGGAAGAAGCAAACAATGTTTTAAAAACTATCGCAAGAGTCAATGGGAAGGAATTGCCGGAAGAGTTTACGAATAAACTTCAAAAACAGGTCATAGAACAAAAAGAGAGGGGAGTTACAGAGGCTAAAACTGTGAGCGTGTTCGCTCTGTGTCGGACTCCGAACATGAGACTTAAAACATTTTTGATAACTCTAAACTGGTGCGCATCAGAGATGGTGTACGTGGGTCTCAGCTACTACGGGCCGGCTATTGGTGAAAACCAGTACATGAGCTTTTTCCTGTCTTCAGCTGTAGAGATACCAAGTTACCTTGTCTGTTGGGTGCTGATGGACCGTATTGGACGAAGATGGCCACTCTGTTTATCTATGGTTATAAGTGGAATTTTCTGTATCGTAACTGTATTACTCCCCAGTGGTAAGCACTATTGTAATATAACTACTTCCCTTGTAAATAGATACCTATGTGTATAGAACCTAAATAATTTTCCAGATGCTCGAACGGAAACCCTAATCCTCTATTTAATATCCAAGTGTTTTATATCTGCATCTTTCTTAATAATATACCCCTATGCCGGAGAACTGTACCCGACGGAATTGAGAGGCGTTGGTATCGGAACATCGGCATACATTGGCGGCTTGGGTTTAATTATAATACCTTTTATAAACTACTTGGTAAGAATGATAACCAAAACCTAGTCAAACATTTTGGCAGAGCTAGAAAATCTTAAGTAACAATTCCCAGATATCTGCTCGCTATCACAGTAGATTTGTTTATGTTGTGTCATCTGGTATCATCTGTATATTGGGCCTTCTTATTTCATTATCTTTTCAATTTCTAACAACAGCCTAGGCGTACCTATTGTAGACTCTCTCTATTCAATAAACCCCTACATTTTAGTATAACTACATAGATTATAAGGAAACGTATTCAGTTTTCAAGCTAATAAAAACATTGACCATACCTACTGAAGTCCAACATGTTCACAAGTATTTAAATAATTGCATTTATTTTGCTCTAACCACGGTAAGTTGATAATCACGATCATGCTTATCGTGAAAAATTCCTCATTGTATAGTTCGCTAATATTTTTTACATTAAATAAGTACAATTTTTATGTATGTGCCTACCACTTCCTTCATTTATTATAACATTGAAATGTCTAGAAAAATAAACAACGGATTTACTTTCAGCAAAGATAATCTTGCAGCTCTCAAAAACCTAAGTAGGCCAATCAAGATAAGTGAAACTCCACTTGAAGTTAGATATTCGTGTCTGGCTAGGCCACTTTAGTCTAATGTGTTGTTATAATAAATGGAGTAGGTACCTAAATGCAGTTAAATTAATTACACACATTTAGATTTAGATTGATTGTTTGTCTACGTGATCCTTCACGTAGAAAATAGGCCTGTGTGTTTGCCACAATACATTTTCTATAAAATAAACTAGAATGATTGCCGAGACTTGTATAGAACTCACGGCGTCATTCTAAAATATAATTTATTACAATGATGTAATAGTTACATTGCAATGACTTACCAATCGCTTTGAAAAAATATCGCGAACGTGCTCTCTTACAGGGCTCAAGTAACCTCGTCCTGCCTCTGGTAGTGATGGGCGCAGTCTCCGTCGTGGGCGGGCTGAGCGCGCTCCGCCTGCCTGAAACATTGCACACTTCGCTGCCACAAACAGCTGAGGAAGGAGAACAGTTTGGCAAGGACTGGACTTATGCTGACTGCATGGCCTGTGGTGATCAAAGGTGAGCATTCAACAGTAAGAATCAATAAAATCAACATCATCATCAAAGACGCCATATTTTGACATATTTAGACACGGAATCCGAAATCATTCACTAAGTAAGTACTTACAATTTAAAGAACTAGATTTTTCAGAAATATTAAAGAGGTTTACACAAATTAATAACACATTCATCTAAAGCGCTTATATCAAGTTTTCGGCATTAGGTACTGAATAGCATGTCGGTACTTTTCTGTTGCGGTACCAGGTACCTACGGATATCCAAATCGCAAAGAAATACATCCTGCTGAAATAAAATTATGCCAAAGTACAAATTACTAATATGCAGAGTGGATTTTCGAGACGGGGCAGAATAGGTACAAGAAAATGCTGTTAGGAGACTGCCTTAACTTTTTGAGTAATTGCTAACAGCATTCACAGAATTCCCACGTTTTATTTTATAATGTAGTTTTCTAGAACGATTAAAAGACTCTTGAAGACCAACAGAGATAAGGTACTAGAAAAGCCACAAATCACAAAAAAAATATCCCGTTCATTTTGTAGTTATAGACCACGATATTTTACAACGAATGAAAATAAAATTGTATCTAAAATATTATAAGAAGTATGAATTAATATTAGAAATGCGAAAGTAACTCTGTCTGTTTGTCTTTTACCTTTGCACGCCTAAACCACTGAACTGATCATTATGAAATTTGACAGATAGGTAACCTGGGATCTGAACAAAGACAAAGGCTACTTTTATCCTGGATATTTGCTTTAAAAATGATTAAGTACAAAATACGGGAACAGCTAAACAACAATCGTAGCACTTTGTAGCACCCTCAATAAAGACAGCGCTACGAAGTGCTACGATTCGGCCTACGAAAGCGTAGAGACCCCATAACTAACAGCAACAGCAGTACTAGACAGTAGACCCATGCTTTTAATAGGTACCTATACTAACGTTGGGTGAAAATTTCTTGATAGGTATATAAAGTTATATTGCTAAATATCCATAAATATATCTATAATTTTGTTCTGCGGCGTACAACCCAAATAATATAAGTATTACAAGAAATTAAAAATAACTTATACCTTGCCCTTAAATGTATGTATATTTCTTTGGCACGCACAGTAGACTGGTGATAATGGCGAATCTAATTTCTAGATTCGTCCTACTGATGTGAGTGACCATGCAGTGTCACTCGAAAGTGGATATGGACAATAGAAATGAGGGTACTATTATTATCTATATAGAATATGTAAAAAAAACCTGTCCGATCAGTGAGGGTGTTGTTAGGTATCGTACTGAGAGTTTGTTTAAGTGGAAATTTTCAGGAAAAAAGAAAAAAAAATCGCCACTTTTTTTTTCAAGGTTACTACTGTTACTACTATTACTGACTAAACAAAAATTTACTTATTTTCAGAAAAATATCAGATGCGGAGTCATATGAAAATTTAGAACTCACTCAGGCACCATTAGTTGAAGACGAAGTTCCAGACATCCCGGACATAAGGCGCAATTCAATGCGCAAACTCGTGCGCCGCCAATCCAGCATCGTTGAAACGCAACGCGATATCGACGGAAATATGAAAATGACATACTGGTTTTAAAACCCACGTATTTTTAAGAGTAAAAATTAAACAACTAGAAGTTTACGACGTATTTTTTTTGGGTTCTGTACCTCAAAGGTGACAAGTGACAACGGAACCCTTTTACTAAACCTCCGCCACCTGTCTGACTGTTAGTTTTAATATTTTCACAGGTAGGTACTACATGATACTATGCCACTATTGTAGCATTCATTTTATTGACAAAATAAAAAAAAACCGACTGCAAATAGAACTATAAAACTAAAGTACAAGTTTCATGTCTCAGCAGTTGTTTTATTTTCAATCTCGAATTTGATGCGAACAACAGCGTTAGACTGCTTGAACATACATAACTAACAGAGGCATACTCGATTGCATATATTCTTATACTGAAAAAACATTAATCCTCTTCTGGAGCAGTCGGGAAGCAAAACCAGAGCAGTTAAATAAAGAGATTTTGCACTGAAAAAACTGCGAGCACTTGTTACAGTCGCAGAGTGAATGTGGAGTGAATGGAGCGAACAGATAACTTTAGAATACTACGGTATCTAGATTAGTACATTTAAGGCCCGATGTCACCTGCCTACGTTAAGTTACGTTCGCTAAGTAAGTGTAACCAGTAAAACACAGAATTCAGGTGCAAGCCAAGCGGCCTTGAAAATTTTAGCACCCTACACATTTCGCCCGAGCTGGGCAGACCTCCACCGTATGCTCCACCGTGTCCTCCGGGCGATCCAAACAGTGGTGACACCCGGGACCCCCTCCCCCCCTGCCAGCTAAATGGTAGTAATTGGATTTGTGAAAGAACTCACAGCAGTAGTATATATATAATGAAATTAAAAGGAAAACTATTACAGCTACGTAGGATGTACATGTTAATGAGTAATAATCGACCAACTTAAATTTGCAGTTTGATAAACATGTCTCTGAAACATGTTTTTCAATTACAAAGTTAAGTTTGTTCTTGGGATAAATTGATTCCAACTACGGAACCCTTCATTGTGCGTGGTCCGACTCGCACTTGGCCGGTTTTTTGTATTTTTGTTATCTGTACTGCGCTAGCTTGGAAGTGCTCGTGCCAAAAGTACTTAATAATAATATACAGGTTGTCGGGGACATCGACGCAAAAACTGTTACCATGGATTCAGTACATCATTCTGAACGCCCCTGCGTTGAAATTTTTCATCGGTTATTTTAAAAAATCTGCTGTTTCATAGAAAAGTGCAATACCTACCGGTCAAAATGTATGGAACAGCTGTTTTTTTTTTATAACCGACGATTAATTTCAACTCAGGGGGGTTCAGAATCCGATTCAGAGTGCGATTGTCGCAACCCAGCGCTGGGCACGCCACAATTGTGGCGATAAGTCCCCTCTGAGGAGTGGCTAGAGAGGCGCCACGGCGTCCTCACCTTCCGCCTGACGCAGGTCCTCACCGAACATGGTTGTTTCGGGAGATTCCTGTTCAGGATAAAGCGAGAGGAAACGCCCGGGTGTCACCACTGCGTGGATCGCCCGGAGGAAACGGTGGAGCATACGGTGGAGGTCTGCCCAGCTTGGGCGGAGCACCGCCGTGTCCTCACGGAGGCGATCGGCGGCGGCGATCTCTCGCGTCCGGCTCTGGTTCAGGCCATGGTCCGGAGCGAGAGTGCATGGGAGGCCGTCACCTCCTTCTGCGAAGCAGTAATGCTCGCGAAGGAGGAGGCGGAGCGCGCGAGGGAGAGGCAGGAGTCGCGCCCTCGCGCCCCTAGTCGCCGCAGGAGACGCCCCGGGCGTCGGGAGTCGCGAGCCGACTTCCGGCCACCGTAGGCGCGGGCTTGCGGATGGTGAGCAATGGGTAGTTCGCCGTCCGATAGGGACCAGGCCCGGGTCGACGGCGCGTTGTGTTCCACGCACGCCTCAAAGAGATGTCAGCACCAACTGACGGGGTCCGGAAGGGCCAATGCCTGCCGGGGTTGCGGGTTTGTCCGAAAGGGATATCGCGACCCCGGCACACAGGCAACGGAAGGAACACGGGTGGGTTTTAGTCAGTAAAAGTCTGACACGCTCTCTCTCGCAAGTTATTTGACAATTTCCCACCCAAAAAAAAAAGGGGGGGTTCAGAATCATGTACTGAATCCATGGAAACAGTCTTCGTGTCGATGTCCCTGACACCCTGTATAATATCTTCCCGATCGAATTTCGGCCACGGCGGCGACCAATCATAACGGAGATTGTCAAGCTCGCAGGAAATATTATAGTGCACAAGTGTGTTCAACACAAGTTGTCCCTCACTCTCAGCATAGATTAATACAGATCGTGCTCCACATTTTAGGTATGAAGCTACAAGTACGCGGCGGCGGGCCCGTCTTGTCGGACCAATTCAGTGAGTGTAACGTAGTCAGAAGATACAAGAGTTACGCGATAAGAAGAGAGGCAACTTCTAGGTCTAGTTGAATATAACTGTAGGTAATCAGCGCTGTGCGACCTGAATTGCACTTTATTATGTCGTTGCAAGAGTCCCTTTTTAGGGTTCCGTACCCATAGGGTGCCAAACGGCCATATTACTAAGCCCCCGCTGTCTGATGTCTGACAAGATAAAGATATAATTTAAATAAAAATATAAGCTCTATTATTATACACTAAATGAATAACAGTGTGACAGAAGTATTAGAAATAGAATGACAGAATTTACATTTTGACAAAAGATGACAATTTGACGTGCCAGAATGAGCCATGGAATTAGTAAGTACTTTTAGCTATGAGCACTGATGAATACAGATGATTCACTCCGCAAAATCTCCGCAAACAGACAGACAAATTAAAAATCCGGACTCACACGTGGGCAATCGAACAAATTACGTGTGACTCCGGATTTTTTATTTCTGTCTGTGATGTCTTTTTTATACCTCTTTAGTTGACTTTTTGTCATAGTTGGATTTTAGTTTTTATAACTTTTATTTTGTTACGTACCTACAATAAACGTGGTTTTTCGGCGTTATTTTTAATATTGTACGGTGGTACGGAACTCTTAATGGGCGAGTCCGACTCGTAGGTACTTGTTATTTTATATGATTTTGCGGAGGGAACCATCTGTATTCATTTGTACTCATAGTTAAAAGTACTTACTAATTCCATGGCTCGTGTTGTCGCGTCAAATTGTCATCCCTTGTCAAAATCTCAATTCTGTCATTCTATTGTTTCTGTCATCGTATCATTCATTTACATTGTGGCAAACATTGTGGTGTGTGTACTGTACAGTTGTCGGAGGGAATTCCAATAATCTGTAAAAATGTTTTATCCTAGTAAAGCGCTATTACTGCGTCTTATTCTAGCATGTATAATAATTGTGACATTGGGACATAGTCATAGCCACTCGCATGATCATTCTCATGGAAATGAACCGCCCTCATTCAAATATTCCCAAAGTGCAAACGAACAACACAAAAACGAAGAAGTGATATCTGAACCAGATTACGACCTATACGTCAGAGCATTGACTTCAACGCTCTTTATAAGTATAGCGCCGTTTTTAATACTGTTCTTTATACCTATTGACGGTACTGTGGAAAAACAACCGTTACTCAAGATTTTGCTGTCGTTTGCTTCTGGCGGTCTTCTCGGCGATGCATTTCTGCACTTGATCCCACATGCGCTCATGTCTAGTGGCGGCGCTGAAGGGCACAGCCACAGTCACTCACACGAAAGTGAGCAACATGAACCACATGACATCACTGTTGGGCTTGGTGTGTTAGGAGGAATTATTACGTTCTTAGTGGTCGAGAAAACTGTTCGGTTATTTGATGGAGGACATGGCCATTCGCATGGAGCAGAAAAGAAGAAAAATGATGATAAACAAAAAAAGAAGACAAAGGACAAAAAAGAAGATATAAAGATTGCTGGATATTTAAACCTTGCTGCAGACTTTACCCACAACTTTACTGATGGATTAGCAATTGGTGCATCTTATATTGCTGGTCAAAACATCGGTCTTATTACAACTGTTACTATATTTTTACATGAAATCCCTCATGAAATTGGAGATTTTGCAATTCTTGTTCAATCAGGATGTTCGCGAAGGAAAGCAATGATGTTGCAGTTGCTTACAGCATTTGGTGCAATATCAGGCACAGTTTTGTCTATATATCTAAGAGGTTCAGGAGATGGCCTTGTTTCCTCTCTCATTTTACCATTCACTGCTGGAGGCTTTATTTATATTGCTACTGTGTCTGTTATCCCTGAACTTCTTGAAAGTTCAACCAAGTTTTCTCAGTCTGTCAAAGAGATAGTAGCTCTACTAGCTGGAGTCTACATGATGGTACTTATTGCACAGTATGAATAACTTTGTATGCCCGTGACATGTAATGTAAATATATTTACATTGTTCTATTTTTTCAATAAATCAGTAAACATCACATATTAATAAATTTATTATTCTTGTGTAAAACTGTCAATAATCTAGTTATCTGTTTGATTTTACCTTGTTAGTTTGTGTAAAGTATGAATTTATTTTCGAATGAAAGTCGTGTTAAGTAAAAAAGATAAAATAAATCTTTAAGTCTCACCCACCACTATACTTGTAATTGAACTATGTATTGTCTATTATGATTTTACAAATGTTTGTGTTAGATTCTGTAGGTACCTCACAATTTATTTTAGTTGTACTACATAGATGAAATAACTACAGTGACTGCTTGAAAGTAACTTAATACCTAAAGTGAGATCAAAATGGAGTATCAAATAAAACTTATAAAATGCAGAAATTATGTTTTATTTATTTAGATTACTTCTTCTTAGATACACCAACAGTTCTTCCTCTCCTGCCAGTAGTCTTTGTGTGCTGACCACGCACACGCAGGCCCCAGTAGTGACGCATACCCCTGTGGGCACGGATTTTCTTGAGCCTCTCCAAATCTTCACGGAGCTTAGAATCCAAGTTAGAAGATGTCAACTGGCTGTACTTGCCGTCAACAATATCTTTCTGCCTGTTGAGGAACCAGTCAGGGATCTTGTATTGTCTGGGGTTGGACATGATTGTAACAATCTTTTCAACCTGAAAAATAACAAGGAATTTTAAAGTAACTAAATAAAATAATTTTGTATTCTGAGACAAATTTTGATACTACTAAAGTTTGATACAATAGAAGTATGTGGTTTACATTGAGAATGGGGAACTGGGATGCCCAGTTAACATGGACATGCATATATGTGAAGAATTTCAACCTTAAATCTACCTAGTTCAGTGTTACGATGAAATTTACGTTAGTCTCATAGGTTTTGTAAAGACAACAAAAACAACTGGCCAACTACCATAAGTAGGATTAGAAATCGAATCAAATACCTGTCTACCTATATTTCTACCAAGTAACCAAAAACATACATACCTCTTCTTCAGTACATTCTCCAGCACGCTTGTCAAGATCAATGTCGGCTTTCTTCAGTACGATATTAGAGTATCTGCGACCAACACCCTTGATCGCGGTCATGGCAAACATAACTTTACGTTTGCCATCTATGTTCGTATTCATAATACGAAGAATATGTTGGAACTTGTCTGGAATTACCAGCGACTGAAACAAAGTTGACACTCATTTTATAACGCCGATTGAAGCAAAATATTGAGTAAACTCGCACCGTATATACTACAAGATCACATTCAATCACTAAATTTCAATTTAGATTTTATGATTAGTTGGAAATTATAAGATTATTACCATTTTCGCAAATATTGGTTAGTCAACCACCACTAACAACAAAGGTTCATGGGGTAAAAGAATGACATTGACAACATTTCTCAAGAGTTGCCATTTTACTAAACTTATTTTTGCCTCTGGCAATCTTTCCTTGTTATACTTGGGGACGTGGTTAATACACTAATTAGTACTACCTCTTATCTATGTATACACACATAAGCTGACCTCATATTGTACAGAAATCCTATATAATGCGAGATCAGCATAAACTGGAAATGTATAGCTTGATGTGTAGCCGTGTGTACACACACAGCAACTATAGTCACTATCAAGCTAGCAACTCGCTGGCGATTTCAAAATCTCACATCCATAGACAAATATTCAAATCGATAACGACTGTTATTATATGCAAATATTTGTGTGTAAGATTTTGCAAATGTCTGAGTTCGTTTTTGAAGCCCATATTTCAGTATATTAAGTACTCTGTGATCCCAGATACTAATTTGAGGTTTCGATTGATTGTTGTTTGTTTTTTATATTGTCATCAGAAGTGATATTTTTAGATTTAGGAGCGTTTATCCTAAAAGTTGGCAATGTCGCAAATAGCTATAAAAAAATTACCTGATTTGAATAATACTCTAAGGAAATAATATAAATGTGGCGAACTAGCGAACTAGAATATTAATAATGAATTGCAAATTATAACATTGAATTAATGCTAATGTTGTTTTAGGTGTAAAAAAGACATTCGGAAAGTTTCCAAATACATAATTAATTTCATTCATCATCCAAAAATTGTCACACGTTTTCTTTTTCTTTTATAAAACAGCATGGATAAAATAAAGGTAAGGAACGCCTTGTATTTATCAGAAGTTACTCTCTAATGCATTCTTTGCTAGCACGCGATTAAACCCCTAAACACTCTCGGACTCCTAAAACGAACCACCGTTTATTTTTATGTTTATAGGCCCAAAACATCAAAATCAGATAAATCAGTCAGAGAAAAAGATTTTGTGCAGTTTGAAGCTGACATACTGGCTATTATTTCGGTATCACCATTGTTCCAAATTTGAATTAACGAATTTAAAAAGCAAAAACATTGGAGTTTGGTCGCAACAAGGTTTAATTAATGCATCACATAAGTCAATAGTTATTTCGTTATTTGTTTTGTTTTGAATAAAAAGAGATCAAAAATTGTTTTTCCTTGTTTTTTAATCCAATCTGACGTTCTAATTATAGATACTTTCTATTTTTCATTGGACTCAGAGCCAGGTTCTTTTTACGGATGACACCAAGATTATTTTGATGAGAATGATGGACGTAGGAATGTCTACCGAAGACAAGGAGAAGAACGTTTTCAGCAATGTTGCATTGAAGAGAAGGTGTGTTAAGTCGGTGGGTCCATAGACAGTCTGGGGCGGAATTTCCACCGAAGAAAAAATTAGGCATGATGTGGTGAGGAAACCACAGTTGCCCCCACTAAATAGCGACCAATACATTCGTCAATCCCTAACGGCTCATGTGATGCCATATGCTGAGTTTATGGCCCAGGATTTCATTTTCATGCATGATAATGCAACGGCGCTCACTGCAATAATTGTTCGAGAATACGTACTGCATACCGTTAGTATCGCAGTAATGGAATGGCCAGCAAGAAGCCCTGATATGAATCTAATAGAGCACTTATAGGATGAGCTGAAGAGGCGTGTTTGACCAAGCTGCTCCAGAAAGCTTTGCAGGAGCTAAAAACTGCCATCTTGGAAGCATGGGAGAACATTCCACAGCACGTCTAATGCCGACGGCCTTCGTACTGCTCTTGGAGAAACAAGTTAGTAAATAAACGTTTTCTCTATCGTATCGTAAGTAAACCATTATTTTCTTCCATAATTCCACGCTAATTTTGCCGCTAAGAAACGCAGTTTTTTTAAGTATTCCGATTTCGGAACGTCATGAGGCCAAGTCAGAGGCCCATGGAAGGCTTTAAAATCCTGACACCAGGTTAGTCATTAACCACACGAAAAAGAAAGAAAGAAGAACGTCATTGTTCTAAATTTGAAAGTAACAACAAAGATACAGACAGGGTGGCTCGATTCAGGTGCCCGGGAGTGTAGTACAAGCTAAGCATGGTTGACACTGAGGAAAGGTTTGATCTCAGAGTTTTCGCTTTGATGGAAGATTTGGCCCTATTGAAAATATGGTTGTATTGGAGTAAGTCACTTATTAAGTGTCCAGAGGGTAAGGACGTAGTTAGCTTTTTGGCCGTGTATGATCAGTTTCCACAAAAAAAAAACGCGTTTTCATTCATGATATTTATTTTTCACAACTAGTAACATTTCATCAATGAGTGTTCTTCCGTCGGTGGTGTGCCGGTTTCTAATTTTTATTACGGATTCCAGTTATTATCTAGAGTTTTGAAGTAACAGTGAATACAATGCATACAGAAACGACATTAACACTTATACAAATATTGGAAAAGACTGTATCACCAGGTAAGAAAACACATTTTGTAAACTGTTCATGTATGGCGCTTCAGGTCGTCAACCGACTTATCACCTAACGTAACTGTTACAGATTGTATTTTGTCGAAACAGTCCTCAGAAAGTAATCCTGCTATCGAATCTTTAATATTTTAGCACGGCATACTACTTGATAGCCGTTGATAGAATGTGGATGACAAAGATGCTTAACTGTCATTTAAGGAAAATTCTAGGTTCACCTACGATTCAAGTTTTACAATACGCGGCAATGATGTGCCTAAACAATTTGACATTCTGTCACACATTTTAAATTATTATATACTGTTTGCTAATGGTTTATTCCTTGATGGCTGGTGGTCTTCTCAAAGTTTGAAGGTTATAAATCTGCAATCTTTCACAACTTTGACATTCCAATTTCCAATCGTGTTCACAATAGGTACCTAACTAACATAGCTAAGCCTGGAGTAATTACAAACGACTAATAATATAAAGTACTTTATGTATTTTGTCCAAAGTCAGACCTATATGTTCAGACCTAAAAGTTCTGCTAGATTTTAAAATAATATGTATTTTAATCAAGTCAATTATGACCACTTCATTACAATACTACTTTATTAAAAATGCACTATCCAGTAGGAATCAACCAAAGCAAGACAAGCATTGGGTTAATCTAGGTACTCCAAAATAAGTTACAATAACTTTAAACATTTTATGTAAACCTGTTTTGAGGATTGGTATAATAAATAATGTGCTTGTTAAAGTGTACCATAATAAGCAACTCTTTGTATACTGATACTGCTTTTGTACTACAGTTATCTCAAATAACTCATATCAGTAATTCTGTCTAATTATAACAACAATATTACTTATGTTACTGGTGATAATATTAAACACTGCTAAGCAGGATTCTGCAAATAATTCCTTTGTGTTCAATTATATCTTCTTGTCATCATTTTATTTGAATTTTACAGATCGAAATGAATTGGAAGCTGCAGAAACCTACCTTGACCATGCAGCTGTTACCAATTTCACAACATTTATCAAAATGTTGTCCGATGTTCTGGTTGCGGGGGGGAACAGTCAGGTGGCTAGGATGGCTGCAGGTTTACAGCTAAAAAACCACCTCACTTCTAAAGACCCTACCCTAAAACAACAATACCAACAAAGGTGGCTGGCACTACCTGAAGATATCAGAATGTATATTAAGAAAAATGTATGTTTATCTAGTTTTTTTTATTAACATTCTCATTACACCTAATTTTAAGAAAGTTAATATTATACTTTCGTTTTTTAGATTCTAACAGCAATTGGAACAGAGAACAGCAGACCTAGTTCAGCTGCCCAGTGTGTAGCTTATGTAGCAGTAGCAGAGCTTCCAGTGGGGCAGTGGAATGACCTCATACCCATGCTTGTAGAAAATGTTGTCAATGCTCAATCTACAGAACTTAAAAAAGAAGCAACATTAGAAGCAATTGGTATGTAACATTTTTAATCAATCTTTAAACATACTGACAGTACAAATTATGTTAAGGTGGATGTATAGACAGGCCTCGCCATACATTTTTCAGGCGTTCTAATCTCCGTAAATAAACGGTTTCTGCAGAATAAAAGCAAGTATAATGAGACTTTATAATGTATTATGTTCGCCTAACGCCAAAATTTTATAAAAAAAACTGTATTTCTAGGAGAATTAGACCCAATAAAAAACGAAAAATCTTTACATGTGTGAGTGACCTGAATCGCGCCATCTAACAGAAATTTAAAGAACCACGGAGAAAGAGTTATTTACATTGTGTTACGAGTTTTCGTTCGGTAAACATTTATAATAGATGGCGCTGGTTCGAAAATTCGAACGTAACGAAGGTTACACGTCGAATGACGCGGCGATGCAACGGGCGACGTTGCCATTCAAGACGCACCCCGCGTTGTTGCCAAATTTCTCCAGTCAGTACATGCGTGATTGTCTTGACAACTTGCTAATCGTTTCCAAAATTGTGTTTCTAGAAAGTTAGCGCCGGCGCGCAGGTTTGCCCGCGGGTTTTACATTTTATGATTGATAAAATGTTTTTTATTAGGGAATGAGAAAGAATGCTAGAAAGTGAAAAAAAATATCTGCGATCTGCATTTGGTTCACACAGATACAATACTAATGTAATTATTGTAATATCTACTTTAAATATAAAGTACCTAAAGATTTAAAAATCTTTCTACTGTATGTAAGTAGGTACTGATAATACATTTTCTGACACGGTTAGGTACTAATTCATTGGTTTGGTTTGAATAAAACCAGAGAATAGAAGTTCATGTAAACTTAGGGTATACCTAAATCAGGCGATCAGCGTAGGCAAATTTACCTATTTTTTTTCTAATTACCTACCTACGCAATGGTGACACGTAGGTACTACTTACATCTATTGATTGAATCATATTTAATTTATGTGAAACCATCAAGATAAGTGAATACACAGACAAACCACATTGATTTTTCATAACAATTGCACATTTTAGTATTATTAGCACACGTCAAAGTGCGTCTAGATAAATTGGTCTTGCCATCTAAGAAGTTTACCAAGAAAAAGGGGAAATAAAACATAGGGCAGTATTTTAGTAGTAAGTTGTAGGATGTTCTGATATTTAAAACGATGAATGATATAGGTACATACATCATTCATTTATGGTTTCGGGGTTTTTAACTGTCAGCGAAATGACGTTCTCAAAATGGTAGCTGTAGTTCCAATTTCGCTCGTCTGAACAGCTAAGTAATGAGTTTTTATTTAAAAGTGAAGTGTTTTTGTGTTTTATTGACGGTAAGTGTTATTTTTATGTCCAAAGGATGCTTTTCTGCTTGAAGGTGATACAGAGTTATATTATAATAGTAATTACCCTTAAAACTTAAAATAGTGTAAGATTTAGAAGAGGAAATACAAAATCAAACGTTAGCAACACTCGTTGATTGTCATCACATCACATACCTACCTACTCTAAATTTCAAATATTTCACCCTAATAGGGACGTCAATTATTATTCTCTCTAAAAACTCACTTTGCCTGTCCCAGAGGAACGAAAGGAACCAAAAAAAAACTCTCTGAAAAAGATCCGTTACTGATTTGATTCGAAAGGAAATATGAAAAATCGATTCACAAATAAAGAAATGATTTTCCAAAAATCAATCATTCGTTTTCGATGAAATTCGCAATGTAGGGGTTTACGGGGTGTACGTTACCCTAGCAAGAAAGTGTCTCCTATAGTTATATGAGTGAGTGGAACGTATAGTTGGTGCCTAATCTGCTGTAAATGTGCCCCTACATAAAAAATTGGTGCCCCTTGTCGTTTTGAAAAAAAAACCGAAAAACGATTCCTGCTAGGGTAACGTACACGTTTACGAGGGCGAAAAAACGATCGATGAGCGAAAAGAATTTAACTAGTCTCATATCTGGAAAAAATCCGTATTTTTACGCAAAAGGATTTGCACTGGATATGCTTCGTAATTTTCCCGCCACCACAATTCTTAACAATTCAAACAAACAAAAAACTGATGTTCTAGGGTGAAATATCGATTCCCTGTATCGATTCAGTACTAGATATCGATTTGAAAAAACGTTTTTATTTGTTCCAAAAAATCGATTCTTTGCTCAATCGATCTCAGATTGACATCTCTATTTGGTCTGTTTCTCATGTTCTGTCAGTTGTTTTGCAAATTTTCACACACACACACAGCTTGACAGCTTGATTGATGGTGACAAATGGTGGTGTTATTTCTGACTAATACAAATTTCTTGAAGCATTTCATAATTACGATACTTTTGCTGTTGTGTTTAATTATTCTTTTTGATTACAGATTGAATTGCAACTCTGCCTAAGATGAATCCGACTAATAAACTTGCCTATATACGACATATGTATTCAGGGCCGCGAAAATCGCGGAAAAAAGTGCAAGCAACATTGAAAAGACATCATGACAATTCTTCTAATGATTTTTAGTGAGTAAAGGCTTGTGCAGACCAGCGCGACTTGTCGCGCTACGCGATATTGCGATATTTTATCCGTAGAACAATTTCTATGAAAACGCGCGCGACACTTCACACAGGGGCGACCTGTAGCGCCGCGACACAGATAATTCGCGTCACGTGATGCGAAACCCGAATAAAGCTTCGTGCAGATCAGAGCGACGCGACGCCGCGACGCGACTCGAACAATACAATTTCTAAGAAAACTTGACGGTATAACAATAGCTGGTGTCGCGTCGCGCTGTCGCGTCGCGCTGGTCTGCACGAAGCTTTACAGAGCGGTATCAACAAAGGAGCATATTTCTTAGTATTCGTGGATCTTTGACAGTCGTTACGGGTCGTCAGAAGCCCGAAAGTGACCACCAGTCTTACCAAGGGGTACCTATCGTATTACCCAGTTACTGGGTTGTAGAGGTCAGATAGGCAGTCACTTCATGTATAATACTGGTATTCAGCTGCAGGACACCGACCCCAACACAATTGGGAAAGGGCTAGGCAGACTGACAGACTATTCCAAAGTGAAATAAAATCATAAGCAAAATAGTAAGTCATTGCAATGTGACTCTTTTCTCATTGTTTTAAGGTATAAATCAGGATGATTGACTTCCTTTACAAAAAAATTATCATTTCTCTATTTCCAACTAAAAAACTCCTCGCAAATGTCAATCATTCTAATTTATACCTTATCGCCATTACTTAAGAATTACATTGCACTGACTTACTAATGGTTTTGGCGGCACGCGGCGGCGTGGTCAAAGGACCTTTTGTAGCGGCCGCGCCGCACTCGAGTCGCCACTGCCACCTAGGTACCAGGTACCTATATTATTCGCGGATTTTGACATTATGTTTCTATCTAGCTGGCACACCTGAGTCAAACACATTATGTATGATGCACAGAGCGGCGGTGTAGTTTTGGCATGCTTCACTGTACTGTTCGCAGCGCGTTCCCTACATTCAAGACCTCACGCGCAGTTGTAGGTACCTACTTGTAACCACTAGACCAACGAGGCTGTTTGTTAGTAGTTACCTACTATCCTAACTAATATTATAAATATGATTTGAAAGTGAACTTGTTTGTTACGCCTTCACGATAAAACGGCTGAATGGATTTGGATGAAATTTGGCGCATGGGTAGACCATGAGCTAGACTAGGACATAGGATATATATACGGGATCGAGACTTATGCGGGTGAAACCGCGGGGCGCACCTACTTACATATAATTGGATCACTCATTATCATTAGAAGTTATCATCGAGCATTTCTTAAACATCAGAGTATTTCTTAAACATCACGCCTGTCATCCCAAAGGATTAGGCAGAGGTGTAGGTACATACGGCTACACATGACATCAAGCTTTACATTTCCAGTTTATGCTGATCTCGCATTGTATAGGATTTCCGTACAATGCGAGGTCTGTATAAACTGGAAATGTATAGCTTGATGTGTACCTACCTATAGTACACCCGTATTTCACCAGTTATGCGTATTTATTCATCTGTGGTACCTACCTATTATACTTATTGAACACAATTTTATTAGAGAAGATTCTCGGAGATAGGTAGGTACTTACGGAATTAGTTTGGTAAGTAAATTAAAAGTAAGTAGGTACCTACCTAGGTTAGTTCCAATACTTCCAATATATCTACCCAAGCGTACCTATACTCCATTTGAAATAAGATTAGACATTTAACTAAACCTTTTTTACTGTTCGTTTAACCGATTTTGACTTCTATTGCGTTGATGGCATGACACGGCAGCTGCAGTAAGCAGTTGGTTTTGTCACCACTGTTTTGCTTTTGAGGCCATCCTTATTCCTACGGTACAGAAGTCAGAATCGGTTGAACGGACTGTAAAAAAGTTTTGTTTAAATGTCTAATCTTATTTCAAATGGTGTATTATGTAGTCAAATTTACGGGTTTGTAAATTAAGATGATTTCAAAATGATAACTACGTAAGCTCCTACCTACTCATAAAAAGGCCATAAAAACGTGTTGCAGCCGAAAGTACACCATGTAGAAATTGTAATTTTTCCGAAATCACATAAATTGGAAACTAAATTTAAAAAATCTTGACTTGTAATTACGTACGTAATAATTCTACGTACATAATTCATTCTAATACTAAATTCAGAATCATAATTATTGTAATATCAAAATATTGAAAAAAGTACTTATGTTATCTTTGTGTGGTGGTACCTACGAGTCGACGCACACACGGCAAAAGGACTACTTTAGGAGGCCAAAAATAATAGATATGAAAAAATGTTTTTATTTGTACTTTTTAGGGTTCCTGATCAATACGTTATCAATAATAAGAATGAATGGGCACTCTGCAAGCCTGTTTCTATTACCCACAGCACTTTTATTTTGTTGTTTGTGCCCGTTGTTCGGTGTGTCGTATTATTTATTTACATTAAGTAGCGACGCTTTATTTTATTTGTGTTAGAACCCAAAAAAACATGTAAGTACCTACCTACCTAAAAAGGGAAATTGATAGGAGTAGAAAACTTAATACTCGTAGAAATAAAAAAAATTGAATTTAGGAAATGAAAAAAGTAAGTATATTTCACTATACATAATACAATAATACATACTTATATTGGTAGCTACTTATGTAGGTATACCTAGTTTACAATAATTAATAATCAGGATGCTTCATCATCATCTTCATGTTCATTGTCATCATCTTCGTCTTCGTCATCATTATTTCTATTGATGATGTTTTCTATTGAAGGATTTTCCAGCATTTCTAAAACCTCCTTAGCAAATGGTTTCCTTCTTTTATAGTGGCTCCTCCTCTTCGATGCAATTATAGGATCGGAAGCTATAAGCATCCAGTGCGCAATGTCTGTATTGGTGTGGATCCTGGAGGTCTTTCTAGCATGGAAAAGCCGTACGCTTTTAAATTCCTTTTGGCTGGTCTCCAGCACATCTTCTGATAATAAACCCACAGGTAGTGGCAGCTCCTTAATAATATCTGCTCCGTGTATCAGGAGTTTGTGGACAGACGCACTCATTTTGTACCAGCCATAACTATTAATACAAATTTTTGCAGTTTCAATAGTGTAATTTTTGAAATTTTCGTAATTTACGTTGAATCCGCATGATAATACGCTCAGGATGTTGGCGAATCTTTTGATTATTTCCGTATCTATACCTGTGATAGCAGAAGATTTAGTAGGCTCAGCAAAAAATTTCCTGGCCGTATTTCCGTCATTGGAATTCCCCCCTCCTTGTTTTGGTTGATCCACCACCAACCCCATTTCTTTGTAAAACCTTTCTGTTATCTCGTTTTTTCTTTTTTTAATTTTCTCTTTGGCGTCTGTGCCCCTGGCTTGCCATTGTTGCAACTCTATTTTATACGAGATGTGAAGTAGATACTCGTAACATCTTAAGTACGAATGGAGCACAGATATACCAAACTTGAACGGAGCCTTAGAGTATTGTTTCCTCAAAAGCAAATCTATGTTGTTTAGCTCCTTGGGTGTTGCTTTACATATGTTGCAAGCTTGCGTTGACGATGTGTCAGTTAAAACGTTGCAAGTCTTGCCATCCATCATTGTACATACAGCATGATGTTTGAAGGTGTATGTTTTGTCGCCAAAAGTTACTTTCGTGACCTGTAACCTTGATATTTGCGCTTCAATTTCATCGTAATGCAGCTTCACAGATTCTTTTGTCTCCTTCTCAATCTGCAGACGAATAATGCGGCTATATCTTGACGAGGAAGGACTAGGGTTTTGCCATATTATCTGTTTTCCATTGGTTGTGTTCTCTGACATTTGTAATGGCACTATAGTGCACAAAATAATGTTAGTGTCACCATACAATGAGTTCGTTGCAAAACATTGTTTATATATGGAATGACCGCCACTCCCGTCAAGACCCCATTTGTACACCACTTCAATGGGTGAGTTCTCTTCGTGATCGTGGTGTATAAGAAGTACATCCTGCTGTACATCTGCAAGTCTGTGTATCGTGTGGTCAAGAATATCTTGGACGGGGATTTGGACTTCCGTTTCTGATATTTTTATATTGTCTGGGTAGCACTGTTTCTTTGTCTGCGCTATAACATTGTATGCAGGATATATATTGGCACCCCGAGATTTCGCCCCTCTTTGCATGTGAATGTAATCTTCTTTACCCATGTCAGAGTCAATGATGAAGGCTAAAGCCTCCTCAGGGGAGTAAGGTGTGATACCAGAAGTCTTTGGTGTATCATGAATTTTTTTTATGCGTTTGTATCTGCGTGGGCTGGTGGTCAATGCCAGGTTCACCATTTGTGCAGCTGTCCTTTTCCCACTCTTTGCTAGGCTAGCTTGAGCAGCAGCACACAATACCTCTGGACTTGTTTTGGCAACAATTGGTTGAACTCGTCTTCTTTTTGTTCGTACAGAGCCCTCTTCGAAAGATTTTGATGGTCTGCCTTTAACACTTTGTAAGTTTGAAACGTTGCTCACAGGTTTCACTGCTGGCAACACCAAGTCGTTTTTTAACCATGCTGAATTGTACTTGGTGAATCTCTCAATCTTCCAATTCGAGTTCTTCCACTTTTTCAACAGTTTCGAAACAAACACTTTGAGAACACATTTTATTTGTAAAGCACTGTCTTTTGATTGTTTATAAATACTATGATTATCCAATATATAACTAGTTAATCGTTCCACACACTTAGACGATGATAATTTATAAAAGTTTTCATTTTGTAGCACTAAAATCAGATCCATTTTTCTAACATGTAATTTCGAGTGACTTGGATCACTCCGACTACCTGTAAATAAAAGAGGATAGTGTCACAATGAGTTGGTTTGAGTTCTCAAAATTCACAATAATTACGGCCAACTAACTACTAAATGCAAATATCAAAGTCAGAAAGCGGTACCTAGCGGAACTTTTTTTGTAAGTCCAAGTAAACATACATTTTAAAGAGAAATTTATCTAGAACCGCAATATAAGATTTTAATACAATAAGATTACATTATTTTTAATTTTACTGTATTAATAAAATGTACATACCTGTAGATTCCATATTCTTGACCACTGTTGATATTTAAACACGACACGAACGAAAAATACGTGATGTTACTTGACGGTTTAGAAAGCAACTAACCGTACACAATCACTTCGCTTACCTGCCGGACCCTCGCACTCCTTTGTTGTGAACATAACAAAGGCGACTTATGCGCTTTGTGATGGAACGACTATCTGACTTGAAAAATACAGGCGAATTTAGACTTTATCTTTATGTTAATAAATAGCTTTTTGGCCGCCTAAAGTAGTCATTTTGCCGTGTGTGCGACGGTTCGAATCCAACCAAAAAATATTTAGGTAAATGCAGTGAGAGTAAATAAAACGATATTTGTATGAAAATATTAACCATAGATAAATATTATTAATTTATAGTAAGATACAATAAAACGCTTTACAATTGAATACATAATCTTTTATTTATTTAGTACAGGTCACAATTTATTTACACGTTAGGTACTATTTAGGTTCAGTCACATTACAACAACCTATATAGGTACAATATACTCGTACCTTTATTACCCAAAATAATTTATCTGAATAATTTGTTATGGTGAAAAGGTACCTATCTGATATCGAGCCTAGAAACAAAAGTATGCATATCCCAATAAGTAATTATATTATTAAGAAATAGATTGGAACATAACAATCCTCTAGTAATTTAAAGTATGCTTAATTAGTAAATTAATATTTGTTTTCAGTTTTTGCTATAATGTAAGGATATTCATCTTATAAATAATTTGGTCCTCTTTCTTTAAATTAACGCCATCTGGACATTTTAATTTCCAACCATGTTTTAATAAAACGACATCTAGTGGAGTCGGAAGTTACTACTATTTACTTTGCATGTGTGTGTAAAGAGTAAATTCATGCGGCTAAATCATTAAACTGTTCTAATCTTTGTATGATACCAGTTAACAAGCACAGTGATGATCTAAAAAAATCAAGTTAATGCCCTAGGTTCCGCTTATAATAAAGTTGTTTATTAAAAATTTCTATGTTAGGTGTAAAAATTGAAAATGTTCGAAATTGTGGATGTGTCGCCATCTAGCGACAAAATGGCAGTGAGATCATCTATGCATCCGCCTTAAAATTTTGTGCAAATGTGTATTATGAAAGTATGTACTGATATTTTTACATCATACCAATATGGAGTAAACGTGTGATTTCTATAGTATTATAGCTAAGATCTGATATTTGTATTACTTCTTCAGGTTACATCTGCCAAGAAATTGATGCTGAGGTGTTAACAGAACAGAGTAACCCAATTCTAACTGCTATCATTCACGGCATGAGATCTATTGAAACCAGCAACCATGTCCGGCTTGCTGCCACTCAAGCTTTACTTAACTCATTGGAATTTACTAAAGCTAATTTTGATAAAGAAAATGAAAGGAATTTTATAATGGAAGTTGTATGTGAAGCCACACAGTCCAGTGACATGAGAATCAGTGTTGCAGCTCTCCAGTGCTTAGTAAGTATCATAATACAAGAGAATTCTGATTACATTACATTTATATTTCTATTGATTTGCTTAGTGTTTGTAGAAAGTGTAATAAGATTGTTTATTTTTAATTTCAGGTTAAAATTCTCTCTTTGTACTACCAATATATGGAACCTTACATGGGTCAAGCATTATTCCCTATCACTTTAGAGGCTATGAAGTCTGATGTGGATGAAATTTCACTTCAAGGCATTGAGTTCTGGTCTAATGTTAGTGATGAAGAGATTGATCTTGCAATTGAAGAAGTAGAGGCAGCTGATGCAGGTATGATGAAAATTTAAATTTGATATTTTCGCACCTGCATTGTATACAGAACTAAGATCTTTCATGACCAACTGTTCTTTTTACAGGACGACCTCCAGCGCGTACATCTAGATTCTACGCCCGAGGAGCATTGCAATACCTTGCTCCTGTTCTCATGCAGAAACTAACAAAACAAGATGATACCGAAGATGAGTTGGAATGGAATCCCTCGAAAGCAGCATCTGTTTGTCTTATGCTTTTGTCAAACTGCTGTGAAGATGAAGTGGTTCCTCATGTATTACCTTTCATTAATTCAAATATTAAAAATGAAAATTGGCGATACAGAGAGGCTGCTTTGATGGCATTTGGTTCTATTCTTGGTGGACTTGAAGCAAATACTCTGAAGCCACTAGTGGAGAAGGCTATGCCAACCTTGATTGAAGC
The DNA here is from genome assembly GCA_914767755.1 of Agrochola circellaris. Classification (NCBI taxonomy): domain Eukaryota; kingdom Metazoa; phylum Arthropoda; class Insecta; order Lepidoptera; family Noctuidae; genus Agrochola; species Agrochola circellaris. The sequence goes on along the minus strand of OU611846.1, from coordinate 8,198,924 downwards.
CATGTATGATACTAGTGTCGCTGTGCGGGACACAGCTGCCTGGACTTTTGGAAGGATTTGTGAAATTGTTCCAGAAGCAGCTATAAATGAAACATATCTGAAACCACTTTTAGAAAGTCTTGTTAATGGATTAAAAGCCGAACCACGTGTAGCTGCTAATGTTTGCTGGGCCTTCACAGGCCTTGCAGAAGCTGCTTACGAAGCAGCCGACTGCGCAGATTCCAATCAACCTAACACCTATTGCATGTCAAAATACTTTGATTTTATTATTCAAAGGCTTCTTGAAACAACAGATCGTCAAGATGCTGCACAACATAATTTAAGATCAGCTGCATATGAAGCTCTCATGGAAATGGTTAAAAACTCTCCTACTGATTGTTATGTTACTGTGCAAAAAACAACTATGGTGATTTTAGAGAGGCTTCAACAAGTTTTGCAGATGGAGAATCATATTTCGAGTCAGGCTGATCGTTCACAGTTCAATGATCTCCAAAGTCTATTGTGTGCCACACTACAATCGGTACTTCGTAAAGTAACTCAAGAAGATGCACCACAAATATCGGATGCTATTATGACCGCCTTGTTGACTATGTTTGCTGGCAATGCGGGAAAAGCTGGTGGTGTTCAAGAAGATGCTCTTATGGCCGTCTCAACTCTAGTTGAGGTCTTAGGAGAAGGTTTCTTAAAATATATGGATGCTTTCAAGAGGTATCTTTATGTTGGACTTAAAAATCATCAGGAGTATCAAGTATGCATAGCGGCTGTTGGGCTCACTGGCGATATTTGTCGTGCATTAAAAAGCAAAGTAAGTGTAACAATAATATTTATACTTTTTTAATATTATCACATCCTCCGAAAAATCCTGACTTTGGGAGATCACAGAGGTAGAAGCTGTGTTGACACACAAATTCGCCTTACATATTATAATAAAATAAAGTCCCCCGCCGCGTCTGTCTATCTGTCTACGCGATAAACTCAAAAACTACTGAACGGATTTTCAAATGGTTTTCACGAATGGACAGAATGATTCATGAGGTAGGTTTAGGTGTATAAATCATTAAGGTTTTGTGTAAATTGACGTTTATTGTTGATGATGTCGGATAAAATCATGCCGAAGCTTTACTGGCGTGCGCGACGTAAACCGTAAGAGATACATAAAATTAATGTTCTACAGGATTGTACATCTTAAAAAGTTCAATAAAAGAGTCCGCGATAGTATATGTCTATCTTCTAAGGACGACCCATAGTAACCACTTTTATCTTTCTGAATTTGATAAAAATTTAATTGTTATTTCTGAAGCTATTTTGACCGGTATTATATTAATCCTTATCCAATAAAATATGTTATTTATACATATGTTTATATATTCCTTGATATCTTTTTTTTTTTTTTTCAATGTTTATCTTGCAATCAGTTGTAAACCTATAGCAGATTTTTTTGTGGGATATTGACTGCTGAGGTCCATTCTTCCAGCGAAGAATCTGCCTCTCAAAATTGCTTTATTTAGTTAAGTCCCATATGTGGCGGCGTTTGAGCCTTTTCATAGTTATTGGTTCACTCAGTGCTATGGCTAAGGTTGTATGTGACGTTATTCGATGTTTATAAGATCCTTTGTTCTATTTCCTCTTTTACAGTTCTAATTTGTAGATGCTCATGTAATTCGGAGGTCTTCATAAACCATGGAGCATTTGATATCTTGATATAATTTATATGTATTAAATACTTTAAAAGAAATCACAGATTTGAAATTACGCGTAACAAAATAATTATGGTTGATGGCGGCGGGCGCAGTGCTAGGAGTCAATGACCTTTTTCTTTTTATTCATTATATTACGTATGTAATCCCGGTAATACGTTCCCGTCGGATATTTTCCGACATCCACGCGGGCGAAGCCGCGAGCAAAAGCTAGTGTAAAATAACAATATTATTGTTACAGGTGCTACCCTATTGTGATGAAATCATAGTCTTGCTATTGGAAAATCTTGGTGATCCCTCAATTCATCGCTCTGTAAAACCACAGATTTTGTCTGTGTTTGGTGATATTGCCCTTAGCATTGGTCCTGATTTTGCTAAATATTTCGACATCGTGATGCAGATGTTATTGCAGGTAAAAACTCAATATTGAACTATACATAAGAACAATAAAAATGACCTTATATTTTATGTCAAATGTTTTAAATTACAGGCAAGCAATGCTCAAGTAGATCGTAACGATTATGACATGGTCGAATATTTAGGCGAACTTCGCGAAAGTGTACTGGAGGCTTACACTGGCATCATCCAAGGGTTGAAAGGATCAACGGGCGAGGTTTGTACCATTTCAATTCAGTTATGACTTTGTGGGTATATTGCTGAGCAAATAATGAACGTGTGTAATGTGGCAGGTGCGGTCGGACGTGGCGCTGGTTGAGCCGCACGTGCCGGCCATCGTGACGTTTATGATGCATGTGGCATGCGAGCCGGAGCGCACGGACGGGCACATGTCGGTGATCGCGGGGCTGACGGGCGACCTGTGCACGGTGTTCGGCCAGCGCGTGCTGCCGCTGCTGGAGACGCGGCCGCTGCTGGACCTGCTGCAGGCCGCGCGCCGCTCGCGCACGCCGCGCACCAAGGCGCTCGCCAACTGGGCCACCAAGGAGATCCGCAAGCTCAAGCATCAGACGCCTCTCACTAGCTGGTATGTACTAAACAAAGCTTGCCTTTTTACAAGTGTGACTATATACGAGGTTTTCAATAATGTTGAGAGATTGAAACCAACATTTGAAAGTATCATGGACCTATAGGTTTTCCTATACATTTGAATATCGACGGAAATAGACGAAATGCAACAAGAAATATTTTTAATTATGTTTGTTTTTTTCATTTCAGATTTGAAACAATTCACTGCCACAGTGATGCAACGCAGTTTCAGATAACTTGCTGCTGGTAAACTCAACTGTACTGGCAGGCATATTATGTCCGTATTAATAAGTCGTTAGGTGCATTTGTTTAGAGGCCTATATTGTTTTAAACTATCTTCAACAATTATATAGTAGTTATTTTTTGTTCATGGGCTAACAGTCTGGCCTTTTTTATAAATAAATATTATTACATTATCTATGATAAAATATGAATATTTGTCTACTTTAATAATATGTTACCATTATTGTAGCATAGTAACATTTGGAACAATTTCTGTGTTTAATTTACAAAGCGTATTACCATGACAACAAATCAAAAGTGGATGAATGTTTATAACCAAGTGAAATGTTTTTATGTAATATATTATTTGTTTTTTTTTTTGCATGTAAGAAAAGTGCTAATTTGGTTATGGCTTTTCTTCAGATCACCAAGTGATTTTTGGCCCCAAACAATGCACTTAGCGTAGCATTATTGAAACTGTTAAATGTATGCCTGACCATAATCTTTCCATAATTATCTTAAAGTTGAAGCATTTTTCCTATTTGGTATTATAAATACAGACAGTGGCTGTGGTATCTTTACTTATGTGAGATAAAGTGATAGTTTGAAAGGGATGTATGAAAGGTGATGTATGTTACTTTAGGCATGCACATGTGCAAGGGATTGTGAATTTTATAAATTATTATTATGTTTTGTAAGATGTATGAAAGAATTTTATGAATGGGTAAGAATGCATGTGTAGATGCGTGCATGATTATCTCAGATATTTTATAAACTTAGGCATTGTCGATCATATTGAAAATTCGGTATATTAATGTATGTTTAAGATTCCGTCGACGTTACTTGAGACTGAAGGACGCCATATTGGCGATGATTCTTTTTTATTCATCGCAATTCAGGTTAATGATAAAAATATTGAAGATATCGCTTAATGAACTTTAAACAATAAAAAACGATGACCAATAGGTAAACATATATTAATAATTATAACGTTTTAAGCTACAAACACACAATATACTTAATATTATCAAATATGTACTAATTAAGAAAGTGCAGCAGTCAGTTATGATGTCTTTATTGAAACAACATTCATCAGTCAATACATTAGTCGCTTAGCAAATAGACAATGTTGCACTGTAGTATAATTTATTATCAATACTGAGTAACTACATAACTCAAATGGACAAAATCTTTGGTCAAATCTTCGTTTGTGATGAATGAAAAGTGTCTTTGCCTTCTGATCTCAATATCACATGTACATATGTAATTAAAGCGTTTTTTTTTCCTTAAGATATTCCGAAATGGCAAAATAGTAATGCCCTGAAAGTAAATTGAAAAGACGAAATACCAAGCGGACCTTTTTCAAAACATATGGGCCGTTGAGAGCAATTGCTATCAAATTGATGCATTTCGATAACCAAATTCAACAAAATTTCAAATGGGTATATTTCACCAAACTTATTCCGTTCTTACGTGTTAACGTTTTAACTTTATTTATTGTATCCACATAATGTTATGTCTAAAATGATGTTATTTCTAAAATTCATTTGTATTTTTATATTTTTTTTCCTATTTTATATTTTTTTTAAAATCTCATCGCGGAACCCTAACGTAACATTTATTTAAACGTTTCTGGGTATAGCATTTTGGCAACTTTCAGCTTGTTCTTTTTAGCGTTACCTTTTCTAGTCCTAAAACTACGAGGCCTTTCTCCATGTCGACTAGCTCAAAAGCATAAATAAAAATAAGTTTGCGTGTCGCAATAACTGCTTATTGTTAATGATAGTATTAGATAAAAACATCGACTCCGGTACGCGCTAATTGCACGTGCTTGTAGTATTGAAATATTTGTTTCCGATAATTGGTCAATCAAACTTGAGTTTATGCTCACTATCAGTGCCTTTAACGTGTACGAGAACTAAACCTAAACTCTGTTATCGATGTTCAGTTTCATTAGATACTCGTGAAGTCGTGACTAATATTTTAATCAATTCGTTCCGTTAACTCGGAAGGAAATCTTTTTATACCTACTCTTCAAGTTTAAAACTTACCTACGTGTGCTAAAATTTGGAAATACCCTATACCTACTTATGTTATTTAATTTCAAGTGACGTGTTGAGTGTCTGCTAGTCTGTGAGCATCACTGATAGGAATGATGTTTGCGCGAATTATGCAAGAATTTATTACGAGAAGTGTGTCATTACTACCATTTACTTGTTTTTTGTTTTACTTAATACCATATATATTTGAAAAAGTAAACAATTTGGATATAAAAATATTCTAAAAATATTCCAAATGTCATACAAGTTACGTATGTACTTATATTTAAGTATGATAGGAGAATATGTGAGGACTAGTGCCATGCCATGAAAGGTTCTGATTTAGAATCATAGGCATCGAGTCAATGAATACCACCCACTTTTCCTGCGCGAATCTAAAATCAATTAGTTATTTTGTTACGGCGTATATTTTCATTAGTTTTGACTATGACTATCTGCTACCCTGTAAACTATTCTATGGCGATTAAACAATTTAGAAGTTAAATTGGTTTCTGATTTGCTATATAAACCTATTTATGTGGCTTTATTTTTAGGATTCCGCCGCCAAATAGCAAAACCGGAACCCATAAGGCTTCGTCATGTTCGTCTGTCCGAATGTCACACAGTAATTTTACTCGGAGACCATTTGCTCCTTAAGGATGAAAATTGGAAAGTATACTGTGCACCGCTAAACAAAGGGGGAGGAAGTGAAGTTACGTAAAAATAATTAGGGGTGGCCCACATATTTATAACCAAGGTATAAAAAAAAAAATTCAATAGACAACCGTCTAGGGTATACTTGGATCGGTGGATCCAATAATTATAAATATTATTTAAGTCGAGGAGCTTGTGGCTAATTAATAACAGTCGCACGGGTCGATCCATCAGGTTAAGCTACGCTTGCCGAGGTTGGTCCGTGAATGGGTGACCATCTTTACATACCGAGACGCCTCCGTGTTTCGGAAAGAACGTTATGCCGTTGGTCCCGGCTGTCATTCGTGGATCTTTGACAGTCGTTAAGGGTCGTCAGAAGCCTCAGTCTTCACAACCAGTCTTATCAAGGAGTATCGTATTACCCAGTTACTGGGTTGTGGAGGTCAGATACGCACGCAGTCGCTCCATGTAAAATACTGGTATTCAGCTGCATCCGGATAGACTGGAAGCCGACCTCAACATAGATGGGAAAGGACAAATTGATTAATTATATTTATGTCTATAGTTTTTGAGATTTGGGATATTTTCTGCTACAACCTCAGAAGTAACTTACTTATATTTAAGAGAAATAACGGTTTTGTACAAGTTGTTTTTTCGAGCATATTTATTATACTAATGCTGTTTTTTCGAGAAATACTATAAAATACAAACTTATTTGGCGACCGATAAAATCAATATCGTGCATGCGTAAAAAATGGACAATTTATTTTTCGACATATTCAATAAGTCACACGCTAGAGAAAAACTAAGGGTAATGTACAAAACGGGAAGACAGTCAGTTAATCAGAAATCGAAATCTAGGCCAACCATTTTAAGAGTAAGCCAATGATTAAACTATAAAGGGCTGAGCCCAACCAAACTCCCAATATTTTGTTCTGATTATGCGCAACCCAGTAGGTACCTATGTCATTTAACATTAGCCGTTTTAAACAGAATCGGCTTTAGGTGGGTATGACACTATCATATCTATAATCAAAGATATAATGAAATTGTAAAATAGACATAATTAGATAGATATATGATATAATATGATAGTGTAATATCCCCCTAAGCCCGATATTCAAATCAAATCAAAAATATTTATTTGCTAGAATATGGTACATAATGGTGTTACAATAATTTTGTTTCTGCATATCCTGCCAAAACGATGGCGTGCAAATTTATACATACTTATAATGTCAATTATTTTAACTCACAAACTACAGATTCTATTGACTTATCTTCTAAATAGTCCTTAATCGTATAATAACTTTTCAGTAGAAGCAGTTTGTTTTTTGTTTTTTTTAACATATTCAATGGGACCCGCGCGCCCGTCACCTACGCCTAAGGGTGCGTTTCCACTGAAGCGGAGACGTACGGAGCTGAGCGCAGACGTGCAGGAATCGTCCAATCACAGACGAGACGAGAGACGCGATGAAGATTTCAACCATTGTGATTGCACGTCTCCGCTCAGCTTCGCTCGTCTCCGCTTCAGTGGAAACGCACCCTAAGGGGGGTACCCCTTAGGCGTAGGTGACGGGCCCCATTGCCTACTGTGTGGCCCCAGGGACATCGCGACTCTAATATGCAGCATTCTCAACTCGTGAAAAATATTTAGCTAATAGACTACATACTATGAACGGTTCAAATGCCCTTAGGAATGATCAAAAGAAAATACAATCTATCCCATTTTCGTTGCATGCCCTTTAAATCTTTACTGCCATAAAATGGTTGTGACATACATACGTACAGAAGAACTGACAGGACCAAATAATACCTAAAAGTTTAGTTTTGCCATTTGACGGCGAAAGGAAGGCGAGGGCAGTACCTAGGTATTACTAAAATGTAATTAAGTTGTGTCACTAGTCTATTTCAGAATAGGCAATCGTCGTTAGACAGGAATAAACAAAATTTTTGAGATTTTTAGTCAAGTTTAGAGGCATTTGTGACAAGAGAATCGGGACCAATGTAGCCCCAGCGTATGAGAATGCAAGAGCGACCGAAGCGAGCTACAAAATTGGAGCATTCTGACTTGGATACGTTATGTTTGACATGCAACTAAGGAAATGCAAGAGCGAGCGTAGCGAGATCAAAAATTGTAGCATCCAGTACCCTAATTACGTAATATGCGATCAATCAGAATCTGAATAGTTTTGAAACAGATTGCTAATCCATTGCTTCGTACGTTCGAAAAAAAAATCTGCTCAACAACGTAAATAACACAATGGATGTTGTCGACCTGTCAAATTGATACAGATTAGTCGGAATTGTTAACGAAAATGTGTTGCGTAATTAGATAGCTGATTCGAATAGGTTAGATTTTCTGTGTGATTTTTCTAAATTAATGCAAGTTTTTTTAGGGTAGGTTACCTACCTCCCCTACACATAAAGTGGGGATGTTCTTTTTTTCTCGTCTAACCTATATTGTTGGAAAGGTCGTTCAAAAATATTGTGAGTTTGTGACCATTTTTCGATTCAGGGATCCGTTCGCGAAATATTAAGCTTTAAAGTGTTAATTTCAATAAAATACATCTTACATGAGTGTTGCCACCTTAGCTCTTTTCGGGCTGGATATAGCCCTTTTTACACTGATCGAACCCGTTTTTCATTCCTTTAACCCGAAAAGGGCAATCTAGCCCTAAATAATAAATTGTTAAGAAAAAATTACAACTATATGAAATTATAATTCCTTCGTTTTTGTGCAGAATTAACTCGGGTGTAATTTTTGAATATACTAATAATAACTAATAGAAGCGATATCCGGCAAAAAATCCGGCACTTGCAAATTGAAATCCCTAAGTCTATGAAAGCCGATTTTCAGCCCACCGTGCGACGTAGATGGAGCAGAACTAGGAATATGAATCGGGCACATAAATAACGCATAATCTTAATCAGAAATGAAATCGGACGAAGCGCAGGCTGAGCAGCGATCGGGCGATCTATCTGTCAATCTGTCATTTACTGTACAGTCACGAGCATAAATTATAATCTATAAAAGCAGTGAGAGTAGTACCTACTCTCGTTAAGCGTAATCTTACTGTATTTTTATCGAATCTCTCTAACTGTGCGTTTGCACTAGCGAAACATCGCAACAAAACATGTTTAAATTTCTAGGTCCTGTCAAAAATTGTATGGAACATTGACAGAAAATATAGATTCCAACATGTTTTGTTGTGAATGTTTCGCCAGTGCAAACGCACAGTTAGTATGGAATGAACAACTGCAACAATTGCAAATTCATCAGAGAGAGTCCTAAAGTCTAACCTATCCCACTATCCCAGGCGAGGTGCTAGAATTTTCTAGCTCGCTACGCTCGCTCTTGCATCCTAGATTCTCATAGTTCTATAACTTTTCTGCATAAGTCGATAAACTTACTTCTATTCCTATTTCTGTATGAACGGTCAAAGAGAAAGAAAACCGAACATAATCGAAGCGGGATGCTAAAAAAACCGGCCAAGACCGTGTCGGACTACGAACAGTGAAGGTTCCCGTCTACCGTAGTAGGAATGAATATTTACGTGCATGCACAGTATTGATTTCATTGATCGCAAAAAAATATTAGAACACGTCCCATAACTCACAAACTATGAACCGACTACGCAAAACAAACAAAAAACTATGGCTGGATGCGAGAAGCACAGAACCGGTCGAAGTGGCGATGCTTGGGGCCTATATGCAGCAGTGGACGTATTTCGGCTGAAACGATGATGATAATGTTAAATAAAAAAGTCACTTAGAAACATCATCATCTTTTAATGATGGGATCCAATGATACTCCACTGTACTTCACACTCTTTTGTGCATTGAACTATTTTTTATTCAGCCCTCGGTTCGGTTACACGTATGGGGATGGGGAATGTCAGCCTTTATATTTTTTTTGTAATTTCACTAAACCATTGTATAGCGGGGCACAAAATAAACCTTTTCTCAAGTTTTCGTCGATAGAGTGCCAATAGTCTTTGACTCAACATGACAGCAAATGTGAGCATTTGTGGAAAGCCTGTTAAGTCGCTGGTTAATGAGGATAAAAACTGCCATTTGCTCACTTCAGATGTCTCTACTATCACTAGTCCAAGAATTTGACAGCTAGCTGTCACTCTATGATTTTTTTTTTGTTTTAAGCCCCATGTATTTCCTAAAGTTGGTAAAAGTCAAAAACTGTGGAAGAAAGCACTCCGACAAAAAAAATGGAAACCCGATATTTCGTCGAGACTGAGCTATCTTTGTGTGTGTTTGTTTGTTTGTTTGTGTGTATGTGTGTGTGTTTGTGTTTTATTATCATATTAGATCAGTGCTAGAATTAAAATCTCTGAAGTTTTTCAAGGCAGGATGTCAGGAAGAGAATCATACATTTTTTTTTTTATCTCGTTTAGATATCGATACCTATCACGTCAACGGAGTTTCGCTAACTAATTTAATTTAACTCTGTTTGTCTGACTTTAGGACGGGCTCGTGGCTAAATAATAACGGCCGCACGGGTCTATCGAAGGTGATCAAAGCTATGCTTGCCGCGGTCGGTTCGTGGTTGGGTGACCATCCATTACATAACGAGACCCCTTCGTGCTTCGGAAAGCTCTTTAGGCCGTTGATCCCGGCTGTCATTCGTAGATCTTTGACAGTCCTTTCGGGTAGTCAAAAGCCCAAAAATCTGACAACCAGTGTTAACAAGGGGTATCGTGTTACCGAGTAACTAGGTTGTGTAGGTCCTGATAGGCATTCACTCCATGTAAAATACTGGTTCAGTTGCATCCGTTTAGACTGGATGGCGACCCCAACATAGTTGGGAAAAGGCCTAGATTTACTTTTTTATCTGACAGTAGTATGTATTGCAATATATTTATGCTCGTGACTGTACCTTACCTATGTATTCTGTGATCTGTGATCATCTGTCGCAGAAAATTCTATTTTAGAACTGTCTGTGGTCAGGCTAAGTCGTCTTGCGGGTGATCAATTCAATTTGTTGTCTTCTTTGGTAATAAATTTTAATAAGTCAAAATTACCACGAAATTCACTGACTTCGAAAAACTAGCCAGTGAAGCTAGATTATTACATACTTTGCTAATATTTTGAGCACATCTCACATCATGAAGCCACCGTACAAAATCGGTAAGTAATTTTACTTTTCTTCTAAAATAGTGTAATGTCTGAGAGAGCAATATAATTAGTTTAAATATAAATCGTTCCCAAATACAGCTAGCTAAGTACATTTCTTTTACAATACATAGATTTTTATAGGTTATCTTAACCATGCGACTTAGATCGAGACAGACCGGCGCTATTGTGTTCTGCTTATTTACTCCAATTCACGATAACATTTCTTATCACATTATCAGCAATTATTGCTGTTCTGATGAGACCTATTATCTTTAGTGTTTACATCGATTAAATGATAGCTTTAGGCAAGACTGCAGTTTGTACACACGGCTACATATCAAGCTATACATTTCCAGTATAAACTGACCTCGCATTGTACGGAAATTCTATAAAATGCGAGGTTAGCATAAACTGGAAATGTGCAGCCGTGTGTACCTACCTAACTTCCTTACCTATCATAATAAACAGAAAAGCATTATTTAGTACTGGTGTTCCATGCATTACGCATACCTATATGTAAGTGTTTAAAGTGGTCCAAAACTTTAAATGCACCCTGGATACCTTTTTAGCCATTTTATAGAAGCCCCTCTCTAAGGGCTTTCCTTTCCATATTATGTGTATCTTCTGCGATTATTTATAATTATGGAGAAAACACCTCAAAGAGAAACATTTTGTGCAACAAAATTCTTAGATATTCAGTCCCCAAAAATTTAATAAAGGGTAGGTGGCAAAGACTCCAGTAGTTTTCGAAAACTCTTATGGCCCGAAAAAGGCAAGCCATTATGACCATTGTTTTCATGGTTTTTAATTTTTGTACAACTACCAATGGATATTAAAAATATTGTCAAAATTGAGTAAATTTCCCACTTGAACGTGAGGTTGTTAATACATTTTGTAATTTCATCACTATTGCATAAGAATATCACTTATTTTACTGATATAAATTTTTTGTCTATTAAATATTGAAAAACTATCAGGCCAATAACTTATTTAATATCATAATTGTATAATTGAATGCTTATTTTTTATCAAAATGTTTGTAAAAAGAGTACCAAAAGATATTTTATCTGTTCAAAAATTATGATTAACTTTTTCTGGTGTATGTCTACAGCTATAAAATAACTGTCATAAGAACCTAATATTGATGGCTTTTATACTTTTTTTTATTCAGATGTTTTATTATGAAACTACTAGATATTTTATTCTTTTAAATACTCTCAAATGAAAAAGCTAGAATAATAATAAATAGTAAAAGTAACAAAATTTTTAATGATGTTATTAGAATTTTTAAATAATCAAATACGATTTTTTAAATACATTTCAAAAGACATTCTTTTTGTATTACAGCTGATGAGAAGTTGGCTGAACTTGGCCGCAAAGAGATCATGCTGGCAGAGAAGGAGATGCCAGGACTGATGGCCTGCCGCCGCAAATATGCTCCGGGTAAAATCCTCAAAGGAGCTAGAATTGCTGGAAGTCTTCACATGACCGTGCAAACCGCAGTCCTCATTGAGACGCTTATAGAGCTTGGTGCTGAAGTAAGTGCTGTTCATTTCTGCATTAAAACTATTTTCGATTTTCAAAAATTGAATGAATTTCATTGCAATGGCACCTGTCCAGTAATTAAATATTTTAGAGACTGCCTTGGTGTCTCTATTTTCTAATCTATTCACCAACCCCAATCTAGAACCCTCTAATTAAATAAATAAATAGTTTGCAAGTCGAAGCAGACGATGACTTGCCCATATAAATAAAGTACCTACCCACTTAGATATAATTTTATTTATTTTCAAATCCATACTAACATTATAAATGCAAACAAACTCTGTCTTCCTGTTTCCTTTCACGCCTTAAATCCGTTGAACGGATTTGAAGATGAAATTTGGCACACAGCTCAGGACATAGGATACTATGTATCCCGGTAGTATTTTCCCTTAGAATAATTTCCGACCTTTCGCGGGCGAAGCCGCAGTCAAAAGTTAGTATTAGTCATAAATTATTTTCCTTGTTGCGAGTAATATATCATACTCAAAGATAATACATCAATACAAATTACTTTACACCCAGTACAAATCTAATCACTGAATGATAAAATTGACAAACTTATCGAAAGACACAGTTTTTAGTTTGAGGAAATTCGATATTATACTTAGTATTATCTACGATTGGATTTGTTTAGTAAAGTTTAGTGGAGCGTTAGCAAACCGCGGCGCAGCCGACTATCAAAGAGCGCTAATGCGATAAAATATAAGAATCGGAATAGGTGTCGCAACCTCGCATTCTAATAATATCCTGACCAACTGGCTACTTGACGGTGCCTAAAACAAGAAAATAGAAAAACTGGGCAAGTTGGGTTCGCTCGTCGAGGGTTCACTATAAGATCACGAGGAGAATTTTGAGGCCTCAATCTAACCTTAACAATAAAGATAAGGTTTACCCACCGCTATCCGGTCGCTATCTTAATATTATTTTTATAGTACTTAACAAAAAAATATCAGCACCATGTAGTACGTGTTTGTAATTAGGGCATGCAATATTCGCTCAATTTTCAATACTCAATACTTTTATTGCATTCCACATGTAGGTATTTTTAGGTGGTAAACTTATAATAAGATCATAAGGACTTGTCGGGCACAGCAAAATAAGTAAGTGAGATAGGAGAGAGGAAGCATTTGTTAATTATGTAACATTCATTACTAATTTTTTGTTTATTATTTTACTACTTATTCGGCTTTTTCGAATAGTGTTGCTCAACTATTCGAATATATTCTATTTTTTTTTTAATTATTTACTTACGGTAAAAAAACACTTATTTTCCATTTTCCCTCGATGAAATAATTATAGTACCTACTTACATTAATAATTAACAATGAACATGTACCTATGCAATTACTAGAAAAAACTGAATGCTTAGCAATCTTAACCTCTTCTACCGATTGCGTGTAATTCATGACATGACATAATTATGGTGCCGAAACGTGGGCACTCCACTGACCTTCGTTAGGCAGCACGCTCAGCGCGCTATGAAGCGAGCTATGCTCGGGGTTTTTTTGAAAGATAAGATCCGAAATTAGATTAAGTATTCGAAAAAAATGATATAGCTTGCAGAATTAGGAAGCTAAACCGGCAGTAGGCCGGCCATATTTTGTCGAAGGACTGACAGCCGTTGGAGTAAGCGGGTTGCCGCCCCATTGCGTGCCCTACTTACAATGAAACATTATTTCTAAAAACTACGGCAAAGAATGGCTATCGAGAAACAGGAAAATACAGCGTTACGCATGCGACGCAGATCCAGTTAGGCAGCACGCTCAGCGCGCTATGAAGCGAGCTATGCTCGGGGTTTTTTTGAAAGATAAGATCCGAAATTAGATTAAGTATTCGAAAAAAATGATATAGCTTGCAGAATTAGGAAGCTAAACCGGCAGTAGGCCGGCCATATTTTGTCGAAGGACTGACAGCCGTTGGAGTAAGCGGGTTGCCGCCCCATTGCGTGCCCTACTTACAATGAAACATTATTTCTAAAAACTACGGCAAAGAATGGCTATCGAGAAACAGGAAAATACAGCGTTACGCATGCGACGCAGATCCATAATAGTACTGCCATACCATAACCATTAGTTTGTGCTAGCTAGGGTAAAGAGTTCGAACCTATTTGTTACGACATTTTTCAGAGCATTCAGAGCTTAAGATTATTAAATAAATTATTGCACAACAAAAATAAGTAGGTACCTACCTTTTACTGGTAAGTAAAACTAAACTTTGGTTGTGCAATCAGCGCAATATAATTCAGATTTAAATATTATGAATCTTAGTTATGAATTTACCATCACGGCCACTGGCGCCTGAGCACTTTTCGACCTTATTACTTAGGCAATAAGGTCAATAAGTTGGTAGGTTGATATAATGGTAGATGCAATTGTTTTAGCGAACCTAAACTTCACTACATAATGGGAGATGAGATTGAGGCATAGGTATAGCAGAATAAAAGACGACAATAAATACAATTCATGCTGATAAAATATATCAAAACTACATAAATATTGATAGGCGTAACATATGAGTATCCCTGTTATTTCGTATGGATATTGAAATGTGGCAAAGATAAATAATCACTTCTTATCTTATTTCTGTGAATACATGTAAGAATTGTGCTGATATATATCATCTTTTGGCCTCTTTATCTTTAACCCCTGATCTGTTTTGAAATGTGTTTGCTACTATTATGAAATATTTTTTTGCAATTCATGACTCGTATTCAATTGCTAATGCTAGTCACTTTATTTTAGTTACAATACAATAAACTGCGAGATGTTCTACGATTCTTCGTTAGGTACATGCAGAGGTATTTTGTCTAGGCTAGGGCCTAGCCTACACAAAAACCTCTGTATGTATACCGCAAACCGTTCAACATTGATGACTTATCTGCTTGCTTGGTAGTTCATTTTCAACAGCTTGCAAGTGGAAGTAGGTTACCGAAAATAGTGTAGAAATACATGAAAAAAAAAAGGCTAAGAGTCGAAAACAATTCCAGGCGCTTATCGCTCTTTGTGTTTTCCCCAAATATTTAGCCCCCACAACCCAGTTCATCTAGGCAATAAAGAAATGTGGTATCTTTGTAGCCCATAATATACGATGTTCACTGTTACACAGGTCCAGTGGTCGAGCAGTAACATCTACAGCACGCAAGACGAGGCTGCTGCAGCGTTAGTTGCACTTGGAATACCTATCTATGCATGGAAAGGAGAAACCGAAGAGGAATATGTTTGGTGCATTGAACAGACATTAATATTCCAGGACGGAAAGGTAATAAAAGTGTGGGTTTTTCTATGCAAACATTTTACTACCTTCTTCTTTGAGGAAAATGCCGTTTAACCCTTTTTTCCTTAATGTTTGTTTTTATTAAAACAATTAGTAAAACTTCTTAGATCTAGATAGAATATTAATAAAAACATTTGGTTTTATTGGTAATTTAACGACCGGTAATGTAGCTTGTCTAGCAAAATATAGAATAGACCACAACTCCACATAACACATTGTTAAATGGAATTAAAAAGCGAATGGTTAAGGAAACGTGCAGTTGGGTGCTTGGTGATTACGGAAAACTACAGTTAACAGTCCATTCCTGTGAGACGTTTGTTGTACTAGTAGCCAGGCTTGCTGGGACCGTGCAAGGCGTGCGACACACGTAGTCGCCACGTCTGGGCTGGGCAGAAAACCTAGCCATGTTACATGCATACATTAAAAAAAAAAATCTTACCTGCTCAGTCTCGGCATAATTCATATTTTCTTAACCTTTTTTTTTTTTTTTTTTATTTCAGCCCCTGAATATGATCTTGGACGATGGCGGTGACTTAACAAACTTGGTTCATAAGAAATTCCCACAATATTTAGAGGGAATAAAGGGCATTTCTGAAGAAACAACAACTGGCGTGCACAATTTGTATAAAATGTTCCGTGGCGGTTTACTAAAGGTTCCGGCTATCAATGTAAATGATGCAGTAACCAAGAGTAAATTCGATAATTTGTATGGATGCAGAGAGTCATTACTTGACGGAATTAAAAGGGCCACCGACATAATGGTCGCCGGAAAAGTCTGCGTGGTTGCGGGCTATGGCGATGTGGGCAAGGGCTGCGCTCAAGCTTTTAAGGGATTCGGGGGTCGAGTCATTGTCACTGAAATCGACCCCATTAATGCTCTGCAAGCAGCTATGGAAGGATTCCAGGTAACAACCATGGATGAAGCTGCTGAAGTGGGGCAGATATTTGTCACCACTACTGGATGCCTAGATATAATTTGCAAGGAACACTTCCTGAAAATGAAAGATGATGCAATTGTTTGCAATATTGGCCACTTTGACTGTGAAGTAGATGTTGCTTGGTTGGAAAACAATGCTAAAAAAGTAAACATTAAGGCACAAGTTGACCGCTATGAACTTGACAATGGGAATCATATTATTGTATTGGCTGCTGGACGTCTAGTTAACTTAGGATGTGCTACAGGGCATTCTTCGTTCGTTATGTCCAACTCTTTCACTAATCAAGTGTTGGCTCAAATTGAACTTTGGACAAGACACAATGTATACCCTGTTGGAGTACACACATTACCTAAGAAATTAGATGAAGAAGTAGCTGCTTTGCATTTGGACCACCTTGGTGTTAAACTAACTAAGCTAACACCGAAACAAGCTAAATATATTGGCGTCCCAATTGAGGGACCATACAAGCCAGACCATTACAGATATTAAATCGTATTTGGCTACACACTTTTTCTATCTATAAGCTCAACCATGTTTGATCGTAATAATTTCTTCTGAGTTAAACATACCAATGCGATTACTTGTAAGTCATTATTTCCTTTTAATATACTTAAGAACTTTGATTAACAAATAAAATAAACAGTATGGGTGTGTATGAGAAAGTAAATTATATATTAATCAAGAGAGAATCTTATGCCTTTCATTAAAATTCCTTGTAAAGTACGATTCTAACTGGTCTAGCGGCGGCGCCACGTAATAGATAATAGTTACGATGACATTGTGCGAAAGAGGCACACTACAAATCAATGTTCTCCTTTTCAAGACCATTCTTTCCAAACGTCCATTGGTAATGCAAAAGAAACTACTTATATCTAAAGTTTATTTCTATTTACACTAAAAGACGGCACTCCAGATTTATTCAAGCTTCTGGAACTGCAGGTATACCCATGTTTTACATCTCACTAGGGCACGATGGTGGCGCAACCATGGTTACGCTGCCAGCAAAATGTACACAGATTTATGGTGGGTAACTCACCAGGCGTCCAATCGGTTGCGCAACCAATCATACTTACTTACATTTTTATGCATTGCGACCATGGATGGTGTTCTAGTGAGATTAATACATGTTTTTGTACAAGTTTTCAAGAGGAACAAAAATAAGGAATAATAGGTAGGTCCTAGTTACACGTAAAATTAACACAAACAAGTAGGTACCTACTAACAAGTAACAGATCTCACGCACTAGACGACCACGACCAGGGTCCAGAGGTCGCAGCGATGGTAAACTATACGAATCGCGCACTTGGTCGGCTAGTTGGCCGTTGCGACCAAGTACGCGTTTCGTATCGGTTTTTATACTTTACCTGCACCCTAATTACGTAACATGATGCTCAATCATAATCTGAATGGTTTTGAAGGATGTTGCTAAATTCATTGCTTCTTAAGTTCGATAAATTTGTCGTTTTAACAACGTAAACAACGCAATGAATGTTGTTGAACTGTCAAAATTAAACAGATTAGTCGTAATCTTGTATGAAAATGTGTTACGTAATTAGATAGCTGGTCGTGGCCGTCTAGTGCGCAAGATCCCATAATAACATTGGTGAAAAAACCGGCTAAGTGCATGTCGGATCACGCACAAGGTAGAGTTCCGTAGTTGAGATGAATTTATCACAAGAACATACTTAACATTGTCGTTGAAAAAAATGTTCTCCCATACCTTCCAACCGCAATTAATGTAAGTATGTACGCACATGGGAGATTTACCATGTTATTTTAATACTAGCTGTGCCCGCGACTTCGTTCGCGTGGTTGTCGAGAACAAAACAACGTCGTTTCGATAAGAGTATATCACCTTTTTGATGATTTAGATAAGAGTCCTGACTTCGGTATAGTTGATTACGTTAATGCTATATACTATGTTAGCGGTGGAATTACCCGGAGCATATACAAAAAGGTTGTTTGGGTTGCTAACACGTGATAGAGAAACATAGAGTTGGCCGTGTGAAAAACAATCAAAAGTAAGGTCTACACCCGCAACGGATAACGTCTGGCCTTGGGCTTTATTAATAGTCATAGCGTAACAGAGGCTTACAGGAAATTGCACACGTTTGAAAGTAAACGGAAAGTCGCGGTCCGAGTTCTTTGCGAACTTAAGCGCGACTCCCTTTCTGTGAATGTGTCTGACTCACGTGAGAGAGAGTGGCGCTCCCGATCAGCAGACAGCCGGACTTCGCGTTCCTGCGTATCTTGAGACCGCAAAGTCGCGGTCCGTGTTCTTTGTGAACTTAAACGTGACTCCCTTTCGGTGAACGTTTCCGATTCACGTGAAAGAGCGATGTGCTCTCGGTTAGCAGATAACCATGCTTCACGATCTTCTTCCGATTCCTGAGACCTACAAAGTCTCATCCTTTTCGTATTCCGGCTACGCAGCGAAAGGTTAGTTTTTTTTCTTTGAGGCATTATTTTCAAGGAAAATTAAAGCAATAAACAAAACCAACAACACTTATGACTGAATAGCCTACAAACTTAAAAGAACGGTGCGTCGAACAGTCTAGTGTGACAACGTATCGTCTGTTCGTGCTTCGTGGTCGTGACTCAACGAATTGGCAACACTAACTTACTGTATAACGATTGGCACTATTGGATTCAAACTACGAAGTAAATAAAATACAATCTTTACTACGTACTTCAAACCAATGACCAAACGAAACCAATAAGATAAGCCAATACTTTTTTTTCGACCAATTTAGAAAATCGATAAACCAAGCAACCAAAGACCTTTTACGACACACGCAAGAACTTTTAAGACACCTAACGAAACCCAATTTGTAAGCGAGATGTCGCTACGCCCCCGCAAGGGGGCGTGGCGAGCGGTGTCAGGGCTTCGCCCTTCGCCCGCGGAGGCCATACATTGACCCGTAGTGAATACCCAATTTGTCTAGTAAACACGGTGGACATCATTCTCGCGCGGAAAATATTAACACCGCGATTCAGAAAATGACGTCATTTGCACAACGCCATCTATCGGATTTGGATTTCAACTATCAACATTAGTTCTATTTTTAGTCTTAAGATGTCGTTGCAAGTACTATACTGAATTGCGTAACGTAATATTTTACTTCTTGAACTCACTAAATTAATCATATCTTTTGATAGAGTGAACCGATTTCGATGAAACAAAAACTAAGTTAAACCTCAAGTTGCGTATAATTTTTGTATATAAACATTGTCAGCATTGAATTCGTAGATTTTACGTGATGTGCGCACAAACAAACAGACAAACAGACAAAAATTTCAAAAATGATGGAAATGGGTTCTGTTACTTATCTTTTCACACGCTGGCTATTTTTTGTTTCAATTTCTTCAATGTACAAAAATGACTTTACTACAGATTTATTATATGTATAGATGACCATAGACTTATTATGTAGGTACCTACAGGTTTTCCTGTAATCTATATATATATAGGGTATTTCCTGTATTTTTTTTCAACATTTTAGGCTCAGTAGTTTCGGAGATAATCAAATTTTAGGGTTCCGTAACCAAATGGCAAAAAACGGAAACCTTATGGATTCGTCATGTCGGTCTGTCTGTCCGTCCGTATGTCACAGCCACTTTTTTCCGAAACTAAGAACTATGCTGTTGAAACTTGGTAAGTAGATGTATTCTGTGAACCTATAATTCCTTCGTTTTTGTGCAGAATTAACTCGGGTGTCATTTTTGAGTGTAGTATAACTAATAGAAGCGATATCCGGCAAAAAATCCGGTATTTGCAATCCCTAAGTCTATGAAAGCCGATTTTCAGCCCACCGTGCGAGGTCGCAAAAGATGCCCCATCCATAGATAATTAACACCCGTCTCTTCACTATTCCAATGCTTACTCTAGGATGCATATCTGGTATGGCTCTCAAATCCTTCCTTATCGTAAGGGCACGTATTCCTTACCATTACTCGCGCTCCCCGGTCTACTGCTCGATTTGAAATGGCCTTTGTAGTCCCATGAAACACAAGGCTTCATGGGCCAGTGCGAATCTTGGGGTTCATTCGATTTATCGAGTCTGGTTAAACCACGCTGGGATCGGTGCATTTAATTCATTCTTAAAGGATTCATTCAAGACCTATCAGAAAAGTATCAGTTTAATATCCAAATCCAAGAAGGGTTCGATTTCTCACAATTAGCAGTTTATGGTCGAGAGCTGAAAAATTTACATAAAAATTTAAATCTCGATATTTCAGCCCATTTTGGACCCCAAGTTATCAGGGTTTAATAATGTTGCAATCGAGATGGACAAATAAAAAATTCAGTCACATGATTCTGGTCTGTTCGATTTACTCCCTAATATGACGTGTGACTGCGGATTTTTAACTTTATTTGTCTGTGATGTCTTGTATAAATCTTTTGAGTTGGTGTTTTTGTCATTTTTAAACTTTTTTTTTTTCTATTATTTTTGAAGTAAGCTCTCTGCCTGTTTCTAACTTAACATCAGCTAATTGGTGATCTAGGGGTTTATTTATAAATGTTGCTTATAGTTAATTTATGTTTAAATGTCAAAAATGTATAGCTAAACAGTTGCTAATCATTACTTAACTTTAAGCAATGTTTATAAATATACCCCTTAGTATATAGCAACTAGAATAATGTTGTTTTAATGAATAAATAACTATAAATCTATTTCTAAACAAATTCTGTCTACACCTTGGGAATTCACTTGTTCATTTTATTTAGTCTATGAATTTTATATGAATCAATATTTAAAGAAATAAAATAATTATTAAATCTAAGTAGGTACCTATTTTATTATCAATTCTTTATTTCACTTATGTGTTGTAGAATTGCAGCAATTCTTGGTCTTTAGGTTTCAGAATACATTCGTCTTTCAAATTTATGACCCATCCAGGCTCTAATCCAAAAAATATTTGTCTGGGATCTTTCCTTTCACATAACATTTTGTAGTTTGATTCATTTTCCATGTCTGGTAGACTATACCCATATTTTTGAGATAATTTCAGCCTTTCTTTGGATATTTCTTCTGGATCAGCCAAATATCCACGCGTTTGAGCACTAGTATAATATTCAATAGCATCAGATGGTGGAATCATCCTCCTTGGAATAGCTTGCCCTGACTCAAAGAACTTTTTAGGGTTCTTGAGCAAGAACAGACTATGTGGGTCATAATAAGCAGTTGTAATAACACCACCGTTTTTTTCAATAGCAGCAATGACTTGTTCACTAGCCCATTGTACTTCAATATTTATCTTGGCTGCAAAGAGATCTGCTCCTTCATCGGTGAGATGAATACCAAACTGTTTTTGGTCAGGGAAGAAATTGTAAATGCCTGACCTAATAATAGTAGCAATATCTATAGGTTTGTTTACATCCAAGCGGTCTTTATCAATCATACCCTGCAGCTGGTGTAAGGACAGTGGTGGATATTCCCTCCTTAGGCTGAAAAGGCAAAGAAAATAAATTTTACTTAGTGAATTGACACTAAATAAAATCAAATGTATTCTAAACAAATTTTTGTACTTGCTAAAAATAAAGTTTAATTCTAATGCACTATTTGATAATAGAGATTGAATATTTGACTTCAGGGGGAAACCAAAACTATGAACAGAAAAGTAGTGAAAGGGTTTACGGGCATTTAATATGAAGCAGTAAATCAGCTCTGATTATTACGTTAACAGGAGGTTAGGTAACCAATAATTTGGAGACTTACTGGTGGCCTCTGTAGTAATGTTCTTGAGGTACCCGCAAATAGAAAGGATTATTTCCAGTTTCATAACCTAGCCTCATATAATTCTGCCGTTGACCTGAACCTTTATTACCAGAGCCGTGCTTATCACCACCATGTTGGCCACGGCCCCGTTTTGCCTGCAATGCAAAAATGAAATCTTAAATCTTGGGTAGAACACAATTTTTTACTTTTTTTCTACACAATTGCAAATGTACTTACAGGTTTCTTTGAATTAGGATTGTCGCGAATATTAGCAAGTGATATCCTTGGTAAGGACCTCAACATAGACAGAGATTTCTCTATAACTTGACGAGACCCCATCTTTTAATTTTGTTTTTCAACTCTTTAACCTAAATTACATTCGTAAAAACATCGAAACCCCGCACATCATCAGTGTCACATATGTGACAGCTAAAATTAAAGGTGTTTTTAGGTTAGAAATAGAGGTGAGGCGTATTTACTTGAACAGGTACGCGCAATAGGTATTACTCTGTACTAGACCGCACTTAGTTCGAGTATTTCTTGGCAAAATGAAAATTGTATCAATAGAGATAATTATATAAACCATAATTTATGATGTTAACAACGATGTCAATTCTCAAATACTTAAGCGTGTTTGCAATACCTTGCTTTAATTAAATAAAAAATAATATTTCTCCGATACCGGACGCGATCCATTAAAACCGTGTTGAAGTAAGTTTATGGCATTCGGCTATCAATATAACAAATAAGCCTGTTAACAGTGCCCGGAGGTATTTGCCCCGCATTGACAAAGATCTGCGTCATTGGTGCAAAAGGTTAAAGTTTAGAAACGTGCCGCCTCGCTAGAAAGAATCTGAGGTTATTTGTGGGTTCTAGGGGGTCTGAACCCTCCAATACAATTAATTAATTTTGTTTCTAAAATTCTATTGATTTACGGGTGCAAGAGCGAGCTCGGGATTTTATTTTTAAGGTCAATGTCAAACGTCTCGAAGGTCAAGGGAAAAAAAAAATGTTACTTGGTAAATATTTTTTTTTTGAAGTAAGACGTAGTCGACGGAGCCCCGCTCCGAGGGGCTCGTCTAAAGGTGTGGTTTAAAAAAAAAATAACCACGAAGGGGTCTTCATCAAACCTGTCCCAGTCGGGGTGCCCTAAGTCCCGAGCTCGCTTTGCTCGCTCTTGCATCGGTAAATAAATAGTTTTTAAAAAAAACATAAAAGTCCTTTTTTTTATCACCCCGTCAAAAAAAAAAGTTTGTAGAAGGTTTAAGAGAACCTTTAGAACCCCCAAATAACTTCACATTCTTTTCAGCGAAGCGGCACGTTTATAAACTTTAACCCGTGCAGAAGCCTCTTCTCATACAGAGAAGGCACGAAAATTAATTACCATGCTTATTTCAAGCGGATTCGCGATTTCAAACTTTTATTAAATATAAGTCCAGGTTTCCTCACGATGTTTTCCTTCACCATCGGTGAAGTCTAATGTCAGTGAGATCTAATAAAGTTCATAATATGAATTTAAAAAGTCACATTGTCCCAGATTTGAACTCTCTCAACCTCGTACATGAGAAGCTAGGTCTCAACCACTAACCACTGGGCCATCATCACGACATACTAATAACATGCATGGGAAATCAAATGCTTCTTGACTGTTGATCTTACTGTGTGTTTCGCCAGTGCAAACTCACAGTTATACTTGATAAGTTGTTTAATAACAACATTTGTAATTTTAATTGTGTACAGTACAAAAACGGATTAATCAGTAAATTTGGATAAAATCAATAGAAAATATCATAATAATGGTGATGCATCAGATGCATTTGAGAACTCGAAATCAATACGCGATGGGAAGGACCATACAATATGTACACGACCCCACCGTTCGCGAGTAAAGCTGACTCTGAGTGAATACTTTATACGTGGAACAGTTATTTGGACTTCTTCTTTATACTCTTACTAACCTAGAACTAAAATTAAATAGTACGGCCCATCTCTTAGGAATTAAGGACAGTGCTGCCACCCTCTGACTGTTGTTCAAACAGACACAACCACACAACTATAAATCATGTGAATGCACTTTATTATATACATGAGGTCACGGAATAAGGCCACATTTATATCATCTTGACGACACATCCAAATTAGGCGTATTGTCAAGTCTAATTAATTTTATTTCAATCTGCCTAGCACAGACTACAATTATATATAGAGTACTGCCTAGCCTTTTCCCAAATAGGTATGTTGGTTGGGGTTGGCTTCCAGTCTAACTGGATGCAGTTGAATACCAGTATTTTACATGGAGCGACTGTTACACAACTCAGTTACTTACTGGGTACCACGATACCTCTTGGGTAAGACTGGTTGTCAGACTTTCGGGTTTCTGACGACCGGTTACTGTCAAAGAACCAAGAATGACAGCTTAGTTTGTGAAAGTCTGGTGTCTGCAAAGTATTCATATCCCAATTATTAGGTACTGAAGTATGTAGTACGCTAATTTCGACCCTATCACTAGCCATATTGTTGATAAAGCCAGCGCGGGGCCTGTAGCAAACTTTTACCTAGTGATACCTTCTACCTACTCAAAAAATTACGCCGGCGGAGATGGGTGGGTTTGGATACGTTGGGCCCCCTTTTGCCCAGGGCCCGTAGCAATTGCTACGTGGTTAATCCGGCACCGCATATTGTGCCAAAAAACATATTTTTTTAAATATCTTATTATGTTCTAATCTGAATAAACAATTTGAGTTCGAACTTTTTTCTGAACAACGTTTACATCCAAATAATTTAGACTGGTACAATACGGCCGATATAACTTGGCAGTTCCGAACTTCGCGCAGAAGGCGCAATGACATTTTTTTGGAACCAAATTATGATGGCATGAGGCGAGTGTGAGCGAGAACATGCGTGAAAGGTCATACTGCCTATGTTCAGAACTGCCAAGTTATTAGCCGTATTGTTGCCAGTGCCAGATGGTGTTGGCGTCTATAGTACTACTTAGTCTGTGGCGTCTATTTACGGCGTTTATTGATGTTATTAGGTGTGGGAATAAAAGGGGTTTATAAAAAAAAATACAAGTACCTATTTACATTGGATTAATATTATTCATAATAATAAGTGAACATGAACATTACACAGGTACAATTTTGTTGCTGACCGTACCTACCAATCAGGAACAAAAGTCGATTAACACTGCTACTTTTAGGCCCTTATTACAGAATATCACTCAAAACTCAAGCATTACACATATATTAAGCATTACGCATTTTGCATTGCTCGTTTAAAGGCATATGATTGGTTGAAATGAGATTTAAGTAATGCAGCATACAGCCCTAGCCCATCATGTAAACTGATGCAAAATGATTTGATAGTCTCATTTTTATAATTTCATATAATACCTAAGAGTTAATATTATTAAAATTTTACTTCCGCTACTTTTTGAATTAAATGTCTTGCTCAATAATAATAACCCCATCGCCGTATCTCTACGTTGACGTCGTGGTGGGCTTGCGCGCTCCAAAGTCTGGGTCTGTGCCGGTAGAGTTTAATTTGCTGGAACTGGTCTAGGATGAGGGACCAGACTAAGAGAGATACAGAAACCCGCAGGGCAGCATGTGGCGAGCCGTTGGGCAGTGGAATCTTGTTTTTCGTCTCTGGCTTACCTTTATTGGCCGGCTGGAGTAAACACTAACGAGGAACAGAGTTCCCACCTTATTCTTGCCTTAATTGGCCGGCTTCAGTGGAGATTCGCAAGAGCAAACGTGCTCGGAGGAAGGAAGTATTCCAGTAAGTGCTCGTTGGGATCTTGACTATCTTCTGAGCTCTGGGATTGTTCTGAAAGCCGTGGAATACCTCTCCACTCCTCAGGACATTTTACCCCCTTGTCGCTACGTCACTATGTGCTAGCGACAGTTTCCGGGGCCCATTATTAAGTGTGCAAGTCACCCGTGGCATTTTATCCGTATACATATGAAACATTGATCAGGCAGGGGCCATAGTCCTTCCATAGTTCCAGGTAACCAGTCCACTTTAGCCATCCAAACCCATAGTTCAATACCATTGTTTCCATATTCTGCAATAGTATTACACCCACCGGGGGTTGTCCTTGCATAGTGCGAACAGGGATAATCGTCGGTTAGTGCCTCATTCCATTTAAATTTGTCGAAGGGGCCTCTGCGAGTTGGCTTCAGCCCCTCGTACGCCTTCCAAAGGACCGGGATCCATGGTCCCGAGATTTGTTGACAAACAAAAATTATAATAATAAGTGTTAATCTACTTTTGCTGCTGACTGTACTTAAATATAATTTAAATTTTCACACGAGTAGTTTATTTACCTCTTCTGGTTTTCTGCGAACAATAGTCTGTGGATCAGCATAACCATTTACTGGATCATGAACTGCTTGGTGTAGTTGTGCATATATAGCGAATATTACTTCAAATGCTCGTTTTTTTACTAATGACTTATGAGTATGACTCAATAGCAAATTGAGTTGTGGTAACATGTACACATCTGGAGATACTAAGAACATATCAAACTTGTTTAAAAATGTCTTCAATGTGGATGTGTCCATTCCAGGTATAGCTGATAAAGGACCACTTAGTTTTTCTTGAAGAATAGTATAAATAGGCCCCAAATTTAAGTTAGCAACAAGGAAGCTAGCCTGTTCAGAAGTTAAAGTATCAATTTGGGCTTCAGATTGAGCTTGAAGCCTTTCATTATATTCATCCATTACTGTGTACAGAGATAAGGTGCACTGAATATGATAAATACAGTTTAACATATATACTGACATGTCAGAGGAACTCAAATGGCATGCCGTCTCATTTATTGCATGTAATAAGGGATCTAATATATGTGTAATTATCATTTTTCTATCAGCAGTATTTATGTTATGGGACACATTCATTATGGCCAACAAATCACGGAGGAAACTGACCAAATCAGTCACAACAATTGAAGGGTTTAAATCTACTGGTGGAGCTTTCACCCCATGGCTGAGTTCCTTTTGTATTTTACTATCCAGAGTAATGAGGAAAACTTCTTCACTTTTCTTCAGTAGCTCCTCAAATGTATTTATTAGATGACCATTTGCTAAAACAGCCTGTATGACATCCTTATAATAAATTATTAGATTAGTTATAGACCACAGAACAAGGGGATCTTTATCAGGTTTCAATATGAGTTCTGCTCTAACTTTTAGCAGTGGACAAATGGCTTCCATGATATTTGTCAGAGCATCAATAATAAGTTGTTTCTTTTCAGGCATATTACAAAATTTAAATAAAGTTGCAAGATTTTCTTTTTCTACTGGTATTACTTGATACACCCATGTTAAAATATCTCCGATGTACCGTTTGGCATCATTGGCATAAAATTCAATAGGTTTAGAGCCCTCTGTACCTTTTGTTAATGCATCAATAAAGAGTTGTACAATAGTTGCTTTACGAGCTGAACTATACTCATCAATAATATTAGAAAATAGTACTTGTCTATTTTGAAATTTAGCTAAAGCAGTAGGAACCAGAGCATTATTTGGTGAATCAGTACTTAGGCAGGCTCCAATAGTCCAATGATACAATTTCTCTATAGCAACTTCTTGTTGCAGCCCCACTGTCTCCATGATATCAAATGCAGAAGTCTGATGCCAACATTTTATAAGTGTTTTGCAGTTACTATACAACTTTTCTATTTGGGATAATGTCCCAAAGAAATCATGTGTTAGTGGCGTTTTGACTGAAACATTGTATAGGTATTCATTTTGTTCTGGAGATAGTTGAAATCCTTGTACAAAAGCACCAACCCAAATCTGTTTCTTTTCTGTTTTTTTTCTTTCATCTTTAAGTTTAGTTGTTTGAGTTATAAGATGGTGGGTTTTATTTTTGGAATCAGATAATCTGCTTGACATATCTTTGACTGCCACATCTAAAGATGACAGAGAATCCAGCAGCACTTGCAGCTTATCTTTTACCTTACTATATTCTAATAAAACAGCTTTGTTTACCAGCATATCCCGTTTTTCAATTTCATTTACAATTATTCTTCTTGTATAGGCAGAATTTGATGAACAAAACCCAGACACAGAATGTAGCGCATCTGTATTATCTGAAAGAATATGACTGTCAAAGATCTTATTTATTCTTTGTCGTATAGGATTATTATAAGCAGAATCCATTTTATTTGTTGCAATCAAACGCTATCAACAAAAGAATTCCGAAACACCACTGAGTGACACGTAACGTAGTGTAAACTTGTGTAAACTGTAAACATTACCAGTGTTGCAAAAGTTGAAAGTGACCTAAATCGTGAAGAATTCGTGAGACTTGTCAGTCACGAACGTAAAAAATCATGAATATTTTCATGGAATTAGTATGTACTATATATTTGTTAAGCTATTAATTTTAAAACATTTATGGAGGGCCCAAGGAGCTTATATAAATCTGGAGTGTCTTCTGTCTTTCAAATTGTTAATTTGGATCCGGAGTGGTAGTGATCAAGACACTGACCTACAAATTGTAAAAAACTTAAGAATATTTTAAGAAAGGTTATTCAGTTCTTTATGCAAGTTTTGTATTTTAACGCTTTTTACAGAATTAAACAGCACAGCTAGGCATTTTCACGGAGATGCCCGGAGCTCCGTGAAAATGCCTACGATTTGAAATAGTTTTTATTGAACGTACTAGAACATTTGTTCTTGTACTTTACAGAGGCGAAGTGTTCGTAAGGCTTCTCCCATACTATAAGTTCATAGAAAATAAAGTTTCTATTGATGTACCTTTTAAGTTTAAGTTTTAGTATATACTAATTCCATGAGAGTTGTAGTAATTTTTGTTTATGGTAGTAATGAGTTTAGTCAGAAATAAAAGGCAAATTGTCTATGGATACATCATATGATCATTGATCACCCACTTCAATTGATTTCCCTGTTCTGTGTCTCTTTGGGCTTTTTACTGATTTGAGTAGCTTGGATTTTCAATAACAGCGTAAAGTTAAACTGTTTTAGTGAAATTATTTCACGAGCAAAATGAAGGGGTGCATTTTTAACATTGATTCTGGGTATTTGGAAGGATTGTGCCGTGGTTTCAAGTGTGGTATCCTCAAGCAGGCAGACTACCTGAACTTGGTGCAGTGCGAGACACTAGAAGGTAATTAGACACTACGAGATCAAGAGGTCATTTTTTAAACCACTTGTGATACAAATAAACTGATGTAATACTCAATTTTACAATAATTTTATTGTTTTAATCATTTGACAATCAATGTTTACAGATTTGAAACTTCATCTGCAGGGTACTGACTACGGTAGTTTCCTGGCTAACGAGCCCAGCCCTCTTGCTGTCTCGACCATCGATGATAAGCTTCGCGAGAAACTTGTCATTGAATTCCAACATCTTAGGAATCACTCAGTGGAGCCCCTGTCTACCTTTTTGGATTTTATTACATACAGTTACATGATCGATAACATCATTTTGCTGATTACTGGTACTTTACATCAGAGACCCATTTCTGAGCTGATTCCGAAATGCCACCCCTTGGGTTCTTTTGAGCAGATGGAAGCTATCCATGTTGCTGCTACTCCTGCAGAACTGTACAATGCAGTGCTTGTTGACACCCCTCTGGCCCCATTCTTTGTGGACTGCATCAGTGAGCAAGACTTGGATGAGATGAACATTGAGATTATTCGTAACACTCTGTATAAGGCATACCTGGAAGCCTTCTATGATTTCTGCAAGCAGACTGGTGGTACTACTGCTGATGTTATGTGTGAAATTTTGGCAGTAAGTGGTGTACCTTGTTTATGTTAATTTTTAATGTAGTATAGTATTTTAATTAATTATTTTTTACAGTTTGAAGCAGATCGTCGTGCAATCATCATTACCATCAACTCCTTTGGGACTGAGTTGTCCAAGGATGACCGTGCAAAACTATACCCACGCTGTGGTAAACTGAATCCGGATGGATTGGCTGCTCTAGCCAGAGCAGATGATTATGAGCAGGTCAAGGCTGTGGCTGAGTACTATGCAGAGTATCAAGCATTGTTTGAAGGTGCTGGCAGCAATGTTGGTGACAAAACTTTGGAAGACAAGTTCTTTGAACACGAGGTAATTTTTATAGGATTAAACTACTTTTTTAGGGTTCTGTAGTAAGGAACAAGGAACCTTTATAGTTTCACCCTGTCTGTCTGTCCGCGTCTTTACTCAGAGACTCTTAGTACAAGAAAGCTGTAATTTGGCATGGGTATACAATAAATCCCGCCAAGAAATGATAAAATAAAATCACACGTAAGGTAGGAATGGTTTTTTTTTCTCATCTATCCCATGGAGGGGGTGTCGTTCGTAAGGTCGTTCCAAAATATTATGATTTTGTGAAAACCATTTTTGGATTCAGGGGTGCGTTTGCGGAATATTAAGCTTTATAGTGCAATTTTTTGTTAGAGTGAAGTCCCCCCCCCCTGCCAGCTAAATGGTTGGTTTTGGATATGTGAAAAAATTCACAGCAGTAGTATATATAAAGAAATTAAAAGGAAAACTATCGCAGCTAAGTAGGCTTTACAAGTCAACTAGTAATAATCAACCAACTTACATTTGCATTTTTGTTTTTCAACTACAAAGTTAAGTTTGTTCTTGGGTTAAATTCATCCCAATTACGGGACCCTTCATTGTGCATGTTCCGACACGCACTTGGCTGGTTTTTGGTATTAGTTAATTTAATTTGCTACTTTTAATATTCCATCATCTGAAAATTATGAACTTTATTCAAGATAATAATATTATTTTGTATTATTCTATTAAAAGATTGATTTAATCACTCATAAATTTATTCTAATATAAATTTATGAGTGATTAAATCAATCTGTGGATAGTATGACATTATGAGGGGAGGATTCTTCTGCCAATCCACTTGACATAATGTTATTTACTATTTGTTTATTGTATTCCTGTATTTGTTTATAAGGTTTACTAAATTTACTTAACTATTCTATATCCTATATTTTTCTGGACCGCATGATTTGCCCCACAATATACAGAGTAGATTTTTAAGATAAGAAAATAAACAATATTCATAAAACCTTTTTGATATAAAAAAGCTATATTGAACCAACTGAGGTTTAGGTACTAGAAAAGGCAGAAATCGAAAAACAATGGATAATTGCTTTTAGAAAAGCTTTCCCATACAAAGTTTTTTGCGATTTATGAGTTTTGTAGCTGCCAGTCTTTTTCAACTTTCTCCATACAAGTCTGAATGTTCTAAATAATTTGAGGTCATTAAATGTAATTATTTTTTTCGGCCATCTATTCATCTAAAACAAAGTTACGTACAAAGTTTCTTTGCGATTCCTGACTTTTCAAGTAGGTACTCAAACCCCATAAGGACCAGTACAGTTTTTGACCCATAAAAGAAACAGGATCGTACGGCATCGAACATTTTTTTTGTGATAATTGCTCATTTTGTTGCTGACTGAAATATTTATTTCAAAATCTATGATTGTACATCAATTTCTCAAATAGTTAAAAAGAACAATCTCCAAAAACCGTTTTCCTGTAGCTACAACGGTTAAGGTAGGTACTATCAAAGAATTTCATATCTATACACCGTAAGGACTATTTCTGAATGCAGCGCTCGGCCGCTTTAGAAATGTCATCAACCAATAGCATCGCAGCATCAGATTATTTAAGTGTTCCAAAGTATAAAAACATTAAAATTTAAAACTTTCTCATCTTTGTTTCTTTTGTTGTATTATTAGTGGTCGAAAAATGGTCAGATCTGTGATCAGTGTGTGAAACAGATGTGGTCATCGTATTTACGGGATTTTGTTTTCAAACTGCTTAGATATGAAATTCTTTGATAGTACCTGCCCTTTCTCAAAAATCCAAGTTGTATTGATAAATGGCGCACTGTGGATCGAAAAAAGGCTCTCGAAGACGTCGGTTTTTAGCTTGAAATGGCTACTTATAGCCAATATCATGCATAAATATAGTATCATAGGATACAATCAAATGGTAGGCAAATTGGCGACATTTTTTTTTTTCGCCAAGAGAATGTATGGTGTCAGCTCCATATATTTTTTGCAGCTTATATCTCCGGAACGGAGAGAATAACCATTATATCCTTAACTATTGGCTAATAGAAGCCATTTCAAGCAAAAACCGACACTTTAACATTTAAGCACCTATGTCTTCGAGAGCCTTTTGCGATCCACTGTGTGGCGTGGCAGTATTTTAATATTAGTTTTTTTTTTTTCAGGTGAGCCTCAATGTCATGGCATTCCTTCAACAATTCCACTTCGGCGTATTCTATTCATACCTGAAGCTGAAGGAACAGGAATGCCGAAACATTGTATGGATAAGTGAATGCGTGGCTCAAAAGCATCGTGCTAAAATTGACAACTACATTCCCATTTTCTAAACAGTCTATCTATAGCATTCTGAACTTTGAGAATTCCCTATAAAATACATTTTTTTTGCTTTGTAAATCCCTATTTGTAATTTTGATCAGGCCAGACAAATGTACAGTGGGCCGCACGTCAGCGGTAACAAAACCAATAAAATAAGTTGGCTTCTTATTCTATTGAAATTCCGTATTACGCTAGACCTCAAGGTCAAAGTGTTACCACTAACGTGCAGTCGACTGTACTTACCTATGTATACAAAATACTGTATAATGTAGAAGAATGAGATTTTCTAAATTTTATTCACCTAAGGTTTATTCATTGTAATATATAACTTTAGGTCCTAAATGTTGGGTTAATCACACTAATTCTATATTATGCCTACACTGCTGTATTTCAGCTATTGAAAATGAATATATTATTATTAACTATCTTTCAAACAGTATTTAAAAGTTTTAAATCTCTATTTGAGGTTCAGCTGATTGATGAGGACATCTTATTGTTAATATAAACAATACCCAATGCCCAGGGTCATTTAATGCCCATATAAATATACGTCTTATTACAAACCAAGGTTTATCTTTAGACATGGTTTAAACGATAAAGTCGTTTTTGTATTTCTAACTTCATTCTGAGTATGGTAATATTCTTTACAAAACTGACGTCTTAGACCCGATTCTGAATTCAGTTTTTGTACTAATAACTGCCTTTATCGGAATAAAGATCAAAATACTATGACTGGCACGAATGTTTAAGCTAATAGGACTCAACTTTAGCGCTGCGCAGATGGAGCAATTTTAATTCTCGAGTTTCGGCAACTGGCAACCCGCAACTATCTGATGACGTTTTTCATAAAATTCCAAGAAACTGCGCAGACGTTGATGTTGCAACTGCCAACCGTTCGTGGAAGCCTTTTAACAATTTAATAGTTGCGTTTAGATTTGTTTTAATTAAAATTATATTACAAATTGAAAAGAAAATAATTTATGTTATCCCTATTTAATTATATATTGTTAGAAAAGTAAAAAATGGATGGTATAATACTGTTGTTGAGGAAACGTAAGAGGCGACTCCGCCTTTAAAAATACTTACTCCTTGTTTGTAGCACAGTACTATCTTCTCTTATTTAATTTAAAATCGTGGTGATAATTAGTTTGAAAATGTACCTATGATTTAAATCGGTGGACACCTATTTAATGTTATATAGTTAAATAAAGTATTCATAATAATCCAAATTTGATTCTCATTATTTTAAATAAGATACTCTCTTGTAACATCCGCTGTAGAATCTCACCTCAATGCTCTGTGGGCCATCTAATAAGCAGTCAAAAGGGTAACAGCATATTTTCAGGCTTGGCAGATCGATAGGTACTGGTAGTAAGTTATTTGTTAGTCGTTAATGTTACCAAGCCCGAGTGTAAATTAATTAAGGCTGTGGCTCTGCATCTGTAGAATTGCTATTTCGGCATAAAATGCCGCCTGCGCCAAAATGACTTCAATAGTTGATTGATCGTGTGTTAGGGGGGTATTACACTATCAATTATCTAGGATCACAGATCTCTGAGTCATTTATCCGCTCACGCGACCTTGGCAGTCAACTGCCAGTACGCAAAAACGCTCGATTGTCCAATGCCACGGGAGTGGCTTTGAAATTCGCGCGCGAAATTGAATGACAGCGCACTCTGTTTTTATTTTTTTGAATTTTTTCAACCGAGCTACAGCTTTCGTTCTTGTACTGACAGAAAGCCATATAAATTCCTGACATTTTCGTAAGATGGCGTTATATTGTTAGAGGCATAATAAATATTGTAGCAGTGGTTGAAATCACTTGTTTATCTGTGCCGTGAACAGTGCGCGCTCTGTTAGCGGACATTTTGATAAAAACTTGGTACGTAAATTTGTTATTTGTTTTATACGTAATATTATATACCATTTTGTTCGTGATTTTACGTTCTACCGACTTATCTATAATACATGTGGATTCCGAGTCATAAATTGGATGAAAACATTTTTTTTTTTTTTATTGCTGACGTAATTTTATAAAAACATGATAAAAACTTGATAAAAACTAATATATTGCTAGTTTGTACTTAATTCCTTGTAATTTAACCGTATAGCATGTTTATTTACGAACAATTTGGTACCATTATTGTATCATTTAGTTAAGATTTCGAAGTAGGGAAAATATAAGTTTACGCCATATCCATGATTCAACAGCGCGGACGGCTGCGCGGGACGCCGCGCGCATGCGCGGGACGGTGATAAAGCGTGCCATGCGCGGAAAACATTGTCAATGTACATTTAATTATTTTAATTGTAATGATTTATTTTGCTCACTGATTTACATTCGGCACAATAAATCTACATTTTAAAGATTTGACGGTGACAGTATATTTTTCTTTCTATCATAAACATTGAAACGATAAATAAATAATGAAAATCCGTGAATGACCGGCTTTATAATGTGAGCGCAATGGCGTGCGCGATTATTAGTTCGCGACATGTTATTATTATTTGTATTTCAAAACTTTGTAGGAACAATGGTAAATATTATGATGTCATTTGATGCAAACTGAATTGGGCTAAATATAAGGTTAAAAAAAACATAGGGTTATCGCTTTAGATTTTGAAATAATACGAGTTTTGTTTTTGTTGGCGTATTTAAAAAAAACAAAGTCATTTAAAGTTACAAAACAAGCTATGTAGTGTAGTCTGGTCTGTCCACTTCCCGAAACAGTCATTAGTATACAATCACTTCATAGAAAGTTTTTGTTTACAAGATTTGTTTATGTTACCCGACACCGTGCCGCGCGATAAAAAAAAAGTTCAAGGACGCCGAGGCCACCCACGTCGCTAAATGGGACGAGGAAGTGGATATAAATGATAATGTAATACAAACATATGAATCAAATCGTCTTTGATCAAAGATTTTGGACATTTGTTGTTAGATAGGATCATAGATACAGGTCTTGCCATATTGAATATTATATACTGAATTTTCACATTTATTTTCATAATTTCCTGATACAAAATCCGTCCATAAAATTATGTGATTTTGCCTTTTCAGTTTTGCTACTGCCACATTCTAAGTTGACGGTTTTACTAACGGATAAAAAGTAAGCACAACGAAATTTTGGCTTAGGTTCACAATACGCTTTGGAATTCTAAAATTATTTGTTGGCAACACTGATGTACTAAAAAAAAATCAAATTGCTGCCGGGCAGCCGGGAATTCATTGTTTTGTGGCTTCATTAGTGTTCTAAGTTCTATTTGTTATATTATTTGCCGAAAGGCTTCAGTATTTTGTTTTAATCGACGATTGCAACCACATATGTCAAAAAAATTGGATCCTAGATAATTGATAATGTAATACACAGATATGATCCTAGACGTCAAATATGTAGGATCAAAGATAGGATCCTTTATAGGATCCTAGATAATTGATAGTGTAATACCCCCCTTACGCAATTAGGTTGCTCATCTTGGTACCTACTTTCCTTCACTTTGCAAGAAAAAATATTTGAAAAGGTGAACGTCAGGCAGGACCGCGGGACCAAGTCAACATTTTGAATGTTGAATAGCATAAATTGCATGAAGTCCGCGACAAACTTTTGAAATAGATATTTTTGTGTTTTAATTAAAGGGTGTCTTAACATTGTGATGTCTATAATAAGTAAAGAAAAAAATATTATACCACTACGTATACTTACTGCATTGTTGAAAATCATATGTTTACTAACGAAATTAGTTTCTTCAATTTGTTTAGGTACACCATAATTCTTTATTGAAATCCACCAGACCATAGATTCTCACCCTATTCTTGCGCTGCTCAAGTTTCTAGGCCACTAGACACCCATGTAAACACAAAAATATTGTTTTCAAAAAGTTTGTCGCGGATTTCTTGAAAACAGGTGGCAATGAAAGGGTTAAACAAGCAAAAAACATTGAAATACCAATATAATTATCCAAATTTGTTAAAGCTATTCAGTCGTAATTAATATAATGCTTAAGTACCAATTAGGTACTAGCTCTTGAGCTATTTGGAAGCTCATTACAGCTGTTGGAACTCTGTCAACTGTGGTCCCGCCATCCTGACGTCAAGATGACGGGGACCACTTTGAAATTCGTATTACGTAAAAAGTATTTAGGTACTAGTTATTAATGCTATTCAACATTCAAAATCTTGACACGGTCCCGCGGACCCCATGGTCACTGAAAAGCTATTCCTAATTATTACATGTAACTTATTAGGTATATCAAACAAGATGCTGCTGGATACTTGAATTTTACATGTAGCGACTGCTTATCAGACCTCCACAACCAGTTACTGCGTAATATAATACCCCTAAGACTAACTACCAATAAAAACTATGTTTTTAACAAATGACACCCAGAACCAACAGCTTTAACATGCTTTCTTAGCCACAGAGGGGTCACCGATCAACCCACGCAGCAGTATTGACGCTCTTAAAAAAAAAAAAACGAATAAAGTTATTACTGTTTAATACAATTTGTCTGTTCTTCAATAATATCAGTGATGGGACCATCATACATCATACTCTCTTTAGACTTGTTTAATAATAAGCTTGAGTGCTCCTTCCAGAATCTATCCTTTAGCATATCATCATGTGTATCTACTATAACATTACTGTGCTTGTCTGAATTATTATGGAAAATGGTCTTCCTGATCAACAATGTTCCTCTTTTGAATATTTCAGGTTCTTTATTATAATTTATCAGGAATTCTTGAAATAAAATTTCATTTTTATCAGCAGATACTGTCCCACATAAACGTTTCTCAGCCTGAAATAGAAGTTTTAGTATTAAACACAGGCAATAAATAAAAAGCAAATTGACAAATTTAAATTATAATTTGGGAGTTCAAGTATCTTTAGTATATATAAACTCACACCATTTACTAACAGCCATGGACGTAGGCAGAAGCAAAGGAATGCTGTCTAAGACAGCATTCCTTTGCTTCTGCCTACTAAGATTCAATAATTATTTTATAGATACCTAGTTTTTGTAAATATTTTATTTAAAGTGATTATAAAAAAAATAATAGGTTGCTTGAATTAACTCACTTGTGATGGACTTAGGTTTCCTTTTAAAACCAAAGTCCAAAATGTGGTGTTGTATAAATTATTTATGTGTACATCGGCTTGTCTCCACTTCATGTAATCTATTAGATTCTCATCATTGGGATAAAGTACTATGCGACCATCAAATGTTGGCGGGTATTTTAGTGGTTCTTCACCAAAAAATTTTTTCCAGTAAAATACATAAGATGAAGAAAACTTGCTGTTAATGGTTGTCAATAATTTTGCTTCCCGTCGTTTGTACAATGTAGTACTTTTTTTGAAAACAAAAGAATATTCGTCACTTTGCCCAAAAGCCATTAACAAGTCATTGAACTCACGAAGCACGGTAAAAGCGGCATAATTCATTAATTTCAAAGCCCTGACATCGTTCGGTTTTGCAAATTCATGTTCTTGCGAGAATTTGTGGAAGCATTTTCCATCTAGTCTTACGACTATCCAACTATTAGGTAAAAGAGTATCATCTAGTTCGAATTTTTTAACGTACTCAAATGAACTTTTTGCCATTTTATGGATTTGCAGCAGTGTAATATGAGAGAATGGTTTTCTTGTAATGAAATTAATAGCTATCATTACATCTTCCAAAAAGTTTCTCGAACTTCGATCCCGTCGAGGAAAAGTAAACTAAGCTTTTTACAATCACTTCAACCTTATAAAACTAAAACAAACAAAGTTGAAAGTTTTCAGTCAAAACTGCTGTTTGCGATGCGACCGTATTCCCGTACGAAAAATGTACTCTCTAGTCTGTCCATGTGATTCTTTTTTAAACTCAATGATGTGATGTGATGTGATCAAGATCGTCGTGTCCATCTGCGACACCTGTCCACCTCCAATGTCATCAATGTCAACTGTCTGTCAAAGAGTAAAATTATTGTCAATATGAATGGAATTAGAGTACAGATAACCTACAAACTATTACAGTACTACAAAGATCTTTTGGCGCTCGTTTACTGGGGGTTGCTGTTGGTAAACACCTTCACAACCCAGTTACTGGCAAAAAACAACAGCCATCGGTACGGTGAATAATCACCATCGACACCATCGATCCGCGGACTGACCTCGGCAAGCACAAACTACAATTATATATTTCGCAAAGCTATTCGATCAACTCGTGCGGCTGTTATTAAATAGCCACGAGCTCCTCCTTATCACACTGTGCACATAAAAACGAAAAACGTGCCCAGAAGTAGCGATGTGCGAGTCGAGTAACTCGAGTCAAGGCGTAAACGAGTCAACTCGGGTTCAGTTTTTACCAACTCGAGTCAACTCGGTCGGTCGAATGGTCGTGATCTACATAAGTAGATGTAGGTAGATCTCGACCGTTCGATGGACCGAGTTGACTCGTTTGATCGCGGAGGCGAGTCGCGACGCCGCGCCGCCGCCGAGCCGTCGCGAACTCGCGACTCGCGTCGGCTAAGCTCGCTGACTCGCTCACGTCGTCGCGTCGCATCCCACGAAGTCACGCCCCGAGTCGATACGCGCAACCCGCGCGCTCGCCCGCCGTGATGGTGAATAGATGCAATGCATGATTCACATCTCACTCTACTCGATGCGAGTTGACTGAAATAGCAATAGCATGCAAGTTGCGTTAGTAGGTCGGGCTCGGTCAGGATCGGAATTTCCAGTAACAAACCGATTTAACCGATGTTTATTTTGACTTATATTTAACATTTTATTGTTTTATGAGTTGGCGACCTGACCTTGCCATGTTACTTAGTGACTTGTTGT
Source organism: Agrochola circellaris (assembly GCA_914767755.1). NCBI lineage: Eukaryota > Metazoa > Arthropoda > Insecta > Lepidoptera > Noctuidae > Agrochola > Agrochola circellaris. The sequence continues at coordinate 8,159,510 of OU611846.1, read as the reverse complement.
GTTTTGTTTGCCGCCTTGCCAATGCCGAGCTGAGTGGATAACTCTAGTCGACTCGCACATACCTGCGTGCATGCTTGCGCCTACGATACGCTCGCTATAGGCACCGAGTCGAGTGAACTCGAGTAGCGACTCGAGTCAGTAGTGATATCAATTCGAGTAACTCGAGTCCAAAAAAATCTAACTCGTCACATCGCTACCCAGAAGACTGGCAGCATTGCCACGTTGAATGGCAATGCTAATTCACTGGCCAAAGAACGAGCCAGAGCCCTTTCGTGAAGTGTTGACCAATCGGCGAGAAATGTCCTTGTAAAGTCAAAGTCAAAAAAAAAAAAAAAAAAAAAGGGCTCAAAACTATTTCTGCCGCTTGGAAAATGTTATTCCTTGTGTTACTAGACTTGAAACTTGGCATAAAAATTATTAGCCTTGCATGAATTCAAGACAGTATTTCAGTCATTAACCCACTAATAGGATTTGGATGAAATTTGGCACACAGATATTAATTTATAACTAGATTCAGCCGGCGCCATAGCCCGCGAAATAAAAAGCGAAAGTATGTCTGTCTGTTATGTACCTACCTTTACACAAGGGCGTCGCCACTTTACACGCCTTAACCGCTGAATGAATTTGTATGAATAAATAAATTATTAGGAAGTGATAGACCATGACCTAGGTTAGGACCAGGGCCGCGCCCGTCTTTTTAGGGTTCCGTAGTAAACAAGGAACCCTTTTATTTTCGCCATGTCCGTCTGTCTGTCTACCCGCGGCTTAGCTCAGAGACGGTTAGACTAGAAAGCTGTAATTTGGCATGGGTATACATATTAATCACGCCGACAAAGTGGAAATAAGAAAAATATTTTGTTTAGTGTACCTCCCCTACATGTAAAGTGTTTTTTTCTCGTTTTTCCCATATTGAGGGTGTGTTAAAAATCATTTTTCAATTCAGGGATCCGTTTGCGAAATATTAAGCTTTATAGTATTAATTTTTGTTAGAGTCAAGTTTCACCCCCCGTGCCAGCTAAATGGTTATGCTTGGATTTGTGAAAAAAAATCACAGCAGTAGTATATCCCAACTACGGAACCCTTCATTGTGCGTGGTCCGACACGCACTTGGCCGGTTTTTATTTTTTGTCGTTGTGTTCCGCCGATATTTTTTTTAAATTTTGATTATACCTATTGTTTTTAATTAGGCTGTTGGCAATTAGGTGCTGAGAAAAACAAAACGCGAATTATATTATTACATTCTTTATTCAAGATATTTACAAAATGTCTTTATTGGAACAAAATTAACGCGGCTTGCGGAAGGAGTAAACTAGCAGAAAACGTCACGCGAAAAAGCGTTCATACTTGCGACTGTCTTCTTCTAATTCGATAGACAGAGAGAGATGGAAAGTGTCAAATTTGTCAAAATGAAAATCCAAGATGGCGGATTTTTATATATTTTTTGTTATGGGTGTCGTTTTAAACACGCGTACGAAGTCGCGGGCAGAAGCTAGTACATTATTATAATGCAAAAAAAAACCTATCATAGCAGATAGACCGCAGCCTAAGTATCATAGCGACAGTCGCGGTTCTTGTAAACTAAAACCCGAGCCCTAAACATTGGTCCACAGATTGGGTCAGTTCAAATAATGAAAATTAAGAAAAGAAGTAAATATTGTCTTGGAGATATTTTGTATTTACTTATCGATAATCGACTATGATGATTGATGACTGATAAATGTTCTAGGGGAAAAAAAATCGGCGCTTGCATTTCATTAAGTCTCAGGAGCTCCGGCGCACGGTGGATCGAAAATCGGCTGTAGAAGACATAGGATCTCGATGTCTTAAATGTTATTTTTTTTGCTGGAAATGACTTTTGCCGATCATTACTGTTCTATAAAATGTCATATGAAGTAATTGTGTGCACAAATGGAAGAGTTATAATTTTTATAAGAAAAAAATGTATGGAGCTGACATGAAAAATGAGGATATCTCTGGAATGGCTAGGATTGCCATTATATCCTTGCACACTGTTATAGTACTATTTATTTGTGAATTTTTGACATACTTAATATTGCGGCATCACTTGCTCTTTTTTTTTTTTAAATCGTCAAAATTAAAAAATTAAAAATGTTTATTATATGTACATTTTAATACTTAAATATGGCTATACCAAGTGTAACTTACAATATTTTTTATGCTTAGACCAAAACATTCTAAGAAATCACAAAGTCGTATTACCTACTTATTTGAAATGACATGGTAATTATGAATTACATAATATGTAATCTTGTCTAATGCCTCAAGTCCACATTAGCTAATGATTAATAAAACTTAATACCTATGTACCTGTTAAAAGGATACGTACCATAATAAGGGTAATTAGATAAACGTGATCATTAGTCAATAACAATAAATGGTAAAGTATTGTATGATTAAAAATAAAAGCAAATTATTAAAAAAAAATATTAACTTAACCTAACCTAACATAAACAATAAAAGTTAACTTATTTTATACTTCGTCACCATCAGAATCCACTTCAGAATCAGGCTCTACAATAGATATCACTTCTAAGAACTCTATCGGAGCTTCCTGATCCTGAAGTTTCAGTAGTTCTACTGTTTCCTTAAAGTATGTCTGCCTCTTGTGGGCATTTAATTTTGGTCTTGTGGAAGAAATTAGAGGATCAGAAGAGACGATAAGCATATTGAGGATATCCTCGTTTGATGCTTGTCTACTCTTTATCCTCGAATTGTGTTCTCTGAACCTCCTAAAGTCTTTGTTTCGGGCCTCTGAAGCTTCTTCCGAAAGACTTCCAATTGGTACAATAGCATTTTCTGCAATTATGTCCCCTCCGTGAATCAACAATTTGTGGACGGTTGATGACATGTAGTACCAATCGTACAGTTCCACGTATTTTTCAGCGGTTGTTCTAGCGTATTCTTTCAATTTCGGCACGTCTACAATCTCTCCAGATGTGATAGCTTGCAGAATCACAGCAAATCTGCGTATTAGGTCTTCGTCTAATCCAGTGATCGCTGCAGTTTTATCAGGAAATTCAAAAAACCGCCTTGCTGTGTTCCCGTTCCCTTAATGTGACCCATTCGAGGATAAAGAGTAGACAAGCATCAAACGAGGATATCCTCAATATGCTTATCGTCTCTTATGATCCTCTAATTTCTTCCACAAGACCAAAATTAAATGCCCACAAGAGGCAGACATACTTTAAGGAAACAGTAGAACTACTGAAACTTCAGGATCGGGAAGCTCCGACAGAGTTCTTAGAAGTGATATCTATTTTAGAGCCTGATTCTGAAGTGGATTCTGATGGTGACGAAGTATAAAATAAGTTAACTTTTATTGTTTATGTTAGGTTAGGTTAAGTTAATATTTTTTTTAATAATTTGCTTTTATTTTTAATCATACAATAGTTTACCATTTATTGTTATTGACTAATGATCACGTTTATCTAATTACCCTCATTATGGTACGTATCCTTTTAACAGGTATATAGGTATTAAGTTTTATTAATCATTAGCTAATGTGGACTTGAGGCATTAGACAAGATTACATATTATGTAATTCATAATTACCATGTCATTTCAAATAAATAGGTAATACGACTTTGTGATTTCTTAGAATGTTTTGGTCTAAGCATAAAAAATATTGTAAGTTACACTTGGTATAGCCATATTTAAGCATTAAAATGGACATATAATAAACATTTTTAATTTTGACGATTTAAAAAAAAAAAAGAGCAAGTGATGCCGCAATATTAGGTATGTCAAAAATTCACAAATAAATAGTACTATAACAGTGTGCAAGGATATAATGGCAATCCTAGCCATTCCAGAGATATCCTCATTTTTCATGTCAGCTCCATACATTTTTTTCTTATAAAAATTATAACTCTTCCATTTGTGCACACAATTACTTCATATGACATTTTATAGAACAGTAATGATCGGCAAAAGTCATTTCCAGCAAAAAAAATAACATTTAAGACATCGAGATCCTATGTCTTCTACAGCCGATTTTCGATCCACCGTGCGGCGCTCCGGCGCCCCTGGAGCTCTGGAGCCTGTGCCCTGTGTGCGCCGCACACTTCGCACATATGGGCGGCGCAGCCGTGGTTAGGATATACGACACTTTTTATTCCGGTACTATGTTCCCGTGAGATTCCGACATCCACGCGGGCGTAGTCCTGGAAAAAATCTAGTAAAAATATATAGAGGTGCCCATGAAAAAGGCGATAATGTTGGCAAAGGAAGAAATTGCAAATGGTGTTTTTTTTTTATCTGATTTTCGTATTATTTATCTGGTTTATGTCATCGCACTATCTTCTCACGGGAATGGTCGTCGCGACCCAGATAGATCTATGCGTAGCGAACACAGAGGCAGCGAAGGAAACAGAGGTTCCAAAGCACGAAGATACAATACAAGGCAATTCTGGCAAATCCTAAGTCTGTGGAAAAAAAAAAAATCTTTCTTCTGCTGTCACTGTCATGTCACAAATAACATACTGTCAATGTCATCCTGTCTTGTTTTCACAGCAAAAGAGCCAATTGCGTATTTTCAGATTTTCAGTGTGTTTTTAGATTTATTTGTTTGAACTATGTATCGTATTTATTATTTAAAGAAAATATTCCCTAGAAGTAAGTGTCATATGACTATTATTATGTAGATTATACAGCGGGTTCTCAATATTTACGAAGTAGTTTTTTTGTTTGATTTTTTTATATAAGTTGTGCGTTGCCCTAGGTAGCAACTTATGGCCTAAAGGCGTTTCTAAATGGGCCATATTTTCCCGGCTATATGTAGCTGCCACACCTTGCTAGCAATGTTTCAGGTGAGGCCTGGTAATACTTTAAATATTTCTGCAATATTTTCAGTGTACAGTGCCTGACGAAATACTTCAGAAAGGGTTGCAGCAACATTATCGGAATGGCCCCATTGCAGAAATATTTAAAGTATTACCAGGCCTCACCTGAAACATGTAAACAAATACTATCGGCCATATTACTAGAATTACCAGGCCATACTCGAAACTGTTTCGGCTACATATTGCAGTCTATAAGCACCTTAACATATTTGGAACTTCATTAATATCATATGCTGCATTACTGATATTTCTATAAACTTTTTCTATTATATTACAGATTTATCATCTGTAAACTTATTACTATGCAAGTATTCTCATAATACAACAACAGCCGAAGAGGCAGAACAAATTGAAAAAGCTGGAGATGAAGCCCAGAGGCCCCAGTCCAAAAGAATGGCAGAATTTAGAAAAAAGCTGAGAGAGACTACTCCCATTGATGATCTTGGGGAACAACCAAAGATGCATCCTGCTCAAAAAGAAGAACCTTTTCCTCCATGGCCCAATGATATCAACCCTCATACAGGAGAAGTAGGTGGGCCCAGGGGACCTGAACCTACCCGATATGGAGATTGGGAAAGGAAGGGAAGATGTTCCGATTTTTAAAGAAATTTTGCCAAACTTGTACTAGTTTGATAGTAAAAATTGCTTGATAATATGAAATTATGATAACAATCATAATATTACATTATTATTGGCACCAAAGTTCTTAGAGCAGTGTTCCGTAGGTTAGTGGGGCACATACTGTTCATATTGAAATATGAGGTTCCCTAATCTTCCTATACTTACCTGTATATTTTCTGTCCATAGATATTTTATAAAGGTCTGTCAGACCAACCCAGTACTTTTAAGTCAGCCTCTACTGTCCCAATGCCAGGTGCAAGGTGGGAGATCCTTAGGAAGGTTACCCCATAACAGCATAACGCAAAAGTTTGAGGAAAGTATGTTGAAGATATTGTTGGGGTTAAAAATTGTTTTGAATAATATTTTATTTTGAACTTTTTGTGCTCAATAGATAGTACCTGTTTATTGTTTGTTAGCCACTTCTAAAGAGGAGTTATTAGAAAATAAATACAATTTTGAAATATGTATATGTAATTTTTTATTGATTGGAAGATTTACCAACAGTTTTAGGCATCTTCTTATTTGTGGAATCTTCAAGTTCTTTGGATTTGTAATAATGTGGAGCAACTTCTAAGAGCCATTTACTTTCTATTTCTGTAACTTGCCTCATAAATTCTTTAGAAGTAAATACTAATTCATGGTAAATCACCCATCGAGGTAATTCTTCAAATAACGCACTATTTGGGTGAATCATAACAGTCTGAAAAAAAAAAACATTTTTTATAAAATAGCAAATAATTTGTATTATAAGCTGGCCGTTCGTTGTAACATTGGGTGATAGTTGCGCCCGCGACGAGATGAGACTCGTACATAGGTATGTAAAATATGCTATACCACGCAGTACCAAAAGGCAATTGGAAAATCACTAGCCAATTAAGGTACATTTCCGATAGCAGACCGCAGACGGCAGCGGCGTTGCGGTTGAGGATAACCGCAAGCGATATACCGCTGCAGTTTTAATTCCAAACGTGACGTCACAAAGACGGCACGGCAGCGGCGTATAGGCTCAGAATGTCCCTTAGTTTCAAATAGTTTTCCCGAAATGTCCCCTCCCCGTAATGTCCATTTCCCAGAATGTCCCTTTCGCGTAACGGCCATTTCCTTTCCCGAAATTTCTCTTTCTCAAAATGTCCGTTTCCTACAACAGCTACGCGTTTAAACTGGGAATATTTAAAAATCATAAGCCAAGTAGTCAATCAACTTTTCCTCACATATACACCATCAACTTTTACTCACATATACACCAAAACGTCAAAAGCTAAAAATTATCCTAAATCTTTATTATATATTTTTTTTTTCGCACATAAAAAGACATATCATTGATTGAATACTTGACTTATGTTATTTAAATATTCCCAGTTTAAACGCGTAACTCGTAGTCGTAGGAAAGTGGCATTTCGGGAAAGGGACTATTTGAGAAAAGGGCATTTCGGGAAACGGACATTTTGGGAAAGGGACGTTTCGGGAAATCCTGGAGGAGAGGATTCTGGGAAATGGACAGTATGGGGAGGGTACATTTCGGGGGAGGGTACATTTCGGGAAAGGGACTATTTGAAACCAAGGGACATTTTAGGAAAGGGACATTCTGTGCCTGAACGGGCAGTGGCACTTCTCTTCTTCAGTTACGCGAAAGTCAATGGTCAAATAAAGAAATACGTTTAGTCGCTCTGTTAGTGAGAGCCACTGACAGCACTACTGGTATGCCGTTTGCAGTCGCCGCTCGACCGCAGCAGCAAGCGGCAATGTCGCCATCTACGGAATTGATTTCATAGTTACATAGAAACTTAGAAACCAGTAGTGACACTGCGGTCTGTCATTGTGGTTGGTCGGGCGGTATGCCGCTGCAGTATGCGGTCTGCCGTCATCTTCGGAATTGTACTTTTAGGTACATCTCATCATACCAACGTCGCGTCGTATTGCAGCGCCAGTGTACGGAAAGACTTACTTGGTTATGTTTCACAGTTTTGTAATGGCCTCCTTTTGAAAATTTGGCTATGTGGTAAAAGTAACCAGCAGTTATAGCTTTTCGAATGTTAGTGTCGTCACTCAGGCTTGACACCATTTCAATTTCCACTCTGTCCATGAGACCAGCTAGCTGTTCTCGCACATCCCGCGCTCGCTTCATTGATCGGTACTGTATAAAGTTTTCATAGCACCACTGCACTGAGTATTCAGAGCCAAGCCATTGATTATACACATTCATTAGTGTTAAGTGGTCTCCATGCGGATGGAAGAAGTTTTTCCTGGCAGTATCTGCATGTATTATCTTATCTTTAGGCCTGTAGAATACTGAGCTATTGACTGATAACATAGCTGCAATAGTGACAATTTCTTCTGAGCATTTATACCTTAAAAAAAATATTGTATCATTAGTGGTAAGTAACAGTGTGGTATTATCGAAATATGGTTTTGTTCAAAATTTACCGTTTCTTCGTCGAGGTAAAACCTTAGAATTGCGTAATACACGATCAATCACAATCTGAATCATTTTGAAAGAGATTGCTAATCCACTGCTAATAAGTTCGAAAAAAAAATGTGAGCCGTCACGGGACGCCTGGCAGATGTGAAACATCGAAATTATTTTGTAAAAGTAATATGCAGAAAATATAATACGGCATGCGTCGCCACACCAGATATCGGTTTTAAACATGTATAGCCTATACAGGCTATACATGTTTCACATTAAAAAAATGTGCTCAACAACGTAAATAATGCAGTGAATGTTGTTAACAGTCAAAATGAAACCGATTACTCGTAATCGTTTACAAAAGTATGTTACGTAATCAGATAGCTGATACCCAATTACCAAACTCATTATACTTGCTTCTTGCTACTTTCTCAGCTCAACTTCTTTATGGTAACTTAAGGATGAGGATGACACTTACTTTTCACTAGCCAATAACATTTTTGCAAGCATGGGATCTGTGGGGAATTCAGCCATCCTTCTACCAGCTTTAGTTAATTCACCATGATGATTAAGAGCTCCCAAAGCATAAAGTTGTTCTAGGGCTAACACTAATGTCTCATGTGGTGGTGGGTCCAAGAAATCAAAATGGATTAGATCATTAATCCCCAAAGCTTTTAGTGTGAGAACAGCATTGCCGAGATTTATCCTCTGTATTTCTGGAATAGTGTTATCTTCAAGTTCATACTTATAAGCCCAGGCTGTGTATAGGCGGAAACATTTACCAGGTGCCACTCTGCCAGCTCTACCTGCACGCTGATTTGCTGATGCTTTAGAAATAGGTACCACCATTAAACTTTCCATGCCTGTTTTCGAGTTAAAATTATTCTGCTTTGCAAATCCAGGATCAATTACGTAAATAATATTATCAATAGTCAAAGACGTTTCAGCTATGTTAGTGGCTAACACTACTTTACGAGCACCTTCTGGAGTAGGCTCAAATATTTTAGCTTGCATATCACTCGGTAGGTTTGCATACACTGGTAATATAAGTAGTTCTCTTAACTTTTTACCAATTCTTTTTGTTCTCTCTTGTAACATTTCAAAACAAGTCTCTATTTCTTCTTGTCCTGTGAGAAAAACTAGTATGTCTCCAAGTGGTTGTGTGGCATGTATCTGTAATACAGAAACAACACAAGCATCTACATAATCTGCTTCTGGTGCTTTTGTGTAATATATATCAACTGGAAATCTTCTTCCAGGGATTCTGAAGATAGGAGCATCATCAAAAAAACTTGAAAATTTCTCAGCATCTAATGTGGCACTTGATATAAGCAATTTCAAATCAGGTCTAAACCTAGTTATGTCTTTGACAAGGCCAAATAGAATATCAGTGTGCAGTGTTCGTTCATGAGCTTCATCAATTATCATTACACTATAAGAGGCTAAGTCTGGCTCTGAGAGAAACTCTCGATGCAGAGTACCATCAGTCATATATTTAATGACAGTTCTGTCAGATGTGCAGTCTTCAAATCTAATGCTATAACCAACTTCATTCCCAAGCTTAACATTCATTTCCTGAGCCACTCGTGCTGATACAGACATGGCCGCTACTCTTCTTGGTTGTGTACAACCAATTTTCTTCCCATCTTCAGTGAAACCAGCATCATGAAGGTATTGTGGTATTTGAGTAGTTTTACCAGAACCTGTTTCACCTTCTACTATTAGTATTTGATAATTCTTTATAGCTTCTATCAATGAGTTCTTAAAAGGATAAACTGGCAACGACTTCTTTGTTTCTTCAATGGTCATACGTATTTTCTGGTACTCCGACTTTTCTTCTTGTTCTTTCTTTTCTTTGTTACCTTCCAATTGAAGAGCTTGAATAAAATCAATCTGCTCATCCAGTAACAGCTCATAATCATCTTGGGCTTTTGCATCCTTGGCACCAAATTTAAAGAAAGCAGATTTTATTTGCTCTTGTTCCCATCTTTGTTGTTCTGAATGTGGTAATTTTTCTCTTTCATCAACTTCAACGTATTCTCCTGTAAAGCAACAAAATTTGGTAAATATCTTTTATTACATTTTTAAAAACAATACAGAATATTATTTTAGTATTCAATGAATATTCATATTATATAGAATTTAGAAGTTTATATAATTTTCAAGAAACTGAACCTTTAGCATCTTTTCCCAAATCCTGTGGCATATGATACCTCTGGACATTCTCCAACTCTCGGGCTTTTTCATGTTCTTTCGCTAATTTTAAAATAGTTTTTTTATGTTCTCTTTCCAACCTTTCTCGTTGAGTTAAGCTGTAACAAAAATATTAAATTCAGACACATGATTTAAAAAAATTGGTACCTAATTGATAATAAATAGTTTACCGACGCGCGACGGTTTATAAAGTTCTCACACCCATTGTTTGAGCATAAATTGCACACCATATTGATAGTAACTCGGTTATGTCTGTGTCTCAGAATGGATGTAAGAATGGGTCCCGCGGTACTAAGGAGCTGCTCCTTATAGACATGGCTAAAAGCCAACAGATTCGTAGATCCCGGAAGGATTTGTCGACATGTTAGATAGATTATAAGAAGGCCTATGATTCAGTGCCACATACATGACCTGGATTGAGAATGACCTTCCTAAACTGCCCCATACACTACATCAAGAAGGTGCGTAGAGTTGTGTCTATTTTGTCAAATAGAACTCTCAGTAGAGGACGGTCCTTCGCTATCCAGGATGTCGATAGATCCAGGGGATCGATAAACCGATCAGGATTTTACGGGGAATTTTTCAGGGTGATAGTTTGAGTCTGCCTTGGTTTTGCTTAACCTTGAATCCTCAAAGCACACTGCTAGAGGATTCAGGTCTAAGAGTTGATCAGGTGATATCTCACCTCCTTTAAATGGATGACTTGAAACTCTTTGCTTCCAACAATTTGCGACTGATGGAGCTACTAAAGTTAACCGAAACGTACAGTATCAAGATGAATTTTCTCTCCTTAACCGAAACCTACAAGTATTTGGGTATATCGGAAGCAATAGGCATCAATGTTCCCGACATGAAACAATAGTTGCAGGTGCACTTCTTTGGCCGCATGAATAAACTTTACAAGGTGGAAAGTTAAAGCGGGCCTTGGAGGCGAAATATCTTTAATATTTTAAGTTTTAGGTTATTTGGAAGTAACTACAAAAGAGTAAGCCAAGTCATTATGGTAAGTTGTGGACGTCTTTCGGCTGTTGATGATTATGATGCCACTACATTAGCGTTGTTAATAGGAATCAGCTTACCTGCTTGCATCAAAGAGGTATTCATCATCAGCTATGTCTGCTTCCAACTCAATAACCTTGTCGTCTTTCCGCTTTTCTAAGTATTTGCGACGTGAGTGAACGCGTAACTTGGGCAATATTTTTTCTCTGTCCTCTGCTTCCAACTTTAGACGCTTAGCTGCTTCTTCGTACGTCCTTTTACTAGAAGACTCTGTTACTTTTTTTACTTTTTCTTCATCGCGTTTTTTTAATCTCTTAGCAAATTCATCACGTTCCCTTATGTCCTTTAAACGGTCTTCTTCAGCACTATCCGAACTCGACGAATAACGTCTTTTACTCAATTTATCCATTTTTGCAGAATTTTCGATTACAAACACATTCGTCTACTGTATACAACAGTTTTCAATTTATAATCCACAAATTCCACAATACAATACAATCACCGATCACAGATAACGATTCTAAATCTTTATGACATTGACAGCCAGCCGACAGAGCCTGATAGGACCAGTGTTGCAAAAGTGAGATTTAGGATATTGTGAGACTTGGCCATCTAAATAGTAAGCTGGCAGCTAATCGTGAGAAATCGACAGATTTTTTTTACACAAAATGATATAATATGCGCCATGGAAGATGAGAATTGCCGCGCCTCCCGCCGCTCTATCCACCCGCCCCGATGATGACGCCCCGGGCAGCGCAGACCTCATACCGCTAAAGAGACCCATAAATCATCTACTGCGCAACGCAAGTCAAACCACGTTGTGTGTCAAGTGGCACAAACTGTACCTTTTTTTTTTACAATAATCAATTATTTCATTTTGTATCGACTACTATCAAGTCTTTTTGAAAAAGTCTATTATTGTTTTTACTTCTTCGAATAATTAGTCATTAATTTATATGACTGTAAGATGAATTTTTGTGAGTATGTGATAAGGGAATGGACCATAAGGCGAAAGCGCCAAAGTAACCCGCGAAATCCAAATTTTCTTAGGTTTTTTGCAATTTGCAGATCAGTAGGTACCCTGATTACGTAATACACGATTAATCAGAATCTGAATAGTTTTAAACAGATTGCTAATCCATAGCTTCAGAATCTCGAAAAAAAATCTGCTCAACAACGTAAATAACGCAATGAATGTTGTTGAACTGCCAAAATGAAACAAATTACTCGTAATCGTTTACGAAAATGTGTTGTGTAATTAGATAGCAGTATTAGGTCGTATGCAGTGTCCGACTGAAACAGGACTTTCTACCGAAACCGAAACCGACTCTTCAGTATCTATCTCAGTTTGGCCGAAACAGAAACTTTTTAGACATGCTAAAAATCTATTGTTCACTGAAATTTGGATAATTTTTTACAATTTTACACTTTTACATACAGACAGCACGTGGTAAATGAAATAAAAAACAATAATTGGAGTATGTGTTTTTTTAATATTATTGCTATAAAACAAAGAAAAACTAACAAACATGCACCTTCTAAAACATCACCTTCTTGGAACAAAAAATTGACAATAATCAACACTTTCAATATCAAATTCTCATAACTGTATGGCAGTGTTAGGTTAAGTGTGTACAACATATTTTAATGAACATTGTTACTTGATGTTTAAATATAAAATTAAAAACGGACCTCATTAATTGAGTATTTTAGTCACAACTCACCCGAAGTCAGCCGAACGACGCGCGTTAATTCACGAACGCAGAGTTTCGGTGAGGACGAAGGTTCAGCAGATTTTCTGCCGAAACTAGCAATTTTTGCCGAAACTTGCCGAAATCGAACCTTCGGTCGGTCACTAGTTGTATGTTGCTTGAAATATGATTCGCGATCGTAACAAATATGTATTTACAGAATAGTAATCCTTAAAAATCATCAATATAACTCTCTAACTTCAAATTACCTTGTTGAATGACCTTTGCGTCAGCCTCAATTATTCCTTTGTGGCGCTCAATCAAAATTCTTTAAGGCGCCATATGGAGAAAAAAAAAATTGGCGAACTAATGTCAAGTGGGGTAGGTATCATTGAATAGGTCGTTGAAAATCTAGGTGTCACGTGCCTTCACTTTAAAATATAGGTAACCGACTGGTTGTCCTCCTGAAGTTCAGATGGAGCGCATTCCAAAGAAAGACCGCCCGGTCAATAAAAGAAAAGCGAATATGAAACCGGAGCGATGAGAACATCGTAGAAGACGATTGTTGGTTGAATGAAGATTATTACTATGGGCAGACAGGGCAGACCATATGAATGGGAAGTCAAGTAAGAAGGAGAAGTGGGTTTGTGGAGAAAAGAAAACAACGAAGACGTATAACGAGTTAAGATATGGATACCCACCAAGTCTGTGAAGTTTCGCCAGGTAATTTAATTTGATCCTGCAGACATAATCAGGTCCAACTTGCACCCTTTTTACAGCATCGATTGTGTGCTTATCACAGCATGAGTGAAATTGTGGTACCCAGTAACCCAGTGGATCGTTAAGACAGAGGCGGTGGCGGGCGAGGTGTCAGACAGTTGTAATGTAGTCCGCGTGTTTTTTAATAGCTCCCTGCTCCCTAAGATAGTACTTTACAAATGTCCGCCCCGCCACCGCAGGCCGCCTCTATCTCGATGAAGTACTTGGGACTCGTCCTCGACAGCCGGTGGTATTTCGTGGAACACTTCCGACGTTTGGCTCCCAAACTGCAGAGGGCTGGGGCTGCTTTGAAGCGGCTTCTGCCCAATCTAGGGGGTCCGAACGCCTCCTGCCGGAGGCTCTACGCGGGGATCGTGCGATCCATGGCCCTTTACGGGGCACCGGTGTGAGCGCGTTCATTGAGACTGCGACTGGCCCAGCGGTTGAACGCGTCCCAAAGGGTCATGGCCATCAGGCTGGTACGAGGATACCGCACGGTCTCCCGTGAGGCGGCGAGCCTCCTTGCCGGACTACTGCGAAAGGCATACGGTGGAGGTCTACCCAGCTTGGGTGGAGCACCGCCGTGTCCTCACGGAGGCGGCGATCTCTCGCGTCCGGCCCTGGTTCAGGCCATGGTCCGGAGCGAGAGTGCATGAGAGGCCGTCACCTCCTTCTGCGAAGCAGTAATGCTCGCGAAGGAGGAGGCGGAGCGCGCGAGGGAGAGGCAAGATTCGCGCCGTCGCGCCCCTAGTCGCCGCAGGAGACGCCCAGGGCGTCGGGAGTTGCGAGCCGACTTCCGGCCACCGTAGGCGAGGGCTTGCGGACGGTGAGCAATGGGTAGCTCGCCGTCCGACAGGGACCAGGCCCGGGTCGACGGCGCGTTGTGTTCCACGCGCGCCTCAAAGAGATGTCAGCACCAACTGAAGGGGTCCGGAAGGGCCAATGCCTGCCGGGGTTGCGGGTTTGTCCGAAAGGGATATCGCAACCCCGGGCACACAGGCAACGGAAGGAAAGCGGGTGGATTCTAGTCAGTAAAAGTCTGACACGCCCTCCCGCTCCGCCCAGAGCGGGCGAAGTTATTTGATAATTTCAAACAAACCAAAAAAAAAAAAGGCTGCCTCTATCTGAAAGAAGCATTTGAACTGTCCTAGACTATGAAACGTAACGCGCTTGCGGCGATTTCCAATATTTGCATGTCTGTCTGCAAGGTACCTAGATATCGTTGTTGTTTTACACGGACGCTGCGGTACCGCCGCTGTGTGTGATCGTGAGATTTTGAAATCGTGTCGTTGTCGCTGCGTGTGTACCGATCATTACTTTACCTATATCAAGTAGGTACGTACCTAATAATCTTCTCATAATGATGATATTACAAGCCACTAGGAGAAACTCATAAAAAAAAAAGGTAGGTACTTATCTATTTATTGGGACATTATTGCAAAAAAAAAAGTAAAAACGAAAGTAATAGGTAATAAAATTAATAAATTAATAATTAAATAAAAAAAGAGTTGGACTGTATTTTAAAACAATGATACGTACTAATTTTCGTTTGTGAGTATTAAATCCTATAATTTATTATTCTGTTTAGGTTGGATACCTATAAATTTTATATCCTTACCATACGTATCCTACGACTCAAACATGTCAACTTACTGAACAATTTCTGTACAATCCTAGAATTGCTGTAAATTGAGCAATTAACAGCCATTCTAAGATTGTATAGAAATTGAAAAGAATTGCGCAATTTAGTGGCTCGTGTAAGAGCACCGTTAGTTCAGTAAGTTAGTAAGCACCGGCACCGTAACGATTAAAAAATCTGCCGTCAGTAGGACTATGAGGTACCCTACCTAGCCGGTTGGCTGCTGCAGCGGGAAAGGTCACGCAACCGGAGCCTGTTGGTTGGCTGCTTTTAATGTTTCATACTGCGCACGTTGGGACGAACACCAAGTAATCTCTTAACACAAAGATGTGAAATGTAAAATGAAATCTTGTTTCAATGTCCCTAAACTCTTATTTAATAGGATCAAAGGGTTTGCTGTCCCGTCTATGTATAGTTACGCACATTAATTAATGACTGAATTAATGACTGATGGAGTGGTAGTCCGTTCTATCAGTCATTCGTCATTCATGATTGATGGAATTGATTGTTGAATGAATAAATCGTTGTTGATTATAGTAAGCGCATGTTGTCGCCTCTTCAAAGAGTAAAGTAACTATATAGAGAGCCTCTTGCAGCTTAGCATGAATAGTAAGTAGGTACCTACATTCCTGTATTCGGTAGAAACAGCCAGTCCGCTACCTTACTAAATATCCGCACACCTAGGTTTGCGTGCATCCGCTTCAGACATGCTCTCCTATCCGGTCTGTGTGAAAAAACAAGCAATCTACTCTGACCTCGCCTCTTATGTGTTACCCCCGCGGGCTAAAGTAATGCGAGTTTAAAAATGATTTATTATAAACCTCAATGTAAAAATATCGCGGCGATTTTTTTTTGTGCACTGGATATTCAACGCTCTGCTTAGCGCCGAGAGTTGAAAATCCAACAGTGTGTTTTTTCAACGCGCTGGGGTGATAGTGCGCGGCAGCGCGTTGGCTTCTCAACGCTCGGCTTAACACTGAAAGTTGAAAATCCAGTGCGCGATAAAATCCGCCCGCGATATTTTTACGTCCGTGCAAACGTGGGCTTAGGGTATTACTACCGAATTATTGTAAATTTGTAACGGCGCAATCGTTACCTACTTCTACCTCTATGCAGCTCAGTGCCTCGAGGTTACCTACTTTTGTAGGGTCTACTAATAATGATTTCGGTTGCAGTATTTCCGATAAATTAAAACATTTTGCAAATACCCTAAGCAAAAGGGGAACTGGACCCGACAATTATTTAACTGCTCTTGGAAGTAATCTTGATTTAATTACTAGGATTCACGGACCAAATGCGGATGAGGTAAGATTGCTGATGTTCAATTTTGTGAATAAGATGCGCATAATGCGAAGTGGATTGCAAGAATCCCGCCTCATTGTTATTGTTGTGTGGAATATGACAAGGAGGTACAGTCACGAGCATAAATATATTACTACTAGCTGCGCCCCGCGGTTTCACCCGCATAAGTCTCGATGCCGTGGGAATATCGGGATGAAAATCCTATGTCCTAAACCAGGTCATGATTTACCCATGTGCCAAATTTCATCCAAATCCGTTCAGCCGTTTTAGCGTGAAAGCGTCACGTACGAATAAACAAAAAAACCACTTTCGCATTTATAATATTAGTTAGGATGGACAGCTCGGCAATAATATCTGATTTCATGATTCATTCATTAATATCTGTCGTCAAGATAACGGCAAATTGTTAGCCCAATGCCCTGTTTAATAAACGTTACAATCCTACACAAAAAGTCACATATTTGTTAAGTTTTAAAACGAGAAAATTTTAAAACTTACATTTTATGTAAATTTTAACTTCTTACTACTAAATATTTGTAAATACAATATTGCCATCGAAATCTACAGGCGTTTTCTACATATGTACCTAAATGTTTATTTAAACAGCATTTACAATTATCACAATAATTGTAAATGCTGTTTAATATAAGTTATTTACTTGTTACATATTTGTAAGGTTTATTAAACAGAAAATTGTAAATTCTACAATTTACAATTTCTAAGTTTTATTAAATAGGGCCCAGGCCGCACGGGCGTTGTTTTGCCCGCGGCGATTTTTTTTCGTGCACTGGATTTTAACGATCTGGTGAGCGCCGAGAGTTGAGAATCCAACAGTGTGTTTTTTCAACGCGATGGGACGAGAGTGCGTCCTAGCGCGTTGGATTGTCAACGCTCGGCTCAACACTGAGAGTTGAAAATCCAGTGCGCGATAAAATCCCGCCGCGATATTTTTACGGCCGTGCGTACGTGGGCTTAATCCTTAAATATACGATCGATAAAAAATACAATTTGCCCACCATCCCAAACTGACTAAAACTTAGCTCAAAGCTACAAATAATAGAAGTCCCTCAAAGCTATTTTTGCTCGACAAGATTCGTTCTAGATTTTCAGTCGTTAACAAAAAGAAGAAAGAAGGATAGAAATGACCCCAAAGTAGCTTTAAAACCTCCGTATCAAAAAGTCCTAAATGGCAAATGGCAAAACGACCTACTCGTATAATGGCCCGAGAGCCCGCGACGATCAGACCTTCGTTATTTTATAAAAGCTGAAAGTTTCTCTGTAGGTACAGTTCCCGAATATAAAGTTTGGATCATGGTGGCAAACGTGTATAAAATTGCACCTCTAATTCGTTTAAGTATAAAGTTCAGTTTTTGCATATTTTATTTGGAATAATACCTATTTAAAATCACGTCGTCCATTGTCAGACGCTTAGTATGGTTGCAGCCTCCTGTCAGACACCCCAAAAACTATAATAAATTGTAATTATACTTACGTTACAGTATAAAAGCTGAATTTTATTTAGTATCTTACTTAGGGAACTATCAAAAAATGTTTACTCAGGAGTCAGATAGTTTCGATGGTTCTTACCTCTTGTCAGACACATTGAAAGTCAGCCGTAGTGCGAGCGCGAGGACTAAACGTGTTCCTTTTGATATCCCATAACTCTAGGGTATTAATCAGACCATGTCAAATAATCAACTGGCTTATGAATTATTTTTCAATTTATTTTTTCCGTTTAATTTTTCGTACAAAATAATTCGACAAACTCACGATTATTTCGTGAAATACGACAAGGTCATATTTTCTAAGCTTTAAATATGAATGATTGGTTTGAATGGAAATGAACCATTTCTTACCTGTTGGGGACATACACAGAGAAACTCTCAGCTTTTATAAAATAACGAAGGTCTAATCGTCGCGGGCTCTTGCTCTATAATCAAAACGACACGTTAGCAAAATGTTCTATTAGCAAATCGTTGTAGGGCACAAGCAAATGCCATGCCAAATGACCATTTTCTTGTAGCAACAAGGGTTAATGGACCTTTAATGTCGTACGTGTCGTGTGTCGTAACCAAAGCAAATGACAAAATCCGATTAATAAACAATTATTTATAACACTAGCTTTTGCCAAGCTGCCAGCCAGCTTTTGAAGCCAAGTCAGAGGCCCATCGACGACTTTAAAACTTTTACACCAGCTTAGTCACTAACCACACGAAAAGGAGAAGGTTTATAATATTAGTTTACAGTATGAATAGTAGGTAGTAGGTACCTACCTGAATATTTATTTTTGCAGGTGATAGAAGATATTGATTTGTCTAATAAAACATGTTTGATCACGGGTGCGAATAGTGGGATCGGATTGGAGATGGCGAAATGTTTAAGTTCTCGAGACTGCACTGTACTTATGGCTTGTCGCAATCCTTACGCAGCGAACATAGCTAAAAATGCTTGTGAGAATAGTCATCGTCTGAAATTATACGAACTTAATCTTGCTTCACTGACATCTGTGAAAAAGTGCTCCGACGAGATTCTGAAAGAACAACCGTAAGATATTTTTCTCATAACTAAAGGCGCTCCTATACCACAGTATAATAAAGTAACGGTATTATATCTCGGCAGTGACCTTGAAATAGTTACCTACGGCCGCTCTGTAGTTAAAATGTCCGCGTCCGTGCGGTGCATAACTGCCGCGCACTCGATACTGTAAAACGACGCGCTTTTGACATCTCAGTGTATATCAACTGAGATGTCAAAAGCGCGTCCTTTCTTCCGTTATGAACCGTCCGTTCCATTTTGTTTTTAGTTTTCGTTTTCTGATACTTATTTATATTGTGTTTATATTTTCCCGGCAATGTTTGGCTGCAACACTTTGCTAGCAATATTCTAAGAGGCAAACTATTGTCGGGCAGGCCCACAGAACAGTAGTTCTGTCGGGCCTGACAGAATTATTGGAGTTATATTTTCAAAATATTACTGCAATACTCGGCGATATTTTTAGTGGCCACTCCGGCAGGTGCAACAATTCTTGAACTGTTTCAGCCATGACCGGGCCATATAGACACATCAAAAGTGTCCAGGTAGGGATTAGTACATTTTTAACTATAAAAAATTATCGAATTAATATTTACCAAATCTAGTCTTTCAGACTGGCTTCTTACTTTAATTCCTATGCTTAAGTTAACAACTTATCCCTATATTTTGTAAAAATTAAGAAAAATTGCAATTTTTGCTAATTGTCGTCAATTAAATGGCAAAAAAGGGATAAATTAGGATTAATAAAAAAAAAATGTAAAAATAATAATCTGTTTCCACCATTGACACGAATCACTTAATCATAGCGATATGCTTAAAATCAGTTCATCAAAATCACTTTGAGGAATGGCCGCCCACATTCTTTCTAACAAGTCTAAAAGTTGATGTGGGGTATGCACGGCATCCATACTCAGCAGAGTTCTTCTTTGGAGCATATTCCTTGTGTGCTCAATTGGGTTGAGGTCTGGCGATTGAGCAGGCCACGACAGAACGTTGATGCGAGCATCGGTAAGAGTGCGTGTTACGACTCTTGACTGCATTGTCGTCCATTAGTCGAAATGAATCACCCAACCGGCTTCGCAAAGGGATGCTCACGTCTGAAACAATCCTCTCCGCATAATTCTGAGCATTGAGGTTGCCCCTAATCCAAATGAGATCGGTTTTTCCACCGATCCAAATACCGGCCCAAACCATTATTGTCCCCCCTCCATATGAATGAACTTCCTGACAAAGTTTGAAACGTTCTTGACGTCCTGAGGTCCTCCAAACTCGAGTACGCCTCTTATCCAACGAGATTCATCGGAAAAGCAAACACAACGCCAGTCGTCTTTCTCCCAATTTCTGTGTTCGCGAGCCCATTGTAAACGGGCCATACGTGCTATAGGTGGAACAATCAGCGGCCTTCGGGAACGCAGACCCACTTCATGTAAACGATTTCGGATGGTTAGGTCACTTATCAGCAAGCCTGAAGAGCTGTGGATCCGAGACTCGTAGCCAACATCATGGCGGTTCCGGTTATGGTACGATTCCGTCGACCAGTATTTTGGATGTACCGGTCCTGTCTGCAAGTAGTGATGCGAGATCGTCCTCGATGTCACTCGGCCACACTGCCCTTGATACGATAGCGTGTACAGACATTTTGTCACAGTTTGTTCATATAAAATGTGATAAAATGTGTGACCCGAGCCATGTCACAGTAGGCCGTGCTTGCTAGTCAGAGGCGGCTTATGACGCTCTGTGTAGTGCCAAGAGCGACAGCCACAGTACGTTGCCTGGAACCAGCTCGCAACATTCCGACGGCTCTCATCATCTCTTCTCGATGCAATTTTTTTCAGTTCCGATTCAGAAGTTGTAATGGTTTTTGTGAAAACGCTATTACACACTTTTATAGGAACCCGGTCGGTTGATTTTCTATTTTTAATCAAAATTTAAAGAAAATTCTTTATTCAAATAGTGGAATTCACTAAAAAGAATGAATAACGATCCAAAAAGTTAAAATAATAATCCTCAATTGCGGCGATACTCTACAACGTACCTACTTGATCCGTAGACACTTTTGATGTGTGTATTTCCTGCAATAAAAATACTGCTAGTATTTCCGGGTCATATTTACTCTAAAACAAGCATAAAGCAAGCAAGCAGTAAGCTTTAAGTATTGCCCGTTTAGGAGCGCCTTAAATGTACCTACATTCACCTGTAGGTACTGTAAATTGATAATACACTCCCGGACACCTGAATCGAGCCACTCTGGATATTTTAATTTAAATATCTCTATCTTTTTAAATAACGGTAGTACAAAGAAAAAAATGTGTTTTTGACTCACTATCATTTCTGTTTGTCACTTTACTAAATTAAAAATAGGAATACTAAAAAAAAAGACGACTCAAAAGAAGCTGTTTTCTTCAAAAATTCCACGCTAATTTTAGCGTGGAAATGAAATTCTCTCCGTGGGCCAATTTTAATGTGAAAGTCCATACTAAAATCCCAAATCCCAATCTCTTTTGGAACAATGGTGAAACGGAAATGATGGCGGGGCCAGTATGTCAGCTTTAAAACTGCATAAAAACTTTTTCTCTGACTTACTTATCATTATTTTTATGTTTTAGATATTTAAGCTGGTTTCACAGCTATCTCGGAGTACGGGCCGTCCGTACACGGGAGACCCGTACGGGTAGCGCCCGCAGTGTTCTGAAACGAGGGAGTAGTACGATACGTTGTACGGGTTCTACCCGGAGCGGGTCGCGTACGGACCAATCCGCGTCGCTGTGAAACAATGTTCAAGCGCGTCATGTGTGTTTCCGTTCCGGGACCCCGTACGGGTCTCCCGGACAGCTGTGAAACCAGCCTTAGGTACTATCGAAGAATTTCATATCTAAGCAGTTTGCAAACAAAATCCCGTGAACACGATGACCACATCTGTTACCGCCCCGGTTCTATAGCGGCCGAGCGCTGCAAGCAGAATTAGTCCTTACGGTGTATAGATATGAAGTTCTTCGATGGTACATAAAAATATGCACGGTGGCGCGATTTAGGAGTCCGGTTCAGTTTTTTATGTTTTTAGAAAACTTGATATTGTCATTTTAAACGCGGCTGTATTCGGATTACCGTGGACCCTTACGGAAGACTCATTGGAAACAACATTTCAAGTTAATTACTTGAGTCAATTTGTGTTACTAATGAACCTTGAACATATACTTGCACCAGATGCACGCGTCGTTCTCGTATCTTCGGAATCACATAGGTAATTTATAGTAGAGATGTATTTGTCGGGTTCATTTGTTATAAAGTTCAGTTGTGTCAAATGTGGAAATACCGTTTATCTTTTCTCAGACACGTAAGCTGGGATTTCAACAATCAGTTAACACCTACTGAAGGGATGGTGTCGCTGCCTGAACAAGAATACACTTCTATAAGAGCTTATAATATCTCTAAGTTGTGTGGTATTCATTTTATGCATTTCTTGAGTTACCGTTGGGTGAACACGGGTAAGTCCGTGTTCTGCGCTCATCCTGGATCCTTTGTCAAGACTAGATTGTGTCGGAACTGGTGGCCGTACGAATTACTATACACAAGCATGAAGCCTTTTTCCAAATCAATTGTAAGTTTCCTTTAACATTTAGAGAATTTCTCATGGTCTTCAGACAAAATTAGTCGTATTGGTTGGTACCTACGTTTGTTACGTTCGAACAAATCGTTCCAAAAAGCCTGTGACAGAGGCAGTCGATGGTATAGGGGACCTCGCGCACTACGCGGTCTGGACCACCACTGGTTGTAGTCGTAGGCCGCAAGCTAGGTCGCAAAAGCTCCGACCAAGATGCGGTTCATATTAAAGTACACAAAGTTTGATCGCAATTAGTCGACGGTAGGTTCGTCGTGCGACCAGTTGGTCGTTGCGGACAAGTATGCGATGCTTCGATGCTTATTTGGTTATTGATAATTTACTTAGGCTACTACAATTATTTATATTTGTATATTTTTATTCAAACGAATAACTACCGGTAAAAATGATCAATCATGAAATGAAGTTTGTGTGCTGTGTACCTAACTGTCAAAAATCTCACAGATTTGACAGAATGTAAGTAATGGAGTCACTTGAGCCGCCATGACAATATGCCCCTTTTTAACAATAAAAATTTAAAATGTGTTTTGTCAAAGAAAAAATAGTTTGATTAATGTTACCATTTTGATGAAATATTCATATTAAGAGGGAAACAGAAATAAAGAATAAAGTTTATTTGGACACAGTTCGTGAAACACAAAATAAAAATTTTCCTCACGGCTGCGCCAAAAAGGACAAAAAATTACCACAAGAATAATTTATTAATCTATCATTAAGTCTCTTCTTGCAAGCGACGTATCAAGACGCAGCGCAAATAACATGCTCATACGTACATGGAACATCGGTTCTCTGACCGGACGCAGCTAAGAACTGGCAAATACATTACATAGGCGAAATATAAATATCTGTTGTGTACAAGAACTTAAGTGAAAAGGTTCAAAATCCAGGGAAATTGGTAAGAACTGCCAACTATTGTATAACGGCACATCAAGGAACAGAATTGGCATCATCCTCGACGAAATACTAAAACAAAGAATCATTAAAGTAGAATGAATAAGCGATAGAATTATGTATGTAAAAAGTAGCTCTAGATAATATCAATCAACTTTAAAATGTAGTCTCAGTATATGAAGCCAAGTGGGATGTGGCAACAAAGAATATTATCTGTTCTGGGGAAGCCTAGAAGACCTTTTACAAACCATACCCTTAGATGAGAGAAAATTAATAGCAGGTGATTTGAACAGATATGTGGGTCTGAAAGCACCAGAAAACCCAGTCATACATGGCTATTTTGGCGATAGCACCTGTAACAGCCAGGGCCATGACAAATTGATTTAGCGACTCAATTCGACCCGATCGTCAACACCTATTTTCGAAACACTTAACTGATGGATGATGGTTCGGTCTCACAAATAGAGTATTTTCCGTGTGACACAGGTCCATTCTGTGCAGTTTCAAGGACTGTAAAGTTACACCTGTAGAACCACTAACCACCCAACACAGACTTTTTGTGGCCTGTTTGTAATGCGAAATTGGAACCAAACACAGAAATATCGACAATATAAAGCCCGCATAAAATGGTATAACATACAATACACAAGTCAGAAGGCACACCCAAAAGATAGCAACACTGTCTGGAACGACTTCCACCAGTTTTTCCTGAAAACCGCCAAAACAATCTTAGGTGTCACAAAAGGAAAACTTATAAGGATAAAATAAGGATCCTACTTGGTGGGATGAGAATGTAAAATTTCAGATAAGGAAAAACAAAGTGAATTTCAGGAAATAGCTAGATACAAAAATGGACACCGATCGCCTGGAATAAAAAAAATGAAGAAGAGAGCTAGGAAATTTGTTGCAGTCCAAGGATCACTTTTACAAAGAATTAGAGAACGCAAAAACGGTTGCGGAAATATTTAAATTAGTTATACTTCGAAATAATCAAACAAAGGATATGAAAAACTTTTCAACGAATTTCTTATAACCACCAAGGTACCAGATACGTGGAGAAACAGTGACCTTTCTATAAGAATAAACTGGATGTTGCTGGCTGTGGAAATTAAAGAGGAATCAAGCTAACCTCTCACACCCTAAGATCTGGGAAAGTATGCTCGTAAAAACGACAAAAAAATATAACACCGAACCTGTGCGGATTTACCAGCGGTGTGACCACCACAGACGAAATTCAGTCGGTGAAAATACTTATGAAAAAGTACAAGTCTCGTAAAGAAGACCTCCACATGGTTTTCATGGACCTCGAAAAGGCGTTGGACAGAGTTCCGCAACAGCTTATCTGGCAAGCACGGAGAGCACAACTAGCATTATATAGAGTTCCTTAAAGATCTGTACTTACCACAATGTATCTACAAGGGTGGGCAGCCCAGCAGGAACAAGTAAAGTATTTGAGGTCAGAGTAGGTGTTCATCAGGGCTCGACCCTGAGCACTCTACTATTCAACCTGGTAATGGACTGTCACTTCAAACATACAAAAACTAGCACTGGGGTCACTACTCGATGATGTAGTTCTTAAGTTCTTATAGCCGAATCGTTGGCAGAAGTGCAATTACACCTGACGGCATGGCAGCAATCCTTGGAGAGGAGAGGGTTGGGAGTCAGTAGACAGAAGGCCGAATATATCTCTTCCGAAGCTAATGTGGGTGTCATACCATGTCCATCCATCGAAAACAGACCTCTTAACAGAGTTGTAGGGTTCAAGTATCTTAACCAGTAGAACCAACAGCAGTAGTAAAGACACACAATAGAATCCAGGCAGCCTGACTGAAATGGAGATCGTTGTCTGGCATCCAATGCCACTTTCGTATGCCGATTAAAGTCAAGGACAACATGGGCGTACCCACGGTGCAGCAAGGTGGGGCATCTGCCCCTCCCTGGTCCGGGACGCGAAGCAAATTTAGTTTTATTAAGTAACCTATTAATTTGTTAAAATTCTAAATTACCGCGCGTTACAATGCAGTATCGATGAATCGAGTGAGCATGCGTAGTTATCGAGTTTTGTCGAAAGAAATTCCTACTACTTATCGAGTTTATTTACTTCTGCCCCACCCCAAAAAAAATGCTGGGTACGCCCATGAAGGACAAAGTATACAATAGGGCAGTATCACCAGCCAAACTATATGGATCTGATCCATATAGTATAGCTGTTACTGCCCTGGCCGATAGGAAGATGGATGAACAGAAAAAAAACAACACAGAGATGAAGATAATCAGCTGGTCTGGTGGAGTTTCGAAAATTGATAAAATAAGAATTGAATATATCTGTGGTACTTTTAAAGTCGCTAAGAAGGTACACGAGAAAATTTGTGAAAACCACTTGCGTTGGTACGGGCGTGTGATGAGGCGAGATGATGACCATATGACTTTTAGCCTTTTAGCTTTGGGCCGTGGACGACCACCAAACTTGGCTACGAACGAAAAGCGAGCAAAACGACAAAAGAGACAACCCACAACCGTACTGTGTGGCGCAGAAGTATTAGGAGGGCTGTCCCCAAATAAATTGGGATAGTAGCCAGGAGAAAGAAGAAGAGTTTTAAGTTTCTCAAAGACAGTCAACTAACCTATTGTCGAGTCCCAGAGGTTGAAGTCAACGCACACATATCACCTCGGCACGGGATCGGCATCGCGTCAACTCGAGCCATTCAGCATCCTTTCTATGGAACTCTATATTGATATGTGTGCGATGACCCTAAGACGCCCGCTTCTTCAATAAGAAGTGAAGTGACTTCTTCAATCTCATATGTAATTTCTAAGTTTATTTTGCACATCAATGAAATACGGTGACGGCAAACATCGCGAGGAAACCAGCCGAAGTATTCTGTAAAAATTTCGTGGAAGAATGAATGAATGAAAGTGGAAGTGTCATGTCATTCTACCTGATGATAGGAACTGATTGGCTATTGACAGCTCACTTCACTTTAGTTTTCACGGTGAGCTTTTTACAGAATAGATCGACTGGACTACGGGACTTGCAATTTTAATATTATAATTTTTATATATATATTTGCACGCTAAAACGGCTGACCGGATTTGGATGAAATTGGATACAAATATCCTATGTCCTAATCTGGGTTAAGACATAGGATACATTTTATCCCGATATTTTCACGGGATAAAGACTAATGCGGGTGAAACCGCGGGGCGCAGCTAGTAGTATATAAGACCGAAGTCACCAATCCAAATTCAGAAACTGTGGTGATCAATGGCGTTCTCTGTATGAGAAGAGGCCTGTGCCATCCAGTGTGATAATAATAGGCTGGTATTATTATTATTATAAATCACTAAGATAAATGCGAAAGCGACTTTAATTTATTTGTTGATTTGATTGGTTGATTACGACAAATGAGTTCAGTCTCATAATTAATTTGCACAGAGGCAAGCAGCCAGTACGCCAGTATACTGCGCCGCTTCTCCCGACCTGCGCGGCCTCTCCGACATCTACTTCAAGAACTGCCGGCGCTGCGAGGTGAGCGACTTGGCGCAGGACTTACATCTGTCCTTCAGAATCTACGATCTGACTAGAACGTTGCTCCGCGACCGCGTCGTGGCAAGTGTTGACGTCATCAGAGTTAAAGAATCAGACGCCTTCCCAGATATTGATGAAACAACATTGGTGGCTAGTTACTCCGGTTAATTTGTGATGTGGTGAATTATATTATATTATATTTAGGTCTGTTTTTTTGGTTTTAAAATATAATAAAATATGCTATTTCAACAATTGTATTTATTTTAATATAAAGTATTCAATATTGGTTATGTAAGGTATATAATTGTACAACACGTAGGATTATAAAAAAGCCTTAATATAACATTATTTAGTAACCAATATGCACTTACAACAATAATAAGAGCCAACGTTTAAAACAATTACTCGTAACGTAACGACTTGTAGTTCTATTTTGTATTCAAAAGTACGTGCAAAATACATAGACTTATAATATTTACTTGTAACTTGACAATTAAAATCGCCGGATATTGTCGTACACAAAAATATGCAAATACGTGTGAGACAGTATGTAAGGCCGCGTCGTAAAACGTACGTGTAAAATACTACATTTTTAAAAGATATGTTTTTTATTGTATCGTATTTTATTTTATTTCGAGCTGATACATAAATGCATGAGGCGATGGAAATTCATAATTTATCATTAAATATGAATAAAAGTACTCCTACTTACTTAACTAGGTTTCAAATTATTAAAATTGAACATACAAAATATAATTAAAACAGCTGTAGTAGTGCAGATAAGCAGACAACATAACAATATCCATTTTGCACAACATGCGGCAAACGGTAACAGAGAAGCACGTAACGTAACGTATGATTATATTTACGTTTTGGGGATTTAATTTAATAATGTCTCTATATCAGCCTTACTGTGTAAATGCTATAACTATAACACGAAGCTTCTTAAAGATTATTTTCGAACTTTAAACCCACAAACAGCCGCAAAGTTTTTGCGTTTTAAGACAACTCGCTGCTAATACGTTGACACGAGCATACAAAATATAATATATATCAAGGATCAGGAAACAAAATAGGTACTTACAGTACTTGCTTATCATACAAGTGTTCTCTAATAAATAACGTTGGGTACTTAACTAAGCCATTATAAAGAAAATCAGCCTTATAGTATTGAAGCCTAAAGCAAAAGGCGGGCTTCTGTTTGAAATCAAATCTTCATCATCATAAATAGCTGCCTCGATGTTCAATAGAGCAGGATTCGCTTCTCGACCTGCTTGCGGCAGATAGGGCACACGGTGATGCGGTCGCCGCACATCTGACACATGCCGTGCCCGCACAGGAAGATCATGTTCTTCAACCGGTCCAAGCAGATTGGACACATCGTCTGTAACATACGTATTTAAAATTTATTATTTCGTTACAACTATCTTCAAATCAAATCAAAATATTTTATTTCACAAAAACCTACATGGGCATTATGAATCGTTAGAAGCTAGGTGCACGGTTCCTATTTGTCGTTTCGTTTGGAGAAGAGCCGGCAAGAAACTTCGTGTGTTGCTGTAAGATGTCTCCAAAAATATTAAATACAGAAACGTGGTGATGCTGACCTGTTCTTTGATGTCTTGGAGTTGTTGCTGTAGCTTCTGTACGTCAGCCACGGCGGGCGCGGGCGCTGCGGGGTTCGCGAGGGCGGCGGGGGCGGCCGGGGCGGCCGGGGTGGCGGCGGTGGCGGGGCCGGCGGCGGCGGCGGGCGAGGGCCCGGCGGGGGCGGCGGGCGCGGGCGCAGCCGCGAAGCGCGAGCCGTTGTTCATGTAGTGCGGCGCGGACTGCGCCGGCACCGGCTGCCCCTTGTTCACCTGCACCTGCGCCAGGTTGCTGCCGCCCTCCTTTTCCACTGCGGATGCAAAAACTCACAACTTAACATGTAGCTAAATAATCAGGCGGCCTCTCGGATCGATCCAAAGGGGATTCTATAAACGTTCTACTTCAATGCTTAGCAAATATTGTCCTGAAAGATAGTTACAATCAATTTTGAGCGCCTGCGCCTGTGCCTGCGGCTGGGCTCGCGGCTGCGCGACGGGCGCGGCGGGCGCGGGCGGCGCGAGCGGCGTGCGGCACTCCACGCACTTGCGCATGAGCGGCGCGCAGGCGGCGCAGGCGCACACGTCGCCACACGGCCGGAACACCACGGTGGCGGGCGCCTCCGAGCACACCACGCACTCGCCCACGCGCGCGCGCGACGTCACGCACGCGCGGCAGATCAGGCACTTCTTCACCTGCTCACAAAATAATATCTCCCATGTAGATTTCGGCTACGGTGACTATTTCTGTTTTGTTTTTAAGCGATTATAAGTTCCGAGCGTGTGCTCTGATGGCTGATGTAACCTATCTGGGCTGTGAACGTACATACGTGCGCGGTGCGGACATGTTAAAATAACATTATGGTAAAAGTATGTTAGAATGGCTAACTCTTGAAATTGTACATACATTTCAATGCACTGAATTCAGCGCTTATTCGGACTTCTCTCACTCACTAATGAGAGACGTCCATTCACACGAATAATTCCTCTTCCGGGTGACAGAAAGAGACAGAAATAGGAAAATGCTGATCCGTGCATGTAAATATTATTTCACCATAACGTGCAAATTACTTTGACAACTGGTCTAATCATTGGATATTTATCTTCCAAATTGGGTTATTATGGAAGACATGCTGCGCGGACACCAAATGAACTGGGACAAGATCAGGGATAAAGAAGGACGATGAAGATTGATTTGTCCTGGCAGCTGCGACCCATATACTTGAGAAGCAGCTAGAAAGATGATATAAGCTGGAACTCGTTACCCTCGCTGCGCAGACGTTACAGCAGCAGATGTGTCCACAGGGGCGGAAGAGTGTGTCTCGCTTGGCATCCGAGCAAACGAGGCACTCGTCCGCGGTGGGGTCGTGCGCGAGCGGCGCGGGCGGCGCGGGCGGCGCGGGCGCGAGCTCGGCGGGCGGCGGGCTGGCGCTGCCGCCGGCCACAGGCGCGGCGCTGGCCGAGCTCGGCTCGTTCTCTGGTGTGCCTTCGCCCCCCAAACTTGCTCCTTCCTTACGACAAGACGTCAAAGTCTTGCATAGATTCGGATCCGGGCATAAGTCCAGGGGCGTCTGACCTAGAAATTGAAATAATATTCAGAATAGAATATTGTTTACAAACTATGTACAAGAACTATTCTAAGAAATACAGCGAAAGACAGAAATATAAGGAACGATGTAGTAAAAAAGAAAGTATGTAAAAGTCTAGGGAGTCTATTCTTGGGAGTCGTCAAAATGTTCATTGAGTAATAGCATTTCTATAAAAGTAACATACGCAGATTTTTATTAAATATGAGTCTATCATTTGTCCTTCTTCATTTGGCTGGTGGCTTATAATATTTATATGTGTGAAGCCATTTTGTTGACAATGATCTTTTAATGTTTTTTGCTTTTGTTTTTCTTCTACCCGCACTGATATAATATATTTAGTAATAAGATTTAATGTTCTCATGTAAGTGACAATTGTCTTAATGAGAATAAAGTTCTTCAAACCGAAGTCTTGCAGAATGCTTTTGCCCATCAGCGTGGTTTGGCAAGATTTGTACGACATACATTGTCTGCATGTCATGCTCATTCTCTTGGATTGATGTTTACGAACAGAGCGCTTTCATATAAATATAAACCAGGGCTTACCAGGGGCAGGTTATAATTTTATGTTCTTTATAAAACGGTTTATATGTGAATACCAATAGCCAGCCGGTTAAAGGACAATGCAACTTTTCCTTTGACCGCTGGCCCAAAAAAATGAAACCTGTTGTGCATAACTGAAACCTATGCCAAACGTTAGTACTAATCATCCATGACAACTTTTACTATCGGGGCAAATAAATCTATCCCAGTAAAAAAAATATACAGGATAACAAACGTTTTGAAAAAGTGTCGATGTTTATATCACTTACTTATAGGTTTTGTTTGTTTTAAACATTTAAAATATCGCCAATTGTAAACATATGGACAAATAGGATGTAGGATTCAGAATTGACAAACTACTATACAAACCTTAGTACTTATAGTTTATGTTGTTTAGGGGCTATTATTTATTTAGGTTTAAAGATATTTATTTCCCATAAGAACTATATAACAGTTCATTTATAATGAGATACAGAGTTATTTCTAAATAATAAGTATAATTAAGTCATATAAAAATCGACACTTTTTTAAAACATTTCTTACCCTGCATATTTTTTTTACTAGGATAGATTTATTTGGCCCCATAGTAAAAGTTGTCATGGATGATTAGTACTAACGTTTGGCATAGGTTTCAATTATGCACATTGGGTTTCATATTTTTGGGCCAATCGGTTGCATTGTCCTTTTCCCAGTACATTATAACTTATCTTGACTGTCAAGGCAACATACAATGCGTGCCACTAAAGCTGACACTTGACACCACGTGGTTTGACTTGCGCAGTAGCCGATTTATAGGTCTCTTTAGTGGCCTGCGGCGGAGCGTCATCCGGGGGGGCGGAAAGAGCGCGGGAGGTGCGGTCAAGTCGCAATTTTCGTGGCGCGTATTGTACCCATGATACGCTGTTATCAAGGTCTCTCCTTGTAATATGTTAGCAAATAAGTAATTAACCGGTAAAGCCCTGGGTGACCCTCAAGCACGTCAATTAGCACGTTAATTAGTTGTTTATCAGGCCTTTAACGGTTAAGTAGTTTTATAAGATATAAGTCATTTGATATAAGTAAAGATATTTCCTTTATTCACTATCCATACATATAAGATATGATATTATTGTTTGTTACATTATAAGTGCAATAAGTGGAAATTAAGTGTTCGCACTAATAAACCTTATTTGTTTTGTTCCCATAGACAAACCATGAAAACGGTTTTATATAGTTCTTAAGTTAAGATTTTTATAAAACTTTTTTAACTTTGTTCATGATAAATAAATAATAATAGAGTTTAAATAGTAATGTAATTTAATTTATAAAGTGGTAACCATAGCAGTACAAGTATGTCGTGTTTTACACAGTCAAATTATTTAGTCAAGTTCATAAATAGACCAATAGCTGGTATCCATTATTGTATAAATTGTCACTTTTGTTTCAACCGTACTGTGTAGTACTCGTACTAAGGTAAAACAAATTAAACAATAATAAATCACTC
Source organism: Agrochola circellaris (assembly GCA_914767755.1). Lineage (NCBI taxonomy): Eukaryota > Metazoa > Arthropoda > Insecta > Lepidoptera > Noctuidae > Agrochola > Agrochola circellaris. The sequence goes on along the minus strand of OU611846.1, from coordinate 8,127,253 downwards.
TTTCAAAAATCATCGTATTATTTCACCCTTTATTATCTTACGGTGAAAGTCCAGTTTCACAACACTTAGTTACGTTTTTTTGCATTTTCGGGCTCTTCCTTGTATAAATACAGGTATTTGAGCTGCCATATTTTGTTAGTGGTATTTATAACATTGATTAAAGAAGCTGCTGTGTGTGTGCTCTTTTTTATATGCACGTGTTTCTGTGACACAATAATTATAATTTTTTTCATTTTTGCTTTTCTATTTAAACCTCATACCTACACAGACACATACAATATATTATTCTTGTACCTTTCTTATTCTTAATGGTGAGATCAGCGCCATGCGCGGCGAGGAAGCATGCGATAGACGCGGACGACTTTTTGTCGTGCGCATGCGCAAGGCCCGTGAGCAGCGCCGCGTCGCGCGCGTCCTGCAGGCGCCGCAGCTGCTGCAGCGTGTGGTGGCGCAGCGCCTCGTGCAGCGGAGTATCGCCGTCCTGATGAAGAGTTTTTTTGTTATTGAGTACAAGCCTTGTGCCCGATGGGATTTTCCATCGGTAAAAATTACAAACTTCCGTACAAACTTTGCCGGATGTAGCTAAATACCAGTATTTTACATGGAGCGACTGCCTATCTGACCTCCACAACCCAGTTACTGGGTTACACGACGCTCCTTGGCAACACTAGTTGTCAGACAACACTATCTAAACTAACGGCACTTTGGCAATATCCTCCGACATTGCCAAAATGGCGCTAGTTTTAGATAGTGTTTTGAGTACATTGATGAGGAATGTGTCCCAAAAGGCACTGATTAATTAAGGATACGTTTCAAAGGTCACCTTGTCGCAAATATTGAGATTCGCTCCATGCGCGACGAGTAGACGGACGATTTGCGTGTGTTGCCGTTCTACGGCGAGGTGTAGGGCTGTTTGCAGATTTGCGTTCTGGAGGTCGGGGCGCGCGCCGCCGCGGACCAGCAGCTCGGCGACCTCCGCGTGGTTGTTCAGCGCAGCCAAGTGTAGCGCCGTGTAGCCGTCGTCCTTCGCGTCGTCAACGATCCACGGCCGCGGCAGCTTGCCCAGCATTATTTTCATTGCACTGTAATCAATGAAAGAACTTTTGTAAGAATGGCACGTAAACACAATAAAAGCAGCACAAAGTTTTCCGTTTTAGAGCTTAAACGCAAATGTTTGCTTTGCCAAGACGCTATTTACCTAGTATGAATTAGTCCGTAAGTACCTTAACTCTAGGGCTGTCGTGGCAGCGACACGGAGAAGAAAAGCTTTGCAGACCAAGATTTAGTACTAATTTTGTACTTTCTAGACGTTTGGTTTCGATTTTGTGCTTCAAAGATGTACGAGTTATACTAAATCTAAACAAAGCCAACAGGCCCTTCTTCGTTTTAGCGAAATTAAAAGGTATGAAACTTATGTCATTCATTAGAAATATTCTTTCCGCCTCTTTGTATGTAATTAAAATTAAATAAATTAATATTGACGTTTAGATTGCGTAATACACTTCAATCCCAATTGGAAATATTTTGAAGGAAATTTTAATCCATTGTTTCATATGTTTGAAAAAAATCGTTACCTCAACAATGTAAATAACGCAATGAATGTTGTTGAACTGCCAAAATGAGAAGCATTGCCATTGTAAGTGTGTTACGCATTTACCGCGCAGATATCGAAATGCTGTCTTCTTGAGAACGAATATTAATTAATGAATCATGACAGATATGAATGCCGAACTGTCCATAGTAATATATTTATGCTCGTGACTGTACATAGTACAAATTAGCATTGCGATTTATTAGCAGCTTCTAAACTGGGTGGCGATAAAAGTTCATAGTGTACCCCGTAGCATATCGTGTTTGTACCAATACAAGTTGCTTTGATACAGTCGCAAACAACGTAATTCGATAGTGTAGATTGCGATGTTACAGCAACTTCGTAGAGATTACCAGTGACCTCTTTTCTCGGATAACTTCCTCGGTACCTACTAGCTATTTAGGTAAGTAAGAGCTTACCTAGATGCTCTAGGATAGTTTCAAAGAAGAAATGGATGTTGTCATTTGAATTAAACTATAATATGATGTATTTTAGGCAAAAATTACTCCACTATGGTTTATTCCTATTCTGTGAAGCCTTTTTTTTCAATCGTGAAAATAATACAAAAATGCACTCTGCCCAGTCACACAGATATTTGTGTTAATCAAAAAGAGTTCCATACTTCAGTGTTTTCTTTGACTTCTCTATTTTATTTTAAGATTAATGAACGTTGGTTCAGACTGACAGAGACGAATACGTCGATCTCTATATTATAGAGGTCGCTACCGTGATAGACTGTCGACCTTAGGGTATTTCCAGGGTTCCATGCTAGGGTCGATCAAGTGTTATTGAATTTTTCATTACGATTTCTCAGATAGAGTCTGGATTTGTGTTCTTTTCTTAATACCCGAAATGTGGGTGAACCTAGGCTACCATACATCTCTGTCTACCCCTTCGGAAAATACTACAGACAGGTGATGTTATGTGATGTCAATGTAATTTATATAATTCGAGCAAATAAAGACTGATTGTCAGTTATCTATGCAACATAATTATTTTGGCTGTGGGCAACTTTACCTATCCTTTTCACCAGCCTATACAACCTACGCATGCTGAAAATCTGAAAACTCCACAAATATTTATTTTGGTTTTGTCCTAAGTCCCTATGCATATGCAAATTTATGTAAATAGTAACGTTGCGTTGTATTCAAAAGCCGTAGCCCACCAACGCCTGCCTGTGACAAAACATTTTTCCAAAAAAAAAAAAATTGGTTTACACCCCCGCGTATAGCAGGCGATATTCCCTGGGTTATTCATAGACTGTTTAAGAAAAAAGTGAATGTAACGCATCCCCCGCTGAGCCTCACTATTATTAACTCGTATGACGGATTCATGAATTAGGTATGTCGTTTTAAAGTTGCGTAATTATGAACATGCTATTTTTTTAGGGAAATGAAATATGTAAGTAAATGCATTCTGGACCTTCTTGGATCTTTTCCTGGAAGTCTTGGACTTGAGATAGCGATAAGGTTCCCGCGGACAGGCGCGACGTGACCCTGTTGGAACAATTTCTTTGAAAATTTCACGGAAATTTTCTACCGGCGTGGTGTCGCGTCGCGCCTGTCTAGGCTTAAAATTTTTGGAAATTAAGTAGGTATGGTCTTTTACAACTTTGTAGAGTCGCAAGTTGTTTGGTGAGAATGACTGATGTTCAGAGGAATATGCTTAGTATGGTTAGGTATGGATTAGTACCCGAAAAACCTTAGAACCTGGGAAAAGTTAGGATGATGATGATAGTTATATCATTTGTCATTTACCGATATGCTGAGAACATAATAAATTAATAATATTATATAGATCTTGGCCCCGTGGAATAGGTAAGTGGGTATGAGCATAATCGTTAATTAGCCTATACTTAATGGTTTAGTGCTGGGCAGTGCTGGATACAGGCCTCCTCTCTTTGAGAGGCTGTAATCTACCACGCGGGCCCAGTGCGGGTTGGTAGATGTCACATGTATTCGAAGTGGGTATGATATAGCTAAATCCATGGATATTAAACATTAATTTTAAAATACTACTTCTTTGGTACGTTACATGAAATGAAGGCGCAAAATTACAAGTTTTGAAACCCCAAACTCGAGCCAAGTAGGTAACGAGAACACAGCGAGTGTATTTTTTTCATTTGTATGCCACACAAATTCGGATCACAACCTATTCTTTATTAGAATTTAGTGCGAGTGGTGCGAGACTGCGAGTAAATGTTCAGTAAGAAGGCAAATAATTTATGTAATCTCAGATGCAGAAATCAACGACGATGTTGAGGTGGGTGAACTCCAAACAGAAATAGCGCAAGAGTTACGTTGCTACATCTAGATACAAGGTTTACTCCACAAGAAAAAATAAAGATCGCTTAAGAACGAGAACCTAATAATACGCTAAATACAATCCTAAGGACCGCTTTAATGTTAAAGTATAGTATAAAATAACTACATACACTTTGACGTGGTCATTAGTGCAATTCAGTGATCGTGATCGTTATGATAGTAGAGTTAGTTAAAGAGTTGACAATAGTAACCGAGTGGATGGCAACAATGAATTAGACGGTTACACATTTTAATATGCTACGTTACATTCAAAGAGTAAAAACGAACGAACTAATTAAATAAGGTCAAACGTCGACAGCGGCGGGCGCGGCGGCGGCGGCGGCGCGGGCGCTCGCCTGCGCGCACGCACAGCGCTCGTCCTACGCGCCAGCAGTCCGCGACAGCGCGCCGCACGCCTCGCCCCGCTCATCTGTCACTGTGTCGCATCATCAGTGATACATTTAGGCACTAATCAAGCAGTTCTCGTTAACTTGTACACAAAGTGACTGAATCACGAAGACAGTGCTATAACGATACCGACTACTAGCAATTAGTTCAAGAATGCCTCTTGCTTTGGCGTAACTAAAGGAGTGTATAGCAGTGGTAAGTTTAAATATTTCGGTTTCAGTTCAATGTCATTACAAGTCATAAATTATAAAGTTACAATATCAACCTGTTTAGGTATTATGCATGTACCAAGAAAAATATTTGTAAGTATGTAGGTCTACAAGTAAATTAGAAATTACCGCTCAAATCACTTTTATTTGAAATTGATATTTGAGTGGAATACAACAAATAACAACCCTTAATTATATTTTTTGTAAACAAAACGTTTAAGATATTAAATTGTGTTTACTTAATGCCGACGGATTGTCGAAAGCATGGAACAGTGTTGATTCTTCACATTAGTTTTAACGAACAAAAACTGACACATACAGAATATGTAAGTGTATGTGGATTTAATTAATACATTACGAGTTTAATAATAACACATTATTTACACGTGTAAACAGATCAAGTCACTGAATTTCTATGTACATTTTTTTAAGCCCTAGGGTGTAAAAAGACCCATCATGAAGCCGTCGTCTACGCATTCTGGGATAAAGGTATATCTCTATACTTAATACATGTTTAATGTATATGCATATTTAGTAGCTTAGGTGTATCTAAGCTAGTTGTTGGTATGTAGTAACATAATTTAAAACGGACTTTATCAATCACTAGATCTGCCCCGCGGTTTTACCCGCATAAGTCCCAATCCCGTGGGAATATCGGGAAAAAAGTAGTCTTATGTCTTACCCAGGTCATGGTCTACCTATGTGCCAAATTTCATCCAAATCCGTTCAGCCGTTTTAGCGTGAAAGCGTAACAAACAAAAATCAAATCTTTTCACTCTATAATGTTATACAAATCAATTGAATGTTATCTTCGATCACTACCTAACTTTAAAAAAGATTATGATGATTATGATGAATCTTTTCCTATAAAAATATTCGATGCCGTAAGTTCAGTTCGCGCGTGAGTGAAAATCTACACGTAAGCTTGATATGATAGCACGTAGACTACAAAAACATAATTTTAAAATACTTTATGTACCGTACAGGCATGGGTGGCAAACAAATACTAGTGTTACTACACTATTAACAAATACTAGTTTTAATGTACTAAGTAAAAGTGAAAAAGTGTGCAGGTTAGACACATACTACAACTAATAAATATAAGGTACTAGTAAGTATAATAAATCTCACAGGTTTTATTACACTGACGATGGTGCTAAAAATTATGTGATTTAGGTTACTGTAGAAATCATATACTTTTGCAATCGGAAAAGGGCATTTTTAATATTTTAGCATATTACTTGTTTTTGGATTTTGGATCTATTTACAATTACATTTCAAAATGACCTCTTACTAAAATGCTGCAGATCATCATTTTGATAAACTTGAACTATCCAATGTCAAAGTGTTGATAAAATTTCAAGACAATAATATCAGTAACCGTTAAAAAGTTTCCTCGTATAGAGACGATCCCGGCTACAACATCAGGTCAACTCTACCAAATAAATGTACGTATACAAAGTTTCGACTTGATAGCCAAAAGGAAGTTGGCTAAAATTGGTTTGCAAAAAATATCTTACCATAGAATTGAAACTAAATTTAAACTTGTAAAAAAGGAAAAAGGTACCTATTAGGTACGTATAATCAATTTGTATCGTCTCACTATCTGTCATATATAGCCGATTGTCTCATATACAATGTGACGAAGGAATTTCAAATGTGCCAGGATGTAGGTATTTATTATGTAGCACTTATTTTTTATTAGGGGTGAGTTAACTCCTTCAAAAATTATCATATTTTGTATCGTGTTAGTAGGTGTAGTATATATAGTTTTAAATAAATACTTTTTCTTTCTATATGATGTCTAATATGACTCATCTACGATGAGAGGTTTTAAAAATACGTAAAGATATTTCATGTATTAATGAACTGGTTTTAATGATATAGCTAAAATGTACGGGAAACTGTTTTGGAGTTCAAGTTTCTAAAATATCTGATAAACCTTAATTTTCGAAGCTACCAGGGTCCGTTACAGTACATTAGTTTACTGGGTAGGTATTAGCTCAGTAAGAAACGGTACTTCCCTTCCATTTGACTTGTGTCCAGGTGTCTTTGGGGTAGTTTTAGTGAGTCCAGAATCCCACACTCCCTGGTCTTATGCGCTAGTCCTAGCGCCTTTTGAAATGAAATGAAATTGTTTATTCTGTATATCGCTTTTACACGTCATATAAAAAAATATTAAAAATAAGCTAGATGAGGTCGGTGTTTCCTATCTGACTACTTTGAGAAGAAAGGCCGAAACAACCTCAGAGGTCTTAGTCTCTTTTAAATTCCAGACGTAATCTTGGTCAAGTCATATGAGGACCATGTAGATTAGTGGAAGTTTTGAAGTTTGAAGGTTCTACCCGGAAAAAAGGTATTAGTTAACGATAGTAACGATGTCTGTCTATTTTAAACTGATCGATTTCATAGCTTATTTATAGTACAAAAAATTGTAACTAAGTAATTAAAAGAGATTCATGACTGTATCATGAATGTGAATTTAAGGTAACATGAAAAGTACCTATCGCATGATTTCAGTCAGTTTGGGGAAAGACTACCACATTTACCTACATTTACTGTGAGAGATTCCATCAGGTGTTTGTTGACAAAGTTGTGGTACCTACATACAGAATCTTAAGAATGATAGTGTAAGTTCGGCTTGCTCTTGACTGTTTTTAATAGTTAGTTATAGTTACTTTTCTTTTTTATATAGATAGTGCCATCAATGAAGACGCGCCCCACTCCGCTCCGCTCCGTACTAAAGTAAAGCTTACAGTACAGTAACCGCGAAGTGGGGCGCGTCTTCGAGGATGGCACTATCTGTAACGTATATTGAGTATCTAGCCCCAGCAGGTGACCACACAGGAATGCGAGTGAGCTAGGAAGGTAGCGATGGTTAGAGAAGTGATCTGTCAAGTCAATAGACAATACACAGAATATGTTAAATAACATTACATCACGCCTTGTTGCACCGAAGGGTTGGGCAGAGGTGTACCTGTAGGTACAGGCATTTCGCCAGTTATGTTTTAAGTCACATCTAATAGAAGGCGATCCTATTGCCATCAATCGGGTACAAATTCAGACTCTGGGCTGCAACTAAGAAATTTATGTTGGAATAACCCAATAATACTTTGCCCGACCTGGGAATCGAACCCCCTTATGGTCAGCAGTAGCGCTTGCGACCACAAGACCCACGAGGCAGTCGAATGTTAAAAGTCAAAGTTAAAAGTGTCAGGTATATTAACGATTATGTAATTCTTGTGGCACTCCGGGACTTTATATGTCGCGTACTGTGTAGGTAGGTACTACACATTTACAAGTAACACTGATTTCCATTCCAGGATTCCCGGGGGACCTCATCATTTAGTGAACACGCGCGGAGCGAACAAAGTGGAGGTAGCGAGCGCACGCACCAGTCCTGATAATGTTCAGCTGCATAATTGAACACTTACTCAATATTTAAATACGGGTAATAATTGAACACACATAACATAATATCATACGTAATTTCAAAATTGAGTATGAATTTGTAATTCTAACTATATTATCAGTCGTTTTGTAGAAACATGTTCATTAAGCATCGAGATGAGCCGAAGGCGACGTCTTAAACTCGATTTATAACTGCTGTCTCAACTTATTACTGGTGTCTCTTAAGTGATAGCTTCAAGATAAGTAAGTAGAGCTCCAATAATTACCAAAGTTTGAAGCGTGTCGTGGAACGTGTTGGGCTTAAGGATAATATAATATAGGACAATAATGGTGCATTGTTAGCTAGTCTCCTACGAGTAATCCGTTTTAATTAGTTAGACGTACGTTACGAGTTTACGAGCTGCGACGCGTTTCGTTTAGTAATACAGTAAAATTTCAAAAAGGGGAGTTTACTTAAAAAAAGTGTACGCACGGTTTTCATGTCTAATACGAACATTTTTGCATGTTTGACTTGCCAATAGGTAATTAATTTCTGACCCATTCGATTATTTAACCCAGGAAAACCACTTAAATGTATCACTTTAATAACTGAAGTAATACGATACTCTTTTTTATTTTGTTAAGCATGGGTCAATTATGTACCATAACAATGCACGTAAAAAAACTGTTTTCATCTAAAAATGAGTACCTGTGTATTCTTAAACTAGAGGGTTAAGGTATTAATTTAACACAACAATACAAATAATAATAAATCCCACATATACCTGTTGTTACAGCCGAAATAAAACTTAATATTCGCGGGTTTACACAAATCGTACACAAAGTTCTTTATAATTTATTTTGTTACTGGCTGCCCCAGAGACTATGTCCTGTCAAAATTGAATTATGGTTTCAGTTTTCCCGAATTTTCCAAACCGGGCAACTTTCCAAAATTTTCTTTGCATGAAAACCTAATTTGGACTATTACGAACATTTTAAAACAAAACATAGTCAAATCGGTCCAGCCGTTCTCAAGTGATGTGTTTCTTTTTTATATAGATAGAAGATGATCAATTATTTTTACCACAACTTCGCCTACTGCTTACTTGTTTATATCCGGTCAAGTTTCAATTCGTTATATTTCTGATTCATTTGTTACTGGAAAACAATGACTCATTTCTGTATCTAAATTGAGCTGCCATCCGGATTTTCATTTTTGGCATACATATTTTGGTAGGATACCTATCTATTACCGATGTTGGTTGAGAATGACTATAAAGAAACATGACACATTTGATTTTAACCAATATTATTTGATTATAACGAGACTCCAGTAAAAATATTACATACTTAAATCAAAACCTAGCTACAGATTCAGGTCAGTCAATTACTTATGTACCTAATTAATAAATTGTACAGTCGGTGGTGGCTTCATGAAATCTTGAAATGTGTACGAAAATACCTAGAAAGTATAGTAATTTTACAGTTAGTCTGCAGCGATCCCTATAAAATGTGCTGGCCTTATAAAAATAGCAAACACACATTACTATTATGGAAATGGAAGGAGGGACCTTTTAACTTGAAACGACTTTGATTCAACTTAAGTAAATCCACCGAAAACAAAGCAGCGGAGAGCTGCTTAGAATTTTGAATGGAGAAGTAGGTTTATCTCAGTGGATAAATAAATATAAAGTGAGCATGCATTTTTAAATTGTATCGTCGTCGGTGCAGTTCCCGTTAACGATTAACATTGGACGCATTTAATTCACTGGTTGTTTACAATCAACGACAAATTCAATAACTAGTGGAGCGTACATGACATTTAGTAACGTGATGTGAAACAAACGGGCCGTGAATCATTGCCTTGCCGCGTTGTCACAGAACTTAGCATCGTGCGGAGTATTCGAGAAGGCACGCTGAAGTTGCCGTCCACTTATAGATTCCGTAATGAATAATGTAATGTATTGTCGCGACGGAACACAATTTACAGGGCAAATATGAGTGGCCCAAGTGATCATATTGCTACATAGTGAGCTGATTCCCCGCGGATCCAGAATAGTAAGTTATGGAAATGTGCGATTGGGGCAGCAGCGGGCACTAGTGGCCAATAACAATGTCGCAGTAATATTCAACAGGCGCTCTTTGGACGGACGGCTGCTCTGCGGACAGCATCGCCGCCTTTCTTTACTCAAGAGATGGTCCTCGTAGCTCATCTTATAAAATTACATTAGATAACTACGTACCCACTATAATACTTACAGGGTGCATTAATTACCTATGAACCTGTTAATTAAACTTAGCCCTGCTACTATTAGTCTTCTTAGGTCAGCAATAGTACAACTAAGGACATACCTAGAGAGCATTTGGCCCATTTTTTTATTTTTGAGCATCGTCATTTTTAAAACGTAACTTCATTTTAATATGAATGTATATATACTATATTTATTATTAAAACAAAAATATGGCCTTGAAAGTAGAAACAGGTTTGAGCTTTAATATTTATTTTATTTTCTTATGTTTTTATTTTACTTAAGTAACTGCCCCGCCATTAACATTCACCATTTATTTAATTAAACATGCAACTTTCTATCAATATCATTATAGTATAAACTACACTGGTCATTACATTTCAGATATAATGAACATGTTCATTACAACTTCAGTCAGTAAATACCTAAGCCTGTTTTTATAAAGATTAAATTAAGGATATTAACTTATTACCTACATGTTAATTGATTTCGAATACATACCTCTTTCGTTTATTAAAACCAAAGAAAGCAAAACAAAAACCCAATAAAATATATTATTTTCAAGAAGAAAATACTAAGGAGTGAATGTTTCAAAAAAGTACTCTTTGAAACATTGTGGTATCGAAATGCTAACAGAACCATGTTGCTTTCAAGCAGACAAAAGATGAGTTGGCTGTCGTCCCACTTGTTTGTCTACGAAAGTTTGCCAAAATTCTTTTATTGACTGAGTGTACGGAGAGGCGAGCTTTACGGGCGGCATCGGCAGCGGGAATTCGCTACCGCGATGCGGCTGCCACGTTCTCTCATACAAACACACCTACCTACTAGGATACATAGATTGGATAGACGCGAAACTGGTAGCAATAATAAATTACTTGTTCAATATTGCATTAATGAATATCTCCTTGATATACCTACGATGACGTGTGCTGTAGACAAATTAACAGAGCTTTAAAATCGCAAGAAAATGCATTGGTTTATTTATTATCCTTTATTTATTATATTATTAGGTATTCTGGAATATTGATCAGGTACAAACTATTTGATGTTGTTTCAGGGGAGGTCAGTGAACGCTGAGGATTGCCAGATCCCGTGATCGGAACTATGTATAGCTCGACTACCCTGCGGGAGGTGACAGTGGTGGATGGTGTACAACTAATAATAGCCTCCCCTCCAGCGCGCGATCATTGGAACGCTGACGGGAGCGCGCACATGTGGCGCCCGTCGACGTCGGACTCGGCGTGCACGTTTATTTTCGAAGCGGTCGTCACGCGGCGCGGTTCACGGTGTTCCTTACATAAGAGCGGCCCGGCAGCCGGCGGCCTCCGGCGAGTCCGCGCCGAGGTTCAGACGTGCACTTCGACCAGTCCTCGCGCGCTGCAGGTCGCTGCACGGTCGGGTAACCGATCCGATGGACGCACGCCGCCGGTTCTATTTCGGGAAAATACAAATTTGGAATGGATGGTACTCCCGAGTCGTAAGCGAACTCCGCCGGTTGACTCCATTTTTAGAGCTGGTCTGCGCGTGCGCAGCGAGCGCGCTGCCAGTGCTCAGCGAGCTGCCACCACGCCGCGTCGCTCGCCACCCCCACGTTGTCGCCCACTGTCGCGTTGTGCTTCCATCACCATCGACCAAGAGATGGCGTCACGTCACGCACCCTACCATCGCTGCATATTATTCATGTGTAACAGGTAGTTGCTAATTGCAACTGCACAGGATTGCAGTACACTCAAGAATGAAGACACAAAGCCTTGCGCGAGTTCCGTGCTTCCTTACTTCCCATAGTACTTATAATCGTATGGAATGTAAAGAAGTATGGAGCAGCGCGGGCGTGCCCGCGGGTCCGGAAATCGCATCATCCTGGTTCACATGTGTGACAGAAGCTTTGTCTTGTTATTTGTGATCACGGTTTAAGAGTGTTTCATTTTAATTAAATTGTGTGATATCTGTTTATAGTTCAGAAGCGACGTGTATATTTGCCATGGATTTCTTGCATTTCAGTCTGTGAAACGGAATAATAACTAATTTGTTAGAAATGAATAATGCTACTCGTAGGATGCGCAGTGGTAAATATTAAAATCGATTATTAATTTATGAATTAAATCTTGAAACTTAATCTATAGTGACGCGTGTTCAAAAACTATTTTGATATCTTGGTGATTTGTAACGTTTAAAATCAAGACATAGGATACGTTTGGAATTTTAGTTCTTTGGGTAATAAAAGTAAGAGAAAAGGAGAGATTGTTTATTCGGTGGCGAACTGTCGTAAAATAACATCTGGCGTAGGTAACAGTTCTGACTAAGGCAACATAAATAAACGCGAGGCTAACGGAGTCCGGAGCTTACAACTCCATTCCTACTTTAAATTATGTGAGAGTTGTGGGAATTAGCTAAGGAAAATAATTGTAGATTTTCATTCAAAATTATCAAATTCAAATTACATAGTTATACCTAATTTTTATTGAATAGTTGAAATTATTTTCTGTTTCTTTGAAAGACATTAACTTTAATTTCTTAGTGACCTATTATCATCAACTCACCATGTGTAAGTAAATAATAATAGTAGCCAATATTTTATTATTAACCCAATCGAAATATTTTAATAATTCTTATTATATAAATAATTCGGTAAAAAAATGTTTAATGTTTAATTAATTGTATGTATACTTTTAAGTACAATTACAATTATTCGGTTGATCTAGATAAACCGCTTTCCGTTAATCGCTTAAAGAAATATACCTTTTAAGAATATGTAAAGGATAACATTATTAATAGATAGAGCGTTAAACTCGAATATAGTTTAATGAATGAAAATGTTTATTATAATGAAAATGTACCTACTATTTCCAAGGATTTAAAAATTTGTGTGAATTAATATTTTGTTATAGTACCTACTATCTTCAAGATTACTCAGAATCTAAGACGTCGGATATTATGTGTAAGTAACCAGGATTGCTAAACCGTTTATCTGGTGAGTGGATGGCAAAAACGGGGAAACAAAAAATGGCAGCGCGTTGGGGCCGCGCCTGCGCCACATCTGGAGGAGCACTGCATCTCATTATGCGGATCGGTCGCGGCTGAATGGACGCCCGAGCCCGTGCCCTCGCCGAACAATGCTCCTAATATAACTATATTATTTGGACATTACATTGTTTCTTGCTTTTATACAGCTATATTGTTCGGCAGTTCCGACTTGTGACGAGTGTGCTTTTCGTGTATTTTGATTTCCATGACAGGCGATCCCGATCCCAACATAGATGAAGAAAGTGATTAGCCAATTACTGTATTTTTACATCTAGAAATGGTTTCATGTCAATAAACGATTCTGTACGACTGTACCTATAAGGAAGTATAGAAATGAGTAAGCATCTCGGTAATATGCGTAGGTACGTAATTAATTAATACAGAAAGTATTACGACGGTATTGCTTATTATTTTATAAGCTACAAAATTGTACAGATTCATACATTCAAATACTAGGTCTTACTAATCGAATCCGTCGATAATAGTTGTGAATCAGGCTCAAAATGATAGGACTATAAAAAAGTACATATTTTTGGAAAATTATAAGCCTGTTGTTTTTTAAGTAAGTTATTTTACGTGAGCCTTAAATAGTGGTTGTCTTGTTGCCAAATTAAAGTATAGTATATTTAACAAAAACGTATAAGATAATAATATTGTCTGCTGACTAGTTTTGGGTGTAGCCGGAAGCTAGGTATAAAAAATAAATAAAAAATCACTGTAAAAGATAAGTATAGTTTTCATGTAAGGAAAGACTGGGAGAGATCATCATCTTCAGAGGTACAGTTTATACAAGATTTATAACCAGATAGTTTAGACTAGTATTTGATTTCGCATTTGTATGTAGCATCGTTTGTATATGGAATTCTATTGGATGGAATATATGTTTTTCAAATTCTCATTGAATATTCAATCATCAAAAGGTAAATTTTAAAATAACGCCGAAAACAGGGCGATCATTAACCAGGTTCCGTTCATTGTTTCAAGAGGCGAGGGGGCAGCGGCGGGACTAGGGCAATGACAGCGCGCACGCATTACGATCAGGATCACACACACATAAGTGAGCAGGCGCGGCCAGCGACCAACTCGACGCACCAAGAGACCAACACGACACTCTTCGTCCCTTCAAGAAAGTGAACCAACTACACACAACTTTACTCACTGCCATAGACTAAATAATAATTACCCACAAATCAACATTCTACCCGATCCGCGCCCTTTAATAGCGAACGCCTTTTACTATCGCACAAAAGACTGTTCTATGAGAAAGGGATCTTGACCTACCAGTTTGTTCGGTACGTTCGACTCTCAAAAACAATTTATTCATGCATCCATGCAACAACTACGACCAACAAAAGAATTTAAAACTAGACAGGGGGATAATGAATACTAGACAAAGGGCATTTTAATAGAGTTACTTGCGTGCAATTCGGTTTAGTGATTTTATTGAAGTTGAATGTAAGAACGGGCTTGTATGAATATAATAGAAACGTGCTGTATGAATGATAACATGTGCGTCAAACCTTGATGTAAACCATTTTTTATACACGATCTAGTTTTTTCATAGATCGGTCTTGTATCTATATACAAGACCGAATCGGTAGATGTCTTGTTATTTGTGGATGACGTGCGAAAATAACCACCAGACGAATCGTTGGCAGCGCTCCAGAGGCCACTGAAAGTCTCCGACGCCGTGCCTCACTCTACATATATTTCCATATATTATGCGTAGATACAATCAAAACTTATAAATTAGTTAATCACACCTAGCTGTATGTAGAAAAGTGTGCACAAACCTACAATACTTGTGTTCTAAAACCAGTATAGGTAATTTGTTTCAATACTTATAATTACAGAAATTAATTAATGATGTAGCTAACGAAAATAGAGAAACCATTTAATGATTGTTTCTTTAATTATTTGTAAGGCGTAGTCCGCAATGAAGCGGTAAAGATATAGGAAAAAACATTGTAGCTCTATTTTTATTATAAAAGCTTTTATAGGGCTGAAACTCTGAATTTTGTATCACCAACTTATTTCAATAATAAATAATAATACTATTTTGACAGTTAAAATAAAATAAAACTTAACTTTTCGTTGGTTCGTTTCTTTACTTTTTTCGTTGCAGAATTACAGATAAGAAATAAATCATAATCAGCATTATAGTAATAATGGTAAAATAAATATAAAGTGAGAATTTTTCGAGTAAGTTTGAAAATTATTCAGTACCTATAATAAACACCAGCATTTTACTGCCCCACTGCAAAGGATTATAAATAAATAAAATAAATAAATAAATAATTATTGAATGCAGGTAACAAAATATGTATAGCTCACTTAACGCTCATGAAAAATTAAATGTGATTTTAATAATAAATTTTAAATTTAAATTTTAATATAAATCAATATCTCATTTCATTTTCGATAGTTAACGATTTACCAAAATAATATTATTATTTCGATAGATCGTGAACTATCGTCACAGTTTCAGCTACGTACACTAGATGGCGACACACGAGTGCTTTATATTAGGAGTTTATAATGAATCACACACGCATCTAAACTACGATATCGACGTAATAATTTAAAATAATATAAAGTGTAAGTTTTCATTTATCAAGAAAATTTGGTTTCTACAAGTGAATTAATATTTATTTTGGTATATATTCAAGTATGTAATCCACATTGATTATGTATTGAATTTTAGCGACAACGAACTGTTTTTCGAATTGTGTAAGAGACAAAATAATCGCAGTAAATAACTGAGCTAACGACAACGTCGCCAACCGCTGCAGTTTGGATGCAGTATTTAAAACCCACGCGTCATAGATTAAGTATGTGATGAAATCCGATGAGCTAATTTTGTAGAAGCATGTTGTAAAACCGAAACAGGAAATCCCATAAAAGTATCAGGGCGTAAAATCAAATATTTAATCGTTAAGAGTCAATTAACTTCCAATCTAATAATAAACGATACTGAAACGCAATGAGGTGAAACTTGTTAATGAGATCACAGCATTACCAGTATTATTCTGTCTTTGTTTTCTTGCTCCATATTTGTTTTCTCTTCTAGTTCAATCAGTGCGAATTATAAAGCACTCTACGAAACAATTTGTTCTGGCACTTTAGTGGTCTTATACACGGCCGCCGCGTTTTGTTACTTACAATGTGTCAATGTGTGTACTATAATGTATAATGTTTAGTACCTGGGCGACCGAGCTCTGCTCGGATGAAAATAAGGAGGAAACGAATTTTCCCAGATATGAGACCTAGTTAGATCGATTTTCCACCCCGCTAACCCCCATATTGCAACTTTAATCGTTTTTGAGAACATGATTACAGTATATATATATATATACAAATATTGCTCATTTAATAGTATAGGATGTATGAAAGTATAATGTACATGTGTAATGTGTTTGTGTATGTATGTGTATATAATATTTGTGTTAAGATTTCAAACGATTATCTAATTAATTGCTTAGTAATTTAGTTTTGTTGGTTTATAATTTTCATTTAATGTTTATTTATTCTTATAAGAGTTTTTTATCCGAAAACGAAACGAACTGGTTTCTAATAGGATTACTTTGTGGTTTGTTTGTCCGTGGCCATGGCTGGAACGGGTCAATATCCTCATAGCCAAACTTCGAACTGCCGCTGTTCAAGAAGACCCGACTCCAGATAGAACTGGGACTAAGGGATGGAAGAAGAAGAAGATTAGACACTGAAACGCGTCGGAGCGTCCTTACCGAACTTCTCATAAACAAGAATTTTCCATTTTGGACTTGCAAACGGTCTTCGCGTGGGTGGATCGAACTTTTTATTTCAACTATACGTTTTACAAATCCTACGTTCTGAGCCAGAACCAAGAAAATGACGTACCTATAGGTTTACGGCTGAAAGCTAAGGAAAGCAAATTGACAATTTCCTCTCCAATTAAAAGTCAATTTTAAATTGTTTACTGGTACTTAAAAAAAAAGTAATTTAGAGTCCCACGAATACATCAATGAGACACTAAATCAATGTGATTTGTAACAGTATCATCTGCATTGGGATGCACTCCCAGAAAGAATGTTACAAAATTATATTGATTTGTTGTAGTGAAAGATAAGATAAATATGTAGATAGATCTTGACTATAGAAATATAATTACAAACCTTCGGAGCGCAAAAGCTTTGTTAGTCATTTGAGGATAAACAGACATCTGCCATTATGAGAGTTCCTTGTTCAAACAGTCATTACAGCTATTATTTACTTAACTTTTAGCGAGCGTATCTTAAACAAGTGAATAAGTAATTAGTGGCATATGTGCGTGTGGGGCCGGGCCGCTGGGCGGCTGGGCGACCCTGGGTGCCATCACTAACGCGCCCGTCCCGGCCGGCGCCCACAATAAACCGCCACCAAATTATCTTTTCAAACAATTAGCTGAGACTTATTGCCCAACAAAATGTTCGCCCCGCAGAAATATCGGTGTAATTAAACAAGCTGTAATTAAACCAACGTTTTTTAAAGATATGAATAATAACGTTAACCGTATTTAGATTACAACAACGCAAACGAGTCTGCCTGTATCTGTCTGTTTTGCTGAGGCAAATAATAATACTTTTTTTTACTAAAATTATGTTTTTAGACGGTACCTTCAGCGGATACCTCAATTGGCCTTCCCGAGTGCTGGGCTTTATTTGTGGAGGTACGACCACAATGACTTCGGCACAAAAAAAAATCGCAGTTAGCTTAGTCACAGGTTTAGAAATTAAGAAATATAAATAAAATTCGAAGTTTTTTTTTTTAACCTTTAAGTTAAGTACGTATTTATCAATCCACTCAGTAGCATTTAGGTACTCGGTACCAATGATATTATAGATAGAAAATGCTTCATACAGGGTGTAAAAAGACACATCACAAAGCCGTAAACTACGCATACTGTACGTATAGCTAAGTAGCTTTGCGCAAAAATTATTGCTGGGAACCGTATTTTTTTTTTTTTTAATAAAAAAAAACAAGTTTTTACTGCGCGCAATGTAACGCGAACCCACGCTTGAATGAACGGATTCAGTGTTAGTTAAGCTCCGCCCCTACGCTACGTAGGTAGGTACTTGTTGTTCATTGCGTTTTTGTAACTTCAAATGCGTAATCTGTTAAGATAAATCTAAAATTCAGGTAATGTTTGTTTGGAAAAAAGTTTCGTATTATCGCATAGAATTCATTTTCGTGAAAAAGTAAAAAAAAAAAATGCGACTTTGACCTTCAATATCTCCAGAACCAGTGGATTCCCAGGTATGGTCTAGTGGAAAAAAATGATGCAAATAATGGGTAGAATATGTGGCTTTCGGCTTCGGAAAGTGTCTTTTTACACCCGATATATTAGAAAATGCTGCTTCAGGTAGGCTTTAATCATATATAAGTTGGTGAGACGAGATATAAAAATGCTTAACGTAATTTCACAAAATTTCTTACTTTTTTGCAAATTACGGAGCTGTTTTACCTTTTATTTTGATCAAAATTCATTGCGCGGCAATTATGATAAAATAAATTAAAATTATAATCACTTATAACATCAATCTCTCACACACTCATCACTCTCTACATTTTATTTGCTGCAAATCGTCATATTTTTACGAAATACATTTCAGTGCAGCAAATGAGCAAACTATAATTTGAATAATGAGTTAAAAGCACTATGATACGAATAACTGTTACATATAAACAGTAGTCTAACTAGCAACGTCCACGTTTCTAACTTAAAAAATTACGTATTTATTTACAAACATCATTCCAAATTCAACTTTCTTATGACGTTTGTCCACCACCACCGTCACCGGGACGTCATCGAGTATGAGATGGCGGTAATACAAAACACATTTGGTTTTGTCAATACACTGCCGTCGCACGGCGCCGTTCACCCGGTTTTTGTTTTGTATTTAAAACTTATAACATACTGAACAGCCGAGTTCGGTTGCGGTGGACACACGATCGCCGTCTACGGGCCGTCACGTTCGGTTCGTATAATCTCGTTTCTTATGACGTAACGGTGACGGCAGCGTTGGACAAACGCCCTTAGGGGATGAGTTTCCAAAATCCTACGCTAGAACTAACATTTACTTACTTTTAAGAATAAAATCTATGGCCTGGTACTAACTTCAAAAATTACGATTTTTTATTTTTTTCCTTGGAATCTGTCATCCCCTATTTAACCCCTTTAGTAGGTACTCACTTTCTGTCAGTGAATGAATTTAAGATGTTTATTAAGTAGGAGAACAGCCGGGAGTCCGATAGAATTTCCCATCGCCAATAATGACGATCTTTCATACAAACTTTCATCCCCTATTTAACCACTTTAGGGGATGAATTTTCAAAAATCTTTCCTTTGTGCTTACTTTCGGTAATGAATGAAAATGAAATTCGGTAATCGGTGAATGAAAGTTTTTTTTTTTTTATAAGTAGGTAGCATAGTATAGCTTCTTTTCTATTTTGTGAATGTGAGATCGTTGTAGGCCTTGTAGTCGAATAGAATCTTCGATTTGTTGACAGTTTTAAATCTTGTTTTATGTTTTGGTTCCTTGTTGAAGTACTTATTGACAGGGCTACACTGTCTACCTACCTATTAACGCTGCAATTGTAACAATTATAAAAGCTAATTCCTTAAAAAGAGTAACCGTAGTTTCTGGCTGGCTCTTCTCCAAAGGAAGCGACCTATTGGAACCGTGCACCTAGTTTCTGATGTTCCATAAGTGCCATGTAAGTTTATGTGATATAAAATATTTTGAATTGAATTGAAGTTCGTTATGTTTGCCGATGGGAAATCTCACGGAACAAATGACTTGTACGATGTACTAGAAAACAGATAAATTGTAATGAAAAGTGCTACTATTTGTTTTAATTTGTTTGCGAATTTGACAGACTCATATGTTTAAAGAGCACTTGCATCATCGACCAAGAGGGTTGCAAGAAAATAACAGTAAACAGAACATTTCCGGGGCTATAAAAATAGAAGCTTGTGCACCTGGCATAATACATCATAAAAAATCATTGAGAATGTAACGAAGATTACGATCTCTACGGAATAATTTTAAGGAAAATTCTTCAGGTTCTTGTTTTCTATTGAAAGGAAAGTATTTTACAATAAGGTTGAGCTCTGATCATCTATGTGGCCTGGTCACCAAGATCATGGTGAGCTAAAAAATAATAAATAAGAAACCAAGATTACTACTAAAAAAATACTAAAAACACTATTCGTGATATCGTTACGATTGCCCCACTTCTATGCATTCGTGTGTATTCCATGATTCAGTGTTCCCAGTTATCGTAGACATCGAGAAGGATGCAGATGGAAAAAACAATGTGATCACCATTATTCTTTTATATCGAAAAGCTCACTCACTTTTACTGGACGGCCTTTACTTTTAAATGTAGGTACACTCGGCAGTGCTTTACATGAAGTTTTACAAAAATATGGTCCTATCACTCATTTACCTACAGGGTTGGTTTCGTTTGTTATTCTGTTATCTTTTCGTGACTAATGACCATTCAAAATACAAACCCAGTAGCGGTTTCCTCAGGATATTTTTGTTCAAGAAGATTACATTTCTTAGTTCGTATATTTTTGCATGTGTAAGCTTCGGGGAGGTGTGATTTTATGTTAATAATACCTATATGAAAATAATTCAAAACATTTCTTTATTTAAATATACATTGTCAAGAAAACAAAAGCTATTTAACATGCTTTTATTAGGTCGACCTGTATGTATGTAACTATGTAATCAAATCTAAGAAAACTAATTTAACCATCTTCTAAAAATCGTAGCGTTATGAAAATTGGCAGTTGTATGTGATTTTGATGACAATACAATAACATGGTACTGTCGAGCTGATCTGATGATGAAGCCGGAAGATATGAACTGGAACTTCATGATGGATGATCGTATCATAGCCGTGTTTGGACTTGTTAGAAAGGTCTTGTAATGAACGTTGACCATGATTAGGTTTCAAGGTCTGATGATGAAGCCGGAAGATAGGCACTAGCATTCCATGATGAAATATCGTATCATAGCCGTGTTTGGACTTGTTAGAAAGGTCTTGTAAAGGTGGATGTAAAAGCGTGTTTTTTAGTTTTTTTTAAACTATTAATTTTTTTATTACAAAAATTAATGCATTACAATATTATTTTATGTTGCGTTTTTTTATGGTGGAACGGAACGCAAACTCAAAACTCGTCGTCTTCTACAATTCTGGAAGTGACGTAAGGAGCCATGTGAATAAACACCTATTCTTAGCAAACTGCTTGAAATCTCATCAAGGTAAGTGCGACTTCTGCTTGAATGAGGCATAAGAGATATTTTAATTTATATCATTTAGAGCTTAAAGAGATGTAAACAAAGCAGTATAGTGGATAATGACGTCGATCGTGGCCACCACGTCTCGTTGGATTTCTCTAGACAAGTAAAATACGTGTGCTACCGCTTAATCGGATGCAAGGAATTACACAGAAATGGATTACTCCAAGCGGAAACACATGGCATACTCAGGTAAGATGACACTTCGGGAGGTTCCTGTTCCGGATAAGGCGGGAGAAAACGCCCGGGTGTCACCATTGTGTGGATCAACCGGAGGACACGGTGGAGGTCTGCCCGGCTTGGGCGGAGCATCGCCGTGTCCCCGTGGAGGCGATCGACGGCGGTGACCTCTCGCGTCCGGCCCTGGTTCAGGGCATGGTACGGAGCGACAGGGTATGGGAGGCTGTCACCTTCTTCTGCGAAGCAATAATGCTCGCAAAGCAGGAGGCGGAACGGTTGAGGGAGAGGCAAATTTTGCGCCCTCACGCCCCTAGCCGCGGGCTTGCGGACGGTGAGCAATGGGTAGCTCGCCGTACGATAAGGACCAGGCCCGAGTCAAAAACGCGTTGTGTTTCACGTGCGCCTCAAAGAGATGACAGCACAACTGACGGGGTCCGTCAGGACTGATGCCTGCCGGGGTCGCGGGAAAGTCCGAAAGGGATACCGTGGTCCCTGGCAACGTACAGGCAACTGAAGGAACACGGGTGGGTTTTAGTCAGAAGAGTTTGACATGCCCTCCCGCTCCGCCCAGAACGGGAGAAGTTATTTGATAATTTCCCACCCAAAAAAAAGGTAAGATGACACAGTGCTTACATCGTTAAGCTATACGCACCACAAGTGCCTAGATGATGTTTACATGTCGGCTCACAGATGGCGTCACCACTCAAAACTTTAGGGACCGCCCGCTTGCGTTGTTGGTATGTGGTGTGCAATGTTTTGATTTCGTCACTCAAAAATATTTTTGTGTTGAAAATGTTTCTGCCGATTTTGTATCAGGTACGTTTTTTGTTGTTTTGACTACTTTGTTATGAACTGTGAATATCGAAGAATGATTTAAGTAACCTCGAAGCGGCAAATATTGTTTACATCGCAAGGTAAGATAACATAGCAACCGTCGGCTTAAGACGACATAGTATGTCATCATGGACGAATTTAAAGATTTAATTTAAATTTTGTTCACATAATCTACTCATGACAATGTTTTTTTTTAATGAGTTGTATTGCAATATGTGGTTCACTAGTGACTTCGACAATTGATCATATTATTTATTGTTATTAGTAATTAACTATTTATTTAATTTACCTCGTTGGTCCTAGTTTATCATTTATAACTTCCAGTTACAGCTTTATGTAAGTGGGCACGCCCTTTATGCCTGGAAGCTTTTATTTAGATATTAAGTTCTGTTTACGTTTAGTTTTTATTTTTGCCTGAGTATAATTCTCGATGATTG
This sequence comes from Agrochola circellaris, assembly GCA_914767755.1. NCBI lineage: Eukaryota > Metazoa > Arthropoda > Insecta > Lepidoptera > Noctuidae > Agrochola > Agrochola circellaris. The sequence continues at coordinate 8,104,298 of OU611846.1, read as the reverse complement.
TTTGGTATATTGGCGTGTGTTAGCTAACATATGGATAATAATTTAAATTATGTTAATTATGTTGAATACTATTATATAGATTTTTTTTTTCTTTCTAGCTGTGCTGCTGGGGAGTTTGTTGCGCCACTTCTTCTTCTTAGTGGTGAAGGGTGGGCGTTTTGGGGGACTGTCTTATGTAATTTTGACGTTCGAAAAGTGCTGATTCTCAGCCTAGTTTGAATAAATGACTTTTGAATTTTTTGGTCGGTTCTTGATTTTCTCGGAAAATGTACATTTTCTTATAATTTCTGTCTACATTATATTAAATTACGAGTACCATACAACTATTTGTTCGTTATTGACATTAAATTCCATTATAGAAATATAATTGAATAGAATAAGTTTATTTGCACTAAAACTTTTTGTGAAAAAATAAAACAAATGTTGGTAAATTACAATGCAGATATATGTATATGTTAAGAAGTCGAATATAAGCGCCCCGTTGAAAGAACTTCACCATCACTGTACCAGTTTTCCAGCACTTATTTAAATTAAAAACAAATTCAGTTATTTGTCTTTTCAAACAAACGTTCAAGTTAGTTTTCAAAAGTAAGACTATTTACGAGGTGGCCATAAAACAAATAGACCTCTTTATATTTTCTTGGTAGATGATAGCAGTCGTTACAAGGAAGTGGCCTTCCCGAAGAGACTCGCGGCGCGAGCAATTGCGCGAAATGACTTGGATGTACTGCAACAGCGCACACGGGACTACAACTAACTGCTTTCAAAACATTGCAAGTGGAGGGCTATTGTATTTGTCGTTTATGTTCCAGACTGTGTATTAAAAGGTTACGGCGACGAACTTTTTTCTTTATGCGCTACCGAATCCAAGATATTAAAAAAATAACTCAATAAACACACAGATAAAGGAGGCTACTACAAACATTAGTTTTACCAGAAGATATAGGTATACTGAATATTCATTTTCAATGGATTTTTCAAATCAATACTAGTTCATCACAAAGAAGCAGTAAGAAGACTTGGAATGGAAACCTTAGCAATAAACAAAATTCAGACGGCTCATGAAAATGCTTAACAGAAATTGCCACGACGTCTTTTTCCAATGCTCGATACTTCACCATCAAACTAATAAGTTACGGGGCATTTTCAGAAAAAAACAATTGCAGCAACTTTTACCAGTTTTTCCTTTTATCCTTATCTGGTATCGCACAAAGAAAAAAATAAAGTTTTCTTTTGTAACAGGAAAGTATCTAAGAGAAATATCTTCCTTCTAATTTTATTAACAATTAGTCTGGCCATAATTCAGTAACAAATTAAAAACCTAAATATTTTTTATGAAACATAACAAAATGTTATGAAACTTCTGACCACGAGAAAATTCTCAGTTTCCGTGTGCCAACTTACTCAAATTTTTTTTTGAGAGACTTGTATGTTGTGGAACGTTTCAAAGAGTTCATATTGTCATGTCCTTTAACAATCTGCACCCTAATTGCGTAACACACGATCAATCAAAATCGGTTTCATTTTGACAGTTCAACAACATTCATTGCGTTATTTACATTGTTGAGCAGACAAACTTTTCGAACATATGAAGCAATGGATTAGCGATATTCTTCACAATGGTTCAGATTATGATTGATCATGTGTTACGCAATTAGGGTGCTGGTTCGGATTATTAAAATAGATCTGATTGACAGGTATTTAATTCCCGGAACTCCAAAGGAAAATAATAGATAATTACAATCAGAATGAAAAAAAAGTTATTTTGTCTTTATTTAGGAGAGACGGAGGATATAATTTATTAAAACAAATGTATTTTTGTTACAAAAAGATTTGAGTTAATTTGTCAAGAAATCTCAAGACCTCCTGTGGAGCACTCACTGTCAATAGGTAATTAGGTACCTATGAAATATGTTTTAGTGCGACGATATAAATTAATATTTATTTTGTAGACGTACCTATTATTACGAATTCGAATGGTTATCTATATAAAGACGAGTCTTGATGAATTGAAACAGATCGAAAAGGTTCTCAAGGAATTTTATGTTGGGAATAATCCCGAAAGCGGCCGACACAATTCTTCATTTCATTCACGTTCCCTTGCGATGAAACTTTTTCTCTGCAATTTTTCTGTGGAGGGCGGGGAGTTATCAGGTGGGGCGCTTTGCGAGTCGCAGCACGTAGCGGCCCGGGCCCCGCGCTCCCGCTGCCGCCCGCTGAATACAAACTTCATTAGCCGTTTGATAATTAGCCCGTTAAACGCCCCTCACTCAACCAGCTAGCTACCATCTCTTAAACCAACGATATCTGTACATGTTCCAACATCATGTTAGGTTAGGTCGGAAAGTTAGCCGATTAGTTGGAGCCTTACTTTTACCGTTAGGTCTTCCTGAAACTTATTTCGCAATTGGGGATGAATCTAATAGGAAGAGGTATTACAGATTGATTTTCTTTTCACTGGTCATGAGTAGTCAGTAAATATTCTTACTTTAAATTAATATGAAATTAATTATTATTAATCAAATAATAATAGAACGATGTCCAAGCAATGTGAATGCAAGATATAAAATGAATCGGTAAATTATTTCCCTAACCTCTACCAAAGAGCAAGCCTGCCCAGGAACGGATAATAAAAGTGACAATTTAACCGGAACATCTCCGGAAGGAAAGGACGAAACAAAAGAAGCTCCAATGAGCGAGGAGTAGAAAGAAGTTAGAAAAATTAGGAAACAATGAAGCAGGAAACGTGTTTCCTCGGCGAATGGCAATGACGCGGGCGGACGGCGGCGGCGCGGCCGGGCGGCCGGGCGCGCTCCCAGCTAACGGGGTTAGCTACGCGCTCGCCTCAGCCTGATCGATACATGTTATCGCTACGAGATTTAAATTGATACATCTTAATCATCTCAACATATATTACATCACACATTCATTATGTTTAAAACAAATATAGACATTTGAACTATATAGTCGAGGTAGAATAATATGTTGAAATTGAACACTCTACAATTCCTTTTCACGTAACGCGTACATTCGTATGGATATGGTATTTGTTCCATTGTTTTGTAATTTTCCTGCAAGGAACTGAACTGACTTTGATAAACGATGTGTTATTCGATTTGTCTTCACACGAAATGTATGTATAATATTTTTTCAAGCACGTACTAAGTGCAACGTCCGTTCGGTGCGTTTAACAGGTGTTATATCTATAAATAGTATGAAACAAACTCGCTCCGCTTACTTATTCTAAACTGAACAATGGATTTTGATGAGGTTTCCACTATCATTTATATAATATATTCTGGAAGGTTTATGTGTAGGTATTACATTAATATTTTAACTTAGATCATAATATAGCACAGATCTCTCGATGTGTTGACATGTCGCCACATCAGTAGATTGCACCCGTGTGAATCAGGGCGGGTCAGGGCGGGTCGCTCGCTAGTCAACATTGACAGTCGGCTTTTAAATAAACACAGCGAAGAGAAAGTTAACATTTCACAGAAATAAACCATATAGAACTAGCCAACATCAGCTGACGCTATGATTATAAACAACGCTGAACATAAATATCCGTAAGCCATTCAAATATTTATTCTGTGTGGGTATCGAACCCAAACACAGCAGGCCAACTGGTAAGGTATTGTGTCAATGGGCTCGTCAGATAGTTACGAGTTAAGGCTCATGCAGACTAGCGCGACGCGACACGAACAATACAATTTCTAAGAAAACTTCACGGTATAACAATAGCCGGTGTCGCGTCGCGCTGTCGCGTAGCGCTTGTCTGCACAAAGCTTTAAAGTTGCCCCTGTGTCAGAACAGAGTCGAATGAAGACATTTCTAACAGATCATTATATTACTATTATTGTTAACTTAATGATTTCCTAAAACAGGGCTTCCTCTCTCCTTCCCTGTGCCCTATAGGGTCCATAATGATCTAAATTATAAAGTTACCACCTAAGTACACATAATGGTAAAGCAATAAAAAAATTGAGTATTGAGTATTACTGCAAACTGTGCATAACATAAATTGATAATTTATTATGTTACTAGCTCACCCGACAGATGTCGTCCTGCCAAAAATCAATAAAAAAAGGACGTTCAGTATTTACCGAATTTGAAAGTTTTCCGGATTTTTTTCCGTAAGAACCTAATTCGAACTATTACGACCATTTTAAAATCGTCGTTTTTTTTTCAATATTAGGCAAATCGGTCGAGCCGTTCACAAGTGATGCGCTTGCCAACGAGCAGAATTTTATTTTTATTATATAGAAAATTCCGGTGATCAAGATATCTTGATATAGAAAGTGTCTTTATTATTTATTAGGTACTCGGTCAATTTCTTAGCACAATTTTTAGATAGTTGAAGGTTAACATGGATGCCAGAAACAGTGTTTGCCGTAAAAGGAATTGTGCTTTGCCTAAGTGAAAATAAGAGAAAAATACGAAAAATGTAGGTTGTAAGACGTAAATTGAAAGAAAATAATAACAGAAGGCAACTTACCGTAATTAAAACGTTTAAAATCTATCGATCTATTATGTAAACATATCACCGTGTAAACTTAGGTGAAGTAAGCTTAAATTGAGCTGTCATTCCACTTGATCCTAGTGATTAGCAGCTCATTTTAAGCTCCTCTAAATCTAACCTTTTTACGGTGGGATGTTTACAGAATACACCGCCGGCTGGTCGCAATGCAATGTCAAAAACTTGTCAAAAATGTATGTAGTTAAATTAGAAGTATTTTGACAGAATGAGACTGAGATAAGAATGCGAACGTTCTTAAACATACAAGAATTGCCCCTCTGGTATTTTCAGGAAAGCTTTTTCCTTTTCAACTTTTTCAAGACTACAATTTAAGACGATTGAATTAGCCTTCAATGTAAATACAAAGTAGGTACGAATAAAGTTTGATTATAACATATTATCATATTAAATGCAAGGTCGTGTATTGATAAACTTGAAAAATAACGCTCCAAGAAAGCCAATAGATGGCGCCGGTTATAATGTTACACATAAATTAACGGGGTGCGCAATTAACATTTCGAGTGCCAAACACTCCGCCTGATGACATTCTCCATTTAGTGTTTATTTTCAACACACACATTACACATACATCTTTGTAATACTTTGTAGCATTTCATAAATCTTTCACTATAATAGAGATTTTCCTGTACACTATCCCGAAAGGAGCTAAGCTTTGAAATATAAAAAGCGGATAACTCTGCGGACCGAGTGTTGTGGACAGGGCAACACGATAAATGATATTATCCTCAAAACTGATACAGGAGGGCTGTAGCGTGTAGCGATTGACAATAACATATGTAGCCACAGCGATAAAATAATCCTACTATCGATTCGATTTAAGTTGATAAAAGATTTCAAACTTCCAGCTTATGTAGACTACATTTTATAGTGCACACAAATAAGCCATAGCATTCCCAACGTGTTTACCTACAATCACAGTATATATGTAAAAGAAACTACGTTCCATAAATTCATACTAAAAAGGATTAAGTACTCCAATTAGAATGGGCGGTAATTGATTACTGTTAAGCTTAACATAGGTTTGTAATTTGAAATCGTGGAATCGGTTTGTTTTTATCATTAATGGGGTTTGCAATTTGCAATAAAAAGTGGATCGAGGCTCGATGCGGTGTGGCGTGGTGCGGTGTGGAGTGTGCGGCGTGATGCGGTGCGGTGCGGCGCGCGGACACAGCGACGGTTATTTCGACGTAATTAAAACAAACAGGAGGAGGCTTGCCACTCCTCTCTAATTGCGTTCGTGTTGAAATAATCACGGAAACTGTGACAGAGTGTGACTGTGACTATGTGTATCGGTGCTTACTGATTAAGCATATTAAGCAGATGACACACTGACGCACAGACGCGGAATTAATTATCGGATAGAATTCGAAATAAGTGTTAAATAATAAACAAAGATATTTATAACTGTTCTAAGCGCCAGAAATAGTAGAAAAAAAGAGAAGTAAAGAAAGAAAACTTAAAGAAACCATAAAATTCGTCAATTTAAGTTTACCTCTACGGTTCATTCAAGACTAAATGGAAATAAAAAGAAAGGCTTTAAAAGATCTGACGATATAAAACGTAATTGCTTTGGCTAGGAACCGGGAACCGTAACGGCCTCTAACTCCACTCAATAGTAATACGAAAGTAAAAGAAAAAGATAAGAATGAAGATATACCTATCCGAATAACGTCTTTTATAGTTCTATTGAATTGGACAACGGGGGAACAGGGCTAAATTGTTAACGATATCGACCTGAGAGGTTAAGCAACCTTGTTGCGGGTATGTCTTGGGAGGGTGACCGTTCTGAGAACATCGAAACTTTCCTCGTTACGGAGCGTAAGTTCAGCCGATGGTCCATGACGTAGGGATGTCGAAGTAGAGAGGTAGTAGGTAGCATAGACCGGATAAAAATAACTGATACCTACTGGTTATCTGCAGCTCATAGCGCAGTAGTTAAGCTTGACTTGACTTTCTTCAGTGTTCCGTGCTGTACTGTTGTAGGTACGACACCTATCCCCATCCCATCCTATATCGTACTATGGGAAGCAGTTTTAGCAGATGTTTTTTATGTGATCACTTTATTAAATCTGAATCATTGTTAAGTACCTATGGTTCTGCGGCTGGCTAATATTTGAAAGCATATAGTAATTTAAGTATATTTAGGCTGTATTTAATTATATTTGTCATCTATTGGGGTGTAAGGGGGAGGCACACTTACAATCTCAATACCCCAAGTGAACCTCACCTGCTCGTGGTGCACCCTGCTGAATAATAAACGAAGGTCTAACAACCGACAAATGGCCTTATAACCATTTCAAATAAAACTTCGCAGCTAAATGGCGCAAACTAGTGATGGGTAGCAGCGTCACTAGTGCGAGAAGGGAGATTATGGGCCAACCCTCGCAAGCCAAAATCGGCCCCCAGTCCCCGGCCGCCTTGCTATTCAAAAATGAGGATTCCAGAGCCACCTTAACCCGCCATTACACGGAAGGCCTGCCAGAAGTCAGCCAAGACGAAACCGAGGTGCCTCTTAAACAGCTTAAAAATAGAAAAGCTCCTGGTGAGGACGGAATTACGACCGACCTCCTGAAAGCAAGAGGAAGTCCTGCACTGAAAGAGCTTTGAGAGCTCTTTAACTTTGTCTTGTTCTCTGGGAGAACTCCAGAAGCGTGGCGAAGAAGCCTGGTCGTTCTCTTCTTTAAAAAGTGTGATAAGAGCCTTTTAAAGAATTACAGATCCATTTTGCTTCTAAGCTACGTATATAAGTTTGAAAACAACTTATATACGTGGCTTAGGAGCAAAATGGATCTGGAGAGTAGTCACGAATCGTCTAGCGCGAAGGCTCAACGAGTTTGCAGGCCGGGTTTTGAGGAGGATACAGCACCCTAGATCTCATCCATATAGTGCGGCAAATTATACGGAAGTCCGAAGAGAATGGTAAGCGGCTGTCTTGCGTTTGTGGACTATGAGAAGGCTTTTGACTCTATCGAAACCTGGTCTGTTTTGGAGTCTCTGCAGCGATGCCAAGTCGACTGGCATATATAAATCCAAGTGCTGAGATGTCTTTATCAAAACGGGACAATGACTGTCCAATCTGAAGACCAGCGAACTGAACATATCTTCCTGCATCGAGAGGTGAGACAAGGGGACGTAATTTCCCCGAAATTGTTCTCTAACGCATTGGAGGATGTGTTTAACACGCTGAACTGGGAAGGACGCGGCATTAACATCAACGGCGAGTACATCTCACACCTGAGATTTACAGATGACATAGTCCACTAGTTGAGTTGTTGCATGACTTGCAGCAGATGCTGGACGGCCTAGTTGATTCTTTTGTACACAATGGTCTCCGGATGAACTTGGACAAAATCCAAGTTATGTTAAACGAACACTTCGCTCCGGGACCGATTGCTGTCAATGGCGGTGCTCTCGAGGTTGTTCGAGAATACGTTTCGGGCAAACTCTGCAGTTTTGTAAGAAAAACTTTGAGAGGAAGGCTAATGTTGTATATTGTATCTACTGCGCGTACGACACGCGTGTGTGTGTGCGTCGGGACGCGCGTGCCATCGTTTCGACGTATAAATGAGTATGACACTGACTCGCGTTTTGCTTAAACTTGCGTAGCTACCACCGCTCCCGACAAATACGTAACCAGCTAACAGAAGAATTCGTTTGGAAAGTTCCGTCGAGTCTTCTCATCGCGTATTCCGAAGAGCCTAAAGACTCAATCAGTGACGCGTCCTGCCTGTTATGACTTACGGAGCCAAAACGTGGATACTCACGGTACGCTGGTCTGGTATTCAAGGTAGCTCAGCGGACGAGCTATGCTTGGAATATCTCTGAGGGATAGAATCCGGAATAAAGTAATCTGGCAGAGTACCAAAGTTGTCGACATAGCTCAGAATAACCAAGTTGAATTAGCAATGGGCCGACCATATTAGCCGCAGAACCGGTGACCGTTGGGGTAGACGAGTTCTTGAGTGGAGACCGCAAATCGGCAAACGTAAGGTAGGACACCCTCAGGCTAGGTGGAGCGACGATCTTCAGAGGGTGGCTGGTAGCAGCTGGATGAGAGTTGCCGAGAACCGAGCTGAATGGCATGATGGAATTGGAAACGCCTATGTGAACTGCTGTAGGCTGATGATGATGATGATGATGAATCATCTTTTTTGTTTCGTGACAGAAAATAGCATTTTAATTATGGATAGTCTTTGTACTTTCAGAATTAATCGATAGCGATTTTCTCTGAAACATTAAATTGAGCGCAGGAACAGAGAATTTAGGTCTGATAAAACTAACGTTTAAGTTGAAATTTAGTTCTGAGGATTCATTTAAGGGGAAGAGAGAAAACCTTAGGTTGATCATGCAAACATGTAATAAAATAAAACTCAATATAAATACGTAAATTCCCTCAATACCTATAACATTGTTTGTAGATCAAATGTTATGTCAAATTGCTAGGTTTTTATAAAGTGATTTCTCGATTGGCGTTGTGGGTGTATGAGTACCTTTTGCGCTACAATCGGTAGTCCACACGCGCAGATGAGTTTTGTGTATGTTTACATTGTTAATATACCTGCATACAGAAAAAAAATCGGACGCGGGGGAAACGTTAAAAAAAAACAAATGAATTGTTGTTATAACGGTTACAAAAACAGGAGATTGCAGTGTTAGCGCTGCATCCACAGGTCGCCGTGACAATTTAAATCACATTTCAGTTGAAGTGTCAACCCGGTCAGGCTGCTACCGGTCTAGTTGCAGGGTTAGGAACTAACACTATTAAAGTCGAAAAACATACAATATTTACGGTTATATATTATACAGACGAAACACAATTACTTTCATTAATCTTCCGATAAATTCGTAGATGAACAAAAGAGTCGACTCAGCGAATGGATATCTGTGACATCAGCCTAAAAGCTCAAAGCTCTCACTTTATTGTTAGTCGATAGACATTCTATGCGGACATCGCTTTTTCTGATATTTGAATAGTGGGTTTTATTTGGTGGAATTGTATGAAAAGTTCCAATTTGGTCGGACGAATAATGTAACATTTTCGTTTTCCGTCGGAGTATTTTTAATACTCTTTTATAATTGATAGAAAATGTTATTGTCGGGAACATGAATTACTTTTGAACGCATTTATTTTTTAACGTTGTTGGTCGTACATATGTATGATAAATTCATAACGATGTAAAAAAAAGCTCGGGGAACGATTTTAATGCCGAAAATATAGTTTTTAGAATTTTTGTCTGTTCATCTCTTTGTCTGAATGTATGTTCCAGCATCACGCAATAATACCGGATAGATTTTGTTCCAATTTTGCACAGATATTCCCTATAAGTCTGGTCAGTCTATAGTCTATAAATTATCAAGCTGTTTGCTATGGGGATGAGCAATATTGCAGATAGTGACAGATTTAACCTTTTAAATGATTATCATCACGCTATACCTTTATGGAGCTAAGCAGTCAATCATGACATATACATATAGGGTGGATTATTTGAGATGGGGCAATCAGGGTAGGTACCCCAACCGTGGTCAGTACAATAAAACGGTCTTAGGAGACTGTCCTTAACTTTGAAATATTTTGATCAGCATTCACAGATTTTGAAACAATAATACAAGTAAGAAATTGGGCAATTTTCACAAAATCTTTTTTTTGATGCCGATCAATCCTGTTTCATAGAAGGATCAAAAACTGAACCAACTGAGGTTTGAGTACTACTCCCATACATTTCGTAAGAAATGAGCCTGAGAAGAGAGAACACAAGAGAACACTTATTGTGTTCCCTCTTCTCAGTCTCATTTCCTACTTATTACTTAATTGACTAATTCGACTGTTGTCATACACTGATGTGTATGACAATAGTCTAATTAGTCAATTACTTTACTGGGCTAGAACGTACACAGAAAAACATAAAGTTTAGGCCTCTTCTGTCATCTTTGGCTATAATAAAAATTTATATCTATGGTTAGGTGACGGTTAGTGAGAAATTCCGTGTGTTTACAATCTATTGTTATATTATTTTAGTGATAGCTGATCGTCAAGAACAAGCTGCAAGAATGCATCAGTCAGTGTAACAGTGTTGTGCTAAAAAAAAGTAAACGTTCACAAAAAAAAGTAAAAATAAAAGCTTTTTACAAATAAAAACCAACGGACTTCCTACCCCACACAAATTCGAATACAACTAACTGCTATGTAAAAACCAGTGACAGGAAGTTATCATCATATCATCCACATACAAACAAAGTGGGAAAAATACGTATTATTGAAGCTAACTCAAAAACTACTCAAGCAAAGTTAATAAAATGTATATGGGAAGTATATACATTTTATACCATACCAAACAAAAAAAGGATCATCCAAATCAATTCATAACTGGCGGAGTTATCGCGTAACAAACATTAAAAAAAAACACAGTCGAATTGAGAACCTCCTCCTTTTTGAAATCGGTTAAAAAGAAAAACTTTGCAAGCGATAGGAAATTGCTGCTGAAGGCTGCGGGTGTCGACCTCAGGACGAGCTACTTCTTACACGGACAACTGTACATCGCTTGCTCCTGCGTCACCAGTCATGACTTTCTTCATATTTTGGCTGCTGAGACAAAAACTACAAATGTAGTACCTATGCTATCCTATTCTATTACCTGACTAATAATAATTACGTTCTCGAAAACGGCTCTAACGATTTCGATTAAAGTTGCATTATGCGGTTTACGGGGGCGAAATATAAATCTAGCTAGGTCTCATATCTGGGAAAATTCGTTTTCTCTATTTTCACAGCCTCGCGAATGTGATACAACGTTGGTATACCTGAACGATATGTTTATCTATTTTATAAATAAGTGTTACTTTAGTATATTGTGTGGTCTTACGATGCGAATGAAGTTGCGGGCAGAAGCGAGAGAGAGGATCTTTCATAACACAATGCATTATATTGAATTAACAGACTTGGCACGTGGACTCTCCTACGAATATCGGAGACCATTCTAGGAGTATATTATTATAATTTCCTACATTATTTTAAATCGGTGGGATGTTTCCGCGTAGTCATTGCTGAGTAGATGCAGACGGCGAAGCTAAATACAATTTTTCAATATAAACCTATAGGTTTATAAAAAAGTTATGAAACAAATAGCCACTTAGGTACTATGATGAAAAATATACTATCATCATATCAGTTCCCGTAATGTTGCCTGCCCTCTGCCGGGTAATTGCGTAACATACTTACAGTAGCAATTGTATTAATTTTTGCAGTTCAACAACATTCATGGCGTTATTTACGCCGTAGAGCAGTAAAATTTTTCGAATATATGAAGCAATGGATTAGCAATATCCTTCAAAATCATTCAGATTGTGATTGAAAGTTGAATTCAGATTGTGATTGAGTTTCAGCATTCTATAGAAAGAAAATTAGTTTTCCAAAAGCAGCGCGTAGAAATTTTTGATCATTCATAAGAAATTAGGAAAACATGGACCAAAAAGTCACAGAACGGTACCCTAGGAATGAAAAACAGGTGAAAAGGGGGGCGATGATCTGCCAATAGGTTGTCGAGAAAGAGCTTTGGACAAGAATAAGTGGAGGGAAATATAGGAGGCCTATGTCACAAGACAGCCGGACCTGGTGTGGTAGCTGATAGTTGCTAATATAAGGTTAAGAATCAGAAAACATTATATTATTAAATGTATTAAGAAACTGTTAATGTACGGAGAAGGGTTGAGACAGAGGAAATAAAAGCTATTTTTATTTATTTATTAAAAATAATAACGAGGAAAGCATAACTTGTAAATTACAAGGTCGGGTAATAGGTACATAGTTATAAAGTGTTTTGAAGTGTCAAGTTTGCTACGAGAAGTCAACCAACACGCACGAGTCCTTTGCTCATACATTTCGGACAATGAACTGCGTATTAGTTGCCCGCGTTTTTTTATCGCGCTAAGTTTACGCTTGAAGGTACTTGTCGATTGTTCGAAATGAGTCTTTGTAACTTATTGAATGGTTATTGGTTTCATAGCTTTGTGAATAGATGCGTTAGGTTGCCGTACTGTTGCCGGCTACGAGCTCTCCTTTCGCAGTTCTATGAGGCTACAGTTTGATTATAAGAAAAACTAGAATAAATGAAAACTTTTAACGACATACGAACTAAAACTCCAATTTTGATAAATTAAACTGGTGTTACTGCTACTTTGCTACGATGCTACGCGTACAATGCACAAGTTTTCCAGAGAGATTTCCTGTAGCGCCTAAGTTTTGTATTTATCTATACTATCTGTGGGTGTGCAAATATTACTAACATTTGGTCAATCCGGTGATGGATTGCCATAATACATTCTGCGAATTAAGTAAGTACTACATCCTTGTGTCATTTGTCTATTTGTATGATAGTAGGTACATTAATATTTGTGACTATTAGTGATGAATTTACATCATCTTAATTAGATTTTTGGCCTAAAGTAGACTAAAACAGTAATTTCTCAACCTTTTAAAAATATATACCTACAGCTGCAATAACATTTAAGGTCTCTAGTGGCTGTGCACCGTGCGGTCGCGTTAAGAGATTAATGTGTTAAAAGTGTTGAAAACTTAAGGGAATCCTAATGGGGTTATTAAAACGAGCATTAAAAAGTCTCGGGCGAATCTGAAATATAAAAAAAGAGATAGGACGCAAACAGATGAACTAGTCTGTCGTTGCTAAGATGTGAAGTAAAGCTTTAGATGAGACAGGTAGATGTGACTGTGCGGCGGGTGCTTGGGCCTGTGGGCTAGCATGCGCGGTAGGCGGCAGGCGGCAGCGCGGGCCGGCGCGGCTGCCGACGCGGCAGACAGTGCGGCTCGGCGGCGGCGGCGCCGGGCGCGGGGGTGCGGGTCGCGGGGGCGGCGCGGCGGCGCGATGCTGCGCGCCTCTCAGTCGAGACGCGAGGCCCGCCCGCCCTAGCCGCCCGTGCTGCCGCCCGCCCGCCCCGCGCGCTCGTCACGCGTCGCTCTCCACGATTCGCTCTACCTACGATCGTTAATTACATCCCTATGCCGGATTCGCATGTGTACTTAATGAATTATCACATTCGCCAAAATTTTAAGAATTATCTCCTCATCATTTGGGCTTACACGCGCGTATAGTTGTCGAGTATTTTCGAAGCTTTTGGATGGACCGGATGGGGGGCGGGAGGGTCGACGGATTCGGAGGGTCGCGGGGCGCAGGGCCCCTCGCGACGCGGGGTTAGTAGGTTCGCGATGTCGCGTCGTCGTCGGTCGGAATGCATTCGCGAACGTAGAGCGGCGACCTGAGGTGCCGCCGCGGTTCTCACCTGGCCACTCGGGGTCGGTCACCTCTTTTATTAATGAAACTTCACTTAAACATTTCGCTCCATTTCGGATTTTTTCCCGGCTGCAACCTTCGAGCATAGAATTATTTTTGGGTCAAACATGACGAGATGCAAGGTCAAGCCTGCTAGGTGTCAACGAACCCCTCGTCCGGTGCCTACGTCAGGTCGATGACGTTTAGGTTGACAGTCCAAAACATTTAACATTGTCGCAGCACCAACTACTAATGTTACCAATCTCTGAACTGAAACTTAACTGTGTTGTGCTCTCGTAAGATAAAGTAACGAAACGGAAGAAAAAAAAAACTGAGTGTCGACGTGAAGAACGAAGACGGAAGTGTGTTACGACTGGCGGCGATCGGGAGGCCACCGCGTTAACCCTGCCCGAATTAGTGCACCGGACGAGACTAAAATAGCGAGGCGGCGTGTACGGTTACATACGGCGCGTCAATGTCGGCGCGCCGGCACCGCGTGCTCCGGCGGCTCTCGGCGGGTAAGCTTACACTGCGTCTGATTGCAGAGCGGGCTGAGGCCAGCCCTATATGTGGAGGCGCCGCGGGCCGCCGCCGCCGCCGCCGCCGCCGCCCGCACGCCCTCGCACCTCGCACTACTAGCTATTCCTGGAGTCATCTGTTCCACTGTATACGCTAAATTTTACACCTTTCTAAATATACATAAACTAAGCACACTGATGATACAAAGCTTTATGAAACCGAAATTAGTATTCTCTGTAGCCCACACATGTTACGTTTATTACTCGCTTAATATTATATTTCAAGAGCCGAGATGAAGATGTACGTCGACGAATATACTTTAATAACAAGCGAAGAATTTGAGAGACGTGAAACGTGTGAAGATTGTTGAAGAGGCCGCGGCGTCGTCGTCGTGCGTGAAAGTGTAAGCGTTGTTCGCTTTAGCTGGTTGACTTCGGGTCAAATTGTAATTTTGATATCATTTGGTCCCCTTCAACCAGCTGTAGTTGACATCTGTTTCGCTTTCTTACCGCACTACTCGAAGATGAGCTGCAATAGTTAGAAGCAAACAAAAACCCCAAAATTGAAAGAAATCTTTACTATAACTGTATTATCTGTTTTCTTTTGTAGGTACTCCATTGTTTTAAATATGTAAAACCATTTAATTGTATGTGTTGTACAAGGTTTAAGACAGGAAGTGTTAAACGTAAGATGTAGGTACGTTACGTTATCAAAATTATAACAATTTAAATAAAACCTCAGTCTTGTCAATATTTTTCACTTTCAAATTCAGCACACTGAATTCCAGTTAACACACGCATTTAATTACAAACCACTCTTTAAAATATTACATCTTTTGGACCACAATATAGTCATACATACATATAAATGTAAGTTGTGCAAACCGTGGTCCCGTAAGTGTAATTAATTAATTACATTTTGTCTCACCCCGCCCGGTGCCACGCGAGGAAACATGCATTACTTAGTGGAAAACAACGGCTAATGAGATGTGTTGTTGTTGTAAAATGGTCGCACATACGCGCTGAATACGCACGCGAATATATTCCGACGGGACTACTAGTATCTTTAGGTAATATACCTACTTAATTTATTTTTACCTCTATTATGTTTATATTATATCTATTTATTATTTCTTGGAGAAAACAAAAATAAATATTGTGAGTTTAATCAAATTAGTAGCCCGGTAGCAGCCGAGTAAGGGTTCAAGTTGCCGGCGGGTGGTATCATGAAATACCGCCATCTATATTGTCGGTCAGCTGCCTAATAACTAGCACCATCTTATTCATTTTACAACTGATTTTATCTTGTCACAATTCTTCCAAACATAATATAATAATTAATAGTCCATGTGATAATCAAACTTTTAGATTTTATTAAAGACATGAATCTGTATTACCTGCCTACTTGGAACTCATTAAAAACAAATATCTTATTTTCTTGTTCATATATTTTAATGATTTTCCAAATTTACGCTTGCGAAATACGTCTAACACACCACTTCTAGAGAACTTCATAGAAAAAAAGATATGGAACCAACAATAACCTCATCATCATCATTATAATAATTGAACCTAAAGAAGTGTCATTTCACTAAAAAGCTGTAAGATGTGGCTTTTATCTCATCCTTATTTTATACGGTTACACGTAAAAGTATTGCAAAACAATACAATCATAAAAAGAATCTAACATAAAAGGCAAGGGATCTAAAAATAATATCCGAGTAGCGAAAAAAGAATAAAAAGATGGCTTTTAAAAGGTAATGTAACTATGCGTCTCGCGAGTCGTGAGCCGTACCTGAATTTAGTGCGGACGGTTTGATGGCTTTACAGATTTTTTACCAAGGGGTACCTTTGGGAAAACAGGCTTTCAAAAGGTAGTGGATAAAGTCGTTTGTGCCAGTGCGGTCATGATATTGATTGAAGGCAGTAAGGTTTTCGGAGTTCGCACGCGAGGGAGAATCGTAACGCGCAACGCACTTTGATATTATAACGAGATTATTCGAGGAACCACTAACGGGTTGCCACTGTGAGCACATACCGCATAAATAACATGTACCTATTTACACATTAACTTCGAAGCTACAGCAATAATAATATAATTGTGACGTGTAGTGTTTCGGTGTAGTATTATAGAGAGGAGTTTAATTAATCTACACTGACTGTATAATACTTGCACGTAAAGAATACGTGTCGCATTTGATGCAAATAAATCGAACTGAAATGTAAAGTTAAATAATTAATTAAAAATCGACAACGTTTCGGTGTTCAAATTAAATCCGACATTTTGTATCCTACAGGCAATGGTTCGATCTTTTGTTAACATAACATTCATACTTTAATTTCATTACTTACTGTTTACACACTGATTTAATTTATTTTGCAGCATGAGTTAATTAAATTTATTTGATTACCAATCCGTGAATGTGAGTAGATGAAACTTTTAACCAGTCAGCAAGATTTTTCAACTGGCTACAGTTTTATAAAATAATACATAATTTCATGATTGTAATCTAAATGGATGTATTAATTTGAGTAATTAAAATTATAATACATTTATTTACTTATAAGTTTATAACTCTATAATTGAGTTTAAGTTTTCGAATATTTTCCAATTTCAATGCCTGTATCGATGTAAGGCATTAAGGCAATTCTAAAATCTAGATTGTAGGTTCTTTTGAAAAATAGTCAACTTAACTATAAGGGACCAACCATACTTTAGTAATTACTAAGTAATAGTACATTACTGTCGCGGCTTGCAACACGGGCATTGATGAACGATCTCACACATACGTGTCTCCATCAATGCCTGGTTGCGGCCAAGGCTCGTAATAGTAGGCTACAAATTCAAACTAAGTAAAATAATTATATATTCCAGTATGTATTAATGACGAACATCGATTATTTTTCACACGCCATATGTTCATTTGTTTCATCTTTACTTTAAACCGTTCTATTTGCAAGCCAAATCGAAATTTAAATAATATCTTTAATATCTCGTTGGTTGCCATGTGTTGCAGTAAAAATTCGTTCCATTTTTAAATAACACGACAGATGAGTTTTCATAGTAATTTATTCAGCCGCTAAACACATTTAAGAAAATGAAAATCCATATCTGTTGTATAGATTTCCATACAAACATAGCCAGCCGGGCGCTCGCATGTATTCGACCAGTACAGCATTTTTGATTTATCTCGAAGAAGGTTGTCAAAAAAATGCTCGAATTTCCAAGCATGTTTGAGAAAAACTCTTATTATTCTTCATAAAACCGTCAGTGCCGAGTGCCAGTGTTTTTAATAATTTTACTATGGTGTTTTAAAACGTTATATTGTTACGGGTTTAAAAATCGTTCGGGAGCTTTAAAAGCAGCATAATCGCATGTTGTGTGCTTTATTAACTCGAAACAATTTAACTACAACACTGTCACCGTTTCTCCTACCTATTTGTTTGGAGAAATACTGGATGTTCATTGCATACTCATTTTATTATGTAGACCGTATTAAAAATATTTTCAAAAAAGGTATTACGCACGGCATAACCGTGAAAAGCAGCTTTAAGTGTATTTTCACGTTTATTGTTCACATTAGGTACGATTGATATGTTGTTACACCGAGGAGTATCTTGTTTTCCTTTCAAACATATTTTCCGTTGTGCATAGGCTACATATCAAGCTGTAATTTCCAGTATAAGCTGATCTCGCATTGTGTCGGATTTCCAAACAATGAGAGGTCAGTTTATACTGGAAATTGTATAGCTAGATATGTAGCCGTGTGTACCATGGTTGTCTGGCTCGCGAAGATCGCTGATTGCGATAAAGCTGCCTATAGTACTTTTAATTTATACTTTGATGTATTTCTCTTTGAGTTTATGTACATTCGCGAGTTATTTATCTACGTTTATTTACGGTATGCATATATTTGCGATACGTTAATGTACTCAAAATTGCAATTTAAATCAAAGTTAAGCTTCGTTTAAGTCAATAAACTATTTAAACGAAGCTAAACTTCTTGAAATTTCAATAACATTCCTAACTGCTCTACCTACATGATTAGTTTTTGTTGGGCAGGAAAGTGTGACTGCTGAGAGGGTGGTGGGGTCGCAAAAACCCGGAGGCAGAGGCTGCAGCCGCGCCGGCGGGCGTCGCGGCGCTCTGCGGTGCGACTTTGTGCCATAAATCAAAAGCACCCGCGGGAACCCTCCCATCGTATAATGTAAGTATGTATAAAACACTCTATCACTGATGAAAATACAAAGGAATTTTAAGTAGCTGGGTTAATAGGGATCAAAAAGAATGTTGTTTGTTTAAATCTTGTTTAATAGGTACCTTGATGAACATTATTATTTGATAGGAAGTCATTTACTAGTTTTTCAAAGAATAAAGTAAAAAAAAAATACATACCTACAGTATGTACGTCAAAGATTTAAATCGTTAGATTCGCCCTATTCGTCAAAAGATGGGCACGTTTCTGTTTCGTTTTGACATACAATGAAAAAGTGACTTGACTTTCGTGCAAACGCAAAATATTTAACCGTATAAAGTCACGCTTTTAGAATTCCTTGAGCTGTTAGAACACTTTTTGAAGGTACAAGAAGGGCATTTTAACAGCCGATTGTGTTCGATTTACCGAAAGCAATGAAGTTTCTCTGGCATGTGTTTCAGGGCACTGCTTTCTATGAGCGAATGATGAATGATATGTGAGCTCACATAATATCTCAGTATTGACACATCTCGCGCTACCTGAGTAGGTACGATAAGGGCAAGTCTAAGGATTAAAATCTTTATAAATTAGTAGCAGAGTTTGCAGAAATAAATGTTTTCTTTGGTTATCGCTAAACTAAGCGTAAGCACCTATGTGTGTACATAAAACGGTTGTGGGTATAGGAAAAAGTTAAACATTTAGAGTTGTTCCAGCGACATTGGCGTGTTAAGGTGGTGGCGCTTTACTCGAAATACGGCTTAGAAGGAAATCACCTGGCAGGCCATTAACCTAATTCACGGACGCAAAGACAGGGCGGAGACGCGGGTGGCGGCGTAGCGCCCGCTTTAATATCGCCGCGCTGCCGGTAATAAGATGGAAATAAGGCGGTGGCAAGAAACCGGGCCAATCATTGCCGTTCGCAACTTGACACCGCCAATGTACATACTTCGATAAGCATAAAGTAAATTCACTTTGGCTTTCAGGTCGCTTAAAAAAAGTCACTAAGTATATCCCAAGAATTGTAATGAATGTCTTAAATAAATAGTTACGGGCTACTTCTAACGTCGCCTGCTTCGAGCAGTACTGTCATGGTCGGTACATTAAGCTTCTATAAAATACAGGCTGTGCAAATGTCTGGATATTTCTACAGTTATTATTTTACTCGGTTTTCAGTAACGTGTCATTTAGAATATATCATGCTATAATTGTTTTCTTTAAACTCCTAAACAAGACTAAAGTTTCTGGGACT
Source organism: Agrochola circellaris (assembly GCA_914767755.1). Lineage (NCBI taxonomy): Eukaryota > Metazoa > Arthropoda > Insecta > Lepidoptera > Noctuidae > Agrochola > Agrochola circellaris. Next base: position 8,084,511 of record OU611846.1, on the reverse strand, counting down.
TAAGAGTTTAAGAGCACTCGAAGTATAAAGCTTTATTTCAGTCGGTAAAAGATAAGTACTGAAGACTAATTTTAAAGTAGCTGCATTACCAGTTCATTTAAAATTCATGGAATACTCGGCGCATGGTTCGATGTTTGTCATACAAAATAAAAATATAATGGTACGGCAGAAAAGGCAGCGCGCCCTACTGCCCCCGCGTCGAGTGTCCTCCGCGAGAAGCTACACTATAACAGGTTTTGCTTTTTTCCTCCATTTTCTTGGAGTTGTGCATCTATATAGTTGTTTGAATTTTCCACAGATTATATTTGAACTTTTCAATTTACTATATGATGGAAAGCTGTGAGATTTTTCAATGATTACTGATTCATATTCAATAAAACATGTAGTACAACTTTGTTCACCTTTACTTCACCGAGCAGATTAATTATTGTCGTTGACAAGTTTAATATTTAACAGGTAGGTAGATGTTCTATTAGAGGGTTTGGTTTCTGCACTAAGTCCTTCAGGAGGACCGGGCCATTGCGGCCGTCAATGGTTATTCCAACCAGCCCACCTCCTTCCAGAAGTTGATTGTCTTCTGATTTGTTGAGAACATTTATGCAAGATCTGGGTGACGCCTGTGCATTTGCGCAAAAGTTTCCTCAGCCTCCATGCATGCCCTACACGTAGGATTGTCCGATAAGCCTATTGGAAGTGTTAGCGAATGTTACCTGTAATTCTTTCACGTAAACAAAATGAAAAGTTTTATTTTAAGCGTATAGTATTACCAGCCTTTTATTTTACCACTGGAAGGAAAGGCCTCTTTTCATTAGAGCATGATTTATTGTAAAATAGTACAGTAGGTACATTATTATATTAATACGTGAAGCAAAAACTTTGTACCCCTTTTTACGAAAATTACGCGGACGTAGGAGTATGAAATTTGGCACAGTTAAAGTTTATATAGAGGAGTGCAGGAAGCAAATATTTTTATATAATATACATTACAAATAAATTAAATTAATAAAAAAAACATTACACACTATACCATGCGTTTGACATAAGATGGCTACCTTAGAATTTCGACCTCTGGACGATCCCTAGTTATAATTAAATTATGAAGCAAGTGAGCAAAGTTGCTGCCTGCAAAATACTCAGGCGTTTCAAACGACGATTTTCAACTCTCCTGCGAGACAAAAATTATAAAAAGTTTTATAAACTAATTACTTATGTACAAAAATTTGTTAAGTATGGCCCGCAGATTCCTTTTATCGCGGTGTCTTTGCAGGTTGAAAGAGAGGCAAAGGCAAGAAAGCGAACAGTCTAATAGGTATTAAAATCATAAAAACAGAATATATTTGAATGTTACTTGGATGTAGCACACGAAATAATTATATTGTTTTTGACAAAAATGAATAATTTGATGAAATATTATGTTAATTTATCAATTTTATTTATTTACACAGTAGTATCAAAAGTCATGAGGTCTCTTTGATGAGATGAAAAAAGCGCACATCTCCGACTAGTAAATAGTTATCGATCTGTGGCGCAGAATACCGCACTAGTGCGGAAATTTAAAGCAAAAAGCACGCATGAACCTAAAAGCGGTTCAATAAGAGCCACTTTACGAGCAAGTGTTAAAAAGCATATTTTAATGGATTTACGGCAGTTAAAATTATTCTTACGTTATATATACGGAAGAAATATGTATACCATCGTATTTTTGTTACCTACGTAAACGTCGTGGCAGAAAATATTGTCAACAATTAGTAGTTTATGAAACTATTACATAGAAAAAAGTTCGAAAATCGTTATTTTTTTTGCGATTACTAACTTACATTTGCAGTTGGAGAATTGACCGTTACGTATATCGATGTATGGGAGAACAAGGTTTTCAGCTATAAAGTAAAGTTTTTTTTTTTGGGTTATTTCATGTCAACTACGGAACTTTTCTTTGTGCGTGGTTCGACACGCACTTGGCCGGTTTTTACGTTTCTATATAAGAACTTTAAGAACGACTGAGTGTGGATAATTTATGTAACTTTTTTTCTATTAAAGTACAATTTATGTTAAATGATTTTATTATCTGTGGTGCAGGCTGCTGTGGAGCGTACCCACCCCCGCGGTGGAATGTTTGATTTGTGCGCCATTTTACGATATTCTTTGTGTTTTTGATAAAATTGCATGAGATTAGATAAATTAGTGTATAAAACTGCACATAAAGATATTAAAACACTCTTAAAACAACAGCCAACAGCCTCTTTATCACTGTGGCTGATAGGATGGAGGGTATAACACTCAGGCACTGGACCAGCACCTGTGTGCTGGTCCAGTGCCTGTGTATTACCTTCAAATCGTGCCTTGAACTAATGCTTTATTAATTATTGCTTGGGTGGTTATTGTCTTGTTAGTGATTTTGCCATTATTGATCGTGATTTTGACATTATAGTTATGATTTTGACATTATAGTTATGATTTTGACATTATTATTAATAATGATTTTGACAGTATAGTTGTGATTTTGAAATTATTATTGATGGTTTTGACATTGCTAATAATTATGACCAAAAATTGCCGAATATTATTATGTACTAACACTAGTGTTTAAGATGTGTATGTAACTAACTATCAAATTGGATTCAATCCAATTTGATGATTGATCTGTAAATAAATACATTTGTTTTTTTTTTAAACAGGGGTTTTAATAACCCCTTCTATGTAATAGTGTCATAAACTGCTATTAAGGCAACATTTTGTTGGGAAAGTGTGTTTTAATAAAACTTCATCAACTCTCATATCGTAATATTCGAATTATAAACTTCAAATCGAGTTTCTATTGACATACTTTATAAACACAATACCGAAATTTAAACAAAAAAATGCTATAAAACATTTTTTTTTCTAATAAGATACAGGGCTACTCCAAGAAGTTAATATCACAAAAGAGTTTCTATCAAGTTTTGTAATGGAACGTTAGCGGGGGACTGCAGCACCGCTCTGGCGCATGCGCGGTGATGTGCTGGGTGCAGGCGCCATTCATACGTTTTGTTGTACTGAAATTCGTGGGGATTTTTTATTCTTGATCTTTAACTTTGATCTTTTATTTAGTAGATTAAATCCCAATATATAAGAGTAAATAAAATAGTGTACGAAACTGCACATAACTAGGTATTAAAATACTCGTGTGATACTATTAAAAACCTAACCGCACACTCTTATTTTTATACCCCTCATTATGCAACAGTTTCATAAACTACTATTTTAATTCTACGTGGGTAAAGTCTGTCATTATGGTACCTACTATTTTTGATTTCAAAATAAGAATCTTACGATATGAAGTAGATAATAGTATATTATGCAATTAGTGAATAAAAGACGGATTTAAAGCGAGGGCCATAGATGAATCACGAGCAAGTGAAGGATTCTAACGACTGAATCACGACCGTAGGGAGTGATTCATGACGATTGAATCACGAGCGTAGCGAGTGATTCAAGTTTTAGAATCCTGAGCGACGCGAGTAATTCATGGCCCTCGATATAAATCCGTTTTATTCAAGAGTTGCATACTATACTTTATACCATGACTACGAGAAAAAGAAAGATTTAAGCGAAAATAGACATTTATTGAAGAAAAAAGGAAGGTTGAATTAAGCTTCGTGCAGACTGGTGCGACGCGACAGCGCGACGCGATTCTAACAAAACAATTTCAAAGAAAACTTCACGGTATAACAATGACCGGTGTCGTCGCGCTGTCGCGTCGCGCTACTCTGCAAGGGGCTTTAATTAAAATGCACATTAAAATTGGAACAATTACTAAAATCAAAAGTAATTTTCTTATTATTACTAATAACAATCAACTTGTGAAACGATATTTATTTCCTGTGTATAGAGTATGTTTTCGCAAGGAGGTTGTATAGCATTGAGATGGAGGTCGCATATATAGATGTGTTCTAAATTCAAACACCAAAACAGTGATTAAAAGAGCTTTTTATTCACTGTTTTCAGTGAATAAAATAAGCTTTTTAGAGGGGGAATGGTATAAAGATTATTTTTTTACCTGCAATCGAAACTGTAAATGAGATTGACTCATTTTAAGAGGGTGCGTTCTGAAAGTTGGCAGCGTCGCAAATAGCTGTCAAATATTTTCCGTTCAGATTAATTTGTCAATATTACTCTTATCGCTCTGTAGTGCACTAAAATATTGATTATTATGAATTGCAATAATAACACTGAATTCGATTTTGTAACAATTTTAGGCGTACACAAGTGAAGTTATATTCAAATTTAAAAAACCCTCGGCTCAAACATTTGCTCATTTATCTTTCCTACTCCATCACCAGACCCTATTCATCATCTATCTATAACCTCTTCATTGAGACCATTCCAGTGAGCCAAACACATACCAAATTTCAAATCGATCACACCTGTGGAAGACGATCACATCCATTCATCAATTAGAAAAGAGCGAATAATCTTCAAATAGCTGAACCGATTTTGATAAAACATATCTAGAACCATCGCTAGAAAAACTGCTTTCAAATAAAAAAAACCGCATTCAAATCGGTTCACCCGTTTAAGAGCTACGGTGCCACAGACACACACACCATCTTTTTGCGTCGGGGGTTAATAAAGCATTTTTGTAAACTAAATATTCAGTGTGTATTAATTATTGCATATCATAATAATTTAAATTTTCTAGAGCGAAATTTCATAATTTTTTGAATGCAGCGTCATAAGCTCAGCTCTAACAAAACCAGGAAAATATATTCATAAGATATTGATATTCTAAGAGTTTTCAACACGGTGCCTAATCTTTAATGTTGAATGCTATTTGTAAGACCACACTAGCACTACGTGAATATTTTATTCATATGAATTAGGGGCGGATTTGCAAATATAAATAGTTACTACAGGTATGCGCACACTCTTGCCCTCGAGAGGACTATATACAGCTTTCCCAAATCATTAGGGGACCGGTAGACTGTTGGGGTAAAAATAAAGACGTCACAATACCCAAACTTATTAGCAAAAAAAAAAAAAAAACCGTTGCAGTGTTAAATCAACACAACTTAATGATAACTTAAAATTATTTGTAGATTATACTTTATTTTGAAGTTATGACGGTGGTGAGTTATATGATGAAATTTGAATAGTATAGAAAGTGCCATGAATTTTCATTTCCGGTGAATATACTACCAATACCAGCACAATGGCTGGTCTGAATTAAATATTTCAGGTGGTGCGCCGTTCTCGCGAGTTAGTGCCGAGGTTGATGAAACGACATACTCCGCACTCAGCGCCGAGGGAAAATTTAATTATTGTTCCACGACTACAGCGCCACAGTTGAACACACTTTTAAATGGTGAAGCACATTTCTGTGACATTAAACGAGTTTTCATGTTGAGTTATTATAATTATATAAAGAGTAACAGTCCGCTATGATGCTGCCGAAATATTTTTTACGTAGCTAACAGGAATGACTGATATGGTACTTAATTTTTGTAATCTGTAGTTTTGCTGTAACGTAATACGCACCCTGCTTATCTGCACCGACTAACATACTGTAACATCTATTAACATCCCACGTTTAAAAGTAGCTATCATGAACTTATAATATGCTAATTTATACTAATATAATAAAGCTGAATAGTTTGTTTGTTTGAACGCACTGATCTCTGGAACTACCAGTCGGAATCGTTTTTTTTTTTGCATTGTCTAGCCCAATTCTTGAAAAAGGTTATAGGCTGTTTAAGATTACGCTACGACCTTTAGGAGCCGAGCAAACTGAAAACGAAGTAAAAGTGCGGGCGGGCGGGCGATGCGATGCGAAGCGGTGGGTCGGGGGAACAGGAAATTTCACGGGGACGAAGTCGCGGGCAGAAGCTAGTAGATAGATATAAGTAAATGAACATATATTGTACTTGTAAATCGATCAGCTAATGGCATATGAATGAAGCAGGCGTGGAAGTTGCGGCGGTACACACGCTGGCTCTAATGGAATTCACTTGTACGCAAACAAGCCGCAGAACGCCCGTCGCCCCACCTGAGCGGAGCAGACGTAAGTATCCGACGGGCTCACGAGCTGCATCACCCCGCCGCGCGCCGTTTTATTACATTACATGCGTCACCTTTAATGTGTGATTACACACAAATGACGAGGAAATCAATTTTGCATTTGTTGCTTCAAATTTTCTACGAAACCAATGAAATTCATAATATTTTTTACAGTTCTACATGGGTGCAGATAGCAGGTCTGTGTAGGTACGCTTGTCGAAATGGGCCGACTATAAGTAAGTTGACGCAGAGCTCCTATTCTAAAGCGGAACGCTATTTCAAGTTTAAGTAGAAGAATGAAGATATTATGTGGTATTTACTCACCGGCAAGTAGGTGTAGGTACAGTCTTTATGCTTACATTTTCATGCTACTGTAGATGTATAAAATTCGTACCTGAAACAAAATATATATTATTAAGTTACGTACAAGTAGTCATATCAAAAAGAAAAATAGAGGAAAAGCTCGTAAGAGAAAATATTCGGCAACCGCTGATGTCCTTTCATATTTCACTATAATGTCGTTATATCATGTGGTGTCGCAAAGACGAAAGAGACTCTATGTGTGTAATATTTCAAACTAATATAAGTATCCACTACATAGGGACAGTGATGTAGTGTCATAAAAATGTTAAAGCGAAAGGCACGAGCCTGGAATAAAGTTAGCTAGCAGGAAAGAATACATACATTTTAATTTATTATGCACATGTCCCATTCTAACTTAAATAATGTTTGTTTAAAAATTCAACGTAAAACCTAAATGTAAACCGGGGAGTAGCGAGTGCGAGTCTCGATTTAGAAAGTCATATGTACTTCTAAATAATATAAACACCAGGGATGTGGTACGTGCGGCGCTACTTGAGTCGCATAGCTTTGGGTATTAGTAAGACGTTGAATAATATATCTATGTCGGGAGATACCGAGCAGATATCTCGGAAAGCCTTAGTTGGCCTTAAACCAGATTGAAGCGCTTAGAATTCCTTACATAAGCGCTCCGCTATAATATCGGAAAAGAGATCAGAAGTTAATCTATCGGCAACATTCCTCGCGTTTCGCCGGAAGGCAACGCCGCGCCGAGCCGCCCGCCGCCCGGCCGCTATGGCCCTCGTGCACGCGACCGCGCCCCCATACTAACTAATCGATCCTTTGCTTTGCAACTTAACTATGCACTAAATAAATATATAAATAAATAGCAATACCTATCGTTAATAAAACTTTTACTTAAAATCGAATTGTTTTCTTTATCCGTGTCTAAAGCAGTTCAGACATAACTACTGATCAAACATAAGTTTGCCACTACTTGTAAATATGACTCGATATCAATATCAACTAGTAGGGAACAGCAATTTGGATATAATTAACGTATCCTTACGTAGGTATCATAATAAGCAACGTCTCTTTTTCTGGCTATCCGTTAGTTAGTGCGCACCACTTATTCAATTTACATGATTTCTACCACTAAGGTGTTCAATTCGAATTCTAATTAAATATTTATCTCTAATATACGCGTATTATATTCGATGAAATATTATTAATTATTCGCTAGACAGGTTTTATTTCAATTATGTCTATTGTCGATTAATTTAAGATGTCTTTAACTTAAATGTGTAAAGGATTATGTTGGAGATAAATTAGTTAGAATATTGGGGTACAACAGTCGAAATTCTGTTTTTTGTTATGAAGAACTTAATTAATTAGGAAAGTCTACGGAATGTAGCTATTTATAGAGGTACATTATAACATGTCGTTACAATTATTTCTTTAAGTACCTAGTTGATTAGGTGTTCCTTAAGGAAAGCTTTTTACACGCTTTCTTACCACTTTGTCTCTGTGCAGTTAATTACCTAGATCATTGTAGATTTCCTTGGTAGTGGTGCCTAAAATCCACAATATAATTATCATACGGGGTAAAAACGGTATTAATTAATAGTGCCACGAACTTTTTTGATCGGCACCCCAATTGCGTAACACATTTTCAATCACAATCCGAAGGATTTTGAAGGAAATTCCTAATCCATTGCTTCATATGTTTGAAAATTCGTCTGCTCAACATCGTAAATAGCGCAATTAATGTTGTTGAACTGTAAGAATGTATGGGATTGCCATTGTAAGTGTATTAACCAATTACCGTGAGTTGGCTGAAAGTGGAACTAACGAAATCAAATGAAAAGTGACAAGGACTGTGTTTTTAGGGTTCCGTACCCGAACGGAACCCTATTACTAAACATCCGCTGTCCGTCTGTCTGTCTGTCAGCGAGCTGTATCTCATGAACAGTAATAGGTAGACAGTTGAAAATTTCACAGATTATGCATTTTTATGGCCGCTATAACAACAGAAATAATAAAAATTAAAACTTAATGGGGGCTCTCTTTATACAATAAAAAATTGATTTTGAAAAATATTTTTTTTAACCCTGGCATGTGGGATGTCATTGTCTAGAACAAACTATATGCATATTTATACGAAGCTGAGACGAGACTTGGACAACATAGGTAGAACAAGAACGTCGCCCGATCAGGTTAAAAGGCGTCTGAAGCAAGCTTGCCAGCTGTTAATTCTCACTGCTCTTTCAAACCGAAGGTATTTATTTACGGTTGCTGCTTAAACGCTCGCCAGAAAAGTACACATTGCACGACCATAAAGGTAAAAAGCTCACCAAAAAAACATACCTTAACGGCTAACCGAATTATTAAAGGTCAGCTAATTAGTCAATTGTAACCTTTATATACCGTAGCCTGTTTAACGTTCAAGAAACGAAATGAAAATGAAATAAAAAATATTTATATCGGAATCACTTTTACACTTCATATAAAATAAAATAAAACAATAAGCTAGATGACGTCGGCGTTTCCTATCTGACTACTCTGAGAAGAAAGGCCGAAACAAACTCAGAGGTCGCAGTCCCTTTTAAATTCCAGACATAATCTTGGTCAGGCCATTTTTTTTATTTTTTATTTATTTATATGGTCTGAAATGGTCTTTAGAGGAAAGAACCACAGATTTCAGTGGACCTGTCCAGTCACTGCAAGCATTTGTCAGTAATCGTGGAACTCAACTCAGAACATGAGGAGCTCAACTGGACGAACAATACCAAAGAAAGGTCATTTGGGTAGGCTGCATGAACTGCCAGACCATCATTAAAACTAACTGAGAAAAATAAAATATCCACATAGTCCTCGCATTCACAATAATTAAAATAATATAATACTTTACAAAGTAATCATGTCATTTTGTATATAACTTTCAACAATGTCAATGTGTATATAAAATTGGTATATTTTGATGATTTTACATAATAATTAAAATGTCAAGTTTTATGGTTTTATCACAAAGCTTAGCAGAGCGAGCAGCTCAATCCCAAGCTTTTTTATCTTCTAAATAATATATAAGTACATACAATAGGTTTCCAAAAATATATTGTGAGGCTACAGTCAGAATATTTATTTCTAGGGGAAGGGGAAGGGAATCTCTTGGACCTAAGTTGTTGATGGCTCGAACAGTCCTTTTTGGTAGACCAAAGATAGTATTAATATTCGCACAGGTTCCCCAGAGAAGAATCCCATAAGACAGAAGACTATGAAAATAATAACAAAAATAAACAATTCTGGCTGTATCTACGTCAGTTATCTGTCTAATTTTTAATACGCTTTTAATAGCTTGACCTGTATCTATCTATCTATCTATCTATGTAACGGAATCTTTCAACGTAATTTTCACCAACTTCAAGACGTTAGATTAACTTGAAAATTTACACACGTATCAAGGACCGATGACAATATAATAATTTAGTATCTTGGAGCTGATCTGTAATGGAGCTAGGAGGTGGATAGTGGAACTCTTCAGTGGCTACTAGTAAACCACTCGTGTTTGGGCTCATATGATTCGGTTTGACGAGTCCAATATATAGCACTTGGTGTCGAGGGTCTAATGATGGAGCCAGGAGGTGAATAGTGGAACTGTTTAGTGGCTACTAGTAAACCCCTCGCGTTTGGGTTCATATGTTTCGGTTTTGACGACTTTAATTTGTTACATTTGGTGTTGAGGGCCTGATGATGGAGCCAGGAGGTGGATACTGGAACTGTTTATTGGCTACTAATAAACCCCTCGAGTTTGGGCTCATTTGTTTCGGTTTGACGACTTCAATATATTGCACTTGGTGTCGAGGGTCTGATGATTGAGCCAGGAGGTGGATAGTGTAACTGTTAAGTGGCTACTAGTAAACACCTCGAGTTTGGGCTTATATGTTTCAGTTTGACGAATCTAATAGATTGCACTTGGTGTTGAGGGTCTGATTATGGAGCCAGAAGGTGGATTGTGGATTTCTTTAGTGGCTACTTAACTAGTAAACCGGTCAAGTCATAACTTCGTTTACTTTAGACTTATTAACGAAATTAAGAATATACTAGACTAAAAAGTAAAAAATAAAAATTGTTGTTTAAAAAAACTAAAAATCACGCTTTTTACACAAACTAAAAAATGATAAAAGAATTAAAAGCGTGGAGTGCTTTGTTTAAATTAATTAAAAGTTACACAGCTAAAAAACGCCTCACGCTTTTTGATTTAATCATTGGATATAAAAAAAGTGACAAGCTGGATTGGTACTTATATCGTAACTAGTACAAGTCAATTTAGTTATTTTATCATTTATAGTTCGTGTAAAAAGCGTGTTTTTTAGTTTTTTTAAACAACAATTTTTATTACAATAGAATTATGCAGAGAGAAATGGCATCTTTAATATCGCTTAAGAATATATATATTTTTATGATATAATAAACTGTGTTGGCTCGTCTTAAATAGGTCTCGATGTTCTCATTCTTAAAATTTACTGCAGCTAAAGTATTTTCCGCTTACAGATCAAGCTATAGTGTGTGTATTAATTTTAAACATGCGATAATAAATTTATGAATACTTTTGTTTAGATTCACAAACACATAACAAACAAAAAAGAACATAACATCACGCCTGTTTTCCCCAAAGGGTTATGTACACACAGAAGCTCTTAGATACAGTTGCTGGAAGATCGTATTTAACTAATTCAGGGTGTATATTATGAATATTAAATATACTGACCTTATCCAGTTAAAAGTTTGAAGTATTAAATACTTTATTCCTTTTTATTATTAGGTTGGGATTTCCTTATATTAGTGACTAGCATTTTGCCAACGACTATGTCCGCGTAGATTTCGGACTTCTCCACATAAACTGTCATCCCTATTTCCCCCTTTTGGGATATAATATTCTAATAATATTTTTCCTTAAACAGTGTTTCACGTTTTATTTACGAAACCGTACACACACATTGATTTTACATAAAAATGCTGTATTTTCATACAAACTTTCATCCAATATTTAGTTAAGGGTGGAATAAGTTAAACCCATTTCTTAGTACTCGCCTATTTTTTTTAACATAACATAATATCACATAACATTTTTAAAGTAAAGAATATTATTTAAACACGACGGAGAGTTTATAAACCGAGCTTCAGGTGAATTTTATAATAGTATCACACGAGTGTTTTAATTCCTAGTTATGAGCAGTTGATCCACTCATGGGCGTACCCAGGCGGGGGGCAGGGGAGGTCAGCTCCTGGATGTTGTATGCCTAAGAACCTACTGTTGTCGATAAAGGTTATGTTTTAGTCACGTTAAGAATTATTTTACATTAACAATATATTATGCATTATTAAAAAAAAAACACCGCGCTGCGCAACCGTTCATATTATATCATGCAAAATACGCGAACGCAGCAAGCAAGCACACAGTTTATTTATTTTACTACCTATAAAGCAAGATCTCCTGCGGGTGTTTCACCTACACACTACATACTCATGTTTCGTGTAGGGCGTAGGCTAACACATGTGCAGGGGTCCCGGCTTAAGACAATGATTTGCCTCCCCCCCTGGGCCAAAAGCTGCATACACTACTTTATCTAAACTCTTGCAATTTCATAAAAAAAAAAACGTTATATCGTAAATATGGAGCCCCGCACCGACATGACACCGTCAGGGAAAGCGCCACAACAGCAATCGATCAGTAGAATAAGAACTTAACTTAATACTATTGATTTCTTTAGAACTTTACGTTATGAGAGGAGATAAACAGTTTTTGAAAGCTTTATGAAACAGTACAGTCAGCGATGACTGTACCCACTTACATCAGTGTCGTTACTGTTTAAAATGTTTTTATCTCCACTTCGCACTTAAAACACTTCTTTTCTCCGTTGGTTTTTAGTGCGTAAGCATATTACTATGTAAATAAAAATATTTAGCATGATAGTAATTAATGAAACGAAATTGAACGAATTGTACTTGCCGGTGTTTCATCAGCACACAGTGGAATATCACTTGTTTTCCAGCTGAGATAACGAACAAATGCTACGGGGGAAGGCGACAGGCGTGTTTTTGAAAACTTGACATTCGTTGCCGTCGTAAAAATATAATGGTGTAACTTGTGTTTTACGAGCGCTAGAAGTCCCGATGACGAAAATGGGAGTTAGCGTGTGAGCGTGTTGCTAGAATACTTGAATAATAATTAGGTTTTCAGCTTTTTAACATTTATTTCTGTTCTATTGTGACCTTCAGTAAAATACAGCAATTATTTTTGTGATCATTTGAAAGTATGTTATTTGTAAAGACGGGATAGTGTTTTAGATACGGATGTAGTTTTACCCTCAAAGTGTTTATGTGTTCGAAATTGTACATTGCGGGCGGCATTGCGCACGGTTCAGTAGAGGAAATAGATTCCTTTAGTCACATTTATGGCTAATATATTCATGAAAGTTTCACAAAAATATTTGAGCGTTCTCCCGTCTGCTTTGTTATGAGCGCGACATAGACAAAACACACACGAGCCCGTATCAACTTCATATTGAGACAAGCTCGCTTCCTACTTATGACATCTTTGTCAAGGAATATTCTCATGAAAAGTGACTTATAAGACGCTTCTCTTTGTCCTCAGTCGTATTAGGTTCAAGTAAGCATAGTAACGTAAGGTACTTATTTGAACCTAATACGCCTATGGTTTAAAATCTACAAAAATGTGTAGGTATTTTTCTAGATATTTTAAACTAAGCTGAGCAAAGCAGCTTTTGCTCTAATATTCATAATACTTAATCAAGTATCAAAAGAAAGACTTCTTTTGATACCTAAAAATGTGTTAATGATCAACTCGAAACTTGCAATTTAAAAAACTTCCACTACATTTAAACGGTGACTTGTAAGTAATTTCTGTGTGTGACACAAATTATTTCGATAGAAACTCAAAGTAAAATGTATCCTGTGAAAAGGAGTGCTTGGAATCCAGCAGTGTAAAAGATTTTGGAAGCGTACGAGGAGAGTAGTAAAGCGAAATAAAATAGCAAGCGAATAGAGTGCACGTCACGGACACGCGGCGGGCGGCGCACGCGACGCGCCGCGCAATTTCCGCTTCACTATCAGATGCGACGCTCGCGCCGGCCCGCGCCTCCCGCACTTGCCACCATGTGAACTCAACCGAAAACGTGAATCAGGGTGGTGGCTACACGATGTTGCATTCTCCACTGAATAAAAAAGCATTGATACTGCGAATGTGAACGACATGATACAATGTGAACAATGTTTAAGATGCCATGTTCTTTTAAACGTAGCTTTCAGTTTATGACTGTAGATAAAACAATGTGATAGCGCCTTCTGATCAACGGAATAATTTTAATACATAAGATTATTTATGAGTGTTATGCGACAAGTATGTGGTTGGGTTTTGCATGAAAGATCTTAAGAATGTTGTGTAAACTTGCCCTAAAATACATTTCCAACCAGCTATTGATGTTAATGTGCATGGTTCACTAGGTCCGATAGAGCTTTTTATTTGGGTGTGCCCCTTTCTTGGCGAGCTCGGAATGGATTTAATAATTATGGGGCAAAGAAGCGAAGCGTGTGGGGTCTCGACGGAAGGATGGAGTGAGGCAGGGTGCGATTAAATCGCAGGCGTTTCGGCATGTAACAGGAAGTGGGTCAAGCGGCGCCGCCCGAGCTATTTATTGCGTTTCCGACGAAATTGCAACCGCTATCTGGTATTTTTTATTTAAAGTATCCTTCCGAAGTGCATTTCTTCAAGACATATTCACCTAAAAACATTTGATGTGGTTATTAAGTTTCCAATTCAAGCGCGAGCACCTAATTGGTCGTGAAGTAAGGCTACGTAAACAAATTCATAGCAGAGATACATTGCGTGTTAGGACTGGAGGGTTATAAAACAGTGAAGATGGAAGTAGGTCGAGATAAGTTTTGCGAAGCCCATAAAGGTTCGACAAAGGCATACCATTAAAACTTTTTTTATTCGATAACGCCTGCCGTTCAGTCAGGGTAAAGTCTTAGTCGCTCTGCAATTACAGACAAGTGCCTTTAAATGAACCGAGCTCTCGAGCACGGCGCATCGCTTCGCACCCGACTGCGCCCACTCCGCCGCCCATTTCCACACTAACTGTGTTAATTTCATTTAAAAAGAGTATCATCACTTATTACCCATGCTTATGATGACATTTCAATCATTTATCAATTAATTTACAGACTCTTTACTTATCCTGTTGAATAACAAAATGGAGTTTGACGTAATGTATTCTTTATTTGTTGCGGAGTATAATTATCTTTCTACGGGTGGAACCTCCTTAGGACACCTAAGCTGGTTCCAAGCAGGAATGTCCCAAGTAAGGACAGATGTTGATCTACGGCAGTAAGGCTGTTCCTATTGTGTTGATCTTATGGCAGATAATATTTACGTACTGTAAATTCCACTCAGAAAAAGAAATGTCTTCGGAAAGATTTATTTTTCATGTATTATTCATTCACGTGTCCCGAGCATTTTCATTTCGACGTGATATTTTGGTCGTACGATAATGATATTTGCCATAAACCTGTGATATACTTTAAAGTTATAAATAAATTCAATATTAGATATTTTCTTCGTTTTTAGAACAATAAATAGGTGTAATATTTTCTAAAAAAAATCTGTATAGAGACACATTAAATAATGTTGATCTATGAAAAATATAATTGACAGCTACACATCTATAAAGTCTACTGCACGGCGTATTTTCGTAAGATTAGTGCAAAATGCGCGACGGCCTGTGTATCCGAAGATATTGATTCTGGAAAGTAGCCAAAAAAACTCGTAGAGCAGGCACGCGTCAACTGCCGCGCTGCCCCTATCCCGACGTCAACCCTTTTACGAATATTAAATTCTGTTTTGCCACTTCGCGATTCCACATTTCTCTGAAAAAATATGATCCGATTCGTAAGGCCTTTGCATTATTCACTGTTTTCGGCGATGCGCGCTCTCCCACCGGTGCGGTTGGGAAAACACATGTTAGCTTTACAAAGATTCATGGTCTGTCTGTACGTTTGTAGTTCTTATTGCACTTGTTAAACTAATCAAACATTTAGGCAATGAAATTAATCTTTTTTTTTCTAATTATCTGTATGACTTAGAATACAAAATTCTTTTACAGATGCCCTTGCAGATAAATAGATTATGAATTTTCATTTCAGAGTTCAAATTGCTTGAACCTTTAATTACTTTAAGGAAACTTGTACAAACGCGCTCTCGGCGAAGGGTTAATCCGAGCTTTGCTACGAAAATAGAACATTTGCCTGATTACAGACAAAAGGTGGCGACGTTCTTGAAAGGTTCCTCTAAGAAAAACATAGATGTGATGTTAGAAAATCATTGCGCTACGTTGATTAAACAGTTCTTTTAGGTTATAAAATTGCGTTATATATATTTATTTATTTCAGATCAAGATTCATAAGTTGTTAGTACAGGTCTTAACCTAATGTTAGTAAAAACCCACACTCTATATACAAAATTGAAATGATTGACACCTACGTGTGCAGCCGTATCCAGTGAGCCAGCATGGGGCTGTCCCACCTATCACACAATATACTCAGGATGCTGTGGGAGCTAGCACGTATTCTACCGAGAATGGAAGCGCACCGTTTCCGTATAATGACATGAAAACCATCAAACCTGGCCTCGGTGAACATCCCGGCAGCGCTACAAAAGCGCCACAAAGCGCGTGCAAAGTGCGTTATGACACAAAGTTAATATTTACCCATATAAAATGAGCGTTATTTGTTAACAAAGATTTACTTACTTTACAGATAGCTAAGGAGTGACTCCCCACAAAGTTTTCTGTTGCACAGAGCGTCTACCGTCTACTTTTCTCTATGAGCGAGTCCGTTTCCGTTTATCTTTGGTTGCTTTTTTGTTAGTGTCAGTTTCTTTCGTTTCGTTTCTCATATTCCACCGCTACATTTGTCGTACCGAAAGAGACTAAAGAAAGCCACTGTTGCGGAAATAAATATAGAACTATACAATATGTCTACAAGACACGGGAGCTTTTTTGTATCACTTACAGGAATCTGTAGTAGTAGTTTAATTACTCGTAACTTATAAATGAGTGTTTTCCAATGAATTACATATTTGCTTACGATTTCATCATAATACGTACGAAGATAAATCGTACACAGTTATACGATTGAGTAGGACTCGTACCGTTAATTGACGCCTGGCTGGGTTCGGTCTTAAATTGGTGTAAATCCTCAAGGCACAGATCATGCCAACCGAGCGGCGGCTCTCAACGTGCCTCCTCCAATTACTTTAATTAAAACAATACCACGGCACCAGTGCTTCGTCGACTCACCGCGTCTGTTTCCCATTTCCCTATTTAAATACGAAAACGAGCTCGTAGCTCGCGCTTAGCATGCAAGATGTTGCTATTCAACTGCTACACGAACATACATAGAGATATTTAAATACATTCAATTAATTCTATGCGAGATCTTAGTATGTATATGATTGCTACTCTTGTTCATTAGATTGAATTTAAGGTAAGCCAGGAATAGTAATAAGAACTGCATCGATGCGGTCTTCAATTTTGCGGTAGTCATTTATACTCATTTGTGTCTCAAGCTCTTAGGCGACTGGTTTGAAAATCGATTAAGGAGTCGCGTTGATTCAGGGACTTCGAAGCTAGTAATTTACTCTCGAGTTGGCTGAAGGCGACACCTGTCGAGCGAAGTGACGGTTGATAATACGACGCGAGCGCCATTCACGCGCAGTGGAGTGCGAGGACGCGAATCCTTGAGCTATCCGCGGCTTTTACTTCGCCGAACTCAACTCATACGATACAAATGAAGATAGGTAGGTAATCGCAATTTTTTTGAGCACATTGGTCGAATATAATAAAGGAGTTAGGTACGGAAGATTATTTTTATTCTGAGATATAAAGAAGTGATAAATGTGTGATCTGTATCTTTGGTTGTTAAAGACAACATTTATCAAACAACTTTGAGCGGAGGTAATATAAAGCTGCTAAATCCTAGCATCATCTGAGGGATTACAGTTTACACGAGGTCGGCAACGTCGCGAGGGCGGTACGGCATAGCACATCTCCGACGGGAGGCAACTTTACCAACTTTCTTAAGGGCGGTTAGCGAAGTTTGACGTGCACGCGCCAGCACCGTAAGCTCTGGGATTCGATACTTGGTAACAACATCCAATAAAGAGGCAGGGCACGCATGTGTTTACGTAAAACGTTGCAGCAAAAGAAACCAGTGCTTTAGTTCTTAAGGTTCCGGGACCGTGATCAGATCGAAGTTCTTCGGCCCGTATGTGTACATGATGAAGGAATTAACATAGATTTGGTGACACCAGTGAAAGATTATGAAGTATTATGCTGTCAATAAGACCAGCAATAAACTGGCGTCATTATGAAAGTTGCGTATTAATAAAAGACTTATTTTCTGTTAGGTGAACACGACATAATTGATAATGTTTTTACTATGTTACAGCACATAATGCACAAACTATGGTATGAAAACTTGGTAGAATTGGCCTGACTTCGGTTCGGCAAAGTAATGTTACAAGTCGATCTACTGGTAGGCTAGGTATAATATTGGTAATCTTTAAACTCACTGTTGTTCTCTCATATAGTAGAAGCCTGTAGAATACTATACCATCTTAATATTATTACTTTAGCATGGTTTGCTTGCTCCAGGTAAAAAACAAAGAGTTGCAAATGTAATTATTCACAGTCATCTTAATCGTGGTGGTGAAAGCACTCGACTGTGTTATTAAAAGGTGGTTGGTGGAGCGGAGGTTCAGGCAGGCGGTTCTTTGGGAAGGGCTCATATAACTTCAACTTTTCTATCGTGGGCCGCGGCGCGTCCACCGGCGGCGGCGGTAGCAAGCTACCTCGAGTTTTATGAGTTTAATCAAATCGTTTTAGGGGTGTCAGGGTGTGCCCTAACGGCTGATTGTATGTGCGGAACACGTGTGCTGACCCGTACGATTCCTACTCAATACGTACAAACATAGTTTGGCTAAAATGGAACTGTAACAAAAATGTTACTTTTATTATACACACCGGGAGGGGAACACGCGAAACGTGTATTAGAGTTGAGGTCGTTTTGCTGGTAAGTGCGACGTTTGTGCGTAGCGGTCCCACCTTGGGGTTATTTTGTTAAGATAAAATCTGAAAGTGACGCAACTGGGTGTGCTCAGTGAATATTGGTACTTTTGACATTTAATTTATTTTATTACACGCCTTATTATCATAGAGTTTTGTTTGCGAAACAAAGTTCTAAACGAATAAAGATACGAGTATGGTACTTATAGAATCATTAAGTTACTAAGGCACTCTTTTGTACTGGATTTTTTTTCTTTTTATACGCCATATTTGTATTCGAATGCAAATGAACATCATCATAGTCAGGAAACACCTCCGTCGTAAAATACATGTTGTATAATATATAAGCCTATCTCGGTGGGGCGGGTCGTAGTAATTCTTTTCTAAGCAGCGCGTAAAGTTATTCAAAATATGTATAAGTTACGTCCTAAGCTGGTCGTAAAATGGTATTACAAACGTTATGAAGGCCGGGGTTCGGCCGGATCTCATCACTTAGGGTTGTACGCTGAAGACGACTATCTTTCAATAAACCCATAAAATTGCCTCATCCGAAGCGAGTTCCGAGCTCGCCCGCCGTCCCGGCTGCTTGTTCTTAACAATGCACACGTCAATATTACATTTTAGGCGAGGCAACAATATATCGGCGTTCAAATTTTAAGGGTAATATCCTTATTCGAGGTTTCGACGTTCGCCCTGAGATAATCTTTTACTTCGATACTCGTCCTCTAAAATATATGCTTCAAAGGCAGATCTTAATATTGCTTGGTACGAAATATTATGTAATTAAATCACTTTGAAAATAAGTTACCGTAATCATTTTATAATGACTATAGACTAAGTGGCGAACTGGGTTTTGTAAAGACAGACGAAGACGGATAGAAGAGACGTTCCAGTCTTATGCATATTAAGGTAAGTCAAAAAAGTGCAGTGAATCTGTACGTGTGGTGTGGCATTGCGATGTAGCTGAGTGTCACCTCGTAATGAGATGCGCGGCGTGACGCGGGCGGCGCCGGGTGCCGGCACATGCAAGTTAGATGAGCCGCGCGCCGTGCTCTCTCTACAGGTGACGTCCGACTTATTTTTAATGCACAACATCTATTACAATTTGTTGAGACTCAAGAACTCGTTTATAAAGAAGGATTAACTTCCGAAGCGCTGTCTGAAATTTCACCCTGTAGGTACATGAACTGGAAATTGTCAAATAATGAATTTTTTAAAGTTGTATCTTTAAGGTTAAGGTATACAATTTGTGCGAGCAAATTATATTCATATATTATAAGTTCAACTATAAGTATACTTAAAAAAAAAAAATCAAATGGGAGAAGAATAAATTAAACAATAGCAAAACGCACTGCTAACTAAACTAAACTGCACGTGCTACGCTCGTAGCACTATTGCTACGCGCTTGCTACGCAAGGCAGTTTAAGAGCGTTTATTCTAAAAGTGGGCAACGTCGCAAATAGGTGTCAAATATTTTGCTGTTTTGATTAATTTGGCAATATTATTGTATGGAAATAAGAAATATGGTTAACTAGCGAACTAGAATATTAATAATGAATTGCAATTATAACATTGAATTTGATGTTGTAACCGTTTTAGGTGTAAAAAAGGCACTTGGAAAGTTTCCAAATACTTTTTTTACATCTAAAACTATATATTCAGTGTTACGATATTAATTATTGCATTTCATAATCAATATTTTAGTTCACTAGTTAGCCACATTTCACATTTCCATACAGTAATATTGCCAAATTAATCAAAACAGGTAAATATATGACAGCTATATGCGACGTTGCCAACTTTTTGGATAAACGGTCTTAACCCAAACGCGATGAACGGGTTAAATAAATAAATAAATAAATAAATTTAATTGTTATGCTTAAATCCGACGTCGTTGTTAGGATAGTAGCAGTATACTATGGTTATATTACATTACGTCGTTAGCAGAGAGAGGATAAGGGTTGTTTCAAAATAACATCAGACGCATTATCAGCAGACGAATGAAAATGACTTGAATGCCAATGAGATACAATTGGTACTCTACGCGCATACAAGCACATCTATAGTATAAATAAACACAAATAGATTACGAATTAGATAAATACCTTGTTCATCAGAAATGTGTTACGACGAGAGCAAACAGTTCAGGTAGAAGATTCGTTTAGTACAAGGATAGAAGACAAATTAAAAGAGCACTGAAACGCTAATTCCATTACGATTCGATGGACGGCAAAAGTCGCCTCCGTTGGACTCAAAGCCGGTAAAACGTAATTGCGACTTCACTAAGCTGGGCTCCGCGCGGCCCGATACGGACGAAAGGGGACCTCTCTGTAACGGCTGATATAAAAGCGGCAATAAATTTAACAGGATGAACGCACTACTTACACAGAACGAGCGCGGACGCCGCGCCGCCGGTGCCCGTAACGAGGGGGCACGCAACCACCGCTCTGTGTTTTAACCCGCCCCCGCCCTTCGTTTTTCAGGCTTCCCAGGACATTTTTATTTTAAACCGTTTTATTAATGATCTACGGTATTCTACTTTATACAAAATTTCCTATGAATATCATTGTTACTGCGTTAAATATTGATGGGTCACATGACATGTGACATTATAATATTATGTTTTGCGCTTCGCTAGCATATTTTACAACATAATTTCGTGAGGCACTCTTTTGAAAGGTGACCGCTTTACGCAATTAAGAGTTTCTTAAATGCAAGAAACAATCATATGGGATAGACAGACGACAGGTCCAGTTCGTATCCAATAGGGATGTTGACAATTTGTTTTTTGGCCTTCAAATATATTATTGAAAAATATTGGACGTGTATTTTTTCTTTTTTTACTTTAGAATTAGAATAATAATAATTTATTTAGGATAAGAGAATAATTTATTTGTTGAAAAATATATAAATATACATACTTATATAAATATTAATTAAAAGATTATGCCGTAATCTTTTAATTATGAGTGAATATACATTCGAGTTAAAATGTGGCATGACGTCACTCTCCGGTAGATTTTATACTGAATTGTGACGTAGCGAGTCCCCACTCTCCAACTTTAATGCTATGATAAAGCAAAAAATACGTATCTATTTTTTTTTATCTGTCTCGCGGAATTAATCTTTTTTATTTTCCCAGTTAGCATCCCTATTGTTGAAATCAAAATACGTTTTGAAACCTACATGATTACCCAAAAGGTGCTCTAGTGAACAACGTGCAAGTTGGTACTAAGACATCTGTTTATAAATAAAAGTTAGTTGTATCATCGTTGTTTGGAAACTCATATTTTAAGGCTCCAGAGAACTTGTTGATGGGAAGTCCTATCCGGACTAGAAAACAGCAGTTGAATTAAAATATCATCCTGTTGATTTAAGTTTAATTAATAAAAAAAATAGAAGTTAGCATAGTATAAAATTGTTTAAATCGAAACAAACTATGCTAGATAACGTTATACACTTGAGTTCCGTTTGTTTAATTGTTTGACATTTTATCACAACCTGCAGTCATTTATTGATTTGTATGACAACAGTAGATTGTCTATGGACAATCTACTATTTCCATAAAAATCAATAAATAGGTAATAATGAAATTATGTAAATTTTCAACAAATGAAATGACTTTGAATTAGTAGCATCATATGTTTTTAGGCAAAAAAACGCTTATTTATACGTCTACAAATTATTTATGGTATTTTTTTTCTGCGCTCTGTTTCTTGGTACTTGCTGTTACAAATCGCTTTAGGAGAAGCGAAAATAAAACAATAGGGAAGGGAAACAATCGTCACAAGAATTTTGTAACAAAAGCACCTAAAAGAAAAATAGTTAATGTCGTTATTTTGGATACACATGTTTATTGCTATGAAACATGGCAGCCTCATAACAATCCCTTTCACTCTCCACAAATTGGAAGGAGCGCGTAAAGGAAAACATGGCTATAAATAA
Organism: Agrochola circellaris; assembly: GCA_914767755.1. Lineage (NCBI taxonomy): Eukaryota > Metazoa > Arthropoda > Insecta > Lepidoptera > Noctuidae > Agrochola > Agrochola circellaris. The sequence goes on along the minus strand of OU611846.1, from coordinate 8,062,090 downwards.
AACTGGCAGATCAACTAGATAGGCGGCCATTACCCGAGATAAGCACGACTTATATACGCGATACGTTCTTCGCTTCGGCAGATTAACGGAATGGGACTGGGTTTGTTTGCAGATATCGACGTTGAAACATTTTGGCAAGTCACAGCTCGGAAATTTATTGTGGTGTTCAGGGAGATATCTTCTTACGGACTCATTAAAAAGGAGACACGTCGTACATAAATCAGGGACAGGCGTCGGCAGCGGCACGGCGCGGCGCGGGCGCGACCGCCTCGGCGGCTCTTATCGGCACCGAGTGCGCCGGCAATAGGCGCTATCCGGTTCCGTCGTCGTCGCGCCATCGCTCCCATTGTATCTGCGCTCCACTGTGAGCTACCTAGCGCCCGACCACCTAAACTTATTACATTATCCGTTTAACCGATACTTACTTTCATACAATACCGAATAGACACTAGCGCACGATGTACATATTTACCGGAAAATTTACAATAGATTGTAGACACATAACAAATTGTGAAAAAAAACTGACGGTTGAATGAAAGATCAGTCAGACCTCCAACCTCCAATACAGTAAGCCTTGGCGCAGTTTACATCGCAAGTCGTAAGTCGACATTTGTTGGTCAAGTCAACCTCTAGACTTTTTTTATAGGTTTTACTGAAAAATTGGGAACAGGGAATTTTTTTTCTTTTCAATAAAAAGAGGTTATACTTTTAAACGAATATAATGTACTCTCTCCGTCATCTTTTTTATTCATGACAAATTACATAAAGTGCCTTACGATGGTCATATTATGGCAAACATAATAAATAAATTCACGACCTTCCACGACATCTATGATATGTTGTAAATCAATTTATGTGCACAGTCAAACTCAAACTCAAAGCATTTATTTCAAATAAACCAATTACCGGCACTTTTGAATTGTCAAGGGGGTCGGTCAGTCAGAAAGATGAAGCTAGATACAGTAGTGATGATACAGTGTTCGTTTTTTAAACTTTCGAATACGGGAGTCATTCGAGTATGAATAATCATTGTAACTGTCACTTACATAAGTTGCAAAATCATCGCATTGTTTCACAAACTGTGGCACGGATTATTACAGATGGTTAACTCCGCATTTTAGGTATGAAGCGACAAGTACTCGGCGGGCTCGACTTGTCGGGCCGTAGTGAGTGTAACGTAGTCAGAAGATATAAGAGTTACGCCATAGAAAGAAAGGCAACTTCTAGGTGAATATAACTGTAGGTAAATATAATATTCTTGAAACTAATCTTGCAAAAAATTCAATGCTGTAAACTTGCAAGGGACGTGCAAAGCGATAGCTTTCTATAGTTTCAGTGATAACTAAAGAACTGTAAAATATTTCTGAACTTCCAAACTCTATACCTACCCGCTTTTGTAATTGTTTTGTTATAATACACACACACATACATAAACTCACGCCTTGTTCCCATGAAGCTAGGCAGAACCTACAGAACATATGAGTCGTCAATGCTCCTCTAGCTTAGTTTGTTATAATATATCTTAATTAAGGTAACAACTAAGCATGGTATAATTTAAAGCACTTACGAACATAAAGATAAGGATTCAGTGAGCGTCACTAGTTCACTGGACCCGGAAGATCCCAACTTTTCGGAGTGCCCTGGAAATTTCCAACATTACGACCACCCGTTCCCCTTGAATTATTGGACTTACACACCTACTTACATGGCGTCGAGAGTGCAAAGTTTTGTTTCTTGTTTGCATGAAATTTCGTCGTTGTTATTTTAGTTGTCGCTTAGCACGCTATGGGTGTTAATAAAAATATTTTTACAAGCTAACAACAAACAAACGTTTTGATTTTCCATGGTGACAAATTGATCAGCGTGGACGGTTGACACAGGCAGTTAGTTGCCTACATGTGTTGTGTGACGTATCGTGCCGCGTGACCGAAGGGTGTACACGAGTGGATGGCTGAACAAATGACAATAATTGGCGTGCAGAGAGGAACGACATCGCGGCGCTCACTGCCGGCAGCGACTTTAATTGACTGGTGATTTCAATTAATGCACATCGGTGAGTTCACGAAATGCCACTATTCCTGGTATAATGGCACCAGATATTCACTCAAAATGTCGTTGGCAGCTCGCTCGCTGTAAATTTATGGCACTGACGACGACCAATAAATGCAAATTTTATTGTTTATGGCAGATTTAACGGCTGTGAACTCTTTTACCAATACCGTAAACTCTAAAGTGGTGTACATCCAGACGGACAAATTTGTTCACAATGCATGCTCCGTAAAGGGTGTGACAGCGCAGGAGTGCCGTAGTACCACGTACAATTAAGCGTTCCGTAGTTAGGATGAATTTATCCCAGAAACAAACTTAACATTGTACTTAGTTGAAAAACATGTTCTCTCATATCTTCTATCCTCCTCTCCTCCCTTCTCTCTTATCTACAACTTTCATCGAAATCGTTAGAGCCGTTTTCGAGAACGTGATTACAAATATATATAGCCTAGCTTGAAATCAAATAATAGTGTATCAGACCAATGCATGCCGACAGTATCTAGAAAAGCAAGCTTTTTTTTCTGTAATGAGATTGGGTAGGTCATTAATCAAAATATCAAACAATACATATAGTACCCTAGAAAAGTTAGTTGTTACATTTTACCAGTTCAGCTGTAATGTCACATTATGATAAAAAATTCTAGTTTCAAATGTTTGAACTATAACAATAACATTTTTTGAGTCATTCAACTAGCTATGTTAAATTTTTATGAAAGGGATAAGTTATTTTTTTTTATATGTCATGTGCATATGGCACATGACATATAAAAAAAAAAAACTTATCCAAGTACTTTATAGCAAAATCAAATCCTCTTACGGACCGAGGATTACAAAAAAAAAAAATCTGGCGACGTGACCTCGTAAATTAGTATCGTGCAGGCGTCACCGTCTGATAGTTGTTTAAGAAATTGAAGTTGAACTTCTTATAACAGTTTTCGAATCCCTCATAAATTGATGTTGGGATTGATTTGCACTAGCGCAAAATTCGCCGAAAATCAAGAAAACTTGTAAGTAAGGACGCCAAGGCAGAGGTTTCTATCTGCGAAAAATAATAAAAAAGAGCCCCTTAAACCCCTACCCTTTCAAGGCTGATTTGAAACAATTTTTCTTCAGAACTTATTTTTTTAAGTTTTTTTATGTTCGCACATAGACTTTGTTCTTTCTCCTATAGTTTATTTTCACCTCGAAGCCTTTATTTTTTTTTTAATAAATTCAGAAGTCCTGGCAATGAGTAAATCTAATTTGAAAATATTGATATTTTACTAAAAATGTTATTCATATAGTATTACAACCCTGTAAATATTGTAAATCCACATACATTTTAAACTGCAACTAACTTTTGGGAGTTGGAATTCAAATATTTGACCACTTGAAGCCGGTTATAGAAAAAAGTAATAAAATAATCAGGTGATCCCTTATCAAAGGTAGTTGAATGATTCAATAAAAACGTTATAGTGTAGTTCAACCATTTAAAACTAGAATTTTTAATCATTACAGCTGAAGTGGAAAAATAACAACTAACTTTTGGAGGGCACTGTCACAGGCACTGTACTTAGCGATAAATAGCGTGATTGAGTTTAGATTTTATCAAATTCAGCAGAAAAAGAGATCAGACGAGGCGGTGTTTTGTGTTTTTGTAGCGGTTAATAAAGGTTGATGAAGGCTCGGTAGCGCCGGAAACTGTAGTAGGGGCGCGGAGATAGAGAACGCGGTCTGCTCGAGTACTGATAAGGCTATTAAAAGTTACGCTCACAGACGAACGTTTGGATTAAACAGATACATACTATACCTACCGATACCAAAGAAAACCTTTTAGAAGAAAACAAACCAAGTAAAGCGAAGAGATTGCAATAACAGTAGCTACTCTAAAATGGTAACCGCCACGGTAATGTTACAGCCCAAGCAAAAGAAATAAGTACCTTCCAGCTGTTGTTTGTTTCAGAAAGCGTTTCACTGATTCAAGTTTAAGAGGACCGATTTTTTTTTCTTTTCAGGAAGAAGATGTTTGCTCTTGTTATAAAATGAGCGTAAAGTTCAGTAGTATGATATATAATAGATTATTGCTAAGTATACAACCTCAACGCTTACCGCTTTCTTTATGCGGAAACTCCTGGCTTCACCTTTAAGTCATCGAAACGAATAGAGTATAAGTTTTTACTTATTAGGTACAAAAGGAAGTTGTCTAAAACATGAAACTTCCAGCTAAACATACTAACAAGTAGTTTCTCAAAATTAATGAATCCCTTTAAATATATGTATATGTTGTTCGAAGTTGTCGTGGAAGTGTCCCACAAAAATACCATAATTTTATTGCATGTTTCCTATATAATAAAAAAAAGTTGTGTGGAGTAGAACAAAGACACGTGCGAGGGAATTTTGTTCAAAGCAATTATTGTGAATAGTGCTCACTTCAGCGACGGTAGAAATTCGCGTATAAATCGCGTCACAGACCACAAACAAAAACGTGCATGTGGACCGGCGCCCATTATTCTCGACTGCATAATCGCTTCGTCCGACGCCCGCATCGCTTCCCTTGCTATTTTATTTCCTCCCGGCATAGTTGTGTTTCGACTAGGCGGAGCTTTTTCAGCGTAGCTTCAGTAGGGAAATTAAACCATGTTTAATTCTGTTTAAGGTCTGGTTCCGGTTAGTAGATGTAGGGAGCCGATGCGACCGGCGACAGACCAAAGCCACCACGCTACAATTCTGGCACAATGTGTGTCCGTTTTAATAGGATTAAACTCATTGTTACATACGAGCTGAAAGGACCATGAGCGAAATAAAATTGTTTCTAACGAAACCAAGAGAATATTGCGAACACCGCATTTCGATTGGGGAAAACGGAAACTCATTCCTTTCAGAATTCATATGAAAAGAAAATATAAGACAATCTTTTCAGCTGCTAAAGGAAGACCGGTTGTTACACCATACGCTTTAAAACGAGTGTGTGGAGCAATTTAACGCACCTTTAACATTCTCTGTTTTTTTGTAACGGTAAGTAATCATAGTTTATCTTAATACACTCGAGAGCAATGAATTCGGGTCACCAACAGAACCTAAATATCTCTGAAACTGAGAATGCTAGCTTATTTTATAGCTGACTAGCTGCGCCCCGCGGTTTCACCCGCATCAGTCTCGATCCCGTGGGAATATCGGGATAAAAAGTAGTCTTATGTCTAACCCTGCTATCTAATTACGCAACACATTTTCGTTGACAATTCCGACTAATCTGTTTCAATTTGACAGGTCAACAACGTTCATTGTGTTATTTACGTTGTTGAACAGATTTTTTTTTCGAACGTACGAAGCAATGGATTAGCAATCTGTTTCAAAACGATTCAGATTCTGATTGATCGTTTATTACGTAATTAGGGTACTGGTCATGGTCTACCTATGTGCCAAATTTCATCCAAATCCGTTAAGCAGTTTTACCGTGAAAGCGTAACAAACAAACAAACTTTCGCATTTATAATATTAATTAGGATTAGAATTTAATACTATTCAAATAAAATTCATAAACTCGCATAGTTGGAATTTATCTGGGGGTCATTTATGGCCAAAAACAAAAAAACAAATGCTTTTTACCTACCTTTTCTCGAGCGTTTCGTCACATTTTTAAACCCTCATAGCTTTGGCCTGGCTAGAGAACTCAAATTCTCAGGATAAGATGTAGTCAGCAGACTTATAAAACACATTAAGTTTCATTTATCTAGCTTTTATACTTTGGATTTTATTAATACCTAAAATACGTCGATTTCGTCATTAGCTGGCTCACTCACTCATCGAAACCTCTAGCCTCTAGGGCACTTCCCGAAGTTCTAGAATGTTGAAATTTGGTACGCAAGCTAGGATTTGCATACAAACAACAACAAAAAAAAAAATAGAAATCTGTAACTTACATACTTTCATTGTTAATAAGTTATCAGATCTAATGTAGAGCCAACTCTACAAGCCTTACTTACACCTTGGTCAAAATGAATGGCTTGGCGGTTCCATTGAACTATTGCAGGACACAAAATTAAAGACCAGTGACTTAATTTAATACCATAAGCCCATAGAGGTGTCTGTGCGACGGCCGCGAAACGGTCAAGCCGTACATTTTGACCAAGATTTAAGGTTTGTAGAGTTAGGCCTTGTAATTCTACAAGGGGCTTGACTCTACATTCGATCTGAAAACTTTGTAACAGTTTAAAAATGCGCCAATTCTACTTATAAAAATGGAAACTAACCATCTTTTACAGATACATGTAGGTACATATATCATTTTCTCACATTTTAATAGGTAGGTACATATTATCTCCGTGCGCTATCAATACAGATGTTAGGCATGCCGTACACCAAGATTTTGAGGTGATGTTGGGGAATATTCTCCCATTCCGATGAAACAGCAAGGACAGCCGGTGTATCGTCGTTAATAGTGCAACGGGTTATTCAACGGTTCATGGAAACCGGCTGTAACCAATGCGGACCTAGAACAATCAGGTTCAGGAGTAAGACGGCATGGAAGCATCCTGGGTTCGATTCCCAGATCGCGCAAAGTGTTAATAAGGGCTTTTCCCATTAGGAATTCTCAGTAGACACGCCCGTGCGTCGGACGCAGCACGTTAACCCGTTTGTTCTGCGCCTGATCTGTCCCGGGTCGTGTCGGATTGCTGCCCCATTATAATTCGGTCCGGATGATGTTTTCAGATGTTCTACACCTTGGAGGACGCGCATGGACCAATCACCCAATTGCATGGACTGTAAGACGATTTAGAACCCGCCAATGGTCCTAACCTGGACAATGGGCAACGTATTCCTCGACAGAGGTATGCACGAAAGCATCGAATAGGAGCTTTTGAGGATTGGTGAAAGGGCATGTAGACAGTCGAATCAAAATGTACGCTATATAAACACGATGGAAGGCTAATGCCGGGTATGGTTTGGCGAAAAGTAACATGAAATGTAACACACGTTGAAACAAATACGCCTAGTTATTTTGTTACATTTCAGTTTGGACGGCTAATACGTGTAAACGGGGAATATAACTTTTTCTCAAATACAGGCAGTATTTGAGAAAAAGTTGTATGGCTCCGTACTCGTGTTGGTTGGAATTTCTTCGGAATATCGCTAGTGCTGACCAAAAACGGCACTTTGAATAGCGAAACATTGTAGAGGAGATCCTAATTAGCATGTTTGTATTTATGCATGATAATGCCCGTTCCCATATTGCGGGGTTAGTGAATGACTACGTTCAAGAGGTGAGTATTACCCATTGCCGAACAAAGTCCCATCCAGCATGCCTGAGGCGAGCTCGAGCGGTGTGTGAGGCGATGAAAGCCCGCTCCAATTACGCTTCGTGAGCTAAAAAATTTATTGATAGACGAATGGGAGAATATTCCCCAACCTTGCGTATCGCCTCAGAAAGTGTACGGCTAATCGCAGGACTGTATTGACAGCACATCGAGAAAAAGAATAAAAATGTGAGATAATAAATGATTGTATCGGTAACAAAAGATGGTTAGTTTTAATTTTAATTTTGCGATTGTATTAATTAATTAATGCAATGTTAATAAGTAAAACAACTGTTAACTGAAATTTTATTAATCGTATTTGAAGAGTATTAAATCCATACTTATATTATAAATACGAAATTACCTCTGTCTGTCTGTTACTAACCTTTTCACGCCTTAACGGATTTAGATGCGGGTAGACCATGACCTGGATTAGGAAATAGGACTTTTTATCCCTGTGTGTACGATCCCGTGGGATAAATTTCAACATCCACGCGAGCGAAGCCGCGGTCAAAAATTATCTAAGTACTAGCGTGTGAAAAGTGAAAGGGAGCACTAAGGAGCGATTTTTAAAAATTCGTCGCCTTTCGGGGTTAAATAGGGGATGAAAGTTTCTAGGGAAGTTCGTTAATTTGGGCAATGGAAATTCCCAAAGGGAGTACGCTTGTTTTTTAATTTTTTTAAATGCGAGCTTTCGGGGGCCCCGTCAGGGGAGAAGTTCCTTACGCGATACTCACACGCACTCACACACACACACACATAAATATAGGAAGTCGCATGCAGGGGGGGGGGCATAACGCGTTTTCCTTACGTGACGATTTCTACCAGTCAACTCCTACCGCAAGCCGCGTTAAGGAACTTCGTTCCAAAAACATGACCTCGATAATTTTGGCTTTTCGTATTCTCATTATTTTATTCATACAAAGGTTCTATCATAATAAGTTGGTTTAATTTAAAATGAAAAATAAAATTATTAAAATACTGCACGTGATTTATTACCAATACTGCATCACTGTGAAAAACAATATCCATTAATTATTACTACGCATTAAATAAACCGCTGGTGAATGTGATTTATCTGTTGCAATCAATGATACCGCTTTCGTTAACTATGCTAATTCACAAATTTGAATAGGCAACTATTATTGGAAGTTAGCCGCAGTCTGAATGCTTACGTTCCTAGTTCCAACCATTACGGATTCAGATTAATTGCTCACTTAATGCTACTCGTAATAAACTAAATCCGGTTCCGTGACCCATCTACTTAGACGTTTTAGCTGGAGGAATTGTTAAGCGAGTAGGAGAAATTGAATTAGGCTGGGCGGGCGACGTTGTCAGAGCGAGCGGAGCCCGGCCGCCCGCCATGGCCACCCCGCGCCCTTCACGTGCTCATCTAGTAAAGCAACGCAGTACGCCATGATGTATTCAGTTTATGTTTGCAGTTCCAATTGTACAAATCGAATATTATGTTATGTAAATCAAACTATACTCAGGTACAGTTAGTATCGAAAGCAGATTATCATATAAAAAGTATAAAATGAAGTATATACAAAAAAAATATAGGTGACTACAAAATGCATTCATAATGTGATTCGATTTTTGTTGCCTGTGGCAAGTAATGCTGCGCCACAGTATTTTACTATTTTGCAGCTATCTTCGTATCTTTTGCTAAGGTATACCTAAATTGTTCCTAATGAACTTTTTACATTTTACAATTACCTAAACCAATGTGATTTACTTTATGCTGCTGAATGTACAATAATGTACATGACATGTACTACACTTTCTTACTGCCGCATGTCGTGTCCTATTGTCCTGTATCAATTCTAGACATCCTTTGAATAAATAATGTGTTCATGTCAGTAAAGACCTGCATACATAATATCTGGGCACTATGTATCTTTCTGACTTAAATGACTAAAATAAAAATATATCCAAATAAATATCTATCACGTCCAGTACCTACAGGCACGTTGTGTCAACGATAAGAAAGCGAAAAGCAAATAAAGTATGGTAGGTTGCTCTGGGAGCAGAATGGAGCAATCAGGACGAGAACACTTTGACACAGCAATTTGGACGGCGCGCCTCCGATGTGTTATTTTGATTGCGCCGCTTTTGTGCGGTGTTGTTTGTGCGTCCGCTTCCTTCGTGCTTATAAAAAATATTTATGACTCCTATGAGACACGAATATTGCCTCCTACCGCCTTAATAACCTTGCTGGTAACAGAGAGCGACAGTCTCCTGAGAAGGTATTATGTCGTAACAATTGGCTGCAAAATATTCGCACAGAAACTAACACTTTCTACCCTCCTCCGGCGAACACAAATGCAGGATAATAACATTCATGCGTACGTATGATGAGTAGCTATATACATTTTTGATAAGGTGAATTTGTACAGATTTAGGTGAACTGGGTATTGTTGAGCTAGATACAATTTATTTGAAAGTGCATGTTTTTTTACGGAAAGCTCAACGAATTGTCTGGAAGATTATTTCATTTATCTTTTGCTCCCCGTATCGATAATAGAGATGATTGTTTAGTCTATAAACAAGTGGTTTCCAATACAAAGGCATCACGTAGTATTCGCAGATGCGCCACAGAGGCCTACAGTAGGAAATAGCCCCTCTCCGGAAATTGAACCATGCACGCGAGAGATAAGCTGCAACTATTTCAAACGGATCGCTTTGATATGTTAGAGTGTTCCTATTAATGGATTTCGTTAGTAATTGGGCGTTATTTTCTCTTACCTTGTAAAATTACATTGAATAAATAATACCAGCCTGTTACTGTCCCACTGCAGGGCAAAGGCCTCTTCTTCAGACTTATATGAACTATAAGTCCAGGTTTCCTCACGATGTTTTTCCTTCACCGATGTCAGTAATGTCCAAGATAAACTCAGTAAGTACATATTAATAGAAAAAGTCACATTGGTACTTGCCCGGATTTGAACCCACAACCTCGTGCATGAGAGGCGAGGCCTTAACCACTGGGCCATCACGACTGCATTGACTAGTATTATTTTCTAATAACTCTAGGTACGAGTTAATAATAGTTTAATTATTAATATCATATAGAGTAGCGACATGACAGTACTTACTCTACTGCCCGTACCCGATCGAGAATTACTTCTCTTAAGAATAGGCACTATAAACAAAACATAATTTCATGCATTTATAACCACTTGCAATTAATTAAACTACGTCAATTTACTTAACTCAAAGCTGCAAGCAATTATTTTAAAGCATAAATCCAAATATCATTAAGTAATTATTTAAAATAACAAGCGTCACGTGAAATCTATTTGTAGATTTCATATAACATTTTCATTATTTGCAGTATTGATTGGTTCGCATCAATCGCGATATGCAAATATTAGCATCGCTCGCTGACCGGCAGGCTAGTGATTTACGCGTGTCCCGACGCTACGTTATGCAATTACATCGCTTATTAAAAATTAACAGCATGCCGTAACCAAATTATGCGACTTTCGTTAGATTGTTTGATACGAAATTATGATTATATGTTCAAAGATATGTTGTGCACAGCACAGCTGCATGGTATAAAAGTGCGCGAGGTGCGCTGGCGGGCGGCCGGCCACGTACCTAAATCAGCGCGCCGCGCCGCCGGGCGCCCACTGCGCGCGACACCAGCTACCAACTAGCTTACTGATATCATTGTTTATTCATTTTTCTTTTATTAGTATTCATTGACCGAGCGAGCGAAGTGTCTCTGCTTCAAGTCTGGCAAAATTTGCTTTCGTGAGTCACTTTCTTGGTACTTCTCGATAGGTCGTATTTTACAAACGATCTGGATGGAAACTTGGTGTACTTGGTTTTACGAATTTATTGTTTTTTTTTGTCGTCGGGGATTTTTTATTGGAGGGTAACTTCCTCCAAAAAGGGGCAAAAGGGGGCTACTGGATATGTCCGTCTCATGAGATCCAATTTCGATGGTTCTTTTAATTTTTATTTGAAAGGGAGTATCTATAAGATCGTTTCATAAAAAAAATGATCTGATGAGGATTTTCGGCATGATGAGCAGAATAGCTCCTCTAAACGCAGTAAATTACTTACTTTTAAATTTCTACCACTGGCATCGGCCCTTTAACTATTAGGTAGGGATTGATGGAGCACCTGCGCTGCGACCACCTTCTCATATCAAAACTAGAGAATCCTGATAATAATTTTCAGAATTCTCTTAATCGTTTTACAATAAGGTCACTAGCTGGCGCTACTGTGCACCGCTAGCTCGTTAGTTAGGTCCCGTCGAACATTTTGTATGACTGAGTTTTGTTACGTGTAAAGTAGCTTCAAACGTAGTCTCATGTTTAACAGTTAGTTGTGGGTTAGTTTAATTCTGTTTAATTACAATTATTCTATTTAACATGGTTATATATGGCATGGCTACTGAAGTTTTTGCAAACGGGACATTTAGCTAGTTTTTAAAAACAAAAACATGGTAAATATTTTGGTTTAACTTTAATGGTAGGTACCTATAATAATTGTTGCAAAAAAGTTTCCGCTCGCGAGGTCTACTATTCGGAGAACTACTAGTTTTTATTTTGTTCGATTACTTAATTTAAAAGTAATAAGCCACAAAATTTGTGTGATCATCATTAGTACTTCAGCTGTTGCCAGTTTTTCCGTAACTAATTAAAACGAAAACAAAAATGGACCTGCTGTGCCGCCATATGGAGCAAATAAGAAGCCTACAGTATAATGGTGTCCCCGCATGGGTGTATCATTAAAAACATCACAAAAAGTCGCAAGCGGAGCTGAACGTAATGGTGAATATAATGTATGCTAATGAGGGCGCGGGCGGGGCGGGACGTGACGTCACGCGTCGGACCGCAGCCGCTGCCGCTGCTGGCCGGCGGCGGGCGGCGCCTAACGAGCGGGTGTGCATTTTCAATACACGAACCGCTGTTCCCATACTTAACTATTTCAAAGGCAGCGTTTCATTCATGAAAAGCGTACTTGCGTTTATTTACAATTTACATTATTTTTTGTTTCCTAGTAACACGTTTTATTGTAGCTGATTGCAACAGTGGCACCTATGTAAACTCGCCTTCAACTAGATAGGATATTACAGGAGATGGAGCAGGCAAAGCCATTCGCTATAATAAAAACAGCGCGAGCGCTACAAAAATAATAAAAGTTAGCGCTGTGCGCCCGCGAGGCGCCGGCGGGAGGGCACGGTGGCCTGACTCGGCTCGAGCTGGCCTCGTCACGGGCCCTGTTTACTATCACTCCCCCGGGATGCTTATTTCTTTTTTGTTTTAGATTTCTTTTACTTTTTAACACCGTAATAAGAGTCATTCACACCCTTACAACCGTCTATTGTGTAGGTACGGTAAATGTGTCTGTTAATTAAATCGCGTAATATTATTTACTTAATTCACGATTTTCCGTCATTAGCGGGTTTGATCAACGTGCGGAGACGCTAAAACTAGGAGTTTTCACTTTACCAAAGATTCGTGGTCTGTATCTATAGAATCTCACGATAATCAAAAGTAAGTACATAATAATGATCCTCCAAGAAAAATCATCCTCTTACAATATGCGACGAGTGATTCGCTACGCAGCGCGGTGAAATATCAATTCAAGTCGTTGCTGTACTTTGTGATTAGTTAATAGATATTTGTGAGAGGGAAAATCCAGTAAACAAAAGCCAATAACTTTAATCAAAATTAGCTTACCTACGCTACGTAAAGACAATAAATTAACAAATATATACAAAACATGGTTGATTGTTACAATTGTTTCCGAATATTAACAAACTCGTTACAATCGCATGCAACGCAGTGTATTTATTTTTAGTTCATTATATAAAATTGAATTTATTTTGGTGTCAAAATTGTAACAATTACACCGTGCATCTACAAATATTAAACGTTTCGTCTATAATTCATTTAACATTAATTATTCTGTGAATGCTTTTGCGCGCTCGTATGTATTAGTGCATAAGCATAAAATTATTATAACAAATGATTTGTGTAATGTTTTGCCTACGCACAGTAACAATATAATAGTAATACCTCACACTCGAGTCTCTGCGTGATGATCAGCGTGGAGCTATGTAGCGCGGTGATTAAGCTAATTATCGCTCGTTGCGTTGGCAATACAGGCAATAACAATAAACCATGCATAATCATATTTTAATTAGTGCATGTACTGCGTGACTTCGTTTCCATAGCAACATCTTTATGATATTAAAGCCTATTTGGTTTTCATCTAGCTAATTTTGGTAATAATTTGGAAACATAGGTAATTGTGTTAAGTTACTCTGAATGCATCTATACAATGTGAAATTTAATTCGTTTGCATCCTCTTAAGGGGTCATTGTACTCATCATTACGAACAACTTTCACTATGGGGCCAAACAAGAAATCGCGAAAAAAAAATCAGCTGTTCCATACAGGATGCAAACGAATTAAATTTCACATTGTATAATAAGTTTGTAAGATAGAGAGGTTATGCCCACTGTTTTTCTATCAGGGAAGAGTCATCCATCAAACGGTGTAGACTGATTTATGGCAGGAGGTCGTGGCAGCGACACAAGTAGTGCCTACACGATGACGACGCGATTAAGACGGCAGCCGGGCCCGGCCGGGGAGCGCTACGACCTACGAGGAGCTACGTGATGATCATGTGACACAGACACGCGTCTCACTCACACTTATTTTTCTCGACTCGAAGGCTTACGTCATACTATTATTGCAAAGTTCCTGAGAGTCATTTTTCACGTTTACGTCTTTGTGAGATGTTTATTAGTTATTTGCCTTACATGGAATGCATTTGTAGGTGATAGTTCTTTTCTTGTTAATAATTGAAATAAAGGGATTAATCAAACGATTTCTACCTCTTGATTGTCTTTGTATTAATAATTGAATTGAATGAGTCTTCTTCTGTCTTCCCTGGGGGCCTACTCCCTAAGCGAAATCCGTAGTTTCGGCTGTCGTTACAGGCGCTTCGTTCTCCGTCTCGCTTACACACATACCGTAAGTGAGAAGGAGAGCGAGGCGCCCGTAACGACGGCCGAAACTACGGATTTCGATAGGGAGTAGCCCCCCTGGTACGCAGTAGAATTGGTTATTGGGATTTTTGTTTGTATCTGTGTCTGTCTGTCTTTTATTTACAACTAGCGACCTGGTCCTGCTTCGCACGGTTTTTACGACTTGACAAAACATCGATATTTCTTAGTTATTTTTTACTTTAATACTAACGTATTCTGCACATAAATCTTCCGGAATAAATTCTCTTAACGATGATGAAAACCTCATCAAAATTTGTTGCGTGGTTTAGGAGAACAAGGCGGTCATACAGACAAACACGAAAAGCGACTTTAATTTATAATATGTTTATTAAGAAGCTACGAGGACAAGCAATATTTTTTTTGGAGCCTACTTTGATTGTAGCGTGTGTGCATTATCTATCAATACAATAGCGGCGTGTTGCCCAAATCAAGGTTAGTTATTTTTTCGTGTTTTTAGTTTACTTACCTGAAATAAACAGGAACAGGACAAAAAGTAAAAACAATGTGAGTGAGATTGTTGTTAAGAAAAATTAAACTTGGAAAGCGACGATTTATAATAATTGATGCCAATGTTATGAAATCCAATCTTTAATTGATTTTTCTGATGACAAATCTATGTAGGTACCGCAGGAGACGCCCCGGGTGTCGGGAGTCGCAAGCCGATTTCCAGCCACCGAAGGCGCGGGCTTGCGGACGGTGAGCAATGGGTAGCTCGCCGTCCGATAGGGACCAGCCGTGCTATTCTGTAACCATCTCACCGTGAAAACTTAGGTGAAGTGAGCGTGGAGTGAGCTGTCATTCCACTATTATTGACACTATTGACAGCTCACTTCACCCAAGTTTTCACGGTGAGATGTTTACAGAATCGCATGGCTGGCCCGGGTCGACGGCGCGTTGTGTTCCACGCGCGCCTCAAAGAGATGTCAGCACCAACTGACGGGGACCGGAAGGGCCAATGCCTGCCGGGGTCGCGGGTTTGTCTGAAAGGGATATCGCGACCTCGGCACACAGGCAACGGAAGGAACACGGGTGGGTTTTAGTCAGTAAAAGTCTGACACGCCCTCCCGCTCCACCCAGAGCGGGAGAAGTTATTTGATAATTTCCCATCCTCAAAAAAAAAAAAAAATGTAGGTACCTAACCTACGTACTTATGTGATTTTGATAACCAGACGCAGCTTTACGTCTTTATTATTCCAGTTGAATGAAATAGAACCAATCCTTATAATATCCAATTCTTCAGCACCACAGGAGAATTGATTAAAATAACTAATATCATTTATCATGCGGGTAAAAAGTTTCACGAGTTACAAGGCTATCGTCCCCGTGATCCCGTGAGAAAATTGCTAGTATTCATCATAATGCGTGACATTTAAAATTACCGCCGGCGCGCTCCACAACCCACTATAAATCAACGCAAACACTAGTTTCGGCGAGTGGATTTCTATTATTAGCTCCTTATTTATATGATTGTTAAACAAACTACAATATTAACAAAATACAATCGCTCTAATAAATTCTGACACCGGAATTCTTGCTTGAAAATATTCTACTTTTACTGGAAATTCTCCTGTGTGCAATAATTTAGGCGCTCTGGTTTGCTGATATTTATAGCATGGTTCACGTGGTACTGGTTTTATACGAACGAGTGCGTATAATGTGCATTTGGGTTGTTTAATTTACCTACTGTGCTATCATGAGATCGATAGGTATATTGTTCTAATTTAAAATAATTTTGGTGTGATTTTATAGTGACAATATTGTAGTTTTATACTGATTATCTCGACTATGATCTGATACACAAACAGATAATGACAATAGCCGTGCTATTCTGTAAACATCTCACCGTGAAAACTTAGGTAAAGTGAGCTTGATGTGAACTGTCATTGCACCTAATGCTAGGGATTGACACTATTGACAGCTCACTTCACCTCACTCTTCACGGTGAGAATTTTACAGAGTCGAGACACAGCTGTCGGTTCAGAAAGCTGTGTCTCGACTTCATTGGCTATCTATACATACATACATACATGCATATCTATAAATAAAATATAAGTAAAAATCTTTTTAAAATCAAGCTTTTATTCCTTAAAACGTTGAGGCGTGAACGTCCTTCTTACACTCAAAGAAGCCTCAAGCTTTTAAGAAAACATTAAAGTTCTCTGTTTACGTACTTAAGTTTTATTTAGTACTTTTTAGTCCAATAAAAGTAATAGTTTTTAAAAGATTTTTACTTATATTTTGTGTTTTTTAGCATTAGAGTTTGATAAAATCTCTGTACTATCACCTTCTCTTGTAAGGTACTTGTGAAGACGAATCCAACGAGACCCTCAACAGCCACCTTGTAAAGTTGAGGTATTCCTGTGGCTACCTTCCAGCACTATCAACAGACCCTAGAGTACACCTTGGGCTATAGTTTTTGTCAAGACAAAACTAAAGAGCCCAAACACATCAGGGCTATCTTATTTAGTTGAGGAGGAGTTCCTGTGGCCACCTTCTGGCTCCACCATCAGTCTAGACTTCAACCAGGGCTATAGTACTTGTCAAGGCAAATCGATATAGCCAAAAGACAACGGGGCTATCTTGTTTCTGTGAAAGTATGGTGTACTTCCCCGGCTCCTTCATCAGATCGTGGACTGCACCGAGGGCTAACGTACCTACTTGACAAGACATATCCAAATAGCCAGAAGACCACGGGGCTATGTTGTTTAGTTGAGAAGTCCCTATACCCATCTGGCTGCATCATTTGATCCTAGACTACATCTTCGGCTAATGTACTTGTCAAGACAAAGCTAGCGAGTCCAAAGTCGAAAGTAGCTACTGCTTCGTGTTTTTGAGAAGTTCCTATGGCCATCTTCCGGCTCCATCATCAGACCCTGAATACCATCTAGTATAATAGCACTTATCAATACATATCCATATTTAAAATTTCGTGTTTGTACTGTTGACCGTTGAGAAGTTCCCTCGTCTGGAGTCAATCCTGGGTGCAGCAGCCAGGTTATAGCGTACTTTAGAACGGACCATCATAATTAAAGCGTATATTCAATTTAGTGTTTCTACTGTTGACCGTTGATGAGTTCCTTCGTCTGAAGCCAATCCTGGGTGCAGCAGTCAGATCATAGCGGACTTTAGAATGGACTATCATAATTAAAATATATATAAAATTTCGTGTCTGTACTGTTGACCGTTGAGGAGTTTCTTCTAAAATGCAAAGTCTTCAGAACTGAATCAACATGTAAAATTTCAGCTCCGTAGGATATGAGGAAGTGGTTTTAATTCAGCTTGCAATATTCGCCCTAAACAAACTAACTAAGTAACAAACATTACAAGTTGAATATAAGATTTTAATAATAAAGTGAAAGTGTCTGTTTGTAATGTCAAAAGTATATACGGAAAATAAAAAAAATAAAAACGTTTATAAAACTGTAACCCGACTAAATAAAAAACCCGGAAAAATAAAAGTGATCTAAAAAGTACGAAACAAGAAAATATTTCAGACAGAAATCAAGACATAGGTACAAAAGTGGTCAAGGTAAAGCCGTGGTCGCATGCCTGTATATCGCGTGGGAGCCAGGAACACCTACAAAATTATAATACCAAACATGTCATGAGGATTATCTCATTTAATTTTTATCGAGGGCAGAAATTTACGTGTAAAGTCCACCATATTAAATTTAGAGAGAATTTATAAGGCCTAGGTCACCTGGACCATTATTACGAATCGATTGATACCTCATTCATCGAAATCGGTTCAGCAGGTTAGGCGCTACGGTGGAACACACGTAAATGCAAACATACATACATAGACTGCTAAAATCATAACCCTTCCTTTTCGCTTTGCCATAGTCGGGCAAAAAAAAAACGTTTTTTAATCTGTCTGTTTGTTCCGTCTAATAACTGAAACGGCTGAAACGATTTTGACGGGACTTTCACTGGCAGATAGTTGATGTTATAAGGAGTAACCGTAGTACTCTTTTTATTTTGGCAAAATAATTAGGGTGCACGCGGGCGAAGCTGCGGGCAGCAGCTAGTTGGTAAATATAAGGTCGTAGACATGTGACGGCTAAATGAAAATGAATGCGGTTTACCTATAAAGAAAGTGCGGAAGGCGGACGGGCGGCGCAGCGAAGGGTACATGCACGTTGCATTCGTCACAAGAGCCCTAACGAGTGCCGCTGCCGAGGCAGACTCGTCTCGCTCGTCGTCGGCCGCGGCCGCGGACCACCCTCTTGCATTTATTCATGTCGTTACCGCTAACGATAATTTTATCGTGTGCTCATTTGCCGGCGCCAGTCTCGCGGCCATCCGTCAGCGAGTCCAAATCGACAATTTGTGCAACACTAAAAACTTTATTGCGACATAATTGACCCCGGTTGTAAATAACCCTCGACCGCGACATTTTATTGCTGGCTTATTTTGTACTAGTTAGGTGATAAATTTTTTAGAGATACCATTCGATGGCATTAGGCTTATGTTTTTATGCAGGGTTTTTGAGATAGGTTTTGATGGACAATACTGTCATGGTGAATAAGCTGAATCAGAAAAAAAATCAACATCAAAATAGCATTGCCTCATTTACTCTACATTTGGTTAAGCTGATAGCTTTAGATTTGTCACTAAAATATTGAAGTAATGGCTTGTATATCCATTACTGACCGATAAAATGATAAACTACTATACCTGTAGCCATAGTATAAGAAACTACCCAACGCTACGAGATAGGTATGTTCAACATCTATCACAATAATATTCTATTCACTTGAATTTCCGACAAAAGCTTCTTGTAAATTCCTCTCAGAATGGTGTAGGTAGGTAATTGAATAGCAGCAGAAGCCAGTGCTCGGTAGTTAAGGACGTGGCCGGCCACCGCACGACGGCGCAGCGGCTACGGCATAATTGCACAAACTTTCATGTGCTTCGCATACATTTTCATAATTAAAGGGGCAGTTCGCACCAACTGGCGAAACTTATTTATAGCCACTTACCTCAATAATACTAGTTTGTCTTGCTGTACATTAATTACCAACTTATCGTGTGCTACATTATGACACAAATATGCTTGATGCAGATTAACATGCATTGTGCTGTCACATTTTACTTTATTTAAGGACCTAAAGCAGACGGTATTCTGTATTTATTATATCCACGTTGCGTTTTATCCTATATACTATTAAACGAGCAATATTTGTATATATATATATATATATATTTTTTTGTAATCACGTTCTCGAAAACGGCTCTAACGATTTCGATGAAAGTTGCAATAAGGGTTTACGGGGGCGAAAAATCGATCTAGCTAGGTCTCATATCTGTGAAAATTTGTTTTCTCCGTATTTACTTTTATACTCCGTATGTACTTTTTAGAACAAGCTGGCTACCTTAGAATAATTGACATTTGAAAATTGACAGACATGGCAGCATGGAATTAGTAAGTACCTACTATCACGGCAGCATGGAATTAGTATGTAGGTACTATACATGGAATTAGTATGAACTATCCTATACTATTAAATGAGCATTCACCAGAGCAGTGATCGGTCGCCCTGGTACTCCATTCATCATGAGATTCTTCCAAGTGGTTCGAAGAGGTTTCCCTGTGCCAAAATATATTCTAGATTGGTATTGGATCCTTGGTCCTTGGATGAAGAGAATTTTCATATATGTTGGTATGTAAGAATAGACATCAATATCATACCAACAAAAACCGACCAAGAACGAGTCAGGCTCTCACAATTAAGGCTGGCTACCCGGAGCAAAACCTTGCGATAGTGCGTTTTTCTTCGTTATTCAGCAGCCATTAACTCATTCATTAAGAGAAATAAACTACATCTTAAAGCACATTATTAATGTCAGATATCCTATCATCACATAGCACGTTCTTATGTGTTTTAAAGTGTTACAAATACATTTAAAATATCATTGTAAAATAAAACCAGCCAAGTGGGTGTCGGACCACGCACAATGAAGGGTTCCGAACTTAACGTAGTAGTTGAAAAACATGTACCATGTCCAACTGCAAATGTATGTTTGTACGCACAATATTAAGAGATTTACCGTGTTATTTTAAAACCATACACTTCTTATAGATTTTCCTGTAATCTATGAGTTAAGAAACAATCTCTGTATTTTTTTTTTTCATATTCTTTTTCTCAGTACTTTTGTGGATATGGGGAATGGTAAATTTTCTTAAATATCTTTAAAAGTATTTATTTTTAAGTTACGAAAAAAAATATTTGTGATCCTCACAACAAGTCCTTCCATTTGAAATTTCACACGGTACACTTTGCAAAACTTGTTTCTTTTTTACCCTCGAAGAGTGACCCCCATATTCGAAATTCATTTATTTACTTTTTTACACGTCCGTGTTAACAGAAATTCATATGTGTACCAAATTTCAACTGGTCCAGTAGATTCGGAGCAAATTGGCTGCGACAGACGGACAGATAGACAGACAGTCAACCAGCCAGCCAGCCACGCGAGTGATCCTATAAGGGTATCGTTTTTTCATTCGGACGCACGGAACCCTAAAAATAACAAAAATGATTGATTGCATGCATCTTGTGTTAACGGTGAAGTTCTATCAATTTGAGGATTACACTAACGGATAGATAATTTAAAAATCTATACAATTGATGTTTTATTTTATTTCAAAGGTCGCTTTTCTTTTTTACTAAAATAATTCAAAAAACTGTGTGGATTCCGTGTGCGCAGGGAGCGGGACAGAGCGGGATAGAGCGGCGACACAGAGAAGCACCGAACTCTCAAGGTCGTTCGCTAGGAGAAACGCCTTAAGGTTCCCAACCAAACTGTACTTAGCAGTATTTGGAACGGGCGCTGGTCAGCCATAGGTTATTACTGTATTTTGCGAAAATAATATACCTAAAGTATACATCTAACTGACATAGTGTCGAGGAAAAACTCATGTGCTAAATTCATGGTAGCAGTTTGCGTGTCGATGTCCCTGCCACCTTTTATAATTCAGCTAAGTAACATTTTTTATTTGATAAAAAATAATAGCACATGAGATCTTGAAGGTCTTCGTAAATAATCACCTATTTTTTATTTATTCACATATTTTGAAAACTTGGATCTATATCTGCAAAGATAAACCAAATATTATAAGAAATACAGTTTTCGAATGCTTAAAGTAAGCTCTTTTAAACGATAGGTAACACGGTATGATTTTTTTTTCTACGTCAAATGTCAAATAATTTATTTCAAACAGGCCCTTGTAAGGCACTCTTGAATGTCAAAGTCTACAAAAAATTGAATTGATTCTAGTCGCCCCTTCCAAAAGGTAGTTTTCGTACGGTTGACCTAACCCCGCAAATAACTAAAATTATTTTTTTGGTCTTTGACTGGAGATTTGTGCGCGCGTAATCGAGACCTAACATTACGCCTAAATTCAAAACCTTAAGTTGCAAAATCTCGATCTCGAGGAAAAACAGGCCACAGACGGACAAGAAATTGAGATTATAAAGGTTCCGATATTAATTTGTTCGGAAAAAAAACTTACACATTCAAAGTAAGATGAGAGTCTGATAATTAATCTCTATTTTGCCTAAAATTACCTATAAAGTTTCTTCATCGTTAAGATACAAAATAAAAATAAGGTCTCTCACAATTATTTAGAAAATACAATCATGGAATAAAAATATAAGTATATCTAATGAGCAAGAATACAAACAAAAAGAAACAAAAACAGAAAGGGTGAACTAGAATAAACAACGAAGACTGGAGTTACCTAATGAACTCGTGAAAATTTGGCGCAGGGTGTACACGAGGGGTTGCTTATTAGATATTCTCATCTCGAAAGCCAAGTCCAGTGGCGACAGCGGTATACGGGACATGGTTTTAAATATGACATATGGCGCCAGCGTGACACTATATTATTTAATAAAACAATTTCCTATTATGTTGTCGTGTGGTCCTGGACATAACGGAATTTAATATTAAATTTACAGATAGAAAATAAGATAATGATCATAAAATCTAAAGGAATAAGGGTGAGCTAAGCTAACATTAATGTAAAATCAAACAACACCGGGATCGCATAATTTTCAGGCACGGTTCGTAGCCATAACAAGGAAAATGTTAAAGGAAGGTCTTTTCACAAACCCGAAATAAATATCTCGCTTTTCCATTAAGGACATAAAAGCAATTCCGCGAGAGTCGAATAATAACGAGGGGCAGCGTTGTCCAGCCGTGGCCTCCTCCGAGTTTTATTTGCATCGCGGGGCGCGTCTCGGGTTCGGCCTCGCTCGCCTCGATTGCCCCAATAATCGCTATTGTGTGGACCGCGACGTTTGCAGCGCGAGTGAGCGCGCGCCCGTGCTAGTGAAGTTAGCGCGCTCGCTAACGCCCGCGCGCGGCTTGGCCCGCCGCCCGCCCGTACCTGCCCGGTGCGCCCGCTCGCTGTCGTGCAACTCCGGAATTGCATGCGTTCAAGAAAACTTTTACCTTTGAGAAATTCCAAACGCTTCGAGGTGCTCTCGATGTAAACTTGCAATAACCAGATATATAACCACTACAATTGGCAATTTATTTCTAAGATATTTCTACTGTCGTCATACGTACAATACCTACTATTATTTATTGTACGAAAATGTAGGCTTTCGATTGTTCGACACGCATGCAAATGGTACTAAATGCAGTGTACCATATATTCGTCAAAGCGAAACAACTACAACTTGAGACTCCCATGCAGAGAGTGCCAACGGCAGGAGATCCAAGATCCTAATAGGGCCTATTCTAAGACTAGTCGTCGGTGTATCTGGCTGTCTGTCAAAGAGGTGTATCTTTTTAATGGTAACAAGCCCGTTTAAATACGGAAAATGTGTTATAATTGAATATATAAGCCAAAGCCAATCAAAATATTTTACAAGGTTTTGGTGTTACTTTTCTTTATCTTTTGCCGGCTTTTGTTTTAATATTTATTTTTACAAAACAGTCTACCCATTCCTAAATCCGGACTTGACTGACCAAGTGACCACTGAAGTTGTCTCATAAATAATGTTGTGATAAACTTTTGAAATAGTTTCCCAGAAATATACACTCAGTAGTTGGTGTATCTTTCTGGGAAACGATTTCTTTTGTTGCAATTAGAGTAACTGCCGCAAACGAATTAAAAAATGTGGGCATGTATTCTCTTTTATCAGGAAATAATATAAAATTTTAAGAAATTCCTTTTTTTTCAATCCTTTTATCGGATTAGGGTGATTGACACGTAAACATACTAAAGCCCGTGCGAATCCTTCAGTAGTATTTTCACACTTAATTTTCTTTGAACACAGCGGCGGTAAGAAATAAAGTTAAAATTAAGACGCGAGTTTATGGGGCGTTACTGGGGTGGAGGGCACGAGGTGGGACCGAGGAGGTGCGGCGGTGTGAGAGGCCATTCGAATTCACCGCGCGAGCTGCGCCGTAGATAGCGGCAGGCGGAACACGTACTTCACTTCCACTAACTCCAACTATTGACAATATTAATGCACGCTTAGCAGGGCCAAGCGTCGCCGTGCACCGCCTACAAAACACTCCAAAAAAGTGCCGAATCTGATAGCAGTCATGCGTCTTCAGCAACAGAAAACAATCGTGAGCTTAGCATACATTTTATTTTGGTGAGTGTAACGCAATCTTCACTTATTGGCACTAATTTATTCCATTCTTAAGAGAAGTCTCCGGAAGTAACGCAAATATTAGACGAGGCTGGGCCCACGACGGCTGCCATTAATTCCAGAATTGAAATCTGGAATTGCGGCGGCGGCGGTGGCGAATTTACATTCATCGCGGTAAGAACTTAAATCAAGTTCTCAGTTACGATTCAGTTGCGATATTATTTTATTAAAATATGTAAATGACGCCGTTCCACCGCGTAGATACTACGGTAAGGACCTTACAATTGCGGGGGAGGATATCTCTAACGACGCAATATTTTCATTAGTGAGACTATTACCTACGAGCGTTATCACAATTTTATACAGCTTCACAATTATTACGTCACATGGCTTGGGATTAACAATGTTTATTACGTTACTTACTTTCCATTATACGTTTTCAAAATAATAATTAGGTTCTGAAACTGCAGCTAAAATAACGCTTTGATTCACATGAAAATAAATCCTAATTTAAAAAATATTCTTCTCTACCTATTTTTACGCTTAATGTGTATTTTATTCCAATTTATTTTCAAGCTTAGCTTCGCTTATGGCCTATCTCCTAAGTTAAAAAACACAACCCGCAGATTCATCTGATTCCAAGCACAAAGCAGTTTTCAATTTATCGGGAATAAATGCTTCGGTTGGCAGCTCAGACACCCAATTATCGCGCACAAAAGCTGATTACTGCGCGGGTGCGGGCGGCTGGCGGAGCGGCGCGTCGTCGTCGCGTCATCGCCGCGGCGCGGCTGCAGTAGCGGTGTGCTCACGGAATATTTGAACGACTTGTGAGGAACTCTTCATTTACTCTCTTTACACAAGTAGATGGCACTGTAAAACGGTTCTCTCTGATTGAAATCGACGTCACTAAACTTAAAAAAAACATAACTAAACTATATTTGGTATTTGTATTTTAAACTACAAACCAAATCAATTGTGAGTTTTAGTACTTATGAATGAAATCTTTCAATCGTTTTTGGAACTTACAATATACTTTTGGATATTTTTAATCTCTTGCGGAGAAATGTGTTTGCATGACTTCCTATCCAAAGTACGTTAGGACTCATTGCGAGCATTCTTCACGAATTTGTTTTGCAAACAATCGTTGTGTGAGCTTTTTGTCAAAGTGAACGAGCGAATGCTCATTCTATCCCGCTCCATCAAATTCTTTTGGTGTAAACAGAGACAGAGCATTCTTTCGTTGTTCTATCTTGTTTGCGGAGATTATATGGAATGCTCTAAGGATGCTCGCTCGCTTGATGTAAACGGCGCACGAGCATGCGAACAGTTGCGTTCTCTCGTGTTTGGACGTGCTCACTCCTCAAAGCGGTCTTGTGTTCTAGCAACTTGACCGATAAATATCTTATATTATTATTGATTAGTCTCGAGAAAAATGTCTACTTATGATAGAAGCCTACCATAATGTGAGATGTCTGCGGGATCCTACATATGAAAATTATAAAAATACATCCACAAGCAAGATGCTTGGCAAGAAATAGCAAATCTGCTAGAATGTCGATGAAGCCAGAAAAAAGATGGACTCTCGTCTTATCCACCATTGTATCACCGACATTATCCAGTCTCCTCCTTTTAATTAAATTCGTCACCCACCAACGTCTCTTCCTACTTTGACAGAATGATAAATGCAGAACTTGCAATAACAATATCATACTCAGATAGACATAGTGTACCTAGTCTACAACCAGCCACAGACACATGACGAATGAACAACGAGCATTCGTTCGCCTAATCTAAACATCACTAGAGCATGTGCAAGAATTCTAGTGTGTTTCTTGCTCGTTGGTATTCTTTTGGTGTAAATTATGAAAATAAATTATCATTTACACCAAAAAAGCAACTAACAACGACTCTGTGCTCTTGTTATAGCTCTAGCTCTATATTCGAAATCAAACATGCGTTCGCGAGCACTGCGATTAGAATTTGCTTCTCGTGTTTTGATTCACTTACTCACCAAACTGTTCGTTTCGCGAATTAATGTTTGCCGCGATCGCCTAAGTTATATAATTTTGACGTAAATTTTACGAGCTAGTGCACGTTTATTACTTAATTACGCGCATTCAAGTAATTCCGGCAGACCGTTCTATATACTGCTCAGTGTAGTTTGGTTTGGTACACTAATTTTGCGAGCACGACTCGCTCTTAGCCGGTTTTTTTATGAACTTAATTCTGCTGAGTTTTGCAGCAAGTTGTCATTCCACACACAAGTAATCCAAAACTGACATGGCAGCTGTCAACTGCGAGGTATCATTATTCTGATTACAGCGAAACTTTTTTCACTTTTGAGTTTATATATATGATTATTATTAATATCACCCTTCTTTTTTAAAAGTCGCACCTTTCAGATATTTGAGTAAACAATGTACCAACAAAAGATAGCAAAAATGTCTGAAATAACTTATTATATAGATCTACTGTAACGTTAAAGCTAAATATTTAACGAGCTAGCGTCCACAGTTGCATCTATCGTCGTGTATCGCACGAAGGCAGTGGTTGACGTGATTGCAATAAGGCAGCGCCTCCGAGTAACCTGGGGTGCCAACTGCAGTGAGTCTCTGCGTTGTCGACTGTACGCCCGACAACGAACGCCCTGGGAAATCATGACCAACGCCTTTCCACCCTTACGGGCAACGATGAATCCTGACATCGTAGCGACTGGGTTTAGGTCCCAGCAAAAATATCTAATTTGGATCTACTAAATCACATTTAGAATGTTGGTATTTTAATTAATAAATGTGTTTAACAACCAGGATTTAAGATTCAATTACATTATAAGTCGTAAATGCACGTATCGCACGTATCGCATAGTAATCGTCCTTCATTAGCAGTGTAAACCTCCATTCCGGTTGAATTATGGCAGCGTGTCATATAAGCTTAAGACGTGTGCAAACAAGATTTATGTAATTAATTTAGGAGATAAGAGCAGGCGCGAGAATACGTACGTTATAGAGCACAAAGGATGCTACAACACAGTCGCCCTATTCGGCGGCCTAGATTTCTAAATGTGATGTTATCATTGTGAGGCTTACGTATCCACTGAAACACTGTTTAGGAATGGGAAAACAAATTGTATCATTTTTACGGTTATCATGTCGAAAATTAATTCCACCAACGCTGTGTACACAATAGCTGTAGATGTTATCAGTAGCATAATTATGAAGGGAGAAGACAAACACAAATGTGAGAAACGGGGACAGGCACACGGGCAGACCGGGGGCGAATACTGCCGAGTTGCCGACGCCGACGGCCGGAGATATTTACGTTTATCTTCGGGTAACGGCTTCATCGCAAGCTTTATTACGACATCCACTCACGTAATCCTCCGCCGACGTCATAACTCCTCGTTTGCTGGCCCGCTACAATGTACTACACCGCTTTTCCACTAGCGAAACACGGGCGGGCGGTGCATCGTGCGTCCAGCCGCTATTGCAACTAATAGGATATTTTCATAAATGTTCATTTGTGAAATTATATAGCGGTAGCAAGGTCATTCAAATAGGATGAAAATAGGGCTAAAGACTAGGTATTATATGCCTATAAATTAAGGTTTTTATTAAGAATTATTCTTTGCATATTATAAAACGTTTCTGTACTTATACGAGTATGTGTTCATTAGTGAGTCTGTTGCTACAGAACTACTTATCGAAAAACGTGTTTGAAAATAAAATCATAGGGTTAGGCGTTTCAGTGGAGCTGTGAGAAAAAATTTACGAGAACTTACGAAAAAACGATTTCAATGAAAATTATAATATTTTTGTCTCTATTTCTTGTTACGACCAAACGAACAAATCATCGGTTCCTATAAAATGATAAAAAAATAAAAAATTATCGATGCGTTATTTTACCTACCTACCCATATAAAAAGAAGCGCTTAGTAATTTCTTTACTACTGACCTGTTTTGAACACAATGTACACAAATATTCGAAAATAGGTGAATCAAGGAGTCATTTGAACTTTCAGAAACGCTCGCACAGGGGTCGGGCGCGGATCCGACCCCGCTATAAATGAATATCGGATATGGAATCCATAAATACTCAATCTAAATTCGTAAATTTTCTCCGAGGATCGTAAAAAATGAAGAGGTAATCCGAAATCGGCTTACGGGTGCGGTACAGTTAAAACATTTCCACCACTAAAGCAATTTATTATGCTGGTTCATCAAAACTGAGTCTCGTTCCGGTTTTTAAAAGACTTTGACTGAAAAGTAATGACGAGTTCGTTAGTTATAATCATTTGTTCACTAAAATGAAATAACAATAACTCGAGTCGAGAACAACTTTATCGTGAAAATGTACTTACACCAAATAGGCGAAGGATGAATAGTGTTGCAGAAAGGCTGAAATTGAGCGGGGGGGATTTGAACACGCCAGCTTAGTGCAGCCGCCGGAAGTAGGCCTCTAACCGCCGCCGTATAATAGCTTCCAAATTGACCCTTCCACTTCGGCCTTCGGCGGGTACGCCGCTCGCGTCAGCATTATCACTACATTTCATGGCCAAAAAATAGTCGTTTTTCTTCAGTATGCTGTGTTTTAAGCCATAAATAATGTGCGTATGTTTTTTGGAATAAACAATTTGTTACTGGTGCGATCCAAATACCTACAAGTAAATTAATTTTCATACAAAGGCATTAACGCGAAATCGCATCGGAAGTTTCGGAAGTGTTATTTCCTTTTATAGCAAAGGCAAACGTCAACCGACCGGCGGCGGGCCCGGTATGAGGATAGTCAAATACATAAAAGGGATGAGTCGCGCGAAATACTGGCATTGTAGGATCCTAAGCCCTGTTTAGATTAGATCAGACCTTCGAAATAACAGTGAATGAGGACGTGGATTAACTACGGTCCGGGGCACTTCGGCCCGTGCGCTTAATGGGGCACCGTTAGGGGGTAATGAGGGGCGCGGGGATCGGGCGGGCCTCGCCTTTTGCCTTACTATGGCTAAGCCAGACAGCTGAAATTATTTCTATTTCAAGTCTAACAAATACGCTGCTATTCTGTGGGTATTTTGTATCATCGACTAGCTGAATTAAAAAAAACGATGTATGTACTATAGAAGAACTTCACATCTAAGTAGTTTGAAAAGAAAATCCCGTGAACACGATGACCACATCTGTTACTGCCCCAGTTCTATAGCCGCCTAGCGCTGCAAGCAGTAATAGTCCTTACGGTGTATAGATATGAAGTTCTTCGATGGTACATATTAAAATGATGTGGGTGAGTTTGCTCCCGATCGCTGCTTACAGATGTCCCAGAGCGGCTGAAATAAGGGGTAGAAATTCATTTTTCAATGTCAGAGAAGAAAATTCATTAGAACTTTGAAATTACTGATGGCTAAACGGGCGGAGTAAAATTTGCTCTTAATTTGTACCGAAACTTTTTCGCAAATTTTAAGAAACTTGAAAACGACTTTTGAAGTGAGAAAGATGGGAACAGTGCTAATGATTACAGTTACGTTTCTTATTTATGGCAATTCATTACAGTTTGCGGGATCATCAATTTATTTGAAGATTATTTGTTTAAAGAAGGAAGTAGCATGTTATCACAAAGTTAAACAAGGTTGTGAAAACATAAATCTTAGAAACTTCATATTTTCTCCAATATGGGGTAAAAACATACTCAAGTAGTTGACATTCGTAAATGGAGTGCACATATTAAAAGTAATAAATCTGTAGCGAAGATGACGTCTCGGTCGGGCTCCAGCACCGGCCAGCGTTCGTCGCTGTCGCCAGAACAACCCGATATTAGTTTACTTTTCCTCTCCAACTTACTTTATTAGTTACCCGCCCGCGAAAGCTGCCGGTGATAGTTTTCAAGTTATTGAGAAGTCAAGAAGACGTCCAGTATGTGCACTATACACATGAACTAACCTTCTCCTAAATGAAGGATCTTTATAAACTCGACATTGAATTGCTGATGTTTTATTCATTTTCACCACAACACACACTGAAAATGTCAGCTACCTCTTACCGATAGGTTCTGTAATAGAGCCTTGTGAACGTAGGACAGAACAGACTTAGGTTTGATTATAGGATCAGCGATGCCTTTTCTAGTTACGAAACCCTAAAAATAAAGCGTGTTAAACTGAGCTTCTATTTTGTTCATCAGGATTGGGGGGCGTCGTAATTATGTGGATCTAAAAACACTCAACATCTATATTAAGCTTCGGAAACGATGACAACGAAATCCATGATAGACTAAAAACAGGTCAGGCGGCTTTTCGTTGACAACAACAGCTTTGTTAGGGAGGATTTTATTGGCACAAATATTGTCCAAGTCGAGCTGCGGCGCGCAATTCTCGTGATTTACCGAGCTGTTTACGCGAGCCTGCCTATCCCGATCTACCAACATTTTTACAGCACCATTTGCCCGAAAGTCAGACATTTTCTACAACACAAATCATTTTAACTATATTTTTATGCAAATTTTACGCCATCAACTGAGAGAAGAGACTCGATGTTTCTAAAATACTGTTTTGATCTCATTGCTCTATCGAAAGATAATGTTTATTATTTGAATAAAGTCATCCATATTGCATAAGTACTGACGTAACTAAGTGACGCGCTTTTAGGTATTTCTTTCAGGAATAAAAAAAAAAAAAAAAAAAAACTACCAACTAACTATAAATAAACGAAGTTTTTAATGACCTACAACTAAACAGTCGTTTTGATGATACTTTGCCTTTCTATGTGATGATATTTCTAATGTAGCAATGAAAAAGGTTTAAAAATACTAAGCACCATAAAATTAATGTGACAAACTCTGCTCCTAACAATAAAAATAGCCCTTAAGCCATCGAAACATTAACAAAGTTTTCACGTTAACTTTTTGTATAAGTAGAAAAGTTGTGGAGGCATTTTCCAATCTCTGAGCGAGGGCCAACGTCGACGGCTCGCGCCGAGTCATTATGGCGCGGCGCTGAACCGTCACGGGATACAAACTCACCTTCACTCAGCTCCAGGGTACATAATCATACAAAAACAAACATTATCTTTTCGTAAAATTATAAAAAACATTTAGTACTGTTAGGTTTTATGCGATGGGGAACGAAAACATTGGCAAGAAATGTTTTGGTTTTGATATTCGATACTTTAAAATACGCACGAATTTGCTGAGTGGTAGACGTAATGTAATTGTGAGTACTTTGTAGAGGGGAGTAGAAAGTCTGCTAATCCTTTTATCTAAGCGCAGCACGCGGTGGAGTTGGGAGAATGTGCCTGTAGTTTACCGCCTCTCGCACCTGTTCGGCCACACTCGAGCCGAGCCGAGCTTAATCTGCCCTCTTTTTATTATGGCCGCGTTTCAGTCGCTTAATTAACGAACCGCTCGCTTCACCAACCTTACCAAACTGACGTATTAAGTTTACTTGCGTCGTTTGTACGTTTCTTTCTTGCTGATAGCATTTTAAATCGTGCTATACTAATTCTCCCATGTAAACAAAAATAATAATATTCATGAGAGGACCATAAAATAGTAACACCATTAACACGTTCTAGGAATATGTAAACATAACGTCGTACCTACATGCAATAAAGATAAATAAATCGCTAAAAGTTGAACCAATAAGCAAGTCCAATCTGAGTCTACGCAAAAAAATCCTAGTTAATTACTAGGTCACACATCGAATAAGTAGTGGATACCCAAATCAAACATAAATAAACTCAAATGAAAAAATGTATATCTGTCCGGGATTGGCAAGTACGCCAATGTAAACGAAGGTTCTCAAATCTACACAAATATTTGTATAGATTTGTGAGAGATGGTTTATACTTTTTCATTTTTTACCTTAACTTACTTTATGGGTTTAATTTATTTTTGGAGGGCAAAAATGTTGTTAATTACAAGGAAGTAATAAAGTAGCCAAGAAGAGTAAGATCTAAAACAAGTTCCTTCTTAATCGAGCCACGATAAGAAAGGTACATTAAAAAGGTCTGGCGTGACAACAAATCTAAAGGAAAAATCTCCGCCTCTGAGAGCCCAACGGTGATAAACGAGAAAAACTTTGGAACTAAATGGAGCATTCGAGACGGCGGAGCTGCGCTCCTGTCGCAGAATAATACTTCTCTCGAAGAAATAACACTTATAGTCCGCGAGGCTTAAAATCAAATGTCTCCGTTCTCTAGAGTTTCAAGCGAGCACGCCGTAGTATCTGGAGAAATTTCTGACAGAAAATAATGCCGATTTTAATCCGAACTTTGAGATTTATCTCCAGAGATAGTGTGTTGGTATGGTTATCATTTTTTTTTTCATACACACGCCCATTGTGGCCCCTTACCGTTCCTTGCTAAGAGGGCAGGAGTCGATTACACCAATATAAGATGTTTATGAATAAGGCGGCCGTTACTATTTACAATAGACTCACCCTTTTGTGTTTCGCTTACCTGAAAATAAAAAAACAGATAGTAATTAAAAATGTACAAATAGGATCATTTTTAAATATTATTCATTGATTGAAAAAATACATTGTTTTTTTTTTACGCTTGTGAAGAAACTGCTCATGAGACGAATCTAGAATTCCACAGTAACCGTATGTTCGAATTTTAACTATGTTTAGTACTTTAATATCTATGGATCTAATGACCAATAGATTATTTATTTACTGTGGCAAGTTCTAGTATCCTCGATCATGCATACTGTATGCATGATCGAGGACAGGGATGACACAGGAAAGAGTAACAATTTCTTTTTTCCCTTCACGTCTTTCAACACCCGTAAAATGTTCACATTAGCAAAACACAAAAGATAACTGCCAAGATAATCTTACAAATCATAAAAACACCCGAGAAAATGTAATTGGAAAGAATTGTGCTGCTCTTTATAAAAATAAGTTAGTAAAAATATAATAACGAGGGTGGCCTCTGCTGACGAGGGAGAGCAAGGACAGGTTACTCTAATTTACATTAATACGAGTTTTCCGGAGACAGTGACGAGGCAGCGCGGCGGCGTGTCAACGAGCGATGTTCTATAGGCGTCGGGTCCAGCCCGCCGCGCCCGGACGCCGGACGCCCGGATGCCCGGTACCTCCAAATCACGCGTCCCAAGAGAACACACCTCGCAACGCCCCAGGATTATGTTATATGAAAATAATTGTCGTCGTCAGTTAACGGACCGCCAGCGAAATTACCTTCGCTAAATAAGGGCCGATGTGTTGTTTTGATGCAGCAAACTTTCTTAATTTGATTAATTTTAGTGTGGGGATTCCGTAACGGGGGAATATTGGAATAACACTCTCCAAACCACCCGGACTTCACCAAGCGTAAATTATTATTTGCGTGTAATTGTGTATTTACGGTTCTTAGAGTAGAATTGTTTGTACTTATAAGTGAATGAGGTGACTCTACTATATTCTCTTGGCAGATACAACGAAAAACTGTAATGCCTTATGTTTTCTAAGGTTTATAGGATACCTAGTGCGAATAGTGTAAGCAAGTGGTGGTATATGATCAGCGGCGCGTGTGTGCGATAGTATCGCAAAGAGTGGCGGTGATCGGCACGTGCGACGCGTCAAGTGCGGCGCTGTGTCAGCGAGCCCCAACTGAATGGCGCTGTGGCGCGGTAAGTGCCACACCGTCAATTATGTACCTGATTGACAACTTAGCCGGCTACGGCTATAATGGTCTGTGGTGCTAGCTTTGTTAAAGCTAGGTAATAACGAATAATGAAGTAAATGTACCTACGACAATTATCAGACCGATCTGTGGCTCCAAAAACCCTAAAACTTAATTAATCTACAAAACCTGAAGTCAGTAGGTATAATGGGAATAGTTTTTTGCACGAGGCCAAACTATTGTCTTAATTACGCGATTAGTTTTTTTTTTTTTTTTCATTATTGTTATACCATGAAGTTTTTTTAGAAATTGTATTGTTCGAGTCGCGTATCGCCGTCGCGTCGCGCTAGTCTGTGCGCGGCTTTATGTAGGTGGACTGGCAGGTAAATATTTTCATTCACGAA
Source organism: Agrochola circellaris (assembly GCA_914767755.1). Taxonomy (NCBI): domain Eukaryota; kingdom Metazoa; phylum Arthropoda; class Insecta; order Lepidoptera; family Noctuidae; genus Agrochola; species Agrochola circellaris. The sequence goes on along the minus strand of OU611846.1, from coordinate 8,028,115 downwards.
ACAATTATATCAACGTTTTTCGAATAAAACAAATACAATACGGTTACTTTGCATAAAATAATATGATTGGATACTGAGCGAAAATTAAGTAAGAGTTGCGTTGAATGATGTTCGCGCTTCGTAAAGCTCAAAAAGCCACTTTTATGTAGGAAGATATGAAACCGAATTCACTCAGAGGGCAATATCATAATGGAGCACCGCGGTTATTATGTGAGTAGGTGAATGCAACATTCAACAAGCTATTAGTATATTGACTAACGCTAAATGGAAGTAAATCTCCGAACTGCTACAAACGAATAACGGTTAATAAAACAGCATTATTTAAACAACTTTAAAAGTAGTTAAAAATAAACATTGTAGTGAAAAAACCGAAGATACGGCTTCTGTTTCGACAAGTTACGGAAAAAAACTAGTTTCGGCAATAGTTTCGGTTTCGGAAGAAAATTTGCCGAAGCTTCGGCCGCTCCGAAACTCTTCGTTCGTGAATTATCGCGCGTCGTTCGGCTGACTTCGGGCGAGTTCGTGTCTCGTGTGTCACCCGCCATCATCAGCTTTTTGTTACTTACAATTTTTTTTTCCAAGGAGTCGTTAACATGTTTTTATTAATTTTTTAAATTTTATTTACAAAAAAAAATCACCTACTTCCATTATTGCTTTTATTTCATATAACACTTTCTGTATAAATGTAAAAATAAACCAAATTTCATTATTGAAATTTGGCTTATTTTTTACACATGGCTGAAAAGTTTTGGTTTCGGTTTCAGCCGAAACTGAGGCAGATACCCAAGATTCGGTTTCGGTTTCGGTAGAAAGTACTGTTTCGGTCGGACACTACTATTAAGTAACAGAAGCGTCATGTAAGGAGACACGTTGCGGTAGTCTGTTCTGAGATGCCCACCGCACTACAGATAAAGATCAAAGGTTCGCCATGACGTGATTCATAGAATTTCGAGCATAATGTGACAAAGTTATATCATGCTTCATTAACCAGATCCGTAACCTTTTTTAAAGGTGGTTTATCGTTTTCAGAAATCTTATAGTGTGTGTTTACTCGAATATGATTTTAGTTTATTTTTGTGATTATTTTAAGAGAAATCTTAAATCAACGGGTCATTACAATGGTCGTACTTAAAAAGGTCCAATGTCGTAAATGTCAATATAAGTTGTGATCGAAACTAGATTTACATTTTTTTTGTACGTTTGTTCTCGGTCTAACCCACGACGTCGTCGCGTGATAAAAGCTCCGTTCGAGTCTGATACTAGTTGGACAATCCCAAAACAGACAGTTACTAAAATCGTAAACCTTCCGTGACCTGAATGTCTTGGTATGATATAAATAAAAACCTTGAACCGATTATTGTTATTGCACCTTTTACAATTTTCCACGGAATTCTGCACAACCATCTGGTGTGGAGGGGTAACTGTGACTTTATGACTGGGAACCAGATGGCTTCCCTGACTTATGTTATGTTGAAGGCATAGATGTAAATCCAAATTAAATTACATCATATTACAATAAAGTATTAGGTGTTCGTTTAAACCGATATCAGACGCTTCACTTGTTCATTTCGGTATTCACTCGAAGTGAAACGTATGAACACAACTTGAATCAAAATTGCAAAATGAATTCCTCAGTGAACCAATCCAACGATGTTGGATTTCGGCATATTTTACTCACCTACCGAAAGATCGAAAAATGAAATGAAAGGTGAAGAACGTTCATAACTATATATTTTTGTCGGTGTCGTGTAAACATGAAATGGATCAAAACCTTCACTGAAGGGAGGGGCTGATATTGGCTTTATCACGGACATCCAAGGGGGTTAGATAATAATAATTAATTACTCATACACCCAAAAAGAATAAGAATGCCGCAAACAATGTACAAAAGCGAGTAAATATCACAGACGATACGTGGCGACCGTTCAAATGATTTCATTTGAACAAGTTTCTCTATCAACCGAAATTCAGAGTGTAATTTGTTAGCAAGACAAAGTTTCGCCTTATCACAGTATTCCACGTGGAGTGTTTTGTCGGAATACTCTACTTTATTCTGTGACCAACAAACTTTTGGCATTATGTATATATCACGTCGCAACAATTTCAAGCCTTCAAACGATATATTTGTATGAACTTTATAAACAGAGCAAGAACATTTTTATATAAGTTTAAAGTTAATTTAGTACCCGCACGAGACTGTCGTTTTGAAATCCGAGATTACTTTAATATTTGAAAAGTTTTTGCATGAAATAATTTTTAGCGAGATAGGTACCTATATAAAACTTTATAGTCTTATTCCGTAAACTTCCACTGCGAAAAGAGGGCCTTCGAAAACTATCCCAATCAACAGATTTTGTCGAGTTGCTCAACTATCCACCCTTAGAAAACGGTTTGGTTTAGTTCAAAGGTACCCAATTTAAGGTTTCGTTTGAACAATAACTAAACTATAGCTATTAAACGGATTTCACATTGGTGCTATATTTCATAAATACATTATATTTCTTAAGTAAAACGTAACTGACTTTTCTATCTTAAATAGTAACAGCTCAAGAGTATTATAGCAGTATCGCTTAACCGTATTCATTTATTAAATAAGGTACATCCACACAACTTACAATATACTATGAGAAAAACTAAAACCAATTTTGTGTAGCAACAAGTTATCGGAGTTATAACACGGATGGTCCAGATGTTGGTGGCACGTCCCGGTAACGAATGGAGCGCAGCGTGACTCCGGCCCCGCTACGCCGCCGTAGCGTAATTGGAAAGACGCTACGTGGCACTACGACTGCTGAGCGCCCTATCATTAGCGTCACTCACAATTTGCTTCCTGTCACCGATTCACATTGTCGCTACCGTTTACCGTGTCTATTTAATTAATATAGAAACCTAATCATGTCTTCGAGATAGTTCACAGTTACACTAGATTTTTATTTTTTCCTTAAATTAATGTATCAAATGTAACATGACGTGTTTTTTGCTATATGATCCTGTATAATATAGATAGAGAAAAGGGTTTAAATTAAAAACTTTTGACGAAACGCATAATATTCCAAAACTATTATTTAGTGCTACACAAGTGCTACGAAGTCTACGCGTTGCCCTACGTAGTCATCTGTAGCAAATGTTTTAATCTTACAAATTGTTATTACCTAATAATAAAGTAATTGAATATATTATTCTTTATTTATATTTTAATTAACGTTTGTTTAAAAATAATTATTAAGTTGGTTGTTCGCGTAATGTTCGCAATATGATAAAATACAATTAGGTAGGAGGAACTGGTTTTCATAACAATAAACCTTTTTGATGTAAGGGATTTTGTTTACTGGCTGACATATTGTCGTGTACACTGTTTTTTATTGTCGGCGTCTTGGGACTGTGGTTGATGTTAAGTATCATTATTAGTATTTTATTACGAATGCGTAACATGAAAATGTATTTCGTTTTATCAGAAAGTAGGTCGGATGCCGTACGACTACCGACGGCTGAAATCTTATCTGTCAGTCGAAAATGTATCCTTACATACGGGCAATATCTTCATGACTTATCCTATTCGGATAGGCACGATTAAATTTTGCGGATTTTTTTCATTTCTTCTTTGATTTGTATTAATATTTAAAAAGATTTATTATTATAATGAATAATAAAAATAACATTTATGTGTATATGGCAACAACGACTGCTAGTTTTCATGGCTGCTGTAGTATGTCACTGGCCACAGAAAAAGATAAACAAAAGCTTTAAGTTAGCGGCTAGGTACGTTTAGTAAAGTACATGTAGAAGAAAGCGTTTTGCGTAATTAAACGTTCGGGCGGCAGCAGTTTATGTGACGATTAGTGAGCAGGGCGCGCAGAAGGCCTGGCCGTTTAATTTGCCGCTTCACTTGACACAATTCGACGCCTGACTCGGGGACAATCGCACTCGAAGCCCCGTCGACCTCCTTATCTCCCGCCGAGGTAATCTTTCCTTCCCTCGGCGGCAATAACTCCAAGTGGGCAGGATTACCTGCAAAGGGGCTTCGTAAGGCAACCACCTCTACAAAGGTTATCGATTTAAACAATGTGTGCACGCGTCACTTACTTCACTTATTTATTTTCTCTTTTTCACACGGGTCACAGACACAAGTATAGAGAATTGATTGGACATCGCAATAACAATATACATACACGAATATGCTTAAACGAAAAACTTAGCACTAATAATTGCATGCATATTATGTATGTTGGGATATTCACACCAGTTCCAGGACATTGTGAAATTGAATTGTGTTACGGAATACATAACAAACATTAAAAATATGTCGTTATCCTTACTTATAAATAAACTTTGTCCAATTTCAAACTCTGTTCTTAACAATCTACCAAACATCTGTTTATATTTCCATATTTTACACGAAAAATATCTTTTCTTTTGAAATATAAAGTGATAATTTCATTTCGAAGAGAGAAACCTTAAAGTGTGCTCGGTACGAATCATAAAATATAGATGAATCGCTCGAGGTACCATTTGCAAATAATTTCGTTGGCATGTAAATCTGCGCACGTAAATTCCGCTGCTGTCTGCGCACGGAAATTGAATCGTTCGAGAACCATGCCAATATATAATTTTTAGCGAAATATGACCCGACCCATTTCGGGTCTACCTACCTACTTGAATTATGAAATTATTACTACCGAGCGGCACAAGAGCGAATAAAGCACTTAGCCATTTAGTATTTGGATTTTTTGCCACAGCGCATAAAATGTGAGTTTGAAGATGTAGGTAATATTAGAGGAAATAATGACAACAATCAAAGTACATAATGTTAATGTGAGCTCTATCAGTTCATTTTGATGATATGTATGTGTGAAGCGGGTGGCCGCAGGCGAGCGACTGGCATGGTTCTCTATGCGAGTGGTGGACGTCGTGGCAGCGGGGATATTTCAATTTGGCCGGAGACGCGACCCGAGAGGCAGCGCGCTCGCCGCACGACTCGCTGAACCGTAAGCCCGTTGTGGGCTCCGCCAAAGAGCAAACACCGCCTCCGCAATCTTGTGCCACGTGGACCATGCCGAACACTCGACCACGACAATCTACTAGTACAATTACCCACACCCCTCTAGCTAGAAACAGAACGGTGCGCAGCACATGTGTCGTGCAACTTATGAATCGAGTACAGTGATATATTGTCTACGAAGTTCCTTATGTGATCTTTTGCATTTTATGGACATAATTATTTAATCAGATAGAATAATTTCGAATAGAATAGTTCTGAATTCTGGTTGAGAATAATAATGAATGAATTAATGAATTTGCGCAGCTCGTAAATCAAGCAGGTGTGCGCCTGTTATTGAATAGACTCCGACAACGAGACACTACAATAATAGCTATGTATATCAGAAATATAAATCTGTTCTATAGACAGATCTTTAATCAAGACCAGTGCGGCCTTCGTTAAGGTACACTTAGGTTAGAGGTAAGATGATCTTTAGATGCCAAGATTGATTGTAATATAATTTATATTGTCTGAGTCATCTATGCATCTATTATATTCTTTGACATTTTTGTTTTTTTTTTTACATTTTGATATTAGACATTCTAATTTTGGTTCATTCAATTGTAATGACATGTCAAATATTCTAATGATAATAATTTATATATTTTCTTTTGTTACTATTTTTTTTTTTTTTTAATTTAATTTGATGATTTAAATAATAATTCAAAAATTATAAATTGATTACTTAATTGTGATAAGAATGATATAAATAATCTAATCTAATTTTGCATGCCGATTGGTAAAATGTGGCTGAGCTATAATTATGTACTTAATCTTAAGACCTGTGTGTATTACCCATATTTGCGAAATAAAAATTCTATTCTATTCTATGCGACAAAACGTAGTGTACCTATTTTCCTGTCATTTTCTATCTTTCAGATCTTTCAGAAAGTAACGAACTGTATACTTGGAAACTGATTGTTAAGACTCCGATGTCTATGCGCATTAAGTTTGAGTAATTTTTTTTTTGGACATATTATTTTTATGTTTATCTATAATTTAGCATCTATCTGTAAGTTATAGGTCTCGAGTTCGAACCCAAGGCACGCACCTCTGATTTTTCTGATTCATGTGCCTATTGTATAATTATCACTTGCTTCAAAAACGGTGAAGGAAAACATCGTGAGGAAACCGGCATGCCTGAGAGATATTTGTCGACGGCATGTGAAGCCAAGTCAGAGGTTCATGGGCGGCTATAAAACTCTGACACCAGGTTAGTCACTAACCACACGAAAAGAAGGAGCATCATCTGTAAGTAACGATGACACCTACTGCTTTGAAAAGAGACTGACGATTTCATGTAAAAATAATATAGTCTTGTCGGCTCTTCATCATCCAATTTTCAATAATGTAGCACAAACGCACGCCTGCCACAATTTTATGATGGTCTTAAAAGTCAACTGTCTCAACCGACCTAAATGCCAAAGTTTGGTCTACATAGTCTTGGATCTTGATTACATAATTTGCTCTTGAGGGCGTTAAATTATTTTAATGTTATGTTTGACGATAACGTTGTTTTGGAAGACACATTTAATTAAAATCGTCTACAGTCGTCAAGCTAAGTTAATCAATTAAAAACTTATTAAGATAATTGCAGTAAGTGGTTACGAATCGGGTGATTTTAATACAGAAGTAAGTATGTCAACAGAGCCAGAATATTATATATATGCCAGTAAAATTTTACGCTGATAATATCATGCGTCACCGTAAACCAGAAATGTCATATTTGAATTTTCTTCACCAATACTGCCAACTGAGGTTCAGTCATGTGTATTGAAGAGCTTGGTTTGAGGCTTTTCCTTATGTGTTGTTTTTCGCTTTTGCATCCGATTAAATCAATATACTAGTCAGAATATACATACATATTTCCCTTATATTTGCTAGACCAGCAAATAACATTTTGAATGAACTTTTGTCTTTGTATAGTGCAGACTGCGATGGACAAAAGGAAAACTTTTGAATTGTTGCAAAAAGATGCTTTTAAAGTTGCTGTCCCTAAGGTGTTCTCGGTCGTACAGGAGATTGCTGGTAACTTTAGGTATATTTGTATTTTTAGGCATTGTGTGCGTAAAGCGATACAGAATTTAACCTCACTCAAGATGGATGCATTAAATTCTTGCAATGGATGGTTGACTATGGGTGCGCTTCAGCATGCTCTCCTATTCAATATGGACATTATATCGCATTCGTAAAATTTTAATAAGTACCACTCAAGTATACGTAACCGTTTACGTACCTATGTAATAATTAGTTGCCTAATTGGCTTGGCACTGACTCCGAACAGCCTCATTCTGCGAGAAAATGTTCTCTAAGTCTACATCACAATGTACTGAAGAAAATTCGACTCAGGAGTCTAATTACTTAATCGATATTAATGTGAATAATTAAAGTAGCATAATACGTGACATGTTATTTTTCCTATGGAAACAGATAAATGTGCGTTCGTAAAACTACAATAAATCCCCAAGTAATATAAACGCGCTGTCGGCATCGGCGAGCGAGGCGTGTGGAACGCGCGGCTCGGCGCGGCGCGGCGCGGAGTGGTGCGGGGGGGACGGAGTGCGGCAATTTTTCTCTCCGCTGACAACATGATGTAACGCCAATATCGCACGCTGAGCGATTAAGCCGCGCACACCGATATTTCAGACTTGCCCCTACTAACTGTCAAAGTGTCGGCAAGAACTCTGTATGCGTTGTACACAAACATGTACGGTATGGTACCGAGTATGCTCTAAGCAGTTTATCATAATTTTGTATCTTCAGAAAGAAGCGTAAACAAACCTTTTAGTTGTTTGTTCACAAGAAAAAGTTTTGACGGCTAAATGTATGTATATCTGGATAAACTTACGCTATACAATGTGTATAGAATAAATTGAAAAACACGATCGATATTGCGAGTCTTCGATAAATTACCCAGCGATCGAGCAGTAATCACGAGGATTGTAAAATAGAAATAAAAGCAGCTAATCTCAGGAAAAGAACGTTCAGATCGGTTCAAAAGATAGTTGGCAAGTCGGATCACGCAGGGAGGCAATCACTCGATAATAAACGTGGAGCGAGTCGAGTGCGCCGCACTACGGCCGCACGTACTGCTGACGCCGTCTCCGGATGCATCGCCAGCGTCTCCGACTTCCATCCACAATATACCTCTACGACCGACACCACGATAAATCTTAACATGAAACATTTCGCTGATTTTAGAAACATCATTCGAACGGGTGAGCTATGGTGAATAATAGATTGTCGTTTGACACGCACCAAGTTACCAAGCTGAAACTAGTTTCATTACATACTTATAGGTAATACATATTTTGGTTAACTTTTAATACAAATGATTTCTTGACAATTTTATCTACATATCCATAAATAAGTAAGGCTTGGACACGACCGCGAAGCGATGATAAACGACACGGAGCCGGCGCCTGAGCGTCGGCCGCTGGCCGCGAAAAATACAACTGTCATCTTGAGTGATGGTAAAATAACGCCTGCGTCATGCTCCTCTCTACATGCCAACAGCTTTTGTGCTCCTCTTTGTAGAGCTCTCCTTATTACAAGGATTACGTCGAGGCGTGCCAAGCAAGGTGAATAACCATAAATATTAAAATTCCATTATTATCTGCGCATATTGTCACTGTGTATACAGCTTATTTTATCGGCAAGAGGAAAGTAGCAATATCCTATACTATTAAACGAGCAATATTTGTATATATATATATTTGTAATCACAGTTTTAAAAACGGCTCTAACGATTTCGATGTAAGTTGCAATCTAGGGATTTACGGGGGCGAAAAACCTAGATCGATTTTTCGCCAGGTTTCATATCTGGGAAAATCCGTTTTCTCCGTATTTTCACTTGAGCAGAGCTCGGTCGCCCAAACTTTAGAACAAGAATAATGACATAGCAAGCAGCATGGAATTAGTAAGTACCTACCAACTATCATGGCAGCATGGAATTATTATGTACTATTATAGCAGCATGGAATTATTATGTACTATTATAGCAGCATGGTATAAGTATGTACTTATTATAGCAGCATGGAATTAGTATGAACTTTCCTATATTAAATGAGCATCCTCTATTTTCACCAGTGCAAAGCTCGGTCGCCCAGGTACTTTTGTTTATATGGTAACGATTATTTGCATTGTAAATGTATTACTACGATGGTAATACCTACATCAAAACAGAAATAGATAAAAATCAATAAATTCAAATTTAAATGGAGTTGGAAGGAAACTATGTCATACAGAGGTTCAATGTTATAGAAAAAATCACTGTTCCGCGCAATACTGGTAGGTGTATTGTGAGTAATAAAACACGAGCCAATTGATTATTGCTATTGCGGTCACGTCGTTCAGTTACTGTTTTCACGTCTGACGTAATAACGTTAGCAACAAAGTTATGGTATATACGTGACCCGTTAAAAGGCACCATTCTTTACTCCATCTCATCTCCTCCAAGATTCACTTGCGACTACATCATTCATTAAAATCAATGAAGTTATCAATATTACACCGACAAAGTAAAGGTGTTTTTCTTGCACATACTTGCTAACAAGGATAAGTTAATTTTAATTATGTAAGTACTTAAATATAGTTATTATAAAACATTATTTTATTTTGTTTACTCAACATCATCTCTATGATCACCATAGATTTTGTTTTAACATAATATTTTATAAACTTTTCTATTCTTAAATAATTTAATTGTAAATAGTCAAACTCGGTTGCCTGTCGTATAAGTCAACTGAGTTTGACTATGTTTTATGTGTTTATAATGAAATTATTTGTCAACATTAAACATAGAAATCAGCGAATGGTTGGCACACTGACTTCACCTGTGAATGATGGCCGTGTCTGTTTCACTCTCCGTGCGAATATTTCATTAAGCGAGCTCCGCCAGGCCACGCCATGCATCATAGGCTACGTTCGGCCAAGCCACGCTGACGCCGTGATCCACTCAGCTTAGTAAAGATATTAATACGTGGCCTCACGTGCTATATTGCGACGGGTTAAAAACGACACCGCACTAATATGCGCCATTTTCATCGATAATGCTACAATCTAACTTCTTGGTCTCTAAATAAAACTGATTTATATATCAGTCTACCTGGTTTTAGACCATTTATGGTTTAACACACCTTTATGGACGGCAAACTCGTGTTAACGGTTCAAAATAAGAGGAGTCAACGGTAAAGGCTCTTTTAAAAATTACAAGGTAGTTTAAAGACTTGTCGTGCATGTAACTTGCTAAACTAAAATAACAAACGTCTCAAAGGATCGCTAACACTACCTGCGACTAAAACTTTGATAATGTGAACGAGGCACAAGGTAAAGTAAGTAGCGCAGTAGCTGTGCCTGTGGGGAGGGGGGGGGGGGACGACACACGTACCAAACTCCAGGCAAATCCGAGCACGCCACTCGCCAAGAGTTTATTACCTTCCTCATATTTACACAATTTGAGTGGGTGTTAGCGGTCTTGTCACCCGACATCGCAGACATGCAAACTTCTTTGAAAAATCGGATGCCAAACCCTTTTATACATCCAAACAGAGACAAATATACACTCCCGGCAACCAGAATCGAGTCCCCTGCATATTTTTCTCTCTCTTTTTAAATAATGCCAGTATACCTAAAAAAAAAAACGTGGTATTGAAGCCAGACACTCACTATTATTTCCTTTTGTTATTATTCAGCGTAGAATATTTGAAGAAAACTATGGTTTACATAGAGAAAACGTTTATTTAGTAACTTGTGTTACCTCCTAGAGCATTTACGACGGCCATCATGCGGTTCGGAATGGAATTAATTAATGACACTATGACGTGTGTGGAATACTCTCCCATCCTTCCAAGATCGCAGTTTTCAGTTCCCGGAAAGTTTCTGTAGCTCGTTGGTTAGTTCGAACACGCTTCTTCAGCTCATCCCATAAGTGCTTTATTGGATTCATACTGCGATACTATCGTCATGCAGGTATTCTCGAACATTTCTTGCAGTGAGCGCCTTTGTATTATCATGCATGAATCCTGGTCCACAAACTCAGCATTCGGCATCACATGAGCTTCTTGGCATTGACGAATGTATCGGTCGCTATTTAGTGGTGGCAACCGTGATCGCGTCACAACCTGAATGCCAGTTTTAAGTTCGTTGAAAATACCGCCCCAGACTGTCCGCCCTAACTCGCCTTCTCTTCAATGCAACATTGCTGAAAACGTTCTCCCTGTCTTCGGTAGACTTTCTTACGTCCATCATTTGCCATACAGTATAATCTTTGTTTCATCCGTAAAAAAAACCTGGCTCCATTGACGTTGAGTCCAATGCAAATGTTCGCGATAAATTTTAGGCGCGCCATTCTGTGAGCTCGTGCCTGTTTCGGACCATTGGCTGGCTTATGAGGTTTCAGGCCACGTTCTTCGAGTGTACTTCTATCAGTTCGAGCGCAAACACTCGTCCATGAAAGTCTCGAAGCTGTTCATGGATTGGTTCTGTATTGAGGTCAGGTGACGATTACGCAGGCTGGTGGTAAAGATAAACCGATCTTGTCGTGCTGTAGTGACCCGGTTTCTTGGTTCGCCTGGACGGGCGCACGAAGCCGCCTGTCTGCAGGTGTCACAATAGTGATACCGAAATGACGGCCAGTAAGTCAGCTTCAAAATTGCATAAAAACTTTTCCTCCGACTTTTCATTATTTTGATGTTTTAGGCCTATACACATAAAAATGCACGGTGGCTCGATTTAGGAGTTCGGGAGTGTATTTCTTATAATTGAAAATTTTTAAACATGCATGTTCTAGGTAGGTCACGGAGGTACAGGTTTGTCAAAGATTAATTTAAGAAAGTAACTTTATGGTCAAGCAATAAAAAATGCTCTTGATAAATCTGTAGAAAGGATGTAATGAATGAAGAGAACAAACGACTTTAAGAAATGCGGGGCCAACTCGGGTGATTAAGTGTCTCATTTAAATGCAGTCTCCCAACGCGGACTTCTCAAACGCAAAGGGAGCCCGCCACTCGCGGAAAACGGAAGACGAGTCTCTTTACAAAAGGAAGGAGAGGTATTTAAATTAGCGTAGTCGCTGAAAAAGTGCACTAACAACATTAGCGAATGGAACAATGGCAAGGCATACAAAGAGACGGAACGCGCTGACAAAACCTTGTATAGTATGCGAGGGCGGGCTCCGTGTTGGTGCCGCGAACAAATGCGGCTACCTTATATATCATCGAACAAAGTTCCGCTTCGGCAAATCGTTGAGAGGAATAATTCTGCGACACTAGATATGTCACAGAGCATCCCGCGATCTGCTGGAGGTTTTAACTCGTGGTAGTAACTGAAACTTTTGTCGATTGTACACACACAAGGACCGACACCCGCATTCTTGATCAAAACTTGCTGAAGTGAAATATTGCAGATCCACGTATTTGTCTTAGGTAATCACTTAGGTCCACATAATTGTGGCTACGTTCAGTCGTACATTTATACCTGTAACTCTATATGGAACTACCGAAGGGGCTAGGATTTGTTGAGGAATTTACGATCGACCCCAGGCAAGTTTCAGTCGAACTCATTTTAATAGCTAAGTTGAGTGTGATGCAAATCGTAATATTGTATGAAACCGAATGCAACATAATATCGGAGACGAGCTTGCAGTCTCGCCAGTTAGGGCTATACGCTCGTCGTTCTTTATTCAAGTTAAAATTTGTATTAGATTTAGAATTATTGTTATATTTTTTTTACTTTTTTGTAGAATATATTTTAGTGAATTAACAAATAGGACAAAGATTTTCGTACTGGTAGTGGATTTAAACTTAATATACCTGTCTACCACCAGACAAAACATGATAATGATGACAGCTATTCTGCTTTTATCCTGTCATCAACATGAAGAACTCATTTCCGTGTTTAGGATTTTTCATTTCAGTTATATTTCTGATGCTGTCTTCCAATGAAATAGTTTTCGACTACACAGTCGCTGTATTATGTAAATATAATAAAATTATGCAAACATATTCCCATTGTACACTTGTTACATAACATTTTTGATACCGTAACTTTGAATGTGTAATAAGGGACAGCGCGGGACTATTGTTAAATATAAGTTTACAGACCAACAAGGTTAATCCGCCCAAACAAATTATGAACAACATTAATATATCCTCTGTATCCGGCAACTTCCCGCAATAAGCAGAATGTATTAGTGTTATTTATCTTAGCTGGAAGCGCCAACAAAGTTTTAATTGCAAGCGCCGATACAATTTGCGTACAAATGAATTTATTCGCTGAATCCGTAGTGCAATCGTGTGCGGGCCCGGGTGGCGCGGGCGGCGCGACGCGCGGATTATCCGCGTGTGTAGAGCCGCTAATTGCGGGTAACGACGAGCCAACCGCCGCGTGCCGCTGCCGCGCCGCCACCACGCCGCACGCTCGCGTGCGTTGCACCTACCACCAAATCACCGCGCGCCACCCGATCGGTATATGTCGCACGCTTTCATGAATTTAAAATAAACTATGCACTTCGTATTCCGCAACTAAACGTGAATGCTATGCATACCCCTACTCCGATTTATGAACAGGGCTATTTCCAATATAATTCATGTTTACCGCAACAACATCACTTTATTACCGTATAATTTACAAAATGGAAAAAAGGCTGTATGAAGCTTTTAAAATATTAAGCTTTGGGCTTATAAATGTTAAACAATGCGAGCATAAAAATTAAATAATTTAATTAAAAAGGTGAAGCCTGAAATGATAGTAAGCACACAAGGGGACAAGGGAGGTGAACATCAGTAAAGAGAGCCTGCATTCGGGCTGGCGGAACTGGCACAGCAGTCGGTATCCGGCCTAACAAAAGGGTGATAGCGGTACGTGCGTAAATCAAACGTCGCACAATAACAGTGCCTCCCGCGACCGCCCGACCCTTCTCCACAGTCCCTCCTAGTTATAAGCCTCCCCATGCCTCTATAGCCATCGGTCGGTTCTCATAAATCTGCCACACTGAAATGTGCTCCGCCGCCGGCCAGTCGAGTGACGGACGCCGTCGATATCTGTGCCAATAGGTTTTCAATGTCAGTGTACCCGCTGTTTCGATTCAGTTAAACCCAGTGGTCCGTCAGACGCGCCCTTTTACTATCTCCCCTTGTATAGGCGTCATAAAAGGGGGTTCCCTTTATAACGCGCCATAATTTTTTACTTGAAAGAGTGTATGCCATCAAAGCAACAATTTATCAATTTAAATACCGCACAACACAAACATGAATGTTAATATCTGAAATAGGACGTCGTGTATTGCGCGGTTCACGTGTTTACATCGCACACATTATTCTCATGAGCTACACACTGAAGCAGTCGACGGGGCATTACATTTCTCGTTCGGATGGTACGATACCATCGTACTTCGCTCCACTCGCTGCAATTAACGCTACACAATGACCATATAAATCTTCTGCGAATGCTCTGTTCGTTCTATATTCCACGAAGTGCTTGTCGACGCAGTCCAGCTTATACACACGTGTACATTATTCGTTACTAGTAACACAAGATTGATAACAGAGATAACATTGATTGAAATGAAGCCAATTAGAAATGGTAAATAGCAATTTAAGTAAAGGAAAGAGTCCGGAGATCGGGTGGGTTCGTGGGTATGGATTGAGGCCGCGTAGCTTAATCTTACCTATACGTCTCGAGCCTAAGAACAAACAAGCCGCGAGCTGAGATTACGCTCCGAATAAATCAATGTTACGACGCGTTAAAATATTTAAGCTCACGATTAATGCCAGGCGCGGGTATGCGTCTTATCGAATGAGTAGCGGCGTGAGGCGTCACAAACGCAGATGTTCACCATGCCGACAATCGGTCCATCCCAAAAAACTATTAATCAATTCTTATCTTATGTTCTGCAACTAAAGTTGAGAACAGATTTGTTTAATTTCTTTTAAACGACATAACCATGTAATAAACATTAAACGAGATTAAAACGAATACGCAATATATGAAACCACATGCTAAATATTACAGTGTTTCATAACACCAGTTATTTCAAAATATGCAGTAACTTAATAAATGACATACATTTTTTATGCGAGGCAGGGTCCCATTCAGTTGTAAATAAACCTACGTCGTGAATTTACCATCAGTTTATCGAGTCACAGTAATGTATCATGATAATGCTACAGAAATATTACAGGGGCTCTTTAGTGGGGCTGTAACGATAGCCGCAACTGATAACTGTTTCTAATCAGGCGTAATAACACGGCGTGGCCTCTATCACCGTCGCCGTTATAACCTTGTTTAAATAATCGTGTTTATTCTTGACATACAAAACCGACGATTGAAATTAACCCTAATAACCTTCGCGGTAGCTTTTTATGATTATAGCTACAAGTAGCAAAATGCGATCGAAGATAAACATGTTATAATTAAGACACTGAATGGAATTCAACCCGTTTAATACAGTAAATATCTCCCCGAACCTAGGAGGACGGGTGCTTCTGATATAACGATATACTGGCGGAAGTAATAAAATAAAACGATTTTACATCTCCAGGGGGAAACGAACGTTTTTGTCGAATGGGAAAAGTCGCGAGCGACTTCTCATTCCGCGATAAAATCAGGAACGTTTTACGACAATCTTCTATTCGATTACCTTCCGTTAAACAACAATCTTAAGAAAAAATCGTGCTCGGCGTTTTTTTGTATATCAATTACAAAATCTATACAAGTTTAGATAGAACTATGCGAAGCCATTAAAAAAAAAAAACAAACTGGCAGGATACATTCGTACTTAAATATCCCAACAAAGGAAATTGTTATTTTCGGAGCTTTAAAAATAACCCATGCTCAACAAAATCGAAGCCGAACAGTGATTTAAAAGAAATCCGAGAGGGTCTGTGCGTGGCAACACGTTCTGTAGTTTGTAATAGGTACGCGACGGCGACGGACATACGAAAAGTGTCGCTTGGTGGCGAGGTGCTGCCGAGGCTTGCCGGGCCCGGCCGGGCTCTGTGCCGCCGCATAATGAACTGGTCACGTAGCCACATTTCGTATTATTTCCGTGGGACGCGTCACGTGACTTGAATAAATGTGGGCCTCCGCGATCCAGCGTCTCCTCGGACCCTCCACAAATAAACCGCTTTACGCACGATTCGCCAGCGGAGATTCATTATTCTAACTCTTACCGATTCATAATACATTACCAAAGTTTTCTTTTTCATGGATCAGTTTTATCTGACCACCCTTACGGGTCCCTGGGTTTTTCGATCCAAATATATGGCATGACCGGAAGGTTTCAAATTCTTTTGTATAATAAAGTGGTCCTTATTTTGCAATGACAATTGTTATTTATACGTGATGACTAAGCTATTATCTGGTATGTACCCCGTAGGATTTGATTGTATGTGAGATGGACAACGATTTAAGAGCGTTTATTCTGAAAGTTGGCAACGTCGTAAATAGCTGTCAAATATTTACCTGTTTTGATTAATTTGGAAATAATACTGTATGGAAATAAGAAATGTGGTTAACTAAGTTACTAGAATATCGATTATGTTATGCAATTGTAACATTGAATTTGATGTTGTACCCGTTTTAGGCGTAAAAAAAGCATTTGAAAACTTTCCAAATGCTTTTTTTACGCCTAAAACTAAATATTCGGTGTTACAATATTAATTATTGCATATAATAATCAATATTCTAGTAACTTAGTTAGCCACATTTCTTATTTCCATACAGTATTATTTCAAAATTAATCAAAACAGGTAAATATTTGACAGCTATTTACGACGTTGCCAACTTTCAGAATAAACGCTCTTATTTATTTATTTATAATTTATTTCTCAGTACATGGTACATTAAGATCTTAATATTAATAAAAGTTCACATATACTACCGTTACCGGTGTAGAAATATTAAAATTAAAGTACAATTAAAATTAAAATCCCCATTAATTATAAATTAGTTCTGAAATGAAATAGGTAATTTTTTATACAATGCCAATTACAATTACAATTTTTTTTCTTATATTATTTCTGAATTATATGTCAAAATATACCAATTATATAATGTCAAATGTCAATCATTAGTACACAAAAACACACAAAATATTTATAATGTCAAAATTTATAATTAAAAAATTCGTTAACTGAATAGAAACAGTTTTCTAAAAGCCAGGCAAATATTGTTTTCCTGAATTTATTAATGGGCAACACTCTAATGGCTGGGGGTAAATTGTTAAATATTTTGATCGCCATGCAATTGCAATTCCTGCTATACAAATGTAGTCTCTGTCTAGGTGCAAGTAATTTATTTGGGCTTCTCTCATTAACTCTTTTGGAAATGCTTTCATACAATGGGAACATGTGCGAATACCTTTTAATAAATACACAAATTTCAAAAATGTAAAGACAAGGAAGTGGAAGAATTTTTAGTGCTTTATATAATGGCTTACAATGCTCCAAATATTCTGCCCCATAAACAGCTCTGACACATTTTTTTTTTGTGCAATGAATGCTCTGTTCACGTCTACCGAATTACCCCATATAACGAGGCCGTAACGTAGCACTGACGAAACATAGCCATGATATGCCTTAAGGGCTGTTTCTTTGCTGGCTATTCGTCTCAGTTTTCTTAGAGCAAACACAAATTTGTCAAGTCGAGTGCAGACTTTTGTTACATGTTCTTTCCAATTTAAATTTTCGTCAATGACTATTCCCAAGAATAAGGTCGATGGTACTGGTTCCAAAACTGAATGATTAAGTTGTATTTGAGGTGGTTTTACTAACGAATTATATGTTTGGAATGATACTAGCTTTGTTTTTTCAATGTTTACACGTAAATTATTGGATTCCAACCATTTCATTGCACTAAGTAATTCATTGTTAGTATCAGTTTCTAGGGCATTTCTATTTGAAGTTCTTATCGTCAAAGTAGTGTCATCAGCAAATAGTGTACAATTATGTTTTAGGCTCTTGCAAAGGTCATTTATATATATTATAAATAATGGAGGCCCTAATACGCTTCCCTGAGGAACACCACAACTATTTATTTTTAACTCTGAACTATAAGTTTTTCTTGTGTTATTGTCCATTTTTGAAACTACTGTCCTTTGCTGGCGACTCGATAAATAACTTTTAAGCCAGTCATGTGCCAAGCCTCTTATGCCGTATTTCTCCATTTTGCAAAGTAAGCGAGTATGTGGAACAAAATCAAATGCTTTGCTCATATCTAAGAATACTGATAATACCGACATTTTGTTATTGAGAGCTTCAGATATCAGTTTGACCAAAGTAAAACAAGCAAGTGAAGTCGAACTATTCTTCCTAAAACCAAACTGGTTCTCGGTAAGTATGTTGTTTTTATTTAAGAAGTTGATTATCTTTCCGTACATTGCCTTCTCAAAAATCTTTGCTATGATAGGTATCAATGTAATGGGTCTATAATTTGACATATCCGTGCGGTTACCTTTTTTGTATAGCGGTTTAACTATAGATTGTTTTAATCTAGTAGGAAATGTTCCTGTCTCAAACGACAGATTAATTATATAACTTAGCGGTGATGCTATGCCTTTACTGCTTAATTTTATTATTTTTGTGGTAATTTCATCATATCCAGTAGCGTTAGTGTCATTTAAAGAGTTGATAATTTTTATAATGTCTTGTTCATTTACTGGAGTCAAGAAGATACTGTCAGTGTTAGTGGTAATATCAATGTTATTGACTTTATTATAATTGCTGAGGTTAAGGTTATGGGTCATTTCTATAAAATAGGTATTGAATTGATTACATATGTCATTAGGGTCATTAATTGTCTTATCATTTATTATTAATTCTTTGATTTCATTTTTATGATTATCGTCGTTATTTATATTATTTTTTATAATAGACCATGTCGCTTTGCATTTATTTTTAGAATTATGTATATGTTTTTTGTTATTTATTAATTGTGAATTTGATATACATCTTTTTAAAATTTTAGAATAGGTCAGGTACCTTTTTTCATGATATTTTTTGCTTAGGGCATCATGTTGGTAATTATAATATAAGGTTCTCTTTTTTATGCATGATATTTTTATTCCTTTACTAATCCATTTATTTTTTATTGGTTTATTATATCTTTTTATTGTTATTTCAGGGAAACATAGTTTGTGAAACAAAATGTATAGGTCATGAAATATATTAAATGCTTTGTTGCAGTCTGTTTCATCATATATTTCACTAAAACTTAAAACTGATATACAATCAAGGAATTTTTTTATATTATTTTTGCTGTAATCCCTTTTGACCTCATAAAAAAAGTTGGTCGTCTTCGGCGTACTATTAGTTAAAGGAAGAAAGAACGTTAATGACTGCCCAGTATCATGATCTGAAAGAGCTAGGTTATGTAGACTACTTTTAGTGTCTTGGGTCAAGATATTACTGGCTATCTGATCTATGCAGCTTTTTTTCCGAGTGGGCATTTTAACATGAGTCAATAAGTTGAAATTATTTAAAATAGATATTAATTCTCTTGTTGGTTTAGTGTCTCTTAAGATATCAATATTCCAGTCTCCGCATATTACAATACGATTCCTACTTTTATGAGTTAATTTGTGTAACAATACTTCCATTTTTTTTAAAAATATACCTGTGTCGGAATCGGGTATTCTATAAACACATACTAGTATTAAGTTATGACTTGGAACTTCTATACCGCAGCATTCGAAACTATAATCGCAAGAGATTTCATTTGTTACTTGTAATTGGCTAAAAATTAACTCTTCTCTTACTAATATGCACGTCCCTCCTCGTTTTTTATTGGATCTAGAGTAATTCGCAGCTAACTTATAGTTTGTAAGTTTAAGGTTACATTCATGACCGGATTGTATAAAAGTTTCGCTAAGACATATAAAGTCTATAACACCCGTGTCTTTCGTCAACTCAGTGACTGTTATTTCAAAGAAATCTAATTTATTCAATATTCCAGCTATATTTTGGTGGAACAATGTAAATTTTTGTTTATTATTACTGACATTGTTTTGGGGTGGGACGAAAAAACTTATTTTGTACATGAGGTGTACTCGTCTGAGATATTAGTGAATTTTCCTGGTCGTAGTCTAATGGGTAATTTTTAATGTCAATAAGTATGCGACTAAAAATACTTCCAAATATACACTTTATACCTAGTTTATTAAGTTTGCCTGTTTTATAAGAGAACATTTCCAACGAGAGGTCACGATTCGTATCAAAGAAATATGCATATTTATAGTTTTGTATGTCCATGTAAAGTAAATTATTAAACAATTCTACTCTATAATTATGAATAAGGGCTCCCCTTACGTATGACGGCGAGCATATAATCACATTTGTATGAGTTACTTGTTCCACGTATTCTCTAATTAGTCTAACAAGTTCGATGGAGTCTTGATTATCTTTAAAATCCTTTTCTCCGATCATTACTAAACAATAGTCGTCCATATTAAAATCTTGAACCTTCTTCGTAATATTTGCGAGTATTTCCTTCATTCTACTATTAGGTGACACATAATGGCAATACTCAAACTGATCGCTGAAGGTTTCTTCTATAATTTTCAGAGGCTGATAGTAGTTGCAGTTACTAAGGACACATAGTTTTCTTTTTCTCTGCTTTTCTTTTATTATGCAATTTCCTTGTTCGCTCTCCCTTTGTCTAATGTCATTGGGTGTTATCATAACCGCTTTCGGGTCAGATGTAATTGAAGGTTCTGTTTGTGTTTGTTTGTTGTTAATGAGACATTTCTTATTTGGAGTTGACTTTTTGTGTTTTTTAATGGGG
The DNA here is from genome assembly GCA_914767755.1 of Agrochola circellaris. NCBI lineage: Eukaryota > Metazoa > Arthropoda > Insecta > Lepidoptera > Noctuidae > Agrochola > Agrochola circellaris. Next base: position 8,007,297 of record OU611846.1, on the reverse strand, counting down.
CTATGTGTAAGTTCTTTAAGAAGGTTGTTTTTGCTTTGCAAATCAATATTCAATTGCTTAAGGTCATTGTTCTGCAAAGACAGTGCCTCAATTTCCTGATGTGCACTGTTTAATTCTAGCACAAGCTTGTCAATTCTTTCCTTTAACTTATTTATTTGTTGTTGTTGTGCATCATCTTCGCTTGATAAATCGGGTAGACTGTTTACTGTATCTTCGAATGTTTCATTTTGTGATTTGTTGACGGTATTTGAATCTGACTTAGTACGCGTACGACGCATGGTAATATTTTCGAAGAAATTCATTTTTGGATTTATTTGGTATCGTGTTATCTCTGTCCAAGCAAACTCGATAGAATAATGACAAAGTCAATTTATGTATTCACAAAAAGTTAACGCCGGCGTCGGTGAGATTCGAACCAGCGTCCAAGTATGTAGCAGTCTGTACGCCAACTTATAGGGCCATTTGGCATCTACCGTAAGCTGTTAAAATTATGTATCCGTTTCTACTGATAAGGAACATAAAAAAAAAGTTCGTTAAGATGACTCGTAAGATTGACACATTCAAAATTTAGAGATTTTTTTTTTTCACTATTGTTTTAAGTTTTATGGTTAAAAATGTATTATTTCACTTCTTATTTTATGTATCCACTGTATTATTATTGACCTTAAATGAGTTTTTAGATCATTTAAACACTGAATTAGCGTAGTTTTGACAGGGTTAATTGTTCAATTGAATAAAAGCACTTTTTATTTTATTTGTGAGAGTTTTTTATGAGATAACACTTTCACTTATTATTTACAATGTCTTTTATAATATTTACATGAATACACTATGAAATAACTTTATTTAATATTTTTATCACGATTAGTAACGGAGCACAATGTTCACTTGACGGACAACGCCATCTCTTAAGATAAACTAGAAGCATTAATGCAAACTAATATAAAACATTTTTTACGTGACCCTGGCGCTAACTAGTGTACAAACGGAAGTAATTTTTTCAATGTGTTACTACTGCTAACACAAGAAATTAAAAACTCCTACGATACAGTGGTGCATTGCAATTCCGTCCGAGCTACGCCGTCTGCTACACTGCTACGCAGCCTGCAGTACGCTACGGCACGTGCTGCATTGCTACGCCACGCGCTACATTGCTACGCCACGCGCTACATTGCTACGCCACTTGCTATCTGCTACGCCGTAGGCTACGCGAGTGCTACGCCGTAAGCCACGGGCCTCACGTCTGCCCCAAATGTCTGCACAGCAAGCATTTGGGGTTTGGCTGACACTCCACAGAGAAAAATAAATCAATAATCAATAGGTTTCATCATGAATGTTCAAAGGAGAACGAAAGATTTCAAATAAAAGGCATTGATTAATTTTCCTCTGCTCCACCTCGGTGTAGTGTGAGACTTAACACAAATAAATAATATTAACTATTAGCAGTCCACTACTAGACAAAAGCCTATTAACAGTCCACAGTTGGACACTAGCCTCTCCATTGCATGACGTTAAGCTCAACCCGCGATCTTATAACACACTTCTAGCATACGCCCGTAAAATATTCAAGTGCATCTACAAAACTTTATACTTGCTTTAAATAAAACACGAGACTATTTTTCTCTTGGAGAAAACCATTATAATGCAATATTTAGTTCTTCCACCACGATATTCGTAGCTTCTTCTTTCGTTCTACTAAATAACGTAGACTATAGATAGTGTGTAAAATCTTATGTTTAGACAAAATTAAGAATAGTTTTATGATACCTACTTATTTTATTTAGTATCAAGTTGTCAATGTCAAAATTGTAGTACACATCGTTTTTTGGGAAAACCTGCCGGCATGTCGGCAGCAATAAAGACATCACACAAGGCTGGGCCACATATCCTCTCGGCGCGCGGTATTAGACGTGTAAGCAGTTTATTGTGAGGCAGGCTCGCTCATAACTACCCATTCTCCCCGGGATAATGTCGGACAAGCGACGTTATGTTTATTTCAGACTAAGTCCGCGTTATAAAGGTCTCGTGCACAAGTGGCCGAATATTATCTTTACACGAACATCTTATATTAATCAACGACCATAGAGTTGTTGTTTTCATTTGGAAAGTATTGTTGGCAAAACAATGCCTTGTAGAGAATGTTGAGCAATAAGAGAAGTTACCAACTTAGTTTACAGCTTGTGTTTTTTTTGAAGCAGAAAATAATATCCAATTTAATAGCCTGACTTCAATGTTTTACGTTACCTTGGATTTCCTCGCAGAGCCGCATGGTGTAACGCGTTGAAACCATTGTTATTCGTGAGAGTCATGTCAGCTCCATGCTCCAACAATAAAGTCAACATGTCGTCACGTTTCTTCGAAATGGCATCATGTAAGGGGGTGTCGCCTTCGGAATCCTGTAACAGGAAAATACAACAGAATATCAATTTTGGCTTACATACATAGATTCACTGCGAGGGATAGTAGTAGCGTACGTATGGACGAATTAGGTCAGATGCACTTTAATCAGTAGATAAAGGCGAGCCGGCGCCAGCTGCGACGATATTCGCTTCTGAATTATAAAGCACAGCCCGTCTTGAGTATCGCGACAATTTTCTAAAACATCAAACCGCTCGAATGAATAATTGAGGCGGCGGAGAAGGCGTTTAGGGCGTGGATTATGGCGACTTGCATAATTTATAAGCGTCTCGGAGTGGTTGAGGCGAGCAGCGAAAGGCAAAGCCGAGCGGGTGCCGGCGCGCTGCTGGGCGCGCGACAGATATCAGAGAATGGTGTCGAGTTCAGTAATATAGGACGAACGGCGCAAAAAGCGCGGCTACCGCGTCATTATCATAATCACCACTGCTGCGTGCCGCGGCGTTGCCGCCCAAGCCGTTTTGCTTTGTGAGCGTGCATTAAGAGAGCCGAGCGTTGTGCTCTGTCATTCCTGCAATTAATTTGCAAGGGTCCGTAAGATGAGTGTTTTCACTTTGATGTAATAGCATTCATCCGGATATAGGCCTTCTTGGTGCTTTATTGATACGAAAACATACATTTTTGTTTATAACAACAACTCATAACGGTCATAACCGATCATATTACGTTTTACAGTAAAAGTACCATATCGCACCTTCGGTAGAACAAGGGCATAATTGTCATAAATTGCCAAACGAATTTCTTTGTCCCTCCAGTTCAAAGGGCCTTTTTAAAGCATTTCTGCATATTTAAGTCATTTTGGCAATTTATGACAATTATGCCCTTGTTCTACCAAAGGTGCGATATATAAAATCATAAGGCGGGCATGCAATGCCCACATATAAAAAGTATTATATTTCAGCTTGAAATTACCTTCTAAAAATTGTATTAAAACCATAACCAAATTAATTGTATGTTGTTGTCCAACTTAAATTATACAACCTAACTTACTACCCACAATAGAAGCACCGAGCTTAGATTTAATACAGCGAGATAAATATCAAGCCGCACTCACAGGTATATCAGGGGGATGACAAAGCATCCGACACCCATTCAGATGCAGTAATTCAGTGCAAGCTCAACCACAGACACGGGGTAATTCCGCGCAGAATAGCAGCATTAAATATTAATCGTATTGGCATATAGATGGTCATTATGGCCTGTAATTCATGACATCGTGTTGCGGTGTATGCATTACATGCAGCGCTAATTATATGATTGTACATCATTAGGTGTATGTAGCGTTACTGTTTAGCGCAGGACTGGTAGTGTTATGAACGAAGTAGTTTTTAGATAAGACGAAATGAAGAAAACAAATGTTTTCATTAAATCCTCTTTGGTAACATACATAGCTGTGTAGTCCCAGTTGTTTTTAGTCGCTGTCTCTTTTGTTTCAAATAAGCTGTGCAAATGAGTAATTTTAGTCTATAATTTAAATACACCCATACTCATTATTATACCTTCTCTAAAATCTCTCTTAAATCACTTTGTTATTTTATTGTGTTCGATAAAGAATAAGAACAGAATATCCTGACGTATAGTTATTCGCCACACAAGAATTAATAACAATTTTAATATAACACGTTGATGTGCGAGGACACCGCACCAGGTAAACACGCCCAGAAATAAGTGTTGAGGCGAAATAAGAAATTTGATTTACGCGGCAATATCCGCAGGTGCACGTGAGCTGCACCTGCAAGCCGCGCCGCGATATAAATATTCTTACGAATTTTATAGCCGCCTAGTTGACGGCCTCATAACACTCGCCGTTCACATATTTTAATTTAAAGCTCATACACGTGGGAACTGACAACCCCAATCACCACTTTTATGGTACATAGGTTTATTAAAAATGGTGTTCCCTTGTTTTGCAGACAGAAATTGCATGGAATTTCGTTTCGCAGCAAATGTTTTATATAATATTCGGTCCTTGTATTTTTATTTCGAATATTATTGTTTTAACAACTATTTACTTGAATGAAACATATTTTACTTAACATTACATTTTTTTATTTAAAAAACTTATCAAACAGTAGAATTATTTTTTAACGAATATTGTTTGTTCGGTGTGTTTTTCCAAGGTATTTTATTTCAAAGAAAATGTAAAAATAGACGTTATGTTATTCATAATTTTATAATTAAGTATGGGTACATAATTGAACGGCGAAAATTAAAATAACTACGGGTAAAATGTCAATGTTCAAAACGTCGAAAAATTGAATATCGATTGTATCGAAATATCGAAAATTGTTATGACTAAGCTTAAATTGTAAGATTGAAATACCGAGTGATTAAAATATCGAATGATTAAAAATGTCGATAGTCATTATACCTAAGTTCAAAATGTCAACATTTAATACACTTAAGTTCATAATTGATAAATCAATAGTATAATTTCCAATCTACCTACATTTTTTTCCACTCATACTACCAATATCAAAATTTTGTGGATACTTTAACTAGTAGGTATTTTTAAAGTAAATATAATGAAAATGAATATAATGATCGTCAGTTTTACATAAATAATCACGTAAGTTGGAAATTTTATTATCATGATCATGTGTGATAATCATAAAAGGTTAAAAGCCCTACACGCGTAGCATGAGCACCGTAGAAACGAGTTTTGTCGACGACAGAATAGACAAAATGACAGCTAAACACAATCTGTCATTTTGTCTATTCTTCCGTCGACAAAAAACATTTCATTTTTTTTTTTTTGTTTTTTTTTTTTTTTTTTTTGTTTTTCTTTTTTTTTTTCTGTTCCTTTTTTTCTTGTCTGTTTATATGTGTGTACATAAACCGTTAAATAAATAAAACCCGTTTCTACGGTGGTCATACTACGCGTGCTGGTGTGTTCAGGTCACGTAGACTATTTATACATACTCGTACACACCTTAGGGGCAATCCCTGTAATTTTTAAGAACGTACGCATTCGCATGTCATTCGCAATCTGTCAAAAAAATCAATTTACCAACATTTTTGACAAGTTTGTCAGATTGCGACTTGAATGTGAACGTTTTTTAAGTACGAGAATTGGCCTTCTGAAAAGTTCAATCAATCAACTTTGCTAATCAAAGTTCTGTATTGGACAACAAACAAAGGCAATAATATTCAAATAAAAAAGTTATCAATCTTCTATGATACGAGCACGATCTAGTAATACAACTACTCGTATTAGGGCACTCCGACCAAATATGTTAGGTTTGTTACGCTTTCACACTAAAACGGTTAAATAGTTTGGGATAAAATATGGCACATGGATAGACCATGACCTGGGTTAGGACATAGATTTTATCCCTATATTCCCACGGGATCGATGAAACCGCGGGGCGCAGTTAGTATTAAATAAAGTGTTGATTATGTATCCTTGTAAAATCCATTCTATGAAAGTTCTGTTTAAAACCATTTAGTTTTTTATACCTTTAGAAATATTGTAGAAAAGGAAACCATTATCGCGATACTACAGTGATCATGTAATAAAACAGAAAGCGACTTGGAAGCCCGAACAATAAAAACAAAACAACAAGGTAATTACTCAAAGATAAGAACAACGCGTCGAGCACGAGAAGTGGCGAGGCGTGCTCGTGGAGGCGGGCGGCGGCTGATATCGCCCAGCCTCTTACTAAGGTTAAAAATTCGTTAGCCTTGATTAAAACGTCTGCTCGTCGCCTTACCGTGGATGAACAAAGAACCGGCTTATCAGACGAATTAATACACGAAACAGTAAGAATAAGCTTTACCCTAGAACAGACACTTAAAAAGCAGCAGCTGCAAATAATAACTTATAACATTTAATATTAAACAATTTAAGTGCACAGTTCTTGCGGAATTATTTTGTGTACATGAACGTTTCAAGTTTGGAAAAGATAAAAACATGATGAAATTTTTGATACTACGAATGGGAAACCATCTCGAACAACGGTATTTATTCAGTAGTATTCAGGCGAAACTTCATCATTGACGAGGCAGAAAGAAAACAACTAATTGTTTAATTCCAAGCCATTAAGTCGAGTATTACGGGTGGATTATTCACGGGCCATATACCGCAGCATCAGCGCAGGGAGCGGCGCGCTACACCGCCACCGCGCCACCGCTGCCGCCTCCGACCGGTAATACCTACTTTTGACACTATACTCCGCATTCACTTCTAACTATCGTTTGAGCACGATACATTACACACACAAAAGCCTCATTTCTGTACTCGAAATGCCAGCTCTATTTATCACCAAATATTTCTGTGACAGGCTGGATACAACTGAAACATCCATTATTGATTGTACAAAAGTGAATAACGACCGCAATAGTTAATGGTCGGTGAAACAATCAATGTGAATGTCGACTATTTCAAATCTCCGCGAAAATATTGTTGCATTTATCGTTGTTTTCTATAACTTAGTGTTTTCTAACTAAAAAACTTTTATTAAACGACTTGTACTTAATTATGAATAAATACTAAACTGATTTGTGATTAAAATTTGGAAGGAAACATACACCTATCCTATACTTTTAAACGAGCTATATTTGTATATATGTAATCACGTTCACAAAAACGGCTGTAACGATTTCGATGAAAATTGCAATATAGGGGTTTACGGGGGCGAAAACCGATCTAGCTGTCTCATATCTGGGAAAATTCGGTCGCCCAAAGTTTAGACCAAGACAATAATAATATGTCTATAATGATATGGTAGCATAGAATTAGTAAGTGCCCTACTATCATGGCAGCATGGAATTAGGAAGTACCTACTATCATGGCAGCATGGAATTAGTAAGTACCTAATATCATGGCAGCATGGAATTAGTAAGTACCTACTATCATGGCAGCATGGAATTAGTATGTACTATACGATTAAATGAGCATTCTGTATTTTCATCTGAGCAGAGCTCGGTCGACGAGGTACGGGCATTATTATAATGACAATGACAGAAGTATAAACTCCGGAGTCATGTCGAAATATACATTTCGCAATCGGCATATCGTGTTAAATTGCCAACGCGGAATATTTTATTTATTTAAATGTAAATTTTTAACAAAATAAAAAAGTATTTGTTGAACGTCAACGTTCAATGTGGGAGTTGCAGCATAACTGAATTAATTTGCCGGTTCATATCGATTACAAATATATCAATAGACTCACAAAATTACATAGTGCGGATTTTACACTAACAGACTGCACCCTCATAAGTCGCCTTGATTGATTGTGCGGAAATAAAGCCAGCTTTCGGTCCGCATCCACGTTCACTCACTCATGGATATTATATTACGAAATGTATGAAACACTAGTTCTGCCACGCACACCTCATTACTTATACATACAATGTTAATAACGACGACAAGCTTCTGGAAAGCTTCATAAATTCCGCAGTCCATTAGTGTTCCGATATCTCAACCACGCAATTCTTTGTTATTCAACTGGACCGCAGCCGCAGCGAGCGCTATGCTTTAGATATCGGAAAACGCTAATGTACTCGTACTTGGTGAGATTTAGCATTGAGCGATGCTCTGCCGCTATGCGCAACCCCGTGCTACTGTAACATGACCCACCGCTGTGATTATACAGGGTGAATTTGAATTCATGCGACACCTGTTAAGGGGTCATTGTACTCATCATTATGAACAACTTTCACTATGGGACCAACGTTGAAATCGCGAAAAAAAAATCAGCTGTTCCCTACATTTATGTTCGCATAGCTCGTCAAAATGTAGGAAACAGCAGATTTTTTTTTCGCGATTTCAACGTTGGTCCCATAGTGAAAGTTGTTCATAATGATGAGTACAATGACCCCTTAACAGGTGTCGCATGAATTCAAATTCACCCTGTATATAAGCTGGACAGAAAAAACACTTCCTCTCTCCTTAAACATCCTCATTGCGTATAGTTCCTTGATCTTGTTTGATGTTTATTATTGTATGTATATAGATAAGTATATGCTTTATGAATGTATGTATTTATTATGTATGTAAATGGTACACCACTGACTACCTGCAGTATTGTCTCTCCTTCTTACTTTAATCCATCCAAAGGTTGTCTGTAAAAGATCGCTTTTAGCGATAAGACCGCCCATTGTGTCACACTATGTAAAATGTCTACATAATAAAGAATATTATCTATCTATCTTCTATCTAATATACAAACAGACCAGTGCTCCCTAGCGGAAAATCATATTTCATAAATTATCATATTCTTGTAATTAAGCTTAGGTATACACTTCGGTTTCTTTGTTATTATGTGGCCGAGGAAATGAAATAAATTAAAATACCAAATTAAAAATGCGATCCCATTTAATAATAATGCTTTTATTTAAGCTTGAAACCATAAACATTCACAATAAAAGAAAAAGAATGAGGTAGGTAGACGTAAAATATTCGGATCCACGGTTTCAATAATAGTTCTGGAACTATCGATAGTGGCGCTGTGAATATTGGAGAAGGAAAGTATTTATTAGGTGAATATTGGCCCGGTGCGAGTGTGCGACATTACGGTGCGAGGATAGTTTTTCCGTCCTAACGCTGCGGGCCACGCACAGGTGTCGGTAATGAGGCACAAATCGCGCTTCGGGACTAAAACACCAACTCAGCATGTTATTTAAGCGCAGCTATTTTAGTACGTTACTAAACGGGGCATGAATGTGTATAAGAAGCTGTGTTCACTGAAATGTTCATCAAGTTTTAATTTTGTTATTTATTTAAGTATTTCTTGTTAAAGGGACTTTTCAATAACAGCCATGGGTTTGGATAAAAGCAATTAATTGGGTTACCTACCTTCTCTACACATATACTTATCCCTTAGGGGAATACAAGCGTGATTAGGGAATGCAATCTCGATTTTATTTTCGAGATTCGATCTCTTGGGAAGTAAATCTCGTTCGATATCTCGTGATTTCGAGATTGTGCGCGCGCGACTTAGGGTGATGCTTCTTGAGAAGCCATTTACAAAATAATAATTAATGGATTTATAGTGACCGTGATTTGTTTTTGCTGGTTTGTTGCGTTATGTAGGCGTAGCGCAAATGATTATTACCTAAATAAACATTGTTTTGAGATTAAATTATTTCATGTTTTGTCAATAAAACAAAATGCTGTTTTTTTAACTTACAACCATTAAGTTTTAGCAAAAAAAAAAAACCGGGCAAGTGAGTGTCGGATCACGCACAATGAAGGGTTATAGGCACATACTTGGGATGAATGTAGTTGAAAAACATGTTCTCCCATACATTCCATCTGCAAATGTAAGTTTGTACGCAAAATATTGAGAGATATACCATTTGTATTTTAAAACCATACACTTCTTATAGATTTTCCTGTAATCTATAAGTACATACATCGATATACGTCACGGTCAATTCTCCAACTGCAAATATAAGTTTGTAACTGCGTTTTTTATTTAATAAAATTATAAATTAACGATTTTCGGACTTTTTCTTATAATTGTGCTATGAGACCTTGCTTCCTGCCAAATTTCATGATTCTAGGTCAACGGGAAGTACCCTGTAGGTTTTGATTTATTTGCGAGTATCAAAATATATCACATAAATGGCCGTTTTTTTTATTGATTTGACAGACAGACGGATAACGAAGTAATCCTATAAGGGTACCGTTTTTTCTTTTAGAGGTACGGAACACTAAAAATATTTATTTTTAAAGTAGGCGTAATCTCGATCTCGAAAATCTCGAAATTTTGTTCACGCCAGATTACAGGGCGAGATCTCTAATGGCCAATCTCGATCCCAGACTTAGCGCGCGAGATCCCGAGTTGCCAATCTCGACTCCAGATTGCATTCCCTAGACGTGATGACAAATTACCTTATATCTTATTTTAGAATGATAATAACTGGATGAACTTCTTATTCAGAAACGTTTCTCGCAAAAAATGGGACACAAATAGGTCTGATTATACAAAAAAAACGATAAAGTACATAATGTATACTTACATTAAAAAAATTACGCATGTGTATTTCTATCTTAAGATAAAAACTACCCCAGTTCTAAATAAAAGGTGAGTGCCGAAGAAAGAAACCATAAAATTTCAGGTGACGTCGGCCCTTCCATAAATTTATCGACAGCTCGTGGTAACAGGCAATAAGGAAAATATTTATGAAGTAGAACAGCGCCGGGCGCGATTTTCATTAGCTAATTATTAGCCTACCGTTCTAGCTAGGATAACATTGGACTGCTTAAAAAAGATCTTCTGCTGCTATAAAGAAGATTGTAGTTTTAATGAAAGCTAAGCAAAAAAAAAACATAAAGAGGGTGTCTATTCTACTTGCATAGAAAAATGTATGTTGGCTTCAGACATATTTCCGTGTGCATCACACGTTTAACAGAGCTCCCTCCATGTTAATTGGCACGTTTAATTGAACGCTTGTTTCGGTCATTACCGTACAGGACAACAGTTTATTGTCAGTAGTTCGACGTCCGAACACACAGATCGGGACGCATGTCGCGCTACGTACCACTTATTGAAATGTTGCCATCTACTGGCGTAGCACTTTGCGACACAGCATTTCGTAGCGCGGCTACGAAACATTAGGTTATGCTCCCTCGACTGACATATCGAGTTTTGTTTATGCGGTTTTATGTTTCATTTGTTTTTATTTACATACATCGGCAATACATATTATTAGTTACTTGTATAGATATTTAAAAAAAATCAGTAGATCGTTTGTATTATAATGGATAATATGAATACGTATGATAATGTGACACCATTTTTAAGCGACATATTTTATGAAAATATTTTAGGAAATATCATTCTTTCTGAATGTGACACGACCAATAAATCGCATAATGGTGTCGTAAAATTTCGGCGGTATTATCTTGGGAAAACCCGGCTATTTTACATTCACCTGCGAGGTTTCCCTCCACGTCCAATTTATGTTAGTGGGCACAAAACGAACGCTGACAAATGTGGAAATAAAATGAACATACGTTTTATCTCTACGCTCACGGAGTCGGTTTTCGAGCTTGTGGCGGTGTAGGGAGAGCGCGGGCGGCGGCGGGGCGAGCAGCGCGAGCGTGGGGCGCGGGTACCAAATGTGGGCTTTCTCTGTACCGAGCTAGGGAGCGACTTGTTCCATAAGAATCCACGTACAGTTGAGACAAATATCCGCAAAGCGTCACCTGATATGCGTTAAATACACGCATCGCGGGAGGAGATAATTTAAAAAATCTCTGAAAAATCTACCTACTGTGTAATACAAATGCTGACTTTACTTCAGTGAGTGTTAGGAGAGTAATATTGTACTTAGAAAAACCAATGGACTAAGTGCATGATAATGAATGCTCGATCCTTCTTTGTATATGACACCCAATTAATTTACCCACTACACTTTATGCATAACAAATGCTTATAAACTAAGGGACCGCTTTCAAGGCACCTGAATTACCATATGAATTAGGGGCAAATGATATCGCCTACAAATTCCCATCTTACATTTATTATGAAACGTCTTAAAAGCGTCCCTGGACTTTCCCAACCACTCGCGTAGTTCCTACTTAGATACGGTACGACGACGGACGAAACTAAGTGGAACTTTTCCCAGGTTGCCGTATATAAAAAGAATTTTTAAAAGATACTTCACATCGTATCCTGCAGACAGACTTTGAACTTAAACTCCTTGTATAAACATACCAACGTCATAGGTACTAAATAATTTAAATACTTGCACTGCTCTACCGCATGAAAAGTTTTTAATTTCTTTTCTCAAGATAAAACTACACGTGATAAAAATGTTTGCATTCAATTTAAACAAAAGACTATGGAATAATATCTGAACAAGATTCATGGCGAAAATGCATTCTCGATTTTGTGTCTTATCGATTCCCACCTACATCCGACAAAGTATAAACATCATCAGCTCCCACGAATATAACTTGATGTGAGATGATAAATTAAGTTATTATTTTATTCGCCACGCGGGACGACATACAAAGCTCTTAATTTGGAGAGGGGGCGAAAGATAACGAGTAACAACGAGAGGTATTTAATACGTACAGGTGTACGGGAAGTAACCTCACAGCGAGATGGAGCCCGCGCCGTAGATAAATACATCTCCCTCCCACACCCCGCTTCGACGCACACTTCTGATAACCGCGCATATCGTAAAACTTTATTTACCGCCTCCACTCCAATTTGTCTTTGCGAAAGTTCCCAACTCAGATATGACGATAACTTTCAGTTGTTACGTATAAGAAACGTCCAACCCAATCCACGCTTAGACAGACACGTGTTAGATATTATTTCTCAGATTTATTTGTATTGACTAGCAAGGGAAAATTTGGCACCACAGTTTTATAAACAACTTCTTAATTAAATATGTAACGATCTTTTTAATACCGGGTCTTTTTCCGTGCGCAATCATTATATCTAGGGATACGAAAAAAGTCTCGTTATTTTTTATCTGGTTTAATTTACTGTAATAACACAAAAGTGCTTTCGCGCCCGGTGAGCTATTTCCCATAGTCCCCGAGTAATTACACGGCGCGGCTCACAAAGGCCGCGAGGCCGAAGAGCAGGCGCACTGTAGGCCCAGTTGCAAAGTGTCTAATGCATTGCCAATATGTACTCTACAGGCGTCGTCTGCATATATTATGCATATGCGCTTGTATTTTACGATAGCTCTTATTTGACACTTTCATATAAATCATATACCTAAATAGTCTAAGCATTTCTGAGACTGTCTACTCAGCTTTCTATAAATCGATATTTTTTATTTCGCTTCTCATTAAATTGGAGTTAAGCTACGGTTTGTTCTCCAAATGTTTCGTTCATATATAAATTGCCCGTTAACGAAAAATAAAAGTAATAGAGGGTAGATAAAAGCTATAAAGCTTAACTTACTTTAATTGAACAAAGAACAGTTAGAGATTTCGGGAGCTATAATGACTGTAGAGGTAGACGCATATAAGATACTTGAAATTTGCCTGAGGCGCAACTCATAATAAACGACAAAGCTGGTATCAAAGTGAAGAGTAATTTTAATTTGTTTGTAAGAAGTTTTTGCGCGCAGTAATATTAAATACTTTATACTCTTTCAAACAGATACTTCACTTCATTCAAATCTTCTTCTGAAGAATCTTAAACTAATTCTATTGATTATTTTGTGAGTGTATTGAATGAATAGAAACATTACGAGGCGTTGTGTGCAATCACGCTGTCTTAGCGGCACGAGGACGATCGTAGCGTGCGCCACGGAGCCCCGGAGCCCCGCACCCGCTGTCCTAATGAAGCCGTAACGAAGCGAGCAATGGGAAAACCAACACCGGCTCACACCGGCACAGCTGTTGTTATTGTTATCATCACTATATAGAGGGTATTTTAAAACAATACGCTTCTTAGAAAATTACCTACTTATGATTCAAGGTTTCCTTTACGAAGAAGTTTTCGTATTAGAGAATAGGGATTTAAATTAGTGTCTATTTTCAGTCAGAATTCGTATTAAAAAACCGGCGAAATGCGTCGAATCACGCACAATGAAGGGTACCGTAGTTGGGATGAATTAATCCCATGAACAAATTTATAATTGTAGTTGAAAAACATGTTATCCCATACATTCCAATTGCAAATGTAAGTTTGTACGCACAATATTGAGAGATTTACTATGTTATTTTAAGACCATAATCTTATTATAGGTTTTCCTGTTATCTATGAGTAAAGAACCATTCTCAGTATTTTTTTCAAAATTTTAGGCTCAGTAGTTTAGGAGGTAAGGGGGGGAATGGTCAATTTTCATCAATTTTCTTAAATATCTTTAATAGTATTTAGTACAAAATTATTTTTAAAAAAAAATTGAGATCCTCGCAACAACCCCTTTCATTTGATACGTCACACAGTTTAGTATGCAAAACGTTTTATTTTTATTTTGTTATTTGCCCCCCAAAAGTAAACCCCATTTTCAAATTCAATTATTTACGTTACACGTCCGTGTTTGGGTTACAGAAATACATATGTGTACCAAATTTCAACTTAATCGGTCTATTAGATTCGGAGCAAATTGGCTGTGACAGACGGTCAGCCAATCAGACAGACAGACACACGAGTGATCCTATATATAAGGGGTCCATTTTTCCTTTTGAGGTACGGAACCCTAAAAACATTCTGATAAACTGACCTTGCAAACTGCCTAATATTTTTACCACGGCATGAGCTTGTGCCGTTACGAAAGAAAAAGAAGAACTGCAATAAATACCCAATTCAGCAAGATTTCTTTGACTAGGTACTTATTATAATACACTGCATTTATTTTCGAAGTGTTAACTAGCAAAAAGTAAAGCAAGAGTGTAACGACACAACTGGGATTAACTAAAAAGTAGATTCAGATCACGGCGCTATGTTAACCAGCGCACGAGTTCGATATTCGGCTGATGGCCCCCGCGCTGCCGGCCCGCACTCCGTACTTATAATCTAATATTCGCAATTTACGAGGATCGCAGAAGGGTTCCACTGGGAGCCATAGCACTGTCATCGCGCACGTACCTGCCGCTTGCACTTACCCTGCCGTTATCTATATCTTTGTAGTGTTTATGCTTTTTTGGGGAACATGATATGTTAACCTTCTTTTAAAAATTGGTAGTTACAGACAAGACTTGTCTTTTGAAATTTTAATTATAGGCTAGTTAGATATTATCTTAACGCATTAGGTCTAAAACTGTAATGATGTACAAAATTATAATGTTTTTGAAAAGATAGCGCAAGTGCTGCGAAACTGTCAGAGCAAAATAATATATAGCAGTAAAAGATGAATAGGGGGAAGCGAACTATTACTAGAAGTTCTAACAGCCATTGTATGTGACGCCGGGATCCGATACTAAAGCTCCGGCACAAAGTCTTCTCCGGATCTCGTCACACTTAGGTAAATCTCCAATATCCGTCGCTATCGGCTTCAGAAAAGCCACATGCATGAATATAGCTCCAATGTTACGTATGAATAAGGCATATCAGATTATCATTGTTTCAGGAAACTCTTACTCTTACACGAAGAAGTAATATGTGAACACATATTTAGCACTCATGGAATTATTTTCCGGATACGAAGGTCAGAAACATAATAGCAATATTACGTTACTAATGACATCATTTAAAGTACCTACCGTAAGATAATACCTACTCATGTAGGTATTATCTAAACAAATTTGTTTTTCTCTCCATATAAATGTATGTGTAGGTATGTACAAAGAACCTAAATATATGTTGAATCCAGAACACACAATTTAAACGACCTTTACAATGCACACAAACAATACGAGATAACAAGCGGACGTTCACGTTCAAATTCAAAATAGCCCCAAAGTAAATGTAAATACAAAGGCGTAGTACAATAAGAGGTCGGCGGCGACATATTTACTCAAATTTGAATCCGGGACGTGAGGAGTCAGTCTATTACGTGACCTTTAATAGCGTTCAGGCGGGGACCGGGCAGAGCCGCAGCTAGCAGACTAGTTCCTCTGGCCGAATCGTTACTCTGAGCCCGGGGCGGGGAAAGATCTATAAATTACTGGAATGACAACTCGTTCCGCGCCAGATAAAGCTACGCCGCAAAACAATGCCCCGGACGAATGCTTTAGTCGTTAGCAAAGAGAATCGTACATCTTTATGAACTGTTTACTCGTCGGATTTTGAATTGTCTTTCGTAATTGTCGTTACTGTTCTTTTGTCCGGAATTTCAACAGTACACCCGGTACAGCAGACGCCCAGTCATTACTTATTTATAGCTTTAAACTCTACTTCTGCCGTGAGTCCGTAGAGGATAAATACTTTTCTGTAACTCACGACTATCCCAAATTTTGTTTCAGAATTCACGTTCAAAGGCGAACGTTTCTGAACTTCCAATAATTTAATAAAGAAAGTTTAGGAAGCGTGCGTGGCTGGCACGCTCGCCGCAAAAAGCCGAAAACTTTGATTCAATTAAAACAGAAAGTTGGACGAAGAAGTTACGAGCGCGGCCGAAAGTGTTCGGTCGGGTAACGCGCTCGGCGGCAGGCGCAGCACGGACGGCGCGCGGCCCGGCGGAGGCGGCTGCAGCGAGACGCTGTCGGCGCACTACCACCACTAAATCAAAACTTAAACTCAGTTCCGCTAGTTCCTGAACGTTTATTGTATATACTACGGATTTATGGAAAACTACATAGCTTAACTGTGCATTCGTAGTCACGGAAAATTTATTATAGCTTTGTGTTAATGTCAATGAAACTTGTCGCTGGACAGATTTTGAGTAAAAAAAGGTGTCGGGTCCGGTGGGACACAGCCGCGTAGCCTGTGAAAGTCGCTGGTGGGGAATAAGGGGTGACGAGCATTGTTATGCAAATTGAGGTCGTTATTTCGCTACGAGTGAGGAAAGAGCGCGACAGCGGCCGCCCTGCCTGCACCCCGCGACGCCCCGCCCGCGCACCGCAACGCGGAAGACGCTTTGCATAATTGGTAATACAAGTACGTACATACAGAAGCACAGCAAGTACAACTGTGCGTATCGCTTTAATGCTTAAAGATTACTCCGACCGCAAAATATTTATGTTTTCGTTTGTAGTCATTTGTACCTTTGGCAACCCAGTAAAATAATAAAGAAATCGTCTTTGTTAACTCTGAATGAAATCTCACCAAAAACTTGCAGGAATTTATATTGAGTTTTTATGGTAAGTTACGTTGAAAGTCACGGTGCCTGCCTTCTTTCTTTTTTCTTTCTTTCAACTATGTTGTCTAACCGGATGCAGCTGAATACCAGTATTTTATACGAAGCGACTGCCTCTCTGACCTCCACAACCCAGTGATACGATACCCCTTTGGTAAGACTGCTTGTCAAGACTTTCGTGCTATTGACGAACCGTAGCGACTGTCAAAGATCCACGAATGACAGCCGGGACCAACGGCTTAACGTGCTTGCCGAGGCACGGAGGACTCGTGGTATGTAAGGATGGTCACCCATGCACGGACCAACCGCGGCAACCGTAGCTGAACCCGAACGATCGACCCGTGTGGCTGTTATTACTTAGCCACAACCCCCTTTTTTATGAACGTAATTGTAAATAAATAAATCTATAGGCACGATTAAGTTAATTTTACCGAATAAATTACAGTGTCAGAACGCCCTGAAAAGGTTCCTGTAATAATATCATGCTAAACAGTATACCTATTCTTAAAAGTTAATTTTCCGCGTAGTAGGCAAGAACACAAGCATGTGCTTCCTCGACAATGTGACGTAATGATCAGGAATTGCATTCAAAAGGAACTCACCTACTACTCAAAAATCATGAAAATAGAGGGCATTTTTTTTGTCGTTCTTCAATTTGTGTAGAAGAAGAATACAATTTTTTTTAACTTCAAGGGCGAATTCGACCAAGTTTTTATAGTTTGTATATACGTCTTATCCCACAAATAAATTTTTGTCATCTGACAGTTTCGTTCAGTTTGGAACGATTTCCTTAACGCGGCTTGCGGTAGGAGTTGACTGGTAGAAATCGTTACGTAAGGAAAAAGCGTTATGGCCCCTTCAAGCGACTTTGTCACTCTGTCTCTTTCTATTACCTATATACGAGTGCGTGTATGCATGCGTAACTACGTTCCTGACGATGGACCACAAACTTAATTTATTATGAAAAGAAACCGGCCAAGTGCGTGTCGGACCACGCACAATGAAGGGTTCCGTAGTTGGGATGAATATATCCAAAGAACAAACTTAACATTGTAGTTGAAAAACATGTTCTCCCATACGGAATGTAAGGGAGATCATGTTATTCAAACTGCAAATTTTTATTGGTTGATTATTACTCGTTAAACTGTACACCCTACTTAGCTCCGATAGTTTTCCTTTTAATTTCGTTATATGTACTACTGCTGTGAATTTTTTCACAAATCACAAACTTTACGTGCAGGGGAGGCACCCAAATGATTTTTAATTTCTTTATTTTATTTTACTTTGTCGGCATGATTAATATGTATACATTTATGCCAAATTACAGCTTTATAGTACTAAACGTCTTTGAGCTAAGCCACGGACAGACAGACAGACGGATATGGCGAAACTATAAGGGTTCCTTGTTTACTACGGAACCCTAAAAACTTTCAAAATTCCCTTTATTCCCAGGATAAAATATATATGTCGACTTCGGCCTAAACTGATTATAGTAGAATAAATGTATAAAATGAGAAAAAATTACCTTCTAGCATTTTGTCTGTTTTAACTTTTTATATTAGGTAGACGGCTGAATGTGAAAAATCGACGTTCGTTTTTCCATGTTCCCAATAGAACCCAGTCACAAATTGAAGTGATTAGTATGCGATGCCGAGCGAATTGTCATTAATCGAAGGGGTATGGAATTACTTGTAGTTTTATAGGTTCCACGGCTGATCTTGGTGTATTTTAGTCAGTTCCCAAAAACAGCCGAAGGGAGTGGTCGTGTCCCTATTGCTATTTATTTGTATTTGACACCGATTATGTCGGATGCTGTTTATGCAAACGGTTACAGCTTAACCGTTTGCATAGACAGCACCGTGTAGGATTTGTTTTTAAATAAGTCTCATTTTACATATTATACAAACATCAAAAGTGTCTAGGGATCAAGTACATTTTTAACTATACAAAATTATCCAATAAATATTTACCAAATTTAGTCTTCCAGACTGGCTTCTTACTTTAATTCCTTATTTAAGTTAACAACGTATCCCCCACATTTTGTAAAAATTAAGAAAAATTGCAATTTTTGCAAATTGTGGGAAATTAACCTAAGCAAAAATGAGGATTCTTAAATCTTTCGTTGTAACGATAAAAAATAAATAATCTGTGTTTCCACCATTAACACGAATCACAAAATCACAGTGATTTGGCATGCTTAAAATCAGTTCATCAAAATCACTTTGGGGAATGGCCGCCCACGTTCTTTCTAAGAAGTCAACAAGTTGTTGTGGGGTATGCACGGCACCCATACTCGGCAGAGCTCTTCTTTTGAGCATATCCGATGCGTGCTCAATTGGGTTGAGGTCTGGCGATTGAGCAGGCCACGACAGAACGTTGATGCGAGCATCGGCAAGAGTGCGTCTTACGACTCTAGCCGTGTGTGGACGTGCATTGTCGTGCAATAGACGAAACGAATCACCCAACTGGCTTCGCAAACGGATGATCACGTCTGAAACAATCCTCACCGCATAAATCTGAGCATTGAGGTTGCCCCTAATCTAAATGAGATCCATTCTTCCACTGATCCAAATACCGGCCCAAACCATTATTGTTCCTACATATGAATCAACTTCCTGACATCATTTCAAACGTTCTTGACGTCCAGAGGTCCTCCAAACTCGAGTACGTCTAGTATCAGGCCTCATACCGAAACGAGATTCATCGGAAAAGCAAACAC
Organism: Agrochola circellaris; assembly: GCA_914767755.1. Classification (NCBI taxonomy): domain Eukaryota; kingdom Metazoa; phylum Arthropoda; class Insecta; order Lepidoptera; family Noctuidae; genus Agrochola; species Agrochola circellaris. The sequence continues at coordinate 7,987,499 of OU611846.1, read as the reverse complement.
AACGCAAATCTTCTTCCACCCAATTTCTGTGTTCGCGAGCCCATTGTAAACGGGCCCTGCGATTGCGGGGCGCTATAGGTGGAACTCTTAGCGGCCTTCGGGAACGCAGACCCACTTCACGTAAACGATTTCGGGCAGTTTGGTCGCTTAACAGCAAGCCTAAAGAGCTATGGAGCCTCGTAGCTAACATCATGGCGGTCATGGTACGATTCGATACGAGTGGTAATGCGAGATCATCCTCCATTTCGCTTGGCCACGTTGCCCGTGATACGATAGCGTGTCCAGAGGCGGCTTATGACGCTCTCTTTAGTGCCAAAAGCGACAGCCACAGTACGTTGCCTGGAACCAGCCTGCAACATTCCGACGGCTCTCATCATCTCTTTCGTCTCTCTCTCGTGTCAAATGTCGTCGCTTCATATCGAAGCAATTTTTTTCAGTTCCGATGCAGAAATTGTTATGGTTTTATAAAAACGCTATTACACACTTTTATATGAATCCTAATTCATAGTTGATTTTCTATTTTTAACCAAAATTTCAAGAAAATTCTTTATTCAAATAATGAAATTCACAAAAAAGAATCAAGCACGATAGTTAAAATAATAATCCTCAATTGCGGCGATACTCTAAAACGTACTTCCTTGATCCCTAGACACTTTTGATGTGTGTATATCACGTCTTCTGTTAGAATTATGTTTTACAATTTTAGAAAACAATTAAGGGAATCAGGAATCTGTGTAAATGTTGTATGTGACAACTTTTGTTATAATGCCTTTACTGTGCAAACTTTATCCGTAAAGTAGTCGGCGCCACCTCATGCTAACGTTATATTAAAGAGGATTCTCATAAAGCCTTAATCTGGGCTAAACGCCGTAGGAGACCGTTTTTCATGGCGTAATCGACAGAATTTTTCTGCCTTTCGCTAAAATTACTAAAGTTGTGGCCATCATATTCATATTTTCGGCCGAATTATCCAATATAATAAGTTTCAAAAGAGTAAGAGACGACTTTTAAAAGGAAAAGTTCTGCGAAAGCACGTAATGGCTCATCCCGCTCACGATTCCTGCGCCCGAGGCGGAACAGGCGGACCGGCAGCGTCAAATAAGTTTCTAATTGCTTATATTACCAAGTTATATTCGCTCTTGGAAGTAATTAAGTCACGAAGTTAAAACCACATTCACGTATTTTCAGAACTTAACAGATTTTTCCTCTCTTCAACTACAGCGAAAGAATATTTTCTAGCGGTCATGAATTAAAGCTTTCCAGTGCGAACGTGGAAACGAAAGCACTTTGATATAACTCAGCGGCAAAGGTTAGGTACCTCGCAAACCCATTGAAGCAAAGCGGTGAAATGCATCCGCGTGGAAAAGTCATGAAAAATACCCTCTCCTTTTTACGGTGTAAGCCTCTCGAAGAGGTGACAAAACGTTCGCTCGCGGCCTCCGGCTGCGGTGTAATAAAAGTGTCGCACACGTGGCATGCGCCCGCCACGCCTTGCGACTCGCTACCTCCATGTCGCCGCCTAGCGATGCTCTTCGGAATAATAACAATACCCCTCGTGGTATCACATATTTGGAGAGACAGATCAACCAAACCGGTATGAAAATGATGTGAAATATTATGAAAATTACATCAACAATTATCCACTAATATGTCAATAGTAAAATAGTACCTACAATAGGTACTTTTATACGCCCACAAATATTTTATTAATTTATAAATATAATAACCATCAACCAACGAAACTACCCCAATAAAAATATAGACCATGGAAAATTCTGTATAAAACTCGCGTCTGGAACGAGTTGTATAAAAAGAAAATAATGTAATGTTAGAGTGGGCAGACGCTTAAATTCAGGAGATATGAAGGAAATGTGTATGCTATTCTTGCTTTCAAGTTGGCAATAACGCGGTGGATATGGAGCGTGCTTGTGGCGTTACCGTGGCAGTAAATTAAGTACGGGCACGGGCGAGGGACGCGGCTCGAGCCAGCTATCTTTGCGAGCATCGTACACTATCTAACACCGCAACCAACCAGGAAACCTTTTAATGTTGCAAGTGCACTTATATCAGTTTCCAGTTTGCACAGCTACGTCGTATGTATGCGTATACAGTTCGTTGTTTATTTGTATTTAGCTCTTCTTCTGCATAATATATAACCGTTTAGAAAGTGGAAACTTTAATTAATCGAATGAACTACCTATTAAAAAGTTTTAACTAAAAAGGTACGATATTTTTAGGAAAGGAAGACCATCTTCCAACCAAAAAGAATTTCTGGAGAGAATATAAAGAAGGGTAACTTAAATTTGGTGTATCGGTCTGTGAGTGTTTACGAGCCAGGCCCCTAAAATAAACAAACCGACAGTAAAGCACAAAGGCTAGGGTTCCGGGAAATGGGCACCCATTCTGTATTTCGTCAATGAAGACTAATAAACAATGCTGAGTACTAACACGAAAGATATTTATAAGGTTCACGAAGATTATTGATAATATAAAACAAAAAAAAGTAATTTTTATTTGTGACCAACACTGTTATTCCCATAAAAATATTTCCACTTTTATACGATTAATAGGTTCTTGGATTAACATTCAACAAAATAGGTATCCAGCTATCAATGTAACTAAACCTTACTAAACATAACGCTACAAAATACAACCCGAGGTAACAACTATATTTAACAATGTAAGGTGTTTACGCTCGTTTTGTGCCACGTATACTGAGGTGAGTAAAAACTAGAAGTTGTAAAGGGTTGTAATGGACACAATAGGGTGTGAGTTTGCGGCGAGGGGGCTGCGGCAGCGGCCGGCACCAGCTCTCACTGAGAATGGCTACGAAAAGGCAAAGTTACGTGCGCCCGAAAACTCCTAGCAACACATGTGGAAACGAGGTCGTGCTCCGTCAATACCACTAAACAAATAAATATGTTCCGTGTATTAAAATATTAGCTTTGCCGCCCAGGGATTAAACAAAACCTTTTATCTTGTACCACGTCACCGTGCGAATCACAATACCTACATAAAAAAGCTTGTGAAAAGAAATTACAAAAGTTAGAAGCTGATTTTTTTTACATCGCAATCATAAACTGATTATTATTAAACATACATACATTTATATTTGAACATGTTAGCTTGGTACAGCAAATACAAAAGCGTTAATGTTAATCGTAAAACGACAAATAACGAAGGGCTGTATACGGGGGCAGAAACAAATTAAAACATTAACAATAGGTAATCCCCACGTGGCTAACGAGCTGGTCGCGTCATTATCACACGCCTCTGAAACTGGATTATTTTATTGTTATTATCGTAGTGTCCATTCATTGCCTGCGTAAATATCAGACCGTATTATTATCTAGAAAATAATTATATGGTCGTATATATACATTTTGTATAATGTAACTCACAATGGAACCTATGTTTGTCGTGTTTATCATTTATTTATTTTATTAATATACATATAATAAGTAGTAACGAAGAATTATTGTCCGATTGGATGAAATTTGGCACACAGATAGTTTAAAAAAAAAATAAAAATAAAAATAACTTTATTAACACAAAAACCTTAATAAACAGAGCTCATACAATACACATAGGAACATTAAACTTTGGGAAACAAAGGTTGCTTAAATAGTGAAAACCCTGCCTCCTAAACTAGGGGGGACCCTGTGCCTTAGGAGTCAGTATTCTACTGTAACTTCGTGTACAAAAATCCTTAATCTATGTGTGATAGCATTATGATCCCATAATGAACTACGGCTATTAATGTGTAGGTATGTGTGTTAACGGAGGGAGATGTGGTTGTGAGGTGTGGTGTGGTATGTCATGTTGTGGTGTGGTGTGTTGTGTTGTGGTGTGTTGTGTTGTGGTGTGTTGTGTTGTGGTATATTCTGTTGTGTTGTGGTGTGATGTGGTGTGGTGTATGAAAGGGAGTTTTGGGGTTGTGTTTTGTGGGGGTATGTTCTGATCTTGTGGTGTTGCATGGGTTTCTGTATTCGGCTTTGTAGAGTAGTGATTATTATTACGTGCCTACTTTATGTTATGAACAAGATCTTCTGTACGAGAATAGTCCTGATCATACAGCCAGTTCTGTAGTTTGGTTTTAAGTTCGTGCTTGTTTAAATTGTTTATTTGGATATGCTTATTCACCCTTCTGTAAATGAGCGAGCTTATTACATAAAGCTGGCGGCCAGCGAAGGCTGTTCTGTGAGGGACAGATGGACATGAAGATTTAGTTTATAACCTGGATTAACACATAGGGTACTTTTAATCCCCGTATATTGTACGTTCCCGTGGGATATTTTCCAACGCCGTGGGATACTTCCACGCGGGTGAAGCAACGGGCAAAAACTCGTTTATTAATAACTTAATTATGAGCATTCTGTATGTATAAGTTTGCTAGATGATGTTCTTTATGTTAAAGGATAGCGAACAGGCTGACTGCCCCCTCATAAACATCTGTTACCGAAGTCCGTGGGTGGACATCTGCACCACCCAGGGGATTGCATATCTTAGAGATAAAGTGAAAAAGTCTCATGTGTCTGTCATTTCAGCGGCACTCATGATACTTAGGGATGAGTTCTACTAAATCTACCTAAATATCGTTCGTTTTTTTACCTACTTCAAGTCTACGTTCGCCGTTGCGTTTTCTCTTGTCTGTATTGCAATAATGTGAGGGTCATGACCACTGAACAGTTTAGACACAACGACACAGTTGACATAGCGGTGCTTTTGTTTGTGAGTTTACCTGAGGTCCAAATAACTGTGTTTTGTGTTCAGCTCTCAAGAAGAAACTAATCAAACAAAAAAGGAAATATGGGAGGAGGGAAAATGTGTATCCATAAAAACGGTGAGTTAGGAGACGGCGCTAATGAGAGAGCATAAAGCGTGACGTCGTAAAGCCAGCGCATTAAGCGCCTCTGCCAGAAGCTGCCCGTAATCTATTCGGAGCTATTTTAATTAGCATCGTAGTAATAATAAAACGGGGGTGAAGTTTTTGTGGCATCTCGGGCGATGTTTCCCGAGGCGTGGTGTCGGAGCCGCCTGGCCGCCGCCGCACATCAGCCTCCGACAACTCCTCGGTAAGGGAATACTTAAAACAACTTCTCGTTTACTAAACTTGTAAAGTTCACCTCGCTAAAACTCTAATGGAAATTATAAACACTGAAAGTACACTCACGTAAATGGAACAGGTAACGCGCGACACACGATGTGTGTAGAGCAAAAATAGCATATCAAAGAAATGTTTTATAATATTTAATTATAAATAATGTATTTCATACTGTCTTAGGTGCATATGTATATTTCGACGGTAAAGCACATTTTATCCACCAAAGCTTTTGTAACAAGTACTCAACATTTATGTAGGCGAAACTAGCGTTTTATAGATAAAGTTATACATGTATTCTATTATGTAGGAGGGAGGGCCGTGACACAAAGAATATATTGCTCAACCTATGCGAAACTAAATAGAATATATTTGAATATGAATATGCCTATTTTCTATTCTATTCGTCGGGAGTATTGGGTTAATGTCTCTGCCTGGTTTGCACTGTCAACACTGCATTCATTGAATATAAGTATTGCCCGTTACAGCATTATTTATGTGTGCCTAGCGAAGGATATTATCCTACGTTTTGCTAGTTACGGAGATATTTTTCACTAGGTTATTTAGGTACTTGCAGCAGCAAGAATCCCAAAGGATGGCACGAACATCGTTACAAAGTCGCTGTGAATATCACCATATAATATTCACCGCACGCACTTATCTTAATAAATATTCAGATATAGAACATAATTATATTATATACAAATTGTGTAGTAATTCACCTCTGACGAAAGCTAATACAATAAAAACAAAACGAGTACAAAGCAGACGTGTACATAAAGCTGTAGTGTAGCTAGATAGCGACGAACCAACGTTCCGTACCAAGAGGTTGGACATTAAAGTGGAGCGTATCTCTGTAAACTAAATCTAGCCGGGCACGGGCACGATAGCTCCGCAATCGCTTTCCTACTACCTCTTGTTTCACGCACCGGCTGTGACTGTAGCGCTACAATAATACTCCTCTCTTGGCACATTTTGCGGTATCACTATATACCGCTATATATATCCAATTTTCGAAAGTACTTTTATACTTCGGTTATAGTTTTAGTTTATGTTAGTAGATAGCTTCAAATACTTTTAATATCTATGTTGTAATAACACAGTTTTTATTGCTTTCCTAGCTCAAGTGTTTTTATCTTGTTTATAGGACACAGAAAAAGTAACACAGTACAAAAAAATAACAACCAACTTGAAAAAAAAACACTACAAAGTGAAAAATAACTTTAATTTAGGAAGTCGGTGTCTTTGGTTTTGAATTTTCGTTTTTTAAATTAAAGTTATTTTTCACTTTGTAGTGTTTTTTTTTGGAAGTAGGTTGTTTTTTTTTTTTTTTTTTAACTTTTTAGTTGTGATACCTACCCCATACAAATTGGAATAACACTACCTGATATGTAAATAACAGTGACAGGAAGTTGTCATCATATCATCCACATATACTCAGTGGAAAAAACGTATTATTGAAGCTTACTCAAAAACTATCTAAGCAAAATTAATAAAATTTATATTGGTCCCATATAAATTTTATTAACTTTGCTTAGATAGTTTTTGAGTAGTATACTTGGGAGCATACCCTTTCATACAAAAAACGAACAAATGATTATAATAACCATTTACGCCTACCTACGTTAAAATGTGAAAGAAAATGAAGCAGAAAGTTTATTGGTTTATTTTTTCGCAATAAATTGTCGTAGGCGTCAAGTAACAAAAAGCATTTCACAATTTATGATACAACAGCCTCTTACATGAAACTTCTTCAACCTTCAAAATAAGAGACATCAACAAAAGTAAATATTTGCCCAGTCTTTTTGAGGAAATCAAATGGAAATGGGAAAATGCCTACCTTCGAGAAACGCGCAACCATTGCGGACCTTTCGAAACTCCACTCCGATAAAAGATAAAATTAGAAATAAAGCTATCTTGAAATAAATGTAGGTAGATACATTAGCTTTAATGGATTTAAAGTTAATTTATTAAATAGAAAAGCAAGGCTGGACCACAAGATGCGAGATAGTGTCGTGCAAAGGGAGGGCCGAACCTCACAAGTAGAGTGTCCCCCAGGACGGCATTACATTTCGCTATAAATTTATCCGCAGCTCGGCCGGGAACACAATTCTACTTGCGATTCTTTCATACAAAAATCCTTTTGTTTTCACTGTCTCAGATAGGTGTTTCCGATCGGAGGGACAGCCTGTAACGCTTGATATTAAAAAAGTTTTCCTATAAGGACTTCGTCTAAGAAGAGAGCGAGAATTCCATTGCAATTAAACGCAACCGTAAAGTAAAATTCCAAAGAACGCTAATGTTTTTCATTGAATTTCAGCATTTCTTCAAACAATATTTAAAGTAGATGAAATGGGCAACAAAAGTATCAAAGAAGTTGTGCGCAAAATAGAAATACAATTCTTGTGTACTGCTATTTCTTCGCTATAAATATTGTTCCAATTATAACGTTGTTTGTGAACACCGCAGTTTTTATTTCATTTTGCTTTGAGGGGAAAATTAACGCGTATACATATAAGAATATTGATAAATAGGAAAAATACAGAGCCAAGCACGTCCCGGCGTTCCGTACAAGAATGTTGTCAATTTCGATGTAACTATTAATTTCAGTATACAGCAGTTAATAACTAACCATCATGTTTTTATTTCAACTTGAGGAAACTAGATTTTTTCGCACTTTCACTGAAATCACCAACAAAAAAGGGATTCCTCGCTTTCACTCAAATCAACAACAAAAAAAAAATTGTACTCCACAAAAGTGGCTTTTACCCGATACTCCAACTAGATGAAACAAAAACTACCAGCCACAAAAACAATAATCTAGAAAATGAAGAGGGTAGCAAACGACCAATTTTTTTTTTTCAAATAGTTACGGATCCCTAAAACATAGGGATGGATTCCTATTGATGTCGTAGATCTCAGTTATTAGTTTACGAATCGTAACCGAGTTAGAATAAGTATCCAATAGAAATGGAGGTAAAGAGCCATTTGTCCGGCAAAATGTCGTTCGCCAGGTCAGGTGGCACACGTTGAAAGCGTTCATAAATTTACGCGAGACGAGCTTGAGCTGGGCGCAGGTGGTACCATACACGAGCTTTGAGAGAAAGCCTATATCCACGACTAGGAAACGGCACGTTAATAATAAATTTGGTGTAAATATCGCTATATATCTCTGTGTTGGCACATCACACTTTTATGGAGAAAACTTGAATCGATTTGAGCCAACATTTCTACACGATGCTCTCACTTCTCGGAAAAAATATTTACTTTCGGGAATATAACACGATCAAAGTTCGTTGAAGCAACGTGTGTGCGGGTAGAGATAGAGACTCGGCTAACGAAGTAAACAATCGACACAGACTCGCGTCCGACGAGCGAGCTAACAGAGCGGCTCCAAGACTAAAGGCTGATGAATTTGATTATTTTGTTCTACTGTCTTTACCCTCCATGAAATCTAAACAAACCTGCATCCGCCTTCAATACGTATTCTTAAAAATGACTGTTTGTCCTTCCTAACAGAGCAAGCTGGATAGACTATTTTGTTACAGTTCTAGAAAATGAAATTGGTCAAGCTATGTTCAAATGGTCTTCTGCTTTTGTGCTTAAGGTTCACCCTTTATTCGTACCTATACAATTTTGCTCCTTTTTTAGCTTTGGGTTGAGCTGAAATCTTATTTGGAAGCTGAGCAGAGTTATTTGAAAATGTTTATTCACGAATTCATGATCTCCACGAGCTCAGGTAGGTACGGCAGTGTAACAATAAACCACCGGTTGACATCAATTTCACGTGTGTGCCTACCCGACAATGGCTTGGGTATAAATTATTTGGACGATGCGAGGTGTAACCGTAGACTATTCCGCATTCCGTACGTACGCTTGCAGCTGCGAGCATGGTTTGCCGCCTGCGCGCTCTCTAACCGACAACGCCGACACAACACTGAGTGGCACGTCGCGTCGTCTGCATTCCACTCCGCTGCTTCGATACAACACTTCCAGTCCAATTTTATGTGGATATACCGGGTTTTATTACCAATACGATTGTTAACACAAATAAACTGCAGAATATTTTTCATAGTAGATTTTCCGTATGCAGGAAGGATTAGGAAAAGCTACTATGAAAAGTTACTATAAAACTACTATTTAAAGTAAAAATGATGGTAAAAGAAGCTATGTATGTTCAAGGCTGTTATGGGTCCATTCTGGGTAACACAGAGAGAGGTTTTTCAGGAGAATTGGTAATAAAATGCCCCAAAGGTTGCAACTTTAATAAAACTATGTAGATCTCAAAAATTAAATATAGTAGTTTTTACTTGTAGTGGTTTAAACTTTTCTTCGTGATGTTAAAAATGTTTATCCATACACTTGCAAATGCGTAAATATCATTATTGAGAAAAGGGTGTTCCGAATAGCGGTGATTGTGAGATCGAAACGGACAGCACCCTGTCTCAAATGAAGTTAAAACATGGTTCTTCAAAGAGATAAGAAAATATGTGCATAAACAGTGCACAGATAAAGTTAAATGATTTATTACTTTAGCTAGCAAATTCGAAGGTCGCTCCTACAAGCAGAAGAAAGGAAGCACGAATGCGACGTGTTATTTACGACCAGTGATTCCGGCGCAACTAGGATTGTGCAGGAAATCCACCTGCAGCTTGATGTTGCTTCCCAAGCATTTTCACAGACTTAATTTTTATTGTTTGCTTTACTGGTTTATTGTGCATTTAACAAATGTACGAAAAGAACATTTTCGGTACCTAAGGTTGATGCGCAGAGTATCAAAGATGGATATTTATCAAGGGAGCTAACTTGCACCCGTTCCAGGGACATAAAACGTTACTTAGCGAGCCACAAATCCTCGTAACGCTAAGCCGAGATAAAACACTAAGCTCGCGGCACAACGAGGCCACGCTCAAATTTTTCACCTGGGGCTGCGCACCGGCGCCGCCACGGAATGTGTGCCACACGAGATATTACTCACACATGAATTATGACGTTCTATAATGAAACTCTGGCTAACTTACCAGACCCACTATAACACCTTGGCTGAATTTAACTTTTTGTGCGTTATATTTGAGTTAAGTACCTACGTATTTCCTTGTTCCTATAACATAAAACTTGGCACAAGAATGAATAATCTCAAGACTTTCAGGCAGAATCGCAAATGTTGAAAATTGCTGAAACGTTACATACGAATACATTACGTATTTGCCAAACCGCTGATTCAAAAGGGCTTTTCGGCTGTTCAAACGGAGTTGTGGACGCGGACGGAGCTCGGCATCCGAGATCAGCAAACAGAGAAGAGTAATAAAGCCATTAATTCCGCTTTACGTGCAAATAACATAAATCAGAGTGTAGCGCCTCGCGCCGCAAGACCGCTCGGAGCAGCACGCAGAGGAGCCGCGGCTAAATTAAGCGCCTGTCATACGTCCTATTGCAGACGATGCGGCACACAGCGGTACAAATTAAACCAATCGGCTTTAAGTATTAAATAAAAAGCCCACGCTTTTTATTACCTAAGATATATTATACAAATTATTGTGATAAAAAGATACTTTTCATTATTCATGATGAATGAATGCCTAATAACAATTATAACAATTTATTAAAAACAAGCCATATTTTTAATGATTAAAAAAACCGGCCTAGTGCGTTTTGGACCACGCACAAGGAAGGGTTCCGTAGTTCGGATGAATTTATCCCAAGAAGAAACTTAACTTTGTAGTTGAAAAACATATTCTCTCAGATATTCCAACTGCAAATGAAAGTTGGTAGGTACGTACAATATTGAGAGATTTACCATGTTATTTTAGACCACACACTTATTATAGGTTTTCCTGTAATCTATTAGTATAGAACGATATTCTGTATTTTTTCAAAAGTTTTGACTCAGTAGTTTCGGAGATAAGGGTAATAGTAAATTTTCACCTATTTTCTTAAATAAATATAAAACTATTTTTTTGAAATAGTATAAAAACATTATGTTTGAGACCCTCACAGTAATCCCTTTAATTTCATATGTCACACGATACATTGTTTTAGTTTTTTTCTTATTTGCCCCCGAAAAGTGACCCCCTTATTCAAAATTCATTTATTTACGTTACACGTCCGTGTTTGGGTCACAGAAATTCATACGTATACCACTTAATCGGTCCATTAGATTCGGAGAAAATTGGCTGTGACAAAAGGACAGGCAGACACACGAGTGATCCTACAAGGATTCCGTTTTTTCATTCAGACGTACGGAATCGTAAAAACAATATGTGCGTCTACTGGGCAGGATACCTAACTATTTGAATATTGGATTTATCTATCCAAAATAACAGAAATAGTCACGTTATAGCGATAGAATTCGTAACGACCAGACATTGTGATAAATGAGTGAATTACAAAAAGCAATCAGTACTTCATATAGCCTTTGAAGTCCCTACCAAACATAAGCACCCGCCCGTGGCGTGCAGAGTAAATAAACGTGTGGTATAAACATTATCTTAGCATTTCGATGTAGTGGACGGAATGAAATGCATTCCACAGAGTAATAACAACGACAATATTATTGGCAATGGCTTCGCTTCGCCGGGCGGACTCGTTCCGAGGATTAACGAAAATTAGATTTCAATAAGACGCTTGAGTCGAGGCATGGAACAAACCTAAGTCGAAGCCGGGTAATGCGCAGACGGTCACGCTCCACCTTTTAATGCAATGTCAGCAACCCGGCGCCGACCGAGCGCTGTGAGATCTGTGCCTCTCACTACGTACGCACACATTAAACAAACACTTAATCCTATGTTAAGCTGATACAAGTACAAATTATAGCTACCGTATATAGTATTTTACTGAAACAATTTTCAACCTTCAACTGAAACAGTTACGCGTTTTGTACCAGATTAAATTACATTTGAATATACCTATACTAAATATAAAAGGTAGAAGTTAATACATAGAAGTAGCATAATATAAATAAACAACAGCTTTGGGGTCGCAATTTAATTTAGGCACTCGAGTCCGAAACGACCGAAATAAATTGGAACAATATACATACAAATAGGTATGTATTTCAACTTAAGTTAACATCTTTGGGTATACGTTACCATAGTTAGAATGTAAAATTATTTTAGGGTACTCTAAACTTAAATAGGTTCACTTATATCAATGTTGCCTTCAAACAGTGACCAAATAACTAACAACGAGGAAAACACACGGGGACGTTAAGCATAGAGAGCTGTTCTGAATAAAAAAGTAGGTTTCCAAATAAATTATTCCCCCAATTCGGCCGTTTCGATTCAAATTGAAAGAGCATCTCAGTATAGAGATTTCTCTAACCGCGAAGGAAGAGAGAATACAAATAGGCATATAAACGGAAATGAAATGGCTTCATGAATCGTATGGACGAGTCGCATCGGAGGACAGTTTGTCAAGGGAGGCGATTACAAAGAATTTATTGTAAGAAAAATTGAGCGTGTAAGCTAGTCGAGCTCGATCTTTATTTTATGTAATAAGAACACACACCGACAACAGCATGTTATCCTTATGTTACAAATTTACTTAGGTTCACTATATACGGCCCACAAGATGGCACTGCGAAAAAATTTTTCCACATCCTAATTCACCTGCTGAATTGCCCCTCTGTAGAAGTTAAAGCTCCCATTTATCCTTTTACGTAAAAAAATATAGTCACCCACAATCTGCGTTCGTGCTTTGCAGTATTTAGATTGGAAGTTGAAAGTTTTGGAGAAAATCGCGTATAATGACAGACAGACGGGTGGACAATAATACTACTGAAGTTTAGTATAAAATTGAGAATTCGATTTTTTTTTATACACACCAGTGTTTTTGAATAGCATTACATTACAAATTGTGGCTTTATTAGGTGCCTAAGTACCTACTTGTAATAACGAGACCCTACAGGTACAAACTCATTCTCCAACAGCTACCTACATCAGTGTACAAACACAAATAGCCATAAAAAACGTAAGCACGCAGGCTGAGCGCGGATGGGTTCCTAGTTCATTACATATTCGCACGCCGTCCACGTTCTGTATAGATAGCTAGCATAATTCTCACAGGGACGCCGCGTTGCCCAACGAAACAATAGCAGATTATCAAACAAAACGACGTAAATAGTCCTCGGAATAGGAGAAATAGGGCGCGGGTTAAGGGTCCGCGGGGTATCCGCAGCGCGACTCGAATGCTAGATGAGGCAATTGCCGAACTGCTCTTATTCTCCTTACATTATCCAAAAACTAACGGTTTTCGTCTCCACGCACATAAAGTAGTCAAACAGATGTCTAGCGTAGAACATTGCATATGCAGTTTAGTGCATCGTTCGATAAAGGCGACTAACAGGCAACGTACTTTTTCTTCGCGTTTAGACGATCGCATAGAGAAACTTAAACCCTCGAGACTCGCCGTAAATGTCGACTTAAGTAAAGTGGCCTCTTACCTGTAGTATATAACTGATAGCAGTTTTTCCTATCCTTTTAAACTAAATAGTTTGTTATTTAGATTTAGTTTGATATAACTTGGTTTTTCTTATTTATAATTAGGAAAGCGGTCGATAAGTAGATCTGCGGTTCAATCATTGACAATAAAACTTCCACCTTCAATTTCGTTAAACTCCAAATAGGGATATAAAAACATTTCCACAAATGGAACTGCCGTTCGATAACATGACGGTTATAATATAACCTTAGAAATACCGTTATGGGGCACATGTTGTAGTGTGACAATTCAATTATCCTTTAGTCAGGGCGACGCAATCTGACTGCCTCTCAAAACAAAAACCCCGCTAATAGTATCGCGCGACGGATAAACTGCGCGACACAGAGTTTGTGTTGAAAAAATAAAGGCGCGACGACGCCCGAATAAATGAGAGCTGCGATAAACAGGAGGATCCGTACCGAGCGGAGGGTCGATACCGAAATACATTATTCCCCGATCCGAGTGTTCCGATTCAAATTGAAAGAGCACCTCCAACATGAGATTTCTCAGGCGGCGAGTGGGCGCAGAATATAAATCGACGCATAACCAGAAATGGAAGGGCTGTGAATTTCCGCTTCGCGGTGAACGGTCGGGCTCAACTTTTACCCTTAAACAAATAGAAAACTATTTGAATTACTGTTAATTAAAATCTGAACTTTTCTCAATAAAAACTAGGTGTAAGCTAGACACTTCATCGACTCAATCTTCAATTTACAATCACCGAGTACTTGCTTTACGCGAGGAAAATGACATAAAAGTGAAGTCGTTGAAGCAGCAGCAATGTAAAAGAAAAGCTTTTAGCACTGAAAGTATCTCTTTAAATTTAACGCAGATTAGATTTTAATGAGACGTCAGCAATATTGACATCTCTCAAGCCGTATTTAGATCTGAAACTGCCGATTTATAATCAGAACCAATCTTTGGATCGACGACAGTTAATACATTAAATAACTAAGTTAAAAAAATTCGTCCGCACTATTGAGTTTTGTGTCACGTATAGAAGTGAACATAAACTTATTTTAACTCGTTGTTGAATACATTTACTTATCGTTGTTGAATACATTTACTTATACAAAATAAACGGGACATACTTTCGTCCTCCCCTCATCGTGTATTCTGTCCTATTCGCAACACGCCCAGCCGATATTTACGTAACAGACGCCTCTGCTGACTTCTGACACCGTCTTCTAAACGTAACAAAGCAATGTAATATTGAGTACACATAACAAATCTGCACCGTATACATCTCCGACTGGCAGAAACACAATTACAATCTATTTGTTGTGCGAATAGATGCTAAAAGTATTTTTTGTTATTTCACATGGTAACGACTAATTTTGTTTGTTTCAGAATCAATTGAAATGTTCTAGTGATTTGATTGGAAAATAAACTGCAAAACCGTGTATTTTAGATCAGTTAATGGCACATGTTA
The DNA here is from genome assembly GCA_914767755.1 of Agrochola circellaris. NCBI lineage: Eukaryota > Metazoa > Arthropoda > Insecta > Lepidoptera > Noctuidae > Agrochola > Agrochola circellaris. The sequence continues at coordinate 7,972,488 of OU611846.1, read as the reverse complement.
CAATGTAATTAATCCGATTAGTCTCAACAGATCTATGGCTAGACAATCAAAGTAATTACTCTCCCTTTGTATGTCTAATACAAATACGCATGGTCCATTGCACATAAACTAGGTAGCGGAGTCTAAAGAGGATCGAGAAAGGCATTTAGCCCGTAAGATGATTTCGAGAGTCGCCCGAGGCAGCGGTGGGCGGCCGACGGTTCACGACAGAATGGGTGTCCGCGAGCGACGGCACTCTAACTTTATTAAGGACGAGACTCCTCGCTGAATCAAGGTGACGCGCCTTCACAATGCCCTATTCAGATTTAAATAGCTTTACGCCCAATTGCGCTTCAATATGGCTGTAGCTCGAGAGAATAGTTATATAATTAAACAAAGATTTTCGAGATAAGTTCGCATCGGAATACTTCACGAAACAATTTAACGAACTTCATGAGTTTTACGTTCCGAAAATATTTATGAGCTGTGTAAAATAAAATATATAGTCTTCCGCAAATTAATCATATCTCACGCCAGAAAACGAAAAATGGCTAATTAGGTAGGTACGTACAATAAAAAAAACCTCATAAAATAGAGATAATGTGAAAGCGAGAAAGAAAGTTTAGCTGAATCATAAACGTTAATTAGCTATTTAAGAAAGTCAAGAGCTCAAATATTTAAAGCATGTAACTACCTACTTAAAACTTTGATCTAAAGAGTTTTTCTCAATTATGCTTGGAAATTCGAGCATTATTTTGACAACCTTCTTCGAGATAAATCGAAAATCCTGTACTGGTCGAATACATGCGCGCGCGGCCGATAATGTTTGTATGAAAATCCATATCAGTCTTGTTTAGCGGCCGAATAAATTACTATGAAAACTCATATCTGTCGTGTTATTTAAGAATGGAACGAACTTTTTAATTCAACACATGGCAACCAAGGAGGTAACTTATCAAAGATTTTAATTAACATTTCGATTTGGTTTGTAAATAGAGCTGTTTAAAGAAAAGAAGAAACAAATTAACATTTGGCGCGTGAAAAATGATCGTTGTTCGTCATTGATTCTGGAATTTATCATTAATTTATTTAGTTTGAATTTCCGCGTATCATTTGAGAAAAGGACTATAGGAGGCTTGGCAGCAACCAGGCATTGATGGAGTCACGTATGTGCTTCGCCTCAACCCATATTTTCACGATCGTCAATCAATTCCCTTGTTGCAGGCCGCGAAAGTAATGTACTATTCTTTAGAAAACTGTGAGATAATAGTTGTTTCGAAAAAGTATTCGGCCGTTCAGCAAAGCTCTGTTTAAACTTACCTTTAAGATATAAGTGTTCAGAAATTATAAATAGCTCTCTACATACATCAAGCTGTAGTATCCCTAGTAATGTGGGTTCGCTATGGTCACCTCGCACCTTGCCTAACCCTATCCCATCGGCCTCTTTATATTATGGAGAAAAACGACCATAGATAAGCAAGCATAGTCTATGGACCTTTTAATCAACAATCTCTCATTTGATGAGATTGGTTTTGTTTCTTTCATTTGGTTTGGTACACAAGATGTCAATAAACAATAAAAATTAGGCAATTTTTGTGACAATGTTCAAAGTAAAAGCAGCATCAATTATTTTGCAAATCGAAATAAATATCGAGTCACATTGTACTAATATTAGTATGCAATCTGTTAATGGAACTTTCACCGAGTTCTCTTAATTATTTTTCATTTACTTATAATTTATGCAAAATTTTCCAACCAACCACATACTGCTAAGAATATTTCTTCAATTCTGGTTTTCAAAATCGATTTGGCCCTGGACTATAAGTATACTGAAGTAAGTAGGTTTTATTCACGAAATCGTGATTTTCAAATTATGCCCACCAAGAGTCGGCTTTCACAATGTATTTACGTTGCCAGGTACCTGGATGAGCAAAAGCCGCTCCCTCCATTCCCGTGGGGGTCGTAAGAGGCGATTGGGGGATTATTACACGTTGATGGCCAGCAATATCCACCTTAACACGGATAGACATTATACTACGTTCACAAATCCAGATGGCAAGCAAATGTTTATCATTGTTTTTTACCGGTACATGAAATGCAGAATAACTTTAATTCAAAATCTGCCTAGCCTTTTCCCAACTATGTTGGGGTCGGCTTCCAGTCTAACCGGATGCAGCTGAATACTGTATTTTACATGGAGTGACTGCCTATCTGATCTCCATAACCCAGTAACTGGGTTACGATACCCCTTGGTAAGACTGGTTGTCAGACTTTCGGGCTCCTGACGACCCGTGACGACTGTCAAAGATCCACGAATGACAGCCGGGACCAAGGGCTTAACGTGCTTTCCGACGCACTATAACTTTAATTATGGAACATTAATTAAAAACGTTCTAGTGGCAAACGTAGGCAGATAAATAAGTTCATCACATTTTGAAGACCCTTAACAGGAGAAGGTTCATAGGACCCGCGAATAAATAGTAAAAATACCTACTGGTGTTAGAATAGGGAACTAAACGCCATGGTTAGTGTGGTGACGACACAGTGGCAATAATATTGATAGTTATGACAACAGGCTCCGCACACGTGTGTCAGTTTTCGTACTGCTATGTTACTTACTGCGTAGCAAGGGATCATTTATAACTGGATCGAACAAATTCATCCTTAATTTAGTGTGAACTTACAAGTGACGTTGAGTAAAGGCATCTACCGCACGCGTTACCATGCGAACAATGCCGCGCGACAAGCAGAGGGGCGCGGGGTCTAGCGCGGCACAAAGTTTGGCAATTATGGCGACCGCATGTCTGAGAGCGTCGCAACACTCATTACCGACTGAAACTCGACTCGTCTAGATTAAAAGTCCAAGAGACACGGGTCCCGGGAAATACCACGCCAAGCACTGAATAAGATGGGGATTAATGTTAGAGACAGCGTCTAAACAAATAGCGTAGTTAAGACTTCCCCGATAGTTGAAGTGCCCTTTGGTTAAACAACGTAATCAATTATTCGGTTCAAACGGAACGATATACAGTGTTCACCATTTACCCAACAGAGACGTTGAATAAATTCAACGAAAGCGAGTAAAAAAGTCTAAGGATAATTAAATCACGAAGTCTGAAAACAAACGGGTAAGTTTAATAAGTAGCAAGCTAACTGTGCCACGCCAACTGCTTCGCTCCGTGTTCGAGAACATCTAAACAAATAACGTAGTTAGATTTCCCCTCTTCTCGAGTACTCTTAGTTCGAATGCGAAAATACAGGGAAACTCATCACAGAATATACAAGTACCTACCCAACTATAGTAACCTCGTATTGCTCTTTATAGGATTCTGACCGGTCGGTATTACGTAATGCTAGTAAATACGTAACTTCCAAGATCAATTTACTTTAGAAGGATAAGCTTTTCCAAAAAGAGTGGTTAAATAATATAAGAACTCAGTTTCTCGAACCAATACACCCGTAATCGATCCAGTGGAGAAAGAACAGGCATTACTCACTCAGGTTTTATACCATAAAGTCAAAGTTGGCCAAGCTCAAGTTTGTCTGTGATATCCCATTCGATTAGATTATTTCTGCAGCGGCCACCAAAATTAGAGCGTAGGATAAGCGCAAAAGCAGGAGCAGAATAATATTGAAATATTATCTATGCTTTAAAGTACGTGTCGAGGAGACGGGTTTTCTGCCGGTGCATCGGTGTGGTGAAATAAAGAGGCCGATGTAATCTTGTACTGGACTATGGCAAGCATACCTTAGTACTTCAAACACGATTGATAACTAAGCATGTGGCAAGCTTTCCAGCTCTCGTCCGGGAAGAAAAACTGATTCTGGACATTGAGTGCCTGTAAATCAAAGACAATTTTTTTTACAAGTAAGAAAATGAACTAAGTAATTCTTTATCGCACGTACGGACTAAAGTTTTTCCGTTTATTTAGGTCGGATTATCCGTGTCGAAAAGACGAATAACACGTAGATTAAGTTTAGTCGTGTATAATTTATCACGTTGTGTGCCTTTGTAATGGTTCGCTGAAGTTGAAAGAAGTCGAAGTGCCCGAACCCCGGTAAATACACACATCTAGTTAAAAGTCGAGCTAATAACTTTGTCTTGATCATTTGGGCTTATCTATATATATAAAAGACAATTGCCGGGCGTTCGTCTCGCAAAATCTCGAAAATGGCTCGACCGATCGTAATGAAACTTTGGTAAGTTGTTGAGAGCGCACCGGGGAAGATCCTACCAAAAAATAAATGAAAAAGGCATTATAACGCGTGCCTTTTAATGCTAGTAATGAATAAGAATGAATAATCGAATCTAATTAAATTGAACTAGAAAACCTTTTTCATTAGGCATAACATAGCAATGGGATATTACAACACAGAGAAATAAAAAGATTTCTAGTACCACTATCACAGAAGCATTTTCCCCGGGAATTATGAAATGAATGAATAAATTACAAGTCTTATTCATAGTCAGTTCGTAACACAAACACTTTCTGATAGTCAGACACACACTTCTGAGTAAAGACCAACGAGGAAAGTTTGAGTGCTAACTTTACGCGAACGAAGCTGCTGTTGAGCTACTTATTATTCTAAAAGGAATACTATTTTCGTAGAAACGGTTACTTTACTCGATTATTCGTGCTCTGTAGTTTAATGTTTACAAGCAAAGCACCAGGCTTTATTTTCATAAATGGCACTGAAAAATATTTTACGTTTTCTTTATGAAAGACGGGTGAAACATCACTTTTTCTGCAGACCATTCTTCTTTTATTTTAATCATGGGAAAAAATACTTCGAATATTGAAACTCTGGCTCCGAACGCGTTCAAAATCCCGCCACTGCCATACAGTTTCGGGGCGTATAATACGCCCACTTACGAATATGAAGTAATATTTCTGTTTCTATGTCTAAGTGGAGGCTTGTGAATCTGTCGTCGTATATATATTTTGTTAATGTATCTTATAACTTAAATTATATTAACTACCCATTTTTAGGGTTACGTCCGAATGGATAATGGAACCCTTATAGGATCCCTCGTGTTCGTCTGTCTGTCCGTTTGTCACGGCCATTTTGCTCCAAACCTAATGGACTGATTCTGTTGAAATATGGTACACATATGTATTTCTGTAACCCAAACACGGACGTGTAAAAAAGTTTTGGAAATTTTACGTGTTTGACTTTTCAAATGAATGCTTATTGTAAGGATCACAATTTTTTTTTTAATTTTCGTATAAATGGTTTTAAAGCTATTTAAGAAAATATATGGAAATTTACCATTAAACACCCCCCCCCCCCTTTCCCGCGGGGTTATCTGCGAAACTACTGAGCCTAAAATTTTGAAAAAAAAAAACAGAAAATAGTTCTCTTATAGATTACAGAAAACCCCATAAGAAGTCTATGGTCTAAAATAACATGGTAAATCTTTCAATATTGTGCGTACAAAGTTACATTTGCAGTTGGAATGTATGAGAGAATATGTTTTTCAAATACAAATGAAACAATGCGCTTTAAAAGTCAAGTTGTTGCCCTGGAAGTGTTGCAAACAAATAACAAATCTGACCTGCAAACTAGGATGCACTGCGAGCTGCAACAACGTCCTGACGACGCCGAGGTGTCCCTTATTGACGGCGATGTGCAGCGGCGTCTGGCGGCGCCGGTTGCGCGCGCTGAGGTCGGCGCCGGCGCCCGCCAGCGCGCGCAGGGCGCCGGGCTCGTCGCCGAAGGCCGCGTGGTGCGCCGCGCGGTCGCCGTCGCGGTCCTCCGCGTCCACGTCGGCGCCCGCCTCCACCAGCGCGCGGATCACCTCCACGTGGCCGTTTTGGGCCGCCGCCTGTCACGATAACAATTAACTATTTATGTGGTAACAAAAGAATGGACCACGTCCGATTGAAATCGATATAAATCACGATAGTCTTAACAATTTTAAACGAAGATTTTATTACTTATATAATCTTCGTTTAAAATTGTTAACTCACAATACTTTTAATTATACTTCTATTTTAAAGTTATTTGTTTTATTCCATATGTGACGGCCATCTACAACGCTACATTCGACCTATGCATCACACTGACGTCACGCAAAATCCTGGATTGCGCAAGCAGAGTTTACCGTACGAGTAGAACGATATATACAACGTCCCGACATCAGTCGTCGGGGAGTTGCCCATCAGACACGACACTGTCTGGTCGGACTATCCTCCTTTTTCTATGAGTGAACTTTACACCCTGTTCCTATACATACATTTTTGATCATTAATTCATTCGACATAATATTATTGAAAATTAAGTTAAGCTTTGGTTTTGTATTGTATTCATGTCATTTTAATCTTTAATAATACCTAGCTTGTATTTTTCTGTTTTTGTGTATTCTTAATTTAATTAGTATTCAGAGCACCCCACAGCTTACACAAGCTTAGCTGTGCTTACCTGCTGTAATTGAGTGTGCAGGATAATTTGCATGTTTTAATTTTGTAGAAGACAATTGTAATGTATTTGTCGTTGAAGTTGTAATGTATCTCTTGTATATATACTAATAATATAAAGCTAAACAGTTTACTTGTTTGAACGCGATAATGTCTGAACCCAGTCGGTTTTTTTTTTTTTTAATTTGAAAGCCCAATTCTTGAGGAATGTTATAGACTATTTAAATCACGCTACGATCAAAAATCGCCCAGACTTAACGGTCTTACTGGATGCGGATGAGGACGATGACAAATTAGTATTGAGAAATTAATATTGTTGAATACAATACTGATTATAGTTCCAGTTTTAAGAAAATACGATAGACGACGTATATTTAGTAACCTAATCCAATAACTGTTTTTAAAGAGTAATAAAGAACCCTGTAAGAAATCGACACGTGTTTCACCTCTCAACGAGGCATCCTCAGGATGACGATTGACTTGTTGCGAGTCCGGACACGACGTATTGCCACGTCAAGCGAAAGAGTCGAAGACCCTGTCGGGATGTGAGTTAAGCGGATTAGGTTACTAAATATACGTAGTCTATTGTATTTTATAATGGATTTCCGCAAAGTCACGCCTGAGTCAATAAACTACCGGTTTTAAGCCTCAAATTCTAGTATACCTGTAGGGCAGTGTGTCCTCCATAGAATCCGTTAACATCAACATGTGCCGCGTCAGTGCGGCCCAGTATCTCGGCGCAGCGCGTCGCGTCACCGTTGGCGGCCGCCTTCACGAGCTCCTCGTTAGCGTCACCCGTCACGTGAGATTCGAACAACTTCTTCAAAAGCGCCGACAGACGTTCCCCTACAATAACGATACGTTTTTATAATACTACAAACCAATATTTGTTATATCTCTCACGTAGACACTCATAGAAAGCGGGTCAACTAATATTTCGTGCGGTTACTAAGTTGCCTGTTAAATAGCTTTTATGTACTATCGAAGAACTTCATATTTAAGCAGTTTGAAAACAAAATCCCGTGAACACGATGACCACATCTGTTATCGTCCCGGCTCTATAGCGGCCGAGCGATGCAAGCAGAAATAGTCCTTACGGTGTATAGATATGAACTTCTTCGATGGTACAGTAAGGGAAATGTATTATTTTGCAGATTGTCACACTACGTCAATTTCCCGTGCTAATGCCATTGTATACGATTGATAAAGAATGACAGTTGTGATAAGAATAAACGAACAACAATTTAAGTTAATAGTTGGTTTGCTTAACAATCGTTTTCCCTGACAGTAGAAAAATTTCCCGATACTGACCCACGTTCTAGGTGATAGTCTTTTTACTTAAAATAAGAGCAAATCTGCTTCGTCACCGCTAAAATTAACCTTGTTCCATTTGTGTGGAGTCCCGTCGGCGCATCCCCCACCCTTTTTTCTATTTAATTCACCTTGCTGAAAGTGTAATGGTTCTTTTCGCTCATAAGCCATTCATTACAAAGGGCTTACATGACAAAAAGTTTATTAAGCCAAATTAAAGGCATAAAAGAAAGCAGCTGAGCGTTGCGCGGAGCGAACAATATTGATAGCACAGAACCGATTTGATTTACCGGTGTCTCTCGAACGAACCATTTATTAACGTCCTTGCTTGAGCTTGAGCTACTCCAAAATGAAAACTAAAATATTTGTCATCATGTACGGCGATTTGCGAAAGCACGTTTTAGATCAGGCCTCGTTTAGAGCACACATATAATTTAAAACAGCAAAATCCGTTTCTTATTACACCAATGTACGAGTATGCGTATTAGTGACAAAGAAGCAAATAAAGGTTACCTGACGAGTTTCCGGGAATACTTCCATCAGACGACGCGACTTTAGTTACAGCGTTAGGATTGTACGTCCACGATGTGTTGCACACCTCCACTTTGAGGTCATTGTCGTGGTATATTTGTTGAACACGACCAATTTTTCCGAGTGTCTGTGAAGAAGAACATATTTCATTTGGTCAACTAATACGTTTTTATTTATACACTACTGTGTCAGGGGGTAGCTGTTTTGAAACACTCTTCAATAGCGAATTATGAGAAATTAATAAATACAAGAAATACTGTTAAAAGAGCAAAATGTGCCGTTGACTTCGGAACATCACGCTATACGGTTTTTACTAGGATCAAGGTACCAATCCGGATGGAAGCGTGCGTTCTTTTGCTGTTTAGAAGCGTAGCAACTTTTGTCTTGTTTATACACCACTTTTTTTTAGAATCAAAATCTCAACATCTCTGATTGGTTTGTAGATAATGCCAAATGGGATTAAGACCTTTTTGTTCCTTTTATACAAAATCTACTCAAAAAAAAAATCTTAAATTCATTAATTTACTGACAAGCCTGAGTGAGCCAACGCACAGCCTAAACCAGTGGGTCTTGATGCATAAAATTTTGCCCAAGATTTCCTTATATAACGAAAGGGAGCACCAATGAAGGGTTTTTTAATTTCATTTCCTAATGTGGTTAAATAGGGGATGAAAGTTTTGTCGTTGGGAAATTCGGCACACGGCTTCTAGGTACATAAAGTTTAAATAAAGAGTACTAACAGGCGCCATGGCCTCTGCCCACTCTCCGTGCCCGCGCTGCAGCGTCTTGACGCGCTCCTGGTCGGCGCACACCTGCACCAGGTCGCCGACCGCGAACCCGCCGCCACTCGCGCCAGACGAAGACGCCGACGCGCTCAGGTTGCCGCTGCAAACCTGCGATGCATACATACATACGTCAGTAATATAGCGTAACCTTTCTTATGCCAAGACGTCTACTCCCTAAGCATGTAATTCGTATTTTCGACCGAAGTTACGGTCGAGCCCTACTCCGTACTACCGACGGATAAAAGATTCGTTTGGGGCCCGACCTAAGAATGAATGACACCACGATTTGACAGTCGTCCCTACTCTCGAAGTGTTTTTGCCTGTCCAAAAATGTTAATTAATCGGTTGTAGGGTTCACTCCGAAGTTTCGAACTGCTTTCGGCCAGGCGGGGTCTTCATTGACGAACTCAGAGAGTAGGCCCCCTGAATCCTATGACTCTACTCTTTATTCGTTTAAAAAATATTTCAAATTTCTGTATTTTCCTTTTTTACATGGAACAACATTGCATCCTTTGTATCTAAAGAATGGCATTTCTGTGTTTCTGACAGTTTATTTCCTTGCAGCTATCATCGTTTCTTTTTTGTTCTTTGTGCTACTGTTGATATTATTCCGTACTTATTAATGTGTATTATTTATCATTATTATTTCTCTTCCATGATGTAGACTACTTTACCTCACTGCCAACCTAGGTTGAGTGGTTGAGAATGCCTAAGGCATTAACTTTCGGCGCTGAGCTGAGCGTTGCAAAACCAACAGCGCGCTTTTGATTAGGCATGCACTTCGGTTTCGTTCGCATAGTGTTAGTGAGAACTGGCGGAAGTCCTTTTGTGTACGTGTATATATTTGTTACATAAAGTTTAATTTTGGTAACAAATATGTAAAGAAATATGCACCCCAAATTCCTTCAGTACTACCTGTACGTTGCAAGGGACCACGGTATCCCTTTCGGACTTTCCACGGTATTCTTTTCGGTCGACCCCGGCAGCCTGCCTGCCTTTGTATTGAAAAACAACCTGCGTCATTGCTTGTTAAGAACTTGGGTGATTCAGACGAACTATTATTGGAACAAATTAGCATGTTGTGACAGCCCAGTCAGGTCCTAACTACGAAAGACTTTTCAAGGTACTAAGATTACCAACCTTTTTACAACCAACCATACAATAATATCAGTAATAACATTAATATTAATAATATTGATTGTCAATATTGCCTCAAGCAATATACTACGGTTATTATTAGTTTGATTACAACAATCAATATTTTTACTCAACATTCCTTTCTGTGATTCATTTATTACGCTTAAGTTTAGCTATGACATCCTTCCTTGTTTTGCCTGCCGATTTTACAAAGGTTTCCTGATTTCAACATTTGTAGTTTAAAACAATACGGTGGTTATATTCGTATAATAGTATCATACCTTTGTTCCCTGAAGGTAGACACTGGTACGCAATTATGTATATTTTTATAATAATAACATTCCAATTTTTTATTTTATAAATTCTCAAGTATATTTACCTTCTCCAGTAGTTACTAGTACTTTCATACCTTGGTCAGCACAGCAGGGTTGAACGTCCATCTGTTTCCACTGGGGTACGTGACCACGATGTCGTGATCCTCGTCAATCCCGACCACCGTGCCAGTGGTGCCGAGGCACTCGAACATGCCATCTGTCCAGCCGCCATGACCATGTTGCAATGACTGTACTATTTCAAGGTCCAGGTCCACATTAACCTGAAAATAATAATAAATTCTTAAGTTACTAGTAACCCTTCATGCAATAAATTAGAATTACTCAAATGTTCAAAGAACCAATTTAGCAGTTATCTTCTATCAATGATAGTTGCTAAGGAACTTACATAATATTGTACAATAGCATACATTTTTGGCCTTCATTCACTTGTGGCAGCCTTTTCTAAAGAGGCAAAGACTACTTATAAAAATATAAATAATTATGATTTAAAAAATCTAGGACGTTTACATTAATGTGCTTCCAACTTAAAAACTTTTTTCAAAATATCCATTAATATACATACACCCACCTGATCACCCACTTGCAGGCCATGCGGCCCAGTCCGCCCAGGGCCTAACTCCCCCAAAAGTGGTAAATGTTCCTTGTACACATTTTGACCTTTCACATCATTTACAACCTGAAAAACCAAACATTTTTTCCACTTGATCAATGTATTTATGTACTACATTCCCATGTGTACAATGTTTCCAAGGAAAGCACGCAATTATCCTATCATATAAATTCACATGGTTTTGTGGGACTATGTTTTATTTTGAAAGGGATAAGTCCCTCATACTGAAATATTTAAATAATTGTACAAAGTAATTCAAACATAATAATTTTTATATTGGTCTTTATCAATAATGAGGAAAATGGATTGAAATACCTTTAAGTCTGCCATGCCCTCAAATCCAACTCTATAGAGATTCTTAGCTCCATTGTCCCATACAACATAAGCAGCAGATCTAGGACTTGCAGCAGACCAGTCTTGTACCTCATTGACCTTGCCTCTTCTTCCATTCCCACCGTCCTGATCTTCCCATTGCCAGTCAACCTATAAAAAAATTGTGTTTATCAACATAAGTTGTTATCTTTTCACAAAAACATTTATAAAACTTTTGCTCATAATATAATCAGATTATTTTTCGGTTCTTCTCAAATTAATTTAAAGGTGCACTTTTCCAGTATATCAACACTAATTGCCTAACTAATTTTTTTTGCTACAGGAATTTTCAAATATTGTTTTACAACAGCTTTTTAAGAAACTTGAATAAAGGTTTGAATTATAAAAACCTTAAGACAATATAAATTGACATACCCCTCTCACAACTCTTGCTCCTGGAAAGATTCCTCTAACAGCTTGCTTTTTGCTTTTGCGTCGAGGCTCAACAAGACACCTCTGGGCCCCTGGTGCACTTATGCGGTAGAATCTGTGTCTCAGATTGTGTTTGTCACCATGATAGCAAACTGAACACAGATCATAGTTACTGCACTCGGCGCACTTCCAACGAATGCCTAGAAAGTTCAGAATATTTTTCGTGTATTCAAATACATAGAAAATATTTTATTCGGTTTTTCATCATCTTGTTTCTAATTTCCGTTACAGTTTATTTACAAAATATCAGATGAACCTGAATAGCGAAGCAAAAGTTTCTACGTAAATGGCTTGTATGCTTACCAAATATAGGTTGCTGTCTACAAGTGTCACACATAGTTCCTTCATGCTTGACACCAGTCGGGGCACTATCAAGTATTCGCAAGTCATAAGCTCCAGAGCATCTGTAATTAGCAGCCGTCCCATTGTCCCAAACCACAACCACCTCCTCAGGAGATTCAAAATTCCTCACGGTACCAACGTGACCCTCCCCACCATCCTGCAAACAATTATAGTCATCAAGTGTTATGTACGATAACTTACATTCATAATTAGTTTGATTCAGTCAACAGTTGCTTGGAAGTTTATATTATATACAAAAACAATCAGGGAATATTTATGTTGATACCACTTTTGTTTACATTAATTTGTTATTGATTCCTATCAGAATAATTATGCCATTGCAGCACATTAACTTAGAAACCAACAACAATATTATAATAGTGATGTCTTTTATTTTTGATATTTAAAACTAAATAAATTATACTTCATTAATAAAAGCGACACCTGAAGATGCAACTATACTGTAAAAGTATCAATGAAAGACAGACAGAAAAGCGATAGGTTAAGACGATATTTCTTTGTCCAATCGACAGAAACATCTTCTGTGTTTCCAACAAATCAAATATTGTTTCGAATTTCTGGAAACTTATATTAGAAAATAGTGTTTAACAAAAATAAACAGTGTTATTTCTACCTGTTTGCCCCATTTCCAATCTGGACCCCGAATTACACGAGCCCCAACCCCTTCCATCATAAATCTAGTGGCCCTAGAAGATGTTGACGATCCAGGTATATTAGGTTCCATTGAAACAATATTAAGCAGTTGTCTACGATTTTATAAAGTTTTTTATTCACTTCACTCCACCTAGCTTCAAAGGTAAATGTCAAAACTTTTGGTTTGACAGTCGAATTTCGTCCAGGAACATTTTCCATCACCTTCGTATTGCAGAGTTGTCAATAGATAGTGAAATAGATAACGGTGAACGAATTGTGAAACCGGTCAAGTGCGTGATGTGACTATGGAATTACTATTTCCAAGCTAGTGTATTACAGTGAAACCAGATGTTTAGAGAGAGGTGCCGTGTGGATAATATGCTGGGTATGTTGATTGGCTGAAATAGTGTAAGATTAACCATATTAATCATTTTAAAATCACAATAGGCAGGACGAGGCTATTACGGTTCATGAGATACAGCCCGCTGACGGATAGGCGGACAGACAGCGGAGGCTTAGTAATAAGGTTCCGTTTGGCACTCCTCGGGTACGGAACCCTAAAAATTTCATCCATTATTGCAGATTTTTGTAGTACGGCGTCCACATTAGAACCGCGTGCCACTGATGTGCGGTTGACTACTTTTTACCGCATTGAGTAACGTTCCATGCACCATCGTTGAACTTCGTCGAGTGAAATAATTGAACGCACCCGAAAGCCTGTCACTCACACTGCACTGTAAAGATCTTAAAAACTTTAGCAACTGTCAAAGCAATGATATAATTCGTGGAACAGGTGGATTAGTATTAATAGATATTTGATCTTCAAAATGCTTCAGTCTATTTGATAAATATTGTGTTACTTCTTTGAAGTCTGGAACCGTGCGGTGGTTTATTTTTATTTTGGGTGCTTCATTATTGAAGGATTCGAGTGTGTTCTGGTTTCATTCAGTAAGCTTACATCATTTTCGCTAAGATGTCTAGCAATCGCAACAAATATGAAAAAGCTCGAAGACGTCTTGCTGCGGTAACATTTTTAACCAATATATCATTGGATGGCAAGATAAGAGACCCTGATTTAGTTCAGATAGTGGAAAAAACACCGAAAAAAGACAAAACTGATTCCGGATCCAAAGCGGTTGATGTTCATAAGGATAAAGAACCGACTCTACGAACCAGTATTCGGAATAAAAATAAGGCACTAAATTCGAGTCCTGTGCATCGTATCGGTGCTGATAATCATTCTTTAAGTTCAGACTCTGAACACACAAACACCATTATTACACCTGTGAAGGGTGTTAATACATCTTTCATCAGAGAAAGGTAATTCATAGACAATGTCATGTCTAACTACATAGGCATCCTAAATTTTACCTTAATAGCATGTCTTAGGAATGTACTAGTATCAATATATTACAGTGTTTTTGTAATAAGCTGTGTTTACTGGAAAAGCAAAGAGTACCGATTATCCCCTTCAACTTAATTAAGAAGAATAATGAGTTCTCTATGCTCTTAATTTTCAATGTCTTGAAGGCCAGTGTCTTTGAGGGGGTTTTCAAGAAGTTGAAAATTAACAGCTCTTTTCTAAAAGTGCTAACAATTCATAAACAATTGATACTAATCTAAGTATGTTTGCTGATGTTAATGTGTTACTATTCCCTCAAGTGTATTGATATTGTCTATTCTAGTGATTAGAAGCCATTCAATTTATTGTGCTAAGTTTTCTTCTGCTGCAACCTGTGTCATGTTAATTTTAATACTTATTTTATAGGTGTTCTTCTGGAACTACAGAATCTTTGAAAGATAAGCATGGCTCATCTAGATCTAGAAAAACTCATCTTATTACCCTAACTGGTGCTAATGCAGATGAGAAAAGCAGTTCAGAAAGCCTTAATTTTGGTAAATAATAAATTGTTTAGTATCAAATACTATTTAAAAACATAAACAATATTATTTATGGGCTTGAAATTCAATTAAAATGAATTGTGCACTGTATTAAATGTAAATGTGATTACTTTTACAGGCAAATTCAGAACAAGTAACACATGCATCCCAGAACACCATGCGTTAACAAAAGAGGTGCGCATGGTACGTCCAAATAAAGGAGTATCGTTCAGGGATGAAAGATGTGCAATAGTGCCAGGACAGGGTGCTCCTTGTGTAATATTTAGCACCATACCATACTCTAAGACTATTCGCAATGCACGGTAATTTATTTTATGTTATAACATTTTTGTTGTTGCTATACTTGTTACCATAGTAAAATTGTGTTAAAACTCATATTATTTAATTTAGGTCTGATCTACGAAAAGATGGTGTTAGAAGGAGGAACACATCAGGGCCAAGACCCCTTTCTGCCATCACTGACAATGGTATGGATCCCTTTGACCTTCTCGGCCTAGAGAAAGAAGAAAATGGCCAAGAAATATCATATTCAAAATTATTGGTGCCCTCCAAAGTTTGTACAAGGGAACAGTACAAAAAAATGTATGAAGGGGAAATTACTGAAAAAGCTAATTGGAAACTAGTTAATCGCCATCCACATGTCATAGCAAGGTAATTATAATATTTTTCTTCTGTTTTGTTTTTGGAAAACTTTTGATGCAAGTGGTAGCATTAATATGCAGAATAGACCCATCAGTTAATTTCCAGCTACTTTCTTGTTGAAGTCTAACATTCATTTAATTTATCAAATATAAAAGATCTGATAGATCTCTACATGATCCATGCTGTGCATGTTATTGAATGTTTTACTTTCTTCAATAATACTATTATCATTATAAAAATATGTGTGTCTATCTTCTCTATTTACTATACTTTCCTAGTGAGTATGTATATTACTAGCAAGTAATATTGTGAAATTATGAGGAAAACGTAAAAAGACATTTGAATGTTGTTAATTCATTCGTATACTAGACTTGCAAAAACAATATTCACTGTTCGGTAATTAAAGTTATGAATACCTCATTATTAAATATTAGATAACAATGAACTAAATTCTAGACGAATATAATTGCAATGCACTCATTCATATCTTACATACTTATCTGTTTTTACATATGTCATACATTACACCATCATTATTCTACATATTACTACCAACTCGTACTTACATGCATTATTATTAAATGCATTTTGAACTCATGCAGTCTTCACAATCATTTCATCACTAACAAATTTGACTTTCAGGACTAAGTTATTGACGAGGCACAAGGATAAAAAATGGTAAACACTGAACAGATTAAAATCTGCTATGCAACACTTAGATTTGGCTAATGCTACTATATCCCTGCTAAAAATATGGAGTCATTCTGTATATTTTTTTAATATACATTAGGATAATTTTGTACTATTTTATACTGCTTAGTATTGGTCAGTAATCACATTACCAGGTTACTTTAGGTGTTGTGCTGTAAATACCTCTAAGCTTGATATTTGGGAGTAATTGGTTTCTACTGAAAAACTTCAGTGTATTTATCAGTGTCTTGATACCTAAAATTATGTAAAGCCAGGCTACAAATACTATGTATGTAAAACTCACCTCACCCACTAATCACATGTCCATGTTATAACCTGGGTTTTGTGTTATCTGGAAGTCACTGCTAGAACATAATATAGCATTAAGAAGTGTGCATGATTTTCGTTGGGAACATAGAATGAGATGGAGGGGTTTGAAACATTAATATAGACATTAAGTAAGACCTATGTATTTAGTATTTTAGAGCATGTTACCAATCCACTTCTTACTGACTCTCTTAATGCATGCTGATTTAATTGGTTCTAACATCGAAGTAATAACAGCCTGCACACAGTATTAGATGTATTTAGCAGAATAATGACAGTTGTTATCTTTGTAGGTGTTTCTCTTATGAATCATCGCAAAGGACAGTAATACCATCGTCACCACCACACTCCTCAGTTGATATGAAATCATTTGACTGGGATGAAGGATCAGTACTCTCTCAAAAATATGTATGTATCTGTCACCGTATAATTATGAACTTCGTTACTTCATAATCTATCGGTATTATTTCTGTTAGATTATAAACTGTCGAAAAATTGTGAATTGCAACAAACCATTTACAATTTATCGCATTATTTGTCGATAGTTTATAATCTATATATGGAAAACCGACAAATTGTGAACTGCCGATCGATTCTGTAAGAATATCACCGTGAAACTTAGGTAAAGTGAGCTGTTAATCCCTAGCATCCTGCCGGTCGATTTGTGACAGTGACAGCTCACTTCACCTAAGTTTCACGTTGATCTTTTTACAGAATCGACCGACTGATATCAAACTTGCTTGCGACGTAACGCACTTGTGCTAACATAGCCTGCCTAGCTGCGAGCAAATTGGAAGTAGTGATCGCCGGCTAGTGCCGCGGCACCACTCGCGTGCGGTTGGTTCACAGTTCTAACCTAACCCATTTCACCCAATTCACAATTTATCGTCAGTTTATAATCTAACGGAAATAATACCGATAGATTATAAACTAACGGTTCTCACAATCTTACGGTGACATATCCATTGAATTTTGTAGAAAACGTATATTTAACTTACTTTTTTAAATCCTAACTTAATGTTATAAATGCGAAAGTGAGTTTGTTTGTAACGATTTCATGCTAAAATGGCTGAACGGATTTGGATGAAATTTGGCACATGAGTAGACCATGACCTGGGTTAGGACAGGATACTTTTTATCCCGATATTCCCACGGAATCGAGACTGAAAAATTTAAACCCTTAAAAGATGACTTGAAACCGAGGCATCAAGTTGAAATAGATATGAAAAACTTAGGTCTACGGTCTCTTGACTTCCAAGTCCTGACAGAGAGACAGACGGACAGCGGAGGCTCAGTAATAGGGCTCGGTTTGGCACCCCTTGGGTACGGAAACCAAAAGCTGATACTGACTACTGAAACTGGTTCATGTTAATTGTAGATTGGCCTCGACACCATCCTCTCTCTATCTCTCTCACTTTCTCTTTCTCCGTCTCTCTTTCTCCCTTTCTCTTTCTCCCTCTCTCTTTCTCCCTCTCTCTTTCTCCCTCTCTCTTTCTCCCTCTCTCTTTCTCTCTTTTCTCTCCCTTTTCTCTCTTGCCCCTCTCTCTTTTCTCTCCCTTTTTCTCTCTTTCCCCTCTCTCTTTTCTCTCCCTTTTTCTCTCTTTCACCCTCCCTCTCCCTTTCTCTCTTTCCCCTCTCTCTTTTCTCTCCCCTTTCTCTCTTTCCCCTCTCTCTTTTCTCTCCCCTTTCTCTCTTTCTTCCCATCTCTTTTTTTCTCTTTCTCCCTCTACCTCTTTTTCTCGCTCTTTCTCCCGCTCTATCTTTCTCTCTCTGTTTCTCCCTCTCTTTTTCTTTCTCTCTCGCTCCCTCCCTCCCTCCCTCCCTCTCTCTCTCTTTCTTTCTCTCTCCCTCCCTATCTCTCTCTCTTTCTTTCTTTCTTTCTTTCTTTTCTTTCTTTCTTTCTTTCTTTCTTTCTTTCTTTCTTTCTTCCTCCCTCTCCCTCTTTCTCAGTCCGTGTTTCGGTGTTGACTTGGAACACAATAATTAAATATGGTTATTTATGCCGCATCTTTTGACACTCGTAAATAAACCAGTCTATTTGGTACTTCCTGTTGGCCCAGCAGCATGAAGTTTAACGGGAAGCAAGGTCAACTAAAGAGGAAACTCCGAAAATTGGTAATTTATATATGAACTGCAAAGTTAAGTTTGTTCTTCAATTAAACAACAAAAATTCATAGGCCGTGACCGAGCAAGCACAACTTTAAGACGGAACCCTCAGGGCGCTAGTTCTACTCACACTTTTCCGGTTTTTTTAATAAATAAAACAGGTTTATATGATTCTAAATGCCTTACTTACTATTATTATCACCATTAATTTGTAATACCTACTCTAGTGGCGCCATTCACCACATAATACTCGTACCTACATGTTAGAAGGGTTAGTATAAGACTTTAAATTGTAATAACTTTTGACAGAGTGGGCTGATTTTACTGAAATAAAGACTAAATGTTAATTCGAGATACGGACTATGACTATATTTCCAATACCTTAATGCACTTGAAAAGAAGACACAAAAAAATCAATATTACATGTGGTTTTTAAAATCATCCCCTTTTTTACCCCTTTGGGGTATGATTTTTCAAAAACGCTGAAAGGTGTAATTTTTACCAAAAGCATAAATTTGAATTTTCATATCTCTAACTTAATAAATGCTGGATTTCCCATACAAACTTTCATCCCCTATATCACCCCCCCTAAGATTATTTTTGAAACAAGAAGTACCCTATGTCCTTTTCCAGGATACCATCTATCTCCTTGCCAAATTTGATCGAAATCCGTTTAGTGGTTTAGCCGTGAAAAAGTAACATATAGACGGAGTTACTTTCGAGTTTATAATATTAGTACGGATTTTTATTTTTTTTTATGTTGTGAAATTATCAAATAACTTCTCCCGCTCTGGGCGCAGCGGGAGGGCGTGTCAGACTCTTACTGACTAAAACCCACCCGTGTTCCTTCAGTTGCCTGTACATTGCCAGGGGCCAGATTTTCCCGCGACCCCGGTAGAATATTTGTATGGATGGATAATCCTCAGTAGCAAGCGCTCCTGGGTTAGATTGCGGAGTCAAAACTACAAAGTGTGTTACTGGGTTTTCCTATTAGGAAATTCTCAGTGCAGACTGAGAACTTCTTAATAGGCAAACCTATGTAGACACATAAACCTCATGCCCTCGATATGTACAGTAAATTACACCTGAATATGAAGGGATATTAATATTGAATATTTATTTTCTTCCAGGTTCAATACTGTCCCAACGTATTAGATGATCCGGAGCTAATTGCTGGAAAACACAGAACACTTCTAACATTCACATCCTACATGACGTCTATTATTGACTATGTCCGACCTCAAGATCTCAAAAAAGAACTAAATGACAAGTTTAGGGAGAAGTTCCCACACATCAAGTTAACTCTTAGTAAATTAAGAAGGTAATATGACTACAATAATATTTGATTCAAGATAATTTGGATTTTAACTGAATCTTTATTTTGCAGCATCAAGAAAGAAATGCGGAAGATTGCCAAACATGACAATGGAGTAGTGGATTTGCTGTCAGTAGCACAGGCCTATGTATACTTTGAGAAGTTGATTCTGGCAAATCTGATCAACAAAGATAATAGGAAATTGTGTGCGGGCGCTTGTTTACTGCTCTCTGCTAAACTCAATGATGTGAAAGGAGAAGCATTGAAGGCGCTCATAGAAGTAGGGCAATGTTTTACACATAGTTTAATATTTATAATGCCCTCATGTACTTAGAGGTAGTTTTTTTTTATTCTTTCAGCGCATTGAAACCACTTTTAGAGTGAACAGAAAAGATTTGATGCGATTCGAATTCGCCGTCCTTGTGGCGTTGGAGTTCGGGTTGCACGTGCCGCCGTACGAGGTGTTCCCGCACTACCAGCGCCTGCTACACGACTCGTGACCTTGGCGCCGACTGGCCTTCGAGCCATGCATCCGCGTGTGTCACAGACGACGCGCCACCATCGTTGACAATTTAAGAGCCAGCGCCTGGATGTAAAGTGTTGAAAGACATGTTCATGAGAACGTTCTATACGTTGTTGGTATTTATAACGTGGTTTATTAAAAATCATGCATTAGTAGTGGTTTTGTAGATAATATGTACTGTCTTGCGTAGTATAAAGTAATCTTAATTTTAATGAGTTGCATCGGCAAAACAGGGAATACGCTGCACCCAAGTGGCAAACTGGCTATTCGAATATTTACTAGGCTTCATTTAAAGCATGTATTTAATAGCACTTTAAATTTGATGAAAACAGCAATAAAATTGTATATCAGCACTTTAAAATAATAATACATCTATAATTTAATATTATCACTATGAACCAAATTTCTGCAAGCAACCGAAGTAGCGCGGTTGTTCACAGTTCTAACCTAACCTATATCACCCAGTTCAAAATAACGAATCATATAATCTGCCTACGACTAGATAATTATACAATCCTACGACATAGTAATAAGCTAAGCATATTTATAGTGGAAACCATTATTATTTTTATAGTTCATTCAATTAATTTTAAAGCTCAGCATTTTACAGTGTGAAACATTATTTTTAAAGTGCCTTTATATATTCCCCTTCATTTAACTTCTCTCGTACAAATAACTCCTTAAAATATATTGCCGAAATCTGTTGTTTCTAGCCAGCTAAACATTAACGCAGCTGAAACCTGCTTCGTTGGTTCAGTATGCAAAGCTTATTGAAAATAAACCATAATAGATATAATTAAATTAATCATGTAGCCTAGTAGTTTGTAGGGTAAATAGATGTTAATAAGATAACACTCGATGTAACATCGACCAAAATCTTAACTAGCCTTTAAAAATATTTAGATGATTAAATATAGCGTTTAATTATTACTTGCCTAGCTAGAATCTTAAAAGTATTTCTGTCATATTTATAAGTAGGAAAATTACAAATAGTAAGTAGGTATGTACAATACTTAACTATAGAATAAATTGTAAATAATGTACATGTGCTGGTGAAACTATTTTGGTATTCTAGATTGTAAAAAAAACCGGCCAAGTTCGAGTCGGACCACGCACAATGAAGGATTCCGTAGTTGGGATGAATTTATCCCAAGAACAAACCTAACTTTGTAGTTGAAAAAAATGTTTTCCCATAGAACGATATACGTCACGGTCAATTCTCCACCTGCAAATGTAAGTTTGTAATTTGCAAAAAAAGTTTTTTTTTAATGTGATAAAGCTACAAATTAACAATTTATGGACTTTACTTTTGCTGTGAGACCTTGCTTCTTGCCAAACATGATTCTAGGTCAACGGTAAGTACCTACCCTATAGGTTTCGATTTATTTCCGAGTATCAAAATATGTCGCATAAATGGCCGTATTTCTTACCTAACCTACACTAACGTATTTGATATTAATTTCAACTTGATCAAGACACAAGACCTTTTTCTCAGGAACGCGTGGAGGTACACGCTTTCCTGAGAAAAAGGGTCTTTACAGACTGACAGACGGACGGACAACTAAGTGATTCTATAAGGATTCCCTTTTGCGGTACGGAACCCTACGAAAAAATATTTTTTAAATCGAAATAGGCCGGCAATCAATGTCTCTATTTGTCCCTATCTGACGTGTTCCTGAACTGAAATACTCAAGCATACATTAATTCGTTAATAATTAATAACAAAAGCCCCACTATATGTTAAAACAATCTAAGAATAATTACTAAACTTAGTAAGCTCATGTACAGAGCAAGACGCGTTGGATGTATTCATTTGTATGGAGGTGTTAAAAAAACTAACTTGAAAATCGTTAAATTGTATGTCGATACATACTCAACAAGTCTCTGAAGTTTCGCTAGTTAATTAAATTTGACCCTATAAACTCATTCAGGTGGTGGTCTATAAGAGAGCTATAAGTATACATAACCCGATCACTTGAAGTTGACGGTTGTTTATGATCAGTTAACCAAGAATTTGTTGCTCAATCTAAAGAAGTTCGGCTGTCTAGTTTGGTGACTCCAACATGAAGCTCCTGATCAGCTTGCTCACTGTATATCGAGATCCTATCTAGCTTTAGCATCAACATCTTGCCAACGTAGGTAGATATAATATATGTATGTGAGATTAGTGTAATTATTGCCAAATGATGCAACTGTGATATGAACACAATACATGTATTTATCTATGTAAATAAGCTTAAATGTAAGTAAATTATAATGTGTTATGGAAGTAATTTATTTTCGGTATGTTTGGGTAAAAGAGAGTGTGCTGACATTGCATATTATATGTATTACAATGAACAATATTGTAAATTATTATAATAACAATAGAAACGTAGGTAAGACCTACCTATCTTTCGCAATTCATTGTATTTAAGAACCTATATGTAAGTGTTATGTTATTTTAATAATTAGGGTGTGAAATCTAATGTTTGTTTTAATAAAACCTTAAAAATAAAATATTTTCTACTTTTATTACAAATGATTTCCTATGATTTTAAATGAAATTATGAGTTTAGGCGTCGTTCACACTGCCAGAATATGAAATAAGCTTGTCCTAGCATAAATTGACATAAAAATAACACATCAGGGGGTTTTTGCAATAAAATAAACAGATTTTGGGGACCTTCGACAGCCTTTTTTTTCCCGTACTTTTTTTTCGTTGGACTTTAACACAGTATTTCCCTTCATCGTACTACTATAAATAATGATTTTAAGTTGTGGGTATAAAAACAGACGTTCTTAGAAAATATAATGCTTACCCAATATTACTTTGCAAGGCGAGAAGAGATTGTTGTTGGTTATGGTGGTTCGTGAAAGGTGGTGAATTCGACTCACTATTATCATCTTATTGCTTAGTTCATTGATTGCCCTGTGCAGATATTGGAGTATCTATCTAGCATCCTTCCATCCTAGCGGCCGCTTTATACCGGCCGCCACATAACAGCCGGCCGCAGTGACGGCCGTTATAAAAATTATGGCAACAGTGTCAGTGTTGCGCCGAGCATTGAGTTGAGGATCCGAGTGCAATCAGTGTGTGCAGTAAGTGACGCACTATCCCAGTGCGTCACAAAAACACTGTTGGATTTTCAACTCTCAGCGCTAAGCAGTGCAACAGTGACCTCTAGCGGGAAAAAATGATAAGGTTATATTGGCGTAGTTTTTAACCAACTTCAAAAAAAGGAAGAAGTTATGCATTCGGTGAGTTTTTTTTGCCGAGGGCAAAGCGCGCCTGGGCGCCAGGTATGAAGAGGCGCCCTACGTGAACCGGCGGCCTCTTACTTCTCTAACTTTTCTCATAATTAATTCTGATCCTCGTTTTTTACCCGCTACAGCAAAGACGGGATTATGTTTTTCTCTAACTTTTCTGCACAATTCGACAAGTCTATTTCTTAAGAATTGGCCAAAGAAAAACACCTTGGTTTTTCTTTGTGGGTGCAATGGTGCTAAAAAAACAATTCAATTATTCTCTGAAGTCTGAATTCTCAAACTTTTCTGCATAAGTCGACAAATTCTCTCTTCTGTATGAATGGTCAAAAGAAATCCTAAGCTTTTCGTGGCGGCGGGGTGCAAACATTTTTGAGCTCGCTTCGCTCGCTCTTGCATCCAACATTCTCCCTTTTCTGCATAGAAGCAAAAGAAAAAAAAATCGCCTCTACTCTCCACGAGTCTATCTAGGGGGTGCCAAATCTCGCCCGGAGCGCCATCTTCCAATACAAATAGGTATTTATTTTGCTTGGGTTTTTTTTTTTGTTAGCGTCCATAATACGAATTTATTCCAATTGGTGTATGTTGATGATGTTATAAAACTTTCTGTCACTGTTGTTTACATAGCAAGTAGTAGTAGGCATACGAATTTGTGGGGGGGTGTAGGTTCACTTATAGGGTTTTTTTGTTAATAATTTTCCTAACTGTATACACATCGAATGCTTCGTGAATCAATGCCGCAGCCTAGTGGTGAGCGCCGGCGCCGCACGCATACTATGCAACGTGAAACTGAACCACACGCTCGAGCGCACGCCATAAACGCTGTTCCAAATGCATCACTCACTCACTAATCACTAAACACCCTGCTACATTCTCACCTGTCATTAAAGGCTGTATTTTGAAGTGTCTTCCTTACTAACACTAGGCACACAAAGTTTCACGGATTAAATTTTTCCAAGGTGATGACTAATAAAATTAGTCAAAGCTATTTATTCGGTACCCAATAAAAAGTACCTAAGTACATGCTGTCTTTACGTTTTGTATGCTTTGCCATAAGCGCCTAGACACAAAACAAGGACGGCATAGTAGACGCCACAGATTCCGTGGTTGATTTAGTGGCTGAGGTTCTGCGCTGCAGTTCGGAAGTTCTACTACTACGAATTACTTAAACAAATTTTTTATTCCGGGCTGGGTCTGGGTGTACGTAGGACACACGTAAGTTTGGAAGGTACTGGAAAAATCCCATTATTATTAAAAAATATAGGTACAACACAGTCACAAGTATTGTCTGGCATCTATAGGGGAGAGTCCGGCAGTACCGTCACCTTAAGGATTATGTAAGATAAAATAAAAAAGACCCCAAGTTATAAGTTAAATATCAGCTAAAACGTATTAAGGCATTCAGGTATTGTAAATTAAAACAATAAAATATTAATATATTTAGAAATAATCAACTTTATTAATAAAATTTGAAAACTATGAAAAGTCGACATGACAAAATTTGGCCTCCAGTACCGGCCAGCATAAAAATGTTAATTTATACGAGACAAAAATCACAAATGTATTGATTTGTTAGCTCTGATATGTTGGCACAAGCCTCATGGACCCAAACCTTGCAGTTTCCACATTGAATCCAATCCTCTTCATGAGATTCAAGGCACAAAGGACAAATTGTTTTTTCCTCGATCGGTCTGTGGGGAGGACTCTGGTTTTCTTTTTTCTTATTTTTTCCTTTCTTGCTGACATCTTTTCCTGTAGTTCTGGGTACCTGATAAATTTCCGCAGCCCGACGCGCACTAATTTCATTACTCAGCACCTTTTGCACAGCTTTATGCATATTGGCGGGATCCCAATCACCCTTCTTTTTCTTCGTCTCACCATCACTATTATTGCCTGGCATCTTTGTGTACCTATAAGAATATAAAACCATTCAAAAGTAAACCTAAATAGTGGTCGGTACTGGAGGACAATTTTATGGCCGGTACTGTCGGGAACGACAAAACTACAACATGCGACCCTAGACAATAATTTACAAATAAATATTGAAACTAATCGTATTTTATAATAGCTATATAAATAATCAATACATACCAGGTTTAATTTCTTTTGAACACGTTCTATAAACTAGGTAATCACGAACCAGAACTTTAGTTATGAAACGGGCATTCATCGTTCGCAACACAAATCGGCGTACTGCCAGTAAGCGTGTCGCGACAGGTCGCCGCACAGTGGGCCGGATTTTGAATATAGTGGACTTAGAACCCAAGGTCAATATTTCGCGCTGAAAAAATTCATGCGGACAGATAAGTGAACGTTCATAAACGTTTGTTCTAGCGGTTTTTAAGAAATTGTTTACTTTCGCGAAAAAAAAATATTGAAAAAAAAAAATGTATGGAGCAAAACTGAAATATATTTTTTTCTCGAATTGTTTAAAAGTGTTAGCAATGAAACCTTTTGTATGTTATTGCATTACACTTATTGGATAATTCCATAAATAATTTAACCGCATACACTTGCAGCCTTGGCCGAAATAAGCATCGGAACTTCAATGTTTTTATTCCAACTATTTGTGACAATTAAAGGTTTTATTCGTTTATAGTAACATAATATATGACGGAAAAAGGACCTCCGTAGTATTTTTAAAAGGTGAGACGTCAGCATTGCTGATGTGATCACCCATCTTCAATTTTTTTTTTAAACTTTACGACTTTTTTTCAAAGTTTTGTTCAAATAACAACATTTCCTGCCTCTAGCTTCAGAGGAACGAGGCTCGTCATGAACACAGAGGAGTCGTCGAATTCTGCCATTTCACTTCTTTGCTTGTAGTTGCTCTGTGCTGATGAACCATCGAATCCCCATTTGCTGGTCAACTTCAAGTTTCCACTGGAAATATTTAAATCATCACCAACGACTTCCTACGAGTTGTGACATCTAAAAGTGTTTGTAGTTTCACCTTCACTCCATCTTCTGATATTATAATATCTCGAGCATCTGGATAACACCTTTTCTTAGCTTCTAACAACTTGTGGTAAGACGGAGGCTTCAACTGTTGTGACAATGCAGACCTTAAAATGAGGTACTTCCACTTTGACAGATCCAATGAAGTAGTAAGGGCCAAAACTTGATCTTCCTGAATAGTCTCCTTCTATTCGTTCATAAATAAAAATGATTCGACCTCTTCAGCCTTTTCAGGTTTCTTCATAAGATGATCAATGATGCGAGCAAGAACTTCTTTCCCATTAGACTTAAGCTTTGTGATAAAAGCAAAAGTCAGTTCCTCTTCCGGATAGTCGAGTAATGTACCCGATCGCCTTTTCTTCTGCTTGTTTCCCAAGTCTTCAAATGGCTTCCTTGATACAATATCTGTAAAAGTGCCCATGTCACTAGTCGCCTTCGAAGTAGATGCAAAGGGTAGAACAGCTGCTTCTTCTTCTGTGAAAAAATGATCCACATTTTCGTTCTCTTCAAAAATTTCGGAGAGATTCACAGATTCACATACAGGCCACTTAACTGTTGTTTCTAACCAGCTCATATGCTTTTTCATGAATGTTTTTTGCACCCTGTGTGCTTCGGTCCATAAACGATTTAAGTTCACAGTGACAGATCTTGCAAAATTCAATATTTTTTCAGAATCTTGTTGCGAAATTTCAAGCAAAATGCAGTCTAAAATTGCTTGATGCAGTCGTTTGTAGTCCTTGAGGTCCCCTTTTCGTAGAAACACGTAAATGTCCAGGTAAGTACCAAATCCAGCCATGATTAAGTAGGTAGTTTTATTCACTTTTAAATTTTCAGGTATGTTGACTCTTCAAGGGTTGAATGTCTAATGACACGCTCCAGCAGGAACTCCGTCTATTTTATTTGATTCATAAGCGCGCAACTAGCAAGGGTCTTAACGAAAAAAGAGATAGCAATATTAGGGAGTGGGGGGGGGGGAATTTGCAGGCAATGGGTCATTCGGTCACTAACTGCGCTTTGAGTAACAGCGCTAACCACTAAGAAGTAA
The DNA here is from genome assembly GCA_914767755.1 of Agrochola circellaris. NCBI lineage: Eukaryota > Metazoa > Arthropoda > Insecta > Lepidoptera > Noctuidae > Agrochola > Agrochola circellaris. Next base: position 7,944,827 of record OU611846.1, on the reverse strand, counting down.
AACATGAAATTAAATTGTATCTGTTTTTCAAAATCATTCAAAGTCAAGAAATAATGAAATAATGTTTATGATAATGAAAATATATATATCGGCGCAACTACAATAGTTCGTCGTTCGTTCGTTATGAAATATTTAGTTCAATAATTTGATTGTTTAAAATTCGTTAACAAACTTATTGATTGATTATTACGATGTAAAATTACGTTAAACATGTTACTTACTTCTGTTAATATCAAAATTAATTGTAATTTGCATAGTCTAATATTTAACCTAAAAATGTGCACGTACGACGATTCCTATAAAAAGGGCCGCACTGTGAGCACTCGATTCACGCCGCCCCGTCGTGGTTCGCCCTCACTAGTGAGTCGAGCCGCAAGATGCTCCGCGCGCAGCAAAGTCTTGCGCTGCGGACAATAGTAGACGCTCCTCACTGTGTGAGGAACGACGTAATCCACCGGGATCTCGGTATCGAGAGCCTGGACGAGTTTGTGGGGCGACTCGCGAAGGTGATGTTCGCGCGTGCCGACGCTTCTGCCTGGCCTCACGTCAGACAGATAGCGCCATTGCACGCGCGTCCTCCCGACGCGAGACCCCTGCCCCGCGACCTGGTAGCGGACAACTGACCCCATCGCACCGGATTGACGCCTCGAGTTAGCTGCACCCAGGTTACACGCGGCTAACTCGATAAAATAAGACTTTACAGATGTACACATACATCTGTTGCGCGGCGCGCTCTAGGTTAATATAGACGCGCCGCGTAACTAATAACAGACAACCTTAACTATACATGCATCTATATAACACGTGCGAGCGCGGTGCGGGCCGCGAAACACGTTGACACTGAGCGGCGCTACACTACAATACTAGCCGCTCACACAAACACGACTGCTTATCCCTCAATCCGTAAACGGCTAGATCTGTGAGCGGGGCGAGGGAAAGCTACATATCTACCTGTAGGAGCGTCGAGTCGGCATCTCTGTCGCTGGTCGTCTTCGTCGGGCCTCCCCCAGGCAACTGGGGGTCTCACCTGGCGGGGACAGACCGCCGAGATGTCGTGAAGAAAGCGACGCTATTAGGAAATAGCGTCGTGGCGCGCCTACAGAAATATTCATAGCAACCATTTACACAGACGCACTTTGCTGCGTCTCTTCCGCCAGCCGCTATAGGCGAACAAGACGAGGGGCCCGTATTAACGGGCCAACGTATGGCCTCCGCGGGCGAAGGGCGAAGCCCTGACCCCGCACGCCACGCCCCCTTGCGGGGGCGTAGCGACATCTCGACACTCGATTCAGTCTTGTTCGAGCCGCTGGACAGTGCGGACCTCTCTGAAAAGTCGTTACGCTGTCAAATAAACAAAACTTTGAAAAAAAGTCGTAAAGTTTAAAAAAAAAATTGAAGATGGGTGATCACATCAGCAATGCTGACGTCTCACCTTTTAAAAATACTACGGAGGTCCTTTTTCCGTCATATATTATGTTACTATAAACGAATAAAACCTTTAATTGTCACAAATAGTTGGAATAAAAACATTGAAGTTCCGATGCTTATTTCGGCCAAGGCTGCAAGTGTATGCGGTTAAATTATTTATGGAATTATCCAATAAGTGTAATGCAATAACATACAAAAGGTTTCATTGCTAACACTTTTAAACAATTCGAGAAAAAAATATATTTCAGTTTTGCTCCATACATTTTTTTTTTCAATATTTTTTTTTCGCGAAAGTAAACAATTTCTTAAAAACCGCTAGAACAAACGTTGATGAACGTTCACTTATCTGTCCGCATGAATTTTTTCAGCGCGAAATATTGACCTTGGGTTCTAAGTCCACTATATTCAAAATCCGGACCACTGTGCGCCGCCGCGCGGGGCATGTACTTGTAAGAACGTATTACTTTAATGGCAAAACAGAGATCAGCGCCATCTCTTATAGAGTTCAGTAAAATCTAACTGGCCGGTACTGGATGCCGGCCGGTGCTGGAGGACTTTCCCCTACATAAGTATTATAAAAGAAAGTCGCTTTTCGCGTTTGTCTGTATGTTCTTTAAAACCACGCAACAGATTTTGATGAGGTTTTCACCATCGTTTAGGCTTAGGGAATTTAATCCGAGAGGTGTATGTGCATAATACGTTAATATTATTTATTTATTTAACACTTTAAGCACACAAATGTACAGAGGCGGACTTAATGCCTTAAGCATTTTCTACCAGTCAACCTTTGGGTGATGCAGAGATAAACAGTGGTAGGTGCAATATCGAAAATTGTGGAATAAATATTTATTTAAATATAAGGATATACATATACCTATTAACCTATATAATACTATATAAATAAATACAAGAACAGATAAATACACGAATATACTAAAACAAATAAGATAAACAATGGGAAAACATTACCGTTGTGATGATACTGCCAGTTTCGCTTCGCTTGCTGCTTGTTTCTTAAAGTTACGTTTACCTAGGAAATCTCGATGTTTTGTCAAGTCGTAAAAACCGTGCGAATAAGAAAGAAGTGTGGCTCCTCGCTTATTCATCATTGTTAATTAACACACAATAACGGAAATGCAACTTCAGGCTGCATTTCGAAGAACCTTCGCCAATTACAATAATAATGTATCGATCCTTATAAATAACAATTAATGGCTCGTGCAGACTGCCGCAACTTGTCGCGCGACATGACACCGGTACAGCTGTCGTCACGTAAAAAGAACGCTGAGCGACAGTGCAGGGGCTGTGTGAGATGTGTCTGCGCACGCGTACAGTCGCATCCTAAAGTACTAGGCTATTGTTTTATAATTATAAGTGTAATTGTTTTATTGTAGAATCATAATAGGTAATTTATTAGCTACTTAGTACTATGGAATAGGCTGGAATGGATAAATCGCTCAGTGCGCAGGTAAACGGCCCGCGTTCTTTTTACATAATTAATGGGACCTGTATTCTTTCGTGAAGTGTTCTTAGAAATTGTACCTATTATTTGAGTCGCGTCGCGTTCTTTTGCGGGAGCCTTAATAGCTAAGTGTACATAGGTACTGCGTTCGATACCTATATAAAAATAATACCTAATATCTACTCCGTAACTGGTTTACACAATGATTATTTGGATCACTGAAATTGCTTTTACATTATCGTATGTCCTAACATGAAACCTCGTCCGCTCCACATAGTTGAAGTTGAAATAACCAATATAAGTACATGTTTTATTCATTCACGTTTAGAAATAAAATAGTACTCGAACCTCGATCACGTAGATCACATGTATTTTGAGTTAAAATGATTGCTAAGGTAAATGTTGTTGTGATAATAAGTGGCAGTAAAAGGTGCAGTCGCGAGTCGGCAAAAAAATTAAAAGTGAATATTTTATGTCATGTGTGCGATACGAAAATCTAAAGACAATACTCTTTATTTTACTTTGTGCCTATTTAATCAATAGGTACTGTCTTAGAACAGTAGGAGGTACGAACTTTCTAAGTGCTTCTTATCAGGTGTCCCCAGGGGTTGGCAGTGGATGCCATTTCAAACCATATTCTTCATACAACAACAGATTTCCCGAACGCGCCCATAGACCACATTATAATAGGGATGGAAAATCCCTGTAGCTCTCTGGCCTTCGAGTGGCAAACTGAACAAAGGTTTCCCCGTTTCTCTCTCTTATCACGCTGCCACGTTCTTTGACATCTCCTCGCAGGAGATGGCGACTGGATCCGATCTCACACAGCGAAATGGATCGGAATTGGTTGCTGCCAAATAGGTATAACTATGTACCTACTTAGGAGGCCTCCCTATATGACTTATAGCCTACTAGCCGCGCCCCGCGGTTTCACCCGCATAAGTTTCGATCCCGTGGGAATATAGGGGTTAGGACATAGAATACCTTTTAAGGTATTCTATGTCCTAACCCAGGTCATGGTCTACCCATGTGCCAAATTTCATCAAAACGTAACAAACAAACTCACTTTCGCATTTATAATATTAGTTGGCAGTGTATACATAGAGTGCCGCTGGCTGCACTATCCCTATCTGATAGAGTGCCGCTAGCAGCATAATAGTGGCGCTGCCTCGGCCCGGCTAAAGTGCCGCAAGCATTGCATTGTCACCGTCACCGTCACCGTCTCTTGTTATTTTATTTGATTGTTGAGGTTAGTTCGCTGTAAAACACCACATTCCCAAAACGGTTTACTAATGTTTGCCATAATTTAAAATGCAATAATTTTATATACTTACCCTACTTGTATTTGCCATAATTGCATTAAAAATAACGCGTCAGTTGCCCTATTCGTGAAATTACATAAAGTCACTTTTCACGCTGGCACTCGCCGGCCGCTGCCGCGGCACCGTTCGCTCCGCTCGCTCGTCTCGTGCGTTGTGTGGTGACGGTTCTCACCTAACCTAACCTACCTTTCACCCATTTTCATTAGCTACTTCATTTTTCGTAAATTCAGTCATTGTAGTGACTTTTGATGTAATTATCTAAAACAAATACGATCAATCATCACAAAGGGCAAACGAACTAACCTCAACAATTAAACAAAATAACAAGTAACAATGACAATGCAATACTTATGGCACTGTAGCAGCGCCGCTATTATGCCGCAAATACCGGCACTTTATCCAATATGGATAAAGTGCTGCTAGCGGCACTCTATACACTTCCATATTAGTTGGGATTAAGATACTTTTAGCGAATGTTTGGCATTTAAAAAATATTTTCTTGATAATATTAAACTTTTTCTTCTAACATTTAAGATATCGGTTTCCTGTGCAGTATTGTGCATCCTCAGTTTGTGCTGCGCACACGATACCTCAACCCAAGAGATGGTGACGGAAGGTACATCAAACGAAACAGTCGATTCGGATTCCAATGAGTGGATTTCAGGTGACAATGACCTTGATCAAGAAGCGAGCATATGGCGATTATGGAGGCCGTTCAGGGACTGGGGTCAGTCAATTTTTGTATCTACCAACATTTACATTCCTACGTTTTACCTACGTTCGATTATAATTTAAACTAACACTCGTATCTTCGACAATTTGAAGTTGAAGATTCTAAATCTTGAATATGTACCTACAGCTAACCGTTAGCAAGTGTTGTGATTAACAAGTTCAGCGCCGGAAGCGCTCCTAGAGGGTTCACCTAGTCGCATATGGGATGCCGGGTGCCCTCGCAGGGGGCTCATTTTAAATGTAGGTTTTTCTTAGTGAATACTGCATTATAAGCCGTGAAAATAAAATCTGATGTACCTATATTTTAACAAGATATAAATGCGTTTAAAATCTAAGATTTTTTTAGTTATTTTTTTTTCCTTTTTGTTCGCGATTAAATATAAGTATTATATTCACAAAAAAATTAAAAAGTTGGAAACTACGTATAGCGACAAGACCCCCTGAAAACTCAATTTTACTTCGTTTTACAATGCCGTTGACCGTCTGCGATGGTTAACTTTAGCGCAAACTTAATGCAACCCTCCCGGAGGGTTCACTTCCAATACGTATGGCGGCATGGCGTATGAGTTCTATGAAAAGTGGGTGGAGTCGAAAGTTATACTGCTTGTGTCTTCTCAGTATAAGAAGAGGCAATCTCTGTAGAGGGACAGTAACAGGCTGGTATTAGGTAGGTACTATTATTTAGGTGTGGGTACGCGCGCGGGATGGTGTCCCCGCGCGTGCATTTTTCTCTAATTCATAGCTACTGTTACGATTAAAGCCTCGTGCAGACTGGCGCGACGCGACACCGGATAATTGTTCTACCGTGAAGTTTTCTTAGAGCCACTTTACGTGTAGGGAACTCCCCTACACGTAAAGTGGGGATGTTTCTTTTTTACCCTAATAAAAAATATTTTTCTTGATTTTAATTTACCCCGTTGTCGGCGTGATTAATATGTATACCCACGCCAAATTACAGCTTTCTAGTACTAACAGTCTCTGAGCTAAGCCGCGGACAGACAGACAGACAGACGGACGGACATGGCGAAACTATAAGGGTTCCTTTTTTACTACGGAACCCTAAAAAGCGTAGGTATAAGTAGTAGATATCTATGGGGACGGTGAAATATTAGAAACAGGTCGGATAGGTTACCTGTTACCTACCTACTAATACTCGTATTAGTACCTAAGTAACATTAGCAGAGCTGCTGCGGTGTGTTGTAACTGTATTGCTTGTTTCTTTCAGGTCATTCAATGTTTTATAAAAAGTTTACACGTTCCCCTGCGATGAAGGAGAGCGAACATGGTGGACTACTTTATCATCGTGACGGACCCAAACGCAAGCTTAAAAACAAAATAAAATTACTTTTCAAATTAAAACAGTTTGAATAATAAACAATTTTTTTTTCAATGCCGTTTCATGTTAGTCAGGTAACCTGATTGATAAGCAAATTAACTGGGTGTAACTGACCTTGCCCCACGTAAAATACAAATAACAAAATAAAAATTGAAAATAATATTTTTAAAAGCAATCGTGTGTGCCTCACGGCTGCGCCAAAAAGGTTTATAAGTCGTGGCCAGCAGTGCTATTCTGTAACCATCTCACCGTGAAAACTTAGGTGAAGTGAGCGTGGAGTGAGCTGTCATTCCACAGGGATTGACACTATTGACAGCTCACTTCACCCAAGTTTTCACGGTGAGATGTTTACAGAATCGCATGGCAGAACTTAGAATGGAACATTTCACGAAGAGTTTGATCATTTCATGAAATGGCCAGCAATAATTTGGGCGTTTCCGTAGAAATTTGTCCCGGTTACACTACGTCTACGGTTTTTTTTAAATTAAATTGTGTTTTTATTATCTTAAAATGATTTGATATTCATTAAAGATTACTGGTAGAGTTGCAAAATAATAAAGAATACCCATCTTCTACCCAGTGTAAAAATGATTAATTGAATTACTTGCAGCAGTAATTGTTCTACTGTTTAACTACACGCAATTTTAGATTGGAAAACATGAAAACGTTACCTACCTCCATTTTGTTTAGAAAGTTTACGTTTATGTGGATTGTCAAAGTTACTACTGGGAATATATAAACGCACTTTAAAAATAATGTTTCACACTGCAAAATGTTTTTTTTTGGATCTACAAAAAAAAATACAATAATAAATGGGAGAATCAATAACTTTCCGATTTAGTCAATCACTAGCGTAGGTATATGTAAAATAAATGGCTTTTGCACAGCACAACGATAGCAATCGATATTTTCGTGTGTGAGTGAGTTGTACGGTGCATGGTAAATGCACGCTGCGTTTAATGGGATAAGTTTTATAATTGATTATGTAGTACGTTCTGATTTATAAATTGCAAGTGTGGGTGCGACTTATATGTATTTATTGGGTTTACTGATCTGCATTGTGTAGTTGTGGCGAGGTAGTGGGGATGAAGTGGAGACATTGGGTTTCGATACATTTTCAACTACCGAACATATATTCTTTCTTATATCTATGGTTTGGCCACATAATGAAGTAGTCGTGCGTTTAACCGTTCATATTGTCAAACGTTGAGTATTCAATGATCTGGGTGAATCACCGGCTAGTCGATGTTCTATTTCATGAAATACAACAATTTGATAAATGATCAATTCTAAGATATGGCCACGACATAAAAATTAACACAAGTTATCACCAATCTACGCAAGTACCTTCTGCGCTGAGTCGCTGACCTTTGCTTTCTAGTCTGCACTGCTCAACAAAAAGAGCATTATAAGTACTAGTTATATGGATCATCTATCCAAACCCCTGGAATAAGTCCTACTTTACGACTTATGAAGTTAGGGATCTCGCGCACTAGACGGCCAAGATGCGAACCCAGTCGTGGCTAGTGGTGTTGTATGGGCTGCGGTTGGTTGGCCGTTACGACCAAGTGCGCGATTCGTATCGGTTTTATAGTTACCTGGTCGCTGCGACCATTGGTCGTGGTCGTGGCCGTCTACTGCGCGAGATCCCTTACCGGTACAATTTGCAGCTCCATTGCTTACCTACTGTTGCACTTAGTCTGAGGACACAGAACAAAAAGCAATTTAACCTCTTGATTTGTTTTTAGGGTTCCCTACCAGATGAAAAAAATATGATACATACTGCATAGACAAACATACAAATCTATTTCGTTATAAAACAAAAAAAATACTTCCTCTCTTACTTAACATTGTCATACTGACAATTGTTTTTGTCCACTGATTTGTCCTGCATTTGCGCTTAGAGCACGTTTAGAGGACAGTGATTCAATTTATGTAACATTCTGTTTTACAATTTTCCTGTTTTCTTGTTGCCTTAAATAGGTACTTAATATTAAGTTTTTGAATTATATAGACATCATGTTTTATATCGATTCACAGCGAACAGTTACACGTCGAGACAGTTCTCTGATTGTGCAAAAAAGGCAAGATGTGGCCTATGATACGTGGTCTATACCGCAAGTCCATCTATCCAATGCAGCGTTAACAAATGATTCTATCGCCTCCGTGGCAGTGCGTCCCAAGGGTTCCGTGAGAAAGGAATTGATAACTATGATGTTCGATTCAATGCTAGACTGCATCATAGAATCCTGGGAAACTATTCAGCCACGTAAGGCAGAGGACAGTTCTCATTATCATTCCCTGGATATTATGGGGAAGACGCCTAGCGACACTACAATTTTGGGCAGAAAGAAAAAATCTGTTAGTAAGTCGCGATTTGTACTGTTGATCCCATATTAAAAGTTGTGCATGAGTACAATGCTACCCTTTAAGAAGTTTAGGGAAAACCAAAACTAAGGTTGTTTATTGTATTATTTTAATTTTGCATAAACATTGCCCTCCTGGGGCAGTCGACTAAAAGGCTCGGGATTACTGGCTGTCAAGGCTTAAGCGCAGGCTAAACTGGGAACGAAGCTAAGTTTGTTTAGCTTCGCTCATGTAGCTCCCGCGTGTTTTCATACTTCGGTTCATAAGTTCGCGGTGTGAACCGAAGTATGACTAATGAAGAGTCATGAGCTACTAATCCGAGAATCGAATAGGTTTTATTATCTCGCAGTAGGTGCGAAAAGTAGCGTAAGTATTCAATTTCAATTCAATTTATCTTTATTGCAATCCATAATGTACACATACAGGTGGTAAGAATAAATAAAAAGAAACAATTATCTCTCCTCGGGGATAAAGGTGTTAAAATCTTGGGCGAGCTTGCACTGAGGATTTTAGTCTTAAAGTGAGTTAACTCCTGAGCGAAGCGAGGCAGTCGCTTCGCTCAGGAGTTAACTCACAGCTCCCTTGCGCTCGGGAGCCCTAGAATCCATCGTTGTGTTCGCCCGCGCCATTAAGACACTGCTTTATCCCCGCACGGCCGAACCCAATAACCTATTTTCAGTAAAAGACAGATCGCTATTGATGGTAAACAGTATAATTCTATCTGTCATTCAATGTCAAAGATTCCTCATTCTCTGACAGATTATTGGGGTTTTAACCATAGATACAAATGCATGTGCATGTGTTCGCATGTGGCGGCATCTACACCGCCACATGCGAACTACGCATCAAAGACTTGACGTCACACAACATCCTGACGTCACTCAAATCCTGCATCGCGCAATTAGAGTTTGCCGCGCGGTGGACATATATACAAGCTCACGACTTCAACCTCTGGGCAATTGCCCGCCAGACATGACACCCGTCTGGTCGGAGGATCCTCCCTTTTCTATGGGGGATGAGTGAACTTTACACCCTGTTCCTCATACCCCTAAACTTAGATAGGTTTTTCTATCTCCAGTACCTATGCCAAAATAGATAGGTTATTGGGTTCGGCAGTTAGTGAATAATCTGTTATATATTTTTAGTTCCTCCACGACGACTTTCAAAACCGACGAAGCGAAGCCGTTCAAGAGTTGATGAACAGTGTGAGGTAATTACCTGTATTCTGTAATATTTTAGACCTACAAAATTTGTATCAAAAAGTAAATATGATGGTGAACAATGGAATCGCAATTTATACTTCTACTAGCTGGGTAATGATTTGGATTAAATGTCACTTCTATAGCAAATGTGATGAAGAGTGTACCTTTGATCATAATGTGATTATGTAGGTAACTAGGTAGGTAGCTATACCTATGTATAATCAATCCTGAATCACTCAGTGACTGATTCATCAATGTCCAGCCCAAACCCCTGGACCTTGAGAGCAGATTTTTTTTACAGAGGTTCCCTTTATGATGTAACCTAAGTGGACAAGTAAACTTAAGTATAATAGAACTGGATTTTTCAAAATTCCCACGGGAATTCCACACATCCAGTAACACAGCTTATAACTATGCTAACGCATTGGGTTACTCACTGATAGAAGACTTTATGTCATTATGGAGCAAATAAACTCAGTCAAAAATGCAATAACCCCTTATCAACATTAGATGTCTACCGGACCCATTCCTCGAAATACTAATAAAAAACACGTACCCCGCATTATTAAAAATTAAGATTCCTGTTAGATACAACTTTAGAAAACGCAATTATACTTAAATCAATGCTAAGATTTGCGAAATTCCCTGGACCCATATTTACTCAGACTTGCACGTTGTTGATGATAAATGTTGACACACCTTTATGACTATTAGAGGGGAGATCTAAAACTATGATGAAAAGCTGTTACAAAAAGTGAAAGATAAAAAAAACTGAAAGGTCAAGACAGATATCAAATCACATCATTTTTAATTTGTCTAAAAAATTAAAAATCCGGAGTATTAGAGCATTATACAGGGTGTAAAAAGACACATCACAAAGCCGTAAACTACGCATACTGTACGTATAGCTAAGTAGCTTTGCGCAAAAATTATTGCTGGGAAACGTATTATTATTTTTTTTAATAAATAAAAACAAGTTTTTATTGCGCGCAATGTAACGCGAACCCACGCTTGAATGATCGGATTCAGTGTTAGTTAAGCTCCGCCCCTACGCTACGTAGGTAGGTACTTGTTGTTCATTGCGTTTTTGTAACTTCAAATGCGTAATCTGTTAAGATAAATCTAAAATTCAGGTAATGTTTGTTTGGAAAAACAAACATTACCAGTTTCGTATTATCGCATAGAATTCATTTTCGTGAAAAAGTAAAAAAAAAAAAATGCGACTTTGACCTTCAATATCTCCAGAACCAGTGGATTCCCAGGTATGGTCTAGTGGAAAAAAATGATGCAAATAATGGGTAGAATATGTGGCTTTCGGCTTCGGAAAGTGTCTTTTTACACCCGATATGTATATCGAACAGATTACGTATGTGACTCCGGATTTTTAATTTGTCTGTCTGTGATGTCTTAAGGCTCGTTCAGACCAGCGCGACGCGACGACGCGACGCGACTCGAACAATGCAATTTCTGAGAAACTTGACGGTATAACAATAACCGGTGTCACGTTGCGCTGTCGCGTCGCGCTAGTCTGCACAAAGCTTTATTCATATATTTTTAGAGCATTTTAGTTGTTTTTTTTTTCATAGTTGTATTTTAGTTTTTATAACTTTAAGTTTTATGTAAATTTTTTTGGGGTTATATGTATAATTATAATATATATATATATATATAAATATTTGAAATGTGCCAATTAAGCCTTTACATTTGATACCCAACATGGAATCATAATTTCATTTCATGATTTGTCCTCTAAGTATAGGGAGGGCGCTATATTCACTTTAATGTGACGTCATATAGCCTATAACCAGCGCACAGCAGACGACCAAGACGCTTCCAACGATACTCATTTGTCAAATTATGATAAGTAGTTCAGAAGTTTTGTGGGAATAAATGAACTTCCATACCCACATACATGGGATCCCTACTTGATTTCGAAAGTTGATGATTCGATTTTTATTATATCGAACACGGTTTGTCGATAATTCAGTGGTACGATCTTTTATTCCATCGATGCTATATTGGTGCGATGTAACGTTTGTGCGAAAAATTCTGTTGCGAAAAACCCTACAGCGATTGCTCATTAGTTCGGTAATTTCTTAGTTCGAAATTATATCGGTTCGAAACGCCTGCTGTTGTGCATTCACATTTAATTAATAATCTTGATCGATTGAATCGACGTTAAGGAAATACATTAAATACCATACATATTTATCTTCACGAACATTTTCCTAAAATGACGGAGACATGATGGGTAAGTTGGTAGATTGGTGGGTAAGTTGGTAGGTTGTTGGGTAAGTTGGTAGGTTGGTGGGTAAGTTGGTGGGTTGGTGAATAGGTTGATGGGTAAGTTGGTAGGTCGAGGGGTAAGTTGGTAGGTTGGTGGGTAAATTGGTAGGTTGTTGGGTAAGTTGGTAGGTTGGTGGGTAAGTTGGTAGATCGAGGGGTAAGTTGGTAGGTTGAGGGGTAAGTTGGTAGGTTGGTGGGTAAGTTGGTAGGTTGTTGGGTTAGTTGGTAGGTTGGTGGGGTAAGTTGGTAGGTTGATGGGTAAGTTGGTAGGTAGGTGGGTAAGTTGGTGGGTTGGTGAATAGGTTGGTTGGTATGTTGGTGGGTTGGTAGGTTGGTGAATAGGTTGGTGGGTAAGTTGGTAGGTAAGTTGGTTGGTCGAAGGGTAAGTTGGTAGGTTGATGGGTAAGTTGGTAGGTTGGTGGGTTGGTGAATAGGTTGGTAGGTTTGTGGGTAAGTTGGTAGGTTGTTGGGTAAGTTGGTAGGTTGGTGGGTTGGTGAATAGGTTGGTGGGTAAGTTGGTAGGTGGAGGAGTAAGTTGGTAGGTTGGTGAATAGGTTGGCAGGTCGAAGGGTAAGTTGGTAGGTTGAGGGGTAAGTTGGTAGGTTGATGGGTAAGTTGGTGGGTTGGTGAATAGGTTGGTAGGTTTGTGGGTAAGTTGGTAGGTTGTTGGGTAGGTTGGTGGGGTAAGTTGGTAGTTCGAAGGGTAAGTTTGTAGGTTGATGGGTAAGTTGGTGGGTTGGTGAATAGGTTGGTGGGTTGGTGAATAGGTTGGTTGGTACGTTGGTGGGTTGGTAGGTTGGTGAATAGGTTGGCGGGTAAGTTGGTAGGTAAGTTGGTTGGTCGAAGGGTAAGTTGGTAGGTTGTTGGGTTAGTTGGTAGGTTGGTGGGGTAAGTTGGTAGGTTGATGGGTAAGTTGGTAGGTAGGTGGGTAAGTTGGTGGGTTGGTGAATAGGTTGGTTGGTACGTTGGTGGGTTGGTAGGTTGGTGAATAGGTTGGTGGGTAAGTTGGTAGGTAAGTTGGTTGGTCGAAGGGTAAGTTGGTAGGTTGATGGGTAAGTTGGTAGGTTTGTGGGTTGGTGAATAGGTTGGTAGGTTTGTGGGTAAGTTGGTAGGTTGTTGGGTAAGTTGGTAGGTAAGTTGGTTGGTCGAAGGGTAAGTTGGTAGGTTGATGGGTAAGTTGGTAGGTTGGTGGGTTGGTGAATAGGTTGGTAGGTTTGTGGGTAAGTTGGTAGGTTGTTGGGTTAGTTGGTAGGTTGGTGGGGTAAGTTGGTAGGTTGATGGGTAAGTTGGTAGGTAGGTGGGTAAGTTGGTGGGTTGGTGAATAGGTTGGTTGGTACGTTGGTGGGTTGGTAGGTTGGTGAATAGGTTGGTGGGTAAGTTGGTAGGTAAGTTGGTTGGTCAAAGGGTAAGTTGGTAGGTTGATGGGTAAGTTGGTAGGTTGATGGGTAAGTTGGTGGGTTGGTGAATAGGTTGGTAGGTTTGTGGGTAAGTTGGTAGGTTGTTGGGTAAGTTGGTAGGTTGGTGGGTTGGTGAATAGGTTGGTTGGTACGTTGGTGGGTTGGTAGGTTGGTGGGGTAAGTAGGTAGGTTGATGGGTAAGTTGGTAGGTTGGTGGGATGGTGAATAGGTTGGTTGGTACGTTGGTGGGTTGGTAGGTTGGTGAATAGGTTGGTGGGTAAGTTGGTAGGTAAGTTGGTTGGTCGAAGGGTAAGTTGGTAGGTTGATGGGTAAGTTGGTAGGTTGATGGGTAAGTTGGTGGGTTGGTGAATAGGTTGGTAGGTTTGTGGGTAAGTTGGTAGGTTGTTGGGTAAGTTGGTAGGTTGGTGGGGTAAGTTGGTAGGTTGGTGGGTTGGTGAATAGGTTGGTTGGTACGTTGGTGGGTTGGTAGGTTGGTTACTACCAACTTACCCACCAACCTATTCACCAACCTACCACCTTACCCCTCGACCTACCAACTTACCCCTCGACCTACCTACTTACCAACTTACCCCTCGACCTACCAACCTATTCACCAACCTACCAACTTACCCACCAACCTACCAACTTACCCCTCAACCTACCAACTTACCCACCAACCTACCAACTTACCCAACAACCTACCAACTTACCCACCACCAACCTATTCACCAACCTACCACCTTACCCCTCGACCTATCAACTTACCCTTCGACCTACTAACTTACCCACCTACTTACCAATTTACCCACCAACCTATTCACCAACTTACCCATCAACCTACCAACCTATTCACCAACCTACCAACTTACGCCTTGACCTACAAACTTACCCACCAATCGACCAACTTACCAATTTACCCACCAACCTATTCACCAACTTACCCATCAACCTACCAAATTACCCCTCGACCTACCAACCTACCCCTCGACCTACCAACTAGCCCACCAACCGACCAACTTACCAATTTACGCCTCGACCTACCAACTTACCCACCAACCGACCAACTTACCAATTTACCCACCAACCTACCAAATTACCCGTCGACCTACGAACTTACCCACCAACCTATTCACCAATTTACCCACCAACCTATTCACCAACTTGCCCCTCGACCTACCAACTTACCCATCAACCTATTCACCAACCTGCCAACTTGTGACATTGTGAGGAAACCTGGACTTATAATTAATATAAGTCTGAAATCGCCAACCCGTCTTGAGCAAGCGTGGTGAATCAATGCTCAACTTACCCATCAACCTATTCACCAACCTGCCAACTTGTGACATTGTGAGGAAACCTGGACTTATAATTAATATAAGTCTGAAATCGCCAACCCGTCTTGAGCAAGCGTGGTGAATCAATGCTCAACTTACCCATCAACCTACCAAATTACCCCTCGACCTACCAACTTACCCACCAACCTATTCACCAATTTACCCACCAACCTATTCGCCAACTTAACCCTCGACCTACCAACTTACCCCTCAACCTATTCACCAGCCAACCCCTCGACCTTCCAAGTTACCCCTCGACCTACCAACTTGCCCCTCGACCTACCAACTTACCCACCAACCGACCAACTTACCAATTTACCACTCGACCTACCAACTTACCCACCAACCTACCACCTTACCCACCAACCTATTCACCAACCTACCAACTTACCCTTCGAACTACCAACTTACCCACTAACCTACCAACTTACCCACTAACCTACCAACTTACCCACCAACCTACCAACTTACCCTTCGAACTACCAACTTACCCATCAACCTATTCACCAACCTACCAATTTTCCGACCAACCTACCAACTTACCCCTCGACCTACCAACTTACCCACCAACCTACCAACTTACCCACCAACCTACCAACTTACCCCTTTTTTTTTTTTTTTTTTTTTTTGTTCCGGGGTGGAAAATCCTCATGGATGTCTGGGTCTGTCAGACTCTTACTGACTAAAAACCACCCCGGTGTTCCGACTCACACCTACGCCGGGGGTCGCGGGAACGAAAGAATCTTCCGCAACCCCCGGCCGGTGCCGGCCCGCCACCGCGGGCCTCCTCTCGGGTCAGGGGGGGGAGTGAGGTGTTTGACTCCCCCCGCGACGTCTCAGAGGGGCGCGCGTGAAACACTACGCGCCGCCACCTCGGGTCCTGATGTGTGGGGGGCAGGGGCCAGGGGCGACGGACTCGGGGACGTCCGTCGCCCCTGGACCCATTTAGGGGGGCCGGAAGAGGGCGTTATCCGCCCTCCGCCGACGCCCGGTGCGCCTGCTGCGGGCCGGGTGAGTGGACGAGATCTCCCTCTCCCTTTCCGCAGCCTCCTTCTGCGAGACGACCGTCTCGCAGAAGGCGACCACCGCGTCCCAGGACTCGGCGCCGCCGACCATAGCGTTCACTACGGCCGGCAGCGACAAGTCACTGCCTACTTCTGAGATGAGGGCACGGCGCGGCTCCTCCCAAGCGGCACACTCTGCCAGCGTGTGCCGCGCCGTGTCCTCCCGGCAGTCGACGCAGTGGTGACACCGGGCGTCCGGCTCCCTGTTTATGCGACACAGGTACTTCCCGAAGAACCTACCAACTTACCCAACAACCTATTTACCAACCCACCAACCTACCAACTTACCCTTCGAACTACCAACTTACCCATCATGTCTTCCTCATTTTAGGAAAATGGACGTGAAGATATGTATGGTATTTAATGTATTTCCTTAACGTCGATTCAATCGATCAAGATTATTAATTAAATGTGAATGCACAACAGCAGGCGTTTCGAACCGATATAATATCGAACTAAGAAATTACCGAACTAATGAGCAATCGCTGTAGGGTTTTTTGCAACAGAATTTTTCGCACAAACGTTACATCGCACCAATATAGCATCGATGGAATAAAACATCGTACCACTGAATTATCGACACACCGTGTTCGATATAATAAAAATAGAATCATCAACTTTCGAAATCAAGTAGGGATCCCACATACATACATACCGGTCAAAATCGTAAATTGACTTCGTCTCGGGGACGCTGATTACAAATTTCCTATCAGATATTCAAAATTCAAGATGGCGGATTCAACATGGAGGACAAAAATTTCTGAACACTTACAAAAAAAAAAAAAAAAAATTGGTGTTTTTGGGGTCGCTGATTACTTACAAATTTCCTATCAGATATTCAAAATTCAAGATGGCGGATTCAATATGGCGGACAAAACTGTTTCTACAACTACCAAAATTTTGTTGGTGTTCAGAAATTGTTGTCCGCCGTTTTAGTTATCTGATAACTTATTCGTAACTAGCGACCCCAATAACCCCCTTGAAACCAGTTTGACTATATTTTCTACCCCCTTAGGAAGCACAATCGTAAAACATTACAAATCAGTCTGTATTTTTTAGAGGTTAGGGAGACAATAAAAAAAGTAGGTCCTAAATTTATTAATAGTGACTTTTTTCGTTTCAAATCAACTTTCCGGCTAGAGTTTTAAAGTAAACAATACAATTTATTTTTTAACTGTTAATGATTTAATTGTCTATCAATTCCTCTGGCCGGATAAAAAATCCGGCCAGAGGAATAACACACACAACTGTTAAAAAATAAATTGTATTGTTTACTTTAAAACTCTAGCCGGAAAGTTGATTTGAAACGAAAAAGTCACTTTTTCGCCACTGTGCGCCGTGCTTCCAAATTCTCGCCGCGATGATATCGCCCGCCGCCGCACAGTGGTCTGAAAATCAAGCTCCATACTCATAGAAACTTAATGTCAGAAATTAATAAATAAAAATATGTTTTGTGTTTAGTATACCTCCCTATGTTTTACTAATATAGTATGAAGGGTATGAGTAGCTCCATGCGTGAGAAAAAAATATTTTAATTTTTTTTGTATGGAATGAAACACTTAAAGTGCTTTTTTTCAAAACTGAATAGAACTGATAGGCTGGTATTCACATGAGCTATTGCACCATACACGGCGATCAAGATGACATACAATTCTTGTGCCTTTCGGTGCCGCTTTGCATGTAGCAAGCTTTGGAAATTTTGAATTTACAGTTGGTGATCTTTCAAATCTTTGATGGTATTTTGTGAACTTACATATTGCTTTGAATATGAAAATTGTATGTAAACTAATACTCATGCAAGAAGAGACAAACATACACACACACACACCCTCACACACTCACAAACTTTCGCCTTTATAATCTTAGTGTGATTATAAAGGCGAAACTTTGTGTGTGTGTGTGTATGTTTGTCTCTTCTTCACGCTCAAACAGCTGAACGGATTTGGATGAAATTTAGCACACATAATAGTTTATAACCGGGAATAACACATAGGTTACTATTTATCTCGATATTCCCACGGAATCGAGACTTATGCGGGTGAAACCGCGGGGTGCAGCTAGTAAGGAATAAATATGTACTAAGGATATTTTTATTTTTAAATATATGGTTAAAAGTGAAGAAAGATAAAAACATGTATTAAATAGTTAATGTATAATACGTTTGGGGGAGCTGTTAATGAAATAGTTAATACTAATACATTACAACAAAAATTATGTGCAAGAAAGGCAATAACAATAAAAGTAACGTCAAAATTGTCAATTTAAGACTACAACAACTATTTACAGCTCCTATAACTATGATATATTAAATATTACTGTTTAATTATATTACTAATTAATTATATTAATTAATTTAATTATATTCTTATTATTATTTTATTATAATTATTTGCTATAACTACTTATACAAAAACGATTAGCAGAGAGTATCTTTGCTGTCGTCAGTCCTCTAAATCCGAGTCCAGCATTGACGCGTTAATATCAATAAATTCAACATTCTCTTTGTCTAGATCTGCATCGTCACCAATAAGAAGAGATTTCATATCATCAGTAATAGGTGTATTTACTGATTTTCTCAGCACAGGTCTTATGCTGGACAGGTAGGGATCTGACGAGACAAGGAGACCATTGAAAATGTCTTCGTTTGTCGCTTTTCGACAAAATTTGCGCGAATGCTGTTCTCGGATTTTCTTGAAGTCTTTGTTTCTGGCTTCCGATGCCTCTTCAGATAATTTGCCAATGGGCATAATATTGAAGTGTTTAATAACTTCAGCACCGTGCAGTAAAAGTTTGTGGACACTCGAAGGCATGTAATACCAGCCATAGAGCTCCACATATAATTCTGCTGTTTGGCGCGCAAAGTTTTTAAACGCCTCAACATTTATGGGCTCCCCACAGGCCATCACACGCAAAAGTGTTGCAAATCTTTGGATCAAACTAGGATCCAAGCCTGTAATAGCTGCAGTATTGGCAGGATTACCAAAAAATTTCCTCGCTGTGTTTCCATCGTTTGTGGTTCCGGAACCTGAAAATTATAAATGAATCAAAACTAATCCACAACTTTGTAAAGAATAAATAGAACTAACGTTATTTGAAAAAATAAGATTTAAGAACAACGACTGTTATCATAACTCACCTTGTTTAACGATGTCTACTAGGAGGCCCATTTCATCACGAAACTTCTGCTGTATAGTTTTTTTTCTACTCTTCAATGACTCTTTGCTGTCTGCATCTCTGGCTTGCCATGTTTTGAAGTCTAGTCTATACGAAATATGGAGTAGGCACTCCATACATCTAATCCAAGCATGAAGTGTAGACAAACCATACTGATATATATCTGTTGAAACAGGTTTTCTGGAAAGAAAGTGAATTAATTAATAAAAAGATACACAGCATTACGGTAATCTGAAATATAACAAATTATTCAAAACTTACTCTGAGATCTTCTCTAACTTATTCATTTCCGAAGGGGTAGCTTTACAGATGTCACAAGTCTGCGTTGAAGTATTTGACAGTTGCGAAGTGATTTTACCATCTATCATGGTCATAAGCATTGAGTGCTTAACAGTATGAATTCCCATAATAGACGGCTCCAGTGCTGCAATCTCAGCTTCAATCAAAGCCTGTTCTTCCTTAATATTTAATTTGTTTTCATTTGCAAATTTAAAATAGAGCGGTCTGCAGAACATTGTGGAAGATGGCTTTGGATTCTCCCATAACTTTTCTTCACCACAAACTAAGCGCAGAGGCACAAAAGAACACATAAAATTGCTTGAATCATCTTCACCCGCCATAGTTTGTTTGTACAAACTTTGCCCTGAAGCACCGTGAAAGCCCCACTTGCATATCAATGTTAGCTCTTTGCCATCTAGCGAAGATTCCAAACGTAGGAATTTCCCAAATCTAGCAACAGTTTTGTCCAAAATCGCTTGAAGCTTTACTTTTACCCCTCTTTCGGTAATTTCTATGGTGTCTTTTGGTGGGTAACAGTCCTTTTTCGCCTCTAAGATAGCAGTATATGAAGGATATAGTAGTATTCCTTCTTCTTTTGCACAAGCTCTTAATATTGTATACTGCCATTTTGAAAGCTTCAATGAAGTCAGAATTCCTAAAGCTTTATCAGCGGAATATATGGGCATAGCTTTCTTGGACTTCAACAATTCCTTTATCTTTGTAGCCTCTTCGGGATGCTCTGTGATCAATTTTATTATATCTGCTACATTTTTGTTATCTGCACTTTAAACCAGTTGCATAAGCAAGGCTTTCAGTGCTATGCGTGAGGAGCTCTTTCACTCTTCTTCTCTTCTGTAGCGGGCTTAGCTCCGATAACACTTTTCTTGGACTCACAACAGTTGATGTTCCAACACTGTACGTCTCCGGTTTGTATGATGTTGATGCACCCTCATTTACACCGAAGTCAAAACTGGAACATGGTTGCTGCTCTTCTAACATTAAATAAGGTGTCATCTTGTCCTTCATGAACTCAGGCCATTTTATGTCTTCTTGCAGCCATGTCTCATACTTTTTTATGAAAGTATGTCTCGTGCGATTACACGAGATCCATTTGTTCCTCAACGAACACACACGAGTCTGACAGAATTGTTTCAATTCTTTATTTTCGATTTCTGACAAATCAACGGCATTGACAAAAACTTCATATAATACACTGGGCTGTGAGAAACAGCTATTGTTAGCCACAAACATAAAAATATCCAAATTGGTACTAAAAGCTTCCATCATAACACGAAAACAAATCGAACGTAATAAGTATAGTAAAGCACAAGTGCAAAGAGCTACTGAGTGAAGTTAGTTTAAATGTCCTATTTATATTATAACTACCCTCATTAACACTCGCTGTCCCATAATGCTTATTAAATTAAAATTCAACAATAATGACGGTGATTAACAAATGAGTTATTTCGTGAAATTAATTTTGTAGTAAAATGTAAATAATCTACATCGTTTTCTAATATTTTCATTATAAAAGTCATTAGCAGGTTATTAACTAACGACAATATCAGTTATGTGGTTGGTTACTTCATTTAATTATATACCTGTGTGTTGTTAAATATATTACCTATGTGTTATTCCCGGTTATAAACTATTATGTGTGCTAAATTTCATCCAAATCCGTTCAGCTGTTTGAGCGTGAAGAAGAGACAAACATACACACACACACACACAAAGTTTCGCCTTTATAATCACACTAAGATTATAAAGGCGAAAGTTTGTGAGTGTGTGAGGGTGTGTGTGTGTGTATGTTTGTCTCTTCTTGCATGAGTATTAGTTTACATACTATTTTCATATTCAAAGCAATATGTAGCTTCACAAAATACCATCAAAGATTTGAAAGATCACCGACTGTAAATTCAAAATTTCCAAAGCTTGCTACATGCAAAGCGGCACCGAAAGGCTCAAGAATTGTATGTCATCTTGATCGCCGTGTATGGTGCAATAGCTCATGTGAATACTAGCCCATCAGTTCTATTAAGTTTTGAAAAAAAGCACTTTAAGTGTTTTATTCCATACAAAAAAAAAGAAAAAAAATACGTGTGGCACTCGAGGACTGCCGCGGTAAAGCTATTGCATAGCATATATTCAAAAATAAGAAGATAATATTGTTGATTTAAAATATTTTTTAAAAAAAATACCCCTATACCCCCCCCCTAAATCGCAGAATTTACACAACCGTCAATGACGTCTGCCCTCACGCGTCTGCCCGCGTTCGGGTCGCGCACTCGGCGATCGCGCGTCATTGCCTATCCCGCCCCTCCACCCTCGTTCTGCGCGCCCGCCGTCGACTCATCGCAGGTCATTCTTATCGTTCTAACTTTTAAAATATTAGTCCAAATTACTTAGTGTAAAAGACAAATTTTATCTACATTAAATACCGAAAGCGATGAAGGTATTTATTTTGATACGAATTAACTAAATACTCTAAAATATGCAACTTAAAAAAAGTATTCAATTTAAATGTATTTATAGCTCACTATTTTGGCTATAATGGCTTCCACATAAAAGGTAGATATATGCTGTCGCGGACTTTTATTTAGAACTCTTTAAGACAAACAACCCCACAATACATTCTTTTCATGTAACTCCAGCGGTTTAGGCAGCGCACGCAAAGATAGATCTCAGAGGGCAGGATTTTTTCCGACTTACTGGATACTTATCGTTATATTATGGCTAAATCACATAAAATCTTTATAAATTGTAGCCTATGTGTTATTCTGATATATAAGCCACATTACTGTAAAGTTTCATTAAAATCCGTTCGGTAGTTTTTGCGTGAAAGAGTAACAAACATCCATCCATCCATCCTCACAAACTTTCGCGTCAGGTTTTTTTTTCGTTACGGAATTTCTACATTCGGTCGCCGCGCTCAGAGTCTCCGATAAAAGCTATGCAATAGCTTAAATTTTTTTTCTCACGCATGGAGCTACTCATACCCTTCATACTATATTAGTAAAACAAAGGGAGGTATATTAAACACAAAACATATTTTTATTTATTAATTTCTGACGTTAAGTTTCTATGAGTATGGAGCTTGATTTTCAGACCACTGTGCGCCGTGTGGAGATTGTTCCTTACAGTTTCTATTGAATTTGATGCCACGGCCGCGGGCGGCGGGCGGCGCGTGACTATCGCCGCGATTCTCTCGCCCGTGTACATAGCGCCTTAGTGAACTTTCTTAGCCAGTTTAATTATTCACAGAACGAATTGTCTCAAACTATTTGGTGGTCAAGTCCTGACGAAAAGGCTATTATACGATTCCGAAACGGCAATATGTACGAAGGAAATATTTCTTCAAAATGTATGCATGGCGAAGGTCGTTTTCAATGGGCCGACGGAACCGTCTACTTAGTAAGTTAAAAAGAAAAGAACCATTATTTTATTTTATGTATTATGAAGACTGACAGACTGACTCACTTACAGAGTTTTCCGAATGTCCGATTCTAATTTCAGGGAAATTTTCAAAATAATGAAATATACGGAAAAGGTACAATTCAGTGGAAAAATGACACTTGGTACGAAGGCGAGTTTGCCGGGAACCTACGACACGGTAAAGGTCTGTACGTGGACTCTCGCAGTCAACGCTCCTACGCTGGCGGCTGGCATTGTGGAACTAAGCATGGAGAAGGAGTAATCTACTATTCTAAGGACTTTAAGAATTCATATGACGGGCAATGGATCTACGTATGTATAAAATGAACTCTTACCTGTACTGTAATAAACTAATAAACCTGGAGTAAAATGATCCTCCGTTATATCGAAAATACTGCAGCATTAATTTTCAAATAAATCCATGGTAAAGTTGAGGATTAATGTTAAGTACCTACTGTTTGACGAAAACACGATTCCATAAAATTTTCTCTATAGAAAAAAAAAACCGAAGTTACCTCCAAACCGAACAATAAACCGCTGGTATTCAAAACATAATTCAAATTAGATCATGAAACTTAGCATAATAACTGAACTAACTATATAGCAGATCGGTCAGCTCATGCCCCCCTCGCTCAGTCCGCGAGCAGTATCGTGCGAGCGAGATAAGGAGTGAATTTGAGCTAAGGTATTATGGACTTTTAAAGCTAAGTTTCGTCTCTGTATCTTACCAATACCCATAAACTGATTCTGATCGCAAGCTCTTCAACCAAATGAACCGCTACAGAACATGGCGTAGGTAAACTAGTAGTAGCTAGTACCTAGCGCGGCGCGAAGATACCAGAGACCCACCAGAGATCTATGTCCGACTGAGCATCTCAATAAATTGAGCTGTACCCTAATTACGTAATACACGATCAATCAGAATCTCAATCGTTTTGAAACAGATTGCTAATCCATTGCTTCGTACGTTCGAAAAAAAAATCTGCTCAACAACGTAAATAAGACAATGAATGTTGTTGACCTGTCAAATTGAAACAGATTAGTCGGAATTGTCAACGAAAATGTGTTGCGTAATTAGATAGCTGGTTGATTTTGTCAGATTCTTTGTTTTGATTTCACGTTGAGTTATACAGGATGGGTCAAAAAAGTATTCCGGTCACGCACCGCGACGTGTGGACACCATGTTTTAATAAAAAAAATAAAGTGAACCGTTTTAAATAAATGTAACTAGAGATATTCACTATACATAATAATTAATTAAAATATGAATTTAGAATGAAAAATACGGATATGGATCTAGAGAATACAGTCAACTAAGTGGATATAAAGGAGATTGGCATAGAAACGAGAGGGAAGGTAAAGGATTAATGATATGGCCGAATCATGACGTAAGTTTTATTAAATTATTTAGTAATCATTATCACAACTGCTGGTAGTTGTGATAATGATTACTAAATAATTTATGTACGTTAATATTGTTTTAAATACTTGATAATGATTACTAAAAATCAACAGCTACCATATACTTACCTGACTTTATAAATGTATAGGTAGCCCTCTTTAGGTCAACTATCCAATAAGTAGTTGTGTGTGTGTTTTGGCTTCTTTGCATAAGAAAAGTACGACCGTTCGAGAGGGAATACCTAGGTACCTAATAGAGAATGTCCATGCAAAAGTGATACCTACTCCTTCCTGTCACCTAAATACTTACCTTATCTTTAAGGCGCTACCCTGACCAAATAACCTTGAGCATTCGTGGCACACTAACTCTGCGCAAGTTACTTAGCGAGTACGCTCAAATTTTAGAATAAAATCTTTATAAAATCAAATTTTTGTGTTTTGAAAAAAATAAAACTAGTAAAATGTTCTTTATTAAATTACCTATCCATTAGTTTAGGAAGCAAATCAAAATAATGGTTATTTTAGGAGGAGATGCATGTTAGAAATCATTATTTCTCATTTCTGTGGCTTTTTGTGGCCCTTTAATCAAATATTATGCAGCTAAAAAAAAAAAAAGAAACTACCATTTTGGAGTCAAGATTATGTAGAAATTTAATGTATTTTTTATTAGTTGCTAGTTCTTTTAGATAAAGAGAAGTTGGCTCCCAAAAACAGCCTAAAAAACGGCTACCCCTGTGTTTCACACGGGAACGCGCCTTAAGTTACTCGTAACTTTAGGTATCTACATAATTTGTTGCTAGTATATTGATGTTTCGCTAGATAGATCTACTTATAAAGGTACGGCCAAACCTGAGCGACCACAACGCGGGACGCAGGAGCGAAGCGGGACTGTCAACAACGCGAAACTAACGCGGGAATTATCGTGCACACCTAGGCGACTACAGCGCGAACAGCGGACTTCATTTTGTTTAGTGAATAGTCACACAGCCGCACGTCTACAACTTAGTGTAACACCTAAATTGTTGTGTTATGTCAGTCTCATATTTAACATCAGTCTGCATTTATGATGAAGACCTTTTATTGCTTGCCCTTGCGTATGCGTGCATATTTTATCCTTTTTACGTAGACTCTTATATCCTGGATATTTCAGACCGTACAAAATAGGATGTTTTCTCACTCTTTCTATAAACATCTTTGTAGTATTATTATCTGTCATGTCAAAATCACAGGTTAAAATAATGAGATTATTCGTACACACGTCTGACCACAAGACGCGTGCTTCCCGCTCATTACCGAGTCGCGGCGTGTGCAAAGCGTCGTATAATAAAGCTTCGCGTCGCGTCGCGCTGGTCTGTACGAGCTTTAACACGAGCAGCGTCTGCCGCGCGGTAGACGCTCCCTCTTCGCTTCCCGCCTCCCGCGTTGTAATAATAATATAATAATAATCATTTTATTTCAGAACTAGCTTTTGCCCGCGACTTCGTCCGCGTTTCCGTCGTTTTTCGTAAAAAAGTACCATATGTGGCATTGTGTATTTTATTTTTAATCGACGGTAACGGAAAGGCTGTCAGTTACCTAACAAAATAACCTACGTTAGAGGTCCTAACTATAGCTACCTTACACTTAAAATCTAAGTGCCTATTTAAACTAAAATATTCTAATACCCAGAAATATGTACAACTTACAACAAAAAAAGAAATGAAATACAGCTGAAACGCCTGTGCAATACTATCTACCTATACCTACCTACTTCACTTAAAAATAAATACCTATAACTACTATAATTAATAAAAGTATCTACGCTTTTACCTACTTACTTAATACAAAAATAAAATTGAACATAAATTAGCCAAAACTTACCTATCGGTATCTAAAAATCTATGCGAACTACTTCTACTACTACTACTTCACCTAAAAAGAAATAAAATGCAAACTATTAATAATTTGTAATTTGAACGAATATTTAAACACTACCAAAACAACTAATACCTATTTTATAAAATAACAACAAAAGAAATTCAAATAAACTATTTAAAGACTAAAAGTCGCGCTGATACGCACGGTTTGTTAAAATCAATTATTGTCTGTCAATAAGGTCGAACGCTCTGAACGCATCAACAGCCAAATATTGAATGAAGATTCGAACCTCCCGCCTTTTTATACCCTACCGCCACGACCCGCGTCGAGCGCGGCAACCGTTACACAAAAATAATCCTTATGGCATGATTCAGTATTCACGCGACGCACAGTGGTCTGAAAATCAAGCTCCATACTCATAGAAACTTAATGTCAGAAATTAATAAATAAAAATATGTTTTGTGTTTAGTATACCTCCCTATGTTTTACTAATATAGTATGAAGGGTATGAGTAGCTCCATGCGTGAGAAAAAAAATATTTTAATTTTTTTTGTATGGAATGAAACACTTAAAGTGCTTTTTTTCAAAACTGAATAGAACTGATAGGCTGGTATTCACATGAGCTATTGCACCATACACGGCGATCAAGATGACATACAATTCTTGTGCCTTTCGGTGCCGCTTTGCATGTAGCAAGCTTTGGAAATTTTGAATTTACAGTTGGTGATCTTTCAAATCTTTGATGGTATTTTGTGAAGTTACATATTGCTTTGAATATGAAAATTGTATGTAAACTAATACTCATGCAAGAAGAGACAAACATACACACACACACACCCTCACACACTCACAAACTTTCGCCTTTATAATCTTAGTGTGATTATAAAGGCGAAACTTTGTGTGTGTGTGTGTATGTTTGTCTCTTCTTCACGCTCAAACAGCTGAACGGATTTGGATGAAATTTAGCACACATAATAGTTTATAACCGGGAATAACACATAGGTTACTATTTATCTCGATATTCCCACGGAATCGAGACTTATGCGGGTGAAACCGCGGGGTGCAGCTAGTAAGGAATAAATATGTACTAAGGATATTTTTATTTTTAAATATATGGTTAAAAGTGAAGAAAGATAAAAACATGTATTAAATAGTTAATGTATAATACGTTTGGGGGAGCTGTTAATAAATTGTTAATACTAATACATTACAACAAAAATTATGTGCAAGAAAGGCAATAACAATAAAAGTAACGTCAAAATTGTCAATTTAAGACTACAACAACTATTTACAGCTCCTATAACTATGATATATTAAATATTACTGTTTAATTATATTACTAATTAATTATATTAATTAATTTAATTATATTCTTATTATTATTTTATTATAATTATTTGCTATAACTACTTATACAAAAACGATTAGCAGAGAGTATCTTTGCTGTCGTCAGTCCTCTAAATCCGAGTCCAGCATTGACGCGTTAATATCAATAAATTCAACATTCTCTTTGTCTAGATCTGCATCGTCACCAATAAGAAGAGATTTCATATCATCAGTAATAGGTGTATTTACTGATTTTCTCAGCACAGGTCTTATGCTGGACAGGTAGGGATCTGACGAGACAAGGAGACCATTGAAAATGTCTTCGTTTGTCGCTTTTCGACAAAATTTGCGCGAATGCTGTTCTCGGATTTTCTTGAAGTCTTTGTTTCTGGCTTCCGATGCCTCTTCAGATAATTTGCCAATGGGCATAATATTGAAGTGTTTAATAACTTCAGCACCGTGCAGTAAAAGTTTGTGGACACTCGAAGACATGTAATACCAGCCATAGAGCTCCACATATAATTCTGCTGTTTGGCGCGCAAAGTTTTTAAACGCCTCAACATTTATGGGCTCCCCACAGGCCATCACACGCAAAAGTGTTGCAAATCTTTGGATCAAACTAGGATCCAAGCCTGTAATAGCTGCAGTATTGGCAGGATTACCAAAAAATTTCCTCGCTGTGTTTCCATCGTTTGTGGTTCCGGAACCTGAAAATTATAAATGAATCAAAACTAATCCACAACTTTATAAAGAATAAATAGAACTAACGTTATTTGAAAAAATAAGATTTAAGAACAACGACTGTTATCATAACTCACCTTGTTTAACGATGTCTACTAGGAGGCCCATTTCATCACGAAACTTCTGCTGTATAGTTTTTTTTCTACTCTTCAATGACTCTTTGCTGTCTGCATCTCTGGCTTGCCATGTTTTGAAGTCTAGTCTATACGAAATATGGAGTAGGCACTCCATACATCTAATCCAAGCATGAAGTGTAGACAAACCTTACTGATATATATCTGTTGAAACAGGTTTTCTGGAAAGAAAGTGAATTAATTAATAAAAAGATACACAGCATTACGGTAATCTGAAATATAACAAATTATTCAAAACTTACTCTGAGATCTTCTCTAACTTATTCATTTCCGAAGGGGTAGCTTTACAGATGTCAGTCTGCGTTGAAGTATTTGACAGTTGCGAAGTGATTTTACCATCTATCATGGTCATAAGCATTGAGTGCTTAACAGTATGAATTCCCATAATAGACGGCTCCAGTGCTGCAATCTCAGCTTCAATCAAAGCCTGTTCTTCCTTAATATTTAATTTGTTTTCATTTGCAAATTTAAAATAGAGCGGTCTGCAGAACATTGTGGAAGATGGCTTTGGATTCTCCCATAACTTTTCTTCACCACAAACTAAGCGCAGAGGCACAAAAGAACACATAAAATTGCTTGAATCATCTTCACCCGCCATAGTTTGTTTGTACAAACTTTGCCCTGAAGCACCGTCAAAGCCCCACTTGCATATCAATGTTAGCTCTTTGCCATCTAGCGAAGATTCCAAACGTAGGAATTTCCCAAATCTAGCAACAGTTTTGTCCAAAATCGCTTGAAGCTTTACTTTTACCCCTCTTTCGGTAATTTCTATGGTGTCTTTTGGTGGGTAACAGTCCTTTTTCGCCTCTAAGATAGCAGTATATGAAGGATATAGTAGTATTCCTTCTTCTTTTGCACAAGCTCTTAATATTGTATACTGCCATTTTGAAAGCTTCAATGAAGTCAGAATTCCTAAAGCTTTATCAGCGGAATATATGGGCATAGCTTTCTTGGACTTCAACAATTCCTTTATCTTTGTAGCCTCTTCGGGATGCTCTGTGATCAATTTTATTATATCTGCTACATTTTTGTTATCTGCACTTAAACCAGTTGCATAAGCAAGGCTTTCAGTGCTATGCGTGAGGAGCTCTTTCACTCTTCTTCTCTTCTGTAGCGGGCTTAGCTCCGAGAACACTTTTCTTGGACTCACAACAGTTGATGTTCCAACACTGTACGTCTCCGGTTTGTATGATGTTGATGCACCCTCATTTACACCGAAGTCAAAACTGGAACATGGTTGCTGCTCTTCTAACATTAAACAAGGTGTCATCTTGTCCTTTATGAACTCAGGCCATTTTATGTCTTCTTGCAGCCATGTCTCATACTTTTTTATGAAAGTATGTCTCGTGCGATTACACGAGATCCATTTGTTCCTCAACGAACACACACGAGTCTGACAGAATTGTTTCAATTCTTTATTTTCGATTTCTGACAAATCCACGGCATTGACAAAAACTTCATATAATACACTGGGCTGTGAGAAACAGCTATTGTTAGCCACAAACATAAAAATATCCAAATTGGTACTAAAAGCTTCCATCATAACACGAAAACAAATCGAACGTAATAAGTATAGTAAAGCACAAGTGCAAAGAGCTACTGAGTGAAGTTAGTTTAAATGTCCTATTTATATTATAACTACCCTCATTAACACTCGCTGTCCCATAATGCTTATTAAATTAAAATTCAACAATAATGACGGTGATTAACAAATGAGTTATTTCGTGAAATTAATTTTGTAGTAAAATGTAAATAATCTACATCGTTTTCTAATATTTTCATTATAAAAGTCATTAGCAGGTTATTAACTAACGACAATATCAGTTATGTGGTTGGTTACTTCATTTAATTATATACCTGTGTGTTGTTAAATATATTACCTATGTGTTATTCCCGGTTATAAACTATTATGTGTGCTAAATTTCATCCAAATCCGTTCAGCTGTTTGAGCGTGAAGAAGAGACAAACATACACACACACACACAAAGTTTCGCCTTTATAATCACACTAAGATTATAAAGGCGAAAGTTTGTGAGTGTGTGAGGGTGTGTGTGTGTGTATGTTTGTCTCTTCTTGCATGAGTATTAGTTTACATACTATTTTCATATTCAAAGCAATATGTAGCTTCACAAAATACCATCAAAGATTTGAAAGATCACCGACTGTAAATTCAAAATTTCCAAAGCTTGCTACATGCAAAGCGGCACCGAAAGGCTCAAGAATTGTATGTCATCTTGATCGCCGTGTATGGTGCAATAGCTCATGTGAATACTAGCCCATCAGTTCTATTCAGTTTTGAAAAAAAGCACTTTAAGTGTTTTATTCCATACAAAAAAAAAGAAAAAAAAAATTTTCTCACGCATGGAGCTACTCATACCCTTCATACTATATTAGTAAAACAAAGGGAGGTATATTAAACACAAAACATATTTTTATTTATTAATTTCTGACGTTAAGTTTCTATGAGTATGGAGCTTGATTTTCAGACCACTGTGCGACGGCGCGATGGCTTATTAGCGTATTTCATGTATAAGTTTGGTGTTTCTATACCGATTACTATGATTCTTTTTTTATTGATTATGTAATAATATTAACTTCTTTTAATTAGGGATGAGTGAGAGTATTATAAACGTAAGAGTAAACAAATATAATCAGAAAGCTCCGAACTGCTAAGCTATCGGGAGTTACACGTGTTATTGTGAGTCAACCATAAAAGATAGACATATGCTGTTGTGGAATATTTTTTTGATAATTTTATGTAGAACATTTCCGTCATAAATTATTTCTATGTAGCTTTAACCATTAAGGCTTCACACGCGACGGAAGCTTAAAAAATGGAGCAACTTCTCCCGTTTTCCCAACATTTCCCTTCACTGCTCTGCTCCTATTGATTGTAGCGTGATGAAAAGTATACTATAACCTCCCCAGGAGTATGAAGAATAATTGTACCAAGTTTCGTTAAAATCCGTCGAGTAGTTTTTGTTTCTATAAGGAACATACAGACAGACAGACAGACCGACAGACAGACAGACAGACAGACAGACAAAAATTTTACTGAATGCATTTTTGGCATCAGTATCGATCACTAATTACCCCCTGATAGTTATTTTGAAAATATATATCATGTACAGAATTGACCTCTCTACAGATTTATTATAAGTATAGATAATATTTCCATAATTTGTAAGTAAGTAAACATTGATCTTAATAACTATGTTAGTAAACATGCAGGTTGGACAAATAATCGACGAGCGGGCAATCAAATTTCCCCGCAATGGCATGTGGTCGCTCAGTTTGGCCGAAACTTAGTAGAGTATGTACGTAGGTAACTAGCTAGCTACACTATGACTTGGACTTGCGAGTCTAGAACCGAACGAATGCTGTTACATGGACCACCTTGCCATCTACCCTTCGTTATTCGGTATTACATTTAGGTGTCGCGTAGTGTCTGTGAAAACGGGCATTAGAAGCTAAAAAGTCATTCTTCAGCTTCATAACATCACGCCTTGTTTCCCCGAGGGTTGGGCAGAGGTGTAGGTACTTGTAGCAGGTAGGTACACCCACATTTTGCCAGTTATGTTTGTAAGTCCCATGTAATAGGGGGCCAGCCTATTGCCATCAACCGGGCACAAATCAAAAACACCCAATAACACTTTGCCCGGCCCAGGACCTCACTCTGGTGGGTCCAGAATAATGTCTTAAATCCATCGTAGGTAACAGTTTTCGCGTCAAGTCCCTGCCATCCTGTATACCTACCCAATAATGAAGTTCTATTGTAAAACAATATCTTAGTACTTTAATGTTTTTATTCTTTTAGTTTTACCGTGGAGGGTGGCAGAAGGGAGTCATGTCCGGTTATGGTATTTACATATGGGAAGCTTATTATAATAATACCATGGCACTGCCATCTATACATGCATTTCGTGGTACGTGGGAAAAAGGTCATCGAAATGGATATGGTGTACTTAATCTAGGATTCGGCTTAGGATCGCATTATAAAGGAGAGTTTAAAAACAATAAAAAAAATGGCGTCGGAAAATTTGTCACAAATAATGGATTCATCATCCAAGATAGAAACCTTTTTACTGATGACAATTTGGGACCCTTGAATTCTATTGGTACTGAAACCAGATACCCTCAAGACACTAATAGATCTGTAACTGTAAATGAACCCTACCAATTTAATATGTGCGACAGTACTGTCGGCCTTATTTATCATATAGATCAAGCACTTAAAAATATAGATAAACAAGCTGAAATTAGAACGAATATAATAAATTTCTACTTGGAAAATAATAAAATGACAGAAAAAGATTTTCCACAAACATCTGTCAAAGGGGAGCATTCTTTAGAAGAAACAAATGGACTAGATAACATCGAAGACTTGATCATGTTTGAGGAGAGTTCGTTACGCCAGACATTGAAGTTTTATATGACCGATTTGTTGAATATCTATTACAAGTATGCGACCATATGCAACACCGAAAAAATAGAGTTTACGCCTGTGCTGATTCGTTTGTTTTTATGGCAATTGTATTTCGACTGTAATGTTCACGAGAAAGGCTTGACACTCGTCGAGATTGACAAAATATATCATAAGAATCCTGAATGGCTCGCAAGGAGCCCGCATAACCCGTTCGAGAAGATATACTTCTGGCAGTTCTTACACAGTCTGATATCAGTTGCCAGTAAATTATACGCAAAGAGAGAATTGCCAGATACAAAACCTGATACAATTCTAGCCAGTGCTTTCAAAACTTTTATGGAATGGGATTTATTACGGGGATCTAGTCGTCAAAGAGGTAGGGTGAAAGTAGTCTCGAGAAATCTTTTTAAAATTTAAACAACCAAAAAGCTAAATTGGATAATAGTCCAGGGCTAAAATCGGTTTATTTTGAAACCCGAATTGAAGAAAAATTCTTAGCAGTATGTGGTTGGCCGGAAAATTTAACATAAATTATAAGTAAATGAAAAAAAGGAAGAGAACTCGGAAAATTTTATTTTGTACACCAATTTCCAACATATCCTCAAATTTATGGAGACGAAAACGCAACAAAACGATTTTTCGTTCTTATTTTTTTCTTTGCTACAATAAAAATTATTCGATTTCGATGAAAATCACTGAAAACATAGATTTTTATGTGTTTCAAGCAGTATTTTTTTTTTAAGCGAAATGTCATTTTTGTCTTTTTTACGAGGTACACGCGGCTACACACCGCGTTTGCTGCCGGCGCGGCGGCGGCTTCTTTTGTCACACAGAGATAGCAATATTCCAAACGAATTTTGCACACTTCTCGACTTGTAGTTGCGAGCCGTGCTTCCCGACGAAATAAAAAAAATATTGTTGAATGAAAAAATATTGTTTAAAACGAGAAAAACCAAAAACTGATTTCTTCAAGATCATGTTTTCAATAAATGCTATGAATTTTCATTTTTTATGACATAAGCTGGTTTAAATTAATGCAAAACAGTAAATTTCATGTAAGTAATACCAAACAAAATTTACTAAATTAAACTTTTACTATTTAAAAAAAATCTGAAAATATTGTTTAAACAATAACCGTACATTTAAAACAATCGGGAAATGAACACATCAACTCATAAGCTTAGCCGCAAATCGTAAAAATCATTATTCACCCCCCAATATGACAATTTCCTTACTCATGGTGGGGCCCTCTTCCGGATTTTCACCGAGTCCTCTTCATTTTTTTTTATTGACTTATAATTTATGCTATATTTTCCGACTACGACATACGATTTGCAGCTAAGCTCATGAGTTGATGTGTTCATTTCCCGAATGTTTTAAATGTACGACAGTATTCTCAGAAATTTTTAAAATAGTAAAAGTTTAATTTACTAAATTTTGTTTGGAACATGAAAGCGACATACTGCTAAGAATTTTTTTTTCTCTCAAATTGTTTGGCCCTGGACTAAAAGTAGCTATATTAATATTGGAATGTTTTTTCGTTTTAAGGTCATTTGGTAAATGGTTATGGTAAATGTATACCTTTGCGGGCAACCTATGAGTTGTATCGTAGCCTGGGAGAGCCACACACAGTGCGCACTTTTCTTTGCGCCGTCCGTCTTCCGCCACACTGCGCAGAACGTCCTCAACCCGACCTCGTGGAAGTGCCCGACATATGCCTGCCACTAGGCCGTAATGTTTATATTTTTGGAGATGAAATAACCTTTGTTGTTGGTAAATAATATTTTTAATTCATTTTTTTATCCTTTTACTATAGAAGCACTAAACAAAACTAAATTACTTACGTTACTTTTTATTGCAGATAACAATGAACTACCTGAGACCTTTGAAATAAACGAAGATATTGAAAACTTGAAACTTTTTAACTTTGGCAATTTATCGAGCAAAACTATTATAAGAATATTTTCAAGAATATTTCCGAACATATGTGAAGGCGATAGAATTATGGATCTTGATATCGAACTTTCATTTTTTGAATTTTTTGAAGCATTTGTTATGTGCGCGATAGAAAGTATTCGTTTGAGAGACGAAGAATTAAAGTGGAGGCATAAATTCTCGATGAATAATGAAATGATGGTGCCACCAAGTACTCCAGCGGGACAAGGGGCTAGATCCAAATAGTAGCACTAGCAGCACTTTATACAATAAATACTTTTTATTTGTGTATTTATTACTGTTATTCATTTGAGACTTACGCTACTCTTTACTATATGTTAATATGAATCACATTTTTTTCAATTCTGGATCTTTCCGTAACTTTCTCTCTAAGTTACGAAATTGTGCCAATGCTAATGGTTTAGTGGACCCTAGTTGTTCCTTGGTTTCTGGTTTGAACGGTAGTCGGACTTGGTATCTCCCATTTTCCAATCTCTCTGTTGTTGACAGAAAATATTGCAAACATCTTCGGTGGACATTTACTACTGGTTATAATGTCTTCAATTTCACAAAATCTGTGTAAATCGTCCGTATTGAACGACGTCCCACAAAGCAACCATCCTAATTGCGTTTGTTGGGCTATTGGTTGGTCGTCGTTATCACCTCTGAAAAGGCCACCTAAAGCTATCCTGGCCTTATACAGCTAGTCGTTGCATCAAGTTTAATAACAATATAGCTATATAGCGTGTTCTACTATAGATGGTGTAATTCTATGTGCTCTTAGAATTACACCATCTATAGTAGAACACGAGAATCCTAATGATATTTATGGAGCGTTTTTTGATGTTGTGCAAAAAGACTACCAATCTTCTTTTAAGACCAAAACCATAACATTAATGGCACCTCCGTTGGCTTTAATCAATGGGCTACTCAAGGTATTTATAAAAGTAGAGCGACAATATACTAGTTATATGGTTTGAAAAAATACAGGTTTGATAATCGTTTCCTAGAGTATGTCAAAAATTATTCAAAATTATTTAAAAATATTTGTGCTTTTGCTAAATCAAAATTTTTATATATATATTTATTTATTTGTTTTCGGAAGGCTTACAGACTAATAAAATTATAGTAACAATAATATTTAACTAAATTGCTAATTACAAGCCCCCACAGATAAATACAGAGTTAAAGATAAGATATAACCTAGACCATTATTATTTTAGGCGATACAATTAAACATTCAAATAATAAACTAAAAACCACTTGGAAAATTATTAACAATGAAACGGGTAAGTCGGTTAGACATGAAAAACAACTTGAGATTATGGTCGACGATAAATTAGTTACTAAAGCAGCCGACGTAGCTGAGGCATTTAATGAGTTTTTTGTCAACATAACTTTAACTACGACTCGCTCCTTAAATTGGTCCCCGTCTAAAGCTGAAAACATTTTGCACAGTAGTGTGCCTAAATATAGTAGCTTATTTAGCTTCGAATATGTAACACCTCGTGATGTAGTCAATGTTTTTAACACACTTAAGTCTAAAAACACTGGTGATTTCTGGGGCATCTCCATTAAACTATGTATTAAGTAATATAATAGACATCGTAGTCCCCTATTTAGCTGTTAGTTTTAATAAATGTGTTAATTTATGAACTTTTCCTGACCTCATGATGAGTAGTAAAGTCATACCATTATTTAAATCAGGCAGTAAAAATGACGTTAGCAATTTCAGGCCTATTTCTATCTTACCTGCATTTAGCAAAATATTTGAAAAATTAATACTCATGCAGTTGCTAAGACATTTTAATTTAAACAGCCTCCGTCATGATGAACAATATGGTTTTAGAAGGGTCGTTCGACCACAGATGCGGGTGTTGCTCTGCTGAAACGCATGGGAGAACTCGCAAAATGCAATTGGAGTTTTCTGTGATCTCTCCAAACCTTTTGATTGCGTGCACCATGACACGCTTTTGCGTAAACTACGTCATTACGGTGTCGAAAACGAAGCGCTCAAAGTTTTAAATTCTTATTTACATAATAGGTTCCAATGTGTAAATGTTAATGGTGTGAAGTCATCCGGGTTACCGGTTTAGTTAGGTGTACCTCAAGGCTCAATACTGTGTCCATTCTTATTCTTACTATATATTAATGACTTACCATTTTATTTAAAGGATATCTGTGATTTTATACTGTTTGCAGATGATACCTCTCTTATTTTTAAAGTAGACAGGAATAGACAAGATTTTGATGACGTAAACAGTGCACTCTCAATGGTTACGGATTGGTTTACAATAAATAACTTAGTTCTCAATTCCAAGAAAACGAAATGTATAAAGTTCGCCTTACCGAATGCTAGAAATCTAGGACCCAACATCGTCTTAGATAATGAGGTGCTTGAAACTGTAGACTCGGCATCTTTTCTGGGCATAACAGTAGATGCCAAACTTCAGTGGGGCCCACATATATCAAGCCTAGCGGGAAGGCTCTGTTCGGCCGCATACGCTGTCAGGAAAGTAAGACAATACACTAACGTCGATACAGCTCGGTTAGTCTATTTTAGTTATTTCCATAGCGTTATGTCCTATGGTAATCTGCTGTGGGGCAAAGCCGCTGATATTCAAAATATATTTGTTCTTCAAAAACGAGCTGTTCGAGCAATTTACCAGCTTGGTGCCAGTTTCTTTAAGAGATCTTTTTAAAGATATTGGTATTCTCACGGTGGCATCACAATTCATCTTCGCCAACATCTTATATATTAGGCAAAACATACACTTAAATACATAAAAAGTGATATTCACAATATTAACACCAGAATTAAGGACAAATTACGAGCTTCATTGCACCTGCTTCATAAGGTTCATAACTTATTTGTTGACTTGACCTTTTATAACAAGCTACCCGCTTCTTTGCTAGATTTGCCTTTTAATGCGTTTAAAGCTAAAGTAAAATCCAACCTTTGTTCAAAGGCATATCTATCAACGACTACATATACGATAAGAATAGTTGGTCGCTGTGATTAATTCAAGACAATGTTCATGTTCTTTCTCCAGAATTAGCTTACCAAGTGACAGATTATATGAGTTATACAAGGTGATTGGAAGATGGGTGCAAAGCTTTAAGGCGAAGATAGTACAGACAATTTAGAACCATTTAAGCCATGGTTGTCTTAGACGAAGTCTTACCAAATATTTTTAACCAAATTTTTAAGTTTTTTTTCGGAAATTCTCAAAATTTAATGTAAACTGCATAAACCAATTTGAAAATGGCCAAATTGAATGATAAATGAATTCATTTTTTATTTATTTAATTAAAGTAATGTGTAAGCAATCAAGCAAAACATGTTTTAGGCTTCTGTGTCATTAGACATTTTTTTTACAGACATTTAAAGCTCAGAAAAAATAAAAAATTTGTACAATACGTCTTTTAAACGTTATTAAAAAAAAAAAAATTGGTATGACTTCGTCTAAGACAACCATGGCTTAAATGGTTCTAAATTGTCTATACTATCTTCACCTTAAAAGCTTTGCACCCATCTTCCAATCACCCTGTATAATTGTTTATTTTTATTTGACTGTATATGTCAATTTATTTTAATTTTATTTTCATTTGTTATTGACATAATCTACTCATTACAATTGTTTTTGTTTTTTAAATTGTATTGCAATATATGGTTAGCTAGCGACCTCAACAATTGATCATATCAGCAGCATCGCTGCGGAAGCCACATGTGCAGTATGAATTAATGCCAAACTTCCTTGTTTTCAACCTAGTCTTTAATTTTATAAATGCTTTCTTGATAAGGACACGTTTGATGTGGGTTTTGAACTTCCCATCGCTAAGTTTTGTAACCGACTTTGGCAACTTGTTATAAAAGCGGATACTGTTTATAAGAAATGACTTGCTTGTAGTTAATCTAAATTTGGGTATCACAATTTCATGTCTACTACGTGCTATATTATGGAAATCGCTTCTTATTTTGAAAAGTCCTAAGTTCTAAGATATAAAGAGAAGTCAGTAGGTATATCAATTTCTTTGAATTTGCTTCTATGGGACTCGCGAGGACCCATTTTATAGATAGCGCGGATTGCCCTCTTTTGTAAAATGAAAATTGAATTTACGTCAGCTGCCGATCCCCACAGCAGAACGCCATGACACATAATACTGTGGAAATAAGCAAAATATACTAACCTAGCTGAGGCTATATCAGTCAACTGCCTTATTTTTCTTACTGTATACGCAGCTGAGCTTAATCTACATGAAAGAGTTCTAATGTGGGCGCCTCGAATTTAAAGTAGGTAATTCCTAAAAATATAGTTTCCGTTATTGCATCTAGTTTTTTGCCATCGAGTTTAGGCCACTTGACAGATGCCAGGGCCTCCACAAAATAGGGGCCACCACAATTTGTTTTTTTTTTTTTTTAAAGTTTAGTTGTTCCAATACGCTAAATTACCGTTTTGTATAAAAACGATTATCAAAAAGATCAATCTAAGGAAATTTTCTATTAGCAAATACTCGAAAATTCAGAGCTAACTACATTTCCAAATGTTGAAATTACGCTGAGAATGTACTTGGTGTTGATGGCGTCGAACTGCACTGGAGAATGCTCATTTTTGAAGATGAAATTATAGTAAATAGACTTCGGACTACAATGACACAGAACCGCCTATGAAATTTATCCCTACCTACTTAGTATTGAAAGTTATTTACTCCTAGAACTGGATTTCACCGAAATTATCAATGATTTTTCGACGAAAAAAGCTCGCAAAGTTCCATTCGCCTAACATTTATCTTTTTTTCTTTTGTATATTTTTAGTACCTATTATGTATAAATGATTGAAAACTATGTATTTTTTTCGTCTGGTCTAAAAACAAAATCAGTGTCTCCACTTCTTGGTTTCCCCAGGGCCTCCACACCTTTAAATCCGGCCCCGTTTGAAGGTATAAATACTCCTCATTAAAATAAAATAAAATACACGTAAGTGACATCACAGAGTACATTTTTATAGTATCTATGGTGAGTGACATTATCTACAAGGTTTTTCTAAAACGTTAATCGAAAATATTTCCAAGATTTTTAATAACTTTCCCACAAAATAAAAGGGTTCGTCAAAATGAAGTTTAAGAATCCTATGGCGAAAAAGCCACAACAGATATTGTTCTCCAGGAATACATATGGACCAAAAACAAAAGTAGAAAATTGGGACTTCGCTATACATGCCGAAAAAAAAGATAACTATGCATATCGCGACAAGTTGAGTAACCACATCAGCACTTACAACCGCTGGGGGACGGAGGACCAGGGAACTAGTATGACCGAAACCCGGCACATGCTAGCACAGATATTCACCAAGACTGACCCGATATATGCCTTCAAGCCACTTGTAAATTTCACATCTTATCCATGCACAGAGTAAGTAGAATTAGGTTTGACTGGAGCTGTATGAAGGTACCTCGGTAATATATTATGTCGTCATTTTATAGGTATACCTACCTATATAACCTATATAATTCTCGTGTAATACAGAGCGAGCCTATTGCCATCAACCGGGCGCAAAGCCAGACTCGGGGCTGCTATAAGAAATTCGTTATGGAAAACCCTATTCCCTAATTGCGTCATACACGATCAATCAGAATCTGAATAGTTTTGAAACAGATTTCTTTCACAAGTTCGAAAAAAAATTTGCTCAACGTCGTGTCGTATACGAAAATGTGTTACGTAATTAAATAGCTAATATGTAACCCTTTGCCCGGTAGTAGGGGGATAGAAATAGAACCCAAGCCCATGCTCAGCGGGCGCGCTTGCGACCACGTAGAGAAAGGGAAACGCGATGCACCGCCAATAACGAACAAGTTAGACAATCACGTTGCGCTTGCGCTTTGTGTCGCCTCTCAAAAACTATGACAACATGGGACCTAGTTCCTGGTCTAGACTACCTAAGTAGTAGACCAGGTACCTCTCCAGCTCCTAAGTTCATTGGCGCTATTTTTGTATCTAAACTTAATATAAAAACTAATTTGACTATTTAAAATTGATTCTAAAACAGGCAAACTCGGATAACCCCCCGTTAATAAGAACTTTATCACAGCTTTATTATAAGTTTTGAAAATTTAAGTGGGAATGGTTGCTAACCAACTTTAAATCGTTTTAAATATTTCCTAAACGGTCTAAAAAAAAAACGTTTACGTTTAACGTCTACGTTTCTGTGAATTAAACCTCCAAATTCCAATCATATCCGCTACAAGCGAACGTAAAATCTCCCGGTTGTTTCCATTTTGACAGATTTTCGTTTAGTCAGATTTTTACTGCGCTGGAGCGGTGCTGTTATAACGGGACAGATAGCTACTAACATCACTTAAATGTTCCTCTGTATCGTTGTTTGTCGATATACCTACTTATCATAATATGTTTTTGCCAAAATACAAAAAGCTGACACGCAGTTTTATCGGATTTGAACTTGCGTGTCTTTTGCTGGGGTACCTACTTAGTTGATGAAGCTGTGTGTACGTGCCCTCCATCTGAGTAGGCCAAGTGTGATAAACATCGACTGTCCGTTCTTAGATCTACTGAATACCACATTACTAATTAAATTTGCAGATTGTTCATCCCTTGGATATTACCATATATTATTTACTTAATTTCTTTAACGTTATTTAGCACTCCAGGACGAAATAAATTAATGAAAAGCGCAGACTTGG
Source organism: Agrochola circellaris (assembly GCA_914767755.1). Classification (NCBI taxonomy): domain Eukaryota; kingdom Metazoa; phylum Arthropoda; class Insecta; order Lepidoptera; family Noctuidae; genus Agrochola; species Agrochola circellaris. Next base: position 7,903,493 of record OU611846.1, on the reverse strand, counting down.
CTCAACTTCCTGCAGATTTCGGAGTGATGGATTACCTTTCCACTCAACAGGACGATTACAGGAACCCTTACCCTGCAGTGACAAAACCGGTATGTTATTCATCTACTGCATAAACTTTACTATGGACTCCTCGTAGATCTAACATGATATGCAGTATCAACGTGTCGTTCCTGATTCCTCAAGTGTCGTAAGTTACGATTTTTTTAGTAGGACATGCAGCATCTTCTTTTTGTTCGTTAAGAGGCTTACAACAGCTAAAGCGCGGTCACTGTCGGACTGCATAGAAATGAAAGAGAAGCGCGATGACACGACGCAGGTAACTTATTGCAAAATATGAAGCAGTTAGCGATTTACAGAAAATCTATTGATTGGACTGGAAAATTAAAACACTATTATGCTAATATGTAGCTTGTAGAATAATCTGACAAAAAATCAGAATGATTGCATGTAAATTAATATGATTTTTAATCGTCAAAAGAAATTTTTAGAGGTATCTTCATGATTTTTTTCTATCGTATCAAATTAGTTGTATTATGTTTTCAACACACTATCATACTAGCATATATCCTGAAGAATATCATATATTTTTCTGATTTTGTTTACTGCAGTGGATCATATTCTTTTATGCATTATAAAACTTGCGTTTAGGCACGTTTAGGTCCTGTAGTCCCCTTAATTACTTCTCCTCCGGCGAGGGCTTGGTTGGTAGTAGGCAATTTGCAGCGATTTGGGCCGGCCGTGACTAGGGTTACCATCTATGTAAGGGAGAATGCCTGTCTAGGATGTACAAAATGACAGATTTTTCAGAGAAATGCCTGTCTACGTCTATTGTAAAAAAAAGCTATAAATCTTAAAATACGCAACAGATAATTTTAAAGACTGACATTAATTCAAAATGAAAAGTATGAACAATTTACGACCACTAATAAACTAATTTAGAAAAAACTAACTTACTACACTGTAGTGATGTGTGATATTTTACCGAAATTATTTTTTTTCAAAAAATTGTGAGCCGTCACGGGACGCCTGGCAGATGTGAAACATCGACATTATTTTGTAAAAGTAATATGCAGAAAAGAACAGATTGTGATAGGAACTAAATATGTCATAATGATAAAAGAATCGCACAGTCGATTGCGCATGGCGACGCGTCGCCTCACCGTACACTACTGCATATAGATACCATCATATAGCGTGGCGACGCGTCGCCACGGCATGCGTCGCCACGCCAGAAATCGGTTTTACGTGCGGCTATAGAAGTTTCACATCAAAAAAAAAACTAACCATCTTCTCACGAATCGTTTTTAAAGTTTTCTTGAGTTAGTAAATAACGCTTTTACCGACTCTACTGTCAGACGATTCCTTTCGTATGTATTAAGAAGATTGAGAAATGCCTGTCTCAGCTTAGCGCCGGCCGCACGCCTGTCTTAACCGTAAAATGCTTGTCAAATGCGGCAAATGCCTGTCAGATGGTAACCCTAGCCGTGACTCAGTTTAGAACCGCCTTTGTTGAGCCGCAAACTATCAATAGGAATTATGCTGATCGACATAACTATCTAATTAATCCAAAATTGACATACTTACTTAGCTATGTAGGTATCTTATGCATTTTATGACAAACATTGATATTCACAGCTATCTTAAAAGTTGGTACCACCTGCTGTACTAATAACGAAATTTTGATACTTTATTTCAGTTGACCATGTCATCTCCACCCTGGCTGTTGAACCGCGTGATCCGCTCGGACCTCACACACAACCACGGCACTGCGCCGCCGCGAGGCGACTACCAGTGCCTTGATACCCACACACCAATTGGTCACATTCGTCACATGAGATTATTCCGCTATCAATCTTTCGATCCTTCAACATGTCTCCAAGACTTCCCCACTTTAACCACATCGTTGATAAGTGATGAAAACAAAAATTAATTTATGCAACCTTTTATTACAATTATTCCATACAAAAATAAACAAAAATGAAATTAAACACAAACAATAACAAAAATACAATAAACATACTTAAACAGAACTTACGAATTAATTTATTGTTATCAACGGAATTTTGTCGTACATAGTAATACCTACTTACATACCTTCGTAAAATAATTTTCACGCTAATGTCATATTTTCTCTGAAATACATTAGGCATTACCTAAAGTGAAATCCATTTTCAGGATTAAAATAATAAAACAACATTATTTTCTGAATCAGACTTTGCAGCACACTAAAACAAACTTATTGATTAAAGTATTGAACAATTTGATCATCGACTTCTTTTTTGACTTTGTCGTATACTTAATTTTTAAAGAACATGATTTAGATTATAATGAGATTTTTAACTTAATTGCGTTTTTTATTTTTATTCTTGCTCCCCTATAAAGCGATTGCTTCATGGTTGCCACAGCCAGTCTAGCAATACCTACTGGCTTTGGTATAAAGTCGGTACATTAGACATAATCTAACATACCTTGCAAATTGTCATTACATTTAAAAAAACTGGCCAAGTGCGTGTCGGACTAGGCAAAATGAAGGGTTCCGAAGTTGGGATGAATTTATCCCAACAATAACGATAAACGCAAAGTCACTGTGAGTTCTCCAACTGCAAATGTAAGTATGAAATCGCAAAAAAAAGATTTTTTTTTTGTGATAATAGGTACTACAAATTAACAATTTTCGGACATTTTCCTTTACTTGTGCTGTGAGAACTTGCTTCCTGCCAAATTTCATGATTCTATGTCGAGTAGTATGCGAGTATCAAAATATTTCGCTTAAATGGCCGTATTTTTTATTGCGTTGACTTAGAAGCTTGATGGATGGACTGGATTTTAGAGCTGTTAGGGACCACAGATCTACGTATTTGATATAAATTACAACTTGATCGCGTTCCTGAGAAACAGGGTATTGACAGACGGACAACGAAGTGATCCTGTAAGGGTTCCGTTGTTCCTTTTGAGGTACGGAACACTAAAAAGAATACAACATTATCTACTGGATAGCGTAGAATGTTTAACAACGATCTTTGGGGTACCTAACAAAGAGGAAAGGCAGCCATAAAGCCCCGTGCAGACTGGCGCGACGCGACACTGGGAATTGTTCCACCGTGAAGTTTTCTTAGAAATTGTTTTGCTAGAGTCGCGTCGCGCCCGTCTTCACAAGGCTTAATATCAAGACAATCGGCTTGAAGGACTTCAGTCCGGAATTCAGGATTTTACAGTCCGATTGCGGTCGACATGCAATTCTGTCGACTGCAGACTGTGCGTGCTGCGCCTGACCCTGGCCGTCACGCACGATTATAAATTAATTGTATCGGTTGTTGGGGAAGCTCGTGTCTTGCAGAGGATGTTACAAGCTGTGCCCGCGACGATTCTGGCTGGCCGCATCTTGGCAATATTCCTTGAGCTTTGAGATTTGTTGCATAAGCGAAGGCGTTTGTCCCGGTATTCGAGCATCAAGTAAGTGAATTAAATGTCGCGCCTAGAAATCATGAAGTCTCGATCACTTCAGAAGTACACTGATGTTAGTGAATTTTACAAGCGTGAACTTCAATCGAGACTATTCTTTGTGTTAGTATTGTCGCCTAGTTTAGTTTTCGTAGCCCTGCCATTGCACCCTCAGAAATAGCCTAATAGCCCAGGAAAATAAGAACAATTAACGGCGTAAGTATATAGAACAGCTGTTCTTGAGAATAAAATTAAAAACATAATTTACAATTCAGTACAGCTATCTAATTACGCAACACATTTTTGTAACCGATTACGACTAATCTGTTTCATTTTGACAGTTCAACAACATTCATTGCGTTATTTACCTACGTTGTTGAGCAGATGTTTTTATGAATTTATGAATCAATAGATTAGCAATCTGTTTCAAAACGATTCAGATTCTGATTGATCGTGTATTACGTAATTAGGGTACAGGAGTAGGAATGCGCTTATTTTGAATTTTTAGGGATCCCATAACGATGAAAATCGACCATTCCCTTTTATCCGAAACAACAGTGCATAAAATTTTGAAAAAATACAGAAATTAGTTCTATACTTATAGATTACAGGAAAATCTTTCTATAGTTTTAAAATAACATGGTAAGTATATCTCTCAATATTGTGCGTACAAACTTTCATTTGCAGTTGGAATGTATGGGAGAACATGTTTTTCAACTGCAATGATAAGTTTGTTCTTGGGATATATTCATCCCAACTACGGAACCCTACATTGTGCGTGGTCCGACACCTACTTGGCCGGTTTTGCCTTATATCTGGAGAACTATTGGTCCAACGTGAATGGAGGACATTTAATAAGGAATAAACTTGTCTCAGCATAAATTTAATCTAATAGTTTACGAGATTTTAGCAAAAAAACAATTTTCAGGACCTTTAAAACCAAATATTTTTATATTCTATGGACTTTTCACACAGCATTAACCTACCACAATCGTAATAAAATCCGGTTGAAAAACTTTCACTCGGTTTTTTAATCCCATAATTTGACAGGTGCAAATGTCAAACTCCTTATTCAAAAAACAAACATTTGAAAATTAAATGTCTGATTAAGGAATTAAAACACGAACTTTAGGATTATTTCCGCAGATACAATCTTATTTTCTTGGGCTATAAGGTAAAATCCTCTACGTATGATCCATCTTGAGACATGTGCTCTACGCACTATTGTACAAAGTATCCATCAACCTACGCACTATCATTTCTTATAGATGACAAGAATGTGGTCAAGCGACGTCGACCAGTCGATATTGGAGGCCCTCAAAACAATGTTCGATAGAACCATGTTTAATTTAAACGGGATTAGCTCAGGTAACCTACTCTGAGTTATGCGTGAACTTACAAAATCTATTTAGTACTAATTATTTGTTTGTTTATTTATTTATTTGAACGCACTAATCTCTGAAACTGCCAGTCGGATTTGAAAAACGAAGTAATAGCGCGGGCTGCGATGCGAGAGGGTCGGGTCGAAACTTCAATCGGACGAAGTCGCGGGCAGAAGCTAATATTGTATACAGGACGATTGAAAACCTCCTTTTTGAAGCTGGTTAAAATAGTCGACGTCGATCGACGGTAATCTAGCTGCCAGATACCCCACTGCATAGGCATCGGCCCGAACGGTGGATGTCATCGATCGAACGCAGACTGGATGCACTTCATGCATCGTGTACGGACGGAAAAACAATGCGTATAGCCAGCGTAGGCTTAAGGGTGCGTTTCCACTGAAGCGGAGACGAGCGAAGCTGAGCGGAGACGTGCAATCACAATGGTTGAAATCTTCATCGCGTCTCTCGTCTCGTCTGTGATTGGACGATTCCTGCACGTCTGCGCTCAGCTCCGTACGTCTCCGCTTCAGTGGAAACGCACCCTAATGGCGACCTGGCAATATGACTGTCGCCGTGCGCGCAAATGTGCCAAAATGCTAAGTGTATTTTTCTTGTATTGTTGGTTTGCGCCCGCGTGCGTACCTCACCTGCATGCATAAGTAAGCCCAGGTAGACACGGGCGATTGTTCCCGCGGTGATTTTTTTTCGTGCACTGGTTTTTCAACGCTCTGCTTAGCACCGACAGTTGAAAATCCAACAGTGTGGTTTTTCAACGCGCTGGGACGAAACTGCGTCCTAGCGCGTTGGATTCTCAACACTCGACACCGAAAGTTGAAAATTGCGCGATAAAATCCCGCCGCGATATTTTTACGTCCGCGCGAACGTGGGCTTAGTGCGCGGCGTGCCACACGTAGACAAAGATTCGCACTAAACAAATTACCCGCGTTCCGCGTGCGTGTGGCATGCATTACAGGAAAAGTATGTACGCAACTATAGCATGCGGGCTGCACGCATACGGGCCACACACGCACGCGGCCACAAATCTGTATGATAGACAAAAGGCCCTAAGAGGCAGAGACAATAAAATTAGAGTATTTTAGTTGATGACCTATGAAATGTACATAACAAATAGTTTTCTCTGATAATATTCAATGTCTTTTAATCTATGCATAATGTAACTTGGAATAGTATATTTATTTAAAATAGGGAGAGCATCTTATTGTTATGAGAATTACCCTGTGCCCTATTTTGGCTATCTATGTTCCCTTTAATATACCTATTGGAATTTCAATGCGAGTATTTACAATATTTGAATTTTGTAACAGTTATTAAAATGTAGTATATTAATAATGTATTTCAGTTAAGTGAAATATTATTTTTCAGAAATAATGCATGCAAAAACTAATCAACAAATTGTTTTTACTAAAGCATAAATAACACAATCACTGTAAGATTGCTAAAATAATATGGAACTATAGTTGCCAATTTAATGAAGTGAGTTGTTTTTCTAGTATTGTTGTGGTATATTCAACAATTCAACAAGTCCATATAAATTATATAAAATCAAGGGTCTAGTCTCATTGAGTACGCCTTCTTTTAAAACCTTTACCTTTCTTAGACTTCAACTTGTGTTTCCGAGTTTGGCGACTACTGCTTGTACCTGTGATTTCATCAGCAATCATTCCTACTGTTGTTAACATTTTCCTGCGGTTTTTCTCTGCTTTCGTAACTGGCAGACGGGTTAAATAATTTTCTTCATATTCAGTCTTTTCCAGTTCATATTTAGATATTGACTGCTTAACATGATTTCCTGTGCTCACTTCCAGTGGTGCTTCGGAATATTCATCCCGCAGTTCGCGCATTATACTTGAGTTTAGGAATTGTTTCTTTGACTTCTCTTTGTTCTTCTTGTCACTATCAACTCTTGAAGTGTTTTCGTCGAAGTGTACTGCAGCTAACTTAGGAGGCACATAAATATTTGGTTTGCTGCTCTTATCTTTCTTATTCTCTCCCTCATCTGAAGATTCACTAGATTCCTCAGCAGACTCATTTATCTTACTAACTAAATTTGCAGGATTAGCATGATACGCTTGAGGATCATCTTCAGATGTGCCACCAATAACAGCAGTTTTAACAAGTTTGTCAATTTGGTATTTTAGTTTTGAATCTATGGGACGAATTTTTTCGAGAACAGTTCTTATCTCAATAAGCCTCTCAATTGATGGATCTGATTCTATTTTTTCTCCAGAGCACTTTCTTAATACAATATAAGTTAAATTTATTAAATAACTAAGTAGCATTTGATATTTCATTTCCAGAAAACTAAGACCCTTATCTGTTGACAGTTCTCCACTTTTGACCCGCACCAGCATGTTGTCCACAAGCTGTGACACCTGCTGGACATTAGTGTTCATTTCTTTGAGCAGTTTAACAGCTTGAGGCAGGTCAGGTTGCTCCATTTCCTCTGAAGCCTGTAATAAAATAATAATGATATTAGTACACTCCAATGTTTTCAATCACTTTACCAATACCGTAAATATAGTTATTATTCTTTGCCGATATTATACAATATCCTTTAACACATGTTATTTTAAATATGACTAATCACATGGCACAGCTAAACTTCAAAACAATCACCTGCACCATGATGCTGTGTAGTTAACCTCTTCCGTAACTTTGGCTTACAAGATCACTTTTATAATAACTTGAACAGCAGCTCAGAGTCCGTTGCGGGATTGAAATAACCAAAAAAACACATAAAAATAAAACAAATAAGTATTCCCTGGGAATATTGGGTGACTAACGACGCACTTTTTTTTAAAGAGCTCTCAATACCACAGAATATATTTATATACTCTATGAGTAAATACAGAGTAAATAATTAACCATAGACAGCAGACCACGGGTTACACACTGCAACAAGGTTTTTTTGGTACACACTGCAACACGGGTTACACACTGCAACAACGCGACAAGGTTTTTTTGGTACGTGACCAAAATCTGAACGAATGCCGCCGTCTTGTTTTTTCAATTTAATTTCGCAAAAAAAGTTTAACAAAAACAGCCCCCAATGTCATTTAAGCGATAATTCTGGGGCTACATTGTCGCCATCGCGCGCTCTCTGTTGCTCAACGAGACGTCGTCGAGCGGTGTGCCCTCATGGGAAAAGCATGGTAGCCCGCCAAATTCTTTTTTTTTTTCCTATTTACTAGTCAGTGTCGGTTTGCGCGTAAATCACTTACTTAGCGCATCCTTCTTTGTATGTACATTTGTTATTATTTTATAAAATATTGGTAAACCGGAAAAGCATGAACGAAGCCATAGCTGAACGTCAAACTTGTGCGAATTAAAACGTCAGAGCTCAGACAGAATATTATTGACAGATGGGAGACGAAGGAAGCGATCGTAGAATGATTATATTTTCCTTTAGTTTTAACTGAGTAATATTTATTAAAATATGTTGTCGGTGCGTATTCCAGTAATGAAACTATGGTAAACTCGTTTCTACTAGTCAAAAATGTAATGTATTGTTTTTTTCAGGTTCTTTTTCATTGCTTTTTACTTAGTAGCTTCATTCACTTTAGCAATGGATTCTATGTACCCGGAGTGGCTCCGGTGGAATTCAAAAAAGGCCAGAGAATTGAAGTAAAAGCCGTCAAAATGACCAGCATACACACACAACTTCCATATGAGTATTATTCTTTACCTTTGTGTTTACCCAAGAATGGTACATTTGTATATAAATCAGAAAATTTAGGCGAAGTGTTACGTGGAGACCGTATAGTAAACACTCCGTATGAAGTCCATATGGCGGAGAACATTAAGTGCAGACTTCTATGCCACCATAAAAATAACCCCATAAACTGGAGTGTGGAAGAATCTGAAAAAGTGGCTAGCCGCATCGAACATGAGTATTTTGTGCATTTGTGAGTATTAATTGTTAGTTGTTACAAATTATTTGGACTTAAATATCATTTGTGTGTAAAATATTGCTTATTTAAAAACCTATCACATGAACCTTTTCAGGCTCGTTGATAACTTACCAGTGGCCACCAGAATTATAAACACTGACACTTCAGAAAGAAGTATAGAGCAAGGTTATCGTCTTGGTTTTATGTCCAAAGGCAAAGCATACATCAACAATCATTTAAAGCTATTGCTCAAATATCACAAGCATAGCCAGTAAGTATGTTTCTGTTTTGTTATATCATTATTTATAAATATACACACAGGTCCTGTGAATGTATAAAAGAAAGAGGCCTACCTACTGGTAGGTCTCAATTTACATTAAAATTAAATGGTAAAAAATTTAATAAATTAAATTCAATCATGGGAATTATATAGTAATTTAATTCTAATTATTAAATATAAATTGTGTAAGTGAGTATTTCTCTGCGATTCAAAATGAGCTCTATTAACATAGAATACTAGTGGTTGAATAAATGTTAAAATTATTAATAGACAATGAATAGCTTAATCTTGCAAAATTATATATTATCGTACTTGTTTCCAGGGACTCATATAGAGTTGTTGGATTTGAAGTGGACACTATTTCTATGGACAAAGATGATCTAACCTTTGTTGATGATTCTTGCCAGTTTCCAACGGATCCTAATCCGCAACTGGTCAATGAAGACACTGGCACAAAGTTATATTTTACTTATTCTGTTGAGTGGGGAGAGTCCGATATAAGCTGGGCATCCAGATGGGATATATATTTAGGCATGAAAGACGTACAAATCCATTGGTTCTCTATTGTTAATTCTATTGTAGTGTTGTTCTTCCTATCAGGTAATTAATATTTTTTTGTTACGTATGAGATATGTTCAATAACTTAGATGTAAATTATTACACTTTTACTAATCTAAATCTTATTAAAATATAAATCATATAGGTAATAAGAAACATTATTTATGAAAGAAAATTATGTTACATATTTAAAAGTGAAATCAACCACTATAAAAAAAACATTAAAAATGTTTGCATCTGCAGGTATTTTGACAATGATAATGGTACGCACATTAAGAAGAGATATAGCTCGTTATAATTCAGATGAGAGTATTGATGATATGATGGAAGAAACTGGCTGGAAGCTAGTGCACGGAGATGTTTTTCGCCCACCGCCCAAAAGAATGTTGTTTGCTGCTGTTATTGGAAGTGGCATACAAGTCTTCCTGATGGCTCTCATTACAATCTGTAAGAAATCAGAAATTATTAGCCTCCTTTTTGCATAATGTGAAATTAGCATGGTTTCAATATTGGTGTTAGTAAACACAGCAAAGTACTTGAATACATTATTACAAATATAATATCAAATATTTGGAACTTATCATAATTGAAATCTATGAAAAACCACGACCACTATGCGTTCTTTATCAGTGCCAGTCGAAATTACTATTAAAATTTTACATAAGTTCAAATTTTAATAAGGTAAAATTTTAATAACCCTACATTAACAATCTGTTTCGTGGGGAAATTGATTTAAACTACAAATATAAAAAGCACTTTAATTAATAGCTTTACCTTGTAATAAATATTGGTGCTTAACTAATAAGTTTATATACTTTTCAGTTATCGCTATGCTCGGCATGTTGTCACCGGCCAGCCGGGGTGCGTTAATGACTGCTGCTATATTTCTTTATGTATTCATGGGTCTCATTGCGGGTTATTACTCGGCGCGCTTATACAATACTATGAAGGGAAAACAATGGAAGCAGGCTGCTTTTCTGACGGCGACACTATATCCAGCTATTGTTTTTGGCACATGTTTCTTTTTAAACTTTTTTATTATGGGTAAACATTCCAGTGGTGCAGTTCCGTTTTCGACCATGATGGCTTTATTATGTCTTTGGTTCTGCATTTCATTGCCATTAGTATACTTGGGATATTACTTTGGATGTCGGAAACAACCATTCCAACATCCAGTAAGAACTAATTTTATTCCAAGAAAAGTCCCTGAACAAGTTTGGTACATGAACATCTTTATTTGGTAAGACCTTTAATAATTTTATACCAATTATACAATATAGCATGATTAATTTAAGCATGCATGTTACAAAATGATGTGTGTAGCTTCCTCATGAGTGATGGAATGATATTTTATATATATAAGACTGGGAACTTGATGGCTGCTATTTTATGCCTTAAATATTGGTTTATGTAGAATTATTCCATCGCCTGGGAGGAAACTGTAGTTACGCACATTACAATATTCCTTGTTGTTGTAGATGGAGTATATCACTGAGAGTGGTTTATCAAAATAAACTATTGAGTGATTGAGTATTTGGGGTCTAATAAATTAATTATAATTACAATATCAACATTATTAACTATGCTATAGTTTATCAAAGCACAATTCCATCGTGTTTGCCTCAACCTTATCAATACGTACATTGTGAAATTTCTACTTATACTGTTTGCTATGCTGTGATAATATACCTACTTAAAAATTGTTTCAGCATTTTGATGGCAGGCATTCTACCATTTGGAGCTGTATTCATTGAACTGTTTTTCATTTTTAATGCACTGTGGGAGAACCAATTTTATTATCTCTTTGGATTTTTATTCCTCGTGTTTTGTATATTAGTGGTGTCTGTATCACAAATATCAATTGTTATGGTATATTTTCAACTCTGTGGAGAGGTAATGACAAGTTCTTTTATTTTGTTTTGTGATTTTCCGAAAATAATGCAAACTGATTCCAATGGATTGGTATTTATTAATGATTTATGTGGTTTACAGGATTATCATTGGTGGTGGAAGAGTTTTATCGTCTCAGGAGGTTCTGCTGTGTATATTTTAATATACTCCATATTTTACTTTTTCACGAAATTGGAAATCACAGAGTTTATACCGACACTGCTTTATATTGGCTACACAGGTAATTCAATACAAATTTTACTTTGCAGCAATGGAATAGCTTTTATTTACATCAAACAATACAGGGTGGTGGATGGGCGAGGGGGATGGATTCAGTACATGATTCTGAACCCACCTGCGTTGAAATATATGGATGGTTATTTTTTAAAAAAACTGCTGTTTCAAAGAAAACCTACGTGGTCAAATGCATGGAACAGCAGATTTTTTTTTAATAACCGTCGAATAATTTCAACGCAGGGGTTTCAGAATCATGTACTGAATCCACGGTAAAAGTTTTCGCGTCGATGTCCCTGCCAGCCTGTATACTTACTACTATCTTGGTAGACTATTTCAAAACTTGTGAGTTCATACTTCATTTTACAGCCAAGTAAGCAGTAGTGCATTTTGCCAACAGTTATTGCTAGCATCGTCCTCAACCAACTATTTATTTCTGCAGAAATAAATAAACCCCTTATAATATTTTCAATAAAATCGTTATGTAGATTGCTACATAACGATTTTAGTAAACATTTATAGGCAGTTGCTTTACAAGTACATCCGGCGTGCTGTGGGCAGTCCTGCAGCTAACCTTGCTGACTTTAAATTTCACATTGGGATGAGCTCTAGCCTAGCCAGCAATAATCCATTACTTAGGGTGCGTTTCCACCGAGACGGAGACGACCAGAGCGTAGGGAGAGGAGACGTGCAGGAATCAACCAAGCAAATTGCGCACACAAATCACACCACATCGTATCTCTCGTATCGTTTACGTCTGATCGATTTCTGCACGTCTCTCCCTCGATGGAAATGCTCTCGGTCTCGAGCGGTTAGCAAGTAGTTCGCGTGCAAGTTTAATGTCCTGTCGCGGACACGAACAGTGCCTACGGTTCACGTGCATCTTAGAAACATAGTATGGACTCCTTTGGACATGTTCGCGAGCCGTTAGCGAATGGTTCGCGTGCAAGAGACAGTCATCGTTCGCGAACACATCGCGTGCATGCCGTGTACCTGTGCTACCTCGGATGTGCTCAGTAGTTCGAGGCCGTTCGGAGCACGAAATGTGCACGGTTCTTGCGCGTGAGCTTCAAGTGCGCAGGATTCTTGCACGCGCACCGTTAGGAACATGCGCGCGCGCGTAGTATGTGACGCGTCCATAGACATTCGAGGCGCCGGCGCATGTGCACGGTTCGTGCACATGCGCTGGTGTGGACTGCGTTAAGGTGCAGACTAGGAAGTGGCGAGCTCATAGTACCGCAGCTCAAATTCAATTTTTATCTCGCTCGCACCAAAATGCTGGCGGAGCGAGTGAGTGCGAGACTAAGTGGAGAGCTCGCGGCTCCAAAACGCCAATAGTTTATGTAATTTCTTTTTACGGTGAAAATAATGGCAATTATTTTAAAAAAAACATAGAATCTGCTTAATAGTTAGTTCAGTTATTATGCAAAGTTTCATGATATAAGGAGATCACCCATTCTGGGACAAGTTTTTTTGGCGGCCATCAATAATAATTACATATTTCTAAAGTACACATAAAAAATAACGCGTAGGTATATTATAACGCATTATTTTTTACTAAAGCGTCAAATCAAAGTCGAGAACAATTTGGGATCGGAGATATACAGGTTGAATTTTTGAGACTACAAGAGAATGGTCTTAGAAGATTGTCCTTAACTTTTTGAGAAATGTTGATCTGCAGTCACAGATTTTGAAAAAATCTTAGTCAGTAAGAAAATGAGCAGTTTTCGCAAAAACTTGTTTTGATGTCAATCGATTCTGTTCCTTATAAGGATCAAAAATCTCTAATGGACTACTGAGGTTTGAGTACTAGAAAAGACAGAACTCCCAAAAACCGTTTCCCATAAATTTTCTATGAAATGAGACACCTACTTATTAACGATGGATGGACTGGCTGAGCCATTTCGTGTAACATCCCTTAGGCAACACGCCTAAGGGATGTTACACGAAATGGCGGGAGGACATAATTTATTTCATTTAAAGATCATCGTTTATCTTTGTTCGCAAATAAATTACAGCGTTGTCGCCATACAGAAATAAGAAATCTTTCTACTACTGCCACCATTCAAATAAAATGAAATTCATTCCTGGCCGCCGACTTTTGTTTTTTTATCCCAAATCGCCGAACGCGGTTTATTATTCGGTTTGGAACTTTATGGAATCGTGTTTTCGTCATACATAGTACTTAACATTAAATCCTCAATAGGCCCGTAATGTTATTATGTTTTGTTACAGGTCTTATGGTGTTAACATTTTGGCTTCTCACTGGCACCATAGGATTCTTCGCAGCATACACATTTATAAGAAAAATTTATGCGGCTGTAAAGATTGACTAAGTTTATTCTCTAGCCATTACTATTTTATTTAAGTTGATATGAATGACGAATGAATTGAACAAAGATCTTTTGCTGATTTATACATATTGTGCATATGATTTGTGTAAATAGGTATGTAGTTAAAAATTGCATTTTTAAACACAATTTTATTTGACTATTATAATAAGATTGGTTTGTATTTTTTTGAATTGTAAGATTCTTATTTATAAAACATAGAAATTTTAAACACTGCCTGCTTTTTTCATGAACTTAAGGAATCTATTCCATTTGTACTGTTTTAGCTTTTATTATTAATGGGCTCATGTTTGACCACTGTCTCACCTAATGGTCAGAGATTAGCTTTCTGTAGATCCCGATACATGCTGTATCAAATGGTTAGTCTCTCACTAAGATTATGTTTGTCTATTCTATTTTTAATCAAGCAAAGGCAATCAAAGCCGATGACTATTCTGCCAAGATCATGTTTGTCTTATTTTATTTAACTGTCTTTATAATTTTTAAACATGCATAGTGGCTATTAAATCTCCTTAATTATAACGTTTAAAATTTAACTTATAAGTAACTACCCAAAACATGAAAATTAGAAAAAAATAAAAAGGTTGTTTCATTCATTGTAGTGTAAAAGTAATCTTAGCACTCCGCCCCTAAGACGACCCTCGGAACTAACTTTCATTGTGGCAAAAAGTGACGAAAAAGGGATTGTTTAGACTTTAGTTTAATCATCGGTACCTATAGGTATAGGAAGAAATAATGATCTCCCCACACTGCTCGCCACTATCAACTTTCTCCATTAATTGCTGAGTGTTACCCTCATTTTGTCAAAATGTGATACCTTATCACATGGGCCAGCTTATTAATTAACTGGGCACCGAAATGGAAAGGAGAATTTCTCTGTCTAGAACAATGAACAAACGTAAACCTTAAACCAAAAATAAAATCCGCAACCAAACGAACCCAGTGAGAGAGTATACCTACTGCCAAGTATCACCACTAGTGGCGCTAACAGCACAAATATTCAAACATTGTTTTCTCGTTTAATTGAGATTTAAAATTATACTTTTATAAATGATTTATGTACTTACCTACACCTAAAAATTATTGCATCTATGCTGCGTTTTAGGATGTACCTATAAATAAAGCGTGCTGTCAACCCCACATCAGTCTAAGGCCGCGCGCGCTTTGGATGCGGTTTCGTACGAATTTCACTCGTGCGTACACGTACGAACACGCATGAACGATACCGACTTTCCAAATAGGTACCTAAATAATTAAGACCTAAATAATTATAGACCCGTATCGGTTTTGCCGGTTTTCAGCAAGGTGTTTGAAAAAGTAATGTTAAATCAAATGCTCCATCATTTTAATCGTAATAATATCCTACACGATCAACAGTATGGTTTCACCAAAGGACGTTGCACAACCGACGCCGGTGTCACCTTATTAAAACACATCTTTAACGCATGGGAAGAGGCACAAGATGCAATAGGCATCTTTTGCGACCTATCCAAGGCATTTGATTGCGTGAATCACGAAACACTGCTCTTGAAACTTGAGCATTACGGACTGGGTAAACTTGCGCTTAGCTTAGTAAAATCATATTTGAATGATAGACTGCAACAAGTTCAAATAAACGGTGTAAATTCATTGGGTTTACAAGTCAAAATGGGTGTACCACAGGGCTCGATTTTGGGTCCATTCCTCTTTTTAGTATATATAAATGATTTACCGCATTTACTGAAAAACCGACCACAAATGGTGTTATTTGCTGATGACACATCACTGATTTTTAAGGTAAACAGACATGCACAAGAGCTTGACGAAGTAAATAACGCTATGCTTAAGGTCCATAATTGGTTTACTGTAAATAATTTGGTATTAAATGAGAAGAAAACTAAATGCATAAGATTCGCGTTACCAAATGTTAGAAGTAGTGAATGTCATGTTGTACTGAATAGGGAGACACTAGAATTCGTCGAAAAAACGGTTTTCCTGGGGATCACGCTTGACTCAAAACTACAGTGGGGTCCTCACTTAACATCACTTGCAGGGCGGCTAAGTTCAGCCGCTTACGCTGTTTGGAAAATCCGCCAACTAACAGACGTGGATACCGCGAGACTGGTCTATTTTAGTTACTTTCATAGCATCATGTCTTACGGTATTTTGCTGTGGGGACGGGCTGCAGATATTAATTCTATCTTTATTCTGCAAAAGAGGGCTGTCAGAGCCATATATAACCTCCGCAGACGCGAATCTCTAAGGGAACTGTTTAAGAAAATTAACATCATGACGGTACCTTGTCAGTATATATATGAAAACATAATGTATGTTCGAAAAAATCGACATCTTTTTAGTAAGATAAGTGACAGGCATAATTTTAACACTAGAAATAGGAACAAATTAGATCAACCACGTTTTAGATTGTCTAAAGTGCACACTTCTTTTATGGGGTACTGTGTAAAATGTTATAATAAAATACCACTCGATATTCTTCAACTGAATGAGAAGAAATTTAAAACATGCATTAAACGCACACTATGTAGACAAGCATATTATAAGTTGGATGATTATATCGATGATAAAAATGCTTGGCTTAATGCTGGTCCTGCTCCACAGCCACTTGGGCTCACTAGTTAAAAAATTTAATGTTTGGAAGAGTTGCTTCCCCTTTTTATTTTTCTGACATTACGAACTTAATGTTTATTTTTTATTTAAACAAGTTTAATTGTTGAATGTTCCAATGGATAATGATTTTCTTTCTTTTTGGTAGTATCATTCTATTAATCTCTCAAATACATTGCATACTAGGTATAGTTTTGTATAATTTAGAAGCATTTTTTCAATTTTTGTGAATGTGAGTACCATGGAGCCGTATTTTATGTTATTAAGATGTTTGTTGACTTGAAAGAGCACGGCAGTTGAGAGTTTGTCATGCCCACTTAAATGTCTCGCTGATGGTGGCGAGTGTGTTGGATCATTCGGTTCCCTACAAAATGGTTGAGCTGGATGGTGCTGATCCACGCGTCATGTTCGTGAACGGGCGCCGTCAGTTGTGACTGGTCATCTCTTATCTGCCAGGGCTTATTTTTAATGTTATATTTTGAATTGTTTTAATTTTTTTATTGTACATTGTTCTCACATATAGAAGCAACAAGAATAATGTACCCAGGATTGTGTAATTTTCTATATTTAAAAGAGTGTCCTTGGAGTTTCTTGCCCGTTCTTCTCCATGAAGATCTACGTTTTGGAACTGGGCAACTAGCTTCAACTTTCTCGACTAACTGACCGACTATTTGACAATTCAAAAGTGCCTGTAAATGGTTTAATTGAAATAAATGCTTTGAGTTTGAGTTTGAGTTTGAGTACAAAGGGAGCGCGAAGACTGGGTGCGACTTAGTCGTACGTATAGTTCTATTTGACGGAGAAAAACGTATTCAGTGTGCACACTCAATTCGTATGACCATGGTCACCTTTACTGCTACGACATAAAAGAGCTGTCAATGTAAAATTGTAACTACTGATGTGCGGTTGACTGTACCATTAATTGTTTACTGCTTTTGCCATTGGTGCCAACGTCGATTGGCGTATAGGTTCCTACTTTTATAAACTACTGTATTGTCCCCAAATGAGCCTTTCCCTTTCATCTCTTTAGAAAATGTGCGAACTGTTTTTGATTATGGTATGTAGGTACCTATCTAATATGTACTAGTGTTTTAAACCATTTAACCAATCTAGGTACCTATTATATGCAATTATATAAGTGGTCAAATCTTAGCTAAAAAACCCTAAACGTCTTGATAAAAAAATATGTTACCAAAGTCCGATTAATGAAGTTAAATTTATGCTGCTCTTTTGAGGACCGGACAAAATGGTCTGCATGACCAATAACAAACTCACATATTTCATTAGCTAGATATTAAATAAAATGCAATAACTGAAAAAAGATAGGGCTATGTTTCGTAGGACTGCAGCGGAATTACGGAAACTGGACTCCTTGAATAGAAAATCACTTCTAGTGAATATTTGCAAATGTATGCATTCCGATGATATTACAACAATATTATTATTGTATAGCTTGTCCACTCCGAAATTACGCGCCCAACTACCGCATTTATGCACACGGGGATGCGGATTTCTATGGGTAATTCGATTCCAACATGGCGGCTCGGAAGTTAGCCACTCGCTGCGCATTACCGCACCCCCCACCCCCGCGACACATGAATTCGTTACTCGCCTCATGTTCCGAGCCGCCATTAAGTTTGAATCGAGCCCGATTCAAACTTAATGGCGAACTTAATACAATTAGATCGCTGATCTACGAACCATTAACAACCGCACATATAGGTACAGCCGTACCTATACGTGTGGTTGTTAATGGTTCGTAGATCAGCGATCTAATTACGTAACACATTTCCGTAAACGATGTCGACAATATCTGTTTCGTTTTGACAGTTCAACAACATTCCTTGCGTTATTTACCTTGTAGTGTAGATTTTTTTTCGAACTTATGAAGCAATCTGTTTCAAAACGATTCAGTTTCTGATCAATCAGAAACACGATCAATCGTGTTTTTTCGCAATTAGGGTACGCTTCCATAAATTTTTGCCGATTCTCCGCGTTATAGTTATAAATCGTCAATGTTTTTAATCATTTTAATTTGTTTACTGTACAAAGCGTTTGTCTAGTAGGGCAGCATGGATAAGTGCTGTGACTTCAGTTTTCTCACCCCAAAATTGGCTAGTGTCTTGACAAACTTCTAGAATTCATTTTCAATTCATATAAGTATTAAAGTTTGAAACCTACATGAATGAATACTACTTAGTTACTTGAAAAAACAGCCTTACAAAGGCTTAGATGAAATAATCCAGTTTTGACGTGAAAACGTCTTTTCGCTCATGTCGAGCGCTGGTAGTAAGTTCTATATTTCTGACCGTCAAAACCATGTAAGATTTCAATCGCTAATAACTACAAGACTTTTAATGCTAGAGTAATGGTTGAGCACCCAAAAATTTGGTCATATTTATAAAAATCACGAAACTGCAGCGCGGGCTCGAACAGAGCCAAATTTTTTTTTTGTGTTTTTGTACTCCTTACGAATCGATTTTCATATAAGGTCCCCGGTGTGAAAATACAGTAAGCGTTAAAGCGAAAGAATCAGGGTAGCCCGCGATATTCAAATTTTCTTACGTTTTTTTGCAATTTGTAGGTCTATTGATTCGGGGCCGTATCAAATATTTATTTATAAAATTATAATCATAAAAAACATCAATACAACTCATGTTATTTTAAAAACTAGCTTCCTATTTTTGACTGACCGATTCCTTGACAATTCAAAAGTGCCTGTAATGGTAAGATCGGCAACGTGGCGGAAGCGCACGTGTTTATGTGCCATACATGCAAAGATATAACGATAGAATCTATCCTCTGGCCTCGATCCACTGTGCCCCATACTCCCCCGGCCCTCTGCTTTTTTTTTACAACACCTGATGCTTGACACTCGCTTTTCCGAACGGACGCTCAGTGTCAAGATAACACTGTCAACTGTGTTGTCAACGAAATGTCAAAAATGACCAGAAAACCGAAATGTCATTAGGCGCATTGATAAAATAAATATTTATTTTTACATAAAAACGTAGTATTTTCTACGTAATTAATATTAAGTTTCTAAATTTCTATGTACAAAATGGAAACCAAAGTAGCAATAGTAACGGGAGGCAACAGAGGCATAGGATTCGAAATAGTGAAAGGACTGTGCCAAAAGTTTGATGGTGCTGTGTACCTTACGGCTAGAAACGAAGACAGAGGACGACAAGCCGTAAAGAAATTACAAGACTTAGGCCTAAAACCTCTATTCCACATATTGGACGTTACAAGCGAGAAAAGTGTTCAAGACTTAGCTACACATATATCGACACATCACTCTGGCATTGATGTTTTGGTAAACAACGCCGGCATCCTAGACTTTGATAAGGCTATCTCGTCACACGAAGACGCTAAGAGACTCATTGATACGAACTTTATGAGTTTGTTGTCAATATCAAAGATATTATACCCTCTACTTTCAAACACTGCCAGAATAATAAACATTAGCAGTGATTGGGGGTTACTATCCAATGTACGTAAACAAGTATGGCTAGACACGTTGGTTAAAGAAGATCTCACAGTTGAAGAAATCTTAGACTTTGTAAATGAGTTTTTGCGGGCAGCTAAAAATGGTAAAAGTTCTTTTGTTTCAATTGCGGGCCATTTTGGAGATTATAAAGTGTCTAAAGTGGCTATGTCAGCACTAACATTTGTTCAGCAGCGGCAATTCCTTGAACAAGGCAAAAACATTTCTATAAACTGTGTCCACCCTGGATTTGTAATGACTGATATGACCAAAGGCATGGGTGACTTTACTCCAGAGCGAGGGGCGCGAGCTCCACTGTACTTGGCACTCGAAGCACCCCAGTCACTAAAAGGAGCGTTCATATGGCATGATTGTCATCATGTCAACTGGGATGACTAAGGATGTAATGGCTTTTTAAATTGTTAGTGTTACAACCATGTTAATCCTGTGATATCAGTGTCACATGCACTTTAAACGAAAATACATGATTTCTTCTAGTTTACATGTTTTTATTTGTTACATATTATAATGAGTTATTGTGTATAATATGTACTTATATTTTCCTGTATGGAGGTTGTGAATCATTTACTTAACAGCGCATGTATATTTGTTGGCCTAATTGTGACGAATGTAAATTCTTTATACCTGTTCACTTTTAAAATGCCATCATCACTGTGTTATAGGATGATGTAAAGTTATCTATTTGTTAGTAAAAAGTATTCAAATCAAAACAACTCGACTGTTTTCTTTGGTGTATTAAATTCCTTATATATGTATATAAGTATATGTATTGTTCACTCTATATTATTTTGATATATTTTCACACATACAATGTTTTCAGTATTTTGGAGTTTATGGTATATATAATGTTATGGTAAACAATTAGTGAAAGCTCTTAGGGAAATTATTTTTATTTCTTCATTTATGTAAAGAGCAAAACAAATTGTGTAACAGATTATGTGGTACAAGAAGTTCAATATTAAGAAAAAAGCTTGGTGTGTTTTTGTGAAATTATTGTAATGTTATGAAATGATGAAATCTTTAATTTCATTTCTCTGCCAAGACATTCTTAGTTTTAGAACTAGAGAACCCCATTTTGTACAACACAAAAAAAAGGACAAATATGTAAACATGAAAGACTGTAAGCATAACATAATATTATGACAAATGTTTAGTAAGTATGTTTAAATGAAACAAGGCAATGAACAATATAATAGTTGTATGATAACCTTTTGATAACTTGTACAGTTGATAAAGTAATTCAGTGGGGTTGATGAATCAGTTCTGTACTTTAAATATTTATAGAGAACATTATTATGAATTAGGTAAGTATATTATGTCGTTAAAAATTACAAGTTATAAATGCGCTAAGTATTGTATTGCAATTATCTTCTAAAGTACTCTGTATAACATGAACCTCAATCATTTCGTCATGTCCGTCTGTACTGTCCGTATGTCGGTCGCAGATAACGTACCTATGTGCCAAAAACCCATCCCCAGTAGCAGCAATCCAGAAAGATAATTTCCGAATTTGTGTTATAAAATCTAAGTATTAAAAGCACAGCAGCCGCCTATTTCCAATTTACCTATATCTGTCAGTAAGCTAGGTACCTACAATGTAGGTAGGTACATGGCGACTGCACACATAGTTTCAGCAAAAGTTATTGTAGGTACTGATTTCAAATTCACGAAATAAATGTATTTTCTATTCTGTGGATTTTTATAATTAGAAATATTCAAAGGTAATAGTCGATACAGAACCCCTACCCGTGTGTTCCGACTGGGTAACACAACCCACACAGAAACAATCGAGATGAGTAGGTAGTTAGGTGGTAAGGTTTACCTACCTCAGTCATCATGACTGACCGCTTTAAGCTACGACTTAAGTAGGTAGTCACAGCAGTGAACTACAATCTTCGTTACATTGACATACCTCCCGGGTCGACGGCGCGTTGTGTTCCACGCGCGCCTCAAAGAGATGTCAACACCAACTGACAGGGTCCGTAGGGGCCAGTGCCTGCCAGGGTTGCGAGTTTGTCCGAAAGGGATATCGCGACCCCGGCACACAGGCAACGGAAGGAACATGGGTGGATTTTAGTCGGTGTCTGACACACCCTCCCGCTCCGCCCAGAGGAGAAGTTATTTGATAATTGCCCACCCCCAAAAAAAAAAAAACCCTACATACCTACCTACACGAGACCGCTTCAGCAGTAGCGACCGCTCCGAGCGGTCAGCAATATTTCCGTCATGCGGGGTCGAGCAACCGCAAGACATACTTACGTAGACGGCTCTACAGACTTCTCGAGCTGTCGAATGGCCTGTCGCAGTAATCCTCCTTAAAATTCCATATTGCAACTACAGCTGAATTTTCTACTCCTCCAGCGATCGAAAACAACTGGTGGTTCATATACGTTCCATGAGCTACTCGTAAATATGATGGCCACCCAGGAGGCCCGCTGTTCCGTATTTATGTAACTTTCCGCTGAAATGATGACCTCATTTCAGCCGAAAGTATTTGTAGGTATTAATAAACAATCGTGCCGGCCACCCGTTAAATGTGCTCATACATATCTAACTATTGCTAAATATGCTAAAATCCTAGTATATATACCTATATATGCTAAATATGCCAAGATACTAGGTAGCAAAACCCCATAAATCAATCCCTTTTGGGGCAAATAACGTTATTTCGACCAGCCAATCAGGTATAAACTCCAACGTGGCATCAGATTTACAGATCCTCTAGCTGGTTGATTCAATGATGCTATCGCCCTCTTACATATGTCCGCATCACCGTTGGTCATCAAAAGAAAGAATTGATAAGGGAAAAAATAATCAACCGTCTTCCAAAAAAAAACACGCTACAGGGAAAAATAACTTTTATTTCAGCAGTCGGTGTCTTTGGTTCTGTAGTTTTTGCCACGGACTTCCGAAATTAAAGTAAGTTTTCACTTTGTAGTGTTTTTTTGGAAGATGGTTGTTTTTTTTTTGTAATAACGTTTTTATTTTTCGCTTTTTGGTTGTTGCACCTACCGCACACAAATACGAATAATTATCTACTACTGCCTACCTGCTATGTCAATTACAGTGTCAGGATGATTATAAAAAGATTTTCCCACTTAAAATAAATGGGAAAAATACTTATTACCTATCGAAGCCAACACAAAAAAAAACTTACATATTGTTTTTTAAAATCCTTTCAGACAAAAATACGGCGAAGTGCGCGTCGAACCTCGCACAATGAAGGGTTCCGTAGTTGGGATGTATTTATCCCAAGAACATGTTCTCCTATACGTAATGTATGGGAGAACATGTTTTTCAAACTGCAAATTTAAGTTGGTCGATTTTTCCTTTAAATGTAACTTTGCACGCACAATGTTGGGACATTTACCACGTTATTTTGGTATGAGATAAGGATCAATTTTATATGTCACACGGTACAGTTTATAAAACTTAAAAAATAAATATTGCATCCCAAAAGTGCATCCCATATTTAAAATTCATATATTTTCGTTACGTCCGTGTTTGGGTCACAGAAATTCAAATTTGTCCCAAATTTCAACTTAATCGGTCCATTGGATTCGGAGCAAATTGGCTGTGACAGACGGACAGACAGACGTTCCGTTTTTTCATTCTGACGTTTGAAACCCTAAACTGGGTTAAGAATCGAGCCCTGCGGAACTCCCATAGTGACAAGACAATAGAACCCGGGAAGCGCTTGCCGTTAACGTCCACTCTTTGGATCCTATTATCTAAATAAGAAATTAGGTCCAAGGCAGTGTTTCTAACACCATAGTGGTGCAATTTCCTAACCAATGTATCAGAAACAAAATCGAAAGCCTTAGACAAGTCACAAAAAATATGTAGGGCATCATGTCACTTCTCCCAGGCCTCAAAAATATGTGCAAGAAGCTCAACACCAGCGTCGGTAGTGGAGCGACCCCTTGTGAAACCGATTTTTTTACTGTTGAATCCTAACTAATATTATAAAAGCGAAAGTGAGCGAGTTTGTTTATTTGTTTGTTCCTGTATCGACCGTCAACCTGAATTGATTGACAAAAACTTCATAAACGCGAGCGAAGTCGTGAACAAAAGCTAGTAATTTATGTTTGTTAAAATTGATCTAGCATAAATTTGACTAAAGCCGAGAAGCACAAAAATTTGGTCCAAAGTTGCTGATGTGCTGGCCAATTTAAACAAAGGACGTATTATTTTTCTCTATTCTTCATTAAGTCAGAAATTACCTACACCACAGTCAATTCATTTATTAAAAATATGTAATTGCTAATTCAGGCGCTACCGTGTTGATTATGGATTTTACAACATCTACGGAATTTCCCCATAAATCAGCAGCTTTTTTTTTAAATTGCCTGTTTCTAAAGATTTAATTATATATCTCGAGCACTAACATAGTCGAAGTTAAGTTCATTGTTACAAATATCAATATTTTCTCTTAATTTGGACTCAGCAACATAAACTAAAGTGAATAATGTGCTCGGCAACAGTGGGTGAAAAATTTAAAAATTTCGTGGTTGAGACTGGAATATTTGCAAAGAAAATTTCAAAAACTGTGGCAACTAACTAAAAGGAGGAACACGTTGCACGTTGTGCTGTACTAATGGTGATTTGTATGATTTATTGTTAACATAAAATGCCCTTATTGAAATCTAGTTGAGCTTATAGTCAATGCGTAAGCAAATGCAAACAAAACATAATTCTGGCAATTCCGAAAATCCCGGGATTAGCAAACTACAATCACGGGATTATCGGGACCAGGAAACGGCCGGAATCCCGACTGTATTCCACTGTGTTATCTACTCCTAGGTTATGCTGAAAGTGATCTGTATGACTGTAAAGGTACTTTTGTGCTCATATGAAAGCTTAAATCAAAGTGATGAGGCTTAATTTCCGACGAAATTTTGGTGTCCGTTACCCAGGCCAGATGTTGTTGAAAATGGTCATTTGAATCTTATAGATAATTAGTTGTGCGGCTTCTGTAAATGTTGCGCACATTTTTAAATTTGTTGCGCTTATAGTTTTTTAATTATTTCACAAAAACATTTCCTGCTGGCGTAACGTTACCGCAGCCAGACCTTTTTCTTTCTAATGGGAATATTTAAATAAATACTAGCTATAGAATTAGTTGTCTAGATGAAGTAAATGTTGTGCCTTATTTTGTATTTGTTCTTTCATCGGTTGCGAAGTTATTCGAGATTTTGCTGGGGTAACGTTTTTGGTTTTGCTAGATCTTTGAAACGGTTAAGCAGATTCTTATCATATTTTGTACAAGACTTCTTAGGGATTAGTTTAAATTTGTTCTGCAATAAAAATACCAAAAAAATGCATAGCTTACTGGTTATTTCATTAAATAGAAAAACACTTCAATCGGTCCCAGCACTCTCAATAAGAGGTCTAAAGACTTACTTTAAACGTTATTTTAAAGCTTGTAACTGCCTTCAAATGTATGTGAAGTTTCATTAGTATCCTGTAAGTATTTAAAAAGATATGATGATATTCAGTTCTTCACGAGCACGGTCTTGATGCGCGCGGTGTTATTTGGCCACTGGAATGGATATATGAACTGAATGTTATGTTAATTATTAGTTGTTTAGTTCAGTTGTATATCAGTAAAATTTCAGCGTAGTACATTGGATAATTAATGAGATAATACGATTAAAGTCATTAGGAAGTGAATGACCGAGGTAACCCGACCAAGTTTAGGTGGTTACGAAAAAGCGAAAACTCAGAACATTATGGTACCTTCTAAAATATGTAGGATAGTGTTACAAATTTAGTACAGACATGTACACAAGTTTTAACAAAAACTACATGTTTATTAAAGAATTTTTATTAACAGGTAAAATAATCATTTCAATTGAACTTTTAAAGTATTAATAAACTTATACTTAAAAATAATCACAGATTAAAATTACAGATAGTAAGTAATTTTGCTATTTTGAAATTTTCTATTACCTTTTATTATAGATGTTTAGTGCGTTATGCAAACAATGGATTTATTCCCTTTACGTCGAGTCCCGTTATATCGAGCCTGGAAGTCTATTGTTCTCCAAAGTATTGATATTTTACGCTTTCTATTACCTTTATGTCGAGTTTGGTGAACAGGTACAGTCAGAGATGTAAATTAAAAGAATTTGAACGTGGGGTCTTTTCGGCTTTGGATTTCGATTAATAACTATACTTTATAACGATTATATTATTCGAAATTTATTAGGTAGGTACTATACTTACCTATATATTTTGAACCATAAATTGAAAACATGTGCATTGTATCATTACGTATTTATGTATTTTTATACTGTGTTTTATGTATTTTGATTGTTTATATTTTGATATGTAGGTAGGTACTAACGTAATAGTTACATTTGCATTATTAAGTTCATTTATAATAAATGAACTTAATATTTTAAAAGATAGATACTTTTTCATCATGCACATAATTTCGAATATTAAAAAAAATACACTGAAATTATGACATACTTTGATGGTTAATTAAAAATATAATCGTACATAGTACTGTAAGGTTAAAGTCATTAGTTATTTTTAAATTATTTTTGTGTAAAAATTGATTCTAAATTATGTGCGTGTATACATTTCATTGGACGTGACTGTACTTCTAAAATATGATATTATTAAACTCGACATAAAGGTAATAAAAGCGTGGTAAATAAACTCGACATAAAGGGAATAGAAACGGGACAGAAAACTACTCGACATAGGGGTAATAGAAGCGAGACAAGGTTTTCGGCTCGACTTAACGGGACTCGACATAAAGGGAATAAATCAAACAATGAATTACCCCTTCACCCCACCCCTCCCGCGTCCCACCGAACGACATGTTATATCGGTGATTTTTGATAAGTATGTGCAACTGGAAGATAATAATAATGTTTTCATAGTACAGATATTATTATATTATTATGTATTTAACAGTGTACGCGTCTGTACCGAAATTGTAAGGTGTATTATACTGAACATTTCAAAAGATAGCATAATGTTCTGAGTTTTCGCTTTTTCGTAACCACCTAAATTTGGTCGGGTTACCTCGATCATTCACTTCCTAATGACTTTAATCGTATTATCTCATTAATTATCCAATGTACTACGCTGAAATTTTACTGATATACAACTGAACTAAACAACTAATAATTGACATAACATTCAGTTCATATATCCATTCCAGTGGCCAAATAACACCGCGCGCATCAAGACCGTGCTCGTGAAGAACTGAATATCATCATATCTTTTTAAATACTTACAGGATACTAATGAAACTTCACATACATTTGAAGGCAGTTACAAGCTTTAAAATAACGTTTAAAGTAAGTCTTTAGACCTCTTATTGAGAGTGCTGGGACCGATTGAAGTGTTTTTCTATTTAATGAAATAACCTTTAAGCTATGCATTTTTTTGGTATTTTTATTGCAGAACAAATTTAAACTAATCCCTAAGAAGTCTTGTACAAATTAGGATAAGAATCTGCTTAACCGTTTCAAAGATCTAGCAAAACCAAAAACGTTACCCCAGCAAAATCTCGAATAACTTCGCAACCGATGAAAGAACAAATACAAAATAAGGCACAACATTTACTTCATCTAGACAACTAATTCTATAGCTAGTATTTATTTAAATATTCCCATTAGAAAGAAAAAGGTCTGGCTGCGGTAACGTTACGCCAGCAGGAAATGTTTTTGTGAAATAATTAAAAAACTATAAGCGCAACAAATTTAAAAATGTGCGCAACATTTACAGAAGCCGCACAACTAATTATCTATAAGATTTAAATGACCATTTTCGACAACATCTGGCCTGGGTAACGGACACGAAATTTTGTGCAATGTAACCGTTACAACAGATTGCCACGCAAGTCGTTCTACTTTAGTTTTGGATGCATTGTTTTTCTTGATGTTCTGTAAGTCCACTGCCCAATATATTGGTTGATTGGTTGGATTTTTATACGTAAAAAAAAACCTGTCCGATCCGAAAGGGGCACATAGATACATGCTGCAATAACATTACCATAAAGTAATAAAAAATCTTATTATTATTGAAAATAACAAAGTTATTGCAATTTTTAAATCACATTTTTAGTACCAAATCCATTAGACGCCCGCTAAATGATGGCCGCCCGCGCCCCATGTGAATGCGGAAAAATTCACCCCTGAAAAAAAATGTGACGCATTTTTTTTACTTTTTTCCTGATTATTACCACATGAATAAACTCTCAGTACGATACCTAGCAATACCCTCACGAATCGGACTGGTTTTTTTACGGGTTGTATAATGTTAAATACTTATGGTTTTGTATTTCCGGTTTTTTCTACGAACTTCGACTTCCGAAATTAAAGTTATTTTTAAACTTTTTGTTAAACAGTTGTTGTTGTTTTCACACATCCGTATATAAAATACGTATTATTGAAGCTACCTCAAAAACTACCCAAGCTAAGTTCATAAAATTAATACCTAAGGAAAACTAACTCAATCTTCATTAAAAAAAAAACACGTGAATCGGCCTAGGAATTACGGAAAAATCGATGTACAAAAACAATACTCGCCGAACACTATCTAAGATCCATCTTCTACAGATTTCGGTTAAAAAAAGCAGACCATTCTACTATGAATACGTCTACGACACGCGCTACGAAGCGTCTACGACACACGCTACGCAGCGTCTACGTCACATGCTACGCAGCTTCTAAGACAGACGCTACGCAGCGTTTACGACACACACTTCGCAGCTTCTACTAAAGTTACGCTACGCGTCACTATTTTTTCGAGGCATTAGAAGCAAAGCTTTCCAAATCATCAGTAGTGACGCACTACTGATGATTTGGTAAGAAACAAAATAATGGTTTGTTCGAGTTAGTTACTTTTGTACCAATTTATTTCTGTTAGTCATTTTGCTGGGTCTTGCAAGACTGGAAGCCAACCCCAACAATCAGCATAGTTGGGAACTGGCTAAGTCAGATGATGACATAGATATTCTTATCCTTATCCTTTATTTTAAAACAAAGTCCCCCGCCGCGTCTGTCTGTCTGAACGCGATAAACTCAAAAACTACCGAACGGATTTTCAAACTGTTTTCACCAATAGACGGCGCGATTCATGAGGAAGGTTTTCGTGTATAAATCATTTAGGTTTTGTGTAAATTGATTGAAATATGGCGATTATTGTTGAAAATGTCGGAAAAAGCCATGCCGTCTAGAAGCTTTACTGGCGTGCGCCGCGTAAACCATGAGAGATAAATAAAATGTATATTGTATTGTTCAATAAAAAAGTCTGCGATGGCATATGTCTTTCTTCTAAGGATGACCCACAATAAACATTTTTATCTTTCAGAATTTAATAAAAATTTCATTGTTATTTCCGAAGCTATTTTGACCGGTATTATAATTATTTAGGTATCCTTATCCAATCAAATATGTTATTTAAATTATGCATTTAATTTCGATTAAATTAACCCTTCACATCATATTATTAAAATGAATACTTTCAAAGATAGCACAGATTCAAAATTACGCGTAACAAAATAATTATGGTTGACGGCAACGCGGGCACAGTGCTACAAGAGTCAATGACCTCTATTAGGTATGCGATTATTGCTTCGCTTCCTTTTAATCCCGATAGTACGTTTACGTGGGATATTTTCCTACATCCACGTGGGCGAAGCCAAGAAAAGCTAGTAATATATATTTGTAGAAATAACTACCGTGTTTAATTATAGTTAATAATTTTAGATATAACTAATATGTAGGTAATCTATACAGCTCCTACCATCTACAACAAATATTAAATACGATAGAATAATGTACCTATCTCGAAAAATCAGCCGCATTCTACAAATTAGACCACTACACAGCGTCCACGATTGTTTAATGTTTATGGATATACCTACTAATAGTTAATAGAAACCGCCCACAGAAGCCGTATAGTCCTCAGATAAGGCGTTAGTCGCCCAGTAGTACACTACCCCTTTACCGTCCACTATTACGATTTTATAATACAATTAGGGAGTAAGGCAGGGATCGACATCGACATTAGAATCCATACAAGGCGCTGCTTGTGCATTGGTACTACCGTAATGAGATTTGTTGCTAAGTATCGAAGGGTTGACACGGATAAACAAGTAGGTATAAATAAATCGACATGTGTATTTACCTACCTACATATAAGAAGGTAGGTAGGTAGGTAGGGTAGGGATAAAGAAACTGGTGAAATGTCAAATTAAGTTGTCTAGTTTAAATGATTAAATAGGTGCTTTTTAAAATACATATCTGCACATCCTTATTTTTTTAAAGTAGGTATGGTTCCAACGTCCTACGTCTCATTTTTCTCAAAAATAACAAATCGAAAAACATGTTTCAAAATATTTGTCAGCCCGTAAGGTTTTGGTAAGGCAAAATAAATCTTATTGCAATAGAACTTTGGTTTCTTGTACTACTTCCTTTGGTACCGAGACTAACGCTTCGTCATTTTCTGAAATTTTACTTAGGGCGGATTTTATCAATGCAACCAAACGCAATCAGCACATCTAAACCTCGTTCAGTAGTCGTCAGTGTTTTAGAGGCATGAGAAACAGGGTGTAAAGTTCATTCTTTATAGAAAAGGGAGGATCCTCCGATCAAACGGCTATCGTGTCAACTGCCCAATGATTGATGTCGGGAAGTTATATATAAGCTGATCGCGCGGTAAGCTCTGTTTGCGCGATGCAGGATTTCGCGTCACGTCAGCGTGATGCGTAGTTCGTATGTGGCGATGTAGATGCCACAGTGTCATCATTGTTGTGGAATATTGTCACTAATAAATCCTAGCCCAAGTAGGTACAAGTTATGTAGGTAAAGGTAATAAAAAAAGTAAAAATAGGTTAGTAGACAGACGCTCATATAAAGAAATTGAATCCTAGATGTTAGGTATACTTTTACGAATAAGCTAACAAGTATCTTGTCTCGACAGTGTCATTCGATTAATAAAGCTATTCAAATAATTGAGTCGGGCCAAATTACAAAATTCTTTTAGTGTCACCTACAATATCTACAATGGAATTGATAACTATCACGCGACCGACACTCGTTATTTTGATTTCCTTAGTACATTACCTCTTGGAAACGAAATGAAAATGCTTGGATAAACACGATTAATTCCGAATGACTTATGTTAGTTCCCATGTACGTAATGTTCATTTCATATCCCGTAATTGTTTGTTTACATGGAGGCGTGTAGTGCCGGCGTCGATATCTTTCAGTTGATTGTTGATTTAATTTTGGTACTTTAATAGATAGGAGTAGTTCAGTATGAAATTGTTTGGTGATTCTGAAATATTAAGTTAGTTATTAAAGATTTCACCTAAAAGTTGGCAACGTCGCAAATAGCTGTCAAATATTTACCTGTTTCGATTAATTTGGCAATAATACTGTATGGAAATATGAAATGTGGCTAACTAGCCAACTAAAATATTGATTATGAAATACAATAATTAATATAGAAGAATTTGAAAACCTTCCAAACGCCGTTTTTGCACCTAAAACGGTTACAACATCAAATTCAGTGTTATAATTGTAATTCATTATTAATATTCTAGTTCGCTAGTTAGCTACATTTCATATTTCCATTCAGTAATATTGCCAAATTAATAAAAACAGCGAAATATTTGACATCTATTTGCGACGTTGCCAACTTTCAGAATACAGAAACCGCGGGGCGCAGCTCGTATTAAATAAAAACCGAAAGACCTACTACAACCATACCGAAGATATATTTATTTCAAATATACTGTATTCTGTAGGTACCTATACATCTACTAATCATAGTCTTTTGAGACAATGCCTTGTAGTATTAAAGTCCTCCAGAAGTAGGTATGTCACAACTACCGCAGTAGTTGTCCAAGTGAAATAGGTATAAATTCTTACAATGAAACCCAGATTACCTAATTATTTCGTGACAATTATTTACTTTCTTTACACGGGTTGATCCAAAAGGTTAAGCTATGCTTTGTCCGTGGATGGGTGTTTACATAAGATATCGAGACTCCTCCGTGGCTCGGAAAGCACGTTAAACCGTTGGTCGCGACTGTCATTCGTAGATCTTTGACAGTCGTTACGGGTCGTAAGAGGTATCGTATTACCTAGTTACTGAGTTGTGGAGATCAAATAGGCAGTCGCTCCATGTGAAATACTGGTATTCAGCTGCAGCCGACCCTAACATAGTTGGGAAAAGGCTAGGCAGATTGATTGAATTTAGTTACCTTCTTATCATCCTATGCAAAAGAAACAGCGTTATCCGATTATCGTTGCTGACCGTACAACAGAAGTAAGTACTTACAAATTATTGCTTCAATTCTCGGTGATGCTGGGCTGGGTTCTGAAGATTATAGTCGGTGAGTGTCGTAATCCATCTCGTCATATCTCCCTATCCCACAAGTGACAAGATTTACCTTATATGGAAATTAGTATCCATAGATATTCCTACACTGGGTCTTACACTACACGACACACGTACTATTTTGGTTAGCAGAGTCTAAATATCGTTGTCTTAGAGTGAAAACCTCTTATATGCGAAAAACTGGTGGGCAATTGGGTATATTATATGCCGATCGTGCGGTAAAATCTGCTTACGCGATGCAGGATTTTTCGTGACGTCAGTATGATGCGTAGTTCGCATGTGGCGATATAGATGCCGCCACAAAACTACGTGTGTTGCGAGGTTTTTTTTTCCAAAAATGTAATAAAATAAAAAGTCAAAGTTGCATTCCCGAGCTTTTCACACTAAGGCCATATGATATATCCCGTAGATCGTTCTCCGTTGCGGTCGATTAGGAGGCTACTATTTTCAGCAGTGGCTTTGGCTGTCAAGACAGCTTCTTTGACAGGAGAAATAAAAAGAACCTACTGATACAAGTCGTCCTTTAGTGATGTACGTACTCACCTACTGGAACATTTGAGAACGGTGCTGCTGTGCTTGTTTCTTCTTCTTGCCCCCTACTCTTAATTTTATGAGAACAAACATGCAACAGCTATCTAATTACGCAACCCATTTTCGTAAACGATTACGACTAATCTGTTTAATTTTGACAGTTCAACAACTTTCATTGCGAACATATGAAGCAATGGATTTCAAAACGATTCAGATTCTGATTGATCGTGTTTTCTGTAATTAGGGTACGGATCTACCTACTTATATCTTTTTCGTTAACATTTCACGACCTTTGCTCACAGCATCGAATCGGACATCATTAGAAGCCACTATGTAGTTTGATAAACAATTAAAACTTTTTAATTCCTTTGTTCAAATAGACAACTGGGAGATACTTTAGGCAAAAAATATGTATATACCTACTTATGTTCTATATACTACCTACAAGATAAATGTGAGGCGCCTACTTATATAATCACTGCAATATGTACTGCAAAGTTCTACAGACTTTGGGGTTTATAATAAAGCATCCACGATATTTCATAAATATTTATATTGAACTGGCCTTAATAAATTACAACTTAAAACCAAACTTATAAAAACTGACTGACGATTCCACTTTTAAGCAAATGGGTGATGACAATATTCAAATACCTATGTGTGTCCAAAACATTGAAAGGTAGTAACCCGGTTTAACCGCAGTACTTTACCGTGAAAATTTGGTATTTTTAATAATATACAAAGGTTATTTTTAATAAAATACTTATTCTAAACGCCTCAATAATGCTGCTCACATTATTCAGTCACAATTCAAGTCGTAAGGTATGGACGAATCAATCATCGCTGACCGCTGTACTCTTTGGTGTTCTAGCCGTTAAGTCTTCACGTAACAACGTAACTTTTACAAATGAAAACACGCGACTGTATGCTATACCTATCTAAACATAATAAGGTACATCTGATTTTTACAATAACATAAAATTTCACACTTCAATTACATTGACATAAAACACTTATACACGTTTTTAATACACATTCAAAAAATAGTGTTTTTGTTTATTTTTTAGTGCAGTCTCATAAAAGAAATTAGGTATAGCCTCTAATGAATTACGTCTATATTTCTCAATATCTATAAAACACAACTTATTCCTAAAGTAAATGCATTATGACAAAATATACATTAAAATTGCATTTGTTTAAAATGGTGACAGATGGTAGGTAATATAGTCGCCATGTAGGTAGGTACGATGCTATTAAATAGTTCCTATGTTGCTGTTTCCCTAAGTTTACGTGAATAACTATATAATACAACATCGGCTAATAGTACCTAAGTAGGTAGTATCAGCAACGAAAATAAATCGATAAGACGACTGGGAGGACTTGCCTCCACGCAAAGGCGTTTGGTAACAGACCAATAAGTGGTAACACGTGAATTTCTCATTTGAGTGGTAAAGTGGTTCGTATGATCACTTGAATAATACTTTATTTTTAACTCTTGGAAATAGCTGTAACTGATTAAGAATCCATAAAACTTCAGCACAAATCATCATACCAATACTCATACAATATTTCAGCTCCAAGGCGCCGATAGTTTAGGTAATTTCTTTTCAAGGTGAAAAAAAAAAAAAACACGTAGTATCTGCTTTACATTTAGTTCAGTTATTATGCAAAGTTTCACATCTAATTTGAAGTATTTTTTGAACGCAAGCGGTTTATTTTTCGGTTTGTAGGTAATTTTGTATTTTTTTTCTGTCGAGATAATTTTATGGAATCGTGTTTTCGTCTAATAGTGGAGTGCCTGCAGCGTTCAAAACGTGAAATCTCGGATTTGAGTTACAGTGAATTAAATTTAAAATTTTTAAATTGTTTGTTTAGCTACTAAAATATATATTAAAAAAAAGTTTACCCATAAGAAACTGCGGTGTTGATTGAAAAAAAAAAAAAAATCGGTTATTGCAACAATTCAAAATAAATACAATATAAATTGTTTAAATAAACAAATATTTTATTAATAATTTTCTTTTTTATTTATTTTCCCTAATTAACTTATTTTTTCCGATTTCTATCCATATATAAATAGATACGCTATACTTAATTTTGATATATAAAAATATTCTACAGTCCAATATATATGTATTATACTAAATATTTGAATTATTGCAATCATCAATTTTTTTTTCAAATCTGGATCACAATTTCTTAATAGGTAAACTTTTTATATATATATTATTATAAGCATTTAAGCATAATCATGAATTAGCCTATAATTTGTTCCAACTGCTGGGACACAGGTCTCCTCTCGGTTAGAGGGAGTGAGCCTTACGGCTAAAAAAAAAAACCACCAACCCGCACTGGGCCCGCGTGGAGGATTAAGCGTCATGCTGACCGGCGCGACGCCACAGCGCCACGCGACTCTAACAAAACAATTTCTGAGAAAACTTCACGGTAGAACAATCACCGGTGTCGCGTCGCGCTAGTCTGTAAAAGCCTTAACTCCTCCACGCGGGCCCAGTGCGGGTTGGTGTTTTTTTTTGGTCGGGTAAAAGTGTTAATGGGTTTTTCCATTATATATATTATTAGCTAAATATTCCCAATTGAAGTTTTAAATTTCATTCACTGTTACAGAAGTCCTATGTCAAAACCCCCAGACGTTCCACTGTAACATAGTACTTTTTCAAAATTAATGCTGCAGTATTATCGATGTAACGGAGGATCATGCTAAGCAATTTCAGGTATTAGACTCGTAATGCTGGAAAAAACTCTCAACGCAAATGATATTAGGTATTTTGAAAAGCCAATAATAATCTTTAAAACTCAAGGCTCGTGTGGCGTTTCGATAGGTCAATTACACGGAATAAATAAACTAAAATATATGACGCATATTTAGTTCTAGTCTAAATAAATAAAGCGTTTCACACTCGACTAAATAAGACACTTTACTTTGGTATAATTAGACTACATTTTACTTACCTACTGTCTACCTGGCTGCTGACAAACAATGGTGAACAAACTGTACCATTATATTATACTTATTATATCACTGTATCATGGGACGGACATTTTAGTGTTTCATACTAAACATATACATATTAATGGAACTACTCGTAGTTCCTTTTAGAACATGGGTAATTAGTAACAACACATTTCACAGGCTTTTCTTAAGGCACTATAAGGTAACAATTATTTTTATTTACACAGACAACCCCTTATAGATACAACCTTCTGATTCTGCAACTCTATAGGTCTTACATAATATGTAGGTAAGACTTATAGATAACATACATATTAAAGATGTTTTGAGAGCTTTCGCATCAATAGATTTCAACGTCAGGGTCAGTAGTATCGTACTAACTTTCACTGAAAAAATTCAGGCTCACTCATTCATATGAGGAATATTTTACCTACAAATACACTTAGGTATAGGCACATATTTGTACAAATAGTGGAACTATAAGCATGTATTGCTGCAGCTGTGAATCCAGATTGATTTTAATTGGTGATAAGTGGGGTGAGTGGTGCCGAGGGTTCGTCGCCGTAGTACCTGTAGCGATGAGGGACCTGCAGCGCGGCGGGCTCGGCGGCGTCCGCGTGCTGCGAGTCGCGGTGGCGGCGCAGGTCCACCTTGCGCTGGAAGGCCTTGTCGCACAGGCCGCACGAGAAGGGCTTGTACCCGGTGTGCTTGCGCATATGCGTGATCAAGTTCGAGCTCTGGCTGAACGCCTTGGAGCACACTACGCACTTGTGCGGCTTCTCACCTAAAACAAAAGATTTTTTTAAAATTTAGCATTTCATTTAAACTGCTTGCGATCAATTACGGCTTTTATAATTAAATGCAGTGGTTAGTTCTTAATAAAAACTTAAGCTATGTAAAATACTTCATACAACTTCTAACTTTCTAAGTAAGTGTTAGTAGGTGCTTCTTGATGGTGGCTCTAGTTTTATTATAAACAGGGTATTTAAAACATTGAGAGCTTTCATGTTTTTTTTAATTTAGATTAATTTATCGGAATCCACTTAAAATAGTTAGGCACTTAAAATAAGTAAAAAACAAACAAATACTATAGCATAACATCACAGCAGAGCTTTCATTACGAAACGATTTTCTAATTCGTAAACGACTTAAAACATTACGTATCACTTCGTTAAGTAATTAAAGCTTGTATAAGTGGAGCAATACTTGTCATAATCATTGGCTATTTATTATTTACGGTGAGGTTTCCGAACTGATTTAATATGCAACGTCGCCTTGTACACCGGTATTTATTAACTTTAACGGTAATTGTTTGTAGCTCGATATAACGATATAACACCAACCAGTTTCATAAAACTTTATTATTCGGAGGGTTGAGGACAGAAGGATCTTCATGACAATATTTATTTTATGTAATGAATCACGTTCCAATAAAAAACATCAAAACCATTGGCAACTTTACCTGACCAGTTACTCAAAATCTCCAAAGATAGTTTACGAATAAAATTATAGCAAAAAATGCAAATGTCATTTTATAGATAGAACAGGATTTAAGTTTACTTTTTGTTGGTGCCGTGATCGGCGTGCACGTGAAGGCCTGTGAAGGCTGCGCGGCTAATTGCAGGCCGAGCCGCATTTTGGAATATTGATGATGAGGCATTTATCGGGAGGACGAGCACCATGTAAGGCCGCTGTAAATCATTCGGAACAGGGCAGAGACGTGACGAGATGTCTCCGGCCAAGACAAATATGTCCGCCACATTTTTTAGCTACTATAATTCGTCTCGTTGAGCTTACTGGAAGTAGTCGGACCATTGAAAAACTTATGAGACATTTATTTTTCTTTCAGTTCGTCTATTTTTTTGAGCACCATATATCCATTGTGTGATAGGTAGGCTTTTCTCATTCAGAGTTCTAATACAATTATTTAAAGTAAAGCATTTATTTTTGAGAATTAGAATTCAGGAATTCAGGAATTTATGGGGTAAACAGACTAGATATTAATAAGCGTAAAGCTCTAAAAACCGACGAAAGCTCTGTATAAACTGTCGAGCATTGCAAGTGGATATTTTTTGCTTATTGGATATTCATTAAGTTCAGTGAACGGGCTGCGATTTGCCGTCGAAAACGTAATTGCACAGCATTTAAATATTTAATTCCCAAGGCATCGTCTGCGATGTGTCGCGTGATTGCTTTTATTGGGCGACTGCCTATATGTTTTCCATTTAATGAACTTGTTTCACAGTAGAGAAGTCTAGGCTATGCCTCGGTTATAACACTATATCATGTACTTATACAGCTTAATAAATCGACGAGGATAAAGTCGGATAACGTCTTCAGCAGCTGTTTACTGTCATTCCGATTAAAAGGGCAATCGTCGGAGATTACCTATCATTACACGCTCGACACGAACGTACGTGGGTATCGCGGGCGACTAATTGAGAAAGTAAAATTTTATGTGAATAAATAAATTAACAGCTACTTGGTAATGATACAAATTCTTAAAAAAGACGACGCGATTGAAATTATGACGGTGACGAGTAAAATAATGATATCGGATTTATTAATCGCAATAAAACGTGCTTTAACGTTTTTTGCCGCCATGCTGACTTATTTAGATGC
The DNA here is from genome assembly GCA_914767755.1 of Agrochola circellaris. Lineage (NCBI taxonomy): Eukaryota > Metazoa > Arthropoda > Insecta > Lepidoptera > Noctuidae > Agrochola > Agrochola circellaris. The sequence goes on along the minus strand of OU611846.1, from coordinate 7,864,835 downwards.
CGTAGTCTGCAATGAACACATTTTCATGAAGTCTTATTTGTTAGCTCCGGGTTTATCTTTGTTGGAGATTGATGATTACAACACAGTCGTTTAGTTTTCAGCATGGTACAAAATAATTATGGTTTTATAGATAACGAAGTTAAGGGACCTTCAGAAATTAGGGTTTGGTATCTTCTAATCCACTATATCAATATAAAAAACAATAAAAAAAGAAACTACCTAATACAAATACATTTATAACTCTTTATTATTAGACGTTATCCATATTAAGGTAGCAATAAAAGTTTCAAATGAAATGATAGGTCTTCGTAAAGTTGTGTAATAAGGGGACGCACTGACACTTCCTTACGTGAAACATGAAACAGTTGTCACAATAATTTGAGTTTCACACTACTTAGAATGGAACACACCATATAATTTAGTTCCTGTTACATATTTGACAAGAAAGTGTTATTGTTTAATAAACCTTTTTATTAGTAAGAAAGATTTTAGAACCAACGTTCCTTAAGTTTTTGATAAATACGTATCCTATACTAATAAACGAGGAATATTTGTATAAACAGTAGAAGCCGTTTATTATGATTCCGCCTATAATGACCAACCGCCTATTATGACGTAATTACACAAGGAAGTTTGGTTTTCATATAAAATTCTTTGTAACAAAGTCGGATATAATGACTTCATGACTTCGCTTACAGTGACATGTCGCTTATTATGACCCATTTTTTAATTTTTTTTTCCGTATTTGACAGATTTCTGAAGTAAAAAATGAAAAATAAACATACATACATACATGTATTACGTGCAATTTTTATTTTGATTTAATATGCTATGTTTCTCTATTAAAATAAGTATATACCTAAAAAAAGAAGGTTGTTTTTTTTCACAAAAATGCTTAGTATGACGTGTTTGTCAATTCCCTTCGATGTCATTATAAACGGATTCCACTGTATACATATATTTATAATCACGTTCTCGAAAACGGCTCTAACAATTTCGATGAAAGTTGCAATATAGAGGTTTATGGAGGCGAAAATCGATCTAGCTAGGTCTCATATCCGGGAAAATTCATTTTCTCCGTATTTTCACCCGAGCAGGCACAGGACCAGGTCGACTAGGTACTTACCGTCCTTAGTTTGTTTTATAGTTGCTAATAAAACAAACTAAGAACGGTAAGTACTTCCGTCCGCGATCGTTCGCGTAGAAGTCGTAAGATTCCACAAATCCACAATATACTTAAGTAACAGCCACATTTTTATAAAACTTCCCTTTACACTACGATTGTAGTTTTGGTACCAGCAGCCAAAATATAATGAGAGTCAGGCCAATACAACGGTATTACCCTAACCTTTTGGCTCGTCTTTTTACAACATAATAATTTTTATATATAAGATGTAGAAGAATACAAACAAAACAATTTTTGCTCATCCCCCATGGCAAATAGCGTGACAATTTAAAACCTATAGACTGACCAGACTTATAAGGAATATATTATATGCAAAATTTGTACAAATTACATCTGGTAGCTAGTATTTGCGTGATGCTGAAACATACATTCAGACAAACAGACAACATTCTAAAAACTATCTTTATACCATTGCCACTCAAAAAAAGGCATTTATACCATTCCCTCTAAAAAGCTTATTTTATTCACTGTTTTCAGTGAATAAAAAGTCTCAATCAAAAGTCTTTTAATCACTATTTTGGTGTTTGAATTTAGAACACATCAATATATGCGACCTCCATCTCAATGCTATACAACCTCCTTGCGAAAAACATACTCGATACACAGGAAATAAATATCGTTCACAAGTTGATTATTATTAGTAATAATAAGAAAATGACTCTTGATTTTAGTAATTGTTCCAATTTTAATGTGCATTTTAATTAATTCAACCTTCCTTTTTTCTTCATTAAATGTCTATTTTCGCTTAAATCTTTCTTTTTCTCTTAGTCATGGTATAAAGTATAGTATGCAACTCTTAAATAAAACGGATTTATATCGAGGGCCATGAATTACTCGCGTCGCTCAGGATTCTAACACTTGAATCACTCGCTACGCTCGTGATTCAATCGTCATGAATCACTCCCTACGGTCGTGATTCACTCGTTAGAATCCTTCACTTGCTCGTGATTCATCTATGGCCCTCGCTTTAAATCCGTCCTTTATTCACTAATTGCATAATATACTATTGATGCATCGATAACACTGAATTGAACTCTGTTTCAGTCACTAAGTGGATAAAAACATTTTGAATTTGGAACAAGCACGAATTACTATGTACAATAAATAAATAAATAAAACGTGCTGACAGTACCTACTGGCTGGCTAAATGGAGCTATTCCATAGAGCTAAACAATTAGATAAAAAAAAAACAGCCATTTTTTGTTAGGTTCTTTTCTATCTATTATCGTGGTTGTTTTATGTCATTAGAAAATGTATTAACGTAATTATAATAAAATGAAAAAGACGAAAATGAGACACTCCAGAATCATTTCGTTCTAAAGCAGCAATTACAATAAATAATTTGTTGCCGCCAATTATATATAATAAAATGAATACATAATAAATGTGATAAATATAAACTAAACACTATATAATACTAATACTACTAAGTATTTTCTTGAATTCAATGGTAAAAATTAGAGTACACAAATCGTGCGTTCAGGGTCAAAATATCCAATCCTCAAAATGTCCAACGGTGTCAAAATGACCAAATCCCAAAATATCCAACTCCCAAAATGTCCAATCTTTGAGAATGTGGTAAATTTCTTCAATAACTCATCAAAACCCTTTTTATGACTTATTTTATAACTAGCAATAAATACAAAATACTGAAAGAATCAAAATATGTTTTATTTATAAGTAACAATAAAATTAAGATCAGAGAAGACCACCAACATACCCGAAATCACAATTTTTGTCATAATGTAATACTTATAAAAAAATAAAATAATCAACATCATAATTTTTATAATTATAAATTGAAACAAACATTAAACATACCTACTTTATGTCCTACATTGCTTACTCGGGCAAGTAATAATCAATATAATTTTAATTTTTAATCAACAAGCATTTTTTTATTAATATGTTAATAATCAACTTAATTATTTTTATGATTTATGTTATAATGATATAACATCAGAAAATATATCAGCTGTTTCATACCAAAAGTTCAATACCTACTCGACCAAAATGTATGAAATAGTTGATTTGTTTTTCGTGATTTCAGAGTTGGTTCCATAGTTGAAAGTTGTTCATATTCATGGGTAGAACACCCTATGAAAAGCTAGTGATTTAAAAATAGCCCCGCATTTGATCATTATTACGTAAATCATAAAAATAATTAAGTTGATTATTAACATATATGAATAAAAAAATGTTTGTTGGTTATAAATAAACATTATATTGATTATTACCTGCTTAAGTAGGCAAGGTAGGACGTAGGACATAAAGTATTTTTTATGTCTTACCTTAGTTATATAAAACTATTTTTAATGTTTGTTTCACTTTTAAATAATTATGATAATTATGGTGTTAATATTGTATTTTTTTAAATTACATTATGACAAAAATAGCGATTTCGGGTATGTTGTGGTCTTCTCTAGTTTTAATAGTTACTTATAAATAAAGCATATTTTGATTCTTTCAGTATTTTATTTTGATTTTTTCAGTATTTTGTATTTTTTGTTTGTTAAAGTATTAAAAAAGCGCTTTGATGAGTTATTGAACAAATTTTCCACATTCTCAACGATTGGACATTTTGGGAGTTGGACATTTTGGGAGCTGGACATTTTGGAAATTGGACATTTGAGAATTGGACATTTTGGGATTTGGACATTTTGACCTTGAACTAAATCGTGAAAAAAGGAATCATCTTGGTCTTTGTATCCCTCGCTCCGCTCTAGAATACTTCGCTGCTCTCGGGATCCAACTTAGTTCCTCGAAATAAATTCCAATTTTTTTCACTTGTTGTATAATGGCATCTCAATTCATCTTCGCCAACATCTTATATATTAGGCAAGATGTACACATATACACTAAAAACAGTGATTTTCACAATGTTAACTCCAGAAATAAGGACCTACTACGAACTCCCTTTCACCGGCTTCATAAGGTTCATAACAAATTTGTTGGCTAGATTTGCCTTTTAATGAGTTTAAAACGAAGGTAAAATCCTACCTTTGTTCAAACCATTCTATCAACGACTACTTAAATGATAAGAATAGTTGGTCGCTGTGATTAACTCAAGACTGTTTATTTATTTTACCTCGATGGTCCTAGTTTATCATTTTTAACTTCCAGTTACAGCTACAAATAGCTATATGTAAGCGGGCACGCCCTTTATGCCTGGAGGCTTTTATTTAGATATTAACTTCTGTTTACGTTTAGTTTTTATTTCTGCCTGAGTACCTATAGTTCTCGATGATTTTCTTTGGTATATTGACATATTTGGTATATGATGTTGATGATTTTTTTATGTTTTTTTTTAATTTTTTTGTTTTAATTATGTCTTGTGTTGCGTAATGTAAATTATTTTGCATACTATTATATAGAAGTTTTTTTTTTCTAAAAGAACAGACAGCTGTGCTGCTGGAGAGTTTGTTGCGCCACTTCTTCTTCCCAGCTAACGCGCTAGAAAGTGGTGAAGGGTGGGCGTTTTGGGGGACTGTTTTATATAATTTTGACGTTCGAAAAGTGCTGATTCTCAACCTAATTTGAATAAATGACTTTTGAATTTGAATTTATTAAGTATTTTTAGTTCATTACAATATAAAGGTACCTATTTACTTCTTTTATTTTTCATAAATATTGAATGTACTAGAAAATTATCTTATTTTTTTAAACTTTAATACGAAGGAAAGTATTTTTTTATATATAATAAAATAAGTAATGTATTCTGTTTAGTATTTTCTTAAGTTTTAGTCTATTTTGATTAATACACGTAAGTACGTAGCAATGAAAAGTCATAGGTAACCTACTAGCAGGCACGTTATTGAGGTCATGATACTAGATTAGGACAGTTCCAAAATTCACTATCTCTACAGGCGGTTCGCTTTCGTCACCTAATAAATAGGTACAGCAGGATCAAAATGTTAACAACAGAAACTGAAACTGTGTTTTGTCAATACTTATTCAATAAGTCCTTGAATACAATCATTTTAAACGAAAATGTTTTTATGCGCAGTTGGAAAATGCATCACATTTGTACTTGTGCAAATAGGTAAATGAACACTTATCAGCTCCAATTTGCTTAGAGCTCAATCATTTTTGTAAAAAGTACTACGTTGGTTTATCTTTATACATATTAAGTACCTATGTAAAACTGTTTTTGAACCTTGTCGAAATCTTTAAAACTACGATTCCTATTTATCTATTAGTGTGCTCTACGAAAACCTTAAAGTACCTAATGGGTAGTGGTTACGACGATGGCTTGCTTTGACGGCTGATTGACGATTGTAACCAGTCGACAGAATTTTCAGCAGTAACAAAACATTATTCAAACAAATACTGAAAAAAATCGATGCTAAATGTGCACTATCAATAAGCACCTCAAAGTTGAGGTATTTACCAATGCAAAGCAAAAGTGAGCACAAACCTGTGTGTATGTAGGTATGCTTCTTCATATCCGACTTCTGGTGGAACCGCTTGCCGCAGTACTGGCAGGGGTAGGGCCGCGTGTCCGAGTGTATCAGCAGGTGCGTGGACAGCGTGCTCGAGCGCTTGAAGCACTTACCGCACTGCTTGCACTACAGCGACAAACAACATACGTATAAAGTAATTTCATCGCTTAATTTTACAACACGGTCTTCTAATAGAGACAATATATTTATTAGATGCCTGTCGTCAGCTAGTCGCTGATGCTAATAACCCATAATAGTTCCCTTTGAGTGACGTGTAAAGGAATATTGCAACTCAGTCACTTGACCCTACGGCGGCGATTGCTAAGAAATCGGGTGAAATATAGCCAAGTACGACACTAGATATAATTATAAACGTGGCGAGGACAGCGTCCATCACCTTCAGTTAGACGGTGACAGCCAGTAATAAACTAATAACAGGGCTCTACCCCTTTCTACACTTTTCTTTGATTTCCCATCTAGCATCGGCTTTGAATATTTTTTCATTGCCTAGTAATTAGCGTCTTTTAACCGGTTATTATACGTAGGTATTTTTACGAGAATGACTAATAAAAGGATACTTTGAAAGAAATCAAATGTAGGAACGTAATGTGATGAGTACATTTTATTGATTTGTGTGTCAACACAGCGTGGAGTGTACGTGGTATGTTATTTAATTTATTCTTATTTTACTTGACATTGTTGTAATGTAGTTTGCGTACTAGAAAAATGTACCCAAAGGTGTGGAATGTAACGAGCTTTTTTGATTCTCTAAAACCAGTATCGTAGTACACACTTATAATTGGTTTCAGAATTCCACACAAAGCTTCAGAAGCAAACAGAATGTCTTATGTTCACCTTTGTTAGTGAGACAAAAGATTTTTAACTAAGTAAGTACTTGCAGTGACTTTGCTTTAGATTTATTGAATCAGATGTTTTTGGTATGCAATGGAATAATTTCGTTACTAACTTAGTTTATTCATTCGACACACAGATTCCACGTTAGATATGGATTGTTTTGAAGGAGGATTTCACAATCACTCATTTTATGTCATGTTCGTGAATTGAAAAAAAGGGTGAAAGCATTGGGAGAATCCTATATTTTTATTTATTATTTGACAGTACATAAAGGAGATAAAATTTTAAAGAATGTTCGTTGGATAATTCGCAGGTTGATAAGTGGCTTTTAGTAGTTTTTTTGTAAGTTTTGCGACGTTATGCCTTGACATTGTTTACCCTTATTTACAGATTTTCACTTTTCATGTGAGCAGACAATCGGCTATCCTCGTAGTTACTCGTAAATATTCGCAGGCTGATATAAAACAAACGGGAAAATATGTTGTACGGCTATTAGTCGGGTGGTTAGTCGTTAAGTATGCGGCGCATGATAATCCACGGCACAAATCCGCGTAGCGGGCCCTGTGACAGTTGGCCGGGCAGCTGCAGCGCCTCGCGCCTCACAAAAACCGCTACTTTTTTGGTCGCCTTTTTATACAATCGATGCACTCTCTTATAAACAACACAGGTGCTAGGGTATGACCGTCCACATATGGTTATCGGCTTGTACCACGTAGAGAGGTGATTTTTTATGATAGCCGTTTGAATTAAAAAAATCTAGTGTCGTTTTTTACGAAACTGGCTTTTTATTAACGGCTTTGTGAAACCTGCTATGGTCCCTCGCGAGGGGTAAGAACGACGGTTACCAATACCTACATGTCTTAATGGGAACTTAGAATGATTACAAGAAAACTAACACTGACATAACTTAATTAATTAAAGTTTGAAACTTATTGCAATTTTCAAGGAAATAGCCTGAAATGTCTTAGATCAATATGATTAACATAATGTAAGTATAAGTATATCTATACCTACTAGATGGGTCGTTCTCATACTTTTCAAGTAAGTCATTACATAATATCAAATTAACTCATATTCTAACTACTGTGAAAATAGTGAAAGTTATCGATAAGTTAAAGTGGCGCAGGGCGCTGCTGCACTGGCATGCGACTTTTCTTCTACAACTTTCAAAATAAGAATAGTATGCTAAAAGATGGATACGGAAAGAAAACCAAAAATAATATTTGGAAAAAAAAGCTCCGAGAATGTATTATTATAGTATATATTATTAAGTAGTGTTCTGTCATTTCACCTCATTCAAGTACCTATAGCAAAATTCAGTTCTACTTTTCAGCAGGCATACGCGTGATTTTATGTGCTTTTATGATGGATTACAATCAATTACCTAATTACAATTTAATTAATTAAGTAGTAATATTTAGCGTAATAAAGTTTGAAGTAAAGTGCGGTGAGGGAGCGACGCGACGCGTGAGTGCGACAGAGTTGGCGCGTGCGCGCCACGCGCCAGCTCTGTCGCCACCCGCCATTGTTCTACTACGTGCACTTATTAATGCGATCATAATTACAATTTATTGTTCCGTCATAAATTACAAATTAGTCCATATAAATACCTACAAGGGAATGACCGTCTTTTTTCATTACGGGAAAATATGAATGTTTATTTATTTATTGACGATGATTGTCTTCGAGCGGTTATTAATTAAATTGACAAAACTTTTATTTTCTCCATTGTTGGATACAGGTAGTATTCGTGTCACTTTCAATTATGCACGGCTCTCAATATAGATGATACCTAACAAACGCTCAACAATTTATTTCAATGATAAAGTGTGGCATCGCGGAGAGGCTCTACAACATATTTATCGTCGTATGACACACGGTAATTATTCATCCAATTATAATCTGCCGCGCCGTGATATTAAAAGTTGGAATTTTGATTAAAACCGATGCGGATTTTTATAACGGCGGCATTAAGAAAAAACGAAAGGCACAAAAATGGCGAGAAGACGAGCCAGCAGGCTCCATGTGAGCCGCTAGCAAACGACGCGACGCGCCTGCGCAGCGCGACCCGTTCCGATACGCGACTACTTATTAAGACAGGGGCAGTTTTTGCTATTTGATTTGTTAAAGAGACTAAAACGGATACTAGTTTGCTATTTAAAGCATTTTGAACGGAAACTGTACAGTTATTCTGAACTTGTTAAAGGATATAGCTATCTCGATGTTGGAGCTATGTACATATTGAGAATGAATGCTATTGACTATACTTACTTGGAATGATTTTTCATTTCTGTTTTCGTTTTTGAGGAGTAGAGAGAAGTTGAGATCTCCGGCTGGCGAGGGTTTGATGGGGTAGGTGTGGTGCGCGGGCGCGGAGGGGCAGCGGCGTGGCTCGGCGCTCGGCGGGCGCTCGGCCTCGTCCGGGTTGCTGCGGCATCTCTTGACTAGTTCTAGAGGCGTGTCCATGTCGTCGTGGCCCTCCCATCGGGAGATCGGTGACTCTTCTCCTACTTCCACTTGCTCACGCTCACATGCGCTTCCCGGAGACCAAATCTGACGGTTTTTTGTTGATAAGTTAAGAGGAAGCTCTTCCTCATCATCTGCAAACAACAGAACAACATTGTTCGAAATGCTTAGCTAGGAAATACGTCCATCGTTATTGTACCAGTGCAATACTGAGTCAACAGATAGGGGAGTGCTAACAGTTTCTCTTCGACTGTTCTTCACGCTTATATAAGTAAATTTAAAGTCGGACGAGTCAAATCGGGCGTCTGTGGAAGTGACTTATGAAATCTGTACAGGTGCGCCAGTGTTTGCCGACGGCAACGTCATTGTTTGCTCAACAATACATTCATAACTTGCATACACTTTCGTCTACATTCACGGAAGATAATTATCAAAAGTCGAATTGTTTTTGTGTTGAACCACCTAGCCAAGCAACAAAATTTATTACCTACATTCTCAGACCAAATAAAAAACCCAGACATAGCGCTGCGAACAATACAGCATATCAAAACTACACCTCACTAAGTGCACACATGTTTACAAAATTCTTGTCTTGGTTTTTTTTTTGTTTAAGCCTACTTTATATGATTTCAGAACTGAGTCTTAAGAGCGTTTATTCTGAAAGTTGGCAACGTCGTAAATAGCTGTCAAATATTTTCCTGTTTTGATTAATTTGGAATTAATACTGTATGGAAATAAGAAATGTGGCTAACTAAGTTACTAGAATATTGATTATGTTATGAAATTGTAACATTGAATTTGATGTTGTACCCGATGATGTTGTTTCTAAATGCTTTTTTTACGCCTAAAACTAAATATTCGGTGTTACAATATTAATTATTGCATATCATAGTCAATATTCTAGTAACTTAGTAAGCCACATTTCTTATTTCCATACAGTATTTAATTTCATTTCATTCTACTTAATTCAATCTTTAAAATAAATTTTCTTATCGAAAGCAATTACGTCACACATTAAAACAATGGCCTTAAATACATTTAAAAAAATCAAGTACTTAAGTAAAAGTATTGAGGTTCTTACGCTCGGTTTGTTAGTTATCTGTACGAGGTTGAGTCGTTACCGGTACCAATACGGATAAGAGACAATTAGAATACAATTTCGTTTCGCGACAACGAGTGGCGGCGGTACTTCGTCGCTTTTCCTTGGAGTGTAGGAAACAAGCGCGTTGGCTTCATTGGCGGAGGTAAACGACATGTAAACGACGACATATCAGCGCCTCGAGTTATTAATCGGAGCCTTACACTGATAGCTATTCTAATGAGTATTATTCAGGAGAAGCCGCGTAAGGAGGCCGAGGCGAACGATGTTTTGTAATGCCGCGAACGTATCTAATTACCATTTTTAGGATTCTTGAAACACGTAAACACTTTCAGTGCGAGGTGATTTACTCTGTTTATATGAATTCCAATGTGAAGACATACAGTAGATACAACGTACATAAACATTAATTCTTCAGACTTTGATTTAAGCACTCGATCGATTTATAGTAATTGCAAATATGTAAGTAGGTCAAGTATTGACTGAAAATGACTTTCAATACAATGTAATTCTAGTGAATTACAAATAAAATATTACTAACTAACTACACGTTATCTATTGTCAGCTGCAACATGTCCAGACACTTAGACAATGTTCTACAATAAAACTAGGGTACCGTGAGTCACATTCGATTTAAAAAAACCAAAACTCTACCAGACTGACGTCTGTAAGTCACATGCTAGGTAAGTATATATATTAGAATAATTAGTTGCTTTCACGGTGGCTTTTCATGATGCGGTTAAAGAAAACATGATGATTTGGATTCCCTTCATCATTTGCTACTAACCGATTCTACGTGATTCTTAAATGTTGAATGGGTGAAAGAGCTACCATTTGTTATATATTTTCAGTAATTTTTCAATTGTATAGCCTTTTCAATATGTTTCAGTTATCTAGCAGTCGAGAAAGGCTTTGATGCGGTTGATAATAAAGCGAGGTAGTTACCCTCTCTGGGCGGGGTATGCCTGGCGTGCTCGATGGGTGGTCGCACGAACTGCGGGGAGGCGCGCGGCATCAGCAGTGGCCAGACTCCTGCGCCACTGTACAGTGCTCCCAGCCCACTGCAGTACATCAGCGCTCCCAGTTCTGAACACAAAACATTAGTTGGTGACACAAGTTCCTTTGTAAAACTGGTTGGAAGAGGGTGGAACTGGAAACAGGAGGGACAAGTTCAATTGTCAATTTATCAAGGAGACGAAAGAGATACTTATCTGTTTATAACTGCATTACATAAAACATAATATCACCCCTTATTTTCCGAAGGTGTACCCATAGTAGGTACATCCAAATTTCGCCAGTGAATAACTGAACATGTTGTTATTTATAGCTGAATACGTCATAAAGGTCTTCTTAAGCATTGGGGACAGACTAAACGGTGCTTGACTAAGCAGTAAACACATACCAGTAGCTCGCGCGTATTGCTTGAGCGCTCTCCCTGCTATCTCGATGTCTCCCAACTGCAGTAGGTCCAGTCGGTGATGTGAGAGCGAATCAGGCGAGCGCGGGGGTGAGCGCGGTGATGGCGGAGTGTGGGGGGAGACGCTGCCTTCTGGTGATGGGAACCGGTGAGCTGGTGGTGGTGGCGAAGACGGCTGGAACTGCTCCGCCAGCCGCGACAGCAGGACGTGCCGAGACATCCTAAGAAATAGAAAAAAAAAATGGTTGAGACACCAAAAAGTTGGCACTTTTAAACAGACTCTAAAGGCTATCTCAAGAATGCTAATTTAAAAAATAATACCCTGAAGTTTCCTTCGAGAAAATACCGTGAAAAATGCAACAAAATTTAAAATTCCTCAAATGGCAGTCTCTTTTGTTTTCAAGCAGATTAAATAGCACAACGTGAATAAATTACAGGTAATAACGATTCCTTAACAATTAACGCCTGCATAACAATGTTAAGTTCCATTATGCATCCAATTAGAACAAACCACCCGAGCTTTTGAATTGTCATTGACTAGTAGAGCCTTATCGATCGATCGTATTGCAACCATTCTGCTTTCCCGTGGGAACCTTCACTTTTCTGAAGAAGTTTAGGTATTTATAGATTTTGTAATAAGCTTCATATTTACATTAAATAAATTTTTATTTTTTATTAAAGTGACACAATTCATTCATAAAACGGTTTAAAGCCCGCTAAGGGAAAACTGGATATCTCAACGATTTCTCGTTTCAGCCTGTTGCTGTTTTTTAAAGTCAATGGCATCTAGATTTTTACCAAGGACACACTAAACCTCAGCGCTTCGAAAATAGGTTTGTCTTTTAAAAACAACATATGTAAGTTGACTTAGCTCATAGCCCAATTATCTAACTATTAATTAGGTATTGTCTCACTTCACGTAATAAAAAACTACTTGCGATAACTTCATAACATTTTCTAAATGATAACGGCGGCGGCGTTGTCAGTCACCGTGTTCCTTGTTCACGAAGACAACTCAATATGATGGTAAGTAGGTACCGCGTTTATCAAGATTTTACGGTCAGCGCGGATCAATTCAAAAGTTGCGATATCATCTTTGTTTTACGTGACCGACGTCATTAGTGTCCATCCGACTACCTACGTACGTATTTGTTGACAGCCCTTGCTGATTAATCCGACCGCTTGTTTGTTGACAGCGAATCGTATTAAAAGCTCAATCAAGCAAATGAAGAATCAGAATAATGGAAGTGGTCGCGGCGGTGGAGCGCGGCCGGCGCCCGCTGCGTACGCGCATTAATAATGCACGTGTCGAGTAAAACAATCTTCATTAGACTAACACACATTACATATTTACAGAATGGATGTCCGCGTGTTCCCATACCATTTCACCGCGCTTCCATTAGGAATTAAACTCTAAAGCTCACCAGCACCAGTATAGGCGGAGACATTACATTTGTCGTCGTAAATTATAAATAATGATGTCGGACAATGATTTGCAAAATTTCCTAATTACAATAATGCCCAAACAGTTTCAAAGATTAACGAATAGTTTACGTGTAGATATCGATCACGTTCATAGTATCCACGAAGGGGCAGTTCAATTTTCTTGTCATACAAATGCAAACCAATTGATTCGTGCTATTACTACTAATTGACTAACAAGCTGGCTAACGCGAGGGTTCTGTGTCGCCATTTCTTGTTTCAATAAAGCAAGGATTTATTTATTAGATCGCGAGTAGCAATTACCTACCGCGCGACGACTACCACCTTATTTTTATTTTTTTACGGTGCTGTGGGAACCCGAGCAAATGTTGCGAAAATCAATCAGCGCAAAAATTGTCCATAAATTATATTGATATTAACCCTATTTGTTCATGCCTATTGACTCTTTTAAATCTTTAGTCACCTGTGTGTGAGTTATAAAGTGCAGTCCGCCGTATGTTATATTATAATACGAACAGGTGTTTCTTAGAAAAACAATGAAATCACATCATTCATCGTCATTTGAACAGATTTCTTAACAAATCTTGTTGTCAATGTCAACTACAATTACAACAAAATTTGTATTTTCAACAATTGTATGACTCTGTGTTATTAATTAAATACACTAAAATAATTACACTTTAAACCTCAGTAGAAACAGAGTGCTGCACTCTATAACCAGTTAGAGCCTCGCAGCCTGCCAAAACCGACTAAAAATTAGTTATCGATATTCGTGGTTCCGGTTGCACGGCGCAGCAGGTTGCAAAGTAAATTGCGTTATTTCCGTGTAATTATGTAAAAATGATCACGAGAGGAAAGATGTTACACATCAAAAACACTTTTTAAGTGCTTTTGATGAGTAACATCTTTTCTCTCGCTTTCTTGTAATGTGGGAGTGATTTCGTGAAAAGGAACGGAAGTGTGTAACAGGAATCCCCAAGTGCGCGCTATTTGATTTTGACCAATGAGCGCGCACGGTGCGCCTAGAGTTGGCCGTCAGATGGTACCAACCCATTTTCCGAGAGATCGGTACTGTCAGCCAAGATGTCAGATGTTAGACGTCATATGCGACTACTGTAAAGTTTGCTCTTTTTTTTTAACAATAACTCTTTTTTTTTACTTTTCTTCTTAACTATTATTATCATTCAGAATAGTTTGCGTATGTATCATAATAGGTATGTACCTACTAGTCTACTTAATGACAATCATTTCTATAATTCTTGTTTTTCAAAAAACGTGTTATGAATCATAAACCAGAAGAACAAAAGAAAATGGTAATTTAGTACAATATAAACGCTCAATTAACCAAATTAAAAAACGATTGATTCGCAGACACAGAACATATTTCACCGCCCGTGGTTTTATCTTGGCCGGGTTGTTCATGTGTTCAAGACTTCTAGGTATTAAACATGTCGGAACACATGTACAAATTTGGTTTCGCTTTGTTTGTATATTGCTATGAGAATATAATATATAATGCAGATTATTTGCTCGGCACTGCATCTCCAGACGTGTGGTTTAGCGAATACGTATTACATTACGGTAGGTACATTGTTGCTTGTATAAACATAGACATGAGCAAATATGTGAAAAGTAGGACTTTCAGAATGCAGTTCTTGCTTCCGTAAATTGCGCATGATTTGAGTTTTCCTGACATACAAATTATCAAGTTAGTAGTAAATTTTCAGCGTGCTCTTCTAAGATTTGCCTTTAGAAGTCGATAACAATAAAAATTCTATTGTGTCTCGTTAGTGACAGTTAAGCTCATAAGTAGTAGATGTAGGTTGATACTCGTACAAGATTTTAAATCATTACGGCTCTTTTTCGTTTTCTCAAATAATATAACGTTAGTTTCATAAAGTAGGTCCTAAGTTTCCATCCATGAAGAACCATATCTAAGATTTAGGACTTATAAAATATCATACAAGTCTACTTACTTATAAAGTGAAAAATGTGTTTTTGGAAATAACACAGTTCAAGTTGGTCAGTGGGTCGTCTCGTCTTAGGGGCGGATTTGCAGATTTTTTTTTTTTTTTTTTTTTTCCTCTCTTGGCAATTGAGCCGGTGTCGACTATTCTGCCAGTGTCACGTTGAGTTTGCAGATTTGACTTGGCAGAGTAACATTACAAGAATTATTTACCTACTTGTGTAAATTAAGTCTAAGTTATAGTTACCAATTTGAATAAGTAGGTAAACTTTTATTTTCAATGTAAATGCTAAAACAATTATGTTGATTAAAGGAATTTCTAATAATTTGCATTGTGGGAAGGTAGGTACAGTTAGTTATAAAATAAGTTGAAAGTTGATAATACAAAATTGTAAGCTATTTGTGACTAAAAAATTTAAAAATATCTTCATAATAAGTAAGACATCTTAAAAATAAAGTGATCCAATTAATTTAACAGTGATTAGTTTATTCCGATGACATCATCAAACAAAAAAATGTTATGAACAAATACTTTTAAGAGGAAAACAGTGTTAGGAATGTTGTATTCTGCTATCATCATAAACATAAATCAAAACAAAGGTTAATAATAATAATGTCCAAAAAGAACTTACCTCAAACGTAACTTCTACGAAGCTACGAAAATCTAATTCACTCACTGCTACGAAACACTAGGGTCTACGAAAAAATGTTATTTTTTCAGTCCAATATACACCATAAATCTAATGTCATTTTATTTTTGGTAGACAAATAAAATAAAACTAATAATAAATGCAGCGAACGATATGACGTCGCGAAAATATTAAGGCTGCGTAGGATCGGAACCCGTCACTGACTGCTACGGTGCGTCGCGTTTGGCGCCCGGCACCTGACTGAAATAAGGCTCGCCCGCCCCGACCTACCCGACTGCTCTTCCACAATAACGTTCTTTTTTCAAAACTCTGCTAACAAAAAAGAGGTCGGACGAAGACTGAGCAATAAATAAATGATTTGATGAAACAGGCACTTGACAGGTGGCTCCCGTCGCATCCTCGCAGGCAGCACTTAATTGTTGGTTGCACTTACGTTGACGGCGCGGAGGACGCACTGAAAAATGACTTTTAAGTATTAATGCCCACAAATAAGCGGTTGCTCCCCATGTGACATTAAAACCCTTGCATTAAGAATTGCAAAAGTAAGTTGCGCATAGACCTGTCCGCTACTTTGAACGAAGCCTCAGGTTGGTTACATGCACGTCATGTTCCTGAATTAACTATGTACTGGTATACTAGTTAATTTGATTTGTACTCAAAACTGAGATTAACTAAATGCACGAGGCTTAGATTTCTCGTAACGTCGCGCCCCGCCCACCGCGCGCTATTGGTCGCCATCTAGAGCTGGGCGGAGCGTTGCTTAGATACTAACTTAGAAGCCTTTTTAACGTAACAATCTAATATTTTTTATTTACAAAACGATTCGTTCAATTATTTTAGAGCTTTAATGTAAATTAATTTACCTTGAATACTGACAGACTAAGGTGTGAATTTAATATGACGTTATCGGTCATAAAATCGGGTCAGGGTAACTATTGAATTTGAGGGCTCTATGTAAAACCGCTTATCTAAGTAAAAACTTTGCTAAGTCGTCTGAGACGCGAATTTAAATTAAGCAAGTTGATTTGGAAAATCTAATGACGCCTATATTTTGATCTGAGAGTATTCTCAGGATCTCATGAAGAGACTGTTTTGTGAAAACAAGACAAAACGTATTTTAAAGTTACAGCAATTAAGTAATTAGCATGACTTAAAAAAATACATTTACTTGCATGCGGAGACTTATTTTTACTGATTAAACACTGTAAGCCCGAAGTAAAAACTGATTAACTTTGCATAAATAGGTAATACTTCTTATGAATTGCCCATGGCTTGACAGATGGAAAGGTGCTCTACCAACTTGCATGAGAAATTGGCGATCGATACTTTACGTGACACTTTAAATGCCTTATTATGTATTACAGTTCCAATTAAAATATTCGATAAAAACTATTTATGTGGCTAAAAATAACTACAACTTGCAGGTACATACATTATTTTTATGCTGTGAGCAGAAGAGAGATATAAATCTTTACTATGAATGTAGAGGTAATGATTAGTAGTGAATTAATAGTTTCTTATTAATTAGAGTGGTGTATTTATATGTAGTTTACAAATTAATGCAGTTTTTTTTTAATACAAAAGATATAATAAATCAGTGGCCAAACTGCAAATTAGAAGCCTAATATTTCGGGTTTTCCAGCACCGCAACTAACAATTCTCAGCTTATTACAATATTGTTTTTCATTAATCACATTTTCACCTGATCAAGCGATTGTAATAGCAATCTCGGGAAATTCAATTAGGCGGATAATCTGCTTTGGTTGCTGCGTGTTTTGTTACGCGAGGCAACGTAAGGCTTCAGTGGGGGAAGTGCTTCAGCGAGTGCAGGCGCGGGGGAGGGCGCGTGCAGCGCGGGTGGCGGCAGGGGGGGAGAGCCATGGGGGCTGTTAACATAACGGCGAGCGCGTGTCGGGGTGCGGGGGGCGCGCGACGCGGGGTCGCGGGGCTCGGGGCGCGCGTCACGGCCCGTTAGCGCGGATCCTCGGCGCGTGCACATGTCGCCCCGGCACGCGCCCGCGCCACTTTTTATCCTTCTTTTTTCTGTTGCTGTTTTTGTTTTCTCCCTTTGTTCAAAATACGAATTAAAGCCTCCATTTCGATTTCTGGGTGAATTAATGAAGCCGGGTTTAAGATATCACGATCGTAAGTCTGATAAGATTTTGTTATTCATTCATAGTACGTTGTAACTTTTATTTTTGGATGTTCCCGAAAATTTTGGTAGTTATCGATTAACGGGACACAAGTTGGTGGCACTATGAGATACCTATATAAAGTTAGGTGTAAGGGTTAGGCGGTAAAGTGTTAAGTAGGTTATCTTTATACAATTTATATTTTAGTTAACACAAGCATCTTGGGTAATCACAAAAACTTTAAACTAAAAGTGGGCAGGTCGGTAGTGTGGGGAGATGTATGCAGATAAAACCATGCAAATCCTTAAACACGTTCATAAAGTATGCGAGTACATGGTTGATAGATAAGTAAATCAAAATAAAACAGTTGAAGGGTAGAAAGGTACGTATGTTTCAGCTGCAGGCGTACAGAACCGGTCGCAGGCGCGCGGTGGCGGTGCGGTGCTGCGCCGGCGCAGGCGGCTGACGCTGTCGCCGTGCGCCATTCCTTACAGTCAACTTTTATTAATTGGGCAGATGAGAGCCACGGCTTCCATGATGAATGCTTATCCCTTATACGGCCAGCAGTTCGCGAAACCTTTTATAGATTCTCAATTAAAAGTGTCTATTATAGTTAATAGGACGATCAGACATTGTAGCGTTTATAGAAACGAGAATATTTGCTTTAAGTATTTATAAAAACAGGTAATATAACGGAAAGGACGATTAAGTGGAATAAAATATAGTGTAGGGGTGCGGGTGGCAGGTGGCTGCGGCTTAGGGATGCTCCTATTGTTCCGACTTAGATATCGACACGCAATGTGATTTGGAGACAGTCAAGACAAGCCTTATTGTGGTTTCTACGTACTTTTATTCTTTTACGTTTTGTAAATGTTTTATTGTAGGTGGACAAAGATACTATTTTCAGAGCTTAACATTACATCTTTAATCAGAAAAACTTGTTTATCTCTATTGACTAAAATACATATAAATAATCAAATAAGCATGAAATATTAATTTGTGTGGTGTTTCAGATGTGAATTACGATTAATTAATTAATTTAAATAGAGACGGAACCCTAATGAAGATGTAGTTAATTAATCGTGCTTGACTGCTTGTATTGGTCACTGGGTTCCATTCCAGTTGGAATATTTCACATTCCTCTTTGTGGCCTTGTCGTATAAAAAGTGAATGAACAAGATAAGGGAGGTTATAAATCTAAAAGTTTTCTACCAATAATCCGTTCCATTAAGCCCACAATTAACAATTATCAGATTTTAATCAACTCGATCATAGAAACGGCATGAACTATGCACTTAATCTCTTGTTTAGGATAATATTAAATCATTCAGTTACACAAATACTTACTTAATTATTTTCCAACTAACATAATATGATGTCTTGATTTCCTAAGCATAATATATTTTATGTAACTTAGTTTCATATACGACCAAAAAAAAAACACCCGACCGAAAAATATTTTTCGTAGAGCTTTCTTACTAGCTGCTACGAGCTACGCAGTGCTCTACGGTCGTAGAACTAACAAAGTTACATTTAGATCTAACGTTCAAATCTAACTGTCGATAACTGCGATCGACACATGTCGCGTCTAAGGAGCACCCTCAGTGTTTGAGACAAGATTCAGCACGCGAGTCGGCGGGCTGCCTGCGCTCGCGCCATGTGCCCTTAACGGATTTATTGGAGCGCCTACGCGCCTGCGCGTGCCGTGCGTCATCCACTTGTGTGCACCGCCTTTATTTGCTCAAAGCGGACTGGGTGAACACTTTCTCTACGCTTTATCGAGGATCCGATTAAGACAACGGTAGTATTATGTAGTAGCTACGGTTTTCCAAATTGCTAGCAACTGTCGTAACATTACGATACTTGGTTTGCCTTGTAAAAAGTTCAAGGAATATTTCGGTTCGAATATATAGGTGGTTCATCGGAATGTCAGGAATGAGACATTTTCTTGTCTAATTCAGGATTGAGAAATCATAATTTATTAGAATGCTTATAAATAGTATGAAGAAAACCAGGCAGACGAAAATTATCACAATTAAAAATATTTCATGTTTCGTTTTTCAGTAAAGTGAACAATAACTTATATAATCTAAGATTCTAGCTACTTGTATTTGATTAATGATAGCTCAGTCGGTTGACTGTGCTATCGTTAACGTTACGTTAAGTCTGTTATAAGAATTAGATCATAATAGCGCCTTTATATCGTAGCCGTTAGAAGCTGTATGTCGTAGCTGGTGGCTATCGCAGTTCTAGAGTTACCATTACCGTGCAGTTTACTGTACATCATAAGGAAGATACTTGTTTGATAGCCCAAAAGCTGTTTATGACTACGACAAAAACTAGGACTTCGTTTTAGAGGTTTTCAAAAATAATACCTACCAGGCAAAATAGCGCAGCCACACTTAACCGTATTTATTCCAAAATAATATAAGGGAGTCCCAAAAATCAGTGTTATATTTTATCGCCTAACCAACGGTATCTTTTTTTTTTCATATGTTAGCAGTTGGAGGCCTAAAGTTAGAAGCGACTGCGGCGAGTCATATGGCGGACGTCGGCTGAAACCGTAAAAGCTTGAGGAATGTGCGCATTGTGTGCGTCGTGCGGTGCGGCGGCGCGGACGACACGCCCGCTCATTACGACGAAAAACTGTGCTCCTCTCCGCTAATTGCGATCATTCTTACGCCGTACGCGCTCCCATATTGAGAGAGCACATGTTCCCGAAGCCGAGGCCGCGCACACCGCGCAGGCGCGCACTGCTGCTATGTTGCGGTTTTCGATTACTGCGTGTGTAATTGTGTAATGAGTGCGCGAGTCCTCGACAAAAACGTACGTTTCAGATATTCATATTTATAGCTTTTATTAATACATTATTAAATATACAGCATTTAAGGTTTGCGGTAACCGACTGCTGGGCGCGCTCGAGAGCTTGCGTGTGCGCATAAGTAGAGCTTTACAATGGCGTCTAAAGTGTTTTCACAAGCACACAGGCATTCACTTGACTTTTGATTATTGGAAGCTATCAGAGGCATACACAGGCATGCGTACGTGTATTCTTTGACAATTTAATAGCATATGCGCTTGCACCTGCCATTGCAAAAAGTAGGCGCACGCTTCAGGCAGTGAAGCGCGGAATTCGTCGCCGCGGTCGTCCTCTAGCCTATCTTATACGCTATTTATTGGTAATTGATTGGAAAGGTGCATAAAGCCCCCGTGTTATGTTTTTATAACGTTTGACCATACTTGGATTTGTTAGGTCTTTAGACCAGCCCTGAGCCTAAATACTTATGTATAATATGTCTTGTCTTTACATTTCACGTACACCGACATACATAGGTACCTGTTCTGCTATTTATATTATAATTATATGCCATTGATAGGCAAGGTTTTCCTTTTATGTCACCCTTTGTAAACAGCAACTTGAATTCGGTCGGAAAATGTGTCCTGCCAGTCGCTTACTTACTATGTTGTCCTTATTTTCATAATATATGTCTCAGAAGCGAATCTATGCTCCAAGTTCAATGTTATCAGTTCCCAGAACTAGAACTACATACTAGGCTGCTTTGTTGCTGTAGTGGTGGCGACGCGACTAATCCTGAGCATTAGGTTCTGGGTGGAATCCTCAGGGAGGGCAAAGTGTTATCCATTGGATTTTTGCAGTAGAAATTCTCTGTCTATTGATTTTTGATGATGGAAAAAGTTTCGGTCGTTCCCCGTGTTAAATGGAACTGAAACTCGAAACATAATTGGCAAAATTTTAGTGTACTACTAAAGTGCCTACTACACCTCTGCGTAACCTTTCTTGGAATACAGGCGTGATACCTGTGTAGGTAGATACCATATTACATTGAGTGTAATAGAATCCCAAATCCTCTCTTTCCGCATATTTGGTACTCTACTATTGCCTACGCCTAAGTTTTCGTAACCAATAGAATTTCGTAGCACAGTTCTACGAAGAAATTTTGAGCGCCTACGAAATGGTTGCATACACAAATTCAAACAGATTTAATTTAGTTTCAGTTTTCTTATACGTCATACGTCGAAAAACCATCTTCTATAAGTCGTTCTTTTTTTTGAGTTTGATTGTTTCTACGTTTTAGTCACTGTCTTGTGTTGATACAGTTTTTCTTATGCTTTGTCTCAGGATTTTGTAAATGTTGAAATAAAAAATTGAAATCTTTTGCAAGGCAACAGAGAATATATATAAAATTAAATGGCTAAATTAAATAAGTTCAGGTTTTTATTTCTGTGGGCAACGATCAGCCGGGTTTGGGCGGCTCGCAATACTCGCAAACGCTCAGTGAAGATGTCTGGGCGAGTTAACGTATGCCCCGCGGCGGCGGCTGCGGTCGCCGCTCATGTCCGTTTAATGAGTGTTTTAACTACTGTTGGTAAATCATGCTTTTACGTCCTTCGGGCTCAGATATACGACGCCGCGACTCAGCTGCGCATCATGATTCAGAACTTAAAGGCAATTATCGTATGCAATCGAATAATATCGACAACAGAAAGGTTGTACGCGGAGATCAATAAAACTTAAGATGTCCCGAATATAATCTATATTTTAGTAAAATCGTCATCAACACGGAGTAAAATGGCATGTGTAAAGCTATATTTTTATTTAACGACACTATATTTTCATCCATACACACGACAATCGAAATAAACTTCGCAATGTGGTATCCCGAGCGACAACTCGAAATTCGGATACAAAAAAATTGGGTTAGCGCAATTAACCGCCAAAGGTGCCGCGATTTTGCTTGCGGATAATGAATGGGCAATCACGCGCCTTTGATAAGTGCGCAGGGTGACCAGCTAGCGGTAACCGTGGGCCGGGAAGGAGCCGCGTCCCGGGGCCCTGAGGCGCGCGCGGTGCGGGGGCCGGGGCAGCTCGCGCCCGCGCCGCGCGGCGGGGAGCGGCCGGCAGGTGGCGCGAAGGCCACTCCGGGACCGGGAGCGCGTCGCCTCCAGTTAATTGATTCCAATCTGAGAAGCGGCCCACGATAATTCACTCCGTAAGTAAGTGTGTATCCACTCTCGCTCTTTGGTAATTATAAAATGGTCGACAGGTAACGGCATTTTGTATTTCTATTGTTTTTGTATTGATTATTATACCTATTCGGGTTGCCTTTAAGTTATCTTAATAATTGACATTGACCCGTTATCAAAGTGTATTAAACAAAGATTGCTTCTTTTTTCTTCTTGTTTGACAATTACCATAAAAAGTAAATATGTATTATTTACTTTTTATGGTAATTACCCATTTATATTTTGTTTATGTAGATACACTTGAAACTCAGTGTAACTCCCAAGAATTGAAATATATTTAGCATAGAAACCTCTGAAAGACTTAATGTTCATACAACATTAAGTTAGGCATCTAATTGAACATAAATGCCAAGTTTTCAACACAAAGATCAATTAGAATGAAGTTCAGGTTCTTACCCAAGTCATGGATCAAGATATTATTTATTCTGTATAAACTGATCATTTTGCGAATGTAGACCTACCTATAGATTACAGAACCATTGATTTTCATTAAGTACAGTCTAGAAGACGGTGGGATAGCACAAAACGACCTTTTGGACCGAACCGGCCGCCGTGCGCCGGACTGACCGATTTAATTGCCGTCATTAATCCGTGGACAAGACCGTTTCCTTTGCACAGTGGCTATTTCGAGTGCGTATCGCCATTTTCTCATTTTACTCAAGTAATAATAGGTATCGATATTGAAAATGACTTAATGTTAATATTTATTGAACGACGGCGATCAATATTTGGAAAAAAAGCATTTGAGTTGCAACAATTACATGTTTACATAAGAAAAAAGTAATTGATTTACATATTAATAACTTTTCTATCTTTCTTTTTCTTTTTCATGTAGTTATTTACTAACCTGAAGGCCAAATCTCATACCCGTTTCTTA
This sequence comes from Agrochola circellaris, assembly GCA_914767755.1. Taxonomy (NCBI): domain Eukaryota; kingdom Metazoa; phylum Arthropoda; class Insecta; order Lepidoptera; family Noctuidae; genus Agrochola; species Agrochola circellaris. The sequence goes on along the minus strand of OU611846.1, from coordinate 7,841,256 downwards.
CATAAAAAAAGTTCACATTCAAGTCGCAATCTGTCAAACTTGTCAAAAATGTTGGTAAATTGATTTTATTTTTGACAGATTGCTAAAGAGATTAGAATGCGAACGTTCTAAAAAATTACGGGAATTGACCCTCTGGTGTCAGAGTTTTAATGCAGCCCATGGGCCTCTGACTTGGCTTCACATCCTATCGAGGAATATCTTAGGAATGCCGGTTTCCTCACGATGTTTTCCTTCACCGTTTTAACCGACTTCCAAAAAGGATGAGGTTTTCTGTTCATAGCGTATGGTTTTTTTTTCTTTTTATGCATGTCCACCGATTTCTCCGTGAATTGTGGACCGATTTTGAAAGTTTTTTTTTTTTTGAAAGGGTTTGCTCACGAGGTGGTCCCATATAAGTTTTATTAACTTTGCTTGGATAGTTTTTGAGTTAGCTTCAATAATACGTATTTTTCCCACTTAGTCTATGTGGATGATATGATGATAAGTTCCTGTCACTGGTATTTACATAAAGGGTAGGTACCACAACTAAAAAGTGGAAAAAAACGACTTCCAAAAAAACACTATTATGTGAAAAATAACCTTAATTTTCCGAAATTAAAGTTATTTTTCACTTTTTTGTGTTTTTATTGGAAGTCGTTTTTAAAATAAGTCGGTGGCAAAAAACGAAAATTGAAAAAAAGTTAAACATAGTACTGTAGTGTCTTAGTAGTGTTTTTTGGAAGTAAGTTGTTTATTTTTTGTAAAAAGTTTTTATTTTTCACTTTTTTTAAAGCAAATGATAATTATACAATACGCACATGAATTCGAAAAGTCAGAGGTGCGTGCCTTGGGTTCGAACTGAAGACCTGTGACTTACCAGTCTTATATAACCTGTATTTAATAACTTTTAATAAAGCTAAGTAATTGATCATTTATAATTGTTTTTTATTGACCACTTTAGAACAATGGACCGAATCTAGTGATCTACGTAGGTGATGGTGTTTCACATAACCATTTTTTAATACGTATTTTCAGACTAATTCATAAAAGCTCTAAATTGATTTAGATTAAAATTTGTCTAAGATCGGACGTCAAATCTCGGGCGTACAAAAGCGATATTCTGGCTAGTGTAGACACTGTCTAATATGGCAAAATATCGTTATTTATTTAGAAGAAAGGTTCGTGTGTTCGATGCGAGTTGTCAGAGACACAACCCTGTGAACAGTTTTGAGGTTTACACTCATGACAGCTTTAAATTATGCTGTTTACTCATGAAAAATGACAGCGGCAATGATTAATTACTCGTCAATGTTTATGTTGGCAGGTAACAAAACATACGAAGCATTTTAGTCGTTATTGATAAAAAGTTACTGAGTATAATAAAACACTTTGTTAACTAGTGTGATTAAAATCAAACACAAAAAATGCTAATCAAAGGGCGAGTGTGTTGTAAAGTAGCTGTTTCCATATATGTGAGCGGACAGCGGGTAGCGGGTATCGGCGAACGGTGCGTGCGACTTGCGCGGAGAGCGCACGCGCCTAGTAATTACGCGCAAAAGGTCGCGCGCGCACATTGCGCTCGCCCGCGCCGCCTGCGCATGCTCCATTCCACCACCATTACACCGTCCGCGTCGCCGCGGGCTCATCTTCCCTTTCAAGCAACATTAAACGCGCTATGTACTGACGTCATTAGATCCTGCAACATGATCCTTCGTCATTAAATCCTATGCCGTCTCGACCGTTGCTAATGGCTTGCTCAATGTAAATGCTAATATGGAACCTCGCTATGTACGATAGCATAATTTCGGCTAACTTTATTAGTATTTGTGTCTTTATCTAATTAGGGTTACTTTTATAATCCTAATTAAAAGATAAAGACACATATATTTCACGGACGTTTTATATGATAGAAATTCAACGATGTGATACATGGAATTAACTTACTGGTAACAAATGACAATGACAAATACCAACAGCACACTGTAAACTAATCTGCGTTCGCAATTTATTTCCCAAACATGTCAGCAAACACGAGTTTTCCACTGAGACAAACATCAACTTTATGCACGTGTAAATTAAGTTGATTTTAGACCGACTATTACTATTGAAAAAGTCATAAAAAAATAAGAAGTTGTAGCGCAAACTGAACCTTATGTGCAGGCATTACAGTTGTTTTTCCAAAAACTCGTGTTTTATTACATGTTTGACAAATGAATTGCGAATGCAGATTATTTCTTTCTGCTTGCTACTCTACCAAGAGAACTAGATAACTGTCAGTCGCGAACTCGCGATACCCTTCTTTCGCAAAACTTTGACAATTGGCTGCCAGTTGTCTTATTATGTCGACAAGTAAATATCTTTGGTAGATTACTTATAACCAGCAATTTATATGGTTGTCAGTGCTTATGTATTTGTCCAATGTTACCTGCTAGTTGTAGTTGATATTAAGGAATAGAAAAATTACCATAGGTAACTTGTCCATGAAAATCTTGAAGAGCAGATATCTGGATAAGTTTTCATGGAAATGTTTGTTTTGTACATGATCATGAACGTTTTATCCTCTGTCATAATCATATGCAATAAACGCAAAAATACCATTCGTTATGCAAATACCATAGAATGAAGAAATAATCTCTACCAAATAAAGTGATTCCCCATTCACTAACTATGCATACGAGATATTTATGTAAACTATCCATCGCATTATGGCTTATGGACCAGTCGCAATACCGGCCAGTAATTTGAAAAATGCAAGCTTATGTCGGCAATTACCCCGTATTAATTAGGTATCAAACCATGCCTGCTAAGTATAGAGAATTCAGTAACCGTATCAAAGCTGCATCATTCCGTACGCACGTATGTTCTGCGCCACCATTGACCGCTTAATCTTCTAGACAGGAATTATGCTGTACGCTTCACAGCAAAAGTATTTACTTCGAGAAAGCAACTTTAGGTTGTGTCATGAATATCTAGTATTTTAGAAAATATTTTTGTTTTTAATATTAAATGTTACCTTATGATTACTCTCTGTGAAGTGTCACTACTCCTGTAGTGGGTACTTAGACAAAACCCAATTAAAAAGATTAAATTTAGGTTACCTTCCTACCTACATCCTAGACTTTTCAGGAAAAAGAATACCTAAGTAATCATAATCACAGCCGATAGTGCATAGCTCACATTTGTAGACAAAAATCATTTTGGAGACGACAGTATCAACATAATATCATAAATGCTTTTAACGATTCCATTTAAACCTGCGTAAAGATATGCAAAATCGTAAGCTGAGTGCCAGTGTTAAGCATTCATATTGCCATAGTAAATTGTATATAGGATGACGCTATTCGAAAATGAAGATATTTTCAAGATTTTATGGGTACCTATGGGTATAGCACGGTCTGCACGGCACCCGCCATGATTGCATTTAGTATTATGGGTCCTCCAATGAATTAACATAATATAGCAATAATTATTGTCGATCGACTTATAAATTACCCACCTAAATGTACGCGGGAACGACCGACGTTCAGGGCAATTTATAAGAGAGTTATGCATTATATTCTGTGATATTATTTAGTGACGAAGAAATATACTCTATCAAAACTATTTATATTAAGACTATCGCATCGCAACATGCAAAGAATTTAAATCAATGTAGGTACCGCAAATTAATTAGTTACATATATTAACCAATTACATAAGTTGATTAAGGCAAAAACAAACAAAAATGTTACATAAAAATATATTTTTTGTTTAAAATAAATATGTTGCAGTGTTTGTAAAATAATAACTACTAACCTACACTGCTGCTACTGGCAATCATTGATGGCAGTGTTTGTATTTCAGTTCATATGAATGTAATAGTAAAGTTTATTTTGTCATAGTGCTAAATTTATTTACAGCATAATTATTCAAATTATTTATAACATTTTTGTCAGTTTATATTTTTCAGGAAATGTACAAAATGCTTAAAAAAATATTTTGTGGCACATGATTTTACAGATTGCACAGTTGAATAACTATTTCACTAATTGCCAGCAGCAAATGCTGTGTATTTGTGAACCGTCTGCGAACAGTTTTTGGTATAATGCTCTTTTGTAGGTTAGTAGGTTTTTCAAAATTTATACGAATAAAAAAGTTGGGAGGACATGAGTTCATAATAAAACAATGCACATTCTTTGTTTATCAGAAGCCGTCAACAATATAATAAATATGTTTTCCGATAAATTGCCGGTTCGCCACGGTCATTCTGTCCGGTTAATTATTAAAGCCAATTGCAATTAAGTGTCGGCGGCGACGGCATGTGGTACTGGCACAACAAAGCCTACATTAAGTAGGTACGGCCATGAATTTCATGTGTTATGATTGTACGACAGGTTCGCGCGTCGTTCGCACGATGACGCCACGCGTCGCGGCTCACCGCGTCTACTAGTCGTAACATCTGCCACCGCCTTTATGACCCAACGGACGTCACCTTAACCTGCCTAGTAAACAAGTCTTATTTCAGCCCTATGAATGAAATAAAATCTATAAAAAATAAAATCTTGATTTTCCCTTTAGAGGTACTGTAGTGAATTAAAAATGCAGCTTTACCATTTTTATACGTATATTAATTTAGAATTCTATAAAAAAACATCGTATCAAAAAATATAAAACACCAGAAAAAATATGATTGACACGGAATAGGTAATTTGTCTTAAATTAAAAAGAAAATTTATGGCAAATCAGATGGTAAATCATATTTGGTTTCGGAGCTCGCGAAACGATCGCATTCGGCTTTTTGGTACGCATCCACTAATTACGTAAGCAACACGTGAATATTATCTAACAAAGATGAACATAAGTTATCCCGGTATAATTAGTCCTAGTTTATTTAAAAAAAACAACATGTATGATATAATATGAAATTTACTAGAACTGATAGCTACAATACGCGACCATAACGGTTTAAATTAACCGCGCCTGGTGGATAGCATCCAGAGTCATAACTACAACGCGGGTGGAAGGTGGGAGGTGACACGACGTTCAGCAAACTGGGCCCTCAGAGCGCCTGGATGACGCCACAGGCAAAACAGTGGAACGAGCTCATCGGTGTCGCATTCCACGTTATGCGGCTGATAAAAAGAGGCGCCTGATGGGTTCCTATACCCCAATAGTAAAGGTCAAAAGAGGCCTCTTGAACTGGTTTTACACGATTAGACTAAAGAATCACACACTATTTGTAACAGCACTACAGAATTCAATAAACGATGGAATATAGCTGGCTCAAAATCACCAAGGTTGCAAATTTCAAGATTGGTTTTGTGCCAAAAAAAAATTAAAGCTATAATGATGACTCTCAGTTTATACTACTGCAACATTTGTATATTAATAAACTTTGACAGGGCAGCGCACAGAACTCTATACTTTTTTTTTATATTACTTTTTAGTCAATATCTTACAGAAAACCATCAATTCGGGAACATTTTTCTAATTTTGATAAAATGAACAAAAACTAAACAAAATACATAACTTAAGCATTGTTTTATAACATGGGTATATTATATATCTATAGTATATAAGCAATCATGAAAAAAATACATACAAAATCATCTACAAGCAAAATACGTCAAAAAATTAAAAAAGTTGCTATTATCGTGCATAAAATTTAAGAAATCTCAAAATATTCTAAACTCTTATAATCGAATAACGTTACATGAATAGAATGAAAGTTCTGTAATGTAATAAACTATGTTTTTTCAAAAAAATAGCTCAATTTATGCGTATTTTATTGAAATATTGTAGTGTTCCCGGAAATGATCAACCGTTCCCGAAATGATGATATTGATATCATAATGTATAAGTAAGGAAATATTTAAATTATAAACAACGGTTTAAATAAAAAAATTGTTTATCTATATTGCCATATTAATTGCACTTAAGAAAAATTACTCTTACTATTAATAAATTCTTATATTTAAGTTTTAACATTTTCATAAAACAATCTACTGAAACTTCTATAATCACAGTTATATCTTCTTTTCTTTTTGCGAACTTCTTGCTTTAAACAATTTCACGAACTTTGTCATCAGACTTTAAAATTGATTTATAGTTTCTTTTCAATGCTACATAGGGCCACTAAAATTTTACCAGGTAGACACCTGGTAAAATTTTAGTGGCCCTATGTAGCATTTTGTATTTCCGCAAAGTGCTTCCATTGATACATTTATGAAAGACTTCTCTCTCTTTTGAATTTTTTGGAAAAGCATCCGCCTTTTCTTGCAATTGCTTAGTCAATACTTCGCCATATAGAAGTTGTTTGCGTACTTCAGGAGGTACGTCAATATTTTTAATTAAAGCATCAACTGTCCTTATGGGACTTGGAACAGTTTTAATTTTTGCATCCCTTCCTTGTAGTTATTTTTTTTAAAGATTGAATTTTCCCCTTCATTTGAACTATAGTTACTTCCTGCTTTTTTTTTCTTTCGGTATGCTTTCGCCGTATCTTTTTGAACAGTTTTTCTCCCTACTTGTCTTCTCTCCGGAGATACTGGGGCTAAGTCGTCATCTGATTGTGGCGGCGTATTACTTATTAGATTTGCTAAACCTTTTTTCTTTTCTCTGTATTTTTTTATGCTTTTTCCAATCTTTTCTCTGCTTTCGCTTCTCTCGTTCGGTCATATCAGTATTTTTTTTCACTTCATTTTCCTGCCTTTTTCTTTTTATAATATTCCGTGTCCTTAGTCCGTTTAATTTCTTGTGTTGTTCAGTCATCTTATCCAAAAACTTTCTTTTCCTAGCTTTAAAAATAAACTCAAAAGCTTAAAAAGGATAGTGCAGCGCAAAGAAGCCGCACTATCCTTTTTAACCTTTTTTTGAATGTATTTTTTAATTTTTTCTTTATCAGGAGTCTCCATTACGCTGTAATTACAAAGCCACGAATTTGTAAAATAAATTAATAAAATATTTTGTTAGTAAATCACCCTTGGAATCAATAATTATCATTCCGAGAACGCAACAGTCATTTCGGGAACGTGCCACCATGTCCGGGAACGTTTCCGAAATGACCGTTCACGAAATGACGATTTCAAATAAGCGCGCGCTTTGATTGTACAGCGGCCATCTTAAGTGCGACCTGACTTTGTCAATAGCAAAATATTTGAGATTACTTTATTATTTCGTGTCGTAAAAAATAATTTCATCAATAATTAAATGTAATAGACACGTTCACGAATTGACGGACTATTGATGTACGCTCTACGAATAATTAATTGAAAGGTACTTACCATTTAAATATAATTTATTTGACGAAAAATACACTAATAGCCGGCTTTGTTATTGTTTGCTTCTTCTACTGACATTTGACACCGACCGGCTACATTGTCTTAAAATAATTTTTGTTCGATTATCGATGCGTGCACTGAAATGACTTATGCGCTATCGGACAAACTATTTTAGCATTTTTATAATAAAAAAATAATTAAAAAAATTGTATCCTTTACAAAACTAGATTTTGTATAAAAAAATACGGTATATTAAGTAATGACAGGTGTTAAATAACTTAAATTTTTCATTAATATTTTTGACTTGTTGTTGAAGATCGTACATTAGGACGCGTTCCCGAAATGACTTTCTCTGCATTTATATTGATTTAATTTAAAATTTACTTCTTTAATAAATTGTATTGTTTTATGTACACACAAAACAGGTTAGTTGTAGCATTTTATTAATTCTCTTTTCTCAATAAAGTCAAGATTTAAGACATTAAATTGCTAGCAAAGCCAATTCTGCACCTTGGTGATTTTGAGCCAGCTATACTAGCTTGTAATTTCGCGCTGAGACTGCGCTACGTACAGCGCTAGATGATACCAACGCGCAGTTAATCAAATCTTAATAAATAGTAACGATTTGTAATGCCGCTCTTAAGAAGAAAAACAAGTACAACGGAATATTTATATTTTAGATTCCTTCGAAGTTCGATATTATGGTCAGGCTTCGAAATAAAGCGCACTGTTTTCGTTCAAGGCACTATGCACTGCTATTTGAATTTAAAATATCGCACTCTAATTTCCTTAACGTCACTAAACAAAATATACACATTTTCAGTATGTATATATATTGTGATCCCTTTCCAAAATAATCAAAACTTTAAACGCTTGTACTGAAAATGTGTATATTTTGTTTAGTGACGTTAAGGAAATTAGAGTGCGATATGTTAATTACTGACCTATTGTATGACTCTTATTTACGTTGTCGTCACGTTTATCAAGCGTTAAAACGGAAAAGTATAAAATAAAAACACAGTTTTTTAAAGTAAATTTTTTATTCAAGTCATATTCAAATATAAAAATCAGAACACTTATGAATATAAATTTGAAGGCCAGCTAGAAAAAGTTAATAAAAAAATTGGTTTTAATCCGCAGAGGTCACACTGCAATGCCTACAGTTATAGAAACAAAGATAGTAAGTACCTACATATTTCGATTCTTTGCAGGCATGTTATTAGAACTGGCTATATATAGGTAAGGTACCCGTTTGCAGAGATTATGCATAACCATTAAAATATATTGATAGCCATTAATGTCTGATTAGCATTCTCATTACAGTAATTAACAGATGAAAAGAGTTATTTAATTTCAATGTTACTTTGACGGCGAGTTCATATTAATGAAGATAAAAGTTTTACGATTTCAATTACGTATAAACTCATAATCTGGAAGCACTCATAGCAAGCAATTAGGTATTTAATAATCACAATTTAATATCCACATCTGAACTGAATAAAATAACTTTATTGCGGATTATAAAAAACCAAGTTTTAAACTCTGTTAATAGGCGTTTTATTGCTTATATTTGCAGATTACTTAATTGATTTCAGTTGTCCGGAAGAGGACCTAAACGACGTCATGTATTTTTGATTAAATCAATTTCTAAAGAACCTAAATAATAAATGTTTAGGTCCTATTATTGTAGGTATGTTGGTCTATATAGAAAATGAATATTTTTTCGCCAATTTGCAATTGTGCTCGTCGCGCGTAATAGCTGAGCAGACTACGCGGTTATAAATAAAACTTTCGCGCGGCGCAAGCGCGTTAAATCGAATCCGACGATGGCTGGAACTCGTCCTGGCGCACCTGCGACAATTTTTATAGTATAAATTTGCATTAATTCATTTAGTCCTGTTTTCAACGCGGCGTATAAATGGGTTAGCCGGTAAGTGGTGGGATCTAGCCGCTGCTGCCGGCGAGGCGCGGGCGCGGGTGAGAGCCGCCCGGCGCACGTCACGTGTCCCCATCCACCTTTCGTAGTTAATCGACAGACAACAAGCCCACGCGCCTACTGTATTTTCTTTTGTTGAGTTTGAAGTATCTATGACTAAAATGGTTTTAGTTCAAATGGAAGTATGTTTATTTTAAGTACTTACTTAACAGTTGTAAAATGTTACAAGAAGGCGCGTTTAAGAACAAAGGTAAGTAGAATGGAAGCTGATTACAGCAAACCTGAGAGAAGAGTTGTAGAGTCGATGTTGTTACATTGTATGTAGTGGGATATTAAGTTATTTACTCTGTCTGTATCGTACCTGTTTTAAAAACCTAACACTAAGTACCGACTCTGAGTTTAGTAGACAAAAAAAATGCTAACAGCAGGTAGACCTGAGAAAATCTATTTGTATTCTGTTTATAAAGCTTGTCTACTTACTGAGATCGCATCTGTTGTAATTACCTATCGACTGTCAGCTACCATCCTTGTAAGACGCACGTTTATTATGTAAATACGTTTCAGATTTTTACTTATTTTGCCTTCAGGCTGTATAAAAATACTCTTCTGCGGTTTTAGATCAGCTCCATAAAATGTTTTTATTCGAACGTATGTCTACAATGTAAGGTTTTCTATATATAAAGTTCCTAATATAAAAACAGAGAGAAACTTGATGGCAAGCGGACTGAGACTTTAACTTGAAGATCTTCTTCGTGTCTTTGAAAAACAAAGTATATGGTTAGTTATTTGTCGTATCATTTGAACGACAAAAATATACCCCTAATATCAATTTATTATACACCAATCACCGATCCCCGCCCTACCAATGGCAAACGCAATCCTCCCAGGATCGATTACAGTAGCGGTTTATAGTATACCACATTTATCAGTGAACATTTACGGACCGATATGATGAGTATCCGCTCACTTTCCATTTCATATGGAGGAGCATAAACAGGTTCGCTTCACACCCAATTTACTTAGTGGTTTAATAAAATACACACGTGTTTTTTACATGGGAATACACTTAAGACTGCTGGTTATGTAACATACGTACGTACATAGTATATGGTACCCATAATGACAATATAACATTAGACGTTACAAGGATCCGGGCTAACCGTCGACGGCGACGCGACGTTACCTTTGTTTATTTATTCATTTCGAGTTCATTCCACATTTTCCCACGGCTTTAAACGTCGTGACGTCATTTCAGGTTTTACAGATTCATTAAACCAGAACTTATAGCTTAGAACGTATGAATCGAGTTTATTTTCATGTCTCATTAAAATCGAATAAATGTATTAATAACATAATAAAGTGATTTATGATTGCAATATAATAAGCGCGGGTCAATTATAATATTGCCAACGAAAACTACTTAGTGATAAATTAAACGAGACGATTAATAGCTGATAACAGATCGGCATGAGTAATTTTTTTTTTTTATAATATACAGTTTCATTTTATTATAACCTTCTGGATATAGTTCAATAGCCTACCTACATTTTTATAATAGAATTCGTATCTAAGTATCTTTGTACATTTATGAGAGTGTCCTAACATCCCCGCAGTACAAAAGACATCAACGATCTAATCGTTATGTGTGCATACGCAGATTTTATGACTCAACACATTTAAATGATTTTTATGAGGATTAGTTGTGGACTATTTTCAGGTATACGATCATTACGCTACGTCCATAATTATAGTGCATAATGCTAGTAGGACATGTCATTAGGAAATAATAATACCTAGTTTCTTAACGAATTACAAAAAGTTCAATACTTCCCTATAATAAATCTGGTACGGGTTGTTTTTTTAGTTTTTACCGACAGTTTTTAATAACATTTTTGTCCATAAATACTGAAAAACTTTCTCTTTGTAGAGTTATCTGTAAAACAAAACCGCGACAGTTTTTATGAGATGCCTTATGATGTTTAAAAAAATTCAAGAAGTATTTCGTTATTCAAAAAAAGTCGTGGGGTTGCACTCCGTTTACGGCTAAAGGTACTTTGTTGCTGGATCAGACATGCTTGCCAGTTTAAAATTTATTCAGTCCGTTTTTATTTACTCGCAAACACCTTTTAGTAGGTAAGTAATCAAAATAATATATGGATAGGTTAATGTTTAATTTATTAACTGCATTGTCGTTTGCTGTAAAGAGGTAAAGTTATTGTTATTTGCAGGTCAAACTATATTACTTGTACATATTTATTAGAGATCATAATAATTTTAAACGATATAATTAACAGTAGATCTAGGTAGGTTTAAAGCCTTGGTTTTATGGAAGCGAGTTCAATCATAACAAGAACTGTCGCACGCGCGGCGCTGAAGAATAACAATCGTATAAGTAAATCAGAAACTTAATCACATCATTTTCGAGTTAACGATTTCCATGTTTACTAAATATGATATTCTATTAATTTTAGACCTTATTAAATGATTATAAGCGTTGTAATATTTATGTTTTCTTTTAACCTAAGGTATATAAAATAGGAATAAATAGTCAGCTGCGATTCAAGACACTATAATATGACTATATCATCAATAAATATCAATAAACTTGGATATTCGACGGTTCCAGTAACAAGGTTTCCTTGATTCGTATAATAACGTGTCTACAAGGTTTGGTGGTCGTCCCTCGAATCGCTGGCGATGGATCCGCGCCATATGGTGGCCGTCGTGCGCCTGCGCCCGTGCCCGCTCCAAATTGCAGGTTATATCAATTGGTCTCGTTCAAGGGGGACCTAACGTTGGGACGAGCCTGGTGTTAGTATAATTGTTTGCACTTAAAACTACGAGTTTATGTACCGTTACGAATCAACACGCGTCGGCACGCAAACAGATATTTTTAAAACGTTTGACAAAATATGATTTTGACATTTAAAGCTTTGCGGTAGACATGACATAGCGGAAGGTGCTTATCTTCTGATGCTAATATTCCTATGTTTGGCACTACAGTTGAGATGCTTTTAAATCTGTTGATGAAGTAGGTATTATGGTGCATGTAGGTATGATAGTAAAATCTAGGATTTCCTGTTTTGAAGCTCAGATTCAATAGTTAGTGATTTATCGGCATCTAGTTAAGTGGGGTCCTCAAAATCTAAGGATTACTGCTTTTTTGATGCCACAGAAGTAAAAACTGATTGAAAGCTTATTAATAGAAATGTGCCTAAATCAAGTCAAGCCAATCAATTGAAACCAATATTCATCCAGTTCTATGATAAATATTATTAGGTATCATTAATCACAAGACCATTAGGATGTTCTAGTCATCCTCATTATTAAAATCTACGACCATTTTGACCTAGCACCCCTCACATCTCCGCTGAAAACCATAACGAATCGTCCACGAGATAAATTCGGTAACGTGTCGACATTTTAATTGTTACACATTGTTTTAGATGGAGGCAATATGTCGGAGGCGGTGGGCCGTTATCTGATGAAATATGTCCGTTATGATTGGCAAACAAACAGTATGGCGCCGCCATATGTCGCGGCACGTGCGCCCGCGCATCCAACGCGCTGTTCACTCACCGGTGAAACTGTAAACCATAGTGTGCATTATGGATAGATGGCGCATAGCAAAAGAAACTTTTATTTCTTACAAAACTTATGAACGTAGTTAGTTTTCAGCTTAGGAGTACCCCGATAATGTTAAGATTTAAAGCCAGTTTTAAATGGAAACTGATAGAACCTAGATGAAGCCTCTTCTAGTCGTTAACTTCACCTACCCTCAGATTGCTTCTGCATATTTTACTGATTACTGTTTGCATGTAGGTACTTAATCATTTTAGCCTACGTGCAGTAGTGTTTACCTAACATGTCGACAAAAGATAGAAACAAGTGCGTGTGGGGCCGCGCACAATGTAGGGTTCCGTAGTTGGGATAAACTTATCCCAAGAACAAACTTAAACATTGTAGTTGAAAAACATTTTCTCATGATTTTCAAACTGAAAATTTAAGTTTGTCGATTATTACTCGTTAACCTTTAAAGCCTACTTAGCTGTGATAGTTTTCCTTTTAATTTCGATATATATACTCCAGCTGTGAATTTTTTCACAAATCCAAGTACAACCATTTAGCTGGCAGGGTGGGGGGGACACTTGACTCTAACAAAAATTTGCACTTTAAAGCTTAATATTTCGCAAACGGATCTCTCAATTGAGAAATGATCTTCACACACCCGCAATATTTATGAAAGACCTTTCCAACGACATCCCACACACTGGGATAGACGATAAAAAAAAAACATCCCGTTTTATGTACACGGGAGGTACCCTAAAAAAAAACTTCATTTTATTTTACCACTTTGTCGGCGTGATTAATATGTATACCCATACCAACCAATTACAGCTTTCTAGTACTAACCGTCTCTGAGCTAAGCCGCGGACAGACAGACAGGGGGATATGGCGAAACTATAAGGGTTCTTTGTTTACTACGGAACCCTAAAAAAACGAAATTTTAGTGTTTATGTCCGTTGAGTGCAGAAGGGAAACGGGTAATTTATTAGTTTATAGCCGAAGTACACATCCATCTTAGAGCTTCAGAGTTTTTGTTACCGGCTGTAGTAGCTTGTAAGCTCTATGGTTAGAGAAGCCAGTGCGCGCGCGCCGCCCATCCGTCAGTGTAATCGCTAGTTAATCATTTTTCGGTTGATGGGGTTCATTGTGCTTCACCCTACACGGATTATAACTCATAGCCAAATTTAAGCGTGCAAAATTTTTCAAATTACTTTTTTTGTAGTAAATATTTATCATGGAGATGCGTGGCGTCAACGAGGTCTTCAAACAATAACAATGTGTGGACGTCATCGGTCGCCCGTATGCTTCAACCGCGATGTGACCCACCCGCTGACATTGAACTCTACAGCTTGGGTGGCAATGGGAAAAACACAACATTTTAATTTATTTAATATTTTATTTCATCGATCCCTGCGCTTAAGGTTTATCTTAACTTAATTTCCATTTGTGACACCACAGTTGACCACACCTCATCACATTACTGCCATTGCTGTTCCAATTGCTGTTGCAATGAGTCAGGTAAGTCTAGCGAGATCAATAGGTGGTCTATTCTGTAGGAATCTCACCGTGATAACTTAGGCAAAGTGAGCTAGAAGTGAGCTGCCATTCCAACTAGCGCCGGCGCTGGTATAGAGCTAGAGGGGCAGTCGCTCTAGGCGCCAAGCTATTTCCAACGCAAAATAAAAATTTGTTAGCGCCTTTGAGAGGCGCGGGAGCAGTGTTGCCAGATTAGATTTTTTTAAATCCGTAGGGTAACGCTGAAAATCCGTATATTGCTTCTAGATAAATCCATAGATCTACAGACTTTTTTAAAAGCTAAATATTACTGTTTAGAGCGGCTAAACTAGCCAAGATCCTGGTCCGTAAACAGCGTTTCTTATAGAATTATATGGGTGACAGCTCTTTTGTCTACTTATTTTAATTTTAATTCAATATGTGTTGATATTTGCAATAAAAGTAGATTTTTGATTTGGGAATTATTATTTATTTATCATGAAACCGAAGTAAAATTTACGTGAAGTGAAAACGTCGATCAAAGGACACCGAAAGACAATCTCGCTCTACCCTGATCAAGGGATAGGGCCGGCGGTGATTCCACCAGATGAAATCCCAAGATTTACACTATTGACAGCTCACTTCACTTAAATTTCACGGAGAGATATTTACAGAATACATCGGCTGGATTGGATTCGCTTATCGCTCTTTCATGAAAAAGCTTTTAAACTTCTCGAACAGGATACTTATTTATACCTACAATATCAAATTAGAAACACCTTTTGTAATATCAATAGGAGTGCTATCTGCTTGCAATAAAGTTTGCAAATAAATGATAATTGAGTATATTTCTAATAACTAAATAAGATAATGCCAATCGTGCCGGCTTCTGAGATAATAAACGTAGTGAAAGCTGATAGCGAATAAGTAACTTATACGATTACTTGATACGGTCCTTTTTTCCTTATTTACGAAATATTGTTTCACACACAATTAAACTTACCTAAGGGAAGATACTAAGCGAGAACTCCCGCAATTACAGGATACATTTCTTCAGGATCGTAGTTTTGGCGTAGCCCTCGGCGTAGGCAGCGTAGCCCTCGGCGTATGCGGCGTAGCACGCGCGCTGTCGGTTACCAAAAGTTTGAACATGTTGGTACAAACAATAAGAAGAAATTACAAGAGCACATTGCAGATTTTACTGACTGCTCTATGGTTTAATTTAGAGTAGGTAGGTGCCTAATGAATGATATATACAATGAGACAGATAGTGTAAAATGGAAAGAGCACAGAGTACACATTCCATTATTTTGTATGTTCTTACAATGTGTAAGGATATCAGTAATTCTGATGGTATCCAAAACTGCATAACAATACACGTTTACAAATTAATTTATGTAAAAATAAATGTTAATGTAAGCCATGCCTCCCCACGATTGTGGTAGTGAGGAGTACGCCCGCATGCCGCCTCGTGGCGTAGTGCGGTGATTTGCATGCTCCTCAAGCGAACCGATCACTTCCACGATAACTTTAACAGCTTCGACGGTTATAAATAAAACACATGACGCCCTAATCAGACGTTGAATCAAACTCGTGTATACACGCGGGGACTTAGCTAATCAAAGGTTACCTATTGGGTAGAGGACAGTGGGGACACATTGACCAATATGAAATGGATAAGGTACATACTTATTTGTAAACCGTCGGAATGCAATTTAACAAAAGAAAAATTTAATTAAAAGCACTTTAATTTACAACCAATTTACGAAACTAATAAATTGATTAAACTTAAATGTATCCTTTGAAATTTATGTTATATTAGGTAAACTAATAAAGGTCCACTCACGAAACACTTAGCTAAGGAAAGCGACGTTGATACGTTATTAGTTCCCACAGGAAATTAATTTGCCCCAAACTGCTGATGCCCAATAAACAATGATAAGATTGCAAATGTGTTTATTCACACAATTAATACACCCTACAAAATAAAAACATTTCAATTCTCCGTCTATATTTTCAATTAAGATAAAGAAGTGGTCCAATAAATAGGAACATTTTGAATAGCATTTCGCAACGGAGGAAACAATATATTTTAGGTTTACGCGATTAACGTGTCGAATTCTTCGCTAGCGATAAAGACAATAAAACAAATAAATTAATGTTGCGAGGTGTATCTATTATTAGAGGATGATATTAATTGCGCGTACGCACCTGGGCGTGCAGGTGACTGTTTCAATTTGGGGTCAGCCATTGGCCATGGTTTTGACACCATGCAACATTTTAAAGCATTGTGGGAATTGACACCGCACAGAGATAAGTAGATTGTGTTTGTTTTAAGTGTTTTTTGTTTATATTATGTATTAGTAATGTATTTAAATGATAAACAATCAATAAAAGCACACCATATCTATCTATTATAGTATATTGTATCTATATACCTACTTGTTATTTTGCACCAATGACAAGCCCCATTTTTATGTCCACGCAAACACTGTCCATTCCAAGGTTGCCTGGAATAAATCGCAGAAAGCGATAAGGCCGCCCATTGTATGTTTCGTTATTTATTTTCTGGTGTACAATAAAGTATATAATATTTTTAGGTATTAACCTACCTACATTAGGAATTATTTACAATGGGCCCTTTGTAGTATTTGTACTTACCCAAATACCTACCATATGTATTTAAGGCAGGTTTATATAAGCCCAGTAATGTGACAGTGCAGTCAGTCAGTCCAGCGCTGACTTGCAACTGGGCTCATGTATGCACTAGTTTCAACCCAGTCCAGTGCTGACTTCGCGCCTTCAAGTCAGTCCAGTCGACTAGCCTACCCATCTATTTTCGGGCCTAGTAGCTTCCCCCGCCTGACTTAGGTACTGTCGATCTCGTCTACAATCTACATGAACCCACTGACTGGGTCCGAAATTCCGAGTCTAGTCACTGCCATCGTACAATGCAGGCTATCTGTGCAGGACGATAAAAAACCCAGTTACAGGCCAATGCCTTCCTAACCAGCCGGTCGATTCTGTAAAAATATCACCCTGAAACTCAGGTGAAGTGAGCTGTCACTGTCACAGAATCGACCGGCTGATGCTAGGGATTAACACTATTGACAGTTCACTTCACGCTCACTTCACCTAAGTTTCGAGGTGATATTTTTACAGAATCGACCGGCTGGTCGCATGTATCACGCAGGCAGGTACCATCAAAGAAGTTCATATCTATCCAGTTTGAAAACAAAATCCCGCGAACACGTTGAGCACATGTGTTACCGGGCCGGTTCTTTAGTCGCCGAGCGCTGCAAGCAAGAATAGTCCTTACGGGTTAGATATGAACTTCTTCGATGGTACCTAGTTACCACTTACCTACCTATAGAGAAGTTATTCTTGGATATTATTGAAATACGGTGCCGAATTGCCGATAAAAATTATAAGGACTAGGAATCTCGAGATATTAATGTTTAAAAAATTCGGTAGACGCCATCTCTGTTTAACACGTTCAGTGCCGGGAGTCCTGGAGTCCTAGTCGTATATTGGATGCCAGGAGCCCTCGCGGAGGGCTCATTATAAATGTAGGTTTTCTTAGCGAATCCATCAATAAAAAACGTGAAAATAAAATCTGATTCTGTTTTCATTTAATTATTATTTTTTATTCACGTTTACAAATATTCCCAAAAAAAATTAAAGGTTGGAAACTACGTATAGCGACAAGACCCTCTGAAAACACTATTTTACGTCGCTTTACAGTGTTTTATAACACGGTTTTAAACCTAATGCCGTTGACCGTCCGCTATGGTGAACTTTGGCGCAAACGTAAAGCCGGCCACCCTCCCTGAGGGTTCACTTCCAATATGTATGGCGACATGGCGTATGAGTTCTATAAAATGGGTGGAGTCGAAAGTGTTAGTTATGTGAAGAGCATAGCGCCGGTAGGTTTATTTTCAGGGGGGTGCATCTTCAGCTCCACGAAGGAACTCGATAATTTTTGCAGTTCACCTCGGATATGTTAGGTTATCGTTTGTCCATTCATACAAGGAGTACCTTTGTCGACTTATGCGGAAAAGCTTAACAAATAATAGAATGTAGGATTCAAGAGCGAGCGTAGCGAGCTCGAAAAATTTTAAAGAGGAAGAGGACTAACTGGGTCGACTTATGTAATGAAGCTTAATAATTAACTTATAGTAGGATGCACGAGCGAGCGAAGCATGCTCGGTAATGTTCTAGGGCCGATTAGATTTTTGGAAATAAGCGTTTGGTACTTTGTCGACTAATGCACAAAAGGTTTAAAATTGAGAGATTGCAGAATGTAAGAGCGAGCGGAGCGAGGTCGAAAATTTTAGGAAATAGCCTCGAAATAGTGTTAGACGATTTCAGATATCGCACCTTTGGTAGAACAAGGGCATAATTGTCATAAATTGCCAAAATGACTTAAATATGCAGAAATGCTTTAAAAAGGCCCTTTGAACTGGAGGGACAAAAACATTCGTTTGGCAATTTATGACAATTATGCCCTTGTTCTACCAAAGGTGCGATATTTCTTTAGTTCCGAATGTTTTTACATCTATATTTTATTTTGAAGCCAGGAAGGTGCATGTGCACCCTCTTGCACTTCCCGGCGCCCATGGTCACGATGTAGTTTTCAAGCTCCCATCTCTTCGTCAGTGTGTTTACTTATCTAATATACTCATAACTCAACGCCACCAAGAACACTGTTTCTTGTTTTTTATATTCTGATGTAAAACAACGATTGTCAGTTGAACTACAGTTTACTTCGGTTTATGATCATCAAATAATAATTCATGATGGTAGGCACTGCCATCTACCATCAATTCTACGCGTTTCTACTAATAAGTGTGAACTACAACAATAATAATTGTGAGAAGGCACACCTTATAGGCCGACATGACCCACGAGGCAGGTTACATTGCAGTTGCCTCAGCAGGCCTCTACCTCCTAAAATTACGTTTTCATTTCCGCTAGGTGACACAAAAGAAACTGACAAGTAGCGGTTACCTCTATATTGATGGCTATATCCTATACTGAGGCGAATCTTGAAGGCCTAGTTACGAAATTCACATCTTTCAGTTATAAGCCTAAACATGTCTTTGCGGAACTCTTCAATCAGAGAACTGCTATGCTATTCTGTAAACATCTCACCGTGATAACTTAGGTGAAGTGAGCGTGGAGTGAGCTGTCATTCCACAGGGATTGACACTATTGACAGCTCACTCCACGCTCACTTCACCTAAGTTTTCACGGTGAGATGGTTACAGAATAGCACTGCTGCTTACTGTTATTTCATATCGAGTAGCAAATTGAGTGTCACCCGTGGTATGTTGTCGTTTAAACCATATTTACTTGCAAATATTTGTTCAGTGTTCATACAACATTATGGTCTATTAAGCGTTGTATTTATCTGAATAAAAGCAAAGCTCGGTTGGAGGGAAGTTAAAATAAAAGTCCATAGTAACACTTTCCCGTTTATTTAGAATATTCAATAATATTTTATCACATGTCGGTAAGAGTTGACAATAAGCACGCCAAGCATTCTTGTGTCTCACCACGAACGTCGGTAGACGATCTACTCTGCCAGACCAACACCAGTGTAAACATATTGAAGAACAAAGAAAAACAAAAGAAGTACAGTTATCATAATAACTTGTCGAATAATTAATCATAAGTAAAACCTTTCATAAGTTTAATAAAATATTCAGCAGTTGAAAGCTCTGTTTAATTCAGCTGTTATATAAATTCCCTGTAACTTTAATCACTAACAAAAAGATTAAAATTTTTGTAAGTTGCCATACCTAAAATGTTGGAAACGATCGCATAGTCTGTGTGGGGTTTTAAATACTCAGCTCATAATATTAGCCGTCCCCAGATTATCAAAAAAATATAGTTTATCAGTAAAATATAGTCTGCCCTTCTTGTTAATTTGAAGTACTTTATATATTTTTTTCGAACCTGCATATTATTCACCATTCAATTAATGGATCCAAAGATAAAAAGAAGTGGTATTCTTGAAACGACGAATATATAATTATATTTTACAGTTCTTTAACGTCAATGGAGCTTTTAGCACACTTGTAATGAGTCATAAAATTGTCATAATAATCAGGTTTTAGTAGAACATTATCAGGATAACATTTGCAAACAGGATGAATACATTGTATTAAAGTTTTGAATGAGTTCAAGTGCACCTGTGTTGAATGCTCGTAAAAATATAGTGACCTAGAGTAAGTAATTAAAAAAAGATCATTTCGTTATGTTTAAAATAACGCCGGCAATATCGGCCTGTCAAATTCACCTTGTTGGTGCTACGTCCGTTAACTTTATAAAAATATATTACAATACATACATAAATTATAGTACGTAAGTATAGTTGTATTGTTCTATAGCGGAACGTTTATATCCTATACTGGAGTGCGGCTAAGGTGCACTTTTGTATTATTATAATTTGTAATGCTATACTTATTTCCAACATTTCATTATTAATACATATAATAATATTAACTTGATGTGTAAATTTAAACTTTGATTAACCTAGTGAAAAGCATTTAGGTAAATAAATGCACCTAGTATGCTTGTAGTAAACAATTTAGAGAGAAAGGTACATATTTAACATAAAATCATAGAGCTTGCTCGGCACATTCGTACTATCACCTACACCACGGTGTAATAAAAAAGTAGGTATACGTCGTAGCCTTGTTTAAAAAGTATTTAATGAAAGTCGGAGAAGTGCCTCGTAGAAGACAGAAAATAAACGGGCCGGCATAGCCCGAAAACGTCTTTTATTTTCCATATAATGACGTTGGCCACTTTCATAATAAACGTTCCTAACGTTTATTATGAAAGTGGCCAACGTCGCAATTAGTTTTCTAATATTTCGCTGTTTTGATTAATTTGGCAGTATTACTGTATGGAAATAAGAAATGTGGCTAACTAGTAGCAGTAACTAGTGCAGGTGTTAGAGAATCTTATTATATTGTAAATGTACTTATGTCAATAAAGTTTATTATTATTATTACTAGTGAACTAGAATATTAACAATTAATTGCAATTATAACATTGAATTTGATGTTGTAGCCGTTTTAGGTGTAAAAAGGCAGTTGGAAAGTTACTAAATATTTTTTTTACATCTAAAACTAAATATTCGATGTTACGATATGAATTATTGCATTTCATAATCAATATTTTAGTTCACTAGTTAGCCATATTTCATATTTCCATACAGTAATATTGCCAAATTAATCAAAACAGGTAAATATTTGACAGCTGTTTGCCACGTTGCCTACGTTTGGGATGGTCTCGCGTCCATAGTATAGTATCTACTATGTGTTCCAGTCTTACAAGTTTTAAATTGTAGAATTAGACTCAAGTAGCACTTTGGTAGAAAATTTTACACTGTCACAATCACGTCAGAGGTAGAGGCCACGAAGGGCCAAAACACACCGACTTGTTAGTGCTGTTAGGCAACGCAAGACTATAATGTAAATGATAGCACGTGTCTTAGCCCTTGTACATATAAACATATGTTAGATATATGCACGAAATTATATAGAACTAACAATAATGGTAACTAAATCTAGCACAGCAAAACTATTCATCAGGCATAATCAATACTTCTAATCCTTAAAATCTGTTCAGGTTCAGATTTTACAGTCTGAAGACGACTATGCCCAATAACACATAATATTATATAGTATTCGACTACATAAAAAAGTAAGAAAAATACTTAATATCAATAGGTACACAATAGTAGGAATAACACTCGAGATCCCAAGTAATAAACAATAGAATAGAAGATTAAAACATTCTAAACAATGAGCTATTAAACCACGACGAATTAACTTATTTTAATGATACACTTTGTTTTAATTTAGAGGCCTATACATACTTAGTAAAACTGATAACATTGGTGTCATTCCAGTCAATAGTATTACCATTATAAGACTGAGTATTTTACTTACGACCATTACGTTGCACGATGAGTTAAGTACCGAGTAATCCAGGGGGGGTAGCCGCCCCCTCTGGATATTGTATGCCTAAGTACTGTTGTCGATAAAAGGTATGTTACAGTCACGTTTAGACTTACTTAACAATTACAATATCAATCAACAGTATGTATGTATACATTTTTGTAAAAATCTTTCATGTTGTACCTATCATATACAGGGTTATTGGTAAAACACCAACAACCTCTTAAGGGGTCATTCTACTCATCAATAGGAACAACTTTTAATATGGGACCAAACATGAAAACGCGAAAAAAAAAACAGCTGTTCCCTACATTTATGTTCACACAACTCGTCAAAATGTATGGAACACCAGATTTTTCTTTCCCGATTTAAGGCTTGGAACCAAAGTAAAAGTTGTTCATATTGATGAGTACAATGACCCCTTAAGAGGTTGTTGGTGTTTTACCAATAACCCTGTATAACCGACTTTAAAAAGGAGAAGGTTCTATGTTCGGCTGTTTTTTTTTTTGTGTACAATTTTCATTGACCTTTTCGTCAATTGTGGACCAATTTTGAAAACGCTTTTTTCATTTGAAAAAAAAAATCAAAATCGGTCCACAATTGACGAAAATACCGATAAACAAATAAAAATAAACATACAGACGAAAATAGAACATCCTCCGTTTTTGAAGTTGGTTAAAAATACGCGAACACAGCAGCAATATCAAACTATGTAAAACAAGTGCGGAGGGAAAATTTCTGATTTGCCCCTCCGTGGGCCAAAAGCTTGGTACGCCCATGCCGAGCTGATAGTGAGATGAAATAGTGTGGCCATCCAGTGTTCGTAAAATACTCAACCTTATAACTACATAAATACACAACTAATTAACATCGTAATATGAATGTAAGAATAATATGTTTATGTATCACCGACGAATTGCTTAGAGCTTAGCGAGATTAAATTATTTGGATAAGGCAAGAAACATCCATAGATAATATATGCTGATTGATAGAACAATGTATTTGATAGTTATTGTTACACAACAAATAACCAGTCAGCGAAATATTTATTTGGAATGCAAACGTGTATAAAGTACTACCTAACAGTGTTTATTTAGGATTATATAAATATTCTGAACATTTAAATACATGTTTGTGATGATACGTACAGAGTGAATTATCTCATGTAAATACTGTGATATAGTAAATAGTATTATTTAGAATGTGAAAGGCTTAAAATTGCAGAATTTATAAATATTTTCTAAGGCATATTTTCACCAAATTGAAAAGTTCTGTACATAAATAGTTATAAAAATGAGACATCGTAACCAACAATTAGTCTAGATATATTACTGCAGATAAAAGTGACAGATATTAATGAAACATTCCAGTTTGTTAGGTAGTAAATTATGAAGGTATTGACGAGGTAATCACGGGTAGAGCTCGATTTGCATTCCGTTAGTTATTTAGTATGTAAACTACATCCATTACAAGCCTCCGATAAGATCACTGGACTTGATCGACGGCATGTGCATCTCTACATGCCTACCTGTATATATCGTGAGTATACTAGTTTATAAAAAGTAAACATCTATGCCTTCGTTGAGAGATCATGCATAATACCAGCCTGTTATTAATCATATAATAATAATAATAATACCAGCCTGTTATTAATAATATAATAATAATAATACCAGCCTGTTATTAATAATATAATAACAATAATACCAGCCTCTTATTGTCCCACTGCAGGGCAACGGCCTCTTCTCATACTGAGAAGGCGAGCATTGATCACCACGCTTGCTCAAGACGGGTTGGTGATTTCAGACTTATATTAACAGCAAGTCCAGGTTTCCTCAAGGTGTTTTCCTTCACCGATGACAGTAATGTAAAATTGCATTGTTTAAATTAAAATTAGAAGAGAAAGTTTATCCAAAAGCTTATATAATTATTTTGCATTGCTTTTTATGCTTCTGCTCATTGCTTTATCGTATACACATTAATTCAAACCTAACGGTTGAGTAATATTTTGACTATACAATATTGTATGAATAAATAAATTCCGCAATGGTAGCCTCCACCTCACCCCAAAGGCATAGACGCTAATATCTATAGATAATAATGAGCACTATTATGAAAAAATATTTTTCTAATCTGCGAATAATATTGTAAAATATAATATTTAGGTGGGCTATAATATGTATCTATTTAAAGCGGACATGTATCATTTGAATATACAGTAAATCCGATATACACATTTATAATGATAGGGAACTGTGACGGAGTTACTTTACTAACGAGAGAACCAGTATATACAAATATATTGCGATAACACCTGTTACGGAATACCATGCAGTGTAAACAGTTGGGCCGCGGTGTCGGCGCCGGCGATGTGGCTAATTGTATGCTAACGACTACCTCATCTCGACTCTTTCTGATGAATATTCTGTTTAACTGTACCCTTCACTTTCTATGAATGAATTATAACTTGGTTTACAGCCAAGGAAAATTAACACTTAGTACGTTTTAACCAGAATATTTTCTCAAAATTTCGTCATTCAAATAAACTTAAAAATATTGCATATTTAGCTGCAATAAATGCCAAAGAACCTCATTCTTTTATTGGTACTATTAAATGCATTCAAGTGTATCCGTAAACGAGCAACGTGGATCAATTTGATTTCAAACGTTCTCGTAATAGTTGCCACACGGAGTTTGCCTCGGCCCCAACAACCGCGACCCTGAACATTTGAACTAACTCAGCTGTCACAAAAATTATACCACATTACCGATTATAGGATTTTGGAATATCATTTACAGTGCGAAGATAGATGTACAACCAATAAAAATGAGTGAGATTTCATGTTATAATTATTTGAATACTCTTAGTAGACTGGGTACTAAACTTGTCAGGCTCAAACTATTCAGAGTTGTGTGTAAAAACACTTCTCTTCTAGCAGACTAACGTGTGTTATAATGTAGTTCAGTGAGTCTTGTTGATGCACATCAAACAGAGCGATTCGATATACAAAGCGTATTCAATTTTACTATTAGCTTAAATGTCTATGTGGGACGATAATGAATTTTCTGTAGTGTATTTACAAAGACACGTGCATATCGAATCGTTGTTGCTCATATCTCACTTTAATTCGCTCGCGTGTGTATTCAACCTTAAAACGCGACTCAATGTCAGGACTCTGTCGGTCGTATCTATCTTTCGCACTGATACATAAATACCTTACAGTGACCACCGTTGTATGTACTAAATAGATAGATCGCAGTTATAATAAGCCTAATGTTAAAATATTGTGTACTTATTTGTGCACTAAAGATGTGAGCCTCCTCATACCCGATTTAGTAGTGCCTTTGGTTTTCTTAGTCTGCTCTTTGACGCCCCTGAAAAGTGAACGAAAACTTAGTCAGATTCTGAAATGGGGTGTTGAATTGATGAATATAAAAATTATATTTAGACTAGTTTTGGCAGTTATTATGGGACTATTGTAATTTAAATGTTGTCGACTCTATTAAATAAAACACTAACAAATGTTTGCTATTTTCTACATAAGTGTGAATATTACTGATCGTTACATGGAGGTCTTCCTCTTCAACCTTAATTTCCGGGATTTCATTTTCTCCGAGACTCGGGTCGCACAAATAGAAAGTCGCATAATCTATATTCAAGATACAGTGAAGACAAAAAAAATAACATAAATAGGTAATCAGATATTAAGCATAACTGTGTTTAAATTATTATAAGAAAACCTTGCTTTTCCCTGGACCTTGGCATTTTGCCTTATTACTGAAATATTAACTATGTATAGCATGATGTCATTGTCTGCAATCATACAAGCTCTCAAAGGCTAGCACGCTTTATTGTGATGGCGTGTTATATTTCTTCATTCAAATGTATGTGTTGAAAGTAGAACACGTGTGACATTTGTTTTATTTCGTCGAACGTCGTTCTGCAGTTTATATCCTACGCGCTATTTAAAAAATTACATTGGAGGTAGATTATATTTGCCTTTCGCTCGCCAATAGCAATAAAGGAGTCTAGAGAGGGCATACTATAGTAAACATATTTTATACAATACAAGTTTGACAGGGGTAATATAAAGCGCAACGTCTCTCTGTCTGTTTTTACGCAAATAACTCAACCATAAATATTTAATTAAAGTGTTTCTTTTTTAAAATGATGAGTGAGAAGTACGGAACTTACAGATAGCGCGTGAGGTCCTCAATGTCGACGAGCATGGAGTCCTGTCCCATGTGCAGCTCATCGCGCGCCATCAGCATCTTGACGAGCGAGTCGTTCAGCGACTCGATCTGAGAGTGCAGCTCGTTCACTATCACCTGCAAATTCGAATAACAACTGTCTTTTATATCGTTGATCAGTCAGTTAATCAAGTTTTGATTCAATTTGTGTTCATTTTCACTAACTCAACAGCAAACCAACATTGTGTTTTGCAGTGACCTGACAGGGCTCATCGACAAAAACTGACTATTAATTAGTAAAATATGTGATGTGCATGAGAACAAATAAATACATAATTTACGATATCAGAGTTTCTCCATTTAATCTGTTGAAATTTTATAATTTGTTATTGTAAATTGGCCAACAGATCACAACAGCTACCATGAGATTTATCTCATCAGAAACTCATTCAAGCCTTAATACCAGCCTAATAGGCCCGGAGTCCACCAAAGCCGACACGAGACGAGAGGATAGCAGATGTGTTTTAAACAAGCAATAGAATTTTGTTATTCACACATCTCGTCTCCACTCAGCTTCAGTGGATACCACTGAGCGAAGATGTATCATATTTGTATGCCGCAATCGAAGCGGAGATGTGAGCTGTACCTCGCCGAGATTGAGCTGAACGGCAGTACAAAGAGATGTGAGCTGGGCCTAGCAAGATGGCGATGGCGCGCAGCGGAGACGAGAAGAGATGTGAGCGGCGTGCAGTGAGCGCTCAACACCCAACGCTCGCAGCTCATTTCCGCTCTAGCCAGCACACATTTCCGCACAGCTACGGTGGATACACCCTAGCTGAAAACCACCTCTTCTCGTCTCCGCTTCGGACATCTCCGCACATTTCCGCTTCGGTGGAGTGCGGACCATATTATCCCACTGCAGGGGTAACGCCTGTTCTCATACAGGATCACTCTTTCAGACACCCAAAATGAAAATAAACGCTATTTAAAATTTGGACTTAAGATTTATGATCACGTGGTAAAATTTACCAGGAATACGGGCTCCCCGTGTTCAAATAAAACCGATATCGAAAAGTAAATAATATTAATATGACTATTATGTCCTTCTAACGTTCGCCCGGTCGTCTGGATGAGATAACCATGTGCGATAATACATAACACCCAGGTTGCTGAATATTACAGTAGTTACCTACTTAATAATAATATTCCTTGTTAAATTTGATCCTGTTAGGTGTTTGTTACGAGTTTATCGGAATGCGCATTTTATCCTTAACATAAAACAAATGACATTTTTCAGATTATGAGTACACAAACGCATTATTATAATGTACCGTTGGAAAGTTTAAGCATTCATCTTTATAGCCATAACGACTGCTAACGGTGTCAAAAGTAATTACATACTGGAAAATTAAGCTTTAAGAATAATTTTGAACCTTAAGAAGTACAAATTAAAGTTGTGAATGTTATGGAGTTAAATGATTTCGTGTCAATTACTAAAGGTAATTACACAACACCATATAATACACGGTATGCTAATATCATAAACGCGAAAGTGAATCTGTCTGCATGTATCATTTCTTTTCACAGTTAAATCACAGGTTTGCAGATTATGATGCTGTATGTTGCTGTTAGCAAACAGGTCGATGCCCCTGAACTGACGCCTAATTGAAAGTTGTTAAAGCCGCCATGGAAACTAGCAACACTCAAACCATTGTCATTACGTGACCGACGTCAGGTCAGTGACCGTAGAACCAAAGAGGTCTCACGTTCCTGTAATTTCACCAAACCCCATACCCTTAGAACAGGCACTGCGAAACGCAAAATGGTGGCGAAAAGGCCCAAAATATGGAAGATCAACACTCGGGAAACACACCCTTGTTGTTTTAATAATTTTATTCTTTCCCTTTATTTTGTGTGCAATAAAGAGCTGGTATTCTATCTAATACGACGAAAAAAACAACAAAATCTTAACACAATAGTCATTGTGGTTGAATAAATCCATTGTACAAATGGTCTTTGTGCTTGAGTCAGCTTGCGCCGGAGTTGATCTTGATCATCAAGGCCGCGGCGAAACGTCATAAAAACCAGCAATCATATATTGCACGTTTACTTACAATGTTCGGTATTCTAGATCTGCTCGACACGAATCTTTAGCAAACAAAAGTGTCGAGTGGAGGCAGAATCATGCATCAATATGAATCACATGAGCACAATATCGCAACATACCGAAAATAGTTCAAGTGGGAGGCTATTGATATTCATAAATAAATGCAGTTTCATATCTGAGATGATGACATAGAGCGTGGGATAATTTATGTATTATGCATTCGTCCTGAATAACTTGAAAACAAAACCATGTTTACTTATACCTACTATACTAGTCTTTGTATTAGTATCTAGACGTTTGAAAATGGATGGAAGCACTTCACGGCCTCTGCTTCAAGTATATTTATTAGTTGAAGTCGTAACTACTACAAATAGACAACATAATCTTACAGTTCTGGTCCTGCTGACTACCCCGACAAGTATCGTAAAGGATACCTACCGAAGGGACGTCCATTGTAAACTGATATTATCTTCACAGCAGCATAATAATTAAAAGAATTAAACATCAAGAAGTTATTTTATGAGTATTGACTTGAGAACTCTTAAATATTTGCCACCACAAAATCGCCCAGTAGGCAAAAATTTGCGTCATTTTGCTGGTACAAAATAAACTTTATATCTATAGCTATAGGCTACTTTTTGTATTTGCTTAATACTTAGATACAAAATTTAGAACAAATAAACCAAGTGAAGTGCCAGCATTCGGGAACTGTCCTAGCTATACGTGATGGCGTCTGATAGCTAATATATGGGTAATTATTTAATTTAATGTTTTGTGTTTCTTTGTTTTGTAATGTTAATTACTTTGCATACTATTGTATAGAATCAAGTTCTTCTAAGTTAACAAACAGTTGTGCTGCTGGGGAGTTTGTTGCGCCACTTCTTCCCAGCCAAAGCACTAGGAAGTGGTGAAGGGCGAGCGTTTTGGGGAACTGCCTTATTTTATTTTGCCGTTCAAAAAGGGCTGATTGTCCAGTCTAATTTGAATAAATGGATTTTGATATGAAACAAACCTGCAACTGTGCGATATTCATGTCGGTGAGTAGTTGTCGCGACACGCGGCGCCGGTCGGGCGCGAGCGGCACGTTGGCCTTCTGCATGCTGCGCCGGAGCATCTCCGTCACCGGCGACACCGCGCGGCTGCGGCGCTCGCGCTGCAATAGTGCACCACACTATGATTACACTTGCTGACATTACCATGAGTGTACGAACAAATTTTTTTAAGTATGTTTCTTTGTCTTTAGATTTTAAGGTACCTACTTAATGTAAAAAAATCATTAGATTTTTTTGTTACTAGGTATAGTATATTGCTGCAGACACAATTTTAAAACAATCCGTGTATGCTTTACTCACTGAATAGGTAAATAAATTGCTTCACCAGTTAAATAAGTAACAACTTAATTATACATAATTATGATACAATACTCAACCAGGCATTCAACATACTAGTCTAGTTGAATACATTCTTAAATAATGTAAAATGTATTGTTGATTCATACCTCCATTTGTATACGAGCCATTTCTTTTGCCTGTGCCAGTGCAACCCTGGCCTCAGTCTGTAGAGTTGCTTGTAGGACATAGAAGTCAGACTCTTTTATTTCAATATGCCCTAGAGAATGCGACGACCTCGACTTTGTCTTTAATGAAAGGGACGTAGGGCGTAGTTTTGCACCTGCAAACAAGTAAGAAAAATAAATACTCATGATAGACAGAGAAACTAGTATAGATTACATGCAAGATATTTAAAAAATATATAATTATGTTGGTGGTCCGTGGCTAACAACAAAACACAATTTCTAATTTTTAGAAGCATTATGCACTCATGTAATTTACTTTTTTACCAATAACTTTCATTTTTACAATTACAATAGAATTCAAAAGCCATGACAGGGAAAGTTAAATGCTTAACGGCAAGTCTTCTGTAATGGTGTTAATGTAAAATCAATTATCCGCACATAGAGTGACCCAACATGAAACAATAGGCAGGATGTACTCACCACTCTGCACGGTGCTTATTTTGTCATGTTTTGTGATGTTAACTGATAGCGGTCTTGTTTGATACGGATGGTTGTAGCCCGACTTGCTAAAAATACTTGACCGTGACAAACTTTTTGTGTTATTGTAATTTTTTTCTAAGTCTGATGCTTGAGATTCATTGTCAGATGCTGTCTCATTCATGAAACATATTTGTAGGTTCATCCCTGTACCAGACACCACAACACATTTAATATGAGAACATCACAAAATGATTGTGAAATATAGAGTAGATACAATCTGCATACTGCAATAAGCCAAGTTCCTTGTTTTCAATCAATTCTACAATAATTCTGCAATATAATTACTGTAATCTAAATGTGAAGCATCTTTGCCCTTTTTTTGTTACCAAATGCAGATTGTAATTACAAAACTGATTTCCAAAAGTCTCAATTATACATATATTTTAGTGCTTCTTTGAAACTTTTGAAAAAGAGTTGTTTAGGTGGTATAAATGGAAACATCAATTAGTTACATACAACCCAATACCATGTGACAAAATATCTAATCCTTTTGTGTTTATTTTATCTGTAATGATATTACTTTAAAATGGTTGTCAAACCAAGGATAACTATTTATGCAATTAACTAATAAAGATAACTTAATGAGTGCTCAACAAACAGCACAAATTGGTTTAATTAATTATTGTTTACATACAAGATATTACATCTTGTTATTGAATAAATGAGCTATCTATTTATGATTCCACACAAACATTGAATTGTATACCAATGTGTAATACTCACCACTTTGAAGTCGTGAATGCAGACTGGGTTTCTTCCCGGGCCGGTCTGTGTGGCCCATACTGTAGTACTCCTCGGCATCTGCTCCCATCGCCAGTCGCCTCCTGATCTCTTCTCTGTCATTGCGTTTCTACAATAAATAGCAGCATGAGAATCCATTTCTGATAATTCTATGAAGTGCGCCCATGTGGTATATTCAAAGTTGGAATGTTTAAAATGATTAATAGGTATTTTTTATATTATTTTTGTATTAATATTCTATCAAAATCTTTAGTATTCTATGAAAAATCCAAATTATTTTTGAGTATTATTTCTACTTTCCACTACTTTGTGTCCACAATCAATTGGTGCAGGTGAACACACACAAGCCTCTATACTTAACATAAAATAGCCCAGATAAAAATATATACAATGAAGCAGGAAATCATTAAATTTACTGTGATTTCAACCCTTACATTTTTGTCATAAGGAACATGGTCAGTAACAGTCACAATTCTTGTAAATTTCTCTAAAATGTTAGGATTATTGTCGGCAAGATGAGGCCACTCAATCTCTGTCAGGGCATTACACTCTGCTGAGCCAACAGCTCTTGGACTCAAAACAGTATCGTCACAATTTTCAAAGTGAACATTTTCACTGTCACTTTTATTGAACAACTTTGTCTTGAAGAGATGTAAACTTCGTTTAAATCCAGATTTTTCTGTCGTATCTGTGTTCACGTTTTCACGGATTTCTTCAGATGTTTTGCTAAATTTCCTTCGAATGTTAGTAACTAAATTTTCGAACATATTAAAAACTAGTCAGTCTTCTTTATTTTGGCAATAATATGGCACGGATGGCTGTTGTACAAATGATAACTGTAAATCAACTAACTTGTAAACAAAAAAATGGAAGTCCTGTCATTCCTGTCACTTTGACATTTAGGACAAGGTCAAAAAGTGTTCCATTTAACCTATATCTAATATGTTGAGCTTGAGTAGGAACTTGAAGATTACTTGAAAAAAATATATAAAAAAATTAAAATAAACTTACCAAGCAACAGATGTTGTCAACAGATTCGTGGTTATCATAAGTTATAGTGTATAAATCCAATAAAAATCTGGTGTCTTTTTTATAATGTCTTTGTTCTGAGTTAACAAAATAAGGCATTGACGCCATCACTTAACTGAATTTACAATATTATAAAACAATAGAAACTTATATTGCAGTCTAAGCACCACTCGCACACCTTGCGGAATGAATCGGTATTTAGTAAGAGACTGGCAGCCTGCTACGCCGCGCCGCTGAATCACCTTAGAAAGCTGAACGTACTATTGATAATTAACTGTTACACATGGCTGCGGCAGACGTGGATCAAACGCGAATGTGCGGTTACCGTTAACTTAACAGCGCGGAATTTAAACTACTGTCTAAGTTTTATTTTATCTACTAAATGTAGACAAATTAGTCAGCAGTGTGAGATATGTTACTTCACAATTTTGTATAGATAGGTACCTAGTAGGTATTATTATTGTAGGTAAGTATGATTGTTATGTACCTACCTACGTGTCGTGTGGTTAGTGTCAGAGTTTTAAAGCCGCCCATGGGCCTCTGACTTGGCCCCACATGCCGCCGAGAAACATCTCTCAGGCATGCCGGTTTCCTCACGATGTTTTCCTACTGTGTTTAGATACTTAATGAATTGATTGAACTCACCCGTCTCTCGGCTTCTTTCGCAGCTTTCAAATGGTTCTCAATAGCATCCAAATCTAATTTGGGTAACGCTGTTTCAATGTTGTAGACGTCAAAACTCCCTGTAAAATATAAGACGAAGAAAATAGGTAGGTAGTTAATAAACTGCTTTTTACCTATCTAGCAAACAATAACCGGCAGTCTGCTCTCACAATACAACAATAAATTAGAATACCTAATTGAACATTAAGTATTTACATAATAACAGGCAAGAAAGTATGAATAGGTAGGTACCTATAATAATTGTCTACATAGGCTGGTTTGGTAAATTAACGAGTGGTGAAGTTAAGTACCTACCTACTTCTACCAAAACGGCTCCTCCAGGAAATAACAACTTTTATTTACCTATGTAGATTATAAGTAAAAGTGTACAAGTTAAAGATATGACTAGGTCACGTAAAATACATGCTCATGAAACGTAATCACCTCATATCATATAAAATTATAAATATTTACATAGGTAGGTATTGTAGTTCAGACGAACTGAAATAAACAGATGGTAGAATGGTAGCTATGATAGTAATCATCCATAGTACCAACAAAAAGAAGAAACATCTCTGTTGTAACTTAAATTGGTTCGTTAGGAAGTTGCTCTGCTATCACTGTGCCGGCTCCCGGAAACAGTCGTGAACATATGTAGTTACCTAAAGGTTTAACGTGTCATGTGTAAAAAAGTAAATAAAATGAATGGTGACTTATATTAAGTAACAAATAAGTATCTACAAAATAAAAGCTATGTAAAATGGCCGACTTACCCAAATCTACATCTTTTGAGTTATCATTTTTACGGACGGATGCTTTACTTTGAGCAGTGCGGTAAGAGTTTTTACTTGAAGTAATTTCTTTTTGTTTCTCTCTGGCCGCCTTGGGTTCACTGAAGTATGAATGCATTTTAGATTACACTATTACACAATTTCAAACAAATTGTTGTACCACGCCTCATTTGCAAGAATTCCACCAATTCAATGTGGCCAGCTAAATTAAATTGATACAAGGAATTCCCGAGCACGTCGTGTGTACTTCCCTTCTAAATTTACCGGAGTTATACGTGCTGCGTCAAATCTATTTTAAACGTTAGTATGAGCCAATGAATTTGCATACGGAGGTTTGCACTGTTTTACTTAGGTACAAGCTTTTCAAGTTACCCCAAATGAATCCATCTAGCAATTGTTATTATAATATAGTTTACAAATATAAAATATAGGAATGAGAAGATTCATGAAACCAAACTGAAAATATCCAAAATACTTACTTTGGTGACCGTATGGAATTATTTCTGACACTAACATGGTTATCATTATGCCTGATAGTTTTACTAACGTCTGGTTTGTCTTGCGTATGAACACTATTTAGTAAACAGTAACCTTTAGAATTATGCGCTATCTCATTAGAATTTCCATCAATAATTACTGTTTCTTTTTTACTTTCGGCCCATAGTCGATCACGTTCACGCATTTCATCTAGTTTTGGAATTATCTTTCTAAGCTCAGTGCTGAGCTGCTTAATTGTATTCTCCACATTAAGGCTCAACTTCTCCGTATCATAATCGTTAACATTTATTTCGTCCTTTCCATCTGACAGAAACGCGTCCGTGATCTTTCCATTGGTGTTATTTTCTATTAATAAAAACGTAGGCCTACTTAAACTCATTTCTGTTCGGGTATTTTTTTCATTTTCTATATTGATTTCACTAACTTCTTTGTCTATCGTTTGTTGTTGAGTCAAACTATCCTCATTTTCATCACACTGCGTTTCCACTAATTTCTTAATAACGTGATTAACAACGTCACTTATATTATTAATTGTATTTTCAATAGGTTTTGCAAAAGTGTCTTTTATATCTTTGCGTAATTCTTCTAAGTCGTCTTGGATGTTGATATTATAGTTAAGTAATTGTTTAATTTCGTCTTCAATTTCTTTATTGAAATCACCAATAATATCTTTGGCATGGAAGTTATTTTCTATATCTGCATCCGTGCAGTTCAAATCATAATTGAACGCCTCATCATTGTTATTATTATTTTTAGATATAGTTTTTAAAAGGTCTGGTATATCATTTTTTATGTGACTATCTACAAATTTTTGTTGTGAATAAGATTTATTTTGTGGTGATAACAATGTTGTTTTTACTAGATCAGATTTTACGTTATTATTGTTGTTGATATTTTTATAATCCGTGGTTCCATTTTGGTTAGGTTCGGCTTCATATGCCAGGTCGGTTATTTCTATATCAACATCATCATCAGTCATTTCATTTTCTGAATGGTAAAAATTTTCTATATTTGATGAATAATCCTTAAACAAGCAAAATATATTCAATTATCAGTATAAATAGTAATGAAACTCTGGAAGGAAAGTGTGTCAACATAATATAAATCTGCAGGAGTTACACAAATATATAGAACTCGGTAGAAGCCCACATAAATGTACATATAAATAAGTAGTCACGGTTCCCGGCCCAGTAGCATTCAGTAACAACTAGGGCTTCCTTTGTGTCGCTGTAACGAGCAAAGTTTAAACACTTCTAAGGATTCTTTTTGTAAGTGAAACTTTACCTGTAATGTGTGCGCTAAGTGTTGGAAGCCTGGATAATTTGGATTCACAATTCCCCTCGGCACAGGATGGATGCCGTTCTCAGACATCTCATCTGTGTCAGAATGCTCAAATGCTCTTTCCTCGTCGATTGGCGTAGGTTCTGCAGATACATTAGTATTATCTGAAATAGTTTGTAGTTTAGTTTTCCTATTCTTGCTTCTGATTGTTAGAAAAAAGAGTTATACGATTAATAAATAATACCTACTTAAGAAACTTTCGCAAGGAGCACGGACGGTGGCTGTGGTTTTCTCCAGATTTTCCGTCTCGATGTTATTGCACGACGGCACGGTATTCACGTGCCTACTGTTGATCCGGTACTGTCGATTGCATACCAGCTCCGCGCTCGGAGTCGAAGCTTCACTGTCTGCACCGGTTCCCCTGACAGTCGAGTAATTCTCAAAGGTCTCTGAATTCCTTTGAGAGTTATAAACTGTATTACAATTCGTAACTAGCGAGTAATCTGTTGTGTTCTCACGTAAATTGGATTCTGCACTGTTCGCAGTTAACCAAGTTCTGTTATCGGGATTTCCGAGTGACGATACGTCCCTGCGATTGTATACTGCGATGTTACCATTGTCTGTCGTTTTGATCCTCATGATTACCTGTAAAGAAACATTAGACCTTTTGAATATTTTAATTAGATTAATAATGTCCTTTAATAAAAATTGAACTTTATTATGTGCCTAATGTTTTATTTAGGAAGGCCTCATTATTAATACGCTGGCGTAAACTCATGAATATTCATTTGAATTTATTGTAGGTAAGTGTGGCGCAGATACTTATACAAATAAATACCCAACTCAAAAAGAGAAACACACTGTACAGATAAATGTATTATAAATATCCAAAATGGCACAGCAGGAATGGATACCGGACGTGTCATAAACGTCCACCCCCATGACATTTTATATAGAAAGCAGAGAGACCACAGAACAGAGAGAGACAGTTAGACATTTCCCAAATAAAACATTTATCTAATTACCCTCATTGGACACCTGTGGAAAATTATCTCTATTGGGCTATCAAAAATAATTGAGATACGGCATGTGAACGTAGATTTTTTACGAATTCGATCCAGCTACGTAGTACTTATCTAGATAGAACCGTTAAGGCTATATTATAATCATTGGATTTTATGTCCTAAATCCATATAGGGTGATATTGCGGATCAGTACCGGATATTGTGAGCATGGCGCGGCTGAGGCGGCGCGGCGTGGGGCGGGCGGGGGCCAAACACGCCGCGGCGTGTCTCAAGTCCGACCCCAACCCCGCACGCACCCACTTAATAAACCGACCGACCTCACCCATATTTACTAAAGATAACATTACGAAAAAAACCACAGAGCACTGACTTTTCTTATTTTTCCACGCGATTTTAAATAAGAGGGGAAACTGTCGAATCCTTTTCCTCACCCCCAAAGAAATAACTACATATAAAATTCATGGATATGCTAATGCTCCAATATTAAAGGAATATATTGGATAAGTTACATGAGAAATTCTATAAATGTAGGCACATATTACCAAGTTCGTATTCGCTTTTCTCGCTAAACTGCATGGAAAATCATAAAAACCAAAGAAAGTAATTTATCTTGCCAGGCAAATTCTAGTATAATAATTGCCTTGATGCTTACTTAACTTGGTTGGCAGCCACGATATCGTCCACAAGTTGTGCTATCTATCCACTATGGTTGGTACCACTCGTATGGTAGTAGCGGTCATCGACCCAATGTACCTTCATTTATTTACAGATTCTAGTACGACCACAGAAATGACGTCCGTTAACATCTTGAATCGATAACGCGTGTACGCACGAACGAACAAGAACATGGAACATTTTATTCACATGTGCGTACCGCTAACGAACATAAAACAGTGTGTTCGTCAAAAACGATCGTGGCGATCTAATTTCGTTGTTCTGTGTAGACGGTGTTCGGAGACATTTGATGAAACGGCGAATCCCTGGCTACTAAAAAGAGCGGGGCGGTTAAGCATGAACCCAAGTCGAACAGTGTTCGTATGGAGTTCGTGTTCGCTTTGCTAATTTACGTCCACACGTACGAACCAAATGTTCCGTGTTCACCATGTTTTGTTCGATAAAGCGTACACGCCTTTAGGTATCTTATGTCATCGTCAACATTTCTCACTAATGAATAAATCATACATAGTTTTTTTTGTCTGATTCAAAAAGGGCAATGCCCACTATTGCCGTGTTAAAACGCACCAACTAAGTATCTACAGCATCTGCAAAAAGAAGTTCGTTCGGGGCTGCTGAAATCATCATCACCATCCTCATTTGCGCCAGAAGACGTCCACTGCTGGACAGGCCTATCAAGCAAATAGCTGTTGAAATAAATTTGCTGGAAATTTCCAGCATTTATTTCGGCAGCGCCGAACTAACTAACACACACAATACACACTACAATTGTATGGAAGCTGAAGGCGTTTTACATACACCCGTATCACGTACCTATGAAAGATCATCAAAATATATATCAACTTAAAGAAGAAATCATATAGAAAGTTTTAAATTACCCGATAAGATATTTAGTACAATGGATTGCTTAGACTAGCGAGATACTAGCGCGCAGCTCATTGGTTCAAACAGAAAACTTTAAATTTTATGTCCCTAGAGAACGAACTCTTTAGATAAGTGAGAGATTTAATTAATTTGAACTCCCACACCAAGCCACGGCATCTAATGGCACTTAGGTAAGAATTTCAGTCAAATATAAACACAATCTTATTTTTCTTAACGGCCTCATAATCTTGCCTTTTCATTGCAAAATGAAATTGAATTGGATTTTTAGATTTGAATTAAAGCGACGCTCGAATAAAAGCGACGAGAGCCTTTTGTGTTTCCTAACAATCTCGTTTAGATGCCTAAATAAAGCAATTCAGCTTTATAATTGTTAATTTCTGAGCAGTAACGATCTTTGTTTAGGATAATTCAGCAGAAACGTGCTCCGCTCGTGCCGCATCCCGACTCAAATGGATAATATTTACAATTAAGTAAGTCGGGACGGGACATTCACAAATATTTTATATTTTATGGTACCGTTTGGAGCGCCTGTTTTTATTTTAAATTAAATTGTTAAATTAAAATAATGTCTTTTATATCAACAAAGGTTTTTTTAGGAAGGTCAGTGGCACCTATTTGTTATGTAAGATAAAGTACCGACCGACTCCATCAGTTATTGTTAACGGAAAAAAGTTCGCTTTGTTGAATATCGAACCCAATTAAACTTTGTTGTTTTATTAGCTTTCATTTTATGCAACCATATCTAAGTAAGATATTGGTTAATTAAACTTTTGCTGAAAAGGCCTAATCTAATCATTTTATAAATTAAGTCTGTTTCGTGTCTGTGTGATCGCGTGGTTCTTCTAAACTTCCACGCAACGGATTTTTATGCGGTTTTGACTATCATTTAGAAAATTTATTCCTTTTTTTTTTATACAATATTAATATTAAACTTAGAAATAATAAGGAAATTTCGATGTTTTGTCAAGTTATAGAATCCGTGCGAAGGAAGGTCGGTCACCTATAACTTATATGTACTTAGAACAAATGCAGATAGGTATAGTCTGTTCCAAAAGTATCTGATGAACATTTAAAGAAACCCTGTTCATGTAGTAGGGTTTTTACGCAATCACTCAATAAAGAGAATAAGTAACACATTCACATGACAAAAAAAATACTTTTTTATTATTTGAAAAACATGATTAAATTGTAAGTCTTAATTGAAAAACATCGACGAAAATTGAGGTTATAAAATTAACTTTACCGAATTGGTAAATGAAACACATCTGTAAGGTGACTTCAAATTCGAATTTCGGATTTAAGTATTCAAATAACCAAATCAAAGCTCTCAATTTGTAAGTAGGACTACAAGTTTGCATCCACAAATACGTTTTCTGATCCATTCGTTTACATTTTCATCAGATACTTTTGGAACAGACCATAAATACCATGATGGCCGCGCTGTGGGTGTTGGAACGTCCTTACTCCTCTATTTATCCTTCAGGAGCACGTCACCCGGGGATAGAGGTTTATAATATTAGACTAGCTACTGCCCGCGACTTGGTCCGCGTGAAATTTCTTGTTCCCCCGTCCCACTCCGTGGCATCGCAAGCCCGCTCGCGCTATTACTTCGTTTTCGCTTGGCGTTATTTCTGACTATTTTTCTTTTTGCTGGGCTCCTAAGAGTTGTAGCGTAATGTTAAAGCCTATAACCTCCCTCAAGAATTGGGCTATCAAATGTGAAAATCATTTTTCAATTCCGACTGGTAGTTCCAGAGATTAGCGCGTTTAAACAAACAAACAAATTCTTCAGCTTTATTATCCTTCCATATTATAAAACAAAGTCCCCCGCTGAGTCTGTCTGTCTGTCTGAACGCGATGAACTCAAAAACTACCGAACGGATTTTCAAACATTTTTCACCAATGGACGGAGTGATTCTTGCGGAAGGTTTTTGTGTATTATGGGTTTGTGTAAATTGGCTGAAAATTTACGATTATTGTTGAAGATGTCGGAAAAAGTCATGCCGACTGGGAGCTTTACTGGCGTGCGCCACGTAAGAGATACATCAAATTTATGTTCTACAGAATTGTAGATCTTAAAAAGTTTAACAATAAAATCCGCGATAGCATATCGATACCTGTAATAAGAATTGACGTAAGGGACAAACCCCGGTTTGTCCCTTACGTCAATTCTTATTACAGGTATCGATATATCTATCTTCTAAGGATGACCTACAGTAACTATTTTTATCTTTCAGAATTTGATAAAAAAAAATTGTTATTTCCGAAGCTATTTGGCCGGTATTTTATTTATCCTTATCCAATAAAATATATTATTTAAATTGGGCATTTAATTTAGATTAAAATATCCCTTGACATCATATCATTAAAATTAATACTTTAAAAGATATTACAGATTCAAAATTACGCGTGACAAAATAATTATGGTTGACGACAACGCGGGCGCAGCAGTAGGAGTCAATGACTTTTCCTCGGCTATTAGGTATCTAATCCGGGTAGTCCGTAACCGTGGTATATTTTCCGACATCCACGCGGGCGAAGCCGCGGGCAAAAGCTAGTTAGTACATATAAATGAAAGGCTGTTTAATTTCAACGACCTCGCAACTATCTCTATCCAGTTTGTTTTTGTCATTGTTTGTTGACCTAATTCTATAGAATTCAATAAAATGGTTTCTTTCCTTTGAACAAGGGCGCGATACCTTTGTTACCAGTCTTTAGAAAGCCTGACCTAGTTTTTAACTGACTTCATTAATGTATAAAAAATATTACCCATTGACTTACTTTGAGAACGGAATTCATTTAAGCCAAATCTTTGTTCTTTCAACCTCTAACTGCTTGTTAGCTTTAACAAGGAAGGTGAAAACTTCGCAGTGTTCTCTCCAATGGCAGAAACTTATACAAAAAGGGACCGAGGCACTACCGTTAAGATAACGCTGAGAAGGAAACTTTGTCAAGAATCATTTACATTTCTATACAAACGTTGTGCGTAAGTTACCTTCTTAGGGAAGGTTTGGGACTCCTCGTCCTACAAGTTTTGTTAGAAGTAATGACATACGCCTTGAACGGAAACGGAAAGAAAATCACAACGCCTGCGCTATAAGCGTATCGGGTCCAATCGTTTGCTATCTACGAAAATAATCTATTATTCAAACGACCTTTCACACAAGCCCTCTTCAAAGTGAACCTAATTGATTTACCTAATCTGTAAAGCTAGCTATATTCATTTTAGTGCCTACTGGGTAGTAGGCACTAAAATGAATGTAGGCACACAAAAGCAATCAACGTAGATTTCATTTCTCGTTGTTTCCGTTTAAAGCATTTTGTTTAGTAACTACCTACCTACATTACTTGCGTATTTATTGTTATTTTTTATGTTTCATTTTCAATGCTTTTATCATAAATATGAAGATCCTAGAGAGAACCTCTCTTATTAGTTATACTCCCAAAAAGTACAATTTTATACCTAATAACGGTTAAAGTCGATTAGCTCCGACTACAGTTTTTAATGATACATAATTTTTCGTTTAGCGGCGGCCCACATCTACAGAGGCCGGTAATAACAAAGTTTTATCGATCAAACAGCTAACAATCCATAGCGAAGCCTCTAGAATACTGAAATACCGTACGATTTTGTATAGAGCACGGGAGGAATGAAGGTATTTCATTTTGTTTATTATTGACACGTAAACTGTGCGTTCAGACCCTAATACACACTCGGGGATGCGAATACCTCAGAGCGAGTATATTATTTCGTGTTATTAGAATGTATGGGACAAGATAGTGACACATCGTGTTGTGGACTATCGATTCTCAGGGTTCCGGCTCGCACTGGCGCGGCATGAGTCGTGAGGAGGCAGCGCCGCATCTAATATTTATAGCGCGGCGTTACAGCGTGCGAGCGTCGAGCGGTCGCAGCCCGCCGCGCCGCGCCTCACCCGACCGTCATCAATTGCTCCGGACATCAAGGACCAAATAAATAAAATTACTTAGCCATATTTTCGAGTTGGGACTTCATGTATTACGGGACCAACGGAATTTATTTCACAAAGAGGTCGTTCGCCTGTTGGAGACAATTTCAACTAAAAGTTTATATCTAATAACACTCATTGTAGCTATTCAAGGCAATAGATTTAAGCCTCCATTTCAACGATTTGAGAAAGGCAATTGCTTCTAGAACCGTTCCCTTGAGCTCGGTACCTAATATTACCCTCTCGCAATTGGCTATTTGAAAAATGAAGATAATGAAATTCCACGTCGATCCGAGATTCGACAAGGAAAGAAAACGAAACATGGTGCTGTAGTAACCTATATATTTAGCGGCTCTTGTCCACACTTGTGAGAGAAAGGTACTTTTATATAAACTCTTACGTTGAGAAATCAAGAAGCTCTTAACTACGTAGCAAAAAATTTTTACTAAGGTTTATCAAAAAAAATGAAGTTTCACGTTTCAAAGAGTGGAAATCTCGGATTGATACCATTAGTAGTTTTGCTAGAAAATTAATAAACATGATAGCGACTTTGACGTTCTAATATTGTTTTCGTATGTTCCGTAAAGTTTGGTTTCTCGATCATTTCCGATAAAAATCCGTAATTATCCTGATT
Source organism: Agrochola circellaris (assembly GCA_914767755.1). NCBI lineage: Eukaryota > Metazoa > Arthropoda > Insecta > Lepidoptera > Noctuidae > Agrochola > Agrochola circellaris. The sequence goes on along the minus strand of OU611846.1, from coordinate 7,798,501 downwards.
TCACCGGTATTTTGAAAATACGCTTCTTTATATGGATGGCCCTCATCACGTGACGGCACCGCAAGCTTAACTTTAATTATGTGTTACTTTTTCTGAAGTTAATTTTACTGGCTAATGAAATCGCTAATGAGAGTATGCTACAATAATAAATGTATCATCTATGATGAGGGTACTGAACTCTTAAAAGCTTTTGATGGGGAGTTTGATGCGCCACTTCTTTTTCCCAGCTAAAGCACTAGGTAGTGGTGAAGGGCGGGCGCTTTTGAGCTGTCAAGTCGTCGCTGTTTTATGTAATTTTGACGTTCGAAAAGTGCTGATTCTCAGCTTAGCTCAGCTTATTCAGAATAAGCTGAGAATCAGCGCTTTTGAATTTTGAATTTGAACTTAAGTGACGCTTGACGCTTCTTGACAACGTGGACGCTGACGACAACAGTAGCGGTGACTTCTCTGTAACAATTTGGGTCATCTGGTGCACAATAACAATTTGAATCAAAGTTTTGTAAATTCTTGGAATGGGCCGTTAGAACGGTTTACGAGAACCTATAAAATCCAATTTCTCTTAACTTAGATGACTTGCGCACAATTTGCACGCGAGGCGAGGACTAAACCCGCAACGTAGATATACATCAGTAGGTGTAGTTAAAGCACTAAAATTACTAGATATATGTATTATAGCCGTACTTGAGAGCAGTGGTGGCACATTGGTATCGGCCGCGACTTACCGAGTTGTAGGTCCTAGGTTCGAACCCAGACAAGAGCTTTGCTTTGTGTAAATTATTTCATCACCGCTCACAAAACGGTGAAGGAAAACATCGTGAGAAAGCCTCGTGTCCTAGAACCAAAAATTCGAAGATAAGTGACATCTAGCAACCCGCTCTGGGCTTGCGTGGTGGATTACGGCAAACTCCTTCTCACCGGGAGGAGTTCTGTGTCCCAGCATTGGGAACATTGGGCATTGGGCAGCATTGGGTTGATTATGCAGTTAAGTACTTACACCCGAATACTGAAACGCCACTCAAAACTTAAGCGTTACTTATGACTCGTTTAAAGCCTTTTGATTGGTTGAAACTAGTTTTAAGTAACGCTTAAGTTTTGAGTGGCGTTTCAGTATTCGGGTGTTAGTCACTTTCCTAAGGTTTCTTTATTTCAGTTGCTGAAGTGACTCCAAGGGTCGGGTAGGTACTTCAGTCTAATATCACTGAAAAAAATATTTAAGTGTTATGGTTTGTAAACAAACGAAAAATATGTGACAAAAAAAGGGAATAGAATTTTTCTACTGCCAATTTTTTCTAGAACATTTAACATAATGTTTTGATATAGCACCTACTTATAGCCTTTTTTTCGGCGGGTTGAAATACGTAGGAGTCGGTTAGGTTGGCGTGACCCGGCGCGCCCTCAGCCTTCGCCCTACGCGTTAATGGCTCCGGCATGATGGATAGCTCAAGTACTGCACGACACAATCGCGGCCCGACACCCATGGGGCCTTGTTTATAAAAAAGCCGACCAAATAAATATTAATTATTTTTTTAATTGGATACGACCGCGACACTAAGCGGGGAATCATTATTTTTTATTACTATATAGTTGAAAAGTTATACCTTTAAAATATCTTAGGCAAAGTAAACACAGGTACTTTTTCTAGTATCAGTTTTTATAGTGGATTAGCGTTTTGTTTGGTCACTTCAGCTACCTAATACACTTAAGGTAGGTAGGTATTCGTTTCTTTGAGGTAAGTAGATACCGCTCTACCCTAACCACTTTCAATAATCCAATAAAACGAACATAGAACGAAATGTTCATAGTGGTTTTGTTTTCAGATTTAAGTAGTATCTAATGAGGCGTATACAAATTGCTACGGCTCAGTGCGGGCTGGCACGATCTATCCATTAGCTATGTAAGTGTTACAGTAACAGGTCTGTACTAGTGGCAAATATGTTCGATCCAATTAATACATACTCGTTGTAGCATGTTTTACCTTCAGGTAACACGGATGTCATGTGACGTTTGTCATTATCAAATTGTTTTTATGTTAAGTGGTAGTTTTTCGGCAAAATAAAAGTGCACTGGTCTGTTATTAATTAAGTAGGTATTTATGCTTTTATTGGTACCTTTCAAAAAGCCTCTGAAAACCCAAACTCCTGAGAACAAATAACATAATGTCAATGCATAAAAGGTTAAGTTTCAGGTCAACCTTTTTGACCTTTTTGGCATCTAATGTTAAATGAGATTAGGTATGGTATCTAATCTTGGGTATTTCTGTCGTTAACTAAGCTTTTACGTTATATTGTATAGGACCACCTACTTAGTTATACATTGTCCCACATAAAAAAAATTGGATTTCCGAAATCCAAACTGGAGTTGTAAGGAAGATAGACTGAACTGTAGAGGGGCAATGATTGACCCATAATGTGATTATTTAACGAATTCATCCATAGTTCAAGTTAAACTAGTAGGAACTGGTAATAAAGTTTTTTCATTACCAAAATCGAAGGGTTGCGTCAATCATTTTGATTTTTCATTCATTTTGTGTGATATTACATGTAGATACAATTTAAAATGTGACAAATATTATTCATAATATTATGAACAACAAGCATGCAGGTCCTGAGTTCGATTCCCCGATCGGGAAAAGTGTTATTGGGTTTTTCCATCAGGAATTTCTCAGTAGCAATCCGGAGTCTGGATTTGTGCCCGGACGATGGCAATAGGCTCGCTCCCTGTTACATGGCACTTAAAAATAGCTGGCGAATGTGGGTGTTACTATAGATAGGTACTCGTCTGCCTAACCCAATGACAGTACAGTGCAAATAGTCTCAGTCCAAGTAAAATGGCTGTAACATCTGGACGGATGGACAGACGGACATGAAAACATTAAGGGTTTTGTTTTTGGCGTTTAGCTACGGAACTCTAAACACGATTTTTTTGGAATTTTAGATATCGAATTTACCGTCGCATAGGCATGAAACTGATGTCTACATCCCAATTGATTCACAATATATTATTATTTGAAAAAGCCACCATTTTAAAATCCAGAATGATCATGATTTTCGGTATCAGCACCTTCCAAAACCATGAACATGACGACAATGACAAAAGATGCAAATAACAAATTCTAAGAGCCGCCATATTATATTTTGATTTTCGATAACTGCTAAAGGATCTCACGCACTAGACGGCCACGACCACGAACAGTGGTCGCAGCGACCAGGTAAACTACAGAAACCGATACGAATCGCGCACTTGGTCGCAACGGCCAACTAGCCGCAGCCCATACAATACCGCTAGACGGCCACGACTGGCCAGAGTAGTGGCCGTCTAGTGTGCGAGATCCCTAAAAGTTAAAGTAAAAATCGTATGAAAAAGGTTAAACTTTAATTAGCTGCAATCTTCAATTTGGAAACCAACCTCTGTCGTGTAAAAGAAACTATTTTCAGATCAATAACATTAGAAAACAGAAAATGATAGCCCATACTTCAGTATGGTAGCTTGGGACATAAGCTCCATTTCCTCCCGCAACTCCTGCGAATCCGAATATCGAAATGCATGTATGAACACCAGCGCAAGCGCCATGATACCGAGCATCTTATTATAAACACAAAATGACGTTGCGGCGCATGCGCGATATTCATTCGTATACACAAATATGCGGAACCCTTAGAAAAGCTGACTGTGCAAATTCCTTAAAATCTATCTTTTCGAGATTGCGATAGATGGACAGAGAGATAGACACATAGACCATCAAGAAATTATAAGGAATCTTTTTTGATTACGGGAGCCTAAAATAAATCAATTCGGTTCATATTTGGCAAAGATGCACGTGTAACATAGGAATAATAAACCTCTTTCTTTTTGAAGTCGGTTAAAAATCCTAATCATAATCATAACTAATATTATAAAAGCGAAAGAGAGTTTGTTTGTTACGCTAAAACCGCTGAACAGATTTGGATGTTTGGCACATGGGTAGACCATGACCTGGGTTAGAACATAGGATACTTTTTATCCCGATATTACCGCGTGAACGGTCGCAACACAATTTTTCATAGCAATTTTGATTCATTTTTAACAAGATTTGATTGTGTTTTGTATGTAGGTATTTAATTTTGATTAATGGTAAAAGTAAGAATGCATTGCAAATAGAATGATAATATCTTTATTTTGCCATTTTGGATATATTCAGCAAGAGTTGTTTATGTATGTATGTACTATGTACATATTTTCAGCGCATCTAAGTTGCCTACCTTCTGGATAGGTGTAGTAGGTAACTCCTATTTTACACAACTTTTGCAGTAGACTGAAGCGGTTTAACCGACCTCAAAATATAGTTAAAGATATTTGCCACAAAATTATTGTATAAATAAAATAGCTAAATTCGAATGTTGAAAGTTTACGGAAATTCCTGAATTTCATGACGTATTATTTCACATTTCACAACATCCCGTCCAGTCAGCTGATATGTCATTTGAAATTAAATTATGATTTATGTCAAAATTATGTCGAGCAGAGTGGTAAAATATTTGATTGCAACCTCCATGCTGAGAGTATTTGCAATACACCTACATAGTCATAGATTTATACGCTAGTTTTAATAGGACATATGTATATACTCGTAATACATACCAATACTGGCCATTCGCAGTAAAAAAAATACGAAATGCCATTAGATTTTCTTTTAAATTTTATTCGTCGTTTGAATACGTAGCTTTCATTTTCTGTGCTTAAGGTAAAACAGCCGAGACTTTTTAGAATAAATTAAATTCAAATTCAACTAAACCTTTTTGCATCCTTTTTGGATATTTTAACAAAATGGAAAAGCATCACGTTTTCTCAAAGACGTCATAAATCTAAATTGGTGTGCCTCTTCACCTTCTCACTTGACATGAAAAGATCGGTAGTGTTTGTAAAGCGTTTATAAATGTACAGATTTTATGAATATCGTTTTTTTTACCACATTTTTTTTTAGCAATGCAGAATGTATTTTTTTTTAATTTCTCATGTAATTAAAATAAAATTCAGTTTTAATTGACAGAAATCTGTCAGTTCACAGTGCAATAGGTATGTACAGGTAGATACAGTTCTTATGTTATGACTAAACTTACATATATAATTCACTGTACTCTATTACTGGTTCCCGAACTAAGCTGGCATAGCTGGCGAAGTTAATTTAAATAATTTCTAAACAAACAAAGTCTATACATACACACCATCCATTAAGTAGGTAATCTATTTCCATTCACAAAACTTATATCCTTCGTAATATATTCGTGTACGGACGGAATGACTGGCAAACAATAAAGGTCGGAAAAGATTGATTCTCGGTGACGAGAGCTTAATAGGAAACTTTGGCCAACATGTCACAATGTTTACTTACGGCCCGGTTATTACTTTATGACCTGGAAACAGGTTATATACCAACGTGAGTAACTGGTAGGTCTGCTACACATTTCAGTAAGTAAATTGAACAAATAGATAAAATGTATTGAATGGGTAGGTAGATATTTGCGGTCTAGGGTTTCACATTTTAACTATTTAAAGCACCCGACAGACGCGGTCCTGTACGAATTTCAAAAATTCAAAAAATTAAAAATTAAAATTTGGGAATATTTTCCAATTTAGTTCTCCATAAAAACCTAATTCGGTAATATACGAACAATTTTAAACAAAAAATAACCAAATCGGTCCAGCTGTTCTCAAGTGATGCGCTTAATTTTTAGGGTTCCATACCTCAATAGGAAAAAACGGAACCCTTATAGGATCACTCGTGTGTCTGTCTGTCTGTCCGTCTGTTACAGCCAATTTGCTCCGAATATAATGGACCGATTAAGTTGAAATTTATTAAGTGAAAGTTTCAAATCCAAACACGGACGTGTAACGTAAATAAATATAAGGGGGACCACTTTTGAGGGGATAATAATAAAAAAATTAACAACTAGTTTTCCAAACTGTACCGTGTGACATATCAAATAAAAGAGCTTGTTAGATATTTAAGAAAATTGATGAAAATTGACCATTCCTTATATCCGTAACAACAGAGCCTAAAATTTTGAAAAAATACAGAGAATGGTTCTTTACTCATAGATTACAGGAAAACTTATAAGAAGTCTATGGTCTTAAAATAACATGGTAGTTAAATCTCTCAATATTGTGCGTACAAACTTACATTTGCAGTTGACTTTGACTTTGAAATGTGGAGAACACACGGTGTGTGGTGGTGTGGGGAGAACAGAAAATGTTTTTAATTACGGAACCCTTCATTATGCGTGGACCGACACGCACTTGGCCGGTTTTTTATAAGTACTTTGTTTATGTTTTTATGGAAGATGTTACTTAACCTTACGCGAAATAGGTAGGTATTCAAAACGTTGCCAAAGCAACCGTTTGGATTCTGTTCAACATGCCAAGAAAACAGGCTAATGATACGCAGGAGAATAAATAAATACATTGTAACATTTCTCTTAATACAACATTTGGCAAGCAAACTATTCTGCTCGATACATGAAAGTTGAAACTATGTAAGTACTGTGGGGTTTTCTAATTAAAGGTACTAATCGTACCTCACGCAACTTTGTAGACAGATAAATTCATGTAGCTAAACACTAAACATTGCAGATGCCAGTGATTTCTGCCATGGCCGACAACGTCGCGACGTCGGCTGGAGCCGAGACGATCAGACCCCGTCTGGCAGACGCCGGCAGTCTCGAACACTTTATTTCTATTATTATTTAAGTGATAAATGCACAGACGAGAATAGACAGGCGGGGAGACAGTATAAAATAAGCACGCTATTATTTAACCCTTCTGTGTAATCTCTTATAGACACTGTAGGTATTAAGTTTGCCTTTTGAATAGGTCGAGAATATTTTAGGTCCCTTCTGACGAAAAAAGGAGGGTATTGTTGTAATATTAAAGCGTTTGCCTGGCAGTGACATCGTTTCATAAATGGATAGAACGATGTTAATGCCGAACCATTTTTTGCAGGCTGGTATTATAGGAATATAATTTTAGTAAATAACCACGCGAATACAATCAAAATGACCTAGCTTTTTGTTTGTTGCAGTTATTGTCCTTTAATTTACTGAATAAACAATAATTACTTGGAATTTGTAAACAGCCATTCTCGGAAATAACTAAGTAGTTACTACGTACTTATTCTGAAAGTTCAATGTGTATTATAATTAGCTTTACATAAATAATTCAGAGTTCCATGAAGCGATGGCTTTGCAGTTAACATACGTCCATAAACCATTCGTTATGCAAATTATATGTACACAGTAGCGCACACATTAATTTCTCTACTCTGTAACTTCAAACAAATATGTAATTGTGTTACCGTATTATTCATGTAATAACAGGAAATATTGCTGCAACTAGGAATTATTTATGTGATCCTGAGAGGGTATTTCATCACATCCAAGGATGGCATTTTGGTCAATTTTAACAATTCCAAAAGCGTAACCCACGGTCCCTCTCATACCATCATTTATAAGTCAGTCTTCGAACGACGCCTACGAGAAAACGCGGCGTAGGCCGTCGTAGGCCATTCGTAGCAGCGTAGCAAGGACTACGAAACATTTTTCTCCCTTAATAATTATTGAGTTTTTTGTAGCTGTAAGTACAAACTGATAAGATAAGATAACCCTTTATTTGTATAAACATGTGTGTACAACAAAAGCATGTAAGATATTAAATCAATAGAGTCCAATCATATTTAGCTTCATACAGCGGTGTTTGTGTTCAAATATTAAACATGGGAATATGGTAAATATTTATTAAATCGATGTTTACAATAAGAACGAAAAATGAGAATCAATTTATGTTACATATTGTAATTAAAAACGTTAGACTACAGACAAAATAATAATATTCTTGTATCAATATTGGTGTGTGTCTGGATTGAGGAGCCAATCTCATATCGGAACGAGGGTACTACCAATATTTAGTAGTAAATTAGCCGATTTTGTAGGCCGGATCCTGGAATTTGTAGTAAAACCCTTAAAAAGTTATACGACGTTAAAGGTGGCTCCTCAATCCTGACGTCTGGATTGAGGAGCCACCTTAGAACTCGAAAACTAGCCAACGGATATTATTGAAAATTTTGTAGGATTTAGTAGTACTTTTGCGTAATCTCTACAAAAAAAATGGGGTTTGTACGGTCGATTTTGAGATAGCTACAACGTTTTGATTTTTCATAAAAAAACATAAATTTCACCGCGCTGTATCTCGGAAAGTTATCAACCAATTACAACAGATTTTTTGTATGATTTAGTAGTAAATGTGCTCAAATTTGTACAATAAAAATAAAATGGAAAAGCTATATAATTTCGGTAACACAACACATTTTATGTGGCTCCTCAATCCTGACGGTCTATAGAAATGATATGTACGTAGCTACTAAAGTAGTTGATCAAATCGGATAACAATAACACCAATATTTAGTAGAAATTTCTACTAAATATTGGCGTAATCCAACATCCTGCGCATTCAGTATTTCAAAAGATATTAATAAAATAAACATTCCTTAACAAATTAGTGAATAGGGTGACCATAAATAATTCAAACTATGATCATAAACAGAGTTTTACTTACACATGAATAATTCTTCACCAATCAGTACTTAAATTATGAACACAATATTAACACCAAGAATAAAAAATAAAAATAAACTAAAAGAGCAATATCCCATAGAATAAACAAACACCAAGAATAACAAAATAAATCACAAAGAATTTTCAGCATCAGCACTAACTCCGAGCGACGACGCTCTAAAGAGATTCCAGCCCAAACTATAACATATCCACTGCCAACCGGCACTTTTTCCTCAAAACAAGCTGGAATAAAGTCTACCCCTGGCCGTCTGTAGACTCTTCGCCGCCCGTCACTTGCACACAGCATAAATCTGGATTCGTCAGAAAACATTGCTCTTGCCCATTCTTCGTCTCCCCATTGTGCGTGTTCGCGGGCGTAACGTAATCTTGCTACCCGATATTCCCTTAAAATTTTGGACCATTTGCGGGTCTATGCCCCCCCAAACTTTAAATTTTGCCATATGTAATATGAAAATATTTTGATAATTTTGTACTATTGCGAATTTTGGTTTCATAATCGTCATAGCAAAAAAACTGACTATCCATAATGTAGTGACATTTATGCCCATGCCAATTTCACTGAGTGCTGGAATAAATTCTATAGCTCCAATGAGAGAGTATGTTATACCTTTAACTATAATGTGATGCGGATGATGATGTATATCTTCTAAAATAAATTTGTCACTGCCATTTAAATCAAACGACACAATATTGGATGGCACATAATTGTGAAGAAATTCAAGATGGAATTCCCAATTCAAATTATCTTATGTTTTGTGCAATTATCTGCCCGGTATCCATATATGATCAAAAAATAAATGAAAAAAAAAAACAACCCGACTGCGTAAAAAATGAACTTGAATGAAAGGAGGCAATAGGTTTTTATTAAAAAGATATTTCCGACTGCATGAGATTGTATATAGTATTAAGTGGGATTGGAGACAGAAATAGGTCATCTTGTTTCCATCTTTTTTTGGTGGTATTTTGTTTAGATTTTTTTAAATTTACTTTTTATATTAAATTTTTTAGTTATTTTATCATTTTTAAAATTACTTTTAATCATATAATTTGTTTATATTTTGTAATCAGCTGTTAAAGCCCTTCATTTTGAAACCCCACTCGATAGGCTTTGAGTTTTTTTTTACATTGACAAACATTCAGTGTTACTCACGCAATAAAGAAGAATCTAACGACATATCATTCATGTAAATCGGTTCAGCCGTTTAGTAGTTACGAGGGAACATGGGGACGGACATACATAGATAAAAATTCAGCTCAAACACATAACACTCCTTTTTTGGCTTCGCCACAGTCGGGTTATACAAAAAATGTAACTCTTTATAATCATTCTTACGACTCAGTTTAAATTGACAGTAATTTGAGGCCAATTCTAACTTAGTGAGTTGAATTGTTGACTCTGGTGATTATACTTCCTGTAAATACATTATTTGATAAGCCGTCAGTCTCTTTGGTACATTATCAGTCGACAGAGATGCGGAATTTTAAGACACTTTATTTTAGTTTGTTATAATTTTAGTTAGGTTTGTGGCGATGAACACATCATTCACCTAAAATTACTATGTAACATCCCTACGATAGTGACACGTCACTACGGTTTTTGGACGATTATTTTTCTGGTGTTTGGTAAATTATTAATCCTGGTTGTCACTATTCCTATTGTGCGCCTATCACTTGTTTTCCTGATAGTATCAAATAGTATCAATCTATTCTGCGTACTAGAATTTTGTGAGCGTTCCTGGCTGATTAAATTGTATAACCTATTATCACAGCGAATGGTTTTATTCCGAATGTTCGGGAGCAGTTAATCCCGCATTGGTGACCGCGACTACAAAATCACGCTACCTGTAATCAGTAGCTAGACAAACAAGTGCCAAAAGCCAGCGCCGGAGTGCTCACTGCGTGCGTCGTCCTGCCTGCGTCTGTCGTCGCGTTTCAAACGAGAGCATACATGTACCATAATCATTTTGACGTTGATTACGACACTGCCGACGCCCAACTACAGTCCCGACGCTACATCGGTCGGTCTACGGTACATCTACGCTACGAGAATTTCATCGCGTTTCTGCAGACGTACAGACTACAGCTTGCAGTTGGTACCTTACGACTGCAATCGCCGGAACAACCAGAGTGCATGATTGCATGTTGTGTGTGCTTTGAGTGCAAGTGTAAAGTGAAAACTGAACCAATGATAAGCAGCGCTGGACATTCCTAACCGCCTCACGCAAGTTTTTTTCTTCCCTTTTTTTTTTTTTTCCATCTTTACTGTTAACTAATAACTCAAACAATTTGTTTACAAACTTTCCTAGTACTCAGGTACTTACTAACTGTCTACCGGCCTGCTTGCATTTAATAAGTAATAACATATCTACATCATTGTAATAAGCGTCTTTAACTAACCCGCATCATATAAAAATATTACTTAATTACTAATTACTCAGCTGATTGATATAATTTATGAGGTTGTAAAATTTTATGTATATTGTTTGAATGCCTACCTACTGCTAGCTTAATTTACTTTTGGGTTTGTATGTACTGTTTGGTACTGTAATTACCAAAAATAAATATATTTATTATTGTTTGTTTGTTCTGCGGTGCTCGGGTGTGTGGTATTATTGCTACTTGCTGTGTTTAGATTTTGCATCATGGCGAATGAACAGCTTCAGGCACAACTTGAGCAAGTGATGGCAGAAAATGCAGCATTACAAAAGCGACTAGGCCAAAATGAAGTTGAGGCAAAGGTTTGTAGGGTAGCAGTGAAATTACCCACATTTTGGGCTGACAAGCCTGCAATTTGGTTTGCACAAGTGGAAGCCCAATTCCAAATTGCTAATATTGTTGGTGATACCACCAAATACAATTATGTAGTAGGCCATCTAGATCAGAGGCTGGCAGGTGAGGTCGAGGATCTTATAACAAATCCACCAATCGAAGGCAAATATGAGAAATTGAAAGAAGTCCTTATACAAAGACTTTCAACTTCCCAAGAGAAAAGAGTTAGACAGCTTCTGAGTGATGAAGAGCTCGGTGACCGGAAACCGTCCCAATTTCTTCGCCACCTTCGCTCACTTGCCGGGACGGTTCTTTCAGATGATAATATCATACGCCAACTTTGGTTGCGTCGTCTGCCACAACAAGCCCAAGCAATACTAGCAGCACAGGCTGACATCAATTTGGATAAAGTGTCAGAGTTAGCTGACAAAATCGTAGAGTTAGCCCCATCACCTGCTGTTTGTTGCACATCGGCAACTTCAACCTTAACTTTAGCTACATTAGCTCAACAATTAGAAGTTGTGAGTAACCAAGTAGCTGCACTCTCGAAGCAGCAACACCGTCCTATACGTGACAGGTCCACATCTTCCGGCAGGTCAGCATCTTCCAGTAGGTCAGCGAACAATTTCAAGCGATGCTGGTACCACAGGAGATGGGGTGTTAAAGCAACTAGATGTACTAGGCCATGTGACTGGGAGTCGGAAAACCCACCCAGCGGTCAGTAGCGGCGGCAACTGATTGCGATAACATCGGCCGCCGCCTTTTTGTCACGGACCACGTGACCAGCCGCCGGTTCCTAATTGACACCGGGTCAGACCTCTGTTGTTTTCCACATCGCTGGTTACCGTCACGCAGGCAGCCTACTGATTATGAACTAAGTGCCGCTAATGGAAGTAGTATACAAACTTTTGGTACAGTAAACCTTAAATTAAATTTTGGTTTGCGCCGCGATTTCACTTGGCAGTTCGTGATAGCCGACGTCAGCACAGCCATTATTGGTTCTGATTTTTTGGCATTTTATCACCTTTTACCCGACTGCCGAAATAAGAAATTGGTCGACGGTACTACTGGACTAACATCTGCTGCTTCTACCGCTAGTATTGACCAGCCCAGCGTACGAGCAGTAGCGTCTGGTAAGTCAATATTTACTCAACTCCTGGCGGAGTTTCCAGATATCACTCGACCTCCCGGTTTTCCCAGAGTCATCAAGCATGACACAGTGCACTACATCAAGACCACAGACGGACCCCCTGTCTCCTGTCGAGCTCGACGTTTGGCGCCGCAGAAACTAGTTACGGCTAAAAAAGAATTCGAAGAAATGGTAAGATGCGGGACAGCCCGGCCGTCAAAAAGTGCTTGGTCTTCACCTTTACATATGACCGTTAAAAAAGACAACACTTGGCGCCCTTGCGGCGACTACCGCGCCCTGAACGCCAGGACCATACCAGATCGATACCCGGTTCGGCACATTAATGATTTCGCCCATAACCTCGCTGGTGCCAAGGTATTTAGCACACTAGATCTCGTTAAAGCTTACCATCAAATTCCGGTTTTCGAAGAGGATATTGCAAAAACTGCCATCGTGACTCCGTTTGGCCTCTTCGAATTCCCGTATATGACATTTGGTTTAAGGAACGCTGGCCAAACGTTCCAGCGTTTCATCGATGAGGTCACACGGGGTCTCGAATTCTGTTTTCCTTACGTAGACGATATCCTCATATTTTCCAAAGACGAGTCTACCCACCTTCAGCACCTGCGTGTCCTCTTCAAACGCCTGCAAGACTACGGAGTGGTAATAAACCCTTCTAAGTGTTTCCTAGGTGTCAGCGAAACCGTATTTTTAGGCTACCACGTTTGTGGTGATGGTACGCGACCCCCTCAGGATCGAATTCAAACGTTGCTGGATTTTCCACCACCTGAGACAGTACAAGGTATGCGCCGGTTTCTAGGTATGCTTAACTACTATCGTCGATTCGTGCCTCGTGCTGCGCAATTCCAGGCTCCATTGATTGATGCATTGGTTTCAACTAATAGTAAAGGTGCAAAGCCATTTCCATGGTCACCCGAACTCTTGCAACAATTTGAAGCTTGCAAAAAGAGCCTCTCCAACGCAACACTGCTGCAACATCCAATCAGCAACGCTAGGTTGGGTTTATTTACTGACGCATCTAGCGTTCACATTGGGTCCTGCCTTCAACAAAATCTAAACGGCCAGTGGTATCCACTTTCCTTTTTCAGCAAAAAGTTGACTCCGCAGCAGGCACAGTGGCCAGCTTATTACCGTGAATTATTAGCGATCTATGAGAGTGTTCAACATTTTCGGTACATTTTAGAAGTCCAGCATGCAACAATTTTCACAGACCACAAGCCCCTTTTGTACGCCTTTTTACAGCGACGTGAGAAACTTCCACCTCCACAACTTAACCAGCTATCATTCATTAGCCAATTCACGACTGACATCCAGTACATTAAGGGTGAAGACAATATCGTGGCCGATGCTATGTCACGCATTGACATAGACGCAATCACTCTGGATCAAGATTATGAAGTTTTGGCTAGGTCGCAGGCATCAGACCATGAACTTGCTAATTTATTGCAAGGTGGTTCCAGTCTAAAACTCACCAAAATCAGTACATCAGGGACCAACACTCCGGTTTACTGTGACATCTCTACTGGTAAGCCACGTCTCTATCTGACCCCTTCTTTCCGCCGCGCTGCTTTCAATAAGTTACACAATTTGAGCCATCCCGGTGCTCAAGCTACGACTCGTTTGGTGGCAGAGCGTTTTGTCTGGCCTTCGGTTAGAAAAGATTGCCGAGCCTGGTCCCGATCTTGTGAAGCATGTCAGCGCAGCAAGATTTCAAGACACAATTCTACCCCTGTCGGTAATTTTGACATACCATCCGGTCGTTTCATGCACGTCCACATTGACATTGTTGGTCCATTGCCCGTCAGCGACGAATACCGGTATTGTTTGACCGCAATAGACAGAGTGTCCAGATGGCCCGAGGTTTGGCCCATGCGATCCATTACCGCGGAGGAGGTAGCCGAGACTTTTACCAAAGAATGGGTATCTCGCTTTGGCGTTCCGGCGGTTATTACTACAGATCAGGGTTCTCAATTTGAGTCAGGTTTGTTTCAACGATTACTACAGCAATTCGGTACCAAGCGCATTAGAACCACCTCATATCACCCCTGCGCAAACGGGATGATTGAGCGCGTGCATCGGCAACTTAAAGCGGCGTTAATGTGCCATAACGATTCATGGGCGAAGTCCCTTCCGATGGTTCTGCTTGGAATGCGTTCGGCGTATAAAGAAGACCTCGAAGCCACGGTAGCAGAATTACTTTACGGAGAGCCTCTCAGGCTCCCTGGAGAATTTTTGATGCCACCTTTACCATCAGGAACATTAGAAAACCCAGTTGATTTCGTTGTACAGCTGCGACAAAAAATGTCAATGGTACGACCACTACCAGCTAGTCGACATAGTGAACCAGCTTCATTTATATTCAAGAATTTGTCGACTGCGACTCATGTATACCTTAGAGACGATACCATCCGAAGAGCGTTGCAGCCACCCTATACGGGTCCATACAAGGTCCTGGAGCGTTCGTGTGATGGAAAAACATTCACCCTAATGGTAAAGGGCAACAAGGCCGTCGTAAGCGTCGACAGACTCAAACCGGCCTTCATTGATCATTCTGATCTGCAAACGACCCACACTATGCAATTGCCCGCACCGGCTGATCCTCCTACACGGCAAGTCGTGAGGGATAAGTCGCCCGAGCCCTCAATCCCGCAACAGTCAGTACAGGTTCATTTGCCAGTAAAACAGTCCTATACCACACGCTCGGGTAGGCGCGTTAGATTTAAGAATTTCGATTAATTCCTTGTTTAAATGTTTATTGATGTGCTATTACTATGTACGATGTTAGTTATTTTAGCCTGGTTTTGTTCTCTCCGTAGGGGGGTGGTGTGGCGATGAACACATCATTCACCTAAAATTACTATGTAACATCCCTACGATAGTGACACGTCACTACGGTTTTTGGACGATTATTTTTCTGGTGTTTGGTAAATTATTAATCCTGGTTGTCACTATTCCTATTGTGCGCCTATCACTTGTTTTCCTGATAGTATCAAATAGTATCAATCTATTCTGCGTACTAGAATTTTGTGAGCGTTCCTGGCTGATTAAATTGTATAACCTATTATCACAGCGAATGGTTTTATTCCGAATGTTCGGGAGCAGTTAATCCCGCAGGTTAAGGCTAATATATGTATTGTTATTTTATTTATTAATTAGGTATACAACCTGGTTGTAAAATACTCCACGTCGTTCCATGTAAAATACAGGTATTCAGCTGCATCCGGTTAGACTGGAAGCCAACCCCAACATAGTCGGGAAGAGGCTAGGCAGCATGATTGATTTTGTTTATAACCCGTTTGTATAGTAGGTACTAAAAAAGTTAGAGGCGCCTGTTATGGTTCCTACACACTATGCTGGCGGCATGGCCGCCAGATTTTGTGCCTTCATTTCCTTTGCGATCCTTTGTGCGGCAGGGCAGTGCATTACAATGATCTGTAAATTTTCTATTAAAAAACTGTTAAAATGCTTAAGCGTTACCCTTAAGCATTTTAATGGAGTTTGTATCATTTATGTCTAACCGATTTTTTTTCTAATCTAATGCTTGTCTATTACATTCTTTACGTTACTATAGCAATAATGTTGTGAAAAATAACAGCGAAACAATAATGAATTTAAAATCATAACGTATGAATAGAAACTTTGACGAAGACAATTTATTTTACTATACACGAAGAGGTCATGTTTCTGCGGAGATTCCTATCACCGCGATTCAGCGGAGAGTGCTAAATGTACAACGCCATCTATCGATACATCAGGAACTAAAATATTGTTTAAATAATCAAACTAAACATAAGTTTGTATAAAATAAGTATCATTAAATTCATCATCGGTTACTGAATTTCATTTCATTAGGTTCATTACATAAATATCCTAACTATATAATATTATAAATGCGAAAGTGAGTTTGTTTGTTTGTTACGCTATATCGGCCGAACGGATTTTAATGAAATTTGGCACATGGTAGAGCATAACAAGCGAGCATAGGGTAAGGACATAGAATACTTTTCATCCCGGTATTCCCACGGAATCGAGACTTATGAAGGTGGGTCCACGGGGCGCAGCTAGTATTTCAAATAATCTAAAACCACAATTACATAAGTTACACGTAGGTAATCGTACTTGTAGAATGATTTATATGCAAATAAAACTACTTATTTCAAACAATGGTCTTCTTTGAATTATTTATGGTCACCCTATTCACTAATTTGTTAAGGAATGTTTATTTTATTAATATCTTTTGAAATACTGAATGCGCAGGATGTTGGATTACGCCAATATTTAGTAGAAATTTCTACTAAATATTGGTGTTATTGTTATCCGATTTGATCAACTACTTTAGTAGCTACGTACATATCATTTCTATAGACCGTCAGGATTGAGGAGCCACATAAAATGTGTTGTGTTACCGAAATTATATAGCTTTTCCATTTTATTTTTATTGTACAAATTCGAGCACATTTACTACTAAATCATATAAAAAATCTGTTGTAATTGGTTGATAACTTTCCGAGATACAGCGCGGTGAAATTTATGGTTTTTTATGAAAAATTAAAACGTTGTAGCTATCTCAAAATCGACCGTACAAACCCCATTTTTTTTGTAGAGATTACGCAAAAGTACTACTAAATCCTACAAAATTTTCAAAAATATCCCTTGGCTAGTTTTCGAGTTCTAAGGTGGCTCCTCAATCCAGACATCAGGATTGAGGAGCCACCTTTAACGTCGTATAACTTTTTAAGGGTTTTACTACAAATTCCAGGATCCGGTCTACAAAATCGGCTAATTTACTACTAAATATTGGTAGTACCCTCGTTCCGATATGAGATTGGCTCCTCAATCCAGACACACACCAATATTGTGCAGCAACCAGAATTCAGTGCAGCAAACGTTTTATCTATACTATAGGTTTCATCTAACTGCTTCTCAGTAACTTATGATGGTGAGTATTCGTGTAACTTACAATACAAATCAACGTTTTGACCCCCACGTGATAGGTCTGTGGGGAGTATTTCAGTACATAATGGTAAGTAGTTATTAGGCTAATTTGCTCGGCATACGCCCACTAGACATTATGATAAACTGGATATTAGCATATCATTATGTATGCGTGGCATATTCGTCATTGACCTAATCCAAAAAATAAGGACACATTTTAGCAATAGGTAAAGTCGGGGAAAATATTTGCTTAGCAACTACTAACTTAAATTGTCCGTATAATCAAATCTTCTTCTTTTCGTATGGTTAGTAAATAACCTGGTGTCAGAGTTTTAAAACCGCCCATGGGCCTCTGACTTGGCTTCACATGCCGTCAAGAAATATCTCTCAGGCTGGTCTGTTTCCTCACGATGTTTTCCTTCACCGTTTTTGAAGCAAGTGAAAATTAATACACACATGAATCCGAAAAGTCAGAGGAGCGTGCCGTGGGTTCGAACTCGAGACCTATGACTTGGCAGTCCGACGGTCACACCACTAGGCTATCAGTGCTCTAATCAAATAAGAACTGTGTTTCTTTGACAGTTGTATGAAATGGCAACAACACGGCAAATTGACGTATGGTGACAATTTGCTTAACAAATCATTTCTCTGGCAGTACAACGGATACTCGTAATTCAATCCTAACGCGACGAAAAAGCATCCGTTGTTTTAATAATTTCAATTACTTCGTGGCTTAACCGAGAGGTAAGCCAAGACTATCGACGACCACCTTTTGAAATACTAAGCTACAACTTACAAAACTAGCAACTTATCCAATGATTACATTGAAACCATTCTGTTTTCACATAACAATGATTGAGAATTCTATACAGGCTTTGAATTAGTATCGATTTTCCGCCATAAGCCGACGCTGCAACCACATAATTCTATAGTGTGTGCGAGGCAAGGTTTTACTTCGCGACCTTACAAATGCTTACTTATGTAGTTCCACTGAAACAGCTTACACGCCATTCCGGACGTTTTGTACGAATAAAATATGTAAGTGCTCTTCTATAATGTTCAGACTAGCAGGTCGAAATGTTATGACAGTATTCTGTGAATCTTTTATTCTGAGTACTGCCATTCGTCATATTGAAATTTCATTCAATTCGTCGATGAGGAACTGGTAAATCGTTCGAGTATCATGTTGAAATTCAAAGTAAGTAATAATTCTGAGAGCAGTGGTGGCCCTGTGGTAACGGCCCCGACTTTAAGAGTTGTAGATCGTGGGTTCGAACCCAGGCGCTTTACTTTGTATATTTTATTTCAACATTACTGCTCTCAAAACGATGAAAAAAAACATCGTGAGGAAACCGGCATGTTCTAGAACAAAAAAATCGAAGACATGTGACATCCACCAACCCCCACTGGGCGGCCCGCGTGGTGGATTACGGCCAACTCCTATGTTGATACTATGGCTAAATAAGTTATTACACAACCAGTCCAAACTAAAATAACATCACAGAAATAAGTAAATAGCTCCGCGGCCAAGCTAGTAAATAAGCTGTGACCGTCCGAACAATACAGCGGTATTAAGACGTAACACAATCCTATGAAACCTTATCGCCATACTCCGCTGGCACTTAGTTGGGCTTATTTTTAAATGTGCTACTTAGTTAAATACAATGTAAGTAAGTATATCGTTCTTTGTTCGCCGAAGAAAGAATCCTCGACCATAAAATAGTGACGTCAATACTTCATGTAATCACGCTAATATGAAGTATGTAAACAGCGCTGGCAGTAAAACCTTTATTTGGTCCAGTCAGGCTACAACACACACTTATTCGGGCGAAAGAAATGTCGAGTAGTGTAATGTAAATAACGTTTCTCGATTACTTTGGGCTCCGATGCCATTAATCGAGTTGGCACAACTACTATCGAACTGCCGACCCAGGCTAGCGTTCCATATGTACATTGTTTTGTGTGTTTTCGTATTGCCAAGCAAGACTAGACCACATTTACATATAAATAAGTGGTTACGCTTTTATGTGTCCATTAAAAACGTCTGCGGTGTAGATGTGGGACTCTGATGAAAAATGTCGACGCCAACGCGTCGAGTCCAGCCGATGCCATTCGAGCGATTAGAAAATGCCAGCGTGGCTTAAATTTAATCTGAATCGTAGATTAGGCTACCATACCTATTACTATTTTCGGTAAGTGTTTGATTATATGTACAATAACATAGATGAAACAACAAAAATTTTATAAAACCGATTAAAAGACGCAGAGAAATTCTCTCCCAACTTGTTAAAAAGTATCAAGCGAAACGCGGTTTTGATTAACTCAATAGGTACTTCCTTAATTGGAGTAGGTTACTTTATCAATGTTGCCATGTACCCATAAGGCCTAGCATTTTAGGCCTGAACCTTTCGCTTTCATTAAACCAATGCTTAATCAATTTAGTACCGTGCGTTGTTGGCTGGCAGGTCGAGCTATGCATTAAGTAAAGTTCACGCTGGCAATAAAGTGACCGGCGGTAAATGAACCGTTCGCGCCGTAAATAGCGCTTACGACCGCCACCGGCCCTTTCCTCACTACTCACTGCTACTCCAATCGTTTTAGTACTTGACTACTGTGGAACTACCCTGCGAACTGTAGTTACGCGGTTGGTACAACAACAGCAATTTTAACTTCACAAAGTTGTTTTCTACACTTGTATAATTATATGCTGAATTTAACAACGTAAATATGAATGCGGTACAAATACATACGAATTCTCATTTCAATGTTCGTTTTACAAGCACCCGCAATCAGGTACTACGTCCATTTTTTCTATTGAAGTAAAAAAAAAAGCAAATGTAGCATGCCGGCGTTAAAAATAGCAGCAAGGAGTTGCGCACCTCGGAAAATGCAGCCAGCTAGTGATTGCAATTCATTGTACTTTCTGACATTGCATTTTGAACCTTAACCACAAAGCCGATTTTAATTTTGTAAATACAAATTGTCAGAAAAATTCGTCACTGAATACGTGTGCGTATAGATCTACAAGTTGTCATTTATAGTCCATATTATGCTTCATTTCACATTGTGAAATCTGATGGGAAAACAAACCCAAAGAAAAACTCACCTGTACAGGGCGCCATCCTGGCTATATATTGGCTTTAGCGCAGTCACTGAATAATAAATGCACCTGGCAAGGTTATCTTCTATTTGTCCGTACACTACAAATCCAATGCAAAGATTCCACGTTGTCCTCAATAACGTACGTACTCATTCACTGTGCGCGTCTATATGGAGGCTTTACGTCACTTAGACTAACGAGGTTGTAGTATAGAGTCGGTACGTGGGAGGCGCGGGCGGACGGCTTCTGTTCGACGTGCACCCCGCCCGCCTTTCGGTACAAAATGATCGCGTGGCGTGGCGGTCGCACGCACCCCGCGCCCCGGCTGCAGGCTTGGGCGGCTTTTGCATAGTAAATACTAAGATTTCAGATAAAATAACCTCTATTGTTTATACTTAACATTATGAACATGTGTTGCATGACTCTTTTAGAATAACAAGGACGGGGTACTAGTTATATCTCTTAACGTTTTACAAATAAATTGAATAGAAATGGAAATGAAGTGTAACCTTATTCGGAGACACTCCGTTCTGTAACTTTTATATATTGTTTTTATTTTTTATTATTCCGAAAATAGCCTGGATAAATATCTCATTTAGTGTAAAACTGTGTTCTATTTAAGTTAAGCATTGCATTCGCGGCCTAGGTCACTACCGCGCAGGTCTGCTTAAAGTCGCCAATGAATTTGTATGAATGTTTGTGTAGATACTCAGTCATTATAGGACTGCATCTGATGCTGCATACGAAAGCACGCTGTTTGCTATTCATTTACAGCTAACTTACATATGAATAGCATAGTCTGGCGCATAAGTACCTGCTATTTATAATAATGTTACCTTTAACTTTTGAGGCAATGTGATTAAATATCTATTCTGTATTAAGCTTTTTTAATCATCACAAATTCATATTGAACCAAGCCCCATTTTACTGCGGTGACCTTGCCGATCGTCGACCTGTTTTTTAAATAGATTTTCTCTGATAGGAAATAACCATAGCAACCCTTAAAACGGTCATAAAATTGATTTGATGACGGTGTGTTCTACGCGAAGTTGTAAAATTTTTATACGACTCACAATACGAACGGAATTCATATCGGTCGTCACATTTGATGTGGCTTTAAGGATTCATTCATAGTAAGTAAGTAGTTACGTGCGAACTTGTACCTACCTATAGGAGACGGTAAGGCCGGAAAGCCATTGAGAAAAGCCCTCTGGCTTTCGCATCGGAACTAAGGACATCCTGTTCTTTGTCCGGATGTTTTCATAGAATTTTCCTGGCAACATTTAGTGAAAATGGAAAATGCCTAGATGTCGCTATAGTCAACTTTTTACCGAAGTAGTTCACATTTCTTCCACAAAGGTATACGGAATTTGGCGACCTCATACTCTGACAGTCAAGCTTACTGTTCATACTACCCTCCACTAGATGGCTCTTGTCATCCACCTGTTGCTCCAACTGCTTTACTATCTTCACCCTCCTACAGATGGCGCTACGACTCGTTTGGAAGGTCTCGATAGTTACCGTGCAATGTACCTAATTGAACCTCATAAATATGCATATTTCATAACCGTTAAATATTTAACAGCATTCAAACTTGCTCAATGACACTAATCAATAAAGACGTTGGGTCTTGTGCATTTACTTTAGAAATACCTACGTATTATAAAAACTAAATACTTCGTTGAAAAAAATTAATGAATTAACATTAGGGGGAAAATAAGGAAGAAATCTCTAATAGTACAAGTAAAATGATATTCTAATCAGAGAACAAATATTAGGTATTCAACAAAAAACAATTCATCACTTTTTAACAGCTCTAAAATAGACTTTATTGGTCACCAAAGATGATTGCTTTATCTGAAAAAACCAAGCGAAACTGTGGCCGATAATAAACTTAATTAATTATTCGTGGTAACTACCTACGTGTCCTTTCCAATCTTCCATTGGACAATAAAATGTTTGTGATCGATTCAAACCAGCCCGCTTCAGTACGTAACTGTGTTTTCGATTTGAAGTTAATTAATTAGGTTATAGGGGTATGAGGAACAGGGTGTAAAGTTCACTAATCCTCCATAGAAAAGGGAGGATCCTCCGACCAGACGGGTGTCGTGTCTGGTGGGCAACTGCCTGACAATTGATGTCGGGAATATGTTGATCGCGCGGTAAACTCTGCTTGCCCGATGCAGGATTTGTGTGACGTCAGGTCTTTGATGCGTTGGGCACGCCACAATTGCGGCGATAAGTCCCCTCTTTGTGGAGTGGCTAGAGAGGCGCCACGGCATCCTCACCTTCCGCCTGACTCAGGTCCACACCGGAGACGGTTGTTTCAGGAGGTTCCTGTTCCGGATAAGGCGGGAGGAAACGCCTGGGTGTCACCATTGTGTGGATCGCCCGGAGGACACAGTGGAGCATACGGAGGAGGTCTGCCCGACTTGGGCGGAGCACCGCCGTGTCCTCGTTGAGGCGATCGGTGGCGGTGACCTCTCGCGTCTGGTCCTGGTCCAGGCCATGGTACGGAGCGAGAAGGCATGGGAAGCCGTCAACTCCTTCTGCGTAATGCTCACGAAAGAAGAGAGTGAGGGAGAGGCAAAGTTCACTCCCTCACGCCCCTAGCCGCGGACGGCCTGCGGTCAGCGGACGGTGAACAATGGGTAGCTCGAGGTCCGATAAGGACCAGGCTCGGGTCGACGGCGCGTTGTTTCCACGCGCGCCTCAAAGAGATGTCAGCACAACTGACGGAGTCCGCTAGGGCCGATGGCTGCCGGGGTCGCAGGAAAGTCCGAAAGGGATACCGTGGCTCCTGGCAACATATAGGCAACTGAAGAAACACGGGTGGGATTTAGTCAGTAAGAGTCTGACACGCTCCCCGCTCCTCCCAGAGCTGGTTATTTGATAATTTCCGATCCAAAAAAATAAAAATGGTCGTTGTTGCGTAGTTCGCATGTGGCGTCGTAGATGCCGCCACAAAGTGTATACTCGAATTCGGGGATAATGAGTTGTAAAAAACACCAAACAACTCACACCCTATTCATACCCTATTCTACTCACACCCTCACACTTTTAGCACAGCATGTGCATGTGTAAGTTCGGTTCTGAAGTATGGCAGAAGAAAGGCCTATACCCAGCAGTAGGTGATTCCGGGCTGAAATTATGATGATGATGTCCTGTTTTCATACAATTCGTGCAGATATGTATACGAGAAGAAGACAATAAGTACAATGTGGTATTGTATCCTAAGTAGGTATTAAAACCAAAGCTTTCACAAACGATGCTTTTAAAATTCAGCGCTTGTCGCTCTGTTGCTGTAATACGGAATAAGTTCTTTTATTTTGTAGGAAGTGACATCATTTTTTTTATTGTGTTCTACGTGTAACATTACATATCCTACTTCGTACCTATACTTTTACTTGTCTAGTACATATGATTTAAGTAATATAATATTAGGTACTAAAAATATGTAGGCCAAGGATGACGCAAAGGGACAGCTTTCAAAAAGCTTTAAGTAAAAAACTTAGATTACCTACTTAGTAAGTTTCTGGGAACTTCAAAGTGTTTATTGAAATGCTTTAAATCTTATTTTTCGTTAATATTTTTGCGGTTTTTAGCACATAAAAGTAGTCTATAGGAATTGGTCCATTAAGCACCGAGGGATAAAACATACTTAAATGAAAATCCAAACATGTTGCCTGATTGTCCATCCGGCAACCTCAAGACCATCATATTTACCACCCCGGTACCCACTATCACGTTTACATAATAACAAAGATCTCAGCACAACTTTATTTGCGGGAATAAAGTGGTCTTTTCACGGTTTCGCCCGGGGAATTTCTTTATTCCTAATACCGTCTCCAAGGTTGGCGGTTTGTACTATACAGTTATAACAACAGCAGCTATTCCAGCGAGGAACACGTTCAAGAGTTTAAACTGTATACGATTTATATGTAAATGAAGGTCAATTACGTCGGTGACAATAACTTTGGTTAGGAATATTATGTAAGTATTCAAAAGCTTGGTGGGTAACGTATACATAAAAAAAACGATTCATACCATCTGTAAAACATTTTTGTCCTTAGATTCAAGCAGCAAATCACCGGCAAAACAGGGCCTCGTCCGACACAATTTATGTGGCTTAACTTTCATGGCAAGCGGAAAACCCCTGTTATAATTACTTTGGGAGCAAACCTCTAAGTCGTTTACGCAACATTATTACAAATTATTATACTTAATAAACTCTGTAAAATTCGTATCTGTAGTTGACTTCCTTTGACATTAACCATATGTTTCGTTCTAAAGTAACTTCTGCAGCTGCTTCTATCACGAGGGATTTAGACCCCTTAATTCCTATGAACGGGGAATGAATGGGGTTTCACAATTTAAGAACTGGTTCTTAAATTGTGAAACCCCATTACAATGGATTATCTCAAGTTTCCCGCGGTCGTATAAAAGGAAAGTTTTATATTTATTAGTTCGTTATCTTAATTCAATCTCGAATCGATTTTATTCAATTGTCAGAAGTTTCAAAAGTAAGTTAGTATGTAGGTACCCGTTTTATGTATTCGAGTCAGCCGCAGAACGAACTATTGAGCGTACATACAAAGTACGAACCGTGGCTGATTTAACGCTACCACAATAAATACTTGTCATTATGGTCGACTTGTCGCTTAGTTTCATAAAGTTAGTGATCACGATTCACATTGCTACACATTGCTGTTCTGCCAATCCTGTCGAACTACAATAATCGATCGATACTCAAGCAACGTTCGATCTTTGATCATAATCATAAATTCAAACATTCTTTGCTAAAGTAACAATTACATTACTTTAGCAGTGAAACTTTTTACTTCGAAGGGCAATCCTTGACAGCTTTTCTGAAAACTTTCACCCTTCGCGACTGTTATAACAAAAGGAATAGAATTTCAAACTAAACGCAATCTCATAAAAAATATTCAAGATAAGTTTTATTCATAGATAAGCAGGGTATTTACAATTCATCAAAACTTATATCGCTGCCCCAGTTCAATAATGAAAACGGGTTGTCATTAGGTTTATCACTGGGTACTAAGCTTTAGGCTTTATCTGTAGTACCTAACGGCCTACTGTGCTTTATATACGAGCCTAAAATATAGTTCAGTCTAAAATGGGACAAACCGTCGCTGTTGACAATCTGGGCTTGCGGATTGCTCATTTTAATTTTGAGAGTGCTTTTGTATGCATTTGGATCTACGAGAAGCTTTTGCAATATCACCAAGCATAGGGCGATACTTTATACTTATATTTTCGTATTTTTACCGTAAAATTTTTTTTTAAAATAGAAAATACAGGTAGGTATTCTTTTTAATGGATAATTGGACTGAATAATTGGATACAATTTATGCTTTTTAACTGAGGCATTGGGAGTCTGGCGATAACGTACCCTGGAATGTGATTACGTGTGTGCGGGGAATCAATTTGCCGATGCAGTATTATCATCCCTGCTTATATTGTAATGTCACCGACATCCATTATTTTCACAATAATTATAGCTGCTAGGCGACTGTCTTCGGTTACCCTCAGTTCTTCATGTTTTATTAGATTGATCACATATATTCTTCATTCTATTTACTACAGGAGTAAATATTGTGAGTTACCAATAATGTGACTTGAAAACATTATTTTATTTTCGGATTTTCTCACTTGGCTAACTTCATTGGCGTTTTACTCGCAATGAAAGAAGTTGTTACCCATCCCTTTGCCATAATCCCTTAATCGCGTTAATGACGCCCACCGAAAGAGGATTAGACCGTTCAGAAGTATTTATATTAAAACAGGCGCATTTTGAACAGTTTAGAAACTGAAACGATGAAAAAACCTTACAAACACAAAGTCTGGTTTACATCCAAAAGTAGGTACATATACAAACCGGAAATGGTAGCAAATACCAAGTGGGAAGCAAGTAAAATATTCCATTTGTGTCGCTACCGAAATGGCGACGATATCAGAGGGCAGAATCACTATCGTTAACATGGGGCCGGAACGAATGTTTTTCAAGCACGTTGTTTTTTTTTCGATAAATTATAAATGTTTTCGTACATTTTTGAATGACATAATTTTACTAAGGCTTGCTACACTTGTATCTAATGAAGAGTCATAAAAACATTAACGACCGACTGCATAGCCTTAAAAATGGCAAAATGTACATAGTTCAGACCACAGGTTCAGACATAAAGGTGCACTCGACAAGTCTGTACCTCACTGGATAGCTAAGTGTCATCTTAAAGCTCCAGATGCGTCATATGAAGATGGTTTTCTCGTTAAAAACAAAAGACTCATGATTATCTGCAGTTTTTTGTATTTCTATCCCCCACGTTATAACATATTCCAGTCTAACACCTTAAACCGGCCAAATGCGTGTCGTACGACGCACAATGAAGTGTTCCGTAGTTGGGATGTATTTATCCCAACAACAAACTTAACATTATAGAAAGGATTTCGTGTACATAGGACTATCAATATGGCTATATATGATTTTTTATACAATGTCATAAAAAACGTTGATGTCCGGAATCCTGTATGTAGTGTATTTTGCGACATGACCCAGGCGTTCGACTATGTACACTATACTACTCTTTTAAAGAAACTCGAAGCCTACGGGATAAGAGGCAATGTCTTTAATTTGCTTAATTCTTACCTACAAAATAGAAAACAAATTACTGAAATTAATAAAGTTAATACAGTTAATAAACGTGAAGAAATATTTCGGTCTTCAGAGCGTGAATTATTATTTGGGGTACCGCAAGGCAGCGTTTTGGGACCCTTTGAATTTATACTATACATAAATGACCTACCGAAATCTATTGATCGACCAGTAACACTATTTGCGGAGGACAGTACGATTACAATACCTTGTAGAAGGATAGATAATTATGAGAATGACATTAATAATAGTTTACAACAGATGGTAACCTGGCTAGACGCGAATAATTTAAAAATAAATTTGAGTAAAACTAAAGTTATCCATTTTAGACAACAGACCTCTACTATTAATTTAAATATACACTACAATAATGATATCATAGAAGAAGTTGAAAGTATAAAATTCTTGGGTCTCAAAATAGATAACAAATTAAATTGGAAATCACACATTAATACCTTATGTAAGAAGCTGAGTAAGTCTGCATACGCTCTATATACATTATCACCTATAATTAACACAGATGCTCTTCTTACTGCTTATTATGGCATAGTAGAATCACATTTACGGTATGAGATCATATTTTGGGGAAACTCTACTGAAAAAGAAACCGCCTTCAAGGCGCAAAAAAGATGCATTCGATCGATGTTTAAAATTAAACCCACTGATAGTTGTGAACCATACTTTAAAAGTTATAAGATTTTAACATTACCTTGTCTATACATACTAGAAGTAGCTGTGTTTGTGAAGGCAAACCCGAGTCGTTTCAGACGTATAGCTGACGTGTTTCCCCGCAATAGACGCGACAATAGCTTGCTTTGTCAGGAGCCAGCTAAGACAGCACTCATGCGCAAAAATGTCTACTGCATGGCTCCAGTTATTTATAATCACTTGCCTAAGAGTTGGAAAGAGCTTCCAGTCCAATTATTTAAAAAAAGACTTCGTAGCTTTTTAGTGGTGAAAGCTTATTATAATTTAAATGAATACCTTACTGAGAAAGATGTTTTAAGTTAGAATAATGTTTATTTTGTGTACCTACTCTCTAGTTATAAGTTGATGTTCTATATCTTTTGCATGCCTACGTGGTAAAATATGGCTGAACTTTCAATATGTTTTTTTTTTGTCACCATTTAATGTTACCCATGTTTGCAAAATAAAATTATCTTTATCTTATCTTTATCTAGTTGAAAAACATGTTCTCCCAAAAAAAAAGTAAATTACGGTAAATTTTCATCTATTTTCTTAAATATCTTTAAAAGTAAGTATTTTTATTTTTATTTTTTTAAATTAGACCCTCCCAACAAGCCCTTTCATTTGATATGTCACACAGATACAATCAGCAAAACTTTTTTTTTTAATTTTTCAATTTGCTTCCGAATATTTATGGGTCACTACCCATATATATTCAAAATTAATTTATTTACGTCACACGTCCGCGTTTGGGTCACAGAAATACATATGTGTATGTACCTTCAACTAAATTGGTCCAGTAGATTCGGAGCAAATCGGCTGTGACAGACAGGCACACGAGTGATCCTATAAGGCCTCCGTTTTTTTCCTTTTAAGGTATGGAACCCTAAAAATGAGAAACCTCTAAAAAAGAGTAAAACATATAAATCTTATCTAAAAAGATCTTTTTCGGTAATCTTAAAAAAGTTGTACCTATTTTCAGCGACAGAATGTTTGGTGTTTTTTTTACAAATCTCATAAGACATCAAACTAACATTGTACGACACACATCGTGGGGGAACATCCACTTCATAATATATTCTACTTGCGTCGCGCACTGAACGCGCCGATAGGAACCGCCACCTGACACGTTAGTTATGAAATAACGTGTAACCAAAGGCTTTTCATGCCATGGACTGCTCTTTTATTAACAATGTATGCTGGTACCACAACTATAATATACTGACTTTAAAACAGACAGTTAAAAGTAAAAAGTAATTAACTATTTATGTATGTATGGATCATTGAATACCGATACACTGAAGGAATACACTCGTGTTATAGAAGCATCGATTTTGTAATTTGGAGTCCTCCCTCCCTAACTGAACTTGTTTCATATTCACCTATTATATGTAAGACTACACAACAGCGTGTGTTGTTTCTGAAAGTTACTATAAATGCACAGTATTTTACGCCTTTGTTATCTTGAAAAACGTCAACGTTACAAAAGGCTAAACTTATTTTACCCCCTTCCCTCCCTCTACACTCCTCCTCTTGTCTAATACCCCATTCTCTTTCCATTGTACAGTCAACCTCAAAAAAATGTATACATCGACAAGAATATGCAAGTAATTTAAATCCTTTTCATTATTTATATATAAGTTGTATAGGAGTCCAGACACAATACAAAAATTGATATGTTTTGTAAATTTTTTAGGCATTAATTATTTCTAAATTAATTATTTTATACAAATTTGAAACTTGTCGTGTTCGATAACGCCGAAATGACGTAAAAACCCATGTACAGCGCCACCAACTTATCTGTTCAGTAGCCGGAGTCGCTAGTGTCGCGTTTAGTGTTGCTATTTAGGAATGTATACCAAAAGTGTAGGGAATCCACTGTAACTGGGCTGTATCTGTTTTCTGTACACATGAGATGTTTTTTTTACTTATTGTTGTTATACTGTATTTGTCTTTCTGTCTGTGTATTTTTACGCGCATCAGGAAAAACTAGTCAATGTAATTTAATGCGGTTTTCATAGTTGAGTTGCTCGTCTAACTAACTGGCCCATATTGCGTTTTTTTTTTAAATCAAATAGTAATATTTTATTAAAAGTATTATTTTAAACAAGTACGTTACAGTATTTTATGTATAACAAAATAAAAATAACAACAACTGATTTATATCTTTCTTATATTTTATAAAAATAATTGTGGTCATGATGTCTATCTTCAAACGGCTGTACTCCAGGAATTCCAGAAGATGTACTAGAAGTAGACGGGCCTGACGATTCCGACAACTCTCCGTCATCATAATCATCATCACTCGAGTCACTTTCGCTGTCGCTTTGTAATTGAATAATAAACGGTTCATCTAAATAGCCATCCTTCTTCCTATACTTGCATTCAATTTTTTTAACATGGTTACAATGGTTTTTCCATTCCGCTGGAGTAATTTTATTAAAAGCATTTTCAATTAAATGGGGCATTTCGGCACTGGACTTCCCAATATTATGCTCCGCAACATTTCTTTTCATTGAGCTCCATACCATTTCAATAGGGTTTAGGTCACAATGGTACGGCGGCAATCGAAGAACAGCGTGACCGTGACTTTTCAACAAATTATCAACTTCATATTCGGGGGCAGGTTTATTTCTCTTTATTAATTCTTGAAGCTGCGGTTTTGTCATTTGGTTTGAAAACTCAATGGTTTTTTCTGACAGCCAGTTTTGCATGTCAGCCTTTAAGCTATTTGAGTTGGGACATTTATTAATACAAATACTGTGATATGGTGCATTATCCATTACAACAAGTGTAGGTTTATGCAGGTTTGGGATCAATTTTTCCAGAAGCCACTTCTTAAAGTTATTGTTATTCATTTCGTGGTGATAATCTCCACTAGTCGTGTTCGATTTAAATACAAGCAAGGCATTCTCCACAAAACCTTCTTCGCCCCCTGCATGGACTATAATCCATCTTTGCCCTTTTGACACAGGTACTAAATCACCTTCCACGTCAGAGCTTTGCCAACATTTGCCAGTTGAATAAGATGAGTGTATGTAGGTCTCATCCAAATAGACAATGGGTCTTTGTTCTCCAAACTCGTTATCATGAATTTTTTGTAGAAATGTAGCCCTCCATGCCACAATATCGTTGCGTTCACACAGCAACTTTCTGTTTGATTTAGTTTTTCTAAAACGAAATCCTATTTTGAGCAACAGTTTTCTGAGTGTTTCACGTTTACCTTGGAAATTAATTTCTTCTCTTAAAATGTTCAATAATTTTGACAATGTTGGAATTTCTTTCTTTACTGAATAAAATTCATGTACTTTCCGTCTTATTACACCAATATCAAAATCATCAACTTCTACTTTCCCAGTTTTCCTGTTCCTATGCTTACCAGGAGTCTCAATTTTAGTATTGCTTTCTTCAGCTCGTTTTTCTTCATTCATTAATTTGTAAACAAATCGCTCACTAACACCTATAACAAAAAGGAGTACTATGAAAACTATGAATAAATAAGTAGATAAACTATAAACATTTACAAAAGCACATTTTTTTAAAGAAACTGTGGGACTTTTTTTTATTAACTAGCAACACTAACCTGTAGCAGCTGCAACGCGCTCGGTCACTTTTTCAAATGGTATTTTCGGAGCCTGAAGGCGTTTTTCTTCTTTCATAAAAGCTAAGACTTTTAAAATAATCTGTCGCGCATCACTTTTTAGTGGTTTCGGCATGATAATGATACTTTAACAATAAAACAAGACTAAAACACACAGAGCACTCGCACTTCCAAAACTGACAGCGAATGACATTTCACAAAATGGCGGTTGTAGTTCCAATTCTGTCTACTGAACAGATAAGTTGGTGGCGCTGTAAATAAAAACATCTATTCGTAGCAAACTTCTTGAAATCTCACTAAGTAAGTGCGATTTCTTTTTAATTCCTATGATTTGACACAAAAAAGGAGGTGTAAATAAAGTAGTTTCGTAGATAATAGTACAGACGTTTGAACTGTAGTAGAAAACAAATTTAATATTTTTTTTGAGAAACAATCAGTAGGTGTATTTGAGTTTTAATACTTTTCTTGGGTTGATATTTCTGTCTTTTATTATGTGAAAAAGATAAGATACTTATTTTCAATTGTCTACAATCTTTGTTCTATAATATTGAATCAATGTGTAGCCACAAAACATCAACAACACACTGGGTTCTTAATTATAATTGTACTACACATTGATACAGTATTATAGAACAAAGATTGTAGACAATAGGGAATATGAATTCTCGTCGATGTAGGTATACATATCTCTTTGAAGCTGACTGTATATTCCATAAATATATCATTGCCAAAACAAAAGTGCCAAGAGAGCAGGCTACGAAAATAAAGCTTTGATAAATTCCTAGCACGTCTACGAAAAGCGTAGCAGTTGATTTTTGCAAGATAGTGTTAATTAAGGCATTGAGTTTGTATCCTTGTAATGTTACTGTAACAATGCCGGTTGGAGGGGGGAGTGGTTTGAAAAGGATTCGGTTACTTTCGTGTTTTATATTCACGCTAAATCCGTTGCGTGGTAGTATCAGAGTACCTAAATATCATGTCATTTTGAACTCGTAAATGGCTATTCGTAACTGTGCTTTATATATTCAAAAAGTAAAATAATATAGAAGGTCAATAATATAACATTACATAACATCACGCTTTTAATACCTCTGTACCTACAGAGGTAATACCTATAGGACATTTTCAGTTTATATGTATTTATTCCTTATAGTATAAAACTTTGTTTATGTGCGTGAAAACAGATAAGACAGCCAGCTACTTGAAGCCAGACAAGTACTGCGGACAAATGAAACGAGTAAGAAGGGCCAAATACCCCCAGACAATCAGATTGGGTGAAGCCACTACTAAACTACTTAAAGATTATGTTTTCTAATCACAGGAAATAAATCATTCTTTGAAATATATCGGCATAGCTACTACAAGATTGATTCCAAGATTAATGAAAACATTTCTTAACATGTTCAGTGCTGGGAGCCCTCCTGGAGGGTTCACTCAAGTCGCATATGGGATGCCGGGAGCTCTCGCGGAGGGCTCATTTTAAATGTAGGTTTTTCTTTGCGAATTCGGCATTACACTAAACTAAACTGAGAAAATAAAATCAATTGTATATTTTAACAAGATTTCAAACCCTAATAAGAGAGAGAGAGAGTGATACTGCTCAAGGGTTAACTTTAGCGCAAACGTAATGCCGGTAACCCTACTGAAGTCAACTTGCAATATGTATGGGCGGCATGGGGTTTGAGCTCTATGAAAAATGGGTGGAGTCAAAAGTGTTAAACGCTTTGACAGATAATAACAAAATACCTCAAACTCAAAGCATTTATTTCAATTAAACCATTACAGGCACTTTTGAATTGTTAAGGAATCGGTCAGTCAAAAATATGAAGCTAGTTGCCCATTCCAAAGAGTATAGGTACCTATGGAGAAGAACGGGCAAGAAACTCCACGGACACTCTTTTAAATAAAATAAATTGTTACAAAGTATTGGTTACATCATTCATGTTGAAATTATACATGTGAGAACAATGTAGAAAGACGTGCACGTTAGAAGGCCCTTTCATTATCCCATCTTCATCCACTTACTTATATTTTTTTTTTTAAATATTCATTGAAATGCATGGTTACCTACTGGGGATACATTAAGTACCAACACAATATCGCATACATAATCGAAATCAACCCGTAAAACGCGCCTATAGAACATAATCCTCCAAGTACGCCGCACTGAATGAAAGCAATATTATATAACAATATTATTATATTCGCTAAAGCTCTCAAGTAAGCAATTAACTACGAGCGTTCTTCTCGTAATATACAGCGTGAGTTCATAACGCGTTGTCATTTACATTCAGAGGCAGCCTCTTGAACATCACTACTGTTTGTTATTACTACAATCTTGTACCTCATTATCTGTTCTTAGAAAGGACTAGAATGTTTTGACTAACAAGTCTTATTTCTTGGAATAATGGGAGATATAATATATTTATTAAATGAATTTGCTCTTTCTTACTTTGTAGTTCATTTACTACACATAGTTGTTATCTAAAAATGGTTTTTCGTTGTGTTTTTTTGTTATAACTGATTTATATTTACAGTATTCTATCATAGTTTCCTGGAGATCCAATAATTGCAAGAAAACTGCACATATTCGCACGGCATCAAAAACCCATGATCAGAGGCGTAACTACTAAGGTGCCAACTGCCGGTCGATTCTGTAAAAATATCAACGTGAAACTTAGGTGAAGTGAGCGTGAAGTGAGCTGTCAATAGTGTTAATCCCTAGCATCCTGCCGGTCGATTTGCGACAGTGATAGCTCACTTCACCTAAGTTTTACGTTGATATTTTTACAGAATCGACCGACTGGTGTGGAGCACCAGGGTCCGCGGTGTTTGGGGGGCCGGGAGGTCTTCCCAACAAGGCCCAGGGGTTTTAAAATAATATATTAAGTTACTTTATGACGAAAATGCATCGTAATCCAAAATGACATGCCAATATTTTCGTGTTCGGTTCGCTCGGTGTAGCATCCAACGTTATTTTAGTCAATTCTGGGCAGCACATGGCAACTGCGCTAGCAACCATGAAGGGTACGGTAGCGGCGGCATTATGTTATGCTATTATTATTCATACAAAAGTGTAATTTTTATAATAAGTTTTTTCCGCAGACATCAACAACCGTAGGTATAGGTAAATAATTGTGTTTGAAAAAAAAACATGCCAGAGAGATGGGTGTTAGTGGCTCAATTTCCTCTTTGCGCTAGGCCCTCTGATCTTAAGTTACGCCACTGCCCTATAATCCTTTTATCATTGAATTGATGATCCGATGAAAAATATAGATATTTTCATTTTTCCTGAACCACCAAAGTATAGAGGCGAAAAAACAACAAAATAAAAACTGTTTATAAACTTTTTGTAAAAAGTTTTTATTTTACACATTTTAGTTGTGGTACCTGTTCCACCCAAATTCGAATACCACTACCTGCTATGTAAATTAACAGTGACAGGAACTATTTAAACATCATCCACATAGACTAAGACGGAAAAATACGTATTATTGAAGCTAACTCAAAAACTATCCAAGCAAAGTTAATAAAAAACTTAAGGGACCTCTGAACCTACCAAATAAAAAAAGAATCATAAAAATCAATTCATAATTGGTCTTCGTTTCTGAATATAGGTACATACTACCTAATGGCACAACACCGATTCACTGAGTGATGCATTATTACAGATTATTAATGACGAACGGCTATCACAAAAAAATATATCAGGAGATTGTAAATACACTGGATTTGTCATTAACATGAATCACCTAACCAGTTTTTTTTTTAATAAGCATAGATGACAGAAGAGGCATAAACTTTTATTTTCTATTTACATTATTTATTTAACCCCATAACTATCATTACAGCTTTCATTACCTAATGCGATAGTACGGTCTCATAAAATGCATTTAATATTAAAATTATTATCAATTTAAAATGATTAATAAGAACTTAAACTTTTTATTATAAACTTTTGTTATCGAGTGCAATGGCTAGTCAGAGCTATTGGCAGTAAGATTCGGGATATTGATTGATATTAAGAGGTGCAATAAACTGTTTCCAGTGCCGCTTCCTTTCATATGTTTGCCTAACCTCAAAAGTACCTACTGGCCACTTAAGGTCAAAATAATTATGGGATGCCATTAAAGTTTTATTTTTTACATAAATAAGACATCTGTAATTTTTTTGATACGAAGTTGCCTTTAAAGTGTCTTTGAAACTTTAATAAAGACTTTTTAGTTAAATGTTACATTAAATTTTACCTGATCTGCAGTAATTAAAAGGTGAAAGAATTAAGATCGTTAATAGTATCCTCTTCCTTTCATGATTACAAAGCCAGAATCCTGAATCGATAAGGGCTCATAGACGAAATGACGCGGTCAGGGCAGACGGTGCGGC
The DNA here is from genome assembly GCA_914767755.1 of Agrochola circellaris. Lineage (NCBI taxonomy): Eukaryota > Metazoa > Arthropoda > Insecta > Lepidoptera > Noctuidae > Agrochola > Agrochola circellaris. The sequence goes on along the minus strand of OU611846.1, from coordinate 7,762,600 downwards.
GCTCCGAGCCCCCGATACTTAGCCGCAAGACCGCAGGCCAATCTACTGGCAATGTACTTACGTAGCCAATGTAAAGGAATAGGCACAATCTATGTTGGCGCTTCGTGGCGGCAGCGCTGATTACTTTAGCTACTCAGTAGTTCAGTACTAGTTACGACCTAGATTAAACATTCGTGATTTTCAGAACCTATTCAGTGCTTGCAAGTCATAATACCTAGGTACATACTCTAATAAGATCCTAGAATAACTACTGTTTTGTGTAAGTAAAAACTGCTTGATATTTTTTGAATTGTACAATTGGCACAAGTTTATTACATAATTGATTTTGGATAGGTGATGTCACAAATAAAAATACAATAAATCATTTTTTTTCTCGTATATCTTTCTTTGTAGTATAATGATGTCATTTCAAAGCTTTTAACGTTTCTAACTCTTTTATACAAAACCTCATTTTGTTTTCCTAATAAAGCCTTCAACTTGAAATATGGACCACTCTAGATTTTATGAAAAGGCCTGAGGTGAATAAAGTTTATCTTGTAGTACTTAGGAGTTATTTAAATATAATAGAGCTTGATATTCAAATCATAATCGAAAACTATTAAGATGTCTTGATAAACCCATCATTAACATGTCGCAAACTTTTATTACTCTAGTCACCAAAATAGAAAATGTATATTTTTGTCGTTACTCAAATCTATAATGTTGCTGGAAACACTATTATATTACTTTGCATAAGCTCGCTGCAGCCTCGGTCGTAAGGACAAGTCGTTGTCCTGTAAGTAGGTCTTATAACAAAAAAAACAAATAGGAACACGGATAATAATTCCTCAGTCGCCACCGATTATTTTAACCTTGCAGCGCGATATCCTCGTATAAATCGCTCTTAAGATCTGGGATCATGTTGAAGAAAAACGTGTTAGCCTTACGTGTCGGTTTTACTTTTTCATAGATTTATGTTTTTTGTGTGGTTTGTCACCTCGTTGAATTAACTAAGTAGGAACTTAAACGTTTTAAATAAAAGAGGTGTCTCTCTAATTTCAAAACTCGTTCAATAATATAATTTCACAGAAAATTCAATATGGCATCATCTTGTGACTTTTTTCTTAAGTCATGATTAAGTTTAATCCATAGTAGTCAAACCTAATAAAAAGCGATAGTACATCTAATATTATGTTGTAACCAAAAGTAATATTCGAGTAGGTAAATACATCGCTAGATTACTCACGGGGAAACATGTAACATTATTGATGTTGATCCATTACGAGCTTGAAATTGAATCACAAGTTAGCGTGTAAAAACGTATGAAGATATATCTTTTACTTAGGTTTGGTACGCCACGCGGTATGCTATTCTACTTTGCAGCCCCTCGTAATCCTGACAACGAAATCCTTTCAATCGTATCTAACTACGTATTTAAGATTTTCAATTCAATTTAAAGCACTAACAGTGAGCAATTAATCAGAACCCTTACGCCGCCCTCGACTTTTGGAAGATATAATCGAAAGATAGAGTTGGAATTTGAACGATAAACGTTGGCAGACATTTCAGAACTACGTAAGATCCATCTAGCCGTCAGCAAAATCAGCAGACGTAAGGGATCGTTTCTTCGAAAGCAGGTATTACACAAACTGCCTTCAGGCGAAACGTAACGATCCCTCGAACAAGGCCTTGGGCGAGCCATAACTTTAAAATATTAGCTATAAATGCGGGATCTTAGAGCGAACGTAATCGGAAACAAAGCCTTGTTTACCCACCTATTAACAGCAAATTACAATAAGTAATTGCCAACTTCGCTAACTGAACAAATAAATGTAAATGCTATAAAATGAACAAATCGGGCGAATAAAAAAAGCTGTTAAACAAACTCGAGATAGTCTCAATAAACAAAACTGTTTACGATCCCACTTTTGTTCGAGACAGCGAGAGAAGTTTCTTATGCTCAGTGTTGAGCTTTTATTTATATGTGGTACAGGTGCAGCTATTCTAGAGCGAATAGTGAGCGGAACCGCACGTCACTACATCCCCTTATATAACAGACAGTGGCACCATTGTGAGCCACAACGAGCCTCGCGAGCACGAGTGCGCATTCACAGTTGTCACCAGGCACTGAAGTGACGTGACGCCCGCGCGCACTAATTGGGTCAAGGTTTCTATCCCGAGTAACGATAAACAAATAAAATATGTCTAGGGAGTTATTCTATTTTTGTTTCTGAATTTTGGTTATTAGAATTGTTCATTCTAAACACTCGCAAACAAAAACATTTATTTTAACGAGGAGCTCTTCATTACTCTGCATTAAAATTTAATTGTACCTCTTGAGACAACTTAAGAAAACCTGTCGGTAATAGGACCTGCTCATTGTCTATATTATGTAACCTGCTGCCTAGTATAACAAAAAAAGCATACAAACACAATATTCACAGTTTATAATTAAAAATCATCATTAGCAAGCAAATAATTGCCACTGAATAAAAATAACCACTGAATATTGCGCTTCCTTCGAACAGCCAAACTCAAATCGAAATTGCCATGATCACCAATTGAACACGCTTGGCGGCTCACGACCGCAATTCGATCCTGAAATGTCGCTAACGAAGCTGCCTTCGAACCAAACCTTCATATCCTTTAATATTAACGTAGTTTCATTACCTTTTTAGTACTCATCATGTCTTCTCGGACTTGTCGTAAAGGTTCCAACGCATTTGCGCGAGCTTGCCTGAAGGACTGCTCGTAAAAATATGTACGTTGTAGACAATGCCTTAGCGTGTTGCGGAGAGCTCGTTTACAAGGCAATCACACTGAAGGCGTTTTCATAACAAAAAATGGGCTCTTCGCGCCTGTCGCTAATACAAACGGGAGTGGATTGCTCTTCACAGCGTCAAGTTTGGAAACAAATACCACGACCATTGAACGGTTTCTGCGTCAAAAGTTATTTTCGGGCAAGTACCTAGCAAAACAAAAATCGGAAATAAACATCAAATAAGTTCCCCAAAATCCTTACCTAAATAAATACCTATATTATGGCAAACCCAGTAGATGTATTGTATTAGATAACAAAAAACCGGCAATCTTTTATAGAGGTTACAATTTACCTTCTATTAGGGATAGGTAACATATATTATTTCTGTACCTTTCCACAACACTAACCAATCAAATTTCAGCAGCTTTCTGATTCCCCGACGATCGGTAAACGAAAATTGTTGGACGATGAATTAAAATTGCTTAGTGTCATAATCATAAATAAATACAACATTTTTGTTTTTTTTTCGTCTATATTTCATCTTATTTCAATTTTCTTTTCATTATTTTAAAAATCACTTAATTATATTTAGTCTCAAGCCTTCTCATGTTGGTCTAGGTAACTAGAGAAACCTCGGCCCCTGTCATACAGGATGTCCTAGTTCAGGGGTCGAGAGCTCATTGATGTAATGTGTACTGAAGTTTTGGAAATAGTAAATTACTATAAAATATGCATGCAGAATAATTCATTCAATGGAATGGAAATAATCGAAAGATTCTCCTTTGAAATTGAAATCCGTCCCTGGTACAACCGCACAGCGCACAACACGATCTCCATATCCACTCCTCTCAAAGTTCCCAGATATTTGTTTTATCTGACTCATCTGCGATGCCAGAGGAAAAGTTTAAATTTTGGAGCTGACAAAACCAAGCACGAAAAGTATTTTACTCGTATTTCTCATATGAAGATTTATATCGTAACTTCAGCAGTCAATTTATTTTCTTAAGAATTTTCTTCTTCAGAGAGTCCTTTACCTGTTAAGACTGCTAAAGTTTAATGTCGAGCCATTTCATTTTACTTCCTCCTAACTTTTAACTCAGATAAAAACGTAGTAAAAGTTGATTGTCTGAGAGAACATGGAAGAGGAAATATAATGAAAGTAATTGACTATACGTTTTTAAGTAAAATACTGCATAATAAGATTAAAAATATTATGAACAGCCGGTTGATTCTGTAAAAATATCACCTCGAAACTTAGGTGAAATGAGCGTGAAGTGAGCTGTCAATAGTGTTAATCACTAGCATCAGCCGTTCGATTCTGTGACAGTGACAGCTCACTTCACCTGAGTTTCAGGGTGATATTTTTACAGAATCGACAGTCTTTGAAAATAGTCTTTGTTACGTTATATTTCATCTTTAATAACCAGCAAGTAAGCCTTGTTAAGTGATATAAACTACGCGAGATCGTGACAATTTGACGGGGCGGCGTTTGGCGTCGTAACGCTAAATTCCGCACTTTATTTATGTAATATTAAAATTATCGAAGCGTCCGTCCGCACCCAACTAGGCCACATTCCGGCTAACTTCAGAGCGAAAAATTAAAGCACAGAGTTGCACTCCAAGACACGGGAAACTAGATTACATGAGTTGGCACAACGCCAGTCTATAGTAAATAATATGATTTTCGTTATATCAGTATTCAGTCCATTGTTGTCCAAACCAAAAATAATTTTACTAAATCATGTTCTGATCTGCTCTCAAGTTGGTCATTAAAATACTTATCACCAATTTTTTGCACGTTCTGCGATAGCCGAAGTTGAGACAGCTAAAACTTTATAAAAGAAATACGCTGTTTATTGATTTCGGAATGAATTCAAAAGTAATGTTCAAAGTTAATTTTTATCTGAAGGCATGAACATGTTCAAGTAAGTATTTTTTATTCAAACTAGTTTTACATTGTCCTGATTCCAATTAGAAAGCCTTCTGGCAGGTATGCTGATGTTGCAATGAATAACTAACCCAAATTAATTATTTCCTTAATTAAAATTATCTTCACTGAGTATTTTGCGGTTTCTTTATGTTACTTGCGCATAGGTTGGTATAAAGTGTTATTTTTTGTTTTTGGGTAATCCAGACATGGTTTCTCCGTATTGTATTCCGTTCCTCATAAATGCCTATTCAAACAGTCGGAGAAAATATTCCTCCAAGGCCAATAAACGAAGAGTCGTATTGAACTTTTGAACTACGCCAATGCGAAAAATATCCAGATATTGTTCCCGGCCTCCCCCTACTTAGACAAATATTTTTGTTTGTGTAATACTCGTGTGTTTCGCATGTAAAGATGGTCGAACAGCCGTTAAGGTGCGTCATCGTGGCACATTTACATGAACTGTCTTTTGGAATCTTGCCCCCTAAGTGGATCGATGGCGTACGGCGCGCGGCGGTCTCCCATTCATCATCCAACCGAACCTAGCACCCTTTATACACATTAATTTGTAACACCGACCCGCATTTGGGCAGAATTTTTACATACATAGAAGCATGGAAGTACTTTTCAAATTACTTTCAATAAATAGGGTTTTTCACAAATGTAATTATTTTGTATTTAAGTATTTGTATATTTCGTTAGTTAGTCAGTTAATTTAGCACCTAGTGTAAATAGTTACCTAGGAATTAGTTTTTATAGTTTTCCATGTTATTTAAATTGTAAGTCTTGGTCGTGGACTTACTTTTTTCCACGAAAGTAACGTGTGAAAATGAGAAAACTTTCCGTATTACTATCAACAAGGTCTTAGCGTTCGTAGATATCGAAGGAAGAATCTTGCGGTCTAGTAAAGTTTTGTAATATTTTGTATACGAACAAACTGAAACAAGAAGTAAACAAATAAGAAGTTGTCTGAAGTAACCACATGCCAGTGCACAATACAGTAGGTACTTAGGTATTTCGATTAGACTACATTTTGAATTACAAATAGGTAGTGTGTGTAGCCTATTTGGCACTTGTAAAAGAGGGAAAAGTCGGATCTGCACCTAATCAACTTAATAATCCGAACATACCCGAACTTAATGTAAAATAGTTTTTACGCTGATTTTACAGGTCTTTAAATAAGTAGCTAGTCGAGGAAAACTATTTACCTCCAATGCACGTTTAAACCGTCAATAGAACAAAACGGATGGCTGCGGTGGCTCAGGATAAGGATTGTGTGACTACTCACGCTCTACTGCGATCCCTTAACAGTTGCGGTTTGCTGACCGCACAAACGGAGTACGATTTTGGAACCTTCGGACCCAATGACTCGAATTGTAACTAATGCCTCTAGTGTCCCTTCAAATTATGCGCATCCCTTAAGAAAAAGGGGTGCGTTTCTATCTGTGTGAGTAGGTACTTGTATATCTACAAAAGTGGTGTAGGTAGAGTAGATAGGTATAGCTGGGGCACCCCAGCACCGGGGGTTGTGGAATGGAATTTCTCTCAAATCCTTTATTGAATTACAGAAAGTCACAACTCGAGTCGAGACGCAAGTCTGGTCAAACTAAACTTGAATATCTGCGGTTCGGAGATAGCGCGGTGACGCTTTTCGAGCAGATTTACAAAACCGAATCGAAATCGATAACAGATTTCAAAACAGAAACATCCTTGGACGAAATGTTAGTCTGGTAATATACAAAGTGCTTTTTATGGCTTCCCAAATTACTTCTCTCAACAAACGTAGAAATATGAACATAATTTGTTGCGTGACAGAAAGGTATCAATAAAGTGGGGTGATACGAGCTGCGTGGGGAATGTACAATCCAACAAACTTTGTGGTATACCTCTATAGGTACTACTTGTTTCTAATTTACGAATAAGGGGAAGTTCGGTTGTATTAATAGCCATCTATATATCGGTCTCAGTGATGATAAAGGTGGGCAATGCTTTAATTAGAGAATAGCGTTGCACACTATCCAAATTCTAAAAACTCTTGATTTTCATAGTGAAATATCTCTTGACGTCTAATAATTCCCATAATGACGGTGTCGTCATTGCACAAGATAAACCAATTTTATTAAACCTACTTCATAATAATTATTATCAACACGGCTTCACAAGGTTGTCTATTGATTCCAGTTGCTACGTTATCTGTATCTCTAATGAGACACGTAAACGCGCCTCAAGAAACGCCGACGTTAGGCAAATTCGTTTATTTGTCCGTAAGATTTATCAAGGCCTTGCCGAACGCTTCGAGTGGTGAATGGAATATTTCATGTCAACAAGCTAACTATATTTTCTGTACAGTTTTCATTTTTGTTGGATTTTGTTCATATAAATTTCGATTCGTTTGGTTATAGGTGTGTTCAAACAATCAATATGATTTTAAAGGCAAAAAGATCACTAGATCAAACCTAAACTAATCCAAATCGAATCAAGGTGCCAACGAAAATAAACAGTGACCGAGTTTGACCAAGATATTCATGGTTTGTGAATATCTTGGTCAAACTCTAGCGAAATTTATATTAACAAAATCCAACAAAAATTAAAACTGTGCAGAAAATATAGTTAAAAATACATAAGCTTGTTGACATGAAATATCCCATTCACCACTCGAAGCGTTCGAGATTTTTGAAGAATCAAAGAACAGTCCAACTACTGTATTTCTCTCTTCATCTGTCTTCCATTCCCCATGGATAAAATCAATTTTTATCCGCTGCGAAGTCTTTACACTAAAAGTTCCTTAAAACTTCAAGGGCAATCACGTCAGTCACTATAACTTGGTGAACCACAGACATCGGAGCTGAAGAGAGTGGTTTGTTACCATAATCGTTAGGACAATCACTACAGGTTCTTTACTCAGTGACCGTCATAGATATTTCGAAACTGCTGGCTCGAAAATAAAAGAAAATTCGTCTATTCTGCAGACGAAACGTTATTTACTAGGTATGAGAGCTACGTTCAAACTTGTAGGTACGTGTGGGAAACACATTTAGCGATAGGTACTTAATGAAATCCTGGATAATCTCGTTTCCCTAGGACCTATTCTAGAACGTTGCTCAAATAAGTAAGTCGAATCACTAATCTATAAGTAGGTACTCAAATCTAGTTATAGGTAAATCGGGATTTATGCGTGCTCGTAACGATCACGGGCCCAGTAGTGCATCTAAGTATTAAAACAGATACAACAAGGATAGCAACGGTTTCAACCATTGAATTCAACGAAAGCTATACCCGCCTACCACCACCATTTATATTATTATACTGCTACTGCTGCCTACCCTGCACTGTGTATCTAAACAAAGACGATTTTATAATACTGAATTATAAGTTAAAATTCCTTATGGCTACAGTTCACTGCAGTTTAAGCGCGATGTAACAAAATGGAAGTCCCTTATGATATTGCCATAAATTCCAGCCATGGGTAAGTGGAATTCTGGAATAAACATCCCATATTTATAAATTAGGCCCCTTATACCCTAGTCCCTACATAAAAGATAAGCATCCTTGGTAACGGAGCCTCCGTAGATAAACTATTTAGGGAACTATAGTATGGATTAACTAAACCACATTCGTAAACCCATTTTAATTGTAGATTATGTAAAACATTATCGCCAAAATTCTTAGCTGTCTTCATACAACAAGTTGTATTGAGTTTAAACATGAGAGTTTTGACCAGGAGAGGTTGTTTATCCTGATAGTGAAAATTCATCGTTCTAGCTTATTCTGTTAGATAGCCTTTTAAAACACTATTCAATGTACCAACTCTAACATAGTAGATGACTAGATGGGAATATGTAATCTGCGTTCGCAATTTATTTGCCAAACACGTAAACAAACACAAGTTTTAGGGAAAACAACCGTAATGCCCTACACATAAGGTTCAGTTTGCGCTAGAACTTCATATTTTTAAGTATTTTTTTAACAGTTCTAGTCAGTCTAAAATCAACTTTATTTACACTATAATTTATTTACACTTTATTTAACATAAATTTGATGTTTGTTTAAGTGGAAACAAGGTTATCCGGTTTCGGTTTAAAGAATTTTATTCTCATAAAGAACACAAGACAGTTCACTTAATATATGAGATATACAAATAAATCATGCAGTTATAAGGTATCAAAGACTCCGTGAGTCGATAAGAGGAAAACAAAAATAATATCTTAAAAACTAGGCTTCTAAAAATTCCATCCAATAGGTTAATTTAGTTATTTATCATGCAGGCATTTTCTAAATATGTGTTACATTGTTTCTAAAACATAAACTTTTAACAATTTTTTAAATATATTTATATTTTTTGCATTTACTATATTATCTGGCAACTTATTGTACAGTACCGCTCCTTCGTATAAAATGTTTTTCTTCCCGTAATTGGTTCTGGGTGGTCTGAGTTCGAGTTTGTTACGATTTTTAGTGTAGTATCCGTGATTTATTTTTTTGAAAGTCAATTGCGAGTGGGTTTCCTTTGTTATAATTTTCCTAACTAAAGTACATGTTTTGTATATATATAGTTGTTGTATGTTGTATAGTTTGGTGTGGTTATAAATAAATAGACCTTAAATATAAGTATTATCAGTAAGTAACAATTCTGCATTCAAAGCTAAAAATAAATATTATTAGGTACCTATATCTAGTCGTTTATGATAGTAGATCTTTATGTTTAATGTTTGCAACTAATGTGCAAGCTGTTATCTGTAACAGGGTCAATAAAACTTGTAATAGCGGGTAGATCGTATCGTCCATACTACACTATGGAACTTACCAGCTTAAACCAATTTAACCCAATATCTTTCAGTACAGGAAAAGCAAGTAAGTAGATAGTTACGGTACGTGGTTGTTATTAATAATACATACCTCAGCTCAATTAACACGAATACCGAATATCTATAGTTAGGTTGTTTTAGTTTTACCATTTCTACGACGAGTTAAAGATACTTAATGGCGTCCTTTGATGTTTGTACCTATTATCCACCATTTAACGTTTCAAACTGACACACTGTTATATGTAATTAGGTATAGACGCGGTTTTAAATAAAAGAAAATGAACGCGAATACTAAGAAATACCGACTATGATGGACACTAGGTAAGTAAAAAGCCTTCCTATACCTGCACATACAACGATACTGATCAGCTCTTCGGTACATGGTGTAACCGCGCTTTCAAGACCTTTGGTTTTGCTAGTTATCTGAGAGCTTACAGAGGAAAGGAAATGTTGTCTGGTTCGCTGCCGCCGGCTAAGGTGAAGAGGACTATATTGAAATTAATGGAGAAGACATTTCAACGAATATTATTAAGGTGAAGTCACATCACATCAAAAATACCTTTGTCTGTCAGCCGAGTAAGTACCAATTCGTTTGCTCACGTCGTCCGAAAGCGTGTTGGAACGTCCTCCCCAATGAAAATGTGTCCTAGCTTGCAATGTTCGGTTCAACGTCAACGCACACACTGCTCAAATACTCCTGGCTCATTAAACGCGAACGCTTTTGGCATTGACACTCCTTCAGTTAACTAACTACGGTGACGATTTTTCTGTTTATAATTTGGCAATGATTATCAAATCGATCGTTTACAAAGAGTGTGGTTTAATGACAATAAAATAACAAGATCTTATATCGCTTATTATTCAGCGTGATGTACCTATAACTACATCATACATATACGTCTCTTCACCACCAATGACAGCGACCCATTGCTATTAATTTTCCCTCCTTTCTTGAGCTCTCTAATGACTAGCAAAGCCAAATTAAGAAGTCAGCAGTGAACAGTCGCACGTTCAAGTAATGGGTGCTGTTGTAGTTACGTAGATATTTTAATAAATTTAATAAGTGTTAGAAATTATATCAATTGACTAGAAGACTACTAGTTCCCATAAATTGTGAGCAGTGCTACTGAAACTGAAATTAATGCACTTAAGTAATTGTAAGTATAAAGGTATCGGTACCATCGATCGGTACCTAAAAAAATTAAAACCGGCCAAGTGCGTGTCGGACCACGCACAAAAAAGGATTCCGTAGTTGGGATGAATTTATCCCAAGAACAAGCTTAACATTATAGTTAAATTTAAGTTGGTCGATTATTACTCGTTAACCTGTAAAGCCTATCTAGCTGTGATAGTTTTCCTTTTAACTTCGATAAAAATATACTACTGCTGTGATTTTTTTCATAAATCCAAGTACAACCATTTAGCTGGCAGAGGGGCTATACGCACTATACTGTAACAAAAATTAGCACTTTAAAGCTTAATATTTTGCAAACGGATCCCTAAATTGAAAATGGCTTTCACACACCCACAATATTTTTGAACGACCATTCCAACGACACCCCACGCCATAGGATAGACGAGAATAAAAAAACATCCCCACTTTACGTGTAGGGGGGTAACCTAAAAAAATATTCTTGTTTTTATTTTACCACTTTGTCGGCGTGATTAATACTCATAATATGCCAAATAATAGCTTTCTAGTACTCTAACAGTCTCTGAGCTAAGCCGCGGACAGACAGACAGACAGATGGACATGGCGAAACCATAAGGGTTCCTTGTTTACTACGGAACCCTAAAAAGGTTCTTAAATATAAAAATATCGTTAAATACAACTGGATGAGAGGTTTAATGAGTATATCTATCTAGTAGTTACGGCGCTCATTAGTACTTACCTTAATCTTTTGTAATGAAAATGGCTTTATAGAATTCTATGAACGTTACATGGCAATTAACATTAACTATAATAGTATAATGATAAAAATTTGTTACCTTTAACATATATAAACCAAAGTAGAATCTTTATAACGTGTCTATACATGATATAAAGATTCTATTTTGGTGTAGTACCTAGGTATAATAACGTACTTTGGACAGCTGAATACTATTTATAACGTATAAAACAAATGGTATAAATCCCTCTGATGGACGGTCCCTTTCTGGTTTTTATAAAGGACCGCGATTTACATTTAGCATTTTACGAGCTGGGTCGACTTCGCCCGAGCTCTACTTTATGCCTATCTACTTATCGCAAAAAATGGTAATTTAAAATAAAATCTCGTTGCCTGCAATAACACCCAAACTTTATGCATAAATATTCAAAATATATGCAAATGAAACGTAAACCCCATGAAGACTCCGGGCGGACTTAGATTTATAATATCGTGGGGTGACTAACTGTAAGAAACAAAAAATGATTCGTTCAAGTTTTACGTAAGAACCAACTTGCTTAAAATGACTGACGCTGACAATTACAAGAAATAAATAAACAAATACATGCATTAACAGAAAAATACACAACTAATATTTACAAAATGTTCTTGAGTTATGGGCAAAAACTTCAAGAAAAGCCTGAAAATCTTAATATTAACATTAAACACGTAACTATCTTAATTATGTACTAATTTAAGTGATCACAAATAATAAAGTCACTTACGTATGTAAGATAAATCCGTTGTGTACACTTTCACGTGAAGGTTCAGTCGGAGTCGAAAGGCGACTGGTACGGCCGCGGAGCAGCGTAGGGCGGGCGCATTACGTAGCCAATGCGCCCCTACTGAAGGACTGACTGTGACGTTGGCCGGGCCCGCCCCGCCCGCATACACCATTTCCTAGCCTGCCAAGTACGATATGGAACTACCAGAATTCGTTTTTTTCCATAATATTTTATCAACTTTTGTATCGCGCAGCCAGGTTACGAGATGCTACGGCGTAGCATCTCGTAGCTCTTCTTTCCATCAGTCTCACATAAATGCATACAATTTATTTGAAATAAATTCAAAATATTAATATGTATATGTAATGTTTTTTATAATTTATTATTCGAAAATATTATACGTACCGACATAAATACTTACCTATTATGTAAGCTTTGCAATTCATTATTCAAAAATAAAAATATATACCGACATAAACACTTACATAAGTATATTATATACACGTATGTATTCCAAAATCAGTTTTTCTTCACAAATTATTTCGATCAAGAGCGGCATTTTAATATTTCAGGTAAGAAACCAAATAGAGTTTTTTTTTCAGTAGTAAATATCTAAATCCTTTTAACGCTGAAAGTCTGAACTCACAAACCAGCCGATAAAAGCCATTTAACCGGAAACTCGAATAAGCTCGATGTCGGATTAAAGCCTTCGGAGGGTAATGCGATGATCGCGGCTTTAATTTAGAGATATTTCCCGATTTGGCTTACACAATATTGGCTGTGAAGCCCCTGTTATAAAGTAGGTATTGTATGTCTCATCAAATACATAACTTACTTACAATAATCACCTGCGAGATTCGCTAGATGAACGAAAATCTTGTCTTTTGCAATTAATTTGTTACAAATGTATGGATTTTTATCACATACAAAAAATTTAACCTCATATTTAATCACACAAACAAAACTCGTATGTATCTAAGCATGTAGCGGGCGACAAATTCAAGGTCTCTCAGCGCACTATGGAGCGGGCTGTGCTCGGAGTTTCTTTAAAGGATAAGATCAGAAATGAAGTTATCCGGAAAAGAACCGGAGTTACCGACATAGCCTGCAGAGTAAGCAAGCTGAAGTGGCAGTGGGCTGGCCATGTTTGTCGAAGGAACGATGGCCGGTGGAGCAGACGACACCTGGAGTGGAGACCGCGTATCGGCAAGCGTAGTGTGGGACGCCCCCAGCTAGATGGACCAACGACTTTAAAAAGATGGCTGAGCTGAGATAGACTGAAGGTGATGTTGCAGGGTGTTGTGGCGCTGCCTGGGAGAGGCCTATGTCCAGATGTGGACTGCGATAGGCTGAGTTGATTGTATGGATCTTTATTACATAAAAAAAGTTGAACCTCTTAATTAATTCACAAAACTTTATGTATTTAAGTATAATTGTAGTGGGCGACGCAAAAGTAGGTATAAAATGAATTAATTTTGAAATGTCTTACTTTTTTTTTAATGTGCACCTGATGATTATTTTGACCTGGGGGCCTACCACCTCCTCTAAAGCAGTATAATAAAATTTTAATATTACTTTAGTGTGGAAAAGTGATGAAGCTGTACAGGACGTACATATAGCTCCATCTCTTTCCCCACTGAAGTAAGATTAAAATAATACTGCTTTAGAATAATACTGCTTTTAGGTGGTGGTAGGCCTCCTGCAATGTTTTTCTAGTAAACTCGAAAAAGTACCTAATAGAAGAGCTGCTGCCGTTGCCGTTTTTGAGATTTTTCACTTTTCTCAATACTTTTTGCGATGAATTCTTCTTTTATGGTCTTTTTTAGGACCGCCAAGGTCTTTGGCTTGTTCACAATATTATAGACGCGGGACTTCAAAAAACTGCATAGAAAATAATTTGGACCGGTAAAACCTCGGCAGTCTTGCAGGCCATTACAAAGCGGCCGGGCGGCCGGAGACAGTATATTATACTTACCGTGATCTCGTGAAATATTCTTCTCTTCGTGGTTTGTCGTTAAATATGGTATCTATTACTTCCCAAACATCAAATTCGCAGAGTCGACGACATTTGCAAAACTTTAAAAAGGTCATTATTTTTGCGCTTCTATTGAAGCAGGTTTTGCTAATTAGTAGCCTGACCGAAAATGTATTTTTTTATTAAAAAGGTAATCCCTTGACTTGATTTTGCAAATAAGCCCATAACTTCGGTTTGTGTGAAAGCACCCACTTTGGATAAAAGTATTATGCTAAATATCTGTGTTTCTACGGGTATTTTCGCAATTTGGGCACTCGTCGGTGTTGTTTGAACTATTCTGTTCTCTCTCCAAAAATTTCCGCTTTTCGCTTGTTTTTTTATCTCCGCATTCACCATGTTGATTGTCCAATGATAATGCGGGGAGAATTGCGAAATACAACTCTCCAAACCAATGTTTGAAGAGTTGTATCCACCCATCCCTCGTATCCTTCTTGAAATGACATGCCTTCTGGTCGAAATATTGAATCTCCCCTTTCGGCACAAGCAATCTTGTATAACGCTGTTTTCCATTTATTTTCGCCCACCATTCCACAACAGTGTTCGGCGCACTCGCAACAGTCATTATATTCTTTATTGAGAATGTCCTGTAAGACTTGACGACCATTGCCGGAATAAAGATACTCGCGTAATTAAGGGCGTACCTAGCTTTTGGCCTATGGGGGCAAATAAAAATTTCCCGCGCACATGTTTAACATATAGTTTGATATAGCTGTTGCGTTCGCGTATTTTTAACCAAATTTAAAAAAGGAGGAGGTTCTATGCTCGTCGTTTTTTTCATTTGTATGTTCATCGATATTTTCATCAATTGTGGACCAACAAAGTTTTTTTTTCATAGGATAAAACAATTTTCAAAATTGGTCCACAATTGACGAAAATATCGATAAAAAATTGTAAACAAAAAAAAAAAAACATCCGAACATAAAACCTCTTCCTTTATTAAAGATGGGTAAGCATGCTAGATAGAACTCTACTAATGAGGTACCTATAACTAGATTATAATTTGCTATCGCTTGCTTATCTAATGGTCGATTGCAAAGTTCTCTCAAGTTACCATTATGTACCTACCACTTGCCAGCCCGTGCCCATACCCCGTTGGTCTCATGGTCACAAGCTCGTCTGTTGAGGGTGGAGTCCGGGACCGGATTCAATTCAGATCGGGCAGTTATTGTACTTTTCCATTATCAATTTTAAATTGTCTTGTTTTTTACCATTTCAAGTTGGCGGTGTGCTTCAGAAAGCAAGTAAAACCATTGGTCCTGCGCCTGATCTCTCCCCGGTCGGGCAGATTGTCGTCCCATCGGACTATGAGAGCGAGGAAATAGGGAGTGCACCTTCTTCGCCCCCGTAAACCTCTATAATGTAACTTTCATCGAAATCGTTAGAGCTATTTTCGAGAACGTGATTACAAATATAAGAGATTAAAATAGCTAACTAGCTATCCGAAAGAAATTCGAAAGAATATACATATCCAGAGAAGAATTTTTGAACCTCAGGAGGGAAAGTACTGTAAATACGGAAGATAGCAAATTTTACAAATATATGGCATATGATAAAAATCATATTTACCAAAAATCCTATGCAACTGTAAACAACATAAGAACTGAGATTCACACTACGATTTTCAATATTCATCAAAATTAAAAGTTACTAGAAATTAATTCCTTAAAAGAATATATTTGTGTATCCAACAAAATGGAGCTCATTTCGAGCAACGAATTAGTTGATTTAGGTTTTTCCTTTCATTTAATTTAAGATGTTTGTTAGAGAACTTTGATCCTTATGATTGACTCTATCTATCGATTGATCAAATATAACTACAGGGTGTAATTTTTTCGGATTTTGGCCGGTTTGATTCCCGAGTGTGGCAAGCGATTTTTCGAATATTTTTGAATGCAGATTTGTTTCTTTAAAAAAATAAAGGAATGTTTTTTTTGACAACATTTTGCTATCTCCAGTATTTAAAGTACTAAAATTCCAAAAAAAAACAACTTAAATCCTTAAGATAGATTATTTTATTTAAAGGAAACATTCCTTTACAAAACAGCATCCATAGATTTCAGCGTTTTCTGTCAGTGAGCGTATAAATTTACGATTTTGAATAAGTAGATGCTTTTAGGACTTTTTGTTTAGATGAAGCAGTTTCAGTTTTTGACTCCTTTTAGAGTATTTTTCGCTATTTCTTCGTTTCAGATTTGGCCATCTACACACACTTGGGAAATTAAAAAAAACAGGTAATATAACAATATGAAAATATTTATTTGGTAAAATGTAAAAGAACTTATAATTATATCAATAGTATCATCTCTTATTACACGGGATCACGCAAGTTGCCTGATAATATCCATCAGGACCCACTGAGTGCCGCTGGGATAAGTGAATATCCGTTAACTCTGCCACTCCAAAGTCGAAGTCAGCGAATTTTTTAAGAATCTCTGTCCCGTCGAAAGATTCCCTTGGCCGTCTTGTGTTTCTTGCTGACGAAGCAGAATTGTCCGCATCCGCGTTTTCTGAATGAATCCTGTACTTGGAATTGATTAAAGTTACATGCAGTTTCACACTGTCTCTGCCGTGTTCTCTGTTCATAAATCCTGTAAATATAGACAAACATAAGTTTAATAGTTATATACACAAACTTAAGTTATTCTTAAGAAATTCTGAATCATCATTTAAAAACATTTTATCATCACCTGCTTTATAAAAGTGATCCACTAACGCATCAGCCAGCTGTTGAATCAACCCCTTTGAGTTTCCCTCTTCTTGAACAATTCCATACAGAACATCAATTTGTGATGGATCGTCATTCATGTATGACAGTCCTTTTAGTCTGATCTTTAATGGTAAATGCCCTTCAAGTATAGGCCTGAAAACAAACACTATTAGTAAAAGAAAATAATATGCAAAATAGGTATGTAATTAAAATAATAATAACTTATTCTCACATGACAACTTTTTCTTTAGCTTCAGTAAGTAGCTGGGATGCCCACAATCTTTCCTCGTTGTCCATCAAGCACATTACTCCAAGTGTAAGATGTAACTTATTTGGTTTGATAAATAGAGACTTATCAAGATTTCTGCTAGGGCACTCGCGCAATACACTTGACTGAAAAAACAAAATAGGTGAGCATTTGCAAATTAAGAATATATTCATGACATAAAGCAAGATTAAAACCATTTAGTTTCTGAAAATTAAATTAAATAGGTAGGTATCCAATCAGAAATCAAGTAATGTAGCTTGGCCTATGCACAAGAAGTTTTTTCACGCACCGACGCGCCGCCGACGCGAGTATAGCGCAATAAAATGCGCTGCAAATGCAACAGGTGCTGCTTATTCAAATTTACCAGGGCAGGTAACGTGCGTCGACGGCACTTAGCAGAAATGTCGCGTGCATACAACAGGCCCTTTCTATAATTTTAGTACAGCAATCATCGCGGCTAACATGAGATATGACAGCAGATTCACTCTTCTGTAACTTGGATCTGAATTCTAGTAACCAGGGGCCTAATTTTAGGAATTTAGATTCCGAACGCCACGGCAGACCGCAAACGGCAGAGGCTTTGCGATCGACAATAAACGCAGCGACGCGACAGTGCGACTGCAGTTTTGGTTCTAAATACGACGTCATATCTACAACGGCGGTGGCAATTCTCTCCTACAATTTCACGAAAAACATTTGTCAAACAAAAAAAAAATACGTCATGTTCTGCTAGTAACAGCTACTGACAGTACTACTGGTATGCCGTCTGCTCCCTGAAGTCGCCGCTCGACCCCAGCAGCAAGTGGCACTGTCGCCATGTGCGTAAGCGTTTCTTGCGTTCGGAATAGTACCTTTAATGATTTTAACTATTCCTTTGATTAATTATCGAAGCAAATATGAGAACTCAAACTTGATAGGATCAAGTTTGAGTTCTCAGTTTTTTTTTTTTTATAATCACCTCAAATTCTTCAAATCTTTTCTGCATGTTTAGCTCATTCATAGGTATTGATATAAAATGTGTTGATTTCTGTTTCATCCTCGATGACATCACTATTATATTTATTCTTCTTCTAGCTGCTTTTACACTCTGAAAAATTAAATTATATATTTATAAACATGATTGTATGTGTTAACTTAGAATTTAAATAAAACATTGATTGGTCAAAGGTTAAATGGTAGCAAACCCTGCAAAGTTTGTGAGTGGGCGACTTTCCAATTCATATTGAGACACTCCGTGCTTCAAAAATGCCTTTGATCCTGGTAGTCCTTCGTAGATCTTTGTCAGTCAATACTGGCAGTCAGAAGCCTGAGAGTCTGACAACCAGTCTTACCAAGGGATGTCATGTCAAACAGTAGGTAACTTGTTAGTGGAGGTCAGAGCAATCGCACCATGTAAAATCCTACTATTCAGCTGCAACCAGTTTCATTGGAAGCCAACCACAACATTGTTGGTAAAAGGCTATGCATAAGGCGATGAATAAACCATATTTAAAAATATTTACGGTTGCTGTGGGTCCAAATATAACAATGTCACCATCCTGGCCATGTTTTGGTATCTTAACATCTGTCTTAGTATCTCTCTCAATTCTAATTTTCATTGCTCCCTTCTTTCCTATAATGGATCCAAGGTAATGTCTGCAAATTAAATAATTGATTAGTATGTGTGGGACTTTGTGTGTGTTCATCACATCCTACCCTGCCATGCCATGAAGGCACTGGATGGGTCTAGAGTTTAACCCCTTCCAGTGAAAATTGGCTATATTATTATTTAGTAAGTTTTATTGATTAGGTATTAATGTGTTTATCTAAATTTGTAATGACCTGTTTACCTAACTGACATATCTGTGTGTCTATCTAAAATTGTAATGACCAGCCGTGCTATTCTGCAAACATCTCACCGTGATAACTCGGGTGAAGTGAGCTTGATGTGAGCTGTCATTGCACCTAAAGCTAGGGATTGACACTATGGACAGCTCACTTCATGCTCACTTCACCTCACGCTTCACGGTGAGATGTTTACAGAATGGATCAACAGCTTACATAAGTGACATATTTAAAATAGCATTATTTTTTTAGTGTAATCTATTAACATGCCACCATAATTGTAATTGCTTGTTTATGTTAATTTTGTACACCAATATTGGCAAAACATAGTGCACATATTTTTGACAATATACTATCTGTAACCATACCTATGTTTAACAAAATAAATGATTAGAATCTAGTCTTTAGACTCTAAATAAAAATATAGCCAATTTTCATAAAACATACATGCAATTACAAATTGTAATAAGAGTAACTTGCGCTTACTTAGATACATGTACACTGGTGGTGTACCTAGAATTATCTACCATCACTACTTCAAAGTCATCATCATCTCCTTCATCAAGAACATCATTGCGTGCTACATCTGCAAAGACATTATACAAATTCTTCAGTTGTGAATATAGGATTATTTATTATTTGGTTACTATGATAGCTTTTGTGTGAAAGTCGCAAGTTATGTCATGGGAATGTACCTGCTATCGGGATAAAAAGTATCTCATGTCCAAGTCCAGGACATGGTCTACCGTATGCCATGTCCAAATCCATTCATGGTTAAAATACTATTACTATAAACTTACCATTTTCATATAAGTCGTGTTCTTGGAAAGTAGTTGTTTCTACAGCTGGATCATTCACCCGATAACATCTGCCTTCTATCCACTTTACGTGTGGTCTAAGGATGTCTGCCATATTTTGTATTCTGATTTGGAAACTTAAACTACTGTAGGTAGTCTGTTTACGAAATTTACGTTTTGAGAGTATGGTTGGGGAATGTATGTTTTAATATGAGTATTACTCGCCCACTTACATTTACAAGCCAGCAACAAACAACAGTCGCAATTAAAAAAAATCTAAATACATTCTGGTTTTACTTCCTACTTTTTAATGTTATATCTTAAACAAATAAATAAGCCTACACTCCAGAGAATCTGAGGAGAATCACGAATCACACCTTGAAATAAAAAGCTAAATACACACCGTATAAACAAGGATTTTAAATTAACTCAACTCCAACTCTACTCTTTAGCTAAACTCAACTCTTAATGTGACAATGTGACATTGACATTATTGACAGTTTGATGCTCAGGTTTCATGTGTCAATACTAGCGTCAGTAGTTACTAATTCCATGAATGGTTCCTCAAGCCCTTTATTTTGATACCCCACATGTAAAGCTACATTTTTTTTTTAGGAAACTTATTTGTCGTCTATAATCCGCTATTTTGACTTTTTATAATCAAAACCATTGGGCGACTTAAGTGGGTGATAGATGTGCGAACTTAAAGTACTCAGTTTTTAAATTCACGAACTTACTCGATCGCCGCGCGCCGTCGTCGCCCCAGTAAAGTTTGCTCACGCTGTATTGCGATGTTGTCGAATTTTCTGAACCGAACTAAACAAACACTACACAAATTTCGATACAAAACGGCGCTTGAGACTCGCGACAATGACAGACGTGTACTTAGTATGAGCCATAACTACGCGTACTTGCTCGTGCGTCTATTAGACAAGTCACATTATCACATAGTGTGAAAGTCTCGAGAAGAGCTTACTATAGAAATGATCCTATGAAGTAAGGTCTTAATTCGATCGAGATGTCGCGACGCCCCTGCAAGGGGTTGTGGCGAGTGGGGTCGGGGCTTCGCCTCTCGCCCGCGGATGCGTTTTTAGACAAGTCGTTATACGCCTCCCCCTTTAAATTTTTGCCGCTGTCATGATTTTCATTCATGACAGCCGTCACAGCGGCCGTCAAGTGCGGCCACCGCTTTTTTAAGAAACCGTAGCTTTATTGGCTGCAATGATGGCTGTCATTTATAGGTAATGCTCGAATGTCCAAGCATGTTTGAGAAAATTGTAATTCTATTATGCTATAATCTCAAGATTTTTTTCAATCCCTATCCTATCCTACTTGATTACAATAAATGCCCGACATGTCCATGTATACCTACCTTTTTAAAAAATAAGGCTTCATATTTCATGAAACAAAAACATAAAGTTAAAGAATTGGCGGGAGGCGACAGCCGGGAGTTTTAATTTCATAAAGTTATACAAAACGCAATATTATACGTGTTCCTTTTATATATTGTACTTTACCTATGAAATTGCCGTTCTGCGGTACTGGCCATTTCAAATCAAAATAATTTTTGTTTGGCTAAGAATTCTAATTTCAAATTAATTTTATTTTAAAAACATGTTTTTTTTTTCCAAAAGTACTCATTTGTTTATTGATTAGTGTTACATTTTCATCGCATTTCAATCTTTTTCGTCATCATGGATACGTTAAAAATTCGAGTAAATATGGAATATGAGTACCGTCGTGGCATCAACGCGGCACAAGCGGCACGCAACATCAACGACGTTTACGGAGCTAACACTACAAACCAACGCACCACCTGTTATTGGTTTGCTCGATTCCGTTCTGGAAATTTCGACCTGAAAAATGAACCTCGCGGTCGTCCGAAGACTTTGGTCGACAATGACGAATTAAAGGCGATTGTGGAAGCTGATGATACACAATCTACGGTTGAATTAGCAGCAGCTTTCGACGTTAGCGTCAAAACAATATTGGTCCATTTGCGTAAAATTGGCAAGGTAAAAAAGCTTGACAAATGGGTGCCCCACGAACTCAATGATCGCCAGCGCAAAGTACGCGTCGAGACGTGCCTTGCACTGCTCAACAGACACACAAGTGAAGGAATTTTGAACCGCATTGTTACCTGCGATGAAAAATGGATTCTGTTTGATAACCGCAAGCGCTCAGCAAGTTGGTTGGAGCCTGGTTCAGCACCTAAACATGCCCTAAACGAAAACTTACCCCTAGAAAAGTGATGGTCACTGTTTGGTGGTCTAGCGCCGGTGTGATTCATCACAGCTTCTTAACAAACGGGGTGAGCGTTACTGCAGATGTGTACTGTGAAGAACTGTATACAATGATGGAGAAGCTGGCACATCTCCAACCAGCATTGGTCAATCGCTCGTCTCCGCTGCTACTGCACGACTACGCGCGACCTCATACTGCACAGCAGACGGTCTCCAAGTTGCAAGAACTGGGGTTGGAAGCTCTCCGTCATCCGCCCTACTCACCAGACCTTACGCCTACAGACTACTACTTTTTCCAGAATTTGGATAACTTCTTGGCGGGAAAAAAATTCAATACCCGAGAGGCAGTACAAAATGCCTTTGAAGAATTTGTTGCCTCCCGTCCAGCTGATTTCTTTAAGAAGGGCATCAATAAACTGCCACTGCGTTGGCAAAGATGCATTGATTGCATGGGTGATTACTTCGATTAATACAAATAAAAAATACATGAAAAAAAATTGTTAAATTTTTTTCATACAAAACGGCAATTTCATAGGTAAAGACCTATTATATAAAAGGAACACGTTGTACCTATACTTCTGGATGGATAGATTATGACATGAGTATGAAAGTGGCACCGCTGACTGAAAAGTTATGTGGAAATCGGTTGGCATGTTAAGTGGAGGAATGAGGAAAATGTGGTGAAGAAAGTTTTGAATATGAACTATGAATGTAGATGGTTACAGGAGTAGGGAAAGACCAAAGATAAGATGGCCATCCATCTTTTCTTTGATCTTCCCCTGTGTTTTCTCTGTGTGAAATATCATAATTATTGCTAGAAAGGGGGTGACTACCGAGATGACGAGAGAAGTAGGTATGGAAGAAAAAGACCAAAGAAATTGGGATGAGGGCAAGAGAATAATGATAACTTAACCTATACAAATGTATAATTAAATTGGGAAAAAGGTTTTGAATTGCTCGCATATTCCCTATTGTCTAGGACTTAAGAAAATAAAATAGAGCTTAAAACGCGATCATTGTTATTATGACCTAGTCTAGGTCACAATAGCAAAGTTCGCGTTTATATTTTTTTCTGCTCCCACTTAGATATTCCTAAGCTCATAAAGTATTATCATTCTCTGCTAACGGACACGCAGATAAAAACGGAAAATAGGTGACGAGACGCCCATGTCTAAGCTTCACAGCCCACCAGATCCACGAAACGTTGCTTGTAAGACCGACATGCAGTGGCGGACTAAATGGGGGCCCCGGCCCAGGTATGCAGAGAACTTTGAGAACAAGAACAACTTAGAATACAGGCTATCTCGAAAAGGTTTGGTTTTATGTAGACCATTCATAAAGAAATAGAAGATGCTTTGTCAACTTGGAAATGTTGGAGCATTAAACGAACACAGGATGACAGGGTGCTAGAGCGAGCGAAGCGAGATTGAAATTTTTTGTACTCTAGATAGATAGAACATTTTATACAAAAAAAGAATTACTTTGGCAACATAGCTATTTTGAATAGTTTAAGAACGTAGGATGCAAGAGCGATCAAAGTGAGCTCGAAAATTTTAGCACCCCACCCCGGATTGGTGAGGTTTTCTTTTAACTATTCATACATAAATAGAAGTTACTTCGTCGACTTTCACAGAAAAGTCTGAAAAAGAGAATTTTGGATGCTAGAGCAAGCGAAGCGAGCACGAATTTTTTTGTTTTGTAATTTTTTTGTAGGGGGAAGAACCCCCAACAGAGACTGCCTTTTACTTACTGAACATATTTTGACCGTGTTTAGGATTTAATTAAAAAGTATTTCTAAAGATCTGGAGGCATCCCAGGGCCGGGGGCCCGGGGCGGCCCGCACCTTCCGGCCCGCCTTAGTCCGCCAGTGCCGACAGGTCTTCAGGTCTGGACCTCTTCTACGGACAGATTGTACGAGTAGGTACTTTGGGAAGTATGCGCGGGAGTGTATTTGGGTAGGTAAGTACCTACTTACAAAATGTTTGACACATGAATGGTCTCACAGACAGATGGAAGAATGTTCGTCTGAAATGATTAGTGTTAGTTTTCTCAATTTTAGCACGGAACTCTAAAAATACCTACCAAACTTCTCATGTACCTAATTGAAAAAAATTAGCATGTACTAACAGTTTAGCTACCTACCTAATGTCATTGATGCTGCTGATGTATAAATAGATTAATAAACAAACAAATGGATATCACGAGAAAAGGCGTGTGAGCGAGTCAGTATGCATATGTATCTCAATCGTGGACAAGGCGTAACATAAGTAGTACAGGCGATAAAACGGCTGATAAGCTTATCATTAACCTATTGCGCTGCTTAGTAATATAGGTAGTATTTATATTTTCATTTGTAATTTAGTTAAATGTCACTGCAGAGTGCAGGTTACGTGCCCGTGTTTATTTTCTTGAACAATAATTATTAAGTCCTTGAAAAATGGACAAAAACTTTCCGAGGCCAGTAAATACGTCTTATTTGTCTA
The DNA here is from genome assembly GCA_914767755.1 of Agrochola circellaris. NCBI lineage: Eukaryota > Metazoa > Arthropoda > Insecta > Lepidoptera > Noctuidae > Agrochola > Agrochola circellaris. Next base: position 7,738,118 of record OU611846.1, on the reverse strand, counting down.
ATTATCATTATACTAACGTTAATAAAGAGGGTAAGTACCTTAAAATTATCTTTAATTGTTATTTCACAGGGCATAGTTTGATATTTTACAGTCAGCCAGCCTCAATGTCATGTATACATCGATAAGAATTAATTTGATTGTCTACAATTTGTGTTCCTTAATACTAATGTGTGGAATAAGAACTCAATGTGTAAAATGTTTTGTGACTACTCATGAATATATGGAACAAAGATTGTACCTAAACAATTAAATTCTTGTCGATGTTTACATCTTTTTGAGGCTGACTGTACCTTATAATTAGGTAGGTATGTGGTTTTCTTTAAATTTCTCATTGTATTACTATTTTGTAATACTTTGTGTATTATATACATAGGTATGTACAGTCAACCTCACATGAGTACCTAATAGCAATTTGACATAGACAGTGCCTTTATTTTCTAGCAGTAAGGACGATCGTAGTGCAGGATTTACCCGCGATGTGCAGTTGACTGTACATGAGCAAAAAACTTTTTAGTCCCGCTTTTCGTTAATAAACTCCTAGTTATTTTATGTTGGAGTTGCAACAAGCAACTTGTACCTAATCATGTTTTAATTTTTAAAGTCTAAAGGCTGGCCGACTAAAGGGCTGATTTCACCAAAGAAATTGAACGCGATCAGCATTTCTAAAACTCGTTCAAGAGCTGTCAGTGTCAAAATTCCTGTGGAATATTGTACACTGACTGACAGCTCTTGAACGCGTTTAGATGTGCTGAACGCGTTCAATTTCATTGGTGAAATCCACACTTAGATAGGTTGTTGTATCTTAAAAAAATATTGCTCCAGTGGCGTAACAAGTAGCGAATTTACCAGTAGGCTGAGTAGGGTTTTGCCTAGGGGTGCAGATTTTAGAGGCGGCAAAGGCGACCTTTTGTTTTTTGCCATCTTAGACTGATTTCTGATGTTTTGCAGAAAGACATCTTTCCGATGACTTTTCCTCGTCCCTTACATTGTTCATTACATCATTCAACTTCCAACACTCCCACGGTTCTAAGTATGTCTCAAATGACGTCTACTTTATTATTAACGTTCTTTTGCTTTTTTCAAACCACATCACAAACTACTTTTTTCATTTGTTTTCTCCGCAGTCTTTGTCGCAATACGTGTCGCTTGAGTGTGTTGCTCGTGGTCACAGGGTATTTTTTTTTTTTTGATTACCCCAAATAATTCTTGTTATTCGTCGTTTTACTCTTGACACGAGCCGTCGTGGTCGTGATGTTGTATTAGTTTTCAAAACCATACTAATTGGCTTCTGACTTGCAAATTGGGATGTTGCTAAGTAGTAATCTAATATCAGCGATCCAAAAGTTAGGTGCCTATTGACTATTTATGCCATATTTCCGTTTCTGTAGAATACCGACTTATTTTAAATTCGTATTTTACAGATACAGTCCGATATGGATCTAAAATAACGTGGTGAAATAGAGAACTAACATGAAACTTGAAGTACTGGATTTGAAACTTCTTGGGCGTACAGTACACACATATAAAACCGATTAAAAACAATCGACACCCACAGTCGCTTCAGTATGGACAGAGCTTTAAGCGATTCCTTCAATGTAGAAGAGCGGTGGCCGCTCACGTAGGTAGTAATCGCTAAATTTGTCCTCGCCGTATTCAGTCACACGAAAAAGTGTCTATATTGAGAACAGCGAGCTCACACATTTTTAAATACCGTTTCCATGACCAACAAGTGTAGTCACTGTGTCATTGTGTGTCAGAGGTGTCAAAACGAAACAACGCGTTAGGGCGCGAACTATCTTTTGACGCGGTAGGGCGAATCTTTGCCGCTGTCATCATTTTCATGACAGCCGTCAACTGCGGCCACACCGGTTTTCTAGGATACTGTAGCATTAGGCAAAATATGCAAGGTAAATTACCAGAAAAAGAAATTGGAGACTTTAAGGCGCGTCCCCACTAGGGCCTCACGGAGGGCGCGGCTTGGCCTCACGGAGCCGCGTAGCCCTAGTAGGAATACTAGAAACGCGGCATTACTGTGCGTTTCCACTGGCGAAACATTCACAGCAAAACATGTTCAAATCTCTAGTTCCCGTTAAACATTGTATGGAAAATTGACAGAACATAGAGATTTCAACATGTTTTGTTGTGAATATTTCGCTAGTGCAAACGCACAGTTAGGCTACTTGGGCCAAAAAAAATCATCTGGCAACACTGGCTGGTAGTGGCAGACGTGCAGACAGATTAAATCAAGGTTTTGTTTTTCAACGTGTGACCCCCACGGGGGTCGCCAAGCTTCTTATAGGGGGTCGCCATTACTTTAAAATTTCAAGCTCATAAATATAAAACCATATTAGTTCAAAGCTTAGGACAAATACCTACATGTCCCATGTCGTGAACCATTCATGTGACGAGAAATAGCGATGGCGCATCGACGAAAACATTGACTCGCACAAGTAGAAGGTTCTAAATGGAATCAAACCCTTTAAAGCTTCTATGGTTAAGGTTGGACTAGTTGCGGGTGAGAACTCGCTTGTGGGCATGGCCAAAAAGCACGCTGTCTCACCTGGCATCGTGTCCGATAGAGCTTATATCAGTTAAGTATGAGCAGTTAGACGCTGGTCTACATGCACAACATCTAGTTCGCACGCACACAAACACCGTTCCGAACTATTTTAGTAAAACGAGCGCGTCAAATATTACGAAAAGTATTTTATTGACACATACTTTGGATTCAGAATTATTAACATATTGGAATGTTGGTTTATAAATATCAAAAATTGCATATCGTTAATTGACCCCATTATCTGTACCTATAGAATATAAAATAATAATATCCATCAAGGAGTACTTCGTGAAATACCTTGAGGATGGTAGTATTTTCTAGGTAATTTGTACTGTTACTTTGAATGGAGAAGGGTAATAAGCCATTTATCAAAATTTTATCATGAAAACATTCATGCAAATTATTCTCAAATCTAGATATAGGTTCCTGAAGGTTCACAGTACCGTTAAAAGCATTTCCTCCATGATATACACCAGTATCTAATAGTGTTAGGATTTTGTAATGGTAGGTATATTTTTTATATCTCTTCTTAGTCTTTCTTGATCATTATGTGTCCTTTTTCCCGTTTATTAATCATCTTTGGCATTATTTAGCATCAAGTCCTGTGGGTTATTCATCTATAGGACTTTTAAGACGAAACTTATCGTCGAGTGAAATAGTTGCAGTTTCTTATAACTATCAACGATTTGAAATTTAGGAAATGGTTTCGTCGCATCGCGAACGACAGTATTGACAACTGATAATACATTATCGACTCTATTTCATTGATAAAAGTTCACTTTTTATTTTACGGACTGTTTTGTTAACGAACGCAGAACGTTGGACGACGACGCGACGAGTGTGATAGATAGTTTGAATAATTGCGTTCTCGAGTGTAGTCGTAGTAATTTGTAGACTGGTTTGTGCAACGAAGACTGTTTGAACCTAGGACGTAAAACGGTTGCATCGTCGCAGAACACAAAACAGTCTTTGTAAACGGTTTGTCGTCGCAAGTGTCGCAACGCCTCCTACCAAAGGCCAATGTGACAGACTTCAATTTCTAGTTATAAACAGCGGAGGGTAGGGGGTCGTGAAATATTTTTCCTTAATACTGGGGGCCGCGTCATGAAAACGGTTGAAAAACACTGGTTGACTGGATTAGATAATGACATTGACAATGACATATAATGGGAATTGGGAATGACGATGATGTGATGAAATGTGATACAATGTAAACATAAACACAATCCAATCCATCTTTCTGTAAAAATTATCTCGGTTTACAAGGCTACTAAAACAAAGCGAGGTTACAATGATTTTTCAGAAATATTAGAAACTGGTAGGTGTCTCACCCTAGTACTTTAAATAAAACGTTGTGTCCGTGCGAGTGGCAGTGTGTGAAATTTTAAGTTACTACTAGATTTTCCCTAAATATTCTCACAACTTATTTCTTTTTCAGATGGAAATAAAATGCATGGATCTCGGCGTGTTATAACATTTTGTCTGCTAACTACAGTTTTGCCTTCGATTCTGATTGTGTTACCCTTGTATCTGAGAAATATTAGATATGCTGATGTCATGTATAAAATATCAGACTCGGATGTTATCCAAATTCATAAAGGTCAATCATCTGTATTTTGTGAGAAACATTCATTAAAAATGAATACTACGTTTAGTGCATTCCAAATGAAAGGTACACCAGAAATATCTAACAAGCGGAAACATATTCGATTAAAAAAATCAATGACCTTACCAGATGATACACTAGAATACTGGGGATTTTATTTATTAAAAGGGGCTGCGGTTGAATTGAAAGCATGCTCACTGCATAAAGGTTCCAAGATTCTAGTTGTTAAAGGAGACAGAATATTGATCACATGTGGAATTTTGGATGGATATAATAGGCAAGAGAAAGGCCTCCCAAAAGTGGAACACCAAGGAGTTCTAGTGACATTAGAGAAACCTGATTACAGACATAAAAACTATAATACTTCACAACATAATATAACACATAATAAAGAAGAAGATGTCATGGACGAAAAGGCTGATATGAATAACCCACAGGACTTGATACTGAAAAATGCCAAAGATGATTACTATACGGGAAAAAGGACACATAATGATCAAGAAAGACTAAGAAGAGATATAAAAAATATACCATTACATAATCCTAACACTTTATTAGATACTGGAGTATATCATGGAGGAAATGCTTTTAATGGTACTGTGAACCTTCAGGAACCTATATCTAGATTTGAGAATAATTTGCATGAATGTTTTCATGATAAAATTTTGATAAATAGCTTATTCCCCTTCTCCTTGCAATGTAACAGTACAAATTACCTAGAAAATACTACCACCCTCAAGGTAGTTCACGAAGTACTCCTTGATGGATATTATTATTATATATTCTATACAGATAATGGGGTTAATGATATACATGCTATTTTCGATATTTATAAACCAACATTCCAATATGTTAATAATTCTGAATCCAAAGTATGTGTTAATAAAACTGAATGTGAATTTAATGTAGACTTCTTTAGTGATGAATTAGTTATAGTTGAAAAACCCACAAAAGAAGGTTTACAAAATGAAGAAAGTGACTCTTCAATTCTAGTATCCATATGCCATCCTCGAATTTCTGTTTATATATTTTTCCCTATATCTGTCTTGTTACTTATACTCCTTTTTGCATTTTTATGATATTTGTTAATAGTTTTATTTCATTTAATTTTAGTCAACATGAACATTACCAGAAGTGTGATATTAATTTATTAAGTTTTTAGAGTTTATGTTTAGTGATGTTATAAGATGAATAAAAGTTGTGAAATTATATTCGAAAATATTAAGTAGGTAGGTACGGTACCTATAATGAAGGTATAAGGCCGTGTTCACACCAAACCTATACTCGGTCAACGACTGTAAAAAAAGCAGTCAGTTGACGGCAGACGTTGTTTTTTAATACATTCTGAACTAGACCCTCAATCAGCAGCCGACTTAGTATACGTTTGGTGTGATGCCAGCCTACTAATTATTGTGTAGGTATACCTAATATAAAAAGTAATAAAATTCGGTCGTTTTTTTATCTCTTTAACTCTAAGCGGGCGGACACCAGCGGCGGTGAGCGATGGCCGAGCGAGGCGGCGACGGCGACAGTACAAAATAAAATTGTTCCAAAGATATAAATAAAATAAACAAAGGCCGGGATTACAACACAAACAAGAAACACAAAGTTACTGGGAAATAGAGTAGGTACCTACAGCCTCAGACCAAATAAAAAACCAAGACAGCGGTGTCAACCAACAGTGACGTGAAGCCGGTTTCGTTAAAATACACCCCACAAACTGCACACATGTGCACTTTGCGTGGTGTAGTTTGATTTAACAGTTCACAGAACACTAAAAACATTAAGTAGACCCACTAAAATTTAAAAAGCCCCCGATAGAAATGTTTCCTCTTTTCTCTTTCCTACTCCATCACCAAACCCTGTTCATCATCTAACTATAACCTATTCATTGAGACCATTCCAATGAGCCCAAACACGATACCTGTGCTGTATGTTGGTAAGGGAGATTGGAATCCTGCAAATTCGAGGTGATGCTGCAGCATCAGTTCAAGGTTATGTTCTAACAGAATACCAAATTTCAAATCTATCAGACCTGTGGAAGACGCTCACATACTTTCATCAACTAGAAAGGAGCTGATAATCTTCAAACGGCTGAACCGATTTTGATAAAACATGTCTAAGAACCATCGCTAGAAAGCTTTCAAATTAAAAAAAAACGCATTCAAATCGGTTCACCCGTAAGAGTTACGGTACCACAGACATACACACACATAGCGGTGAAACTTATAACTTATTAACGGTTTTCCGTCGAGGGTTAAAAACTAGCGAAACATTAAACTAAAGATAGACTAAACCGATTTCGGCGGGAACGCCCGAGCGATTTGAGTATCCGTCACCACACAACCCTCATCTTTGAAAACATAATGAAAATCAATTTTGAGAACGCCAGTCACCAAACTAAAAAAAAACCTACCCCATAAAAATATATTTTTCACGATTTTATTTTACCATGTGATTAATTAATATGTTTACACATACCAAATTACAACTGTCTAGTACAAACAGTCTCTGAACTAAGCCGCGGACAGACAGACGGACATGGCGAAACTATAAGGGTTCCTTGTTTACTACGGAACCCTATAAAGGTGTCTTGGTGAGGATTACATATTTGAATTTGGTGTCAAAAAATAGTCGTCTCCAACCATGATAATTTCGGTCTGGTTTACTATGAAGAAGTATGTTAAACTTCCCTAAAAACTTCTACAATCACACATTTTCGAGTCTAGTACAATCGAGCACAAAATTATTAAGAAGGTACGTATTTTTTGTGGTCACCTTATTTTTTGGTTGTACTACAAAGGGTATTAGTTATTTTAGTTAGGTAGGTATTTTAAGTATGTGTTATGTATATCATAATCATAACATATTCTAAAACAAAGTCCCCCCCCCCGCCGCATCTGTCTGAACGCAATAAACTCAAAAAATAGCGAACGGATTTTCATGCAGTTTTCACCAATGGTATGGGTAGCATAATTCTATACACCTTCCTCATGAATCACTTCGTCAATTGGTGAAAACTGCATGAAAATCCGTTCGCTATTTTTTGAGTTTATTGCGTTCAGACAGATGCGGCGGGGGGGGGGACTTTGTTTTAGAATATGTTATGATGCTGAACTGGAGACTTGGACGAGTACAGCAACTTTTTCCTCGGACGGATTGACTGCAGAGTGGCTGACTTCTACACGGCGAGAGGCACCGTCCCCGATGTTCTCTGAACAGAGCCTGTCTTCTACCCACGACGCTAGAACTGGAAGGGGGAAGATAACCACGCCGGGAACGAGACCGCGGGGCGCGCTACGATTTCCGACGTGAGACCACGTCTGTCAATGATGTAGGTACCTTACTAATATAATATATTCCTATTATATTATATTATATTATATACTAATTAATATAATATAATATATTCCTATGGTGCAGAAACGAAATTAACCAGTCTCACCTGAAAGCCAGCCCGGGCACTACAAACTAATTACAAACTAAGCGACTGCTCGCTAACGGCACCCCCTGTGGGGTACGGAATTCGGCTTAGGGCGTCGCTGGGGGCAGGACAGCAAGACGGGACAGGCTGGATCTAATCTATAACTAGATAATTATTATTATCTGGGGAATGTAAAGTATAGGTTCAGATTCGGCATCAAGCAAGGGTCGACAGGTAAGGCTATTTTTTTTTTTAAGTTGCGTCTCTAAGAAGTTGACCTCTGAGGTCGTGCCTACTTAACCGGGCTATCCTGTGGCTGTGCTAACTTAAAGCATCCAGCCAGGTGATGTGATGAGTGGTTGGAATATGAAGGTCCTATTAAAATAGATGGACAAATTTTAACACAACGTTCAGTACGTCTAAGATTAAAGATATCCAAGCAAAATAAAAAACAGTGATTTTATTTAGACCTAAAATAATAAATAGCATTGGGTAACCAACATTTTTAGTGTATTTTCGTAAGCCTATTTATTTTTCTTGTACGTATCTAATGCGTTTTTCTTATTATTTTTACCATTGTCCTTATTTTGGTGATCTGAATTATTTGTAAAATTTTGTGGGAATTATAGAGCTTTTCCAGCCATAACTTGAGAACGGCTGCACCAAATTGGATATTCTATTTTGTTGTGTTCGTTATTCTCAGGTTCTTAGAATAGGTAGGGGGAGGTAGGTATGTAAGTAAGTAGGTAGGTAGGTATGTATGTTGGTAGATATGTAGATAGAGTAGGGTGGGTAGATAGGTAGGTGCGCAGTTAGATAAGTACTTAGTGCTACCCGTGCGAAGCCGGGGCGGGCAACTAGTAAATTAATCTTGAAAGTTAAATCTTATTGTCGATTATAGTTTTCCTTCTGGACTTACGATACATTCAATTAATCGGTGAAATGCAAGTGATACGATGTTGCGGTGATGAGACGATTGAAATCATACATCAAGATCAATGCATGCATGAACTAATTATCCATGCAACTGCAGTATTGATGGAAAACGGTCAGTCGGGATCACTTCAAAGCATAATCGACCGGCAGAAGCCGGTCGATTCTGTAAAAATATCACCGTGAAACTTAGGTGAAGTGAGCTGTCAATAGTGCAAATCCCTAGCATCCTGCGGCTGTCACTGCCACCAAAGTTTCACGTTGATATTTTTACAGAATAGACCGACTGATCCACGCATGATGTTCGTGAACTGGAGCTGCTGCTCGCCTTAAGTTGGGCCTGGTCATCTCTTCACTGGTAATAGCTTATTATTTTGAAATAAATGCATTTGAGTTTCGAGTTGAATATAGGGGGTTGCCTTGTTTGTGAGTGATTTGTTTTATTTTCCTGTGTTGCTAGAACCTAGAATTCTCCCATAAGTTATAAACATAATTAGACCCCACAACTGATGTTTACAACTGTTTTATAATTACCTACATGTAAGGAAACCGCATTTTTATAGCACAACTTACACGCGCCGCTACATCACTTGGCCCTGGTGGAAATAGAACACGACCTCGCAAATCTCCCATAGAAAGGCAGCCTAATTCTTAGATTTCAAAAATATTAACAGTTCTCACCAGTCTTTTCACGGGCATTTTTGCCTGTTTTGTGCTACTGCCAGACCTTGGCTAGTTGCGAGTAACGCAAGCTTCAGTAATTTATTTTACTACTAACCAAGCTAGGTCACCGTTAATGTTACTTCGATAGGTACTGAAGTAACGCCTGACAGAAAATGACTAATTAGCTATTAATCGTTTTTTGACGTGTAAGTGAGCTTTGTGCTAGAAAAAGTAGTATTTTTGTTCTTGAATGACCAAAAACTACTGCTTTAAATTTAAATCGGTAAATTAATTCAAAATGTAGGTTAAATGCACCATGTGTAGCTTTTGTATATGACCGTTTTGGTAAGGGGCGTACCCAGCTTTTGGCCCAGGGAGGGGGGCAAATCAGAAATTTCACCCTTCACGTTTTACATAGTTTGATATTGCTGCTGCGTTCGCGAAGTTTTTAACCGACTTCAAAAAAGGTGAAACCTTTTCACCTTTTTTTTTAGTATCGTTCATCGATATTTTCGTCAATTGTGGACTGAATTAGATTATTTTTTTTCGAATGAAAAAAATATTTTCAAAATTGGTCCACAATTAACGAAAATATCGATGAACATACATACTAAAAAACAAACAGCCGAACAAAGAACCGCCTCCTTTTTTAAAGTCTGTTATGCATGATAGGTACAAGACGAAAAACCGCGCGGTTTTTCCTAAAATTAATGCATAATTATTTATATTGTAATTGTAGTCTTAACGTGACTGTAACATAACTTTTATCGACATAAGCATACAGAATCCAAGGGGGGGGGGGGAGGGGGCAGCTGCCCTCCCTTAGGTACGCCCATGGGGTATGACAACATAGGCGAGCGGGGTCACCCTTCTTTCATGTTCAGTGCACATTTAGTACGCACAAATATTGCTTGAATTCGCCTTTCCATTCGCATTCGTCCAATAGTTTTGGACACTAGTCCGAACTGATAGAATTCTCTGTGATCTTGAATTATTTTTATGCAAGCCTATTCAGGAGGCAATACTATTTACCAAATAGACAATTTCAGTTACCTTGAGCAAAACCTTGCTAAAAAAGTTTGTGCTTGAATCTGGGTCAATTAAATTTATTTTCTAAGTAGTTCGTAGATCTCGTTCGCGATTTACTAACGTACGATTACGAAAATCCGGTTCTCTGCTTGACTTAGGATTTTAGCAGATTTAATTCCAATTATCTATCCTACTAGCACATAAATAAAATGCCTACCTACTAGTTCATAAAATAAAAAATACTTGCCAAAAATGATTGTACGATTCTGGAGTAGGATTGATATGGATGTGTGAATTGAGATCAGGTAATCATAAATACATTTTCATTTGTTCCAGTCAACTAAAGTTATTTCAGACATTTTACAGGAACACATTGCAACAACTAAGATGTCCATAACTTGAAATTCAATGTTCCGATTTTTTCTCAGATAGTTACTGTTAGCAACGCAGCTCCAACTGATCAAATCTGGAATAGCGAGCATAAGAATATTATCGTAGTGATATGGGTACTCTCAGTGTAATGTTGAAAAGTTAACACACAAAAAAATTGTCATGCGTTTATATATCTGAATATTGATTGTCACAGTGTTTATAAGCTAAAGTTAACATTATGTTATTAAATGTATTTGGAATAAGATCAGTTTCATTATTTATATAAAGATAATATTATGTAAGCGTAGGAACCTTAATTATCATTTTTGTCAAAAGTCACTAATACTTTGAACAAAATTTATTCCAAAAATATAAATAATTCGAAATGAACATAAAAACCATGTAGAAAACAATCTTTTAAAAAGTAAAATGCAAAAGCAAATGTAAATGGGAGTACAGGATACAATAAGGACCTGTCAAAAGAAAGTAATGAACATATTGAGGAAATTTTGATTTATTATTTCCACATAGTTGTGTCCAAAGTGCGTTTCACAGGCTCAGTGGGTAGATCTTCTGTAAACAAAATTTACACAATTCAATACAATTGCTTTAGAGAAATTAAGGTTCCGATCGGGAATGGAGCGCTACAATTTTCAAGTATGTCAATAACAATACAGTTGAGATATTTCATTATATTTATTTAGGGTATTACAAAAACAGTTACCATATTATGTACAACTGGAAAAAAAGTTACAATACAGTGGGTTTCCTTCTAGAACTTTTGTGATTGAAATAGCCTCTCCAGTACCCGATGAGACCTCTGTGCAAGTGGCAGAGAGGCCTGCGCGGAACGGGGGCCATCCGGCCGAGCCGGTCTTACTCCTAACTATGTATATTAAACTTATATTGATACGTCTATTATAGTATAATGTAATCATTAATTAAACTAAAACGATTATATCGGTCCGAACGAAATGAGTTCCAATGAAAATTCGGCACAGCGGTTATTAGAAGGCTCCTCCTAATACACACACCTTATAAATATCGCAATAGAACGCAGGACACAAAGTATAAACCGGGTAAGCGCAGGCTCCTCAGATGAGGTTAGCCACATCGCTGGGCATTTCCGAGATGCTTGTATGGTAAAATTCCTCAATATCCTTGAGCGCTCTCCTGTCAGCTTCAGTAACGAAGTTGATAGCAATTCCTTTACGGCCGAAACGACCTCCTCTTCCAATTCTGAAAAGTGGAAAACATGACTCTTTATTCCTGCTACCTACAAAAATATATTTTCCTACTTTATCTAGGGCACAGACAACCACAAATTCTAGTCATTTTGTCATCTTCCAATATTATGGGTGTTAAGATACAGTTTTACCTACTTATCTATCAATAAAAGTATGTTACATGAGCATATAATTATTTTCAGGAGTTTGTTTCATAATATTATTTTAGTTTTTTTTTTTTTGCATTTTTTTTAAATTTAATACACTACAAACTAAATCGCAAGATTTGCGATTTTTGGTTCTGTTAAGGTGCTCCCTCACCGGGAGCATTCGTCTGTTAATACTCAAAATCCTTACAATACAACATTCGATTTTAAAGGTGGGTACTGACCAGTGTTACGGGCTGTACCGCTGTAATACAGGGTGGCAAGGACATCGACGCGAAGCCGGTTACCATGGATTCAGTACATGATTCTGAGCCCCCCTGCGTTGAAATTTTTCGTCGTTATAAAAAAAAAAAACAGCTGCTCCATACATTTTGACCGCATAGGTATTGCACTTTTCTATGAAACAGCAGATTTTATTTTTTTATAATCGCGGAAAAATTTCAACGCTGGGGGGTTCAGAATCATGTACTGACCCCATGGTAACCGGCTTCGCGTCGATGTCTTTGACACCCTGTATACCATTCGCAGCAAGGATGTTACGTTACGTCGTGTCCTAAAATCCGTGTAACATGCTCGTTTCGAGTCTTTGCTCGCCCATGCTCCACATTCTAAACACAATGGCCAAGAATCGACGCATGTTGCACGTGGGCTAGTGATGAACTTGTTGCTAACGTACTGACTGAACCGCGTAACACTCGAAGGATTCGCCAAAAAATCGACAGCAGGCGGAGCACTCGAAACGAGCGGGCTCGCTGCTCGCGTGTTCGTTTCCACATACTGACTGCACAAATGCTTGCTTTGTAACATGTTACATTACGCCCTGTAACACCAGTCAGTACTCACCTTAATGCTTGGTTCTCTTCCCTCACAGATGTAATGCTCGAATTGTATAATTATAGGTTGCACACTGTATTAGCTCGGATCTCCTCCCTCACAGATGTAATGCTTGATTCTGAACTTTAGATTACAAGCAAATGGTCCCGGTGAGAGAACACCTTAATATTCAATGAGATATTGTCTTTGCCGCACAAATTGGAGTATGAACCTAATTGTTTTGCAGATTGTGTCCTTATCAAACATGTAAGTTATGCTAGGTAAAAATTCATGAATACACTTACCGATGAATGTAGTTTTCACGGTTAGTGGGCAGATCATAATTGATGACGCAAGAGACTTGCTGTACGTCAATACCACGGGCAAGTAAATCTGTTGTGATCAGGACACGAGACGATCCTGTACGGAACTGCCGCATAATCACTTCACGCTCACGCTGGTCCATATCGCCGTGCATAGCAGACACAGTGAAATCACGCTCATGCATAGATTCAGTCAGCCAGTCCACCTGAAATATAATGATAGATTTATAGCAAAAACAATTAGTTGGTTCGGCCAATTCTTTAAAAATGATAAAAATTGTTTTATTAGAGGGTATGAACATAATTTTGATTATAACAGCATTTAACTCAAAGGAACCACAGATGAAACTTGTCACTCGAAATGCCATATGACACCTTCCTATGTGGAGACACACACTTCATAGAAATTATATTAGGGATAGATAATTATCACAATTTGACATGTCACGTTTGTATTTGAGCATTTACAATTCTTTAGAAAATTGGTATTTTTATCCATTAGTACCTGACGGCCCACATAATATAGGTTATAATTACCTTGCGACGAGTGTTACAGAAAATAACAGCCTGAGCGATGGAGAGGGTGTCATACAAGTCACAAAGGGTCTCCAGCTTCCATTCCTCAAGTTCAATGGCAATATAGAACTGTTTGATACCTTCCAGTGTTAACTATAAAAATAAGAAAACAATGTTATTGAAAATGATAAAATCTTAAGCGAGTAGATTAATGCAATGACAACTAAAATACCTCAGGCATTATTTGATTCTAGCAATAACCAAGATGCTCAAATCTTATCAAAGGCACAGTCTGATATTTAAATAATACTTGAATTTTTAAATGAACTATTTTACTTTTACTGCCTCATGTGTAGGGTCCTAGGTTCAATTCTCTGGTTGGGTTTCTATTAGGAATTTCTCAGTAACAGCCTGGAGACTGAATTTGAACCCAGTTGATGGCAAAAGGCTTGCCCTTTACATGGGACTTGAAACAACTGGCAAAATATGGGTGTCCTATACCTCTGAACCTTTGGGGAATACATGCGTAATGTTTTTATGTGCATTACTTTTGTTTAAGTTGTACATGGTTAACTTTACTCCTATTTCTAAAACATTGCAGTTTATAATTATGAAATAAGGACATTTAAATACCTCTTCCTTTTGCACAAGAATGCGCACAGGGTCTCTCATGAAGCATCGAGACACCTCCAGTACATCGTCTGGCATGGTGGCAGACAGCAAAATAACTTGTACATCAGCAGACAACATCTTGAATACATCATGAATTTGATCTTTGAATCTGAAATGTTTTTATACAAAATTTTTGGTATGACTGAAGAAGTGATCATTTCAAAATTCACATGTACACCCACAGTTTATGTGAATTATAATAATATAAAAAACAGCCAAGAAGGTCCAGCAAAAACAACAGCTGTTCAAATATCTTGGGAGTAACAGGATAATTGTTTTATGGAAATCAAAATAAATTTATAGGTTCTATGGTCATTCAAAAACAGCAGTCTGGATTCGCTACTGGTTGATGATAATAGGCTTGCGGTATAACATGGGACTTAAAATAACCTAGGAGAAACTGGTGTACTATGTGGTACACATCTGCCTAACCCTTTGGCCTAAAATAGGCTTGATGTTATGTATATTGGTAGGTACTACAGTAGCTAGGGAAAACATAACTTCTTATGGAATGCTACTAAGATCTCACTTTTTAAATTATATGTGCACTTAATGTACACCTCTGCCCAACCCTAGAGGAAACAAGGAGTGATGTTGTTTATATTTTTTAACTCAATTCAATATTAGTGTGACTCACCCTCTGGACAACATTTCATCAGCTTCATCCAGTACAAATAGCTTGATAGTGTTAGCACGCAGTGCACGGCGTGTTATCATGTCGTAGACGCGACCAGGCGTGCCCACCACCACATGAACACCACTCTCCAGCTGACGCACATCCTCGCGCACATTGGTGCCTCCAATGCAGGCATGACATTTAGCATTCAAGTGATCACCAAGAGCTATCACCACCTAAAAATATCACACTGTTAAGTCCAAACTCTAAAGCATTTATTAATCACCAAACACAACACAAAGCCAACCACAGTTCATACCTTCTGAATTTGCTGAGCCAGCTCTCTGGTTGGGGCCAAAATCAGTGCTTGGCATTCACGAATACTGGTATCAATTTGTTGAAGAATTGAAATCGAGAAAGTAGCAGTTTTGCCAGTTCCTGACTGAGCTTGAGCTATAACATCGCGGCCCTGAATGCAAGGCATAATAGCGCGTTGCTGGATAGCCGACGGTTTTTCAAAACCATAGGCGTAAATTCCTCTCAGTAATTCTTCCTTCAAATTCATGTCATCAAAGCTTTCCACGACCTGATGCCAGTTAGTATCCAGGTTTCCCTGGGGTTCCATCCCCGGAGGTCCATCATAGCTTCCTTGATCTTTTGATGGCCCATTTTTGGAATCCTCCGGCCAATCTTCTGATCTGTGAAAAAATAGTTTTTGACATTAAATTAACAACTATTCGATCTTATAATTTAGTTAACCTTGCTTGAATGAATTAGTAAAAATAATTAAAAATTGCATTATTAGTGGCACTTCTGTCAAATTGGCATATCATTGTTGTAAAGTACACGTTAGAAATAAAAGCAATACATCAAAATCAACATAGAACTTACTACAATATGTTTTTTTACAAAATCAAGAAGCGAAATAGTTACAAGAATGTAAAACACGTGCGCTGAATCGGACTTGTAATAATGTACTCCTACCAGCGCCATGTTGGCAATCGGCGACAGGGACATTGAAATTATTTCACAATTTATGGCAAATTACATGAAAATACTAAGCCCTAACGAAACCTAGCGTTTTTTCTAACAAATATATCATACAAGCTTATGGTAGAAGGCTCATCTAGCTCAAGAACTCAACTTACCTTCTTTCAGGTGAATAAGACATGTTCCAATCGCGGTAGCTGAACGGAAAAGAACTAGCAAAGCATAAGCAAGGTCAAGTTAAGTTAACAGAAGCTTTTTTTATAGGTTTTGCGAAATTAAGTACTTTATAGAACAAATTATACGACAATAATTTTAATATATTTTTTTATGATTTATAAAATTATTGAAAGTCGATAAACGTGCTCTATTGCAACAATGTGAATATTGCTAAATTATTGAGGAATAAAATAGCGGAAGTACGTCACGACAATTTATGGAACACAGGCCCTCTATACAAGAAATTCACAACGCACTATCGATTAGTAGTCTATCGCCATTTGTTAAAAGGTTTTTTTTTGGAAAACCGCCTACGCAGTTTCGCACTTTGCACACATAATAATAATTTTCACAAAATATCGTTGATTATCAATCTCATTACGATATAAAATTAAAATATATTTCAAAATAAACTTGAAGAACCACATGAATGACACGCCACCCCACGACAGAAATGAGTGTATGTAAGCGCCAGGGTAGCCCGCGAAACTCAAATTTTCAGGTCAGTATCAGGTTGTATACTAATCAAAATATAATTCACAACTGTAACAAACATTTAAAGAATCATTATCTTAATTAAGGTCAATTTTAACTTATAGAGTTGTAAGAAGTTGTACCCACCGAGGGTTCCATAAAAGATTATAAAGGGTATGAAAAATAATTCTTTTCCCATTTGAAAAGTTTCAATTATTTGAAACCGCACTATAAAGTGAAAGTCATCGTAGTTAACTGACTCAGGCGTGACTTTGCGGAAATCCATTATAAAATACAATAGACGACGTATATTTAGTAACCTAATCCACTTAACTGTTCTTAAAGAGTCGTAAAGA
This sequence comes from Agrochola circellaris, assembly GCA_914767755.1. Taxonomy (NCBI): domain Eukaryota; kingdom Metazoa; phylum Arthropoda; class Insecta; order Lepidoptera; family Noctuidae; genus Agrochola; species Agrochola circellaris. The sequence goes on along the minus strand of OU611846.1, from coordinate 7,721,162 downwards.
ACTCTGTAAGAAATCGACATGTGTTTCACTTCTCAACGATGACTTGTTGCAAACCCGGACCCGACGTGTGGACACGTCAAGCTTCGAGTGCAAAGTTTCAGTATGTTATAAAGTACTCTGTGGAGCAGAGTAAGACTCTCACTCTGCTATCCACGCTGGAACACGTGTCGATTTCTTACAGAGTTCTTTACGACTCTTTAAGAACAGTTAAGCAGATTAGGTTACTAAATATACGTCATCTATTGTATTTTATAGTCATCGTTATAATTTTCCGTTAAGAATATATTAACATAAACCTACATTCTATCTATTCTACTCGATAAGAATATATTATTACTCGTAAGAATATATTAAACATATATTCTATATAATCTACTCGATTGATTTCAGATTTTTCACTTGGCAAACTTCGAAAATATAGGGACCGATTTTTTTTATTATAATAGCGAATTATGCGGCGTAAACGAAAATAAAAATAGTTTTTAAACGATACTCCATTTTAGACACTTTAACATTTTATTCCATCGTTTCGTATTTCTTTTTCAATTGTTTCACTCGACATTTATGTAGACAAGTACACTTTCTAACTTTTCAAAAAAAGGCGTCAGATGTAGTATTTTCTGAAACAAGCAGCAGTGACAGACAAAGAAACGAATTTGCACCATAACTGTGCGTTTGCACTGGCGAAACATCGCAACAAAACATGTTGAAATCTAGTTCCTGTCAAAAATTATATGGAATATTGACAGAAAATAGAGATTCCAACATGTTTTGTCGCCAGTGCAAATGCACAGTAAGGGTTTCTTTTTTACATTTTGGTTCGGAACACTAGCCAGTTTTTCCTTGCCATACTTCTTCGATATTAATGAAAACCCGAAAAACATTGAGGGATAAACCTCACAGTGTGATGTAATGAGTCAAGCGATAGCAGCGCTACCTTTTCATTTCCCTCGCATATAATTTCGAGAGCTAATTGATGATTTATATGCTTTATATGATTATAATTTTTTAAATATATTATCATATTTTTCGCGTATCTATCGCGTTTGGAAAGTCTGACACCAGTCTTACCAAGGGGTATCGTATTACCCAGTTAATAGGTTGTGGAGGTCAGATAGGCAGTCGCTCCATGTAAAATATTGTTATGCAGCTGCATCCGGTTAGACTGGAAGCCGACCCCAACATCGTTGATAAAAGGCTAGGCAGATTGATTGATCATATTTTTCGCGTATCGAATTTTGATTAATTTAAAATGTATAACAGCACTGCAATTTTTAGAAACATTTTCGCGTTCATTGACTTAACGATCATTAGTGATAAAATAGGTCACATGGATAATTTAGTTATACAAATTCAAGAAACAACAAGATTGTACCGCAACGGTTGGTTGCATTGTTCGCAAGAACAATAGTTAATCTCATAATATGCTTGGACTAGAAAAATCTTATAAAACGTAACGTGAAGATACATACTAAGTCGTTACATTTGCCTGATGATAAAATAAATAGTAAACAGTAACAACATTAAAAACCAGAACAACCAGCCAAGTGCGTGTCGGATCACGCACAATGAACGGTAGTTGGGATGAATGTATCCCAAGAACAAACTTCAATATTGTAGTTGAAAAGCATGTTCTCTCATACATTCCAACTGCAAATTTATGTCCTCCCTTATCTATTTACAGTGGCATTTGAAAGCATTGTAAAGATAATTATTTTAAAAAGAGTAACTATGCTTTTTTTGCCATAGCGACGAATTGGAGCCGTGCACCTAGCTTCTTCTGACGTTTCATAAGTGCCCAGAATATTAAACTTGACTTAGTAAACGTACTAACTTAAAGTAAAGTCTGTTTTTTAATCTTGTAAACTAATTTTTATTTGTTTTTTTTTTACTGTAGTAGCTACCGCGTCCCCCGCTAAAAGCGACAGACTTTTTTGTTCAAAATATTGTGCTTAAGGCTTCTCCAGTGTTATATACTCTAAGGTCTTCTAACATCTTTGGCAAATACATGTGTAACCGTATTTTTGCAGTTACACAGCTGCGCAATTAGAACAACTATATTACTAATTATGCGTAAAAAAGTCGCTTGTTTACAAAAAATGTATGAATAGTGACAGCAAGCTGTCAAATTCTTAGACAGTAGGCAGTAGCGACATCTGAAGGGAGCAAGTGGCAGTTTTTATCCCCAATATCGACCTTCTCAGGCGGATGCCAGGTTGGTCGTCCAAGATGGTAAAAAACAAATGTGGCTACATTTTCTTTTTAGTTGCGGTACGCTCTTTTCAGCACGATTTTTGTCTCTGATAACTCATCATAAACAAAATTTTCTTTTATTATGTTGGTGACTTGTTCTTCCGGTCGTGTCTATGACTACGCTGCCATTTTGGAACGGCAGTGCTTTTTGTTCGTGTGAAGCGCTTGCTCGTTGTGAGGAGTAGATTGTGATTTAGTCAAGTGTAGTTTTATTTTAAGTCGAACTCAATCAAAATGAGCTGGCAAGATTATGTCGATAAACAGTTAATGGCATCCAGATGTGTTACAAAAGCTGCGATTGCTGGTCACGATGGGAATGTCTGGGCCAAGTCAGAAGGCTTCGAAGTAAGTTTTTCCTCTGTCAAGTTCCCTACTACGCGGTCAGTGATTTGCAAAATTGTAATTTTGCTGTGAATACCAGTGCGAAATAGTGTTATCAAGTGCAGTTCGTATTAGGTTCGACGGATGACGAATTCTTTATCCGGCAAGTTTGACAAGATGGCGACATGTGGTGGAGCCTGCTATTCGGATTAGAAACGTGAAATTCGCCGCACTACGAATGATAATGCATAAAAGTTATAATTAATAACATTATTGAGTTGCTATTACTGTTGCCATTTAAAGAATTTGTTGCTTTTATTTGTGCTAAGCAAAAGCCGAAACTGCCGGCCGGTACATTGTCAGTTTGTCAGGGTATGATCCATCAACATTAGTTTATGAACCCTGGTCAATTCTTCTGTAATATTTGTGTTCAATATTTTAAGTTTATAGATATGTAGGTACTTGTATAGAATATTTAGAAACCCGACTAGTTAAAATATGCTTACGATGACCTGTTGTCAAATTAATACTTTACCGATAAGTTATTCGCTGAAGCAAACTATCGCACCAATATTAGCGCTCAACTTGTGTTCATCACTCTAGGACTGGAAGAATGTAACAACTATTAAATCAATTATTTAACTTTACCCCCAACTATTTGACCAACAAATCACAAACGACTGTAGTGAGGAATGTCTTACATGAACCCTAAATTACAGAGGCGTAGTAATTAGCTTTTAGAGCTATGTATAGTTTTTACAAATTGTAGTTATTATAGTAAGACAACCTCGGACCAACATTACCTTCAATAAAAGGGGAAAAACTTAAAGGAGACAAAATTATAAAAAAATATACAGGACTTAAGATTTGGATCAGGATTATATAAATTAATAATAATTTCTGCATTTATTACTCAAAAAGCAATTGTGATACAGTTCTGGCACTGCCTAAAGGTCGGTCAGTGGGTCGTCTTAGGTGTCACAAAATGTACATTTGCTGGGGGTGAAATAATCAGTTTTTATTTATGTACCTATATGAATTTTATGTTTGTTAGACACAACTTGTGACCTCAATATTTCTATCAGTAAATTACACTATTTGAGTTTACATAAATGTTTCAGGGTAACAATTTTAGACAGATGTTTAGGAAATCCAACTCATTGGCAAGTAATAATACACACAGCAACATAATTTTTTAGTGCAATGTGCCCATTTACAGTCCACAAAACTTGGAATCACTTAAGTGTTGTGACAGCAGTGTCTGCTGGTAGATGTTGCGCGCTCCAATTCGCAATTTTTTTTGGCTCAAGTAGCCTAAAGTCGACCAATTTTTTTCCTACAAAATAGCCTAAAGTCGCCCATTTTTTTTTCCTACAAAATAAGAAGTTTGCAAAATAAGAAGGATTTTATAATACAGTTGCTAATTTTGTATTAAAAAAAATGCCTAAAAATATAAATGTAACACTTGTATGTACCTACTTACTTTAAAAAAACTTGAATTTTATCCCATTCATCCCTGTATTGTTTGATATATTTTCCGCATTTTCGCAATTTGATATCACAAGACTACAACCTAACAACCATACACTCAAACCACTAGAAAATCCTCTCAAAGTATCAAACTTTTATTAAAATAAATTTGTAGCATACACAAAATTTTATCTGTTTAAATGAATGCAATAATTAAACTTTTAAACTTAAATAAAAATCTGCCTAAATGGATGAATGAGATCCTGACGTCATTCAAAACATTACAAGTCAATGTAGACTTTGTAGTTTGGTTTCTATCATTCTTTGACATTTCTCTATTGTCCCTCTGATTGACGATAAAAAAAAGGTGATGTGCTACACATGATATACATTTTTACTTCAGATAATCTCTTGATAATCTGAATGAAGCCTAAAATCGCCAATTTTTTTTTTCTGAGATTGCATGATAGTATTTTGGAGACCAAGTCTTAAAAATTTATCACCCCAACACTGTTTTAAGTAGCCTAAATAACAACGAATCTCCTAATCTGGCATCGCTGTATTACAGTGAAATTTCCTCAAATTAAATCAAGAAAATGCTTCAAAAGGAGGTTTTCATATTCAGAATCAAAGTAGTGTTGATATAGCCAACTTTTCAATTTTAAGATAGACTATCATATTCATCATAGCAAATCGAATAGCTTTCAATAATAAAATATTTTTTCATATAATAAAAAAAAGGAGGTATGGCTCTGTAGAATCATTAACCTCAACAATATTGTGGTGGAGATTGTGTAAAAATGTTACTACTTCTTACTTTTTTTTTTCAAAGAAGCTTATTATAAATTAGGTGACAGACTGTATTTTGTTGTGTATGGATACTAATCATGACCAGTACAACTTGCACTTGGCTAAATGTTTAATTGCAATAATTATTAAATCAAGCTATGACAGACCCATATATCTCAACCACTTGGTCCTCTTTTCAACCAAATATGCTTCTTTTGATGTATCATCGTCTATCTAGACTGTTCTAGACAAATTGTTTTTACTTGCTACGGTGGTTTTTTGTAAATTTATGGGAAGACAAATCCTTTTCTCAAATTTGGTTATCTGTGACAGACATCTCATTACCTTACGTGTGTATCTAATCTAACTAGCCTATATATTATTCCACTGCAGGGCAGAGGCATCTCTCTCCCTTTTCTGCACCATTACCTTTTTTGCTGATGTGTTCATATAAAATAAATAATAATATACACTCACCTACAACCTGACTGGTTAGAAGGTCAAAATGAATAGGGATATAGAAACAGACTTATTCAGTATTTGATTCTCATTTCTACTCATATTTAATATTATAGTCTGTCGGACCATGATAGGGAAATCTTTTTTTATCCAATGCCAGAAAAATCTGGCCCAACATACTTACATTTTTGCTAAATATATCGGGGATTGATTTGAGACCAATCTCATAGATTATAATACCCAATATCCTTTATCAAAGTTTTACACTTTTTAAAAGTTCAATGTACACACAAACTACTTTACAACCGTGACGAAAAATAGCCGTGAGAGGTGGAAAAAGTAGAGCCTTTTCCCAGTATGGCCTGATATATTATGATAATGAACACACAAAAAAAGAAACTGGAAAAGATTAATTGATAAATCCCTTTTTACCTAGCCTTTTCTCAACTATATTGCAGTCAGCTTCCAGTCTAGCCAGCCAGGACCAATAGCTTAAAATACTTTCTGAGGCCCAGATGGGTCTTGGTATGTAATGGATGGTCACACATATACGGACCAACTGTGGCACGCATATACTGACCCATGCAGCTGATATTCCTTAAGCTTGTCTCTCGAGCCCTGAACTAGTAATTTTATCTCTGTTAATGTTGTTTGCATAGTAAGGCATGATACAATAAATTGAAGGGAAAACAAGAAAAAAATAAGCACTGCCAACAAACTAACTCTTCCGTTTTGGAGGTCAGATCTTGGGTTTTGTTAAATATTTTGCCACCATGATAGTGTTTATTTTTGAAAGGCAGCTGTTTTATTTTAAAAATATTTTTAGTAACAAAAAAAAAACCGGCCAAGTGCGAGTCGGATGTTAATATTTTATTATTATTTATATTTTTTTTTTAAATACCTATTTTAGTTAAAAATAAACGTTTCTTGTATGGATGGAAAATTAAAGACAGCTTTAATTTTTAACTTATTTTTATTATAGTGGCAATAGAAATCACAATCTGAAAATTTGAATTTGAAACTGTCTACCTATAATTATGGTTCATGAGATACAGCCCGCTGAGAGACAGACGGACGGACGGACAGCGGATGCTTAGGGTTCCGTTTGGCACCCTTCGGGTACGGAACCCTAAAACCGTTTAGTTTTGATGGTGACCGTACAAATACGACCACGCAAATAACATCACTAACTTTTCTACGCCATATATTTATTGTTTATTTTTGCTGATTTTTAACATTTGTTAACAGATATCAAAAGATGAAGTCGCGAAGATAGTGGCCGGTTTCGACAATGAATCACTGTTAACGAGTGGTGGCCTGACGATAGCGGGTACACGGTACATCTACCTCAGTGGCACAGACCGCATCATACGCGCAAAACTCGGCAAGGTCGGCGTGCACTGCATGAAGACACAGCAAGGTAAGGCATTTGTTATTACGTAAACATACCGGGCAGGTTTATTAGAATTAAAATATTTTGATATACATATTTGCATGTCTCTAAAATAGGGTGTCTAGGTAGGTATGTTGTATGGCAACAAGATTAACAATATGTGGCAGTTCAGTGGCTGACAGCATAAACCTGACCTGATCAATAAAATACTTTATACAATATTAAAACTACCAGACCGTTATTTAAGGGTTTTGAAGCGTTCTTGTATTTTTAAGAACAGTTAGCATTCTAATCTGTCTTATGGTACAATTCCGTTGCCGACCGCAGGCGGCAACTGTAGGCGACGTGTCGCCACGACACGACTGGTTTCTATGAAAACGACGGGGTCGCTAGATAAGGAAGCTATTACATAGAAATTCACAAAAACCAGTCGTGTCGCGGCGACACGTCGCCTGCAGTTGCCGCCTACGGTCGGCTACGGAATGGTACATTTAATCTGTAGAAAATACCTCTAATTTACTAAAACCATATTTGATGCGTATTCGCAATTGATTGTTGCTGAAATGACATTGTGACTTGAATCTGAACGCTTTTTATTTACCAGTATTGACCTTCTGACCTTGACACATCTTCGCTGAATCGCTCTAATCAGGCCTACTGGAGCTACATCAAGCACCTGCTTTTGTATTCAGTCGGTCCAATATTATCGAAGTAGAATCAACTGATGTTTACCTGACCGAGATCAAAACTGGTCTACCCTGATTTTTTCTTAACATAAAATAATATAAAACACGATGTCCGTCTAGTCCCGGTCCTGAGATAAAGCCGCGACCTCACTCACAGCGTTTGCGACCTGTAAAGTAATAACATCACCCTTTTACCCTTATATCGATTTGTGCATGCATTTGTGTTCTTCCATTGAATAATAGTGTCATAAATATACAGGATATTCTTAATAGCATTTAAGTTAGTTCAATCCTACTTGAGCAAGCTACTTTCCAAAAATATTGAAATGCAGTTTTACAATAAAAAAATATACAAAAACAGAATGCTTCCTTTAAGTAACAATTGGTCTCATTAATATTAAGGGTATTTGGCTTGCCCTCCAAGGCCCGCTTCAATTTTCTTCCTGAATATCCATACTATTCGTGGTTCCATATTATCTAAATTAATATTATAAATGCGAAAGTAACTCTCGTCTATCTGTCTGAATGCCTTAATGGCTGAACGGCTTTCGATGAAATTTGACTCGGACCATGAACTGGATTAGGTCATAGGATAGAGGAGGTTTTGATCCCGGTAGAACATTCCCGTGGGATAATTTGCGGCCTCTAACGCGATCCCATATATCAAAGAGTCACTTTGGAAACTGACTATCTGACACAGCGCTATATTGGTAGCTGTTGGCTACATTTCTAGGTAAAATTATAAAGTCTTTGCGAAGCAGTAGAGCTTCTGTCTGCTACACTTATCTCCTCACCTAATCCACACTATTTTTATACTTCACTAAAATTATTATCTTAGGTACATATTACGTTTCATCGCTTGGTAATAACAAGTTAAATGCTTCCCTTTCAACTTTTTCATCTAATACACTCATCTCAACTTCTAAGCTCGGCTGCATTCTGTTCTTTCATACGTCTTATTCACACCCCAGTTCAGATCCAAACAGAATGACAGGTCTTGATAAGATTTGTAAATTGCCAATATTTATTAATAACTATATAGTTTATTCGCGCGGTCATTCCGTAATTACACAAAATAGGGCAAATAAGTATGAACGTAAAGACTGTGGTAGAAATACACGCACATTTCGCACTAGTGGCGACATCAATTAAATTACTAATATTGTGACCTCGCAGCAGACCCAGACGGAGATGACAGGGCCGGTATAGACTGAGAGTACGCAGGTCTTTGTCCTGCAGAGGGAAAATAATACAGGCTACTTATAATGCTGATCTAATGATAGCTTGATACCTACCTGTTGCCCGCAACTTCTTCTGCATGTATTTTGTAATTCATCATTTTTAATACAAATATCCAGGATGAAAAGTAGCCCATGTTCTTCTAATATCAAGGGTGAAAAAAGCCCAGGTTCTTGTCCAGTTCCCAGGCTACCTAGGCTTTAGGCGTGGAAAGGTAACACACAGACAGACCGAGTTAATTTCGCATTTATAATATTAGTTTAGACAAAGCCACTTCAAACATGTTATGTATATTCATTTCTGATTAGATTTGTAACTGCAACCTTCAAAATTATTCATTGTTTCATAATTATAAATTACTTTTATGTTGATGTTACGTACAGTAAAGTTGTAATCTTCTTGTTAACGAAAGGGAAAGTTCGTAAGGTACTTAGGCACGGTTATGTGTGGGGAAAGTGAATAAAAGTGACGGTCGTGCATATTCTACAGCGGCTAGTTTATTTTAATGTTTTGTTTCAGCCGTCGTAATTTCTCTGTATGAAGAACCCATCCAACCCCAGCAAGCTGCATCCGTAGTGGAGAAGTTAGGAGACTATTTAATTACCTGTGGTTATTAGAGGTGAGTTCTAACACTATCTGTTATTTTTTCAACGATTCAGACAAGTGTAAAGTATTAAACTGTCCTGAAGACTTCAAAAACACAATTTCTCTCTTTTACAGATCGAAGCGCGCCGTGATCTAAGAATACTTATAAGATAATATTTTTTCCACAGGGAAATAAGTAACTGCATTTTGTATATTCTATAAAGTGATAAGGACCGTTCATTTGTTTTGATATTCGATAAATTATGGCGTCATCAGTGCGTGATGCGTTTCGTAACTGTGTGCAGATGCAATTACTTTGCGGATTTTGGACCCTTTTTATACGCTCACCGCTTCCATAAAGTAATTGTGAGCTGTAATGGTTTAAACATGTATTTTAAAGTTTGCTTTTATTGACCAGTATGGTAAAGCATATTCAGCTTTGCAAGCAGGTCTCAAAGCATGATGTATAGAGATTTTTTTAAGTTTCTTCTCAAGCATTCTGATACTTTATCTGGCGTGTACAATGATCTAAATTATAATTGAGGTAGACTTGAAAATAGCGTCACTAGCCATCTAGACAAAAATGCCCGCGTACAGATGCTTGAAGAGAAGTTATAATAACCACGTAATGAAATTACTGTAACAACATTATACAACATATATATATATATAATTATAAATAGCATTTGTGTAAGGGCTTGTTACAAATTGAAAGACACTGTAACCCAAGTATTACGATTTTAATTGAAGATCTCTAGTCCCACTGGATCCATCGTGTGAGTAATATCAACAGCGCGGGGAGCGCGAGGCCCGCGCCGCGCGCGCTGCGGCCGCGGCCTCCACATGGCCCGCTATTACAGTTTTCTGCTATGCTTTCTTTTTAATTGTGCCGCATTTATAATCTTGTGTAGTGAGTAATAAACATTTGCATTCTGTTCTATTCTATCTCTTAGCTGCAGAAATAGAAGCGCTCAATTACCCTGTATCCTCAGTCAAGGCTTGCAGTAAACGAAGGGTGCATATTGTTTATATTTGATATTACTACTATAGCTTTGTACATTGTTTCTGATAAGCGATGGGAACTGTGTCTATCTAATAATAAAATGATTTGTATTATAATATTTTGTTTCTTTGAAAATCAACTGAGTTGCAGGAAGAAAAGATAAAAGTAAAAACCTTTTTTTATTGCTAATGAACATAATTTATTTTCCTTTTGACAAAATCTACAGTATTAAGAGTTAAGTACACTCGAATACAAGGATTGGTATAAAATGTATTAACTTGTAGCAATAATAATTTATCAAGTGTTTTGGTTCTTTACACTCCAACACCCGATAATTTTTTTCTAATGTATGTAGTTGTAAAATATTTTCAGAGAATTTATGAAAAAAGGTTTATAGTTAAGTTGCGTTACTATCTATATTTAATTAAAGTAGATTTCCTCTGATGACATACAAATTGCTGTTTATTTGTTATTTTATTTGTCATTTCTTTGATATAAATGCTTAAAGAGCATTTAATCAAAGAAATGAAAACGAGTTTGTTTTACTTACTACGTGGTTATCTACATTTCTACAATTCTATTTATACGAAAAGAAAACGCTTGTCGTGTATGAATAAAATACGTAGGTACTTATCACATCTTAACAAATAAATTATGCGTTGATAAAAAGCATGAATTATACAAATCAATACACAATGTTTTATATCATCACTATACATCAGATTTATTAAAATAATAATACTCCCAACTCCCTTAAGCCAACACATCTTATATAGCTAATTGATTCCGTAACCCAACAAGTCATTGAGAACTGTACTGTCAACTACTGTAGTCTCCACAACTGCTGTAGCCTATCAGTGTTGATTATTAATTTTATTTCATTACAAAGTATTTCATCGAATGATTGACATGACGTATTAAACGTGTTTCAAAAATATATTCGTCATGTTCGACTTCTTTCAAGGAGAAGGAGACTTTATTGGTCTTTCTCTCCGAAGTAATACGCTCATTAATTTGTTACACTTAACGTCCGAACATTTTCTTGATTTCCATCCTTGTGGGTGCGAGGAAAACAACATCGTGAATGGTGATCAAGTCGAAAGTCTCCCATGGTGTTGCTTCAAGGGTGCTCTAGAGAGTAATGGCGAGACTTTTTCCAAAGGCTTCTGAAAAACCCTTTCCGTTGCTTCTGTCCTGGGTGCTCCTCGCCTGTTAACAATGAAAAGATAATCGTTAATTCTAAATGTGTGTCACTGGCACAAGGAAGAGTTACAAATGGATGAATTTGCTGTTAAATAAGTGTGTCTAAACATTCATTGCGATGCGATTCATGCTCATGCCGAAGGCCTGAATATTTTTACCCTGGGGCGAGCAAGCCATCGATTGCGAACAGTTTTGCAAGCTTTTTTTTATAGTAAACCAGCATTTCGATAGCAGTGTACACAAAGGGAAAATTATCCCATTAGACTAACATTTTATAGAAAAACAGATCCAAAACACAACCTCTGAAGTCTTGAAGAACCGTATTACAGGGGTATTATTACACAAGAAATTATTTTTTACACAAGTACATAGGCAAAATGCGATGAGAGATGCAATAAATGTTGCATTCGTTGTAAGTTTATGAGAAGTTACATGTTTTGCTCCACAAGATAAATTTGCTTCCGCTGTATGGTAGTACAAATACAATACGAAGATAGTATTTTCCTGTTGCTATAATTATGCCAATGATAATGGAAGTTAAAAACGTCCCTTTATAATTACAAATAATACAATTATGTTCCTACTTAATAACAAACTAAAGATCTCATAAATAAGTGAAGAAGTTAAATGTTGAAATAGTTCCCAGCACTATAAAGTACCTAGGTAGGTACTGCTCGATATCGTTACATTCAACGCATAGGGTCGTTTCGTGAGTCGTGAACCCTCTATTGGGGAACGCGAATGTCAAGTGTACGAGCGCGCCGCAGCCGGCTCGTTTGTTCGTGTCTCGGCATGCGGGTCGATACAACGCGTAGGTACCCTGCCGCGGGCGGTCGGAAGAGCTTTCGTCGGCCCGGAACGACACGAACGAACTTGCCTGTAGTACTACGCCGTCCTTCTCTACCTGCCTCGGTCATTGGATTCACCAATTACTCGAGTTTAAAATTGCAATTTTAGCATTGATTAGGTGCGAAATGCACCGTCAGTTTGATCCACCGACCGTTGATTCCTACCAGATTAAACTTCAAGTCAAACTCACTTACCTACCCTAGTTTGATTATTATCTACCTAGTTACCTTAATAATTGTTCAATAGACGTCTATTGTTATAGATAGTGCTATCCACGAAGACGCGCCCCACTCCGCTCCGCTTCGCACAAAAGTACAGCTTAGTATAGTAATCGCGGAGTGGGGCGCGTCTTCGTGGATTGCACTATATGTAATATTGTCGTGACATCTGGCAAAAAGCTCCTTGACACATAGGTAAATGGGCCACGATTGTTTTGATCAACTGTCTGCCGCTGTTAGTTTTGTCCCACACCCTATAATCGCTATAGCAATGTGATATAGGTACCTATTTGATAACTACATACAATATAAATGGTAGGAATAAGTAGGTATTCAAATACACTTAAAGATACTGAATGTTAGCTAACCGTTAAATTTACTGCTGCTGCGTTAGGTAGGCTAAAAACGTTAACTTTATGTACGTTCACTTGCTCAGGCGTGTTCAGACGAACCTAATTAGCTGCACTTTTTTTAGACGCTCTGGATAGAGTCATGAATTAATTTAAAGCTCACAAGACCGTGAATGACTACTCTCCAGCCAGATACCAATAATGCACCTTTATAAATTCATGTAAAATACATAATTATTGTTATTTTAGGCAGCGTCAATGTAAAAATAAAATTCCTAAATTTAAATAGTTAGAAATTCCGATATTTCATCTATGCAGTAAGAGGCCTGTTAGTAGGGCATCCGAAAATAAACCGCAGTAAGTAGGTAGTTTCCAGCACGCGTCCCAAATGCCATGCACGCTGCCTAAAATAGTCGTGGACTGAGCGACGTGAGATGCCGCACCCGACATCCGACTCCGATGCTTGTAAGCGTAATTTGTTTGTCTTACATTGAATTAATTATTGATTTACTGAAAGGCGGTTCTTCTATTTCTGAATACTATTTACCCCCATATGTTAGTAAATTAAATAGGTCTTAAGCGTACTGTAGGTACCTACCTATTCCGTGGTATATACCTACCTAGAATTCAGCTATAGCGTTTTTTTAAATTAAACTATGTTAGTAACCTACCTAAGTACATACTAAGGTTGCGTTGTATTTGGAAAATCACATAAAAAACCTTAATTTACACAGTATTGAATTATTATACAGCTGTGCGGCATAGTCGGTCTTTGTATTTATAGCACGTGTCTTGTTCAGTGGAGGTCCATCCAATTCAAGTTCATTGGCTAGGCTCCCCGCAAAGGTAACGCCACTGGCCTATGATCCAGCTAAGAGCTAATGGCAATCGGCACTTCAGTAGCTAAATTGTTTCTAGAAATAATAATTATCAAAAAAACAATTACAATCAATGCTATTATAATAACAAAATTGTAAGTAAATGGCAAATCTTACTAAAAACCAGCATGAAATTATTTTCGAACGAAAGTCATTGACTCAAATTCTCTGAATATTCAAAATAATTATAACAACGAGGAGATAAAATGTATAGCCTAAAAGGTTATTGTTTGGAAGGGGATATTATGATAACTGCGGAAGCTCTGTAAAATTTCGTCGACGGTAGGGACGGAGTTCCGGGTGGCAACCAGCGGAAAGACAGATTGAACTTTGCACATACACACATGACAAATTTATCTGTCCATAGGTACAGGAAATGACTCTGGTTCAAGCGTAAGCTTTTACACTAAAGATTGAAGAAGAATTTTGTTTTTTGAAAACAAAATTGCGTAAATCTCATGAACCTGACGAAGATAATGAATGATCCACCTTTAAACGGATTTTTTATAGATAGGTACGTACTTAGTAACTTCAGTCGATGGTTTTCTGGTGACAAAGGAAGTTTTAACTAATCAGGTCACGAAGATCGAGTTGGAGAAGTGCGAAGGGCTGATGTGCGAGGGACGCGTGGCGTGTGGGGGAGGTGCGCGGGGTCCAGGGGTCGTCGACACTTCGGTGAAGGGCAGCGAGGTCGGTGCGTTCGCTTTCGTAGGCGCGCGGCGGGCGACGCGGCGCGGTGGCGGCGTCCACGGCTCCGCGTATTGATCGCAGCTTCGCAGCCTCCCGCACTCGATCCGCGCTACCATCTCTACTTGATTTCCTAAACATTTACTACCATTTGGATTTTAGTCCTACGAAGACTTATTTAAAGTATGTAGGTTGCTGATTAAATTATAAATTATCCTACCTACTCATCTTGCTTGGCAGAAACTTTCAAACATGTCATCCATCGTTACTCTTTCATTAAACTGTTCGTAGTTATTAGAGACGATTTGGTATTTTTGTCATTGAACTATATCGGTGTAGGTAGGTAGTACATTAATCAGAATACCTGCTAATTTCAAACGGTATGTTCGGACTGCTAAATGAACAAAAATAGATATCTAAAAAAGGTAGTATTGGCACGTAGGTACTGAAGTTTTAAAAGATTTGTTAAGTATCCTTTGATAGCCCTGAGTGTAACGTGAGTCAGCTGGGTTGCCGCAGCGACCGCGGCTGCCGGCGGCGTCGGCGCCGGCTATTGTTTCTGCAACACGATCACTAATGCAGTGCCTGCGCTCGCGCTTTTATTATCTTGCCTATCTAAACTAATATTAGAAAGATGTTTAATTGTTTATATATTAAGTTTGTAAAAGGTACCTATACCTAACTAATCTCTGGAAGTATATGTATAGACCTGTACGTAAAATCTTTAACCTGATAGAAAGCTACACTATTTCTTAATGGCATAGGATCATTGCTGTTTACGGTGTTATATTTTTTTTTTGCATTGTGTTACCTAATCACTATATTTGTAAATCAAGTCGAACAAAATGAGCTGATAGGCTTCTTTATCGACGAACGTTCACCAAATGGTTTGATTCAGAGTAGGTAGGTACTTATTGCAAAAATATTGGTCTCTAGTAGTCTACAGATTTTATTTATCTAACTTTTATATTTAAGAAGATACAATACCTAACAGTTTTTGTAGTTTTAGGATTTTAAAAAAAATGTAAGGTCTCGTTTAGAGGATTTTATTTTTATATTCAAGAGGTAAGAATTCATTAAAGGTAAGAAGCATTGCCATCATGAGCATAATGGATATAAAATTTGCTCTTCCCAGGATATAATTTAGTCGAATAGTTTAGGAGATCAAGGAAGAAAATATGCAAGATAAATAAATTAATTCGCGGTAAAGGCAGGTAAGGTAAAACCTACGCTAGTAAAATTCACGTACCTACTTATTCGTAAGTACCTACGTAAATTTAGTCGGGGGCAGAAACTAGTTGAGAAAAAATGTCAAAGAATTATGTGTGCGTTTATTTTTATTAGATAAGTAGGTAGGTACTTAGTAGAAAGTTTTGTGCAATATTCTTCCTCGTAAATCTTGTGCGGCCATTGAACTGCGATAACCGACGATGTATTGACCTCTTATCACTGGCGTCCAACTCTTATTAATTTCACCTTGCTATTGAGTGCAAATAAATAAGCTTATATTATTAATGTTTTGGCTCATTCTTTTAAAAATATTGTTTGTAGGTAGCCGCGGTATGCACTAGCGGAGACGCTTTCGAACTAAGCAATTTTAATGTAATAGCTCGAGTGCACTAATTAACAACGAGAAGCGAACGTATCCGCGGCAACGATATTTACCGTTGCGTTGGTGCAAAATGCAAAACTAATTGGGGATTTGAGCAGTAGGTAGTTAAACTAGTTACTAAGTAGGTGTATCAAGTCTTTGAAATTAAATTAATAACTAGTCGAATATTTATTTGATTAAACATTCAACTTAGATTGATGCCAAAAGCTTGTATCTGTGATAATATGCAGGTTAGTAGGTAGGTGGGTAAGGATCTGTGAATCTTGAATATCTTTACTTTCTCCGAGTAACCTAGGCTCGCGAGACCAGTCCATACGCTTGAACTTGAGTCGCTGATTGGCGACACACTTAGCTAATCTACAATCATTTCATGTTTTAAGAAATGCCCACAAACCGTGCCATCTGAACATTTATTTATGAAGCGATGAGAATACATGCATTGTGATGATTTTGTTTAGCAATTTTTTTCTCTATTTAGGTATATTTTCGCAGCATCGCAAACCTATCTAGTTATTGAACCTACTGGCGATTGTTATGTAGAACTTCTTTTTTTATTTTTTCTTTACGATACGCTCACATTTGTAGTAAGCGATCGTTTCTTGCTCAAATCTAACTTGGCTTCTGCAAGCCAAGTTACGATTTAGGTGTCTACATGGTATATTTAGAAAATAAGTGACTAAGGATAAGGAAAGTGATATAGGTACAGGATTAAGGTTCGTGCAGACTAATTGTTCTATCTTAGAAATTGTTTTGTTAGAGTCGCGTCGCGCCGGTCTGCACGACGCTTGATTCAGGAATGTGTCCTGTGATAACGGCCTCTTAACTCAATTGTACATAGTAGGTATATTGTACTTTTAGTGCTTCAGCTTCAGATCATAAATTGCAAAATTGAACCATTTTAGAATACCTATCTAATTTAATGTAATAACGGTTACGAGAGGTTATTTAACTTAGGCAGAATAAATGTGCAGAAACTAGAAAAACAAAGTAAGGTAGTTATCGATAGCTTATCAAAGTTATGAAGTCTACATAATTGATGGTCAAGTCACTCTCTTCCGGTAATGAACAGTACAGACAAACTAATCTGCGCATCAAAGCGGAACTGATCTAGCCGCTATAACTGTGGCTGGTTATGGCCCAAAGAATGACGGTGACGTGCAACTTGCGAGAGTGAACAAAGCATAAGTATAAGTAGGTAAAGATATAGCTACTCATCATCTACCTAGCTTTTTTCCCAACTATCCAGTTACTGGGTAACACTTAGGATTCCCCTTGGTAAGACTGGTTGTCAGACTGTCAAAGATCCACGAATGACAGCCGGGACAAACGGCTACTTTCTTTCTGAGACACGGAGGAGTCCCGTTATGTAAAGATGGTCACCCATCCACAGACCGACCGCGGCAAGCGTAGCTTAACCTGATCGATCGACCCGTGAAGATGTTATTACTTCGCCATGAGCCCCTCTTAATATATTCCTACTAGAATGAAAAAAACTTGCTTATGAGAAGTCCATATTTTCGTACCTATACCGTACCTGTTTCAGAGTTGTGGTAGGAAGACATAAGGAAATTAATTCACATAGAAAATAATAATATGAAAGCAAGATGGATACTTGAACTTTGTTCAAACATCTTGAGATGTCAAATGCTGAACGATCCTTGCCTTGGTATAATGACTGCGAAAAAATAAAGTTCGCCAAATGTGTTCGCGGTCAGCCGCCATAACAACATGAATTATTAATTGTAGACTATGTTCAGTGCGAGTTCATTGACTTTACCACTATGACATCAACTGGAAGCCTGTACGCTTCGCTCTACTAAATAAATTACAATCATGACTCTCGAAAATCAATTAGCATTTTTCTAATTTTGCCATCTTCATAATTCCTAATGCTAGAATAGAAAGTAAAGTGAAACCAATCACAGCTGTGAAAAGTGATTTAACTATTGTAACATAATTATAGTATAGGTACTAGCGGTTGCCCACGACCTCGTCTTTTTAGGGTTCCGTACTTCGAAAGGGAAAAAAACGGAACCCTTAAAGGATCACTTGGTTGTCAGTCCGTCAGTCTGTCAAGACCCTTTTTCTCAGGAACGTGTGGAAGTACCTATCAAGTTCAAATTAACTTCAAATACGTAGATCTATGGTGCCTTGGAGCTCTAAAAAATACAAGCTTCTAGTTCTAAGTCGACGCAATAATAAAATACGGCCATTTCTGTGACTTATTTTGATACTCGTAAATAAATCAAAACCTACAGGATACTTCCCGTTGACCTAGAATCATGAAATTTGGCAGGAAGCAAGGACTCACAGCACAAGTAAAGGAAAAAGTAAAAAAACAGTTAATTTGTTGTTTTACTACATAAAAAAAATATTAGATTACAAACTTACATTTGCAGTTGGAGAATTGACCGTGGCGTATACATTCATTTCAACTACGGAACCCTTCATTGTGCGTGGTCCGACACTCACTTGGCTGGTTTTTTTTAATAATTATTATCTACAAATATCAAGGATGAAAAGAATAAGCATTTTTTCTCCAGGGGCCTATTTAATAAAACCGACAGGCGAAAGGCCGCAATGTCATACATTTTCCATTTTTCCTATTGAACGACCTAGGAGTACCTACCTAAGTATATGTCTTTCATAACGATCGGCTCAGTGGTTTAAGGCTTCTACAAACAGGCGCGACACGCGACGCGACACAAAGACACCGCACGTCGCGCGCCGAGCGGTGTCTTTGAGTCGCGTCGCGTGTCGTGCTTGTTTGTAGGAGCCTTTAGGCGTGAAAAGGTAACAGTCAGTCGCATTATTATACACATTTATGTATGGATATACATAAATGTGTATAATAATGCGACTGACTATGTATGGATATAGTGGCCCAGGACAGACCTGAGCACAGCCCAAAGGAACCTAGAAAAACTGCAGCGGTTTGCATGTGTTGCAATCACTGGCAGTATGAGAACCACACCCACTGCCGCCCTACAGGCAATGCTTGGACTGCCTCCTCTGCACCTCATCGTGCGGGAGGAGGCGACTCTAGCCGCCTTTAGGCTCCATGTATCAGGAACCCTAAACAAAGACTCTAGAGTTAAGCACACACGTATAAAGGAAGATGCGATCAAACGACGACCAATGATGGCATCACCCTGTGATAAAGCCCCGAAAACACACCACTTTCATAGGCACTACAACATAATACTTACAGAAGAACAGTGTGACTACTCAGGCTCGAAAGAGATGAGAATATACACAGACGGATCGAAGACCGACTCCGGAACTGGGGTTGGAGTCTTCTCACACGACTTTAACATAAAGATATCCAGCCCGCTGGGAATGTTCAACACCGTCTATCAGGCGGAGTGTGTGGGCATCATACAAGCGGTCCACGCCCTAAAAGCTAGGAGAGTTACGGACACACACATACGCATACTCTCCGACAGCGCCTCAGTTCTTCAATCCTTACGGAAAAAACATATTACCTCAAAGCTAACACTAGAATGTCACAATGCACTAGAACAAATAACGGTACCTATCTAGCCGCAACACGGTGACACTGCAATGGATAAAAGGACACAGCGGTTCGCTGGGTAACGATGCAGCTGACGAGCTTGCCAGACGAGGATCCAGCACGGCAGTCTGTGGACCCGAGCCCATCGTACCCATTCCCTTCAACCAGATACGCAGGTGGCTACAGGAGTTCACCCACACTCAAGCCGAGCACTGGTGGACCTCGACACCGGGCTGCAGGCAGTCCAAGGAAGCCATGCCATCCTTGGATACCAGGCTAACCCGGCGTTTACTACGCCTGGATAGGAACGGCCTGCGCCTGGTGACGGGTACCATCACGGGCCACTGCTCGCTGAACAAACACTTTCACACAATAGGCATAACGGACAGTCCTCTGTGCAGGGCGTGCATGGAGGCTGAGGAGACCGTCACGCACGTGCTTTTTGAATGCACAGGCGTCACCCAGATTAGAGCACATACCCTCGGGACACCCAGATCGTTCACAGATGTTCTGAACAGACCAGGAGACTTGATAAACTTCTGGAGGGAGGTGGGCTGGTTGGAGTAACCACCAATCGGCCGCTATGGCCCACGCACAATGGTCCACTGTAGGACTAAGTGCGGAAACCAAACCCCACAACATAGATGTATGGATATAAGCTATTATAATAAAACATATTAAGAACTAGAAACATATCTGTAGATACACAGATATTTTTCAAGGCTGCTCGTTAGACACAGCTAAACGATGTAGGAACTTGCCTACATAGTTCCTTCGATTTTGTTTCTATAAACATGGGTTAGTTATAATATTATGTGGCTAAATGATTAACCTACTTGACCAATATTGAAATGATAGAAACAAAAAAAAAAAACAATTTAATGCTGTCGTGTTCAGCACTGGAACCGTACCAAATTGCGAAAATGAGGTGAATGTTTATCAGCTGTGGCAGTGAATTAACGAATTGCGTTAGCTTGTTTAAATGTAAAAGATAAATGAATTAAGAACATCAACTATGAAAATACCTGTATTTAAATAAATATTTTTTAAAGACATTGTTTAGCTTTCTTTTCTGTACCTGGCAGCTTTAACACTTAATTGGTAAGTGCATAACTCAAATATTTTTAGTGGTTTACAAAAGATATAATGCTATCTCAGTGAGCGACGATAAAAGCGCGTCAGAACATCAATTAAGGAATACCACGACACTTGACTCACCCAGTCTGCTGTAATGGACGGGAAGATTCTAACCAATTAGCTAATCGCTTATTCCCAGTAGAAAGGTGGTTGTTATGCTCGGTGACGTCACCGACTCATCGCTCTATCGATAAAAACTGACAAGAGTTGGACACGTTAACCGAACGTGAACTGTTGTTTATTTTACTCGAACTAAGTTAGAAAAACAAAGGCATTAAACATAATGCGCTATAGGTAACTGAAATGCAACACATAACATGACCCTTCTTGGCACGCGGATAAAAACAGAGACAGTCAGACTGAGAATCGTTAAAAAAGATCCATTAAAGTTTGCGGGTGAGTAAAAAGTCATTTTGTCTTTGGCTTGGACTAGACTACACTACAACAAGAGCGACGCAACGGGCCATTCCTATTCTATTGATAAACCTTTGAACCTGAAACCTAAATGCCTATCGTAATGTAGACAAACAAAATTTGCATACCTTTTATGGTTACGTACTTACCTAATATACTCGTAGTTTTAGCCGTCTACTCAGTAACATTATTTATTTGCACCAGCCCCTGGAGCCTCATGCTACGCGGCTACAGAGGCCATTGCATATCAAGGAGTAACCGGGGCGCAAGATGACAAAATACAGAATATTCTACGGAGCGGAGGAAAACGACTGAAATGCAGTTTTATTTACTTTTAAAATTAAAGGAATTTTATAGTCCTTTGAGTATAATTGGGTAACTTCAATATTTCCCTCCAGGGCCCACTTCAACTTGTTAAGCCTCCTGCAGACTAGCGCGACGCGTCGGCGCGACTCGATTCGAACAATACAATTTCTAAGAAAACTTCACGATCACGGTATAACAATAACCGGTGCCGCATAGCGCTGTCGCGTCGCGCTAGTCTACACGAAGCTTCACCCTGCTTATAAAAAGGGTCTATGTTGAAAGTGTCTATTATTTAGTATTTAAAAGAGGCAGCGTTTTAGAATTTACATGATATTTTGTAATGACATTTGCATTAGGTACTTTACTAAAGTACTTATCATATTTCTAGTATTACACGAGTAGGTAGGCACGGAAGTCGGATGTCCTTTTATCTGGCAGTTTGTCGTATTGATAAGTCACGTCTGACGACATGCTGAAATTGTGTTCCAACGTTGTATTATCATTTAACATACCGCAGGGTGTTGGGATGCTTTTGTTCACGCGAGAATATGTATAATAATAATGATTGAAATAAGTAGGTAGCTATGTAAACGATACCGAGATTGTGTTATGTTAGCACTATGTAATGTAAACTTTAGTACTTATATCAAGTTCATTGTTTTGTCTCGTACCAAGGCGGCGGTTATTATTGTTATTGTCATAATTGATTGGACGAGCCGTTAATGGAACATAAATAATTAATCTATTAATATTATCTTAAGTATGACTCATTCTCGTTTACGTTATTGAGATAATTATCAATTTCAATAATATTAAATTAATAACGCACTGCCTGCCTTTGGCGATTTGAAATAAAATCGTACATGCGAATATGATGTTCCTAGTCGAATATCTAGGGTGGATTCCAATTTCCGCAAAAATGTTGTAGGATGGGGTGTCGCGGGTCGCCCCTGCAGAGAGGGGTGTGCGGCGCGGGCAGGGCGCGGGGCGCCGCAGAGCACAGGGGTGCCGGCTGCGCGCGCCGCGGGCCCCGGGCCCCGGGGACGCGCCGCGCCGCATGTGCGTGTGTACCCTCCCCGAACCCCGAATCCTTGCGCCGCAAACGAGGGGAGCTCCCTCTCCCTCTCTTCCCGATTGAAAGCTCGATTATTAAGCACTCATTCAAGCTTTAATACGCGATTATCACCATGGTAACAATGAACCGCGAGCCCGCGATGTTAGTCAATGACATATTTTTAGTATAAGAAGAGCTGTGCTGTGAAAAGATAACCAGATGGCTTTGGGAGGTACTAACCGTTTGCGGAGCGCGCTGCTGGTGACGTGGCTTCCTTGTTTCGAGAACTTTCTTTCTCCTTCCCGTTGTTCCCTAGAACAAATAAAAGAAATTATTTGAATAAGGAGTTATTTATTTAATTATATTTTAATTATATTTTGCTGCTAAATCTGCCTTTGGGTAGGTAAATAAATTACCTAAAGTGAAAGAAATTAAAAGTCACTCGCAAACGCTCGAGAGGTGTACCTATAAGTATATGTATAACTAATTTGGTACCTACTACCTTAATGTCAAATAGCAATCAATGTTGATCCTACCAAGAACTTGCTACGAGTACAACACGAGGGCGTTGTTGGCAGAGGACAGGTGTGCTACCGTTCACGTATAGTTTGCCGATACTAATATTAGATCCCAAGTCCCAATATAACAGGTTAAGAGCAGAGAGACTATTGATGAATTATCGAGTCGAGAATTCGTGTCTCCATCCGAGAGCGACTGACACAATAGAACCCAGTAAAAGAGTTTATTAGTAACCTTTCCATCACTAAGACTCTATAATACCTCAAATTGCTTAGCATGATCCTCCGTTGTATTGAAAATACTGCTGCATTAATTTTGAGATAAATATAATATTAAAGTTGAGGTAGGTACTATGTTTGACGAAAATACGGTTTCATAAAAATAAAAATAAAATACAAAGTTACCTCCAAACCGAACAATAACCGCTTGTATTCAAAAATATTTCAAATTAGAGATCATGAAACTTTACATAATAAGAATAACTGAAGTCTCAACTAAATATAAAAAAGATACTTACCATGTTTTATTTTTATTTTTTATTCTCAGTATTTTCACCGTAAATAGAAATTACCTAAACTATCGGCGCCTTGGAGCTGCCAGCACCCTACTCAGTGTCGGTCTAACTCACTCCGCGAGCAGTATGTTGCGAATTGCGAAGCGAGCGAAATAAAAAGTGAATTTGAGCTAAGGTACTATGGGTCCTTTAACCCATAAGGAAACAAGCTGAATGAAAATGTATGAAATAAGAAACATCTGGTCGTTTATAATGGTACCGGAGTAATGGTCGAGTAGTAGGACGGCCTCAGAAATACTACCACAACTACAAAGTAACAGTGATGTAATTTCAGAAAGATATTATTAATTAATATAATATCGATACAGGTAAATTATTACAGTTCAGTGATGACGGCCTGTTAAGGGGGCTTCGCTAAGGTAGCCCGCGAGATTCAAATTTTCTTTAGTTTTTTGCATTTTGCAGGTCCGTGTCAGGTTTTATGTTTATTAAAATATGATTCGCGACCGTAACAAATATGGCTTTATATAATTATAATCATTACAATCAGCAATACAACTCCATAAGTTAGCATAATCGGCAAATGTCATAATTTCATGAAATAGTCATTCAATGGGATTACATGAACTTAGGGAGTTGTATTGATAATTTGTATGATTATAATTCTATAAATAAACATTTGATACGGCCGCGAATCATATTTAGATCAACATAGAACATGATACTGACCTGCGAATTGCAAAATCGTAAGAAAATTTGAATTTCGCGGGCTGCCTTGACGCTTTCGCCTTAAGTGACCGATAACACACGTCTACATCAAGTTGAGGGAATCGATGACGCTCACCTACACCTTACTAGAAGTAATCGATACATTATCAGTTCTTACAATACGAAAGCGTTTATTGCTTATTGATTGTACGGCTTTACCAACGAGGAAACGACCTACACTGAAAAACAATACAATTCTTAGTACCTAGGCACCTGTCACAAAATCTTTATGTATTAATTAAAAATAAATAGTTATAAATAATTAACAGGAAAAATAGATTCGTTATTGAATCACAGACGGTTATATTTATTTATTAAAACAATACTGTACTTAAAATCGATATTTCCTGTTGTTGTTTCCACTACCCACGCAATGACCGATAACACCATTGTGGAGTGGTTTTCAAACGAATTAGTTTCAATATAAACCGGAAATATCTGGGTGCCGATAGAGGAGTGCAGGAGTGGTCGGAGGTCCGCAGAGCGCGGCGCACATTCCCGGGAGGATCCTTCTTGCCGCGGCTGCCTGTCAGACCGGTTCTATTGCGATCGTTCACCCGAGCACACTCGCTCGCAAATTTACATTGCACGGCTTTCCTCTACAAAGTAACAAATCGCAAATTTATGAGTATTATTCGATATCCACTTATCGATTTTGCTGAGTCATCTCATTAGTATTCTACTAAGTACTCGGAACGATACCTCGGTTCGAGGCGACCGGCCGCTTGTACTGGTGATGACTGCTCAGTGGTCAGTTGATGGTGACCGTTCTGGAAGGGGGTTGTGTTTTTGTTGTAAGGACTTAGGACATCGCTCAAAACAACTAACCGTCTGCAAAATCCTGTTTCCGTAAAGCAACACATTGTCATTTAAATAGGAGATGCAAATCAAAGACTAAAACTATAAAAACTACTAATGTACCTAACATAACGCTAATCTACGTGACTGATAGTGTTCACAAATCAATTTTGCCAATCGGAAATTTTCTTTTTGTCTCTTAATGACGCAATGTACGATTAATCAATAAAGATAAAGCTCAGTCGCTTGCACCGAATCCAACGATTGTTCCAAGTGGCGGACGAGGCGGCCTTGGCAGAGGCGTTGACTCGCGCGGCCTCAAATCGCAACCGACCGTCGCGCCATAGAACACATGAGCCATAATATAACTCCTGAGCTTACTCGACATAGGTTATTAGAATATGTTCATGTAACTACTAGATTTATCTAAAGCAGTAAAGATATGTGGTTGCATTTCAGTGTGGTCAGATTGCAGCCTTACCGGGTAATATGTTGATATTCTGCTGCATCTAGTTGGGAGTACCCAACTAGCACAACATAGGTACATAGGTACTTAATGCGTTCTCAATCATTGAAAATTATTGAAAAAACTAATTTTGCCAGCGGCTTCGCCCGCGTACATATCAGAAACTAACCCACGGGAACGTACTACCGAAATAAAAAGTATCTTTTGTCCTATTCCAGGTCATGGCCTACCCGTGTGCCAAATTTCATCTAAATCCGTTCAGCCGTTTTAGCGTGAAAGCGTAACAAACAAACAAACTCACTTTCTCATTTATAATATTATAGTTAGGATACTAGGGGTTCCGTACGCAGTGACTGGGACAATGGGACTGCCACTCGGTACTTTACTAAGTTTACAGTGTACGTCTGTCCGTTTGTCACGGAGCTTTATGTCAGTATCGAGAGAGCGACCCCGATAAACGAAATTTTCACAGATGATGATGATTGATGTGACTTTAATTTAGCACCCAATGAAACATCAACAAATGCTCCAAGGAGACTTCCCATCCCTCAAATTAGCTAATTTTGTACGATTTTTGCAACGGCTGCGTTAAAAACCTAAAGGTTCATATAGAATTGTTCAGGGACTGCATGAAGCTACGTGTCTCTGTCAATATTATGTGGTTGACATAGCAACCAAAGGTACAATTCCGTAGCTGACTGCAGGCAGCAGCAGGCCACTTCATAGAAATTCGATTCGATTTCATAGAAATAGGTAGGATAAAAACCAGATAGAAGAAACTAGTGTCGCGGCGACACGTCGCCTGATGCTGCTGCATGCAGTCGACTACGGACTTGTACCTTAAACGGTCAATCCTGTTATTATCCACATCCCACAAAGTAAAGGAAGGAAATCACGTATTTCCTTCCCTAACTTTATGATACCTAGTCAATAGTACAGCTCATTAGCGGTACTTGGACAAACCAAAAGCAGTACAGGAATATCTGAGTATTACGGTTTACTAACCCACGAATTGTTGGGTTTTTTTGAAAGGTTTCCTTGTAGGTGCATAATCTCCGTGGCGATTTATTATTCACTGGGATTAAACAATCTCTGGTTTATATTTAGACATATTAGCTGATTTGAAACTTCTGATATTCTATACCTTTGCTACTTTGGTCAACAGGTAAAGAAATATGTGTACCTAGTTGTGTACATTGTACGAATCAAACTAAACAATGACACCGACCATCTGATACTTAGTACAAGCGAATCAAAAGTTTTAATAAGTTGTATGACTTAACTATAATGTGTTAATCGATAAATTCGGTCTAAAAAAATAAAATTTGGGAATTCGGTGCTCCTAGGTATAACCGTTTCCTAAATACAGTGTATTTTAACTGAACAAATAGGTAGGTAGCCTATTTACATATACATATACCTCGTAAGGCTAGTAATGAGAATAATATAATATTCATCATTGCTGTCCTCCTAGGTTCAAACTCAGACCAAATAAAAAACCAAGACAGAGCGCTGTCAACAGTGAAGTGAAGCCGGTTTCGTTAACATGTGTGCACTTTGTGTGGTGTAGTTTGATTGTACGAGTAGTGTCATTGTAAAAGGTTGTAAATGTGTGCGTGTGAGCGTGTATGCACAGAGCGGCGGTGTAGTTTTGGCATGCTTCACTGTATTGTTCGCAGCGCTCGTATTGGTTTTTTATTTGGTCTGAGGGTTCAACCTAGGACGTTGTCATTAAAGTACCATATGATAATTCTCCTGCCCTTATCTCAATTTATTTGGGGTCAGCCAACATGTCTTTTTCTTCCATACCTACTTCTCTATTAGTCGTCATCTCGGTTTTAAAAGTACAATAATTCAAAATTTAATAAGCGGCAATTATATGTGGTAGGCACCCATTGGATACCTTTAATTATATTATTTTATTCATTAAGGAGCAAAATTTAAACTGACGCAAATGTAACACGCTGTGTTATTTTACCTTGTTTGGTAGATAATAATGATAAATGAAAGGGTATTTTGCATTTTAAATGATATGTTATTGGGAGCATGTGTCGATCGGTGAAAAATGGCTTTCGAAAGTTTCGTGTTTTTTATCGTAGGTAGGTAACTATTTAATAATAATAATAATAATAATAATAAAGTTTATTTACCAAAATAGTTACAGAATGTACACAAGTAGATATAACAAGTGGGTAGACTTATTCTAGGCATTACAGTGTGTTGCAAAAAAATCTGTACATAATTATATGTAACCCTGCCTCTTAAACTAGGCTATCCTGTATTTTAAGAGACAGTGTCTAGCTTATAAATTCACCATTTTTATACAACAGTGGACAGTGTCGATCTACCTTTTAAACTTGACTGCAGTAATTAGTTGTGCGTGTATGAGTAAAATGTGGAGGGGATGTGTAGTGGTGTGATGTGTTATGTGCTTGTTGTGGGTTTGTATGTGTGAATGAATATAGGGTGAATGTGTGTGGATGTATGTGTGAATATGTTTGTAAGTGTGCGTTTTTTTCATTTAGGCGATGTAAGTGAGTAAAGACTCCGTGTATGTGTAGTCCTTCTGTAGTAGCCACTCTGTTAATGTTTTTTTTAATGTGTGTGAATTTAAA
Organism: Agrochola circellaris; assembly: GCA_914767755.1. Classification (NCBI taxonomy): domain Eukaryota; kingdom Metazoa; phylum Arthropoda; class Insecta; order Lepidoptera; family Noctuidae; genus Agrochola; species Agrochola circellaris. The sequence continues at coordinate 7,693,062 of OU611846.1, read as the reverse complement.
TCTATAATTTTTATATGTTTATGAACTTTCTCGTAAATGTGCCCACTTAGGGTATAAAACTGGCGTTTAGCGAAAGAAGTTTTGTGCTGAGTACCCGGGATAACAAATGTTCGTTTGTTTGGGTCGGACTTAGGAAGACTGCTGTGTTTTCTAAGAGTCGATTTAAGCACAAAGAGTTGACGAACCGAAAGAACTTTGCAATCAGAGTAGAGTTCAGTAGTTGGGTATCTATAGGGTTTTTTTGTCATGACTTTTAGAATAGCTCTCTGTGCTCTCTCAACTCTCAGAAGGATAGTCTTTGCTGCACCGCCCCAAACAGCGATACAATAGCCAATGACCGATTGACATAGAGCGTAGTACACGATTTCCAAAGTGTCAGCATTAGCCGACTGTCTGAGAGACTTGAAAATGTGTATCAGGCGCATTGTTCTGGTAGTGAGGGCATCAATTTGTTTATCCCACCGTAAACCGTCGTCTATCTGCACTCCCAAATACTTTACACTGTCAGTTCTAGTGAGTGTAGGGCAAGTACAGGGTCCTAAGGAGTTTGAGCATGTGTGAGCAGTTAAATTAAAGGTATTTGTCGGTGCAGTGTTACGACGTATTGCAAAAGGAATGTAGGTGGTTTTTTGTAGGTTAAGTGTAAGTAGATTTGAGTTGAGCCATTCCATTACTTGAGCCAGAACCATTTCTGCTTTTGTTTTGACTATATCCCACGTAAGTCCCTGCACGAGAATAGCAGTGTCATCTGCATACGCATATATATTACAGTCTGGGAGACTCATTCTGCACAGATCGTTGACGTAAATAAGGAATAATGTTGGACCCAGGATACTTCCTTGAGGAACGCCATATGACACTAATTCCTCGTCGCTAAGGTACGTATCAATTTTGACACATTGAGTACGATTTCTGAGGTAATCTTTAAAAATATCTAGTAATATGCCACGTACACCGAGAAGCTCCAACTTAGAGGTAAGTAAGGGAATAGAAACTGTGTCAAATGCTTTGGAAAGGTCTAGGAAAATACCTAGGCATTTTATCTTTTGATCCAAACATTTAGCAACCGTTTGCGTGAAATCCAGTACAGCATCTTCTGTTGACAGCCCAGGACGGAATCCATACTGGTTGTCAGCAATGATCTGGTTTTTGTTAAGGAAGCTGCGTAAACACTTATTGAGAATCTTCTCAAGAATTTTCGATAGCGCTGGCAGAACAGATATTGGCCTGTAATTATTGACACAGTTTCTACTTCCCCCCTTGTAAATAGGATGAACGATTGCCTTTTTTAGGGCATCGGGAAAAACTCCAATCTTCAGGCAGCGGTTGCAGAGGTAGGTTAGTGGTTGTAGCAATACATGTCGGCAGCTTTTTAGAATAGAAGATGGTATTCCATCCCAACCCACTGCACAGTCATTCCGTAATTGAAGGATAATTGATTCTACCTCAGCTTCGTCGACGTCCAGAACGGCAGGAGAATTTAATGTGGAGTGTTGAGGGGTGTTCCCGATAAAGAGGGCCATACTACTAGCTGGGGATGACGGACCTAGGTTCTGTGATATTATGTCTGCTGCCAGGTTTTCCCCCATTGTACCAAAAACAATTTGAAATGTTGTTCCAGTTTACCGCAATCATTATCAATTTACAATTGTATCTTTAACATTTTAAATATTTGGAGAAAAGACATTTCTAGACTACCTACTTTCTAAACTCACACAATATAATATGATAATTTCATCCAGAATTATGAATATGTGTTCTTGTCTGTTAACTATAAGTTATCGAAATCAAATTCTTCTGCACTAAGAATAAATGAGTGTTTTTAGTCAGTAACAGTAAAAGTGCAGTGTGTAAGTACCGAGGTGTGTGCACAGGTGTTCTAACTAGGCATGCCGCATGCGGTATGTGGGTGATGGTCGCAGGCGGCGCAGGCGCACCGCGGCCCGCGACCACCGACCGACGACCGCCACGTCTGGACTGGAGACGAGTTTAAAAATACATTTACAGCTCGTTCGATTCTCGCCATGGAAAATAACAGATTTATACAGACTCTATTGATTTTATTTGGTATCATTTATAGCTTGAACATTATATGATATGAATACATACAACCCATAATTGAACTGTGCGAAGTTAGTGCCTTATCGAATGTTGATGGTGACTCATTGCTTTTTATTTTTCAAAGAACTGTTTCGATTAGCGTGATGGCACGTTCCTAGGTACACTCATTATAAGGATTATTAATAAGAGATGATTGTAACATGTCACAAAAGAGTAATCACGTAGTAAGTCGAGCGTGGCGCCTCGCCATATTGTATTACCACGAGGTCGCGGTGCTCGCGGTCGAGCATGTGATACGAAAGGATACCACTAAGGTTAAGCTTTGTAATGTCACGCGCAAAGGTTTTAACTAGATTACGGGAAATTATCAACTCCTTTCTACAGCGACCTACAAAACATTCATTGCTTCAGTGAAAACGTGCAAATCGATTGCTATTAAAATTGTGACGGAAATGAGTCACTTAGTTGAAAGAGAGTGTTATCGTTGATAAGCGTTTTAACTTACATATCTTTATTTCGTTATGCCTGTTGGCAGGCAGGCAGTCCTATAACACGTCCAAACGTTATGCCATTGCTTTTAAATTTCTTTTTTTAAACTCATAAATGAATATGGTAGCTCGTAAACACTGTAGGATTATTAATCTTTGACGTCCAGTTCAACAAGTGACGTAGTGATCCATGAACATGATCGTTTCAGTGAATGTGTACTCGACTGTATAGCGCCATATGGCACTGGCGGTTGTCGACGGAGTCATACCCATAAAAAGGTTTATGAAGCTTATAGGTTACAAGCCGGCAAAGGTCGTGCATCAACATGTAGGTAGGTACCCAGTGAATAACGTTACTCTTTAAGGGACTGTTTAGAGAGCTCACGGAATGAGAACACATACCATCATTTTATGAATAGCCACGTTCTCTACATAGCGACATAGACTGATAGGCTAATCTATAAGTAATTTCGTGAGGCATTAAGTCGAGAATTCCTGGACCATCTGGATTTTTAACCGGTATCTAAATTCAGTTTAAAGTCCCCTAACGAGTCAAAACGAATTCTATGTAAGAATTAATAAGTGAAGTGTCTTCAGGCGAGACAGTCATGAATAAAATATGGATTACGAACACTGAACGTCTGCACTTCTAAACAAACTGGGGTGTTGCGTGCTACGCTGATGTTTATGGTTGTTTTAATAAAGATTTATTTGCCAACTACTAACTCGGCGGTCTTTTAACTTTTGCTTAAATTAATTGCGCCCAGCCCACATATTGAGAGTCCGTAGATACTCATGTACATGGTAAGTCGAAGCTGGTACATTAGGACTGGTAAGCACGTGGGCATTCAAGGTGAAGGTCGTTCGCGAAGGCGTTACGTAATTGAGATTCAACAGATATTTTCCAATACCCAATACATAACGTAAGTACACCCAGTTCGAACGTCAGTGAAGCTTACTCATCATGACCTCGCTTGAAACATGTTGTAAGTATACTACAATCATTCGTCAAACAGCAGTCAGGCAAATGGCTGTTTTATAAAGTAAACTCGTAAGCATATTCATCAGTTGTTTTATCTACGAACATTAATATAAAGAGTCACACTCGTGACATGACGAGTCCCAAAAGTGAGTCTCTGAAGTATTTTATGATATTTTCTCGACCGTAACATTCCAACCCGAATACTGGGAAAACGTTTCACGAAACTTCAACTAAAAATATAACGGAAAAGCTGAGTGTAGAGATGTTTTAGAATACCAATTTTTATGAATGCTGTTTCTTTGAAAGAATACTTTTAAGGCTGAATCAGGCATTAGAGATTTGTTCAATCCAAGTCACACTCACACCGAGTAAAAATAGTAGTTGGTTTAGTCAGTTTCTATGTCCGTAATCCGCTGTATGTATAAGCGTGTTAAACTAAAGTGGTTCGTGTAGCGCCGAGTCGAGTGGTCTAATCAGATTAGTTGACATTACTCTAAACGTTTCCCCTTTTGTTCTAAACGCCGTTTATGTATCCAACTAGATACTTTATAAAATGATTTTTTTGTTTATATCAAAGCTCGATATCACTTTATTGAGAAGATAAGTCATAAATAAAAAATCCAAATCTAGCTATAAGGATAAATCCAGCTAAAAGGTCCAGAGTTGTTTGTGAATTTTAATTAACTTCTGTTTTTCCGCAAATTGTAACATAACAATGTAACAATTAATGGTAGAGGATAAGTAGAGGAAACACAAAGTTAGTCGGAATGGCATCCTTTATCATACGTGGTAACGTGGCCTACCGTGGCGTCAGCGGTGCTAACAGAGGGCTGTCCAGGACCCAACAACAAGATTTTCTATATAACTATATGAATATTAAAAAGGCCTTACTTACTACACACCGGATATATTATTCGTTGGGAGACGGATGTGGCGTCATTTGCATGCACGTCGCGTACGCAGGACAATGCATGCCTGCTGCGGAGTGCCGAGCTCCCGAAACGACCTTACTAGCAGAATATATTATATTTGTGTAAAACTAAGTTTTATTGCGTACAAGTTTTTGTGAGTTCTAAATAAAAATCAATAAGGATTTTAATGAAATGTATTTCATTCCTATAACAATATTCTAACATACTCGTTTAAATAAAAAAAATAATTAGGTAGGTATTGTTGTAGTTTATCGAAAACCGATTAATACCAATGGACTATTTACGTACACATAACTAAGTAAATCGATTGATATAAATAACATGGTATTTACTCATTGTGTAATTCTGTTAAAAACCTTTGTTTTAAGAATTTGTCAGAAATCCAGGCAGGTACAGGTAGGTTCCTAGACCTGTTTAATTAACCAAGTAGGTACAAATTACAATACCCACGTTCGACAGCGAAAAAAAAACTCTTGCTTGATTATCACACACTAATGTGTTGAACTGGAACAGCTATCAATATTTCCTCTGATAGTAAATACCCGCAAAATATGGGTTTGGTTGAGCCAGGCCAGATAAAGTTGATTAAGATGTGAAGTTTGTTGATTACACCGCGCTATCGCTGATACCACCGTATCAGATTGCGTTATCAATATTGGATAGGTACTGTGCGCCACAGATATGTCAGCCAAGTTGAAGGCGGTTTACTTTTTCCAAATGCAACTCCTGATTCTAAGTTCAAAATATTTTGTAAATGCCTGTGAATAACATTTAGAATAGCCAATAGTGATTGACACTAGCTATAGGCTTACCTACTGATTTTATTGCAGTATAGAACTCTTTAAACAACGGTTTGATGCCGAAGGTGTTACTTAAATATCAAAGGGCTTTCCCTTGAAAACGGAGCCAAGTTTTAAATAACATGCCAGTGTACACAATGAATGAAAGCTGGCCATCTTCCAAACTATTTCAGAGAAAATATTTTCCAGCATTTTCTAATACACACACTGTATCTATAAGAGTTTACACTTTTAGAGTGGATGTCAAAGGGGTAATTTCATCATGTGATAAAATTGATGATAAGTACGTATTCAGAATTCAAAATACGAAATTCGAAGCTATCATCTATGACAACTACAGTAGGTATGCGTAGCCTTTAGACCAGTCGACTAAAATTGGGCACACGGCATGCCATCATCATGTTAAACGTAACGTTTAGAGCCGAATCATTGACTCACTTTACGAGGTAAATCAATGAGTCGATCAATTTGATGTCATTGTTATTCTAGAGTCCAAGTATAATGCTTTAAAGAAGATAGCGGCGAGGTCGTATGTAGGGCAGCAGTCGTCAGTGTCTGCGTCGCGCCGCGCTCCGGCCCGCTGTTACAGCTACGATCTTGCCCTCAAATCCTGACCGGTTACCTTCTTTGGCAGCGACCGGTTTAACAGACCAAGTTCTTTGTAGAAAAGTATACTCTCTAACACTCATTATTTGCGTTAACGTATAACGTTTCAAGCAAACGTGTCGTTGGCGTTGGATGAGCTATCAGGACTTCTTGTGACGGATGTGTGAATAATCAGACACAAACGTGGTTTTCTGAGAAGTAATAATTTACGAGTGAGTAATAAATAATAATGGAGTCAGCCATTATCTACTTTCACGTCTCTATTAATCACGGAATATGGGTGTATTGGCATCTTTCCTGGCGCTGTCGGTGGCGCGGTGGCGCGGAGCTGGTGACTCAGCGACGGCGACACTCGTGCAGGGTGAGCGCGCCGTGATTCACTGACGACAGCGCCGCCACACCACACCACGCCATACCTTGCCCCTCGCCATACTATTATGCACATATTGATGTCGCAGGTAGAATCGCCATTGTATGCTATTCACTATTGTGCAGCCGAACTTTTTAGGTCTCCGTAAGCGATTGTTAACGCCTTATTGTTACACGGCTCCAATGTGCCGGTTTATTTAGAGTCTAATAATAACAGGATTCTAAGCCCACAGAGCAGTTTCATTCAAATTGTTATGTTTATGTATTATGAATATATTCATGTCTTGAGTCATGCCTGCAGCACGTTGTGTCAATTAAAATTTTAATTGTCTAGACTCTAGGTTCTGAGTTGCTTTGTTACAACGTATGAATCTACACAGGTAGTAGGCACCGGCGGTTATTATTTCGTCAACTGACACAGTCTACCTGAGTTTATAAAATAAAGATTGCACACCCGGAACACGTGTCAGTTAACTTCTGCTATCATCTTTATTTATCGTTATCTAGGTACATACATAGGTATTGTTGGGAATTTTGTCGATCACACACTAGTTGCACTATTTTGCTGGCAACTCCGACTATGAATATACCTACATATATATAGGTATACCTACTTAGATAAGACGTTTTTTATTTCAGCATATTTCAGACTCTTTTGCATATAGGTAACCGATTCTGAAATGCCGGAACTAGGTAGGTACGTACCTATCTAAGTAGCGGCCCTTGTGTCATTGCTTATAACCAACAATATTAGTTCTCTTTTCGTTTAACTGCTACATGTACAATGTACGAGTACCACATTATACCTACTAGTCTAACCTACACGTGTTTTAATACGCAGATATTTCCTAGTGCGCAGAATCAAATGGTACGGAACTACGGAGTCGTTACTTACCCTACTTTATACTATTATACATAGGTACCTATAACAGTGCAGATTAGTTATCATATTAATTGAACAAAGTCCTAGTGATTGGGTCAATAGTTTATATGACGATTGAATGTACGGTACTCGCCAACATGGGACATTATGCATTACAGACGGAAAATAAGTGTGTCTTGTTACATCGATAACACACATATTTCTTTTTGTGTCTCATAAAGTAAACAGCTATTTAGACACGTCCGCGGTTGTTTGTGCCGCGCGGGAATTAGTCACACACACAAATATCACTGACATACAACCGCCACCACTAACGCCATCTATTAGCGACAAACGTGAACACATATGAAATATAACGGTCAAAATAAAACTGGTCTTTGTAACAAAAACATGATACGCAAGTAAATGTAGGTATGTTCAATCATAATTAGTGCTTTAATTTATCCTATTAGAGAAGCTAACTCTAATTTGGCTGAAGTAATTAAACTTATTCTGCACAATGCACACTTAATAAGTTTCAGGCAAGGATTATTTATTACAATGAAATGGTAACTAACTGGAGTATGATTTAATTATTATTAGAACACTGGACTGAAATAAGTATCGGTATAACAACACCAATGCCGATTATATCATCGCATTAAATACTTAACCTTGATAGCCCAGAATAGTCTTAAAAGAGAAAATTTTAACTTTCTAAAGAACTTTATGAACTTGTCATTCTTGATGATTGATACCTAACGATATAAAATAAACAAATCTGTACATATTCGATTAGAGGACACTCAAGATCATTGCGTTTCAGTTTTAATTCACGAACAATATTTGGCAGTACCCCAACTAGTTTATATCTAACGGTTATGTAATTTTCTATTTGATCGTTTAGTTGTTGGTTAGATATTATAAGGTTAATGGCACCTTATTAAGGTCGTTATAAATGATGTCATGAATGGAGTTCTTTACGACGGGCGTGGCCATGAAACGTTTAATGTTGAACTTTTGATAATTGGGATTTACTTCTTTTCACTTAAAGAACTAAAATAAAGACCTAAACTGATGACAAAACTTTTGATGTGAAATAGTTTCCAAAAAATTATAATATCGTTTTTTTTGACATCCGCATACAGTACACATCACACAGTCGAAATTGTTAAGAATTTGTTCTACGAACATGACTGTTTTTCAGAAAAAAAAAATTTCGCGAAGATAATCTGTACTTACCTACTTATTTCTACACGTTCATAATGAGTGACTATGTTTTGTACCTACTCATTATTTCGCCTTCAAATTCTGAGTAGGATGTGTTATTAAAATCGTGTCATTCTACACATTAAGATGACTAATTGTGTGCCTATCCTATGAATAAATGATAAGATAGACCCATTATGAACCTTAAAATAGAGTTGAGATGCAAATATAAAAAGCATTTACTGATATTTACCTAACTATAATCTTTTGAAACATCCATTAAGAATTTAGGATGTACCTATAGACATATTAACAAGAAACCAAATGATATCTAGGATGATAGTTAATCAGAGGGCGTATCCGAATAAATACATGTACCTATTTAAATGCTGTGTGTGTAGATGCTGTGACATATCTAGCACGAAAGGGGAAATTCTTGGCATGAAATTGATTTATATTCGTGATACCAAATTAGAATAAATTGTAGTTGTTTCTGCTGAAATATTTATAGGCAAGATATGATGTATTCGATCTGAAACCGTGTCTGTTTCGTATGGAGATAGTAAGTGAGCGACTTCGATGTTCATAGCAGTATTATTTTGTATGTTGCATCTCAATCTCCCTCAGCGCAGCGTTCTACAAAACATCATCATTTGATGTTAACTCTGTTAGTTTGAATAAATATACATTTGGTGTTGTGTCCTGCTGTGTAGTGAGTGAGTTCCGTACTCGTCTACCCCTTTACAATGCACAACCGAGCTTGCATTGTCAATCCACTTATGATTAAGACGTTAAAATGGTTTGACCAATTCACCTATAAATAAAATTAAATACGTAAAATTAGCTCACCTTTTCGTATTAGTAAGCTGGTTACCCTACGAAGTGCCTCCCTGGGTGACTTCTGGAAGAACTTAGGCGTCAGGTTGGGTGGCAGGGTGAGCGGCTTGCGGGCCGCGCTGCCCTCCCAGGCCACAGGGTGCTCCACGGCCATTTTTGACGAGGCTGTTAGTCGGTCCAGATGCTCCGTTGAAGCAGGCCTGTCAGCAAGCGGAGTGGTTAGAGAGCTGATCAATGCGATTTTGGAATGTTAACAAATTAGTTTTTTATTTATTTGAAAAAGCTCAGCATTACGGTGGTTTTAGAATATGACTGGATCTAAATAAGGCGGGTACAACGAAATCTATCTCATAACCTCAACAATGAATTCCATTTCTATTATTATAATTTGTGTATTACGAAGGGTAATTATATTTGCCCTTCGTAATACATCGTTGTATTACGAAGGGTAAATATAATTACCCTTCGTATTTAATATGATATGACTACAGTTTGATAATATTTTGGAGGTTCTGTAATGAGGTTTTACAGGTTTGATTTTCCTCAGTTTGAGGATAGTTAAAATAATATAATAATGTTGTCCTGGTCTACATTATAGTTATTAAAACTGTCAGGACTACACGGTAAACAGCGATTGCAGTGCTTCAGTTTTCCGTAAGTTTAACATAAATATATTTTAAGTACGGATTGAAAAGGCTACAATGGAGATGACGATGTACATACCTACTTATGTGACAATTGGAAGGAACAAATATAAAATGTAATAAAACATACTTAATGGCCAAAATTCCCAAATCTGTCATGCCTATAGTCTGATAGTGGGGCACAGTAACAATATGGAACGAATTGGAACGAATTACTAATAATTTGGATTATTTCTTTCCTGTTAACTGGCCGTTTTTCGTCTATGTCTGTTCAATAAACGTATCTTGTTAGTATTTAAGTTTAAAAACATCGCACCCATGGGGTATATCCATGGGTGCGATGTTTTTTTATATAGTTAATTTTGTATCTGTGGTTGTTATTTATTTATTTTTAGTTTTTGTTGCTGCTGCAGGCCTCCCTTTCTTTAGTTTAGATTCAAGAATGTTGTAATATTCTTATAAGTAAATAAAGCATGTTGTGGCCCAGCACTGTGTCCTTCGTCAGGGGTCAATTTCTCAATACAGTTGTAAAAATAAATAAGGTTAGTATGTGGACCATCGACAACTATTTATGCTATAACTTGACTCTCTCCATAATCATGGGAAGTCAAGTTTTAGCATGGTTCCTGTGCTGGTGTTACGTACCTGTGTCTCTGGCGAGGGTACCAGCCCCGGGGCGGGCCACCGAGCCGCAGCAGGTCTGCGCCGGTACAGACGCCGGTCGCGCCCATCACCGAACCGCGCCCGTACCCGCCCAGCGTCGCGGAGCTCCCTGTTTATACAAAAAAAAATACATATTTTAATTAAATAGGTACTACCTAGAAATTGAGCTTCTGTTCTGGCTCTCGTAAAACCAGACAGGTATGAAATCAGAGGATCCGCAGATTGCGATCATCTATACATATTATAAAACAAAGTCGCTTTTCGCGTATGTCTGTATGTACGCGTTGGTCTTCTAAAATACGCAACGGATTTTGATGAGGTTTCAACATAATTTAGAGAATGTATTCCGGAAGATTTATGTGTATAATACGTTACTATTAAACTTCTAGATAATTAAGAAGTCTCGATGTTTTGCCAAGTCGTAAAATCCTTGCGAACGAAGCAAGCCCGGGTGCTAGTATTTTATTAAGTATATTAATACCTGAAGCCAAAACTTTGTACCCCTTTTAACGAAAATTACGCGGACGGAGGAGTATGAAATTTGGCACAGTTAAAGTTTATATGGAGAAGGAGTGCAGAAAGCTAATATTTTTATATAATATACATTAGAAATAAATTAAATTAATAAAATAAACATTACACACACTACCATGCACAAGATGGCTACCTTAGAATCATGACATGGCAGCATGGAATTAGTATGTACTATAACAATTTAAAATTTAAATGAATTATGGTCGAATTTCGACCTCTGGGCGACCACTAGTAATTATAATTCAGTAACTTCAAAACAGTCGTGACTGTGTTACTCCCACGATTGGCTAGAAACTTAATAAGTTTATGAGTCGACAAGAAAGCGCACTAAACTAACACACCGTGTAACGCTTAAAAGAAAAGACACTATGAAAAAGGACTTGAGTTGTCTGATTAACTGTCCAGGGAATGCCGAAGTGAAGCTTGCTGAACTGTTTGGGGAGACGTGAGGCGCTGGTTAATTATTTATACATCACAACAAGCGCTGAGTTAGTCATCTTTTATACTGCAGAATACCTAACTATTGTTTTCATAATTTTAGAAAGTGTTTGTGTCCACGTCATTTTAGCAGTTTCAGCATAATATCTGAAATATACAACGACACACGTAAGTATTCTTTTGAAGGTCAAACCAGACATTATATTGGAGTGTAATGCTGTTTTCCGCAAGTACATGATTGCCTACATCCAATCTGCCTAGCCTTTTCCCAATAATGTTGGGGTCGGGTTCCAACATAACCGGAAGCAGCTGAATACTAGTATTTTACATGGAGCGATTGCCTTTCTGACCTCCACAACCCAGTAACTGGGTAATACGCCCCCTTGGTAAGACTGGTTGTCAGACTTTCGGGCTTCTGACGACCCGTAACGTGTCAAAGATCCACGAATGACAGCCGGGACCAACGGCTTAAACGTGCTTTCCGAGGCATGGAGGAGTCTCGGTTTGTAAAGATGGTCAACCATCCACACACCAACCCCGGCAAGCGTAGCTTAACTTGATGGATCGACCCGAGTGGCTGTTATTACCTAGCCACGAGCTTCTCCCATGATTACCTACATAATTCATTTAAATCATAATACCGGGATGCTGCAACAAAACGTATCCTATATTTCCTTATTTAATCGTTGCTTGTCGCGGACTGTTAGGGGGAAACGCAGGCCGTAAATGCACCTATGTCTACAAAGAACAGCGATAGTACAAGTTACTAGGCTAGGTGATGATCTGAGTTATAGTAGTATAGGTGCCACTAGTTTTTTTTAGAAAATAGCGGTAAAGAAGTGAATTACAGTGACAATGACTTCTACTGAGGAGCAATTCCCGTAATTTTAAAAATGTTCGCATTCTAATTTCATTCGCTATCTGTCAAAAATACAGTCAATTTACCAACATTTTTGACAGATCGCGACTTGAATGTGAACGTTTTTTAAAGTACGAGAATTGACCTTCATATCTCAGACGAAAAAGGCTATCCCGACCAGCTATCTAATTACGCAACACATTTTCGTTGACAATTCCGACTAATCTGTTTCAATTTGACAGGTCAACAACATTCATTGTGTTAATTACGTTGTTGAGTAGATTTTTTTTTCGAACGTACGAAGCAATGGATTAAATCTGTTTCAAAACGATTCAGATTCTGATTGATCGTGTATTACGTAATTAGGGTACAGGTATACCTACTTTTTATCACTCTGATAATAGATGAAATTAATATAAAATATTATATATTTGTTTAATTACCACGTGACGTAATGTTGTTTTATCATGCTGTGAAGTTTAATAAAGGATAGGAGCACAGAGCACTGGAAACATAAACATCATTATGATTATTTCTATTATCAAGCTGCACAACACCATGCATGACATCATTTAGGCACGATTGTAGTTTTTAGGTATTATTAGTGCTTGCCATGTTAATAGGTAATTTGCTCGACTTGAACTATCTACATGTAAATTAGCTCTTTGTTCAGTACTTACGGTAAAGGACACTTCTAATTATACAAATGTTATTGATGCCCATTGTAATTTGCATAGTTATTATAAATACACCATAGAGAACTATAAAAAAATATGCAGGGAGGCTCGATTCAGGTGTACGGGACACGAATCGAGCCTCCCTGCATATTTTTGGTAATAGTTCTCTATCTTTTTACCTAATGGTACCAAAAAAAATACAAAGAAAAAAAATTATGTCGTTTTGAAGCCGGTCCACTATTATTTCCCTTTGTCATTGTTCCAAATTTTAAATCGGAATACTAAAAAAACTGTTTCAAAGTCGTCTTTTTGCTTTTCTCAGGAGCAAAATTAGATTTAAATAGAGAAAACGTTTATTTAATACCTTGTTTTACCTCCAAGAGCATTAATGAATGCCATCATGCCGTTCGGCATCAATCAATCTGCCTAGCCTTTTCCCAACTATGTTCCAGTCTAATGTTCTCCCATGCTTTCAACATGGCACTTTTCAGCTCCTGCAAAGTTTCTGGAGCTGGTTGGTAAGCTCGAACATACCTCTTCTGCTAATCCCATAAGTGCTATATTGGATTCATATCACGGGTTCTTGCTTGCCATTCCCTTACTGCGATACTAACGTCATGCAGGTATTCTCGAATAGTTCTTGCAGTGTGCGCCCTTGCATTATCACGCATAAAAGCTTCATCCTGGCCCACAAACTCAGTATGAGCCTCTAGGCCTTGACAAACGTATCGGTCGCTTTGAAGTGGTCCCGTCACAACCTGAAGGTCAGTTTTTCCTTCGGTGCAAATTCAGCCCCAGACTGTCCATGACCCAACGACACAAATAACTCACCTCTTCAATGCAACATTGCTGTAAATGTTCTCCCTGTCTCCGGTAGACTTTCCTACGTCCTTCATTACCATACAGCATAATCTTGGTTTCATTCGTAAAAAGAACTTCCAATGCAAATGTTCGCGTGCAAGCTTTAGGCGCGCCTTTCTGCGAGCTCGTGTCAATTTGGGACCATTGGCTGGCTTATGAAGTTTCAGTTCAGACCACGTTCTTCGAGTCTCTTTCTAACAGTTCGAGCACAAACAGTTAGTCCATGAAAGTGTCGAAGCTGCTCTTGGATCTGTGCTGAGGTCAGGTGAAGATTACGCAGGTGGTAAAGATAAACCCATGTAGTCCTGCTGTAGTGACCCGGTTTCGTGGTGTTCCTAGACACAGCAAGAAGCCACTAGTCTGCAGGTAACGATAAACTCTTTGAACGGCAGAACATGAACTTGTGCGCTTCCGTTTCGTTGACTAAGCCCAGACTGAAGAAGTTTGCGAGGTTGCGAAGCTAGCGAGGCACCTTCCGGTGCAGTATTTATGATTTGCACGCCAGAATGGATAAAAAAAATAAGGAAAAATAATGTTGATACTATTTTTATGCAAAACAATACAAGTAACGAGATTGACTTGTTGTTATTTTTGTTGCTTCTTTAAGAGCGACCAACTCCGATTTAATAAATTAATAGTTTAAAAAACACAAAAAAACACGCTTTGCGCTTTGTAAAAGCATGTTTTTTAAACTATTAATTTATTTTATACTTTTTAGTCTTTGGTAATGGCATATTTTAAACATTTATTTTAAATAGACGAATGAGCCCGCATCCTCTCCATCTCCGCCAGTGCGTCTGTATTGCATGGTGTCTTACCTGTCAGCTTAGAACAATCTAGCTCTTCAATCTGGAGACCACTAGTGATTTTACTCGACTTAGCGCCACATATGCCTGTCCATTCAGTTCGTGGTCAAAGTTCATTACAAGACCTTTCTAACAAGTCCAAACACGGCTATAATACGATCATCCATCATGAAGTTCCAGTTCATATCTTCCGACTCCATCATAAGATCAGCTCGACAGTACCATATTATTGTATTCAGACCTTGAAACCTAATCGTGGTCAACGTTCATTAGAAGATCTTTCTAACAAGTCCAAACACGGCTATGATACGATATTTCATCATGGAATGCTAGTGCCTATCTTCCGGCTTCATCATCAGACTTTGAAACCTAATCATGGTCAACGTTCATTACAAGACCTTTCTAACAAGTCCATACACGGCTATGATACGATCATCCACCATGAAGTTCCAGTTCATATCTTCCGGCTCCATCATCAGATCAGCTCGACAGTACCATGTTATTGTATTGTCATCAAAATCACACACAACTGCCAATTTTCATAACGCTACGATCTTTAGAAGATGGTTAAATTAGTTTTCTTAGATTTGATTACATAGTTACATACATACAGGTCGACCTAATAAAAGCGTGTTAAAAAATGCTCGATTTAGGAGTCCGGGAGTATAAAACATACGTAAAGTAAAATATTAAAACATATTTTCGATTAGTTTTCGAAGGGACGCGTGATAAAATTATACCTGCCGCACGGTTCGATCGAAGGTTAAGCTACGCTTACCGCGGTTGGTTCGTGGATGGGTGACCATCCATTACATATCGCGACCCCTCCGTGCCTCGGAAAGCATATTAAGCCATTGGTTTTGGCTGTCATTCGTAGATCTTTGAAAATCGTTGCGGTTTGTCAGACAGAAGCCCCAAAAGTCTGAAATGGTCTTACCCAGGGATATCGTGTTACCCAGTAACTGAGTTGTGCATGTCAGATAGGCAGTCGCTCCATGTAAAATGCTGGTATTCAGCTGCATCCGGTTCGGATACTGTGGTGCCTCTCACGTGTAATAAACCATTTAACGCGTGAAGCACAAACAGTCTTTGTCCACAGCAGACTAAAGCCTCTCTAAGACTGGGCAAATATTATCACAATAAGCTCTGTTATACCAGCATGTGGGGGAATGGCAGTGACGGGGAAGTGTAGACAATCAGTAATTTTGTGACTGAAACTAATTAGGTACTATATTGTTTAGGCAAAGATCAAGATTGAAGGAGAAAAGTCAAGTCTTATACCTACAAAGTAGTATAAAATTGACCAGCGACAGTTAACTGAAATATTGTATTTAAAATATAAAAAAAAGCCTTATCAAGCACAAAGGCTGGTTTCGTTTGAAGACTGAACTTGTTTCAATGTGAAGACAATGTGGGTCTTATTCCAAGTTGGACCCCGAGTTGGTCCCGACCTTAGTCAAGAACTTGGGACTATGCCTTTGAAGAAAATATCGAACAGCTTGGTCAGCTTGTTTTTAGTTGAGCTGTATGAGTTTTAAGAGACCATTATTTACGGCTAAACTTGCATCTAGTTTTAACCTAATCGGGTAACCGATAACTCTGCCAAATGCAAAAGGAACCTTATGACTGGTACGAAGAAAGTCGTGTGGAAAGTGATACGAGTAAAGCTTCGTTCAGACTAGCGCGACGCGACAGAGCGACGCGACACCGGTTATTGTTATACCGTGAAGTTTTATTAGAAATTGTATTGTTCGAGTCGCGTCGCGCCGTCGCGTCGCGCTAGTCTGTACGAACCTTAAAGCTTCGTGTAGACTCGCGCGACGCGACTCTAACAAAACGATTTCTAAGAAAACTTCAAGGTAGAACAATGACCGGTGTCGCGTCACCGTCGCGCTGTCGTGTCGCGCCCGTCTGCACGGGGCTAAAAGCTCACAAACGTTGATTCAGGTCTATTTCGCAGATATAGTAAAAGGCACATTTGCTATTTAGTTTTTTTTTACGTTTTTTGTGAACACATCTCCAATCATTGGGAGTGAGTGCGTTTTTGAGTCTTAAATCCCGGAAACTTTTGTTGTGAAAGTTAAAATAAGTAGGTAGATTGCGAACATATTTTGATATAAAATCATTATTATTAACCACGACCACTTCTTTATATATTTTACGATTAATAGATACAAAGATATATAAATTTTTCTTGAAAGTGACATTTACTTTCTTCATTTTTCTTTTCACAATCTGTAATTTTGTCTTTTGTTTCTTCGGTGGGCATGCTATGCGTGCAGGTTGCGAGGGTGCCACGTCACCGCATGGAGTTTTATTTAACGAGTAGTTTATGTACAAGTGTGATTCTTAGAAGTAAGTAAGAATATTATGTATCATTAATTGGATTATCGAGGAAAGTTTAGCATAAGACCCCTCTACGGCGTCGTAGCACTCTCGTAGCTCTTTCGTAGCAACAGCAGTGCTATTCTGTAAGCATCTCACCGTGAAAACTTAGGTGAAGTGAGCGTGGAGTGAGCTGTCATTCCACAGGGATTGACACTATTGACAGCTCACTTCACCCAAGTTTTCACGGTGAGATGTTTACAGAATAGCATGGCAGATTATGGAAAATGAGTGCATGATTCGCTTCAGAATTTATTCTTTCTAGGGTTCCGTACTCAAAGGGTGCCAACGGGGCCTAGTAGTAAGAGGATGTTGTCTGTCTATCCGTACTGCCGTCGATCAACGAGCTGTAACATTTTAACCGTAACGGGTAGTTGTCACAAAATGCGTGTAACTATGGCCTCTATCATGGCGAGTAATAAAAATGAGGTAAACTGTAATAGTTTTCGAAGTACGTAACCATTAGTGTGGGAGTACGACTCGCACTTGGAAGGCAAGTTTTAGTAAAGGTCAAAATGTGTACCATCGAAGAACTTCATATCAATACACCGTAAGGACTATTTCTGCTTGCAGTGCTCGGCGGCTATAGAACCGGGGCGGTAACAGATATGGTTATCGTGTTCACGGCATTTTGTTTTCAAACTGCTTAGATATGAAGTTCTATGTTCTATCTATGTTGTGGGGTTTGGTTTCCGCACTTAGTCCTACAGTGGACCATTGTGCGTGAAGATATGAAGTTCTTCGATATGAAGTTCTTCGATAGTACTCTACGACGTCGTAGCAGTCGCGTAGCACTTTCGTAGCAACTGTAATTTTTTTGCAATTACTGGTTTATACGGTTCCTTTTTTTTGCTTTAGGTTCATCTTTCAATAAGTGTATTTTACAAGTATGCAGCTGTTTGTCATTTGTCGATCAGTAAAAGGTAGGTGGTACGTTGGTACAGTTGCCAAAAGAGTTCGTCACGGTTAACAGTTGTTGGGCGGACGGTTCACCTACCGTCTAAAACACTGACATAATACTGAATTGAGCCAAACCGATATGCTAGATAATTTCTTGCAAATAAAAGCGAGGGCTCTTTCACCTACTTACTCTTACTTGATCCTTACCCAATAAACCCGGATTTCAATATTCCATTGTGTTTAAATCGCGTTAAATAAAAACAATACGAGTTCCTACAGTTTTTCAGATCAGCAGGCGGCCTTAAAGATATTATGGTGTAAGGGTAGTATTAAATATGAAATCATCATCTGTCTAGCCTTTTCCCACCAATGTTGGGGTCGTCTTCCTGTCTAACTGGATGCAACGGAATACTAGAATTTTACATGGAGTGACTGCTTATCTCACCACCCAATAACAGGGTAATATGATATTCTTTTATTAAAACTGGTTGTCAAACTTTCGGGCTTCTAGCTACCCGTAACGCCTGGCAAAGATCTACGAATACAAGCCGGGCTTTCTGCAACATGAAATTATGGTTTTAAATAAGTTTGCTAACCTATCGACTGTATTGAATTCATGGTGTTGTTCCTGGGGGGTCCAGTAGAGTTTCTCGGTGGAGTACGCGGCACGTCGCACCCCCGTGCGAACACCGGCGTCTCGGGCAGGCTGGCGGACGTCTGCAGGGGCCCGCGCCCTGATGCTGCAGCTTCGCGGCTTTGCCGCTGCAGGGTCCTACGTCTGGCGCCGCTCGCTCCGATGTCTGAAAGTTTATAAGGTTGGTCTCTTTAGAAGTTGCACTGAAGGTGGATACGACGTGCGACGAGACTGACGTTATATTTTTACTCCTGGAAAAATTTAATACAATACGATACGATTACTAATACAATTTCGAACAGTCAATTATTATTAACACTGGCTTAGTATTAATAATAATAAACCATTTATTTCAGCCAACACAGGCCCATAGATAAATACCTTAACCATACCTACATATTGTAATATAAACAAAACTTGTGTTGGTTTAAGACTATGTTAGAAGCACTTCACTTTGCTTTGTCTTAGTTTTGTATTGCTACATGACGGCAAGTCAATTGGCAAAAAATCTCGGGAAGTTTTTAATATTTTCGTATTTTGGCGCAGACGGCGCCATCCAATGTGTATTTGAACTTATAACATTACTAGCACGCCATTTTCCGGCTATATTCTTAGACCCAACACCCTAATTGCGTAACACAGGATCAATCACAATCTCTTTTATTTTGACAACATTCATTGCGTTATTTACTTTGCTGGGCAGATACATTTTTCGAATACATGAACCAATGGATTAGCAATTTCCTACAAAATTATTCAGATTATGATTGATCGTTCGAGAAAATACTTCGACAGCAGACTTGCCAAGCGAGTAGGTAAGTGGGATGGCACTTACTCGATTGGCAAGTCTTTCAGAAATAGGTATCCTTGATCTAGGATTTTTCAATTTTTTATTGAAGCCTGAATGACCAGGAACAATCCGTGGTCAATCAAGATTGCAATTGAAGATTCGTATATACCGTAGTCAGCCAGCCCAGCTATCATCTTGCTGAGTGGTTCATGTTTTTTCCACGCCATGACCATATAAACTGTTCAAAATTTCTTACTGTCCCGGCAGACTCCACAAGTCAAAGGCAAATAAGGAAGTAGAACTCATACCTGTAGGTAACGTTCTTCTATCGGTTGATCCACTCTTGAAGTTACTGCTTCTCCGGTTTTTGTTGTAACTGGTTTCCATAGAGCGCGTCTTGAGGCTGTTTGTGGTGTCACGATGCGGGGGCACCGCGGGCGGTTCCGAAGGCCTGAGGTACAAAATATTTGTTTAAGTACATATGAATACCGTATTAATAATATGAATAGGTTATTTATTTAGTAAAACTTTTTGCACAAGTATAAAAAAAATGCTGCCTGAGGTATATTATTTATTTGAAAAATAAAGCATTCATTTAAAATTGTTCGGGCATACCTTCTCCTAGACTCCATCGTTGGTGTTGGCAACGTATCAGCTTTCTTCACATGACGTTTCTCTGAGGGCTGCATAATTTCTGTATATTCATCTTCGACCTCCTGCACAGGCGAGGGAGGTAGGGGAGGAAACTTCGGTGACTCTGGGGTTTGCGGCAGAGGCCCCATCTCGTGCACTAATATCGGCGATGGGGGCAGCGGAAGCGGTGGGTGCCTGTACGAGTGCTCAACTATTTGAACATTGAGGGGGAAGTCTCCGCCGCTCGATACAGCAGAGTCTGACGAAGATGGCTGCCGCATCAAACTAACTGGGACATCTTTAGCGCTCGTGGATTTATGCATACTGTTCGACCTCTTCGAGCGGTCGCGGCGATCTATCGACCGCTGATTCTGTATTTCATTGTGACTCGACGATTTCTGTATATCATGTCTCTTTTGTCTCTCTCTAGAACTATAACGGAAATTGTTTTCTAATATATCTTTAGATACGTCATCACAGTATTCATCCTTATGAATATTCCAGTCTTTAGGTATATATGGGGTAAAATGTTTTTGGTCCCGACCTTGACTTAATATAGCGCTAATATTGTTCTCGATCTTGCGCAGCGGCGAGGTGTCCCCGCTGGAGCCGCGCTCGGCGTCGGCGTCGTCCTCCTCCTCCACCGTGGTGATGAGCGCCGTGCGCGCGGCGCCCGCGTCGTCGCCCAAGCTCGGCAGCGACACCACGCGCACCATGTTGGGAGGCACTGTGGTCAGTTCGTTGACGGTTTCGTTGCATTCCGTCGCGGGGGTCTCCTCTACCTTTCCTTCTCTTATGAGTGACTGAATATTATCGAAAGTCGATGAATACTTTTTAAAATCAGAAAATCTATTTTGTGGGGATAGTTTGCTCTGAACTTTAGACGTATGAGCTCCTTTCTCACTGTGTGATTTTCTACTTTTGGGACTATGGCCGAAGTACTCCTGAGCGATATATCTATCTGGACCGTTATTAAGATCTAAACTAAGACGAGATTTTGGCGATGTTATCTCTTTACTCAATCTAGAATTCGGTGTGCAAAGATCTATACTATATCTAGAGTTTGGAGTGTTAAGCTCACGGCTCAGTCTCGAGTTCAAGTCTACACTGTAACGAGATTGAGGCAAACTTAAATCTGAGCTCGGTCGGGAGTTGTACGAGCCTACCGATCCAGAGCCGCTGATTGATATGCTCGACCCGTCCATGGATTTATCAGTATCCAAACTTCTATTCAAACTGTGACTGTTGAGTAGGTTGGTGGGAGATTTGTTGGTCGTGTTTTTGTTGAAACTTGGTAACTGCTTTCGGTTTTTGCCTTTTCTGATGACGTATGTACCACACGCTAGATCTTGTGCTCGTCGGCTCTCTTGTTCAGCATCAGAAGTGGGTGACACGAGGGTCTCACACTGCGTCAGTGGAGGTGGCGGCGGCCAGTACTCCTCTCCCCAATCATCGTCTACTCTTTGTGGTATTGAGCTTGTGCTAGAATGAGACTGATCACCTGACTTTCTTCTTCGTCGGCCAATAACCTGTAAACAAATTATGGAAAGTGTTACTAGTACTTAATACAAAGAATAAACGCGATTAAACTGCTGGGCTTGGTAGAAGGTATATACTTCTTTTAAAGTAGGTAGCAGTAAGAAAGTAGTATTGTTGATATACTATCATTTACTGATGGTTGTAGACTAAATTTCAATGATGGCAGGGGGAGCTTTCGGGACTATATTAAGCCATTTAATTTCAGATGTGAGTATGATTGTAATCCAGATAGTTGCTTGCAAGTTGCTAACTTGAACAGAATTTCATAACGCCTATAGTTCATGGACCCTTGTAATGAAGAGCTAAGCCATTTTCTGTCGATGTTATACCCAGTTTTCTAAACAGTTACCTTTGTGCTTCCTGGTGTAAGTAGAGGGTCATCACCATCGAGTGACACTTCCCAAGCTATGGAATTGCGTTTCGAAGGCGTAGTAACAGCGGGCGGCGGCGGCGGGAACGACTCCTCCAGAGAATCGTCCGAAAAGTGCTCTTCGTCGTTACTCTTACTTGAACTTCTCCTCTTACAGCTCACAACCACGTCCTCCGTAGAACCTCTACACACTTCTCTATGTCTCTCCATAGAACCGGCGAGAGTCCGCGGAGGTAATTTCCCTTTGGGTGACAACATTTCACCGTCCGACATGCTGTCGCGTTTCATACTGCTCTTTCTTTCCGAGCTTTTCGTGTTGGAAGGTGAAATTTTTGGTACGTTGTATGTCGGTGAATGTGCTGGTTCCTTTTTGAATTGGATATTTGGCCCTGGATATATGGTGACTGGATGTTCATTGTATGGTTTGTCGTTGAATTCACTGGAGAAACCCATGAACGGGAACACCGGTGGGTTCTCGACACTGGGTGATTTCATGAGGCCGGTGGGTGGCGCGTTGTGTCGCGGCGGCAGCCAGGCGGGCGCGGCATCGGGCGGCGGTGCGCGCGCGCCGTGCTGCAGCGACGCGAACCGGTACGGGGGCACGGGGGGCTGCTGCAGTTGGAAGCCGTTAGCTTCCGTGTCTTTTTCCCAACCGTACGGGCGTTGGTGTCTGGTTTTTGGCTGAAATCAAGATGACCAGGCTAAAGAACATATTTTCTTTAATATTAATACTATATGGATCTATAAATTAAAAGGATCTTCCTTTTAATTAAAGAACTGCATCTACTTACAAATGTGGTCTGCGTGGCCGTGGTGATGCCATTGACGCTGATGATGGAGTCCAGCCTCTCCTCTGCCTCCCGCTGTTCGGCTGATATCGTTCGCTTGGCTGAGTTTGCCGGTGACACTCTGTAACATTGTTATGATATTTTTAGTAACTCTAATAAATAATGATGCTATATGTAAACCACTGAAGCTTGAGCCTTTTTCTTAAAATGTAGTTCTAATATATTAAAATATTCATGCTTCTAGGTATTTAAATTTTATAAAAAAATTCAGGATCTGGGTGCATTCTCTCCTCGCTAGGACCGCTAAAGAGCAAAAAAATTGTTTGCGTTCTCTCACTCATTCTAAAAATCTCACCCTCGTTCAGAATGAGTACAGAGGTGGTGCTTCAGGGTTCAAGCAAACATATTTCATCCAATTCCATGTTTCAGTTTTCAGTGGTTTAGATGTAGCGTTGTCTGTCAGGCAATTTGAATTGTTTTATATGACTCAATACTTACTTGGGCAGTAACGTGGAGATGATGCGCTGGGCCTCCTCGGGCGGTGGCGGCGAGCGCGGTGACGGTGGGTCCGGGGGAGAAGGCTCCTCGCGCTCCTCCGTCGGACGGAAACCCAGCGCAAACTTCGCTCTGAAATATACCACAAATACATTAGTAAGAAAACCACTATTAAGAATGTCAAGATTTACATTGGTTATTTTATTATATTGTTAGCCTATAGATGAATATGACTCTTAATATAAATGAACTCAGCCTATCGCAGGGCACTCCTGGACATAGGCCTCTCCCAAGTTGCGCCACAAGTTTTGGCGTTACCAAGTGTTGTATCCCTATTTGCACCCAGCCTGTCTCAGTTGCTTTTTAAAGTGGTGGATAAACACATCAATCCATAGACAAAAATTAAATGACTCTAAATGAACCTAGCAAAAATGGCCGGCTGATATATTCGTCGAAAAGTATCTACTATGATACTGTCATAGATAAGTACACTATAATCATATTGTGGGTACTACTACAAGCGTTAAGTTTCAAAGATAGAGCTGGATATGGAGCTGTCTAAGCAACAATAGCCGAACGGCTTCGGTTGGGTATACCTATGTAGGTACATTATGAACATCTGTTATCATTGTCTATTGTTGGCGCCTAAAGTGGACACGTTATTATTAGCTCCAGAGTCTTTGGGTATCCAAGATGTAAATCAATAGAGCAAATATCGAAATGTGAAAAAACATCGACATGGGTTTGTTGGATGGCAATGAGTTCGTTTGTGAAAAATAATCTTCAATAAACTCATAATCGCTATAATAAGTTAGTCACAAGGTGTTATTTCCTTTGAATTCTTTGACAAGCAAATGGCGGATATTCTCCTGCTTTTCTCCGATGTCAACATTGTTGCGAATCGTCGAGTTTAGGTTCCAGTTTGGTGAAGGTTTAGGGTATTAGGGATCCCTACAAAAATGAGTTGCTCACCTCCTGCCGTTCATGCTCATGTATCCATCGTCCTCGGAAGTGTGTCCGGCGAGCGGCGAGTCGTCGTCGGTGGCGGGCGTGGCGGGGGTGGCGGGGGTCGCGGGGGTGGCGGGCGCACGCGCCTCCAGCGACCGCGGCTCGCCCTCGTCGTACTCGCTCAGCACCTGGTCCAGCAGCTCCAGCGAACGCTGCACGTCGTCGCACCCGCTGG
Source organism: Agrochola circellaris (assembly GCA_914767755.1). Lineage (NCBI taxonomy): Eukaryota > Metazoa > Arthropoda > Insecta > Lepidoptera > Noctuidae > Agrochola > Agrochola circellaris. The sequence goes on along the minus strand of OU611846.1, from coordinate 7,668,717 downwards.
AAGGAAGTTATTGAAATTAAAAATCATGTCGACTTGAAAGAAAGAATATACTTTTATCTAACACAGACTAAAAGGCACACAACATACTCTGCCAAATAAAAGGTGGTGCGTTATGAGAAATTAGCAGGAATGTGTGTCTTACGGCTGCGCCAACTAGGGACAGTTCAGCAAAAATGCCAGATAACTAGTGCCTGACGATGGTTTACCACTGGACCTTAAGTTATGAGGTGTCGAATGTAAATTAGTTTTATACTTGCAGAAACTAGTAGCAATATATGCCTACACCGTACAAATAAAGTACTGTGATAGTCCTTTGAAGATGTTCAAAGGAATAGGTATACCTCAACCTCATGAATGAGCAGGTCCTGCGATCACCAAGCCTACTGTCCTAATAAGATACAAGCTCAACCTATTTACTAATAGCCTGTGTTCAGTAGACTGCATGTACCTTGACGGCTTGCACTATAGATACCTACAGGTTTGTCTAGATTGCCATTTAACTCTTAGACCATCAGGTCACACAACACAAACATGTATGTGTGGATGAACACATTTATACTTTCTCGCGAAATAAAGAGAACCCTTCTTTTATGAGTTTTGAGACCTATTGACGGCCTTGTTTTTCCAGCTGGTCAAAGAAAATTGGCATTGGTAAATAAACAAACAATAGAAGCCTGAAATATAGTTAAATATTCAGAAAAGGTTTGATAAAAGCAAGGTCGTATAAAATCCATAATAACACCGCGCAACGGCCGGCTCCTATTTCTAAAGCTAAACTAAAGAAATAAGGGCTTCGTTCGTAAAGCTCGGTATTCAATAAAAATCGAATTCAATAACTCCGAGTCACCGCAGCACTAGAGCGAACCCAATTTGCAACCGTGCAATTTCCGTGATGGTTTTCTAGTTGGATTGTCATACTAAATAAAGTCGGCATAACAAGTGGCGGGCGAGGTCGCACCACTCAATTCCCCGAGATAATGGTAAATTGAACTCATTTCCTTCACGACGACTGGCCCCGCCTCGAGAACGCTTCCTTAACTGTTCCATTAGAACCGAATTAGAGGATAACGATATAGTTACATCCTTATATCAATCAACCGTGACGTACTTCCACGACGGCGATCCTATCTGGACCAGACTAGGATCGTTGAACAATTTGCTTATCAGATACAGTCGGAGTATATCGTCTGAACTTTTTTTGTTTATCTATCATCTGAACTAAAATAGAAAATACATCTACTTTCTTTGAAATGAAATTATGATATTGTAATAAAATGTTTTTTGTTCCAAGAGGTATAATAAATTCATCTTGGCATTTACTCTAAGTGGGCGCTGTCGTTTTATCCCTTACCTATTGCTGTGTAGCTAGCGTATTGTTCTAAAGGTCAAGGAAACTTGTGAAGATCGCTTATCGGGGGAAGGTTACAAAGTAACCGTGTTATTGCAAATATGTAAGTTTGAAATCATTCATAGCAAATTGGTAGTCTGTGAGCTTATTAAGCAAAATGGGTATATTTTAAAGGAAGCATGTCTTTAGTGGTTCCAATGGAAGGCACAAAGAAGCCCTTTAGATAGAAGAGTGCTCTTTTGCCATCTCTCGATAAGCCTCCGTCGAGTGGCGGGGGCCGCCGCATCGTTCGGCAAGCTCTTATATTTACTAAATAAACTGCAATAATGCTTAAAATGCAAGGATCGAAATCACAGATTTTCAAATTCAATTAATTTTTTTTAAGTCGTGTGAAAATTCCAAAAGGAAAGACGTAAACTAGTAAACAAATAGGTACTGTGAACTTAAAGGAAAAGAAAGATCAGATAGCCAGTTGCTATTGAGTTTATGATTTATTTCATAAATAAAGCATGCAGAATTTAAAAGCTCTTAAGGCTGACTGGAAGGCCTGAGGCGGGAAATTCTTGTTATGAATTCTTGACACGGAAAATCCGATATTTGGTGAAGTCACCGCTATCTCGATGGAACGCTTGTCTCCTCCGGCTATCTGTCGCGATCGAGGGGATCATTAGTGTTCACCTCACTAATGATCCTCGCTGCGCGGTCGAGCGTAAGGACACCAACAATCAAGTGGAAATACTTTTTTGGAGACAATCCATTGGTTCAATTTATTTAGAATCTCAACTGATGAGCCTTATAGGTAGATCTATAGATTTACCAGTTTATCAGTTGAGATTCAAAAATGGTCAAAAGTGTGATACATAGAAACATTTTTGAAGAAAAGAAGAAGACTTTGTTTCTAAGTGTGTATTTAAGTAGTTGGTCTTTGAACAATTAAAAGTTTTATGTGAAAACCCATAATTAATGATATACCTACATATAGATATACCTACTGGTTCCATTTTGTATTTTTAACACAAACAAAAAAAACAACTAGAAAATAGTCTGGCAAGACTAACAAAACTTGCTACTCTTTGAAAAGGGCACAACGCATTGCTCATGTTCATTAGCTAACGAAATATTGCGACGTATTGTGGGCGGTACATTTAGCAGGTAACACAATATCGGTTCCGCATCGGACGTACGCCTGCGGAAGCCTACTTGGCTATGCTCAGCAGACTTGTGCTCGTCAGAGTGTGTGTGTATCGCGTATTGCATTGTATCGCCCAGCCTGCCACAAAGCAGAGCACTCAGCATGAGTGCCGCGGCGGGCGCGTGCCTGCCTTTGTTTTATTTCACCCACACTCCTGCGCTTTCGAAACTTTTAAGGGGAACTTCAAATTGCGTTTCTCCTTTTAACTGGAGCTGGTTTGTGCTGATTAGTTGGACGGAGTCGGTTTAGTTGGTAATTTATTTTTGTCAGTGGTCACGGTATTTTATTCTACTGTTCTGTATATTCTGTATTTGTGCTTGTAGAAGAGCTGGTGTTCAATCAGAATATCTTGGTAAGAGATCCCATGCGTGTCATAGACGTGTCAAGGCCTCGGCGAAGCCTAAATCTTGATACCTTGAGGCAAGTACTATTTATGCGGAAATGAGTGCAGCGAGGCGGAAGTGCAAAGCAACCCCGTGTCGCACCCCCGCGCGGCTCCCTCGGCCGTCGACCTCGCGTAGTACGACGCGCTGCCTCGTCACACACAATAACAACTCCATGCCGTCGGCCTCTCAACACGGCCCGCTATGAAAAATCTCTCGAAGATCAATCGAACCTGAACTCGTGGCCATGTTGTCAACAGATGGCGTAATGCTATCCTACGTAGAAACACTCTGTCTATGATACTTAAGTACGTTTCTATCAATAACAAAGGACTTGTGGCTGCTCTATTGAGGGACTAGGTACAGATGACATAATATAATCTGCATACTAATATGGAAATGGTTTCTTTTTACATATGAGTGGGTAGGTTACATAAAAATACAGGTTTCATGTTAATGTAAAGTAATGCTCTTCAAGCAAAACTACTAGCCCTAGTGTTCTTATAACTATGTGTATAACTTTAAACATCTAGCAATCAGAAAATATGTAATAAGATTACATTAAGTGCAACTTGGTAGTAAATTGAACCGGGTAAACACAGCTTAAGACGAGAAAATCCGAATAGTTGGTTCTTGGTTGAAACTTTTTCAGTCCCAACATAATTCAACTAGTTGTTAAAGTGTACAGAAGTTGGCCAATTAGTTGGTAGGAACTTTTGTTAGTATTGTTCCTTGAGGGATAAACACGTCGAGGTGCTTTTAAACTCATTTAAGTCAAGACAATGCACAATATTTTAATAGTCACGGTGTTTCAGGACCGTTTCCATCATCATTTCAGACCGACTGACGACTGCTCAAAACCGGGGCATGGAAATGTCTTGAAATAATTTAACTGTCATCATATTGGGTTCCCACCTATGAAATTGGCGTTTTTTTTCTCACAAATAGAGACCCTCGTCACTTCTATGATTTAAAATATTCATCAATTGCTTGTATTATATCGAATAATGACCATCATAGACAACTACCAATAGTAAAAAAACCTTATTACTTATAGTTTTCTAAACATAAAAAATACTTTAAAAATGACTCCTCATTTTGTTAACAGAAATGACCACTATTTGTTTTAACTTAGCCAAAACTTATTTTTGTCGCTTAATCTAAGTGGCTTATTACGTTATCTTACTTTTTAAATATTAGTGCATAAAAGTTTTAAAACATTAGTGTTCATGGTTGTTACATAAATTGAGAAAATGTTAGTATGAAAAATGCAACTTCTTTAAAATTCTCCATACGAAATGATTTCATAGGTGGGGGGACCTAATACTTGATCGTACTTGTCACATCGATCGCGTGCCGGAATACGTAGCGTTGGAACGCCTCCCACAGGGTGGACTGATAGCCTGGGGAAGGCCGCAGGAATTGGTTGGATGCGGGAAGCACAGAACTGGTCGAAGTGGCGGTGCTTGGAGGAGGCCTATGTCCAGTAGTGGACGCCTTTCGGCTGAAATGATGAGGACGATACTTGGTCGTCTTCGTCGGTTACTGCATCGTTTGTATTATCAATGAGAAGGAAGCATTGCTTTTGTTTCCAGGATTGGTCAGAAACGATAACCATGTTAGCTTTAAATCATTTTCTTGTACAAAGTACTTAAGTACAAAAAAGGTAGAGGTATGGTTTTAACGATAAGCCGTAAAAACCATACCTTTCTTTTTATTTTCTCTGTGGTCGGCTAACAATGTTCTGATTGGAAGGTGCTCAGTGCAAACAATGCTGCTATTTACTGCAGATAACTTATCTATAATTTAATCATTACATTGTGATCAAAATCTTTGGTTCCCACGCTGATCTGAGAATTATAGGAAACAATATATCAGTGCTTTTCATCTCAGAGAACTAGCTAAGAAACATGACCCGGGTTTTCCAAGAACTCGTAATCGACTAGCTAATAATTTGTTACATATTTTAGCAGCATTATTAGCTGTTAGATGTTTGGCTATACTAAATTTACTTTTGACGTTATCTTTATACCTATAGACGTTATGTGACACTTACTTCCTAGGTTTCTGATTTAGAAAATATCTGACTGCAATATTAGACTGTGCATCATATGCACATATGGTTTTTATAAAGCCTGAACATAATAATGATTAAACTACACATGCAATCTTATTTGCCATCTTTTCCTTCTTTCAAAGTAGGTCGGGGTGGGCTTCGAGAATAACCAGATCTCGAAATAACGAGATACTGTTGTCTCGTAAGTGTTAAGCCTCATATTTAATCAGTTAAAACATGTACCATATTCCATTTAGTTTGGGATGTAAAATAAATCCATGGCATATCGCAAAATGGCGTGTTACGAGAGAAAAATACAAGCCATTGGGTCGCTCGACAATTTTCCGGAAAGTGCTTTCACTAAAATGAAACCTGGTTGTCATCTGTGAATGAGTGTCGACATGGCGGACTTCGAAGAGATTTTTATACAAATATAATTTTTTCGACAACCTTAAATGATTATCGGGTGAACGAAAATCGAGTCTTATGAAGAAGCGAGCATTTGTTTGTCTAGAAAATAGTACAAAGCTTCGAAAAACCAATGATGTGCACCCAGGTAAGTATATCATGTTCACATTCATTAAAATTGATGTCGATTTAGTTACTCTATTAACTCATTTATTCTCAATATTAGGCGTCCTTTTCAGATGTTAAACTCACAATTTCATATCTGCACAGCAAAGCCAGTTTTCGGTTTGCCCAAATTGGAAAATTTTGATCCACAGGTAATTACTAGAGACAGACTGGTCCCCAATGGTATTGATGCTCCACCTAGCCTTGGAAGCAAACGAAAAGGCAGTAGAATTGTATTTAAGTAGTTACCTATTTTAAAAACTATGTACCTTAGTATTTACTACAGCCGTAGGTAGAATATGTATTAAGAAAAGTACACATCCATAAAATTCTATGATATTTGGCACTCTGAAACTGCGAGCGAACAGTTTTAATCGAATTTTGTGAAACAGGAAATTGGGATACAATATAGGATGTACAGACAATGCTAACGATGTAAATAGGCAAAGTTGGTAAACCCATATCAGTCGTATCATCAAACGCACTGCCATTAATTCTGTACGCTCGAGTACACTCGAAAACAAAATAACTTTGTTACATCATACGATAAACTTTCGTCCGCGACGGTCTAGGCCTAACTTATTCAGACCGATCCCGAAGTACCTACCACATACCTACCTCGAAGTACTTATCTCACATGATTGAATCACCTATATTTTTGTTCTCTATAAATAAAAGTTTGATAGGTAGTGTATTGTATTTTTCCTGGTGTTCTCTGCAGTAGTCAACAACGACTGTCCTATAATAGAGGGTATTTTTGTTAGTCATACGAATAAGAGGAATTTGTCTACTTACTTATCTTAAATTTATGAGTATACTTACCTTTTTATAAAAGGTCATATCAGATATTTTTATGCTATAAGGCAGTTTTTGTTTTATTGACAAATTGATAGAGTTTTTAAGAAGAATTACAATGGTCCTATTCTAGCTATTCTTTCGGTCATAAAATCAAGTCCAGATTTGCCCCCCTAATATTTAATGAAAACGTATGGTATATTTCCAAAAGGCTGAAGTAGGTACAACTTTATCTACGACAATATAATATTAAAGTCATATACAGGCTGGATTTGTGAGATAGGGCAGTAAGGGCAGCTACCTTAACCGTTGTAGCTACACGAAAACGGTCTTAGGAGAGATTTTCATTTTCTTGCTGACTGTAATTTTTTTTCTAAATCTGTGAATGCAGATCAAAATGTCTCAAAGAGTTAAGGACAGTCTCCTAAGACCGTTTTTCTGTAGCTACAATAGTTAAGGTAGCTGCCCTTACTGCCCCATCTCAAAAATTCATCCTGTATATCAAAAGCCTTTGTAGCTGTGGCTCAGGTTTACAAAATAAATTAATCTCAGTGCACGGCAGGTACAGAGCGTTGTCTAAACATTATTGGAGGGCTGACTTCTAGCGGAAAATCCTCACCATCTTGGTTGTGTCGGAAGGAAGCTTTGAGGACATGCCAATAACCGCTGGAGCGGTAACAACACTTCGCACAAACAAGGCCCGGAAGCAATTCCACTCGTGCGCGCATGCAATAAGGTTGACATTCCAAATAAGCTTTCACTATTATCGGCTGCAGCGACTTAAAGCAATTTTGTAAGTCAATATTGAACTTTTCAACTCATAGGAGCGAGGTGTTCCCGCGCACTGAAATTCTGTGCTAGTCCTTACTCACTGAACCACTTACATGGCTGTGCGGATCCGCGCAGCATAATTTTTAGTATTTATTTTAGTTATTTATAAGGTTTTGTCTGGCTAAGTTTATACTATAAATATAGGAATCTACTTACATATAATAGGTATCTCAAAAGATTTGTGCAAAGAACAGGATGATCCTTTGAAGACGTTCGTTTAACCAAAACAGCAATCTAATGTAATATGTTAGAATTTTCAATTAAATGAAACTACTAGGTAGTTATCACACAGTCGATGTATCAAAGTGAGGGTAGATTACGCTCGACGTCGTCGGATTGCGGTGTTAATTAAGCAATTAGGTCTCGTCAGCGGCCTCAGACCCGTCAGGCAGCCTCCGCGCACCCGTCAGGCGGCCACGCCGGCCTCGTTAAGGTATTAAAACGGCCAAGCAGCCTCCTGCGACCTTATTATCAATCCCAAAGGCCGACGAGTAACTCACTAGGTATAGGTAGGTACGTAGACAGATAATAAAACCGACTAACCCTTAAATGACTGGGAACATTTATAAGCAGTAAATAAGTTTAAAGGAAATGTATATACATAAAGCTCTTTAGCTGCTTCTCTTTTCTGAACAATATATATATATATATTTTTGGTACCTACATTTTATAGAGAAATATCTAGTGGAAAGTATAATTTATATGCGTTGAATGTTTTATAAAAAAAGTAATGTGCGCTGAATGTTATACACATGTGTATTGTACTCGTATTTCGCTTGTGGGTGCAATCTGCGGCCGGGTGACATTTCCACCCTAAATCACGTGTGAGCATTTCATCGAAGTCGTGTTCACAACGCGTGGTTATACATTTTACACAGGGTTCAGGGGGCGTGGGAATGCAAAATATGTGGTACATCGCATTTTCATTTTAATTCCGAGTGGTCGAGTAATATTTCAGCGGAATAAACGTTCTCCCCACTGTAATTTACGGTACGAGCGCGAAGATTAGTATTTATGGATTTTACTGCTTGTGGTGTAATTAGTGGTTATCAAATTAGTGCAACGGATATCGTTTTTATGTTTAATACCGCAGAGCCACGAGCGAGGGTCTAACTAAATGGTCCCCTTTTCGCGTCTATTTCAAGCATGCCGGCGAATTTAGTTTATATCAACGACATTGAGGGGTACTTCGATGCTTAAAATTGTGCTACTTTAGAAAGTTATACTTAATTGAAATCTAATATTTTTGCAATTTTATTTAGAAAGCCTTTAACTTTTGTCAATGTATAGTAAGAGTTAAATCAAAACTCTAATTATTTAACACCTCTTCTGTATATCAAACGAGTATTATAAAACAAAAGCATATTCAATTCTACATCTATTGACGCCTCGGTAATCATAAAACACAAAAGATAAAATTAAAATTAAAATGGAATTGCAAGAACATTTTGCTTGTCTCTGTCAACTTATTTTTTGCACAAGTAGTAGTACTAGGTAGTGGTAGAAAGCCAGATAAAGCTTGTAAAGTGAGCCAAGGTACACATATATCTCCCGTGTCCGCGATACGGATGCTTTTTGTAACGGTTGTAAAAATGTGTCAAGCATGTTTAATTTAAACGCTCATGTAGGGCTGTGCAGTGCGAGTTCTGCAAGTTATTTTGTTAATGCCTAGCTTTACCCAGGGCACATGAAGCTTTCGACCTGCAATAGTGCGTTAGATCGTTGTTTTGCTTATGAGTATTTACATACCTATATTTAAATACGACAATGTGTATAAAACCAATTACTTATAATTATTGTCAAGTTCAAAAATCCTCGAAATGGCAACACAATAGGTAGGTCAGTGATAGTGCCAACGAAATCTTTCACATTGAACTGGCCCTGCCGCCCTGGCTCACAAACATCTATTAAACTGATAAACTTAATTGGAGCTTAGAGTGGTCTTTGTTCTCGTAAACAGTTAACTGATTGGCAAAGCGAAAGAGGCAAAGAAAAAAAAGTTTAAAGAGGAATTAATAATTAATACCTCTTTAGACTTTTTTTTCTTTGAACTTTATTAAAACTATTGATAAAATAAAATTAAAGATGTTTTTAATACTCGTATCACCAAAACCAGTTTAAGTACCTTTACGGTTTTCAACTTTAAATTAACGATTCAAGTTCAAATAAGTAGGTACATCGTTTCGAAACTTTGTATTGACCAGTCCAACTCGTAGTAAAGTACACGAACGTTATAGAAAAACATTAGTCAAGTTAAGACAGTGGCAGTAAGATTGTGTCTGGAGCTGCAGCCGGGGTATCGATCTTTGGCTGCGGCCAGACGGACGACGACGACGCGCCAATGAAAAACCATGCTTTTTGTTCACAACTCTAGTACCAACTCGTTCGCATGCATTCGTAAATCCGCAAACTTTATATTATGCAGATCAGTATTATAACTACCTAGGCGAGACTCTAGTTTGAATGTGTGATGTTGAGATGTGACTTTTTATAAGTCTATGATTATGCGAAGATATTCATAATATTCCAAGCAGTTTTTACCGACTTCAAAAAAAGGATTATACATTTGGAGTTTTATTTTGTTCAAACCATTTCAATATGGCGAGAAACACAAAACTTGCTTCCTTAGTATTATTTTCAGGAGCATATTACAAGCTGAAGCTGTTAACTTTGCCCCTGTCTCTAAAATGTAGGCACATTTTACTTGTAGTAAAGTACAAGTTAAATGTAGGAGCAATGTTTCCGAAAGGGCGGGTAAAACTGCTACATAAGAAAAAAACAAGTAATAAACTATTTTTGTCATTGAAATATTAGAGCCAGAATGCTATGCTGTGGAAAATTTTACAAAAACATAGCAAAGACATTCCACACTTTTCAAATTTGGAGCAAAAAACGGGACAAACAAATCCCATTTTACGGTATATACTCGTATTTGTACGTACATATCGCACCTTTGGTAGAACAAGGGCATAATTGTCATAAATTGCCAAACGAATGTCTTTGTGCCTCCAGTTCAAAGGGCCTTTTTAAAGCATTTCTGCATATTTAAGTCATTTTGGTAATTTATGACAATTATGCCCTTGTTCTACCAAAGGTGCGATATGTAACGTAATATCTGCATTTAAAACACTAAGCATACATTCATAATCTTTTCGGGTGGCCGGGAACCTATTAAACGGTTTACAAAAGCGCTGCACCATAATGCCGGGTAAGAGAATGACGGTAATAATACCATCGAGGGTTCCACGCTTCATAAATACTGACACAGACCCCCGCCCCCCCACTTCATAAAAATGATGCGCAATTCTTACAATTTGAGAAGTTTGCGAGTTTCTCTTTATGTCTACTGTTACGTAACGATATTTGTTAAACTTTTGATATGAAGTGTAACAAGGGGAGTTGTGTCCAATAAACATTTCTAATACGATTCTGGGTGGTATTGTTGTTTATCTGGTTATTTCAGGAAAGTGAGTTCGGTGTTATTTTTTCCCAAATTTTGTAAATGGGCTCACTTGGATGCATGAAGGATTTTGAAAGAAGTTCATAATCCATTGTTTCATAATGTTTGAAAAATTCCTTTGCTCAGCAATGAGTATTGCTGAATTGTCAAATTGAAAGGCATTGCTATTGCAATTAGGCTGCAGGTAGGTACTTGCCTTGTGATGCCGGCGTCATGGTGGGCATTTTGAATTCTCTCCTTTTCTATATATTTTTTCCTCCGTTATTTCTATACGTTTTCTCTGAGGACTGGTTTATAAAAAAATAGGTACCTATCTACTTTTAAAATAGAACCAACATACGAATTATTTTCTTGTTAGCTCAGTACGTTCAAGTGTCAAGTAAGTTACGGGCGCATACCTACGTATAAAGTTCAAAGAAAAGAAGCTTCATTAGAAAGAATACAAGCCATTTACATCACTAGCGTCCTCTTCCCGAAGCGTAAACAAAACAAAATCGTACAGGAAAGTAATTTTTACGAATTAATAAATTGTCGCCTCCCTCGCGAACGACGACAGTCGCCGAGGGTGACTGCGGCCCGAAGTACCGAACATAAGCAAATGTCGGCGGCACAATAAGCGGAGACGCGCCGGATGCTGCAGCATTAGCTCGTGATTTATACGTCTGGCAACACTACTGCGTTAACTCCACAAACAATGCAGGGGTTGCTGCAACATGTATCAATGGACAACTCTTTCCTACCTACGCGACGCTATGGGGCTTAAACAAAACATTATCCGAAATGCTATAAACATGCAAATCAGTATCAGGGTACCACATCAAAGAGATTATTCTGATGGAATTTAAATATGAATGGGTAACTTTAAAAATGCACCGAACCGGTTGAATGGCGGCTTTTTGATTGTCCAAGAATGAAAGAAAAATCAAAACCAAATCCTTGTTCTGCTAGGATCGTCTTTAAAAAGTCCAAGCTTATTATGGATTTTATATAAACAATATAAACGTGTCGCGACAGATGAATTTGAAATTGTTTACTGTGTTAAGTAGGAATCACTTTAGCCACAAATTGAAGGGTTAAAAGAGATGTCATTTTAAAAATCAATATAATCACGGTCGTTTACCTAGCCACCCCTTCAATTTGTTGAACCCCATCGGTCGCCCGCGCTGCACTCGAGCCGCCCGGCGCGCGGCGCCCCGAGCCGAGGCACCGCTCTTTAAAACTTGTGGGTAAAATTTGATCCCATACCCTTGTGCCACGGTTGTACGGGTAGTCGGGTACCTATCTGTAGTTAATTATCTGCGTGCAGAGGGGACGGACGGGGGAAGACATCGCAAAATGCCAATTTCTCCCCCAGCTACCATTCGGGCCCAAGCTTCACTTCGAACCATTGGAACGATAAGCCCCGTAATTAGTTTTAATTAAAACCATCAGAAAATAAATGGTTGATCGATATCGAAATGTTATTTTGGTATTAAAGCGCCTTTCTCGTGTTTAATCATCTTGTGCGACGAGTATAAAACAAAACGTTTAAACGATTAAAATTCACTGTATTCAGACAGTCTGCGAATTTAGCGATAAACCCATTCGTTGTGACGAATATAATTCTAATGGATATTACAGCAAGAAAAATTTCGTAAAAGCGTTGGATAATATTATGTGGTGTGAAGTCATTAGGGTAAGTGAGAACGATAGGCGCTAGTGTGGGACGCGCGGGTTAGTACTTACAGGACGTTCAGCGAGCCTGAGAGACCTCCCTCCCTCCCACCAACATTTGTCTCGAGAGTGTAATTACCGCCATCAAACGGATAAATTACATTAATCACACTAGCTGTGACGGTCAGGTGCTAATGGAAAGTCGCGTCGGCGTTGCGACCTCTAAACTTGCTAACGATGACGTGCACGTCTAGAGCGTCGTAGAGTGCAATACCACGCTGCGATCTGACATTGTCTCGGTGTTTTAGAGAAAGTTTAAAACAGTTACAGTTGACAGACAATTAGAAATAAGTGGTTTATTTTGAATGGGGTAGTTTAGTGTGTCCGTGTGTGGTTGGTCGCAGCCGGGAGCCACTGTGTGGCCGTGCGCGCTCCGACGGCGCCTCCCCCAGTAATTACCTAGGAGCGTAGAGTGACGCCGACGAGCTCCCGACGCGCCGTTGTTTGCTAACATCACTACCTCCACATCCATTCATAAAAAGCATTTGAGATGAACATTAGCTGTTTATGTGCATTCCAACAATGGCTAAAGTGGCTATAAATAATGCGCTATCTTATTCTGGATGGCGACAAAGAATTAAAGTGTGTGCATAATATATTCTCACAACACAATATGGTCATAGGCAAACATTTTCCCCTTACGAAAATATTGTTAGATAAACATCAGAGAGAAAGATTTTTATAAAAAAACTCCGTAAGGTATAAAAAGCATTTGGACTTTTGTAAAAAAGTTCACTTAAACATATTTGTTACTCGCTGAAACAAAAAACTGCACATAACAATTAACACTTCACTTCCTCGTGTATATTTGTAAACATTTCAAATGAATCGGCGTCGCTTTTACTCATATGAGCCAAAACAACAATATGACACGACATAGGAAGCCTACACGGAGTGGAAGAGGGGGGCGGAGGAAGCGGAACTGCGTACAGCTTAGCTCGGTGTTTTACACGCAACGTAAACAATGTGCTTACAAATCTCACAATATCATCTAGTCTGGAGGAATGCTGTGCGGGAGAGGCTTCACTTGAGTGCCTGCTCGTTAGTGAGAGAGCTTAAATTACGCCACAACTCTACGGCAACTCTTACATGCGTAACTTACTTAAAACACGCCAGACGCAACACTGAAAAATGTTTCAATTTAATTTATCTGCGAACTGGCTCGCTAACGAGGTTAAAAGATGAGTAACACGCTTCACAGGGCAAATATTGAAGTGTTACGAATTTTAGCTTTGTTATTATATCTTGCGAATTGTTTGTTCTCGAGAGTAAAGTAAATGACATTATTTTTAAGTCACACGAGTGGAAATGTTTGCCTTTGTGAGTTTTCTATGATAATATGTGAATTGATATACGGATGATTGTACTAAATGGATGAAATACTTGAGACGTAATGTAATTTTAGAAAGACATTTCAATGACTTTAAGAAAATCTTCCAGTTGACGATGATTTACGAAAAATAAATTTAAGACTTTTTACGACAAGGTGGATAGGAATTTTGTGGAAGAAACCGGCGCCATTGTAGGAAAGCCCTTCTGTCTGTCTGATACAAAGTTTCGATAGATAGTCTCGCCACTGTCTGGCGGGATGTAAAGAATCGACGTTTATTTTTCGTCTAGAATTCTAGATAATATACCTTTATCTACCGTAACTATTATATTGAAAACGGAAATGTAAACTATTCGCATACCATAATCCGTAATTTTCTCTTAACAGTATTATGCTAAAGTTTCCTTCGAGTACTTTCCCTGGCGTCTGCGGCTCCTGGGGCGTGCATCTGCCGGGGTGCGTGGGGGTGGTAGGGCGCTGGGGGCTGTGGCCGGGTCGGGGGGGCGGGGGCACCTTCACTTTCGTCCGCCACCAGCCAGCAGCGCCCCGACCTTCCCAACTGCATAAGTTTCCCAATCCTCTATCTGTTAAGCCTTTCGTAACTCTGTTATCATGTTATTACTAAAAGAATTCGTGGACTATCGCAATTTGTATAGATATTTCGTGACGAATTGACGAAGTTTCAAAACCTCGTTTTTTGGAAACCGTAAATTGAATAATTCCACATTTGTTGCGTAAGTTGTGTATAATGTTTACATTGATGAATATTAGTGAGCGTATCTTGCTATCCACGTCACCGACTAAAACCCGTTTCAAGCAATTTGTATGTGATTAGCGAAGCATGAAAGATTATAAGATGATCAATACTGAATAATAAACCTCAGGATAAAATGTTAGAATGTTTCTACAATCCATAAAAGGCAGGATTTCTCTCGACGCAACTGTCGCCTGGGATTAACTATTCTCCTCTCAACAACACTCATAGGTAAGCGTGGCATGACAATTAACTGACTCACTCTTTTTCAATTTCTTTTTCTGCTTGTCTCACAATAATAAAACGTTCAGTTCAATAACCAATCAGGTATAAATTGCAGCCAATTAATTTCTATTGCAGTATTTAGCCATAGGTGTGCTGTGGTAGTTTGTCTGCGTTTATGAAATGATTTTATCGAATATGGTAGAACAATGGGCTTACACAGCCTACGGTATAATAACAGCTGGTCAGCGGAAGGCCGGCATCGTTCCATTATGGAAATTGACAGGTGGATGGGGTGCCTAGACTATGGGATATTCGCCGTAGGTACCTAATACAGTTTAATAGATATTTTTAGTCGGTGTATGTGGAACTGATCATACAGAAAAAAGTTTAAGTAGTATTTCATTCTGCAATCTGCAAGGGTATTGTGTCCATTAATTTATTTTGTCATGTTCTGATTGTTATTAACTCATAAATTAAATTCTAAATTGGATACTGAACCGAATGCAAAGGTTTAACTTTTTTGTATAACAGTAAGTTATAGTTTAGCATGCTAGTAAGGTCAGGACGGGCTGTCTTATCTGGGCCACAACACTTTCTCTGATTAGAGGAAGTGCCTACTAAATCATAGCGCACCCTACAACATGCGTGAGGCGTGGTTAGAATTTATAACAACTATAACTAATAGGCATGCATCATTTTTACATGTTATTTCGGTTTGAACACAGATTTTTTATTTATTGTTCTGTTTTCGAGGAAGATTTTTGTTAGTTAATTAAGTACACCGATAAAACTACATGAATTGAAAAATACTTTTTGTTTATTGAAAAGCAATTTAATTACGATCGTGTGTTTGACATAATATTATCGTATCGACATCGTATTACACAGTTACTGTTACTGGGTTGTAGAGGTCAGATAGGCAGTCGCTTCATGTTAAATATCTGAGATCTTGAGGGAAATTAATAGGTAGATACCTAAGTACGCTTGGCAGCACACTGTTAAAGATCGCAGTAAGTTTTGATTAGCGTGCAAGGAAGACGCAACTTCTACTCCTCTTAAAAGCAGCTTTCACAACACCCATGGGTAAATAGAAGATGGAATTTTCAAGTAAGAAAATCACAACATTCTCCTTGAATACAGGAGAAGCCATTCAATAACAAATTACTTACAAGCCATCCAGGGCACTGTACAGACACAAAAAGGGTTTAAATTGGCATATAAGTCTTGAATCGCGTGCAAATATTGTGTGTATTGAGAAAGTGAAATGGGAAAAGGAACAGCTTCTCAATCAAAGAGCAACAGAAGTCCTAAGCAAATTGACCGAGCGTTCGAAGACGTCGAATATTTGGATTTGTACTCGTATTGCCCTTTTCTTGTAATGCAAACAGACGTTTTCTGGCTATGTTACTTATTTGAAGTCCGTTTATGAACACAAAGATATTAATATTTTACCACCTTGAATGTCTACAAATTCTACTAGGCTTTTTATCATCATTTCGATGAAACTGTCTCTAAATTGCAATGACAGAAGCCTCGATGAGGTATGTAATCCATGGTGCAGAAGAACATGAACATTGCACATTGCCGGATTACTACAAGTTCAAGATTGGGTTTGTGCTCAAAAAATTATAGGCTTTAAATCTTCTCTGCTGTGAAATCTTTAAATCGCAAGACTGCTTTTTCTATAAAAATCGAGAGGACTTTTATTAGGTTTTTCCTCGAGATTTCAATCACCCCAAAATTCTACCTAACAGAAAAAAAATCTCTCAGTGAAATATATCTCTGTATAATATTTTGATTATTTATTCACCTCTGTAAATGATAACATGAATTGCTATCGTACATCGGAAATCGGTTGTACACACGTATGTAATCTGCGAAATCGAAAACGTTCGGAAACTGTGATTCCGGGCAATTACAGATTTTATGCTCCATTTTCGATTGGAATATTCTCAGTCGACATCTAGCCACGTGTTAATTGATTTTGTAGGACTGGCGGAGTCGGCACTGCAGTCTGAACCGACGGAACAAATCGAATCACTCGTAATATTATTACCTTCATTATGAACTTAGCCATTAGCCATAAGTACATAGCGTTTGCCGTAGTTGCATGTTTTTATGAACTCATCATCACTCAAGAGTCAAGACTGTGAGAATTTGCAGCAGCAATTTTCACAGAAACTATTTTTTAATTTTGTCCTCTTTGAAAATTACTTACCGGAGGTTATTGATATGATATCGAAGTTCAAGAATGTCTTTTGACACTTTTATAATCAGGAATAACTGCTATATTGTGCGGGTGGTCTTCGAATTTGTTTTTCTATCTATAACATACGTTCAATATTAGACGTTCGGAGCGGTGGCGGCGATCACGGACAAAATACAGAATCCTAAGCAAATTGTTGAAATGGGTCCTGTGCGTGTATTTATTTACTTTTATCACAATATTGCGAACATTGGACGGGGACACTTTTATGCCACAGCAAAAGAATTTGTGGCTTGCGACAACATTGGGGACCAAATTCGTTTACGTAGGTACCTATAACGTTGTGTAACTCTTATATTAAAGTTTAGTCTTACTAAATACTATTCATTATAAACACATTAGCGTACGTCTGTAGCAAATTCTTTCCACGATCATATTTTCATACAAGGCGACCTAATCATCATGCCCACTTGCGTTAACGAAAACATAATTTACTAATTAGTGCAACTCACGACTTTTTCTTAAGGAAAATACAAGGAATCGATACGTAAAAGATCAAGGGTTGGGTTTAGTAACGAGAAGTATCTTGCAGATTGCGTAAGTAGGTGCCCAAGAGGTATCTTTGCTTTGAAATCCATTTTCTGAGTCTATTATTAGAACTCGTGTGGAGTAAGATCTATCGCATTTGCCTCTATTCCTAGAAAACCATAAGCAGTTTATGTTCGAGAAAATACTTCCTTTGTCCTCCATCTACGGGGAAATGTATAATACTTGCTAATATTACTTTAACAGAACCAATCAATCAGCTCAGCCTTTTCCCAACTATGTTGGGGTCGACTTACAGTCTTACAGCAGCAGTGTATTTCTTTTAACAGCATGTTGAAAGTAAAAGGCTTTGAATATTTAGTTCTGCATGTTACGGTCTACACAACACTCCCTTTTGCTCTATGGGCTACACCACCTTCGTATACATACACTCCTTTGTGTATCTACGTTCCCATTGATTTATGGTAAGCAGTGCAGAAGAACGAGCGGCAGCTTAGACTCAGTAATTGCTTTCCGGGTGAGTCGACAGAATTTGCATCGCGCGGCGCGAGCCGAGATGACAGATATTCATCACTTTCATTGTAGCGTTTTGTATCAAAGGCTTGTTTGCTACGCTCCATGCATCAAGGTTCCGGTTTTAATTAATCAAAAACGTTATGAGCCATTAAACTCAATTAGTCCAAATTGCATTTATCAAAATTAGTTTTTACGTGTCCTCGGGGTACAAGTGCCGTAGAGAATACTTATTTTATTAATTACTGATGGTAAGCTTTTCAAATTCTGTTGGATGTTGCTAATGAGAGTGTAAATTATGCACTTGGTGTTGGTCTGTGTAATGTGTCCTAGGTTTACATTCATTGTACAATGCCGTCTAGGCGAGGCACAACTGAGTCGCCACCCGCGCCGCCCTGCGCTCCGTGGCAGATGTTAATAGGGGGCAAACACTGAAAATAATTATGCAGCCGCCGCGCAGGGTGGTTCATAGTATCAACTCGATGCAAACAAGATTATACTAAAACTAAGGCCTGAGCTCACCGCGACGTCTAGTGACATTTGTGTCAAGTGTCGCTTGAAATTAGAGGCCTTAGTATAGTCGATGGGGATACGTGGCGAGGGGATAAAACAAACGCATGATTTTCCGAGAGTCTCATGGATTGAAGGGTCATCGTGTGGAGAGCCGGCGGCAGCTTTGATCTGCTGCCGTAATGCGGCTGGCGGACCACATTCGCGGAAACTTTTACGGGACACTGACCCACTTCTAAACGACCAGTAAAAGTAATCTATAATGCGGTCCTCTTTAAGAATCCTCCCCTAATACAGAGAGTCATAAAAACAACAAGCACCGAGCACCTTATTTGTAATGTAAATAAAATAAACGTGAAATGGTTATAGCCATTTACTTTGATAAAGAAAATAGTAGTTCACGCATGTTTTCATAGCACGACATACATCTGCATATTTAAGACAAGTCTTAAATTCCCATGAAAAACGAAAGAGGTGTTAATTACATGTATGTATTTCTGTATCCTGGGATATTCGATAACTAGGATACCTTAAGCTCGTTGTAATAAGATATGAGTTGTTATTGTGTATCGTGTGTATAATGGAGGCTTTGCTAATCCTCCTTTAACTAAATTAACAGCAGTTGCGGTTGTAGAAGGTGATTACATCCATTATTACACACGTAGCTCGTTGGGTTCTTCATTAGGCACCGAAGGTTTGAAATTAAATGTCTTTGTAAATTCTATTGTTCGAATAGTTTGTAAGTATTATGTAGCGGAATATAGTATAGTTAAGGTATGTAAAGTTGTACAGTGTATGAACAATGCAGGCATTCGAGCGCCGCATTGACCCACAATTGGACGGCGAGTGACGGTGCATGAGACCTTGCACGTCGAAGAGGCTAATCAAAGTTATGAGCTATTTCCTTGCCGTATACAAGCAATAATACTGATCTATGACAAGCCCGTTGTGCCGTAAATGATACAAGATCACAATATTTTGGTTGTGGGCAGTTGATGCTTCATGCATGTAAAAATATTCTTTGGAGACTTGCATAGAGTATAAAAAGCTCTAATGGTGTTGATCGTGTAACGATATTATCTTGATAACTCAAAGAAATCTATCTATCCACGTAGATATATATAATTCATAAATAACACACCATACAATGTGTTAAAATTTCGGTAAAGTCATTACGTACAATATAACATTTATAGCGTCATAAAAGCTGTGAAAATAAAGCTCGCTTCCACGTTGTTGGTGGCGTTATACCGACCTGTGTTGTAAGTAACATGTTATTATAAGGCGAGAGAAGGCGCGAGGCGGGGGTCTCGTGCGTGACGGATCACCGAGATCAAGTCAAATATCGCGGCCCCGCTGCGCCGCCGCCGCTAGTTAGCGTGCCGGTAAAACAATATGTGCAACACTCCTTTGTATTTATTAAAACACGCGTATTTTGAACTAACTTAATTTTCTCTACACGGCGATTCTCTAACGTTTTCAGTAATGGATTCGAGAACAAAGCACTGTGAGCTTCCCAATGTTATGCAATAATATAATAAATGTAAAGCAGGTTAACAAAACATTCCCAATGGTTTATTTTGTTGTGTGCACAATGCAATGATGGCAAATATCTCAATTGTTTGAACAATCGCAAGCAGAATCAACACGCGATGAATATTTTTTAAACATTTAATTTGAATAACTGTTATTCCAGAAAACTGTCATCAAAAGTTGGGGAGGTATGCAATGTACAAATAAAGTTCGGCGGAGTGGGAAGCAAAGTTGCAGCTAACAATTTAAAGTTTGTCTAGGATGAGTACGAACTGAGGTGAGAAAATGTGGGGGGTACAGGAACCGTTAGTGAGGGGAGGGGGTGCACCGGACATCAGGTCTGCCAGTGTTCTCTGGCATTGATAAAGTTGCGCCAAAACCAGGGGTAAGTAACTTAACCGGGCGCGGCGGTCCAACTGCAGTTAGCCTCTAACAGTGAATGCGCCGAAACGTCGTAAACTGAATAACTAGACTCTGTCCGTAGGAATTTCAACTGTTATATTTGTAGTAAAATTATATAAGCGAATTACAATTTGGGAATGCGAAATATCAAATGAAGGGTTCGCGACGACTACGGCGGCGGTGGACGGTTAGATATTTTAGTTCGTTAATAAAACATCATCTGCCTACCCGAGTATCGCAATGCTAAAATCCCTAATTAACGTGAACCACATCAAAGGAACGTGGGGGATATTCACCGGGGACCCGTCTGCGAACTTCGACTTGAGGCGACAAGACGGATAGAGCCGCGCCGCGCCGCACCGCGCCGGCTAATCGAGGGTACATCGCCGACTTGTATACTATTGTTTTCTAGTGCGGGATTTGTAACTTAAGTACCTATCGATTTGTTACTTTCATATTGGCGGAGGCGTTTACTGTTCCTTTGTTAAAGATTTGGGTAGTTAACATCAGTAATGCTCTAAAGGGCTGTCACTAATCCGAATTAATTTAGTCCGTAGGTATAGTATTGTTGTATACCACCAACATTATTAGAATACATTCAAAGTAAAATAAAAAATAAATTCTAAGAAATCTATTCAAGTTTTAATGTGAGAGAATAAGTCGTAGCCCTTTGTCAGCTGTTAATACCTGCTGTTAAAGAAATTTTTCACGAGTTGTTTCTTTGTAGCTTTGAATAATAACATCAACTTTATCAGAGAGTGAAAAGCGTCGGATGCCTCCGGAGACCGGCATTAAAAATATTAAAATAAGTAATTGCTCTATCAGGCCTGCACCTGCCGCCCGCCCAGGCGTGCCTTACCGCCCGCCCTTACCGCCACGCCCTTAAGTACTTTGTGATAAGGGCAATCGTGCGAGCTCCTCTGCGCACTTTATGTATATTTATGCCGTTCTATTTATAGTGAGGACAAAATAAATCCTTTACGACACGTGCCTCCGAGAGATATAAACAAACAAAGATTATGTTATCGTATCGGCAAACATCCGCAGATTGGAGCAAGAAGTGTCTTAAATATAAATGTAGCGAAGGTGTTGTAGAACTTAGTAAGAATGTTATAACATTGTGCCAATTACGTTAAGTGCCAAATCATGTCTGGCAGAGAAAGTCGGTTGTAGGCCGACAATCGCGAAGAATATTGTCCTCGTGTGGGGACAATATGAAGTGGACCCATTAACTAAACAAATGAACTTTCTTAATAAAACGTTGATGGAACTGTAATACTCCAAAGAAATTGTACTTATCGCGTTTGTTTGCACTTTATTTTTGTGTATTATCCAATTTTAATACATTCAAAAGTCTTTTATTGAAACTCGGCCGAGAATCGGTACTATTCGAACGTCTAAATTACATAAGACAGACCCCCAAAAAACGCTCAAAATATGATCAGGAAACGGGTGGTTGATGTGACACTTTGCCAGATGCTATCCCAAGCTATGACGACCCTATTTTCGCTGAATTCAATGTCCTTAACAGGAGGACATCCTTGTATCAGGGATGAAGTACAGGGTGGCATGAAAACCGATCAGTTACCACGAGTAGTTCAGGATAATACTCACTCGGCGCCATTTTTTCCGCCCCTGTGCAGCATGCCCGCTCGAGCCATCTCACACCCACGCCCTGAAAAAAAAACGTGCCATCCATTAACGTCAAGTCGTCCTCGAGCCTTTTCCGCATCTTTACGCTCACTAAATACAGTTTAGGCTCCTCTTAATTTATTATTAGTCGGATGATAGACCAAATTATGCCAGCAGTCCGTTCTCTCAACTTAATTGTTGTCTACATCAATAATGTATTTTGTTCTCCAGACCGAAGAGATTTCGGTTCAACAGGCAATATTTCTTGAATATTTTGTCTTTCTGTTTGGAATTTTGAAAATATTTATGTACGTACTTATTTATTGTCAAGTCAAAGCGTTATTACAATATCGTTTTCAATAAATAGGAACCTTTGCGCATACAACCCTGAAGATTCAGGAATACAATATTAGAAAACTAAATGTGTCGTAATTAAAAGACATATTTTAATTAAAACATATACTTTTAACTTTCCTTATGTAGTTATCCTTACTTAAAAACATTATTTACCAAAGATTTCGTACATAACTGCGAGTTTTCTTTTAGTAGTGCCCTATATTTCCAACAAAGAACTCGGATACGGAAACAATACATCACCTTGAGCCGGATAAACTCCGAATCGATGTAATGCCTACTTGACAACTCCTTGGAGGATAAATGCAGTAATTTAACAATTTAATCAGTGATCTATTTGGCAAAGAACTTGATTGATGGCCAGGCCACGATATTTCAGCGCCGGCGCGTGTTGCAAAGCTTCTAAATTGCGACATCAACGGCGATAGGTACACAATGAAGCCGCCCTGGATTTATGAGCCGCTTCAGAGCCACGAACAGCGTGAAATAGTTGGACTTTTCTTAGACAAACTGTCGACTGTAATTATCTTATTTATATTGATGTCTTTCAGCCTTCGTCCTTCGATTTATCGATTTCCTTTGTTAATTCTAACTGTAATCTTTATCAATAAACTTCTTCTTTTCGTGTGTTCTTTGTTTTTATATTGTTTGAGCCCAGTAGGAGGCCACGTTGATTGCGGCATTCCTAAGTACCCTTGTACTTGTACGAAAGAAGACCTAAACTTCGATAGTGTGTATGCGGGTACTTAGGACAGTCCAGAAAGTGGGACTTGGTTTGATCTGAAGCACCGCACTCGCATTGGCTGTTGGATGGGTCAGTAATCCCCCACTTCAACAGATTGAGTTTGCAGCGGGCTACCTTTTTTTTTTTTTGATGGTTGTTAATTATCAAACAACTTCTCCCGCTCTGGGGGGAACGGGAGAGCGTGTCAGACTCTTACTGACTAAAACCCACTATTGTTCCTTCAGTTGCCTGTACGTTGCCAGGGGCCACGGTATCCCTTTCGGACTTTCCCGCGACTCCGGCCGTCCCGCGGGGTACGCAATCGATTGAGAGCTTTAGGCCACTGCAGATAACGCCTAGGCGGCAAACGTTTCTGGGGTTTGACGAAGTCTGGTGGTGGATACTTGTCTTCCCAAAATTTGCTTGTCTCATTGATGGGTTTATCCTGGATAGCGTGCGTGGAGCATAAGCTCTTACGACTTTTAAGTCTACCCGGGTTCGTCCACTTAGGTATCGTAGATGGGATCAATAAATTACTTAAGATCGTATTGTTAATTGTTAGACAAAAGTATTTTCTGCAAAAAAATGTACAGAGATTTACAGTGAAACTTGCGTTTACCTTGCTCTCATCTTTGTAATAGAATTAAAGTAGGACGAAAAAGTGGATCGTTCACGATATTTCCCCCGTAGTCTGCCCATTTCGCTCCTCGTCTTCATAAGTGAACACCATTGACAGCCATATTTTCCGGGGTAACCGGCGTAATGTAATATTATGTAAGTCAGTTTCAGTGTTCTTTAAAATGTTATATCTACTTTTCTGTTTCTTTTATCATATGTCTAACTTTGAATGCCGCTGTTGTACCTATGTATTGCATTTTCGCCGTCACGAGAAGTGAGTACCGTCATAACACGCCCACGCTACATTATTTGTTATAATTTTTTGTTAAATTAATTAACACGGAAACAGAATCACGAAAATAGTTTCTAATTACTTTACCTGCGTCATGTTGGTAAATATAAAGTATACGTAGTTGGTTCATTCACAAAGTTAGCATGACTGTTTGGAGTTACGTGCGAAGGGGCAGAAGGGGCAGCATTATGAACTTTTAAGTGGATTACAAGCGATATTAGTCGTGAGCTTTCACTTTGTCATGTAATATAGCGTAGAACGCGAGTGATAATTCGGGAGAGCACGCGATGCCGCCATTACCCTGGTTGCACTGGTCGACGTAGGCTCTATCGTGAATAGTATCGGCATCAAAAGATTGTGATTGAACACGTGAGTGTTTCTACATATCGGAGCTTCGCCCGCACATACGTAGCTGTGCTGTTTATCCTGGAGGCGGCAAGGTGCACACGAGCGACGTGTTCACACGCCGCAGCACGGCGGCTGACACGGAAATTGTTTTCCAATTGCTACTCTATTGGCTGCTAATGTTTTTAACGTCAATTTGCGGTGCAAATATCCGTTTTCACAATCGGATAGAGAATCCAATAAAAGGTTCGCCTTTATGTTTACATAAACGATATTTTACATGTAGTGGCGACTAAAAATATTTAAGTCATTAATATAATATATCCGTATTTAACACTATTTCTGCGTATACCGCCTAATTTTATCGTCACAAAATGTTTAAACAAATATTATCGCGTGCTGTTTTCGTTATGGCTTATTTTCCTTTATTGCCCATGGTCTAACTGAGCAGTCCTACTGATTGGACCATTGCCAATTTATTTATTCCGTGGTCTTACTGATAGGACCATGGACCAATGTTTTTTTCCGTGGTCCTATTGATAGGATTACGGACAAATGTTATTTCCGTGGTCTTATTAATTAAAGATATACAACTTCCTTTAGAAATGAAATGTAAACTTTTTCAATTCAATGATACTCATTGAGGAAAATAAATAATATATGTCATGTCATTTTGTTGCTTAGTCTTCATGATTCTGTTTAATAATTCATAAAATGGAATTTATTAAAAGAAAAGGCGGCATTGTTCTTATATCTGGTGATTATCAGTATTATAAATTAAGACAGTATAAAAATGGATGTGTTGTTTGGAGATGTTCTAATTACAAAAAAAATAAATGTACGGGCACCATCACAACTAGGGTATGTAAATAGCATTTTTATTTGTTTTATTTAAGATATAAAGCGTTTACTTTGTATTTTTTATTATTATTATTTTCCAGGAGAATAATGAACAAGATAAAAGTAAACCGCATGTATGCGAACCAAATTATGCAAAAAATGTCGTTGACAAAGCAGTAGCCAAGTTGATGGAGACGGTAACGAGATCAGACAGACCAGTGCCACAGCTTTACAATGAAACTGCATCGTCTCTAGAAGATGCTGGTTTAAATTTTGTTGTCAATTTACCTTCTCTCCCAAATATCCAGCATGGTCTGTATAGTAGAAGAAATAAGTCCATGAAAGTAACCAAAACGGTCTTCAAAAGTTTAGAAGAAGTTGAAGTTCCAGATTTATTTTCCTTCTTCGTTTTGGCTGATTATTTCTACGATGGTGCACGTATACTGGTATTTTGCTCAGAGAAAGCAAGAGAGTTGTTACAAAATGATAATATTACCGAATATTTTATTGACTCAACTTTCAGTAGTTGTCCAAAGCCTTTTGCGCAATTGTTTAGTGTACTCGGTGACGCAGGCAGTACGACTGAGTTCACAAATGTTCTGCCGTTAATTTTTGCATTGTTGCCTGATAAGAAAGAGAGCACCTACAAGACTTTATTTCAACTTATCAAGTCACAATTACCTGACTGGTCACCAAAAAAATTGCACTGTGACTATGAAATAGCAGCAATAAATGCCATTAGAGATGTTATACCCGATGTACAAATAATTGGATGCTTCTATCATTGGAGTCGTGCTTTATGGCGAAAAGCGAAAATGTTAGGAGTTGTAAAAAGTAAAGCACAGAAACGTATAATATCGCTGACGGTGGCATTAGCACTCTTACCACAGGAATATATGTCGGAAGGGTGGGACTATATTAAGACTGAAAGTGAAATAGCCGAAATTGACAGTTTTACAAAATATATAGAAAAATTTTGGATAAAGAAGAATTTATTTAAAATTTTAAATGTTTTCGCACAGCGACATCGAACAAATAATGCTATCGAAGGATGGCATTCGAAGTTAAATAAAATGATTAATAAAAACACAGTGACGCTACTGCGACTCCTAAACATACTAAAAAAATTTGCGGCACAAGCAATTGCAAAACAAAATCAAAGGAGTCGAAGGAAAAGATGCTTGACCCTTGTGAGAAATGACGAATTTATTATGCAAGTACAATTGGAACTTTTAAATTCTGATATTAATGTCGGACATGCGTTAGATAAATTACGCTGAAATGCTTTAATTTTTAGGAGAATAGGTATAATTTTGATTGCTGAAATGCTTTAATTTTAGGAGAATAGGTATAATTTTGATTATCTAGTTGTTATAATTGACTAGGAAAACCAAACGTTATTTCTTTGACTAAAGTAAAAAAGTGAATAAATAAAATAAAATAAATAAAAATGTTATTGTATTTCTTTGACTAAAGTAAATAAATGAATAAATAAAATAAAATAAATAAAAATGTTATTGTATTTCTTTGACTAAAGTAAAAAAGTGAATAAATAAAATAAAATAAATAAAAATGTTATTGTATTTCTTTGACTAAAGTAAAAAAGTGAATAAATAAAATAAAATAAATAAAAATGTTGTTGTATTTCTTTGACTAAAGTAAATAAATGAATAAATAAAATAAAATAAATAAAAATGTTATTGTATTTCTTTGACTAAAGTAAATAAATGAATAAATAAAATAAAATAAATAAAAATGTTGTTGTTGTTAATGTTGCAAAACTTATAAGTGGCGGTCAAAATGTTAATTAGACAAGGGAATAAATATTTGGTTTGTGGTCCAACTATAATAGATAAGACCACGGAATAAATAAATTGGCAATGGTCCAATCAGTAGGACTGCTCAGTTAGACCATGGGCAATAAAGGCTTATTTTACGATACAGTTTATTACTGTGCTAGTTTCGGAAAATAATATAACTTGGAATTTTGACGATAACGAAACATGTATTCACAAACCGTATTCTATTTCGTTGAGAGAATACCTACATAAAAACTAGCAAGCAATATGAAACGAAAAAATAAAAGTGCTTATGTATAAAAGCATAAGTAAGTCGTAAAATGCTGATTCCGTTTTTGTATGCGGAATAAAATTGCAAAAATCTTATGCAAATGCGTGTTCAGTGAGTGTCGAGGGCCGCCACCGTCGCCCGCGCCGTCCTCCGTCTGATACCGTATCTCGTAACCGTGGCAACTGATAAGCGTACCTTTAAACTTTACCCGTTTTATTTTGCTCGAGTTACGGTTTGAGCTTACCGTGAGTTAGTGGACCCGTCTTATTTAGGTTCACACTCAATATCACTTGCATTATATTATGTTACTGTAAACTGATAGCATACGAAAGCATATTACCTATACAATGCAATGTTAGAACTAACGTAATACTAATAAGCATTTATGTGAGAAAATATTAATGTTGACTCACCTAGTCATTCGATCGGGGGGTCTGATGTGTTGTCTTTTAGTTTGGATCATTCCAGATACCTGAAACAAGTACTTTTAAGTTAATTCTGATTTTTAAATCGAATCATCACACATGATTACAAAAGATAATAATAATTTCGGGGAAAACGCAAATCTTAACATTTAAGCAAACTAATAATATGAAAAATTACCGTCTTTAACTTTTTGTTTTGTTGAAAAAAAGTCGTAGCAGTTGCTATGAATTCGCATTTGCAAAGCTCTTTGTAGATACCTAATAATACATGTCCTCCCCACTAACAAATAAGAACTTAGAGTGCTGTCTACCCTAGATACCTCTACCTACTTCTTGTATCGTTGAACTTATTTTTACATGAAAACTCATCCCAACCGCCATATATCACGACTTCACGAGAGCAACGTTCCAAATTCAAAATACCTTCGGTCGAACCATGTCGAAGCCGAAGTGATCATAAACTCACGAAGCTGTCTGGATTTGATATTAGCGTTACTTCGTACTACTTATATGTAGATGTTTGAAGGATACTCTATTAGAACTATATTGCGGACGAGTGCGCTCGACCTCAGCTGCTCGTGTCCCGCTAACACCGATCCAGATGACCCAAATGGAGCACCGACCCGTTTGCGGATCACTTCACTAACTAACTCTTGGAACAAAACGAAACAGACCCACCGCCAGATTAATATATGGGCTGCTGCTCCCGGCACAAAAGCAATTGACAATTAAGAGCAGTTTAGGATCCTCTGTTCCGTGATTCTATGGTATATTGGCAACATAAATCCCCTTCGGCGTCATTCGAAATCGCAGTTTTTCGCGTCGCACCTGTGGCTGCAGTAAACATTTTTATAGTCCGCAAAATATACCACGCATTGTGTTGAACGTTCTGCTTTGTCAAACACAACATTATTGTATCTGGTTTACATTTGACATTCTTTGTTTAGCACTAGGTAGGTAGTACATTATTAAATATATGTATATTATTATTATTTGCGTTTGTAAATGAATTTCAGTTGTGTATTTAATAATTTTGTATTAAAACACAGGGTAGCGGTTAGCTTATACATTCAGCCCGGCTGCGACCGAAACCATTCAGTTTTACTTTAATTAGCATCCGAACCCAATGTGTAAATGGCAACGTTTATGGAAACTTTTAAGTTCGGTTCTTTATTTCAAGAGCAACTCAGCTGTGAGCTCCCATGAGCCAATACTCTACACCTACAGTAACGTTACTGTGAAATTGTTAATAACGATCGACACGATTGTACTCACTAATTACTACCTGTAGGAACGAGGAAAATTAAACGAGAAATTCAATAAAGCTTCATTCGTGCAAAAAATGGTCACTTTTTCCGTTTTATTGTCAGATATACGGTTTGTTCCGATACAGAGTTATGAAGGAGAACGGAATGTAGATAATTTACAGCGGCAGTCGGAACAAAGGCATCTCCGGCATGCGACCTACATCCTGTGCCACTATTCGATATCAACTTACTATGAAGTAACATCCACCATACCTACTACCTTCCTGAAAATTTTCGAAAATGTTCGTCTCGTATTTAAATTCCCACGAAATGACTAGCACTATAGATTACTAGTAGTATAATTATTATAATTTCTTTATCAAAAATTCTACTGTTTATAAAAAAAGAAATTGTCCCAGTTATAAATGATGTTACAAGCAATACAGCGACTATTAATTGATTGCACATGCCAAGTGCGGTGTGTTTCACTGTAGGCTGAGACTGCACAGTGCACAGTGCACAAACACCCTCACGGCATCCACATAATATCCTGGTGTGCAGCGCCCCAGTTAGCCAGCGACAATGGAGAGAGCTATTAGAGCCGTCCATGTGTGTTAACCAGTTTAGTTCTTCTTGCTCGTTTTTTAACGTTGAATGGCCTGAAAAACAGAACGAGACCGGCAATCGGGTCGGGTCGGCTCCAATAAAAGCCCGCTGAGAACCTGATGTTTATACGACCGGTCCGTAATGCAATTTGCGGTATCGCTACCTCTGGTATTTGGATATTATATCAATACTGCATTGTAATTAACTTTAATTATGGAGGCTTTGTTGAACAGACCTACTGAAATATTTCCTCTTCCTGAAAATGTACAAATGTATGTATGTATGTTATTTGTTTGCTAGGTACTTAATTAACAAATAAAATTGGAAAACCTACACAACAATGTTACATTATTATGTTGTTCTTAGAACTTGATAATAATATGAAAAGCCAGGTATATATGTAATAAAGAAAACAATATAAATGCAAGAAGCTATTACCACTAATTGAACTAATTGCATGACAGGGAGTAATTGTTTATTAATTTATAGGTTCTTAGGCACGCTAGAAGGATTAATTTAAACTTTAAATTAATCCTTTAAATTTTAAAGCTTTATAAATCAATACGAGATTGAACGTATAATGCATGTAATGAGCGGATTATGTTCGTACAATGCTTTATTTATACACAATATGTATGAAGTAAGTTTCACAGAACAGTATGAATAATATTATCATGTTTACAGATACTACAGCACATCGGAAGATTTTTGGTAAGAACACATAACCAGATAAACATTTTAAAAATACTTTCAGAAGCAAATCCTGCCCAGATCATGTTCGGATGTGTATTCGAGTTCACATCAACATAGCAACATTCGCCAACGGGTCTCTCGGTCCTCATCATCAAGGCTTGTTTGTACGTTTTCGTGTTAACCACAAACGACATATTGTTTTCATTATATTCGTGGCTAGCAGCGGTTGCATAAAGTGCATCGTTTATAAAATGTAACAATGAACAATATTCACGAGGCGGGCGGCGAGCCTCTTATCGAGGCGGCCGCACCGAGGCGCCTCCGCCCACAATCTCATTGCGGTTCGTATCAACAGCGCTGAAATAACTGGCGCCGTTTTAAAAATTTCAAGACTCTTCAAGAAAAATTTAACCAAACTTAAATACTTATTTAGTTTTATTCAATATTTTAAGACCATAAACGGGAAACAGCAAACATTCAAGACAAGCACTGTGGTTTAATGGGATTTTAAAGACACTGTGATGATTTAATCTTAAATATTTGCACAAAAGTGAAAATTTATAGGTAAAATCCTTTTACAGATTATATTAGGAATTTGAAATGTAGTTGCAAGTCGGCAACTCTTTATCTGATTGTGAAGTGCCAACTGAAAAACTGATTTGCCTTCTGAAGAACAAGTTTCTTATTCCAGTGGTTCTCCGTTTCGATAAAGAGAAAATTAAATTTTCTTACAGCGATAAAAACGTCCGAATAGTTTATCAACACGTTTCTTGAGTGAGAGCTGGACTGAGAACAAAGTTAATATTAGGTAGACACCTACTTTTGTCGAGATTACATTTCTTTTGAGAATAAGCCTATAGCACTCGGTCATAAAGTAGGTCGTTTGTTTCAAAGGCGGCACGTAAACTGTGATAGTAAAAGTTTTTTATGGCTCGATTACTGTGAAGACGGCGTGCTGGCCGGTCTCCCTGCCGATAGTGGCTGCTGTTTACGGAATCAGCATCACTGTGGGTATTCGCTTCATCTAGTTCGTAACTTTCATTGTTACTCACTAACATCTCGTTGGATTAATGACTGCTGCATGCATAGTCAATTAACTTTTGTCACTATTAGAAACTCATATTCTGCTTAATGTTAGTGTATCAGTAATTAAGATGCCTACGTAGGAAAGATCCTCTTAAGAATACTGTGTAGGTGTAGCAACGAAATCCCTCGAGTTACTTTTATACATCTCGTTAAAAAGTCCATTATTGACGGGGAAGCAAAGTTGTTTCAGGAGCGAAGGTAAACAGTGGCATTGTGTCGCTCGAAAAGCAGACATCAAAAGGCGTGTATCAAAGACGAGTGTTGCCACATAGAGGGATGCGCGCCAGGGTGGCCCCCTTCAATATGTGAGGGCGCTGCCAGCTAGTTCGAATTTTACATGTAAACTACTCTACGGGAGACAGAATGGTAAAGCTTGTTTTTGTAACAAACATGCTTCCGAAATATATTACGTGAATATTATAATAGCAGTCGGCATACTAACCGCCTAAAACAAGAAACATGAAGGCAACCTAGTTATCGTTATGAACGTAGTTTCAGGTGGTAATAAATCGTATTCCATTCGGTTTATTAGCTGCAAATGCATTAACGACGAAACCAAAGACAAAGAAAGGAACTTCTCAAACGACTTCTTGCAGGAATTCTCAACTATAAGTTTTGCGGAACACAAGATGAGATGCGGAATGCTTGTAAGAAGTTTTGCGAAGGATCGAGACCTTTTAAGAGAATTAACACGGGACTCTTCTTCGAATTAATGAAAGCAAGATGCGGAGGAAGTAACCACATAAATTAACGCGAGTGAATATCTAAGTGATAGATAACGTTTAGTGATTCGGCAAGAAGGAACACGAAGGTAAGCAATACGACGAATATTCTTCGGAACTGTTCCCGTATAAAACAATAAAAGTAAATTAATTAAAGTACAAGACTTTTCTTTTCCCAAGGCATATTTTTTACGAGTATGTAGGAATTATTGGACTTAAATAAGTCGTATTGAATAAATAAAAGGGCTTGAGAGCTCCATTGGGAAAAAATGTAGAAGTCGAGTAATTTACTGTGAATAATAAACGAAGAATTTCCCCTAACTTGGCGGATGAGGAGATGTCGAGTCGAGCGCCCCATTAGACTTATGGGAATATAAAATATATCAATTAAAGACTTTCTCTGCGGATAATGTAGTATAAGAGGTTCGAATTGTACAATTGAGGAAAACGTGGCCATAAAACGCGTGAGATGGGCGTGTGATGTGCGACGTATGTAAGTCGTCTTATGTAACGTGTGAGAACGGGTGGAAACATTAACAAAAGCTTCCCGATATAGATCAAGTTTGTTTTCAAATCGCCATAGCAAAAGAAAGTCCGCTTCTCAGTGAAAGCGGACTGCAAATAAATCTTGTCTCGGGAAACAATGCATGCATTGTTCGCTGTAAATTGGTTCAAATAATTTACCTATAACACAGTTTGAACTTTGCCACGATGGACATAAAATTCATAAAATTACTTGTTTTGTCTGTTGCACTATTGTGAAAACTTTCCTTCTGCTTCCTGATACAATTTGTAATGGTAGGTACCATTTCTTGCTTTATCATATCTTCAGTATGGAAGTATCTTGTTACACCGCGCGCGCACGTTTTTGTATACTACAGCAACTTTATCTACTCTTACGAGTCTTAACGAGTAGATAAAGTGAGACATCTATTCAAAAATAGCTAGTTTCTTCGTAAACAGGGACCAAAATTGCTTTTTAAATCCCTAGTGACTAAAAGTGATTTGAATTTGGAATGTTGATAGTGGATATTAAAATTATTAGTAAAAGTTCCAATCACCAAAGAGATCAATCACGAACATTGTATGTATGAACAGGTAAGAAATAGAGAAAGTGTGAATTTGGTCAAAATGTAAATCCAAGATAGCGGCTGCGAACAATTTGTTTGTTTTAAATCATATATGAGAAGGAACTTCGTTCCTGACGGGGGTCGAACCGCACACTTGTTTTTCTCATAGGTGGTGATAAAAAGTAGAGTGTTCACCTCGGGAGCAACATTATTTTAAGCTCGAGTGACGTACTTTGAATACCTCGCTGCACTCAGGATTCTACTTTAGAATCCTTCGCTCAGCTCTGGATTCAAAGTTACACTCTTGCCTTAAAAAATGTTGTTTGCTCCCTTGGCAAACAATCTACTATTTCACACCACCTGCCCGACAATGTCAAATTATATGTCATGCAAACTTAACCTAAAGTAAGTCATTTAAGACCTGAGGTCTAGCAGGGCATTAATATTGTACTGAATTTCATTATGACCCGCTGGCCATTAATGTGATTTTAATTTGGAACATAAAGTAAAAATCACATACGAACATTTATGATAGGTAGTAGGTACATACTAATTCCATGCATTCACAATTAAGATCTGCACTAAAAAATAAATTGTTCAGAAATCGAACTGGCCACCACGAGTAGAATATAAATAAAAGAAAAACAGAACACAAATAAGCTGCCGCATTGGTGACAACATCAAACTAAAAACACCGTTGATAAATCAGTTATCAACGGTGTTTTTTGGACACCTTTGTCACCACAACCTACCACATCAAAATACTATTCATCTAGCCCGCTGCCTCAAACACCACCTTCACCAACTTTCACGATCCAAAATGGTCCTGCGCAGACCCAAGTTTCTGAAACTTTACTTAACAGTAATACTCAAATAAACTCTACCTCAACTTCAATAAATGTTTCGAATAAAAACATATCTGTGTCTTTCCACAACTGGTCTAATGTATTAAACATACAAACACACCTTTAACATTTAATTGTTTTAAACAGTAATTGTAATTTTAATAAATACTTTGATTGTAGTACTATTTCTTTTTATTGTCTCGTAGATGGTGTGAAAAGTAGAGTATTCTCCTCGGGGATAAAGGTGCCTTCGTCTTGGGCGAACTTGAATCCCACGCTGCACTCAGGATTCTTGTCTTAGCTCCCTCGCTTTGCTCGGGAGTTAACGCTAGAATCCTTCGTTTTGCTCGGGATTCAATACGGCACCCGCTACATAAGACACTACTTTATCCCCTTATTGCATAATGTACTATTATTTGAGATTAGAATTATTGCTAAAGGATTACCTACAGCAAAAAAATTAACAATCCGTAATTCACATAACAACGGTATCGTCACAATAATAGAAGTAACAGAATAGGATAAACGCATTGTCAACATATTGATTGAACAATGCGAGACTGCAGCATGACCCAGATATACTCGTAACACGAGCGACCCACTGTGCACTGGTGTTAATGCTGTTACACGGATGCAGGGTGCCTAACGCTTGTGTTTATACAAACTAATCCTGACTCTACGATAAACTGCTTATACTAAGAAACTGCTAAACAAACCCTTTTTAAATTCTCTGAAAATTAGGAAGCGGTGACGGGCTGGCCGTTTTGAGAATTTTGTAATCACTTTTCTTTTTACTTACAAAGCCAACAGCAATGTTTATACACCATTTCGTTAGTGATTGAATAGATCCGCGACGTTAGCGCAGCGTATGGGTATTTATAGGGGAATCGACGCGGTATCGGCGTAGCGTCGAGCGTAGCGTTGCTTTGTCGAGCTTAGCGTAGCGCGTAACATCTGGCGTAGCGCTTAGTGTATTGTAAATATAGCTACGCAGCTTCTATGCAGAGTCTACGCAGCGTAGTCGCATCTATTCTCATGACCATTTTACAGAGTATTCGGTTTTTGACGGAGTGATTTCTCGAGAATCGTCAATATTTATGAGTAATCGTCAATGACGGATATATGATATGGGAACAGGTCGTTAGTAGCATATTATATGTAGTAATAGTAATGCTAGGTAGGTAAGTCTTGTTAGTATTTAGCTAATTCGAAACGCCACGCCACGCCGAAGGACTATAAAACTAACCGAAGTTCTAAACTAGAACTAACAGAACTACTATATATATTTTACGTTAGACACTTAACTGAAATAACGCTAGTTTTGCGGTAACCATACTGTTTGTAACTATTCGTTAACTGGCGCACACAGCAATGACTACGCGATCAAACGTTGCTACAGTAAGGACTGTTTTGAACGCGAACAAATTAAAACATCCTGTATATACTTTACAGCCGAAATTAAGTTCGTCTACTATTTGAACGCCAAAAACGTAACAATAACAAAACAGTTTCAGAAACTATAACTAAACTAGGAGATAATCGTAAATTTTCTATGCGCATAATAAAGAACGTTTGTGTTATTGGGTAAACTCGTGGGCATCAAACCTGGACATAAACGTGCGTGTCCCAACACTTTACGATAATTTTATTGGCTATATAAAACATGTGTTTCTAATTTATTAGGTCCTACGTTACTAAATACTTGAAGACAAGTTCTCAGTAGGTCATAGTTTTGGTAAGTAAATACTTACGAGTGTAATAAACAGATTTAACAGTCAGTTAAACAAAGATAACTCCTTTAACCACTTTTTTATCTTTTTGTGGTTGGAAATGATCAAATAACTTCTCCCGCTCTGGGCGGAGCGGGAGGGCGTTTCAAACTTTTTCTGACTAAAACCCACCTGTGTTCCTTCAGTTGCCTGTACGTTGCTAGGGGCCACGGTATCCCTTTCGGAATTTCCCGCGACCCCGGCAGGCATCGGTACTAGCGGACCCCGTCAGTTGTGCTGACATCTCTTTGAGGCCCGAGTGGAACACAACACGTGAAACGTGAAACTACGGATTTCGCTTAGGGAGTAGACCCCTGGTCCCTATCGGACGGCGAACTACCCATTGCTCACCGTCCGCAAGCCCGCGCCTACGGTGGCCGGGAATCGGCTTGCGATTGCCGAAGCTCAAGGTGTCTCCTGTGTCACTCCTTTAACCCCTTATATGAGAAAACTGCTTGCTGCATACCATTACTATGATCTTAAGCGTTGATTATTCAATTTCAACGTATACCATATTAATCATTTCAAGACAATACCAACTAACAAATAGTTTCCTTAGGTATACCGAGACAATCCTGCTGGAATAAGTTTATCTTTCAGGCAGGTCAAGAGAAAGCTGCCCAAAATTCGATTGCTAAAATCTTAGAAAACCAAGTGAAATTAAATAAAATCTTGTAGAATTAAGTAAACAATCACCATGATCGTTTGGTAAAATGTTCTTCAACAAGTAAAAAACTACTTTATTTGAGTTAAAAGTTACAATACTCTTCCAAGTATATACACAAGTATATACATCTAATAATTTATAATAATATTGAATTGCTTGAATTGATACTTGGCCGTCTTCCTCTCTCGTAATTTTGCTGGGCTCGACAGGGTCCATATTGGTCTTTTACTTTGTTATACCATCTATGTAATACATATGGAATTCAATAAAGAATTGAGTATTGAAGTTACGCAGGTGACTTTTGCCAGTTGCCGTGTTCCTAACACTGGAAGGTAATACGGTGACCCTGTTCCTAAGTATAAAGTTTTTCACTTGCACCTTCGAAGACCTAAAGAATGCCACTGATGCCACGTGGCCACCTACTGGGCTCAAACAGTATCCTATGCTATTAAACAAGCAATATTTGTATATATACATATATATTTGTAATCACGTTCTCGAAAACGGCTCCAACGATTTCGGTGAAAGTTGCAATATAGGGGTTTACGGGGGCGAAAAATCGCTTGCTAGGTCTCATATCTGGGAAAATTCGTTTTTTCCGTATTTTCACCCAAGCGGAGCTCGGTCGCCCAAAGTTTAGAACAAGATGGCTACCTTAGAATAATGACATGGCAGCATGGATTAAGTAAGTACCTACTATCATGGCGGCATGAAATTTGTAACTACCTAAATCAAATCAAATCTTTTTATTGTATGGCATAGGTTATACAGACAGATGTTAGGTAAATTACAGTTTTATTATGTCCTGCCTAATAGGCATACAATAATTATGTCAACATGCAGTATAAAACAATTCTTAGCTATCACATATAAAACAATTCTTACAAAATACCAATTAGGTGTAAGGTGACAGATTGTAGTAGGTACTTATTATTAAGAAAATCTTGGATCGTGTAGTAAGCTTTGTCAATAAAAAAATCACGCAATTTATATTTGAATAGTGGGAGTTCCTTGGTGCTTTAAATGTTCATATGTATGTTATTATAAATTTTAGACGCTATTCCAAAAAAAACTTTTGCCCAAAATTGATATTACTGATATTTTCAGAATATATATTTTTTATTTACCTACTATCATGGCAGCATGGAATTAGTATTTACTAAACATGAAATTAGTATGAACATTTCCTATACTATTCAATGAGTATTCTCTATTTTCACCCGAGTAGAGCTCGGTCGACCAGGTACTGATAATTATCAACCATAGTACCGTCCACACGAAAAGTAGAAGAAGTATAAATGAACGTACCTGGAAACACTAGCAGTTAATATTCGCCTGTCCAATGTTCTTGGAAAGTGATCTGAAACAATACAAAACTAATAAGCAAACATTTCAAATTCACTTAGTTAAATTACCCATTTCTTGACAAGAATTAAACAATACAACTGTTTTTCTATGGTAAAGTCAGCAAAATTAGTTATACAGCAAATTGACTGTATAAGTTGTATGAAATGGCTATAACACGGCAAATTGAATTAGGGTGGCAATTTGCTTAACAATGATTTCCCTCACATATAAAAAGTGTCAATATAAATAAATAAATACAAATTACATGAAACGATCATTGGGGGAATTCACGTGACCCAAATAAACTTACAGCGATATTACTGTTCATGAATATGTTATTACGTACGTCTGAACATTATGTAGTGTAGGTCTGTATAGGCACGTTGAAAGTGAAGTTGTAGAGGTAATAGAATAAAGTTATTACAAGGTGTCACAGAAGATACCTTTCGCGGATAATAATTAGGTACCTATGTGCTGTGCTGTGCATATATATTTTGCGCGAGTACTGCTGGGGCCGTACTGTGACGTGTTAAAGCCATTATTGTTCCGCTGTGAAAATGGGATAGTGCTATTTATGCTGCATAGCTCCGTCTCTCTCTCACTGGCTATAACACGTCATAGTACAGTCCCTGAGCCTGGCTAGGTTACCTAGTGTCCACCTAAAGTAGACTCTAACAAAATCAAAGCTCATGTCTGTTGTGACTATGAGGTTCAAAGACTATCTTAGGGCCTTTGAAGTATTCTAGGTAAAATAAAGTATTGGTTTTCGAAACTTTAAATGAAATAAGAATACAGGGGCAAGTCCTTGAACATTAAGCTTTTTTAATTTAGCTTTACTTTTTCGTTCAGAGGATTTCATTATAAAAGTTTCACTATGAATCTCAGTTTTATATCTAACTGCTTTCATTTTTTCGTTTTGTCTCTCCCGTAACTTCGCATTATTTTAAGCGAAATCAAATAAAACTTGTCGAACGGGAGAAAATGCTTTATTTTTGGAATTTATGTTTTATTAAGAAATTATATTCTACATTTACAGCTTTCTGCTCGAGTTAACTCTTTCATCTCCGACTTGATGCCTGCAATAATTGAAAACGAATGGCGCAAAATAAACAAGCAAAACAAAAGAAAATATGTTTCTATTGTGTTCGCTCAGTCCGCTTATCCCACAAGCGACAAAATTAAATTTTGTGTGACGTTTTTCCCTCTTTAACAGTCTTTGTTCAAACAAAGAAGCAACATAGCAAGTAGTCAAACATAGTCACCTAATTTTGTTTGTGCGTGGAATGAAAAAAATCCTTTTCCGTTGAGCGTCGGATTCGTGCCAACGGGAGCATTGATATCAACATAAACAAACAAACTTAACTTTCGTATTCGGGCGTAAAAACTCGGCCAAAGGGTTCACTGACAGGACCATATTGAGTGTACAGGTACAAATTAGCATTTCACAGACACGCTACAAAATGCCTTTCAGTCGACTTAATGAACGTGGAACATCGTCATTAAACGCCTCAGAGATGTAATCGCACATCCAAAGTGAACTTACCCTACCTTAGCCTAAATTTAGCAATTAAGGGTGCAACTACACTCTGCTACTCGTACACATTGATTAAGTCGAAGCTTCAGCAGAGTTTCAAGGATTAATGCAGTGCTTAGTCGGTCTATAAACTTATTTGAAGTAGATCTTCGCTGTTAATTTTAGCAATTTATCTCAGGATTGAAAATGTTAAAGTAAACTTGGATTGTTTCAACAGAAATAGTAAATACACAAAGATAAATTAAAGTCAAAATTAAAGTTTCAATTGTTTTTAACATCTAGCTCTTTAAATTAGCACACAGCGATTATTAGTTGTTTGGTAGATGTAAAGTTTTTACTGCGGATTCAGTTTACAAACCCATATAAAATGAGCGCATGGAGTGTAAAGCGAGTTTAGAACGCAGTTTCATAGTTTAACTCGGTTTCAGTCGGGCCGTCGAAGTCGCTGCAGACTCCTACTCCATAAAAACTAATGGCGACCCATTTAGCGTTCCGCCCACGGATCACGGAACACTTTCTTAATTTCTCAACTATTTTTAAATTTCACAATATACGTTGTTAGACTTATATTGCGACATCTATACATACTCGTATAATAAAATACATACTAGTAGTTCATAATTCTTGTCCGTTCGTCTGCATCTATGTTCCAGATTGGAGCAAAAACGGCTGAACGGATTTGGATGACATTTAGCACACAGATAGTTTATAACCTGGATTAACTCATAAGGTACGAGTACTTTTAATCTCGGTAGTACGATATTTTCCGGCATCCACGCAGGCGAAGCCACGGGCAAAAGCTAGTTATTAATAAGTGGTAACAAAACATTTACCTACCACTATTCCTTTTTTTATAACCAGTGGTAATTATGGAAGTAAATCTACTTAGAAAACGGTCACCTTTTTAGTATCACGTTGAACGTTACGAACGTAGCCAGTTAGAAGTTAGAACATAGAAGCAAAAGTTTTTTGTAGACAAAATACGAAACAATAACATTGTTGCAGAATTATAGTAAAAGCAGGTAGCGCGCTAGGGACACCTGAGTGTCGACAGCTCAGGATTTGAGGAGACGAGCGGAATTCCGTAGTGACACTGTCGTCTGAAATACTATAAATATTTCCTTCTTATTTCCACGAAATAACATTCGAAGAGACGAAAATAAACAAACACTCTTACGATGTAGATGTTTGCCTAAAAAGTAGTGCTGTATTTGCAATCGTGCCCCAGAATACTTCATTGATATTTTTGTTACGGTCATTGATTTCCTCAGCACGGAGAGTCCTACTGTAACTGAGAATGTTGTGTAAATTATAGTTATAATATTTTACCCGGAATTTATCGGGATGATCTAATAGAAGTAGATACTTATGTACATATAAATAAAGTTTTGTGATAAAGCGGGTGCTATCAAAATGTTCTGACTCCGCGCCAGGATTGGCTTCCGGCTGGCGGAGTGCCAACTTCCTACATCAAGTCTCATGCTACTAGTCTTCGAGCAACTAAAACCATGAAATTTACAATGTACTCCGATTTTTTATAATAATATCGAACATTTCCAAAATAACTAGTCGGTTGTCAGTAAGTTAATTTTTCCTTCATTTTTATGAACTTGAAATTATTCAGTCAACAAACAATTAATCTAAAATATGTAGGTAAAGCAAGATGACTAAAACAAATCGACATGATCGAAGCTTTTGTAAAACTTGGTGAGCAATTCGAGAGTAGAGTCTGTTTCGAGAAACAAATTAGAATTAGTTCTATTTTGGCTTATTACTCTGGAGGGTCTGAAATTCAAAACTTTGACGTACCGTGAACTAGCTTTTATCGTAAGTGCCGGGGGCGAGAGCGAGAGACGGAAAGGGGATGGAGCAAATATACATTGATATTTCTAGGGTCCTTTAGCGGCTGTCGCGATCGCGCCTCGAGTCACTCGGGGCTTCGAGCCTCCTCGAAGCACCACTGAGGGGCAGATTGTAATCCTGCTTTGTCAGTCAACCGCGGAGACAGGAAGTGGTCGAGTACTGTTCGCGGAGGCGGGGTGCCAGGCCGAAGTGATGAGAGCTCACACATTGATTGTTCTATCAGGAATTGATATCGCCCGAATTTACACAGTTCATTATACCTAATTTTGTTAATGACCACTAACTGCTACTGTTAGTTAATTACTGAATAATTTTAACACATGCTAGTACATATTTATTTGAGCATTTTTATTCCTGGTCATTTGGGAAATTAATTCACTTTTTTTACAAACGTATTCTGAGAGTTTTTCTAATGCCTACCTACAATTTATCGTGCCTATCATAAATAACAAAGTATTTTATTACAATAAAATTTAAATAAAAAAATATCGTAACAAACTCGAATGACATAAATCATCAAAAGTTTTGAACGTTGGCCATTTTTTCGGAAGCGTATTGATAAAATATGAATAACTTTCAAATACAGCATCGTCACAGTTGCTGAATATGGGTATAGTATACATATAGACAGCACAAATACTAGTAGTATTCACTGTACACTCTGTCTAGAGTTAATATTTGTTGTAAGCGTAAAGTTTGCTCTCCACGACGTTGGAATGGCAATGAGCCGAACGGACATGTCAGTTTTTATTTGCCTCCACACTAATGGCGCAAAATGAGCAAAGTGACATGCTGTACCAACCAGTTAGATTAATCCTTAAACAAAGTAATATAGATGGACAATCTGTGTTACGTAACATTTAATGGGAGTTTCAGACTGATTGTGTCAACATGGCGCTTACGAAGCTTTTTCATGGGCTTAGAAAGGCTTTCAGCGATTATTGTAGTCGTTTTCACGCAACTTTTACTAAAACATCACACGACTAATATTGGATACTTGTTCGAATGTGTGTAGTTTATTTTTCTGAAATTTAAGTATGCATAGAGATAAATAAATTCACTAATTAAATATGAGGTAATTAGTACCTAAGGTAAAGCTTCGCACAAACTATAAAACGAACAAACTAACATAATTACCATGGAGATTTTATTACAAGTGTAATATGCGTGTAAATATGCAAATAGCATGCGAATGTTCTACAAATTATTGCCAATTGCCAAAACTAACAGCGCTATTTAATAGTAAGTAAGTATAAAGTTTTACGAACGCTCTTTCACTTTTTGAAAGTAATTTATGAATTGCTTTATTTTCCACATAGCATAACATCACATTTGCTGATATTTATACGCTTATCTATGTCATAAGACCATTAATATGAATAAAATCCGCATAAATATATGTATCCAATAAATTAAGATAGATTTGCATACATTTCGATCTTGTTTGATATGTCATTGACCGTTTAATTGCACTTGTTTTCTGCATTTAAGCACAATGAAAGTGTTTTGTGTAACTCAGCGGTACTTTTAAACGTAAATTGAAATAAATCGCACACATTAAAGGTATCGTATTGTTTTCAGCTGTCCGTGTAGTTTTACGATACCAACGTACCTTGAATTGTTTATTGCGAAGGTACTTACATACTAATTAGTTTGAAAAATAAATTCTACCTAAGCGATTATTAGGAAAATGCAGCACGGGAATAGATTTTACAGCTTCAGAGTCATAAAGGAAATCCTGAATAGGTATGCGATAATTTGAGAGCATGGCGAGTGACGTCACAGGGCACGTCCGGCAGGACGCAGCTGTCGCGGCCGCAGCCCTAGCCTGGGAAAGCGACGCCCTCGCGCGCTCACTGCCGCGGTCGCGGTCCGCGTCCGCATAGCCCTGCGCCCGCCGACTCTCGCTGCGACATTGAACCGTTCTCGTCAATTATTATGAACTTGGCTTACTTTTATTTTGACTAATGACGACAAAAGTATGAAACGATATTTAATTAATTATTTAATTTTATTGCGTGACAATGTTCTTACATTTTGTTTTAAAGCCGGCAGTTATTGTATGTAATAACAGAGCTATCGATCCCCAAGTTTAATTAATATTCTATATATTGTGGGTAGATCAGAGATTGTATCGATACGACGGCCCGTGTTGTGCAAGATGTAGGTAAGTTAATGATGCAGCTGCACCGTTCGTCGGAGATCTAATAATATCTCATTTGTTTTCATCCGCTTAAACTGTAGCCAACCGAAGCACTGAGGCATCCAGACTCCCAGGTAACCGAGCGTCCTCATGAAGAAAATAACATTTTCAGCAAAACAGAGTTGCAGTAAGTCTTCGTTTAAGATAAATTACTAAAT
Organism: Agrochola circellaris; assembly: GCA_914767755.1. Taxonomy (NCBI): domain Eukaryota; kingdom Metazoa; phylum Arthropoda; class Insecta; order Lepidoptera; family Noctuidae; genus Agrochola; species Agrochola circellaris. The sequence goes on along the minus strand of OU611846.1, from coordinate 7,625,237 downwards.
GCAAATTACATACGTGTATTCATAGAATAATTTGCATCGGAAATTATTATGATTATATTTAATTGTTTACATAAGAGCTTTTACTTCCGACTCCATGTTATTTTTGGAGATGTCGTAACTTATACAATTTTAGTCATTTGACGGTTGAGGAAAACGTTAACTTACGTCATTTTCGTTGAAGTTTAAAAGTGGCAAAATTTAAGTAACTCGAATTTATTTTGATCAACTTTTCTTCGGAAATTATAGGACTTGCTAAGCTTGCATGTACCTACAGCTTGCCATGCAGTCACTGTCTGCGGTGGGCGAGCCTTGCCTAACACTAGCGATTTACGAGAACACTGCTAAGCCTTGACCCTCTCACAAGACAAGCATATGCCTCCCTTCTAATGTAGTTTGTTTATTCTTTATAATAGTTACATTACATTTCTAACTCTTCAGATATGAAACAGTAAGCTATACTGATTAAAAATTAAGTTCTACAAAGCTCTACATAATGTAGTTAAAAGCGTAATCTGACCATTATTTCACTGTTTCTCGCCAATCACCATAATTTTATGGTGTTAGAACCTTTATTTTTATAGGTGCCTACATTCCCCATGCTCGACTTAGGTAGACTTACTTTGCGGAATCTGGAACTGTTTCAAGAATTTAAAGATCAGTAAGACTACTTTAGAATAGGCCTTTGCCCTGCAGTGGGACAATAACAGGCTGGTATTATAAGACTACTTTCTACTGCTCTTGTAGATCCCACAACTAACGAGACATGAATACTTTTCAACATCTCTCAAAATAATTACCTATATTTAGATAATATTATGTAAACACTTGCTTGTAGACATACATAGTACCAAACTATATTTATGATTGTAAATATATTCCCAGCGGAGATTGCGCCATTTTCAGATGCATATTACATGAATCGCACTAATGTTTGCATGTATGCTCGTTATAATGCCCTTGGGTGTTTGAACTTGGGTTACTCCCGCCGTCTAGCTGGCTGCCATACTCTGACATATTTACAGGTACTCCCGGGGATGAGGCAATAGCTGTTTAATGTAATTATTGTTTGGATCATCGAATCTGTCGGATCGCATTATCGGATCTGTAAATGTCTGGATCATTGAGCTATCATAAGGAACTGTACCTGTAAATCACCGACATCATTTATTTTTACTGTACCTCTTTTTGTTTCAAAAATCTTAACAAAAGCAACACCTACTTAAATTAAAATCAAATCATTTCCTGTTGGCTACATTAGGTAGAGCTACCAAATATACATAAATCAGTGTTAGAAGCACGATATTTCTCCCGAATGCATATTGGATTTTGTTTCCAAGCGATAAATTTTTGTGGATATATAGAGAGGTGCCTTTAACAATTCCATCAATGTTGGTGACTTCGACGGTGTAAAACGGATGGGGGTAGAAAATGTAACAAAGCATTGTAAAGATCATTCCAGTAACTGCGCAGCATTCAGCAATCGAGAGACTTATATTGAATTTAAAACAATTAATACTAATAACTTTTATATTTAGAATGTTATACCTAGGTTAAGTAACGTATTTTTTTTTTTAAATAGGCTCAATGTCCGTAAGATAAGTCCGATAGATACCTTCCGATAATTTAATTCCTCGTATCGATTATCAGAAAGCTAGATTTAAAAAAGCATGCAATACGATAGTATCGGCGTCCGCAACACATTTCTGCCGCATTCGGGCTGGATCTCAGTAAGCCACTGTGAGCCGCTTTACGGCCAACAAGAAGCTTGTGGATTTCAATTCTCTTTGTCAAGTGGACTGAGACGTCGGGAATGCGTTTAGAGACAAGAGCACTTATGGCGACCGATACCCTCAACTACGCTCAAGTCAGCGTTCAGACTCAGTTTGCGGTAACTTTTGCCAGTTACACGCAGTAAGTGTTTGCTCTTTATTTAGTAATCCGGTTAACAGAGCAGCGATTGAATATGAACAGTCATTTGCGAATAAGAGAAACTTAGTGAAAGCATCTTATTACTAGAAATCTTTGAAACAAGATACCTAGTCACAAATAGATTTTTATACGGTAGAGATTAGTTTAGTTTTTTATTGCAGCGAGGTAATTGCTTCATGTTGCAGCTTCGTAACAGATTTGTAATCGTATGTGTAGTAAGTAGTCTGTTCCTGGTATAACTGCAGCGGAGCCCAGCCGCACTCCGCCGCCGCCGCCGCAGTCGGCGCAGGCGTGTGTAATGGTTCATTGTTTTTGCCGTAAGTGGCCTGAGATTACACAAATTGATGCTTGTGTGTTTGAAGTGAAAGGAAGTGTTCTGTTCTAGATAACGGGTTCGCTTGTTTTGTTTTTTAACAATGAATCGGTTTCGGATACTGTCTTGTGTGTTATTGTTCTACTCATATGATATTTTGCGTTCAGCTGCGCAAGTAACCAAATACAATTATTTATAACAAAAGTAAATAATTTTCATAATGCGGGGGTCACTCAAAGGTGCATTTATATTAAGTTACGGCCAGTGTGAGACAACCAAGAGGTTCTAATGAATTCACTTAGCGTCTCTACGACAACCCAACCCAACCAACCTGCACTAGGCCTGCGTGGTGGATTACAGCCACAGAACAGATAAAAGAGGTTACAGCCCACTCCTTCTCACAGAGAGGAGGCCTGTGTCCCAGCAGTGGGAACATTATAGGCTGATTATTTATTATGCTTAAGCTCTGCGACAATGAAGGTACCATACAGAAGTAGCAAAATGATGACTAACTTATCGACGATAAATTCACCGGCTGGTAGCTGACCTTCAAGTTGATGCACTAGTATGCATGACACGGTCTATGATTTCACGGTATTGGTATTTGAATTTTACAGGCGTATTGTTGCGTTCTCAATTCAAATACTGAGAATCCTTGAGGGGTATACCACGCGTTATCTGCAACCAATCGCATTCCAGCTGATAGGATGTCAATCTACTTTACTGGAAGATACGCTCGAGAGAGGCGCGGCAGCCTACCGCTCACGTTGTGGTGGTTTCTATCGAAAATCACACCTTAGTCGCATTACCATCTGCACTCTTAGATCGGATTTGTCGGTGGATCAGTCCGGGAGCGACGCTAGTATTTGGCTGCTAGCAGAGTCGTTGTAAAACTGGTCTAGCGCTTTTGTCGCGTCTAGACGGCGCGCGTCGGATCTCTATCGGCTGCCGTAAAATTATGCGACGTGGCTGGGCAACGTACCGCTATAGGATATCCGGTTCAATTCGATCGGTACTCGCTTATTTAATTTATGTTAGACCTTTTCAGCTTCCAGCTTCCCAAAACTTCGACAAGCTTGCAGAAGTATTAGCTTCTACAGATTTTGTGTGGAGCGGTCTCTCTGGTCGAAGTTACAGACCGATCTATAAGATGACTTGAAATTTAAAACTTACCTTGGTATTATAATATTCGTAATCAAGCAAATCTGCTTATTGTTAATATGATTTTATTGAACGTATTATACTAACAATACCCGCATCTGTTGAAACTTAAAAAAACCTCTTTAAACGGATTTGACCGATTTTTTATTGAATGATTGTTAAGTCTGGCAAAATGGACGAGAACGAAACTTTCGTAAGAAAAATTTAGATTAATCTAATTAAAGAAAATTATAAAAGTTTTTGGTTTCTTAATGATAGTCTGTTAAAATACATGACAAATGTTTAACTTACATCTATTCAATCACTGTTGGATCTCTAAAGAATACTTAGTGCAGGATAAATGTGTTCTGTTTAGGCAAGGAGCGTGACGTGGTTACGCTAACAAGGACAGTTAAAGACGAAGTCCGAACACGCCGCAATAGGGTTGGGAGCACCCTGTGCCTGTGAGTGAGCCACTGCGCCCCTCAGTGCACCCCCCGCCGATCAGCCGCGCACTACAATTTCCTCGCACCAGCTGACAATCTGAATAGACCGTATAACACCGCCAATTACGTGGAAATCTTTTTCATGGCGGCAGTTTCTGACGATAAACATTTTATACGTAAAGCATGGAATACACTTTCAGCTTTTGGTCGATCGATAGGTACCTATGTCTTATATATAACAACAAGATCATAAATTAGGTATCTAATGCTACTTTGTCTGCACTCTTTAGATATGTGTGGTTGTTTCTGTTTCACTGTCACTTGACGTCGTCACCCGTGCCTTTTGTACACAGTGCATTACAGATCATGTCTCAAACCAGTGTGTATATTTCAAATCCATTAGTGATTAAGTAGTATGTTTGCGTCATATACGCAACCTCAACAGGATTGTTTCACAATAGGTCGTTGGAGATAACCCATACTAACTATATAGAGTAAATGCAACAATGAGCAACAAAGAAATCTAGATCAAATGGACAATGAGGTGTTTACGAAACTCGTTAGTAATTTGTGAGGTGTTAGCAACTTTTCTCTGTGGTGAGAGTTGTGCTAAGTGGCGAAACTGTTGGCTTCACAATGGAACAAACGTTTGCTACTGGAACACGGGGCGAACACTGCGCTCGCGCATATCTGTCGCGGGTCATCGCGCCGCAACCTTTCACTAGCGCCCGGACAGCCGCGCCGCCGCCGCGCTGCCCGGCTACTCGCACGAACGATACCTCAAGCTGTTCATAATTCTGATTTTCTCACGAACCAGTACGTGATCGGAACCAAATTTCTATTTCGAAACTTAATAATTTCTTTTCCAGCGAAACGCACCGGCGTCAATTTTTTCAGAACTAAAATTAATATCTTCATAAAGAAGATATTTAAACCAACTTTGTCGTATCTGATCCACAAACACCAAAGGCTCCTCCTCCAACTTAAGTTCCACGCTGTACCTGTCTAAAGAAAACGTCAGACTCCGAGGCGATGACGTGACGAAAATTATAGTTTAGAGAAGACATTCGTCATTCATTGTTTTGATATTAATATTTCCCCCCCAAGTTAGTCGTACGCATGAGTCTCGCGTTCCATTGGCTAGTGTTCCCGGGCGGGAACCGTTATAACAGGGATATGCGACATGTCCGGGATGATGTGGCGAGACGAGACCCACGGTTAAACGGTGCAATAACCCACCTGACACTGGCTTGTTAGCTTGGGAAGGAGGCAAACCAAAGCGAGGTTTACGCTGAGTCGAATAATATAATAATGGGACACAACTTGCTACTTCTTCCTTGGTATACATTTTAAAAGAAGTTTATTTTTTGTAATAGGGAAGCGAGAATCTGTATACCCAGCAGTGGGTGTGGTGATTCCGGGCTGAAAGGATGATGATATGACTTTTGTCGAAAACATAGTCAATCTTACTACTAAATTATTTTTCTTTCCAAAATTCGTTTCTGCAAACCAAGTCCAAATGAGCGCACCATAAAAGTGGGGGTATGTAAAACTGCACGATCGATTATTTAATACGGTTCTAATATTATTATCTCAAGCGTTATTGACAAAAGTCAACGCTTTTGAATTTTCGGATGATCATATGATGTTAGTAACTATGTATTTTACGAGTATGTTTTTGAAGTAGTATTTCAGTGCTAGCCCGACGACGAAAGCTAGTAAATCTCTTACATTTCATGGTCAATGCATTTCTATCAAATGCAAAGGCAATTATTTTTGAATTTTCATCACAATCAATTTTATACTGAGAAGGAATAATGTCGTGAAGCAAAATGTTCCCGTCCTGGTATTTCATTTTGTTTATTATTGTTTTTGAATTGGTGAGTCATTTTAAATTAACAAACAATTAAATAAACAAATAACTACCTTATCATTAAAATTAATGATGACAACTTAAAAAAATACGCAGGTTAATGTACAGTCGCATGAAACTACAGGTAAGGCTTTAAAATTCATGCCTTTCAGAGATATAAGTACCTACCTATGTGTTTATTTGAAAAAAAGAACTTTCGTTTACCTATTTTAGATAAAATCCATGACGTAACTAAGAAACGTGTCAGTGGAATCGCTCCGACCGGTAATGGAAGTAAAATGCTTTTAAATGGCAAAAGACGACGACGAACGACGTATGGTGACGATTTTGATAACTTTGAAGATCAAGTACAATACACTGACATCAATGATTCCCAAGATGGCCAGCATAGTTCCTCCCAATATGGATATGACAGCTTAGAAAGAGGTCAGAAAGATGAATATACAAAATTTTTGTTGGATGTTCTAAGTTATATCATAACCATAACAAAGTATACTAGTGAATTCACATTCGGTATATTTATAGATGAAGAAAACAACGACGATGCTGATAACGACGACAGCTCAGAAAGTGATGAGAATGGTAAGTGAACAAAATGGTAAAACATAATCCCGTTCAACGTGTATGTACCCACATTATAGGCGGATTTTACTCTTCGAAATTCTAAAATAAATAACCGGCCAAGTGCCTGTCGGGAAATTCATCCCAAATACGGAACCCTTCATTATACGTGAAGGGTTCCGTATTTGGGATGAATTTATTTCAAGAAGAACAAACTTAACTTTGTACCCATACATCCTTCCCGTTGACCTAGAATTATGTAATTTGGCTAAAAGCAAGGTCTCACAGCACAAGTAAAGGAAAAAGTCCGAAAATAGTTAATTTGTAGTTTAACTCATAAAATAATATTTTTATGGGATTACAAACTTACATTTGTGATGTATTTGCGGTTAACCGTGATGTATATCCATGTATGGGAGAACATGTTTTTGAACTACAATGCTATGTTTCTTTTTTGGATAAATTCATCCCAACTACGGAACCCTTCATTGTGCGTGGTCGGACACGCACTTGGCTGCTTTTTTTATTGCGTTGAATTTAGAAGCTTGATTTTATTAGAGCTCCAAAGGACCGTAGACCTGCGTAATATCAACTTGATACCTCTACACGTTCCTGAGAAAAAGAGTCTTGACAACGAACGGATTTTTCCTTTTGAGGTACGGAACCCTAAAAATTATGAATGTGGTTGATTATATTCATAATTTGTTAGGTAATATTTCATGTCTATTAGGATTTACAGATGGAAAGAATATATTCATTCGTTCAATCAAAATTTTAGTTTAAAAAAAAACAAAAAAACACGCTTTTTACACTTGTATATTGGACTTGTCAAACGGAACTATATAAGCCCAAACTCGATGGGTTTACTAGAAGTCGCTGAAGAGTTCCACTATCCACCTCCTGGCTCCATCATCAGATCAGCTCCAAGATACAAAATTATTGTATTGTCATCGGTCCTTGATACGTGTGAAAATTTTCAAGTTAATCGAACGTCTTGAAGTTGGTGATAATTACGTTGAAAGATTCTGTTACATAGATAGATAGATACAGGTCAAGCTAATAAAAGTGTGTTAAAAAAAAGCGTGACATTATCCACATAATTGACCTATAAGGAAATGATGATTTTAAGTTAATTTTCTTTTCAGATGTTATGTCAAGGTCACTGCAAACAGGTAAAAAATAAAATTAATAAAGAATAATAGTAAAATTAATAAAGAATAATAGTAAAATTGTCATCATGTTATTTCTCAAACAGGTGATATTTTTACTCCAGTCGAATTCCTTCCGATCGCCACAAAGTTGTTGTTGAAAGGTTTGTAAATGAAATTAAAATGTTTTTTTTTGTTTATCTGCAATAAAATTGTATAATACCACTTCGCTCTAAAGCACGGGTTCGCTATTTACGCTATTCTCATGCACGCTATTTCTCAGCACCTATGTTTTATTTAGTTCACATTTTTTCAAACATATGAGGCCCTATGCCAAAATAATTTATCATATTTTGTGTATTACTTTTCAGTCACTTCAAGAGGTAAGAATTGAAGATAAGTTAAAAGACCTATAAATAATACAGACAACGAAATTTTTTTAGTAACCTAATATTTTATACTTAATTTATCAAATGTAGCAGGCAGAGGAATTGTGAGTTCAGCGAAAAGTCCTGAAGATTTGGCGGATAAACTATTTCATACTTACTGTATGTATATCGAACGTTTTAGTATCATAGATGAAGATAAGTTAAACGCTTTTCATTATTCTTTTATTTAATAAAGCCTCTTGGACAATAAAACATTACTATTTTTACAGTCTTAACCACAAGAAGAATCGTATTTTTGACGGGTAATTAATTGTGTTTTCAGATTACATATACAAATTATTAAAAGGTTTTGTTTTTTTTTAAATCTGTTTTTAATTTATTTCAGAGAAAGACCTCTCTGGCTTGGATGCACTTCAAGCCCTGTCTCTGGAGGGAGAAGGTAGTATTGGACAAGATTTAAGTTCACTATTTTAAACCTTACCTTTCTGTGTACAAGTCAAATCAATTTGTTTAGTCATTCAGTGTGTCAGTTGATCAGAATGCATGGTGTTGTATGTTGGTTCCCCCAACCAGTCTAGTCATATTAGACCAGACATAATTAGACTATAATGTTAGTTTTTTTTTTGCAGCTGTGAAAACGAGGACATCCGGCGATTCAATCACAGAAAAACCGCTAAAAAATTTGAATTTAAATGGTAATAATGTAATTAAAAGAGTCTTTATAAGGTTTTTAAAGTGGAATTTATTACTTATTTACGTAACATTTTATGTCAGGGCAAGTGATCGGACTGGATGAACAACCTTTGAGATGTCACTATAAACGTAAGTAAACTATTCTACCTACCTTTACTTCATACCTGACATACACGAAATATCCATAGTCTTATCTAAATTGTGACTTTTGCTGTTGTTCAAATTTATTGATGATCTAATAACTTAATTTCTTTTTAGTGTTATTCAAAAAAATCAGTCCTTCAGATTCCGTTTTAAGGAAAGGACAGAGCGGTACGTACTTTTGGATAGCTAAGTCAACAAAAAGAATTACATTGTGATAAAAATATTAGACCGCAAAAGGTAAACTGTATCGCCATTCGTGGAGCCTATTAAATGCAACTAATCCGTCTGTCGGTCTGTCTATCACAGAGATGTGCCTGCCTTTAGAACTGTAATAGCCAGTCAGAAGAAACTCACAGAGTGTAGATAACTATGGCTGCTATCATGTCAAAAACTAATAAAATAAAAAGTCAAAAAGCTATGAGATATTTTGGTTTGGTTGGCCGCCTTGGTTGAAGCCCCGTGGTACACAACCCTGCGTGCGCGGATCCGACTTGCATTTGATTGTAGTTTTTATTTATTCATTTGTTCTTGATTGCTAGGAGGCATTCCACAGTTTAATAACATTTTAAAAATGGAAAAAAATATGAGCCCTAATAGACATTTGATTATAAACCATAAAAGTCGTAAGTCGAATAAAGAAAATAATAATTTTAAAACGGGAGTACATGCAGAACATAATGCAACAAATAAAGAGGAGGTGGAAAGGGTGAAAAAGAATGGAGAACAGAAAAAGCGAATTAAAATGACTCGTCACAAAGTAAGCAAGGAAGGAAAAAAGAAAGGTATGTACTGTGTATATCATTGATGATGCTGAACCTTTTTTGGTAATACATCTGTTTTTGTATAATATTCCTGTCATTTGTTCGGACCTAATTGACGAACATAGTTTCTATAAACGAGCGTCACGAATATTTGACTAAAATCATAAATAATTAAGTCCCTACAAACATTTTTAGGAGGTTCACCACAAAAACAAATATTGCCGTGATAGTAGACAGAAATGAGACGTGATAGAAAATAATAAAAAAAACAAATCGCTAATATTAGTTTACTTAACTTGTGGTCATGTGTCTTTGCTGTGCTGTCTTCATCATCATAATCATTGGCAGCCTTGTTCTATCCACTGCTAAGTAGGTACAGACCTCTTCCCTTTATGCCATCCTTCGCTAGTCAGTGGTTTCTCAAGGTCAAAGGTCAGTGTCAGTCTCTTCTAGATCTTACCATCGTCAATTATTCTTTAATAAATTAACGTCTTCTACCAATACTTCATTTGTATACAATATTAATTTAATTGACTGATTACATAGCGAAGAAACTTAAATCGGGGCAGAAACTCAAACACCGACAAAACAAAAGTGGCCGTAAGTACTAGTACAATATTATTTTTATCCGTTTCATAATGTCGTCCAGCATAAATAATCCGTCAATCAATATACACATAGTACATTACGGTCGCGGCCTGCAACAGGGGCATTAATGGATGATCGTGAAAATGTTGACGTGAGTCCATCAATGCCAGATTGGGGCCAAGGCTTGTATAGTATTTTTCTCAAATAATGCACGGAAATTCAAACTAAGTAAATTAATTATAAATTCCAGAATCAATGACGAACAACGATAAATTTTTACGCGTCAATATATTATTTTGTTTCTTCTTTACGAAGACCGCTCTATACGCAAGCCAAACGTTCCATTAAAAAAAAAACACGATAGATATGAGTTTTCATAGTAATTTATTCGGCCGCTAAGCACGACAGATATTGATTTTCATACAAACATTGTCGGCCGGACGCTCGCATGTTTCGATCAGTACAGCATTTTCGATTTACTCGCAGAAAGTTGTCAAAATAATACTCCAAATTCCAAGAATGTTGGAGAAAAAATTATTTCTTGACTGACGGACAACGCACAGCGTAATAATGGACTAAATACATAAATTGACCGTATCACTTTTTATTCAGGGGCTAGAAGCAAGAAATTAAAAAAACAGCGTAAACCACGACAGAAGAATAGCAGTGAGTATCTATGTAGATAACATAATTAAAATTGATTTCAAACGAAATATTCCCAAAGCAATTGTAGTTAATGACGTAACTTTTCCTATACAGAGCCGAAGTTTACGGAGAAACCGAAACATCTCAGGAATGAACATATCGGTTAGTTAACTATTGTAACATAGAGGGAGAAATTAATTAACATTAAACATGGCTTTTAACTTTTTTATAAAATACGTTTTATTCCAGATCAAAATTTGCCTATAACCACGACACAGAGGCCGGTGTGCAAGTGGCGATATATCTGCAGGATCCCCGGCGACCTGGACACGTGCCGGCTGCACACTTCGTGCTTGGATGGCGAAAATAAGAATCCTATGCTGGACAGTAAGATATATTTTTTTTTACTTTCAATATTCTTTTCATACCGTTTTGGTTTTCATCAAAATCGGCCCCGATATTCCGTTATGTATTTTACGCCATTCTTGTAGTGACACGCACACTTGGAAATTTCACCTTGTAAGCATAGGTACATAATTATTTCTATATTTATTGGTTAGGTACCTTTTCTTCTAAGAAGTGATTCTTAATGCAGGCGAGTGTGAATAATTACCTTATTATTTACCAAGTGAACATTGGTTCCATTAGATTATTTGAAACCTATTCTGCTTGCGATGACCATAGTCAAATAATGATACTAACATTTAAAATAATTTAAATTAGCCATTAGCTTTACGAGTTAAATTTTTATTTTCATCATGCAGTTCAACCTAGGTGTTTGCTGGCTGCTTAGCCGGGCTTGCCTGTGCCTCAATAAATTAAGGGTATAAAACTTAAAAACTGAAAATTTGATGAGAAAGGTCAATTTAATTATGGTGGTACATAACTGATTGTTCTGTTATAAAAACATGTGTTCCTTATCTTTCTATTGTAAACAATAATAATTGCTAATTGGATTGGCTAATTTAAATTTGATGCGTAGTTCGCAAGGCGTTGTAGATGTGCTACAGGTTGATTGATTTGACAGAAAAATATGTTGACACCGAAGGAAAGAAAAACAAAGAACAGGAGCAGCTAGTACAGCACTTTCGGAAAATGAGTAAGTTTTCAGTATAAAAACATGTAGCATTTTTTTTCAATGATTACTGCGTAAATGTCACTGTTGCGATTATTAATGTTTTATTGACTAGCTGACGCAACAATCGTTGTCAATAGTTTATCCAATAATCCCATAGAAAAAAGGAAATTTTTGGGGTTCCCTAAGTCAACAAGGAACCCTTATAGATTCGGTATGTCCGTCTGTCTGTCTGCCGACGGCTTAGCTCAGAGACTCTTAGTACTAGAAAGCTGTAATTTGGCATGGGTATACTGTATACATAATTATTAATGACGCCGACAAAGTGATAAAATAAAATCTTTAAAAAGAAATGTAGTGGAGGTCCCTACACGTAAAGTGGGATGTTTTTTTTTTCGTCTGTTCCATAGTGTAGGATGTCGTTGGAAAAAAATCACGGCAGTACACGTATATAACGAAGTTAAAAGGAAAACTATCACAGCTAAGTAGGGTCGAATAATCGACCAACTTACATTTGCAGTTGGAATATATGGGAGAACATGGTTTTCAACTACAATGTTAAGTTTGTTCTTGAGATAACTTCATCCAAACTACCGAACCCTGCATTGTGCGTGGTCCGACCCGCACTTGGGCGGTTTTATTTATATAGAAGATAGAGAGATAGGCTAGCGACCCACCCCGGCTTCGCAAGGGGCCAAAAATGTACTTTAGTGACGACATGTTTAAACATCGAGACTTTTGTGTTAAATCTAAGTTAAATATTAAACATAAAATTTTCTGGAATAAATGCTCTAAATGAAGATGAAAGCCGCATCAAAATCCATTGTTTAGTTTAGAAGCTTATGGCCGCTGCTTCGCCCGCGTGGAGTTCGGAAATCATCACACAGGAACGAACTACCAGGATAAAAAGTATTCTACCCATGTGCCAAATTTCATCCAAATCCGTTCAGCCGTTTTAGTGTGAAAGCGTAACAAATAAACAAAATCACTTTCGTATTTATAATATTAGTTAGGATATATTTTTATAAGGTACAGGTACATATTTGCCTGTGTTTATTAAACTTTTTGAGACAAAACTTAAAATCATTCGGTAATTTCATGATGAATGCCTAAGGTTACTAATAATAAGAATAAAGGTACTAGATAATCTACCTAGTATCTTCTTTCCTTTATTTATAAAATACACAACATTTAGTTACTTGAAACCTTTAGGTATAGGTTCCAAGTTATTAAATATTGTGTATTTTGTGTTTCACGAACAGTGTCCTAATAAACATTATCCTATCTCTATTTTCTCTTTCTAAATATAATTTATTTGCTTCAACAGTGGGTCTTACTGCCTTGGATGAAGAAGTCGAAAAAATAAGTACGTTATTCTTTAAGTTTGGTTTTTGGAATTTTATGATTAGTATTATGTCATTTATATTAATGGTGGTTTACAATTTTATTAAGTCATTTATATAAATGGTGGTTTACAATTTTATTAAGTCATTTATATAAATGGTGGTTTACAATTTCTCTTCAGTTGAACAACATGTTATGCTAGTGAAACCGGAAAACATGAGTAAGCCATTCATTTTTTTTGTTTTTTTTATTATGAGTTAACATAGATGCATTACATGGATTTAACAAACAATTTCAGAACCAGATTACAAGATAGAAACCCTCGACGAATATTTCAATAACATCATCATGGCTCAACACCGCTGTGAGTATTAATAAATTGAGTCTAATTACTCACATTCTTAGGAGCTGGGTACCTATCACGTTTAGTGGTTTTTCATAAACTAATAAGGTTTTTACTTTTAATTTTACAGCGACGACGCCAGCCTTCGGTTCAACAACGGTAAAATAACACAAATTATTATACCGTAGACACGTCGATCATATTGTATGTTGAACCTGCATAACTTATTCGTCAAGATTTTTCAACACACCTATTTTTTCCAACGTTGTTCAGAAACTGCTGACTGATACCGGTGAACTAAGTTGTTCAAACTATAATAGATGCAAACGCAATAAGAATAGGTTTTCACTATATTTTGTAAAGAATTCAAAAGGGCACCTTTCACCGAAACATTACAAGCATGACAAGTTACTGAGATTATTGGTAGAAAAAACCCAAGTTCTCTTGAGTAGAGATTTCGATGAACTAATTAATTTATTAAAAAGGTTGGTAATAATGCAGTGAACTGATGTGGGTACCGGAGTGTCATTTGTATTAAGTACTAAATACTAAACAGCTGGAAAGCACTGGACACTGTACTCGCATGAAAGTAGCTGGACACTGGCACTGGCAAGCACTTACTGCTCGAGAGACTAGTCAAGTGTAAACTTGTATCTTGGCGTTTTGGGGGAAGGTGAGTGGCGAGTAAAAACAATGAATGTTGTAGTATACTTGTACTGACAGAATGGCACATGGCGGTAACACGCCGCGAGTAGCAGCACTGCAGTTATTGACTTGACCAGCTTGCTAGCTCACACCGAGTAACTTAGCTTATAACCCTGATATATTAGTAGTTACAGGTATATTTTGTTACTAATATAACGCACGCAGAGCAGTAAATTAATATAGGCTTTACTTTTTTCAGCCTTCTACTCGCATCCCTCATCCATTAGCTGTAGTTGTCTCAGATACATCATTCGAGGTATATAATACTCACATGGTAAATAATTGTTAGAAATTTTTGTTGTCCACAAATCACTTTATTTATGATAACTTATTTGTTACTTTAAGGATTTTAGAGATCAAAATATTGAAGATCTGCGACAAATGGATGGAAAGGCTAAGGTAACACAAAACAATCTATATACATAATACGTACGAAAAGCTAAAACATACAACTCATAGGAATGTTTTATATTCAAGTTCAGCTTAGATAAATGAATAAATAACCTTCTTATTATTAGGAACCGAGGACTTCAGGAAATAATGACAAAAATAAGGTAGTAAATTAAGTTTTAAATAAGTTTATCACCAGGTACTTTGCAAAAAAGTACATACTCAGACAAGTAACGTTATTTACCAACATTTTAATAAATTAAATATTATACTATAATACTTATCTTTTGTAGGATTATTATTAGATTATAGGATAAACTCGTGAACATAATGGAACAGGAAATTTCTAATTAGTAAATTGTTATTTTTCAGATGAAGAGCACACCTTTGTCAAATATAAGAGATCCACAAAATTTCCGTGCATTTTCACAATCAAGTATGATTACGACTCCAAGATACAATAAAAGATAATTATGTGATGTAAATTCTTGTTCAACTTGTTTTAAAGCTCCCCTGTACTTTCTAAGTTATGTGGAAACATAATTTAGATAGTTGCCCTACATGATAAATAAAAAGAGCACCCGCGACAGTTAGGCCTTCCACCAGCCTAATGACTGTCGTGGGCTATTTAGATTAAAAAAAAAAAAAAAATGCCGTGCCGATCAGCAGTAGAAGCAATATTCGAATAACTCATTCGCTTTTACCATCACAAAAAGGGCCGCCCAAGAGGACCACTACACTACAGATTTTCATGAATATCAAAAAACCAGCCAAGAGCCTGTCGGACCACGCATGATGAAGGGTTCCGTGGTTGGGATGAATTTATCCCAAGACCAAACTTAACATTGTAGTTGAGGAACATGTTCTCCCACACATTACAACTGCAAATGTAAGTTTGTACACACAATATTGGAAGATTTACCATGATATTTTAAGACCATAGACTTCTTATAGGTTTTCCTGCAATCTATAAGTATAGAACTATTTTATGGATTTTTTTCAAAAAATTTAGGCTCTGTAATTTCGATAGAGATAAGGGAATGGTCAATTTTCATCTATTTTCTTCTTTAAATTTCATCCATTTTCTTCTTTTTTCTATCTTTAAAAGAATTTATTTTAATTTATTAGAAAAACAATTTGACATCCTCACAACAAGCCCTTTCAGTTGATATGACACACTGTACTGTTAGCAAAACTTTTATTTTTCTATTTGCCTCCGAAAAGTGACCCATATATTCAAAATTAATTTGTTTACTTTACACGTCCGTGTTTGGGCCACGGAAATTGATATGTGTACCTTTCAACTTAATCGGTCCATTCGATTCGGAGACAATTAACTGTGACAGACGGACAGATAGATAGACACACAGTGATCCTATAAGGGTTCGGTTTTTTTCTTTTGAGGTACGGAACCCTAAAAAGGTTAAGAAAATGAAATATCTTTTCGAATAGGATAATGTGTATGGCAACAGTTTGCGCATCCATGTCCCGCACACCGTGTATTATTTGTTTATCATTGGGTAATATAATTTGTAAGGTCAGAAAAGGCGGAAAATCCAACAGTGTATTTGATTTGGCGCATGGGATGCACTCTGTTGGATTCTCATTGCATAGCTCAACAACGAGAGTTGAAAGTCCATTGCGCGATAAAAAATCGCCGCGTAAAAAAACCGTCCGTCCGTACCTGGGCTTACCACAAACTGGCGCAAATCTCTCTGAAGTCGGGCAAGGCCAGGCTACTGGGCACGCTCCAGATGTCCCGGAAATCAATGACATCGCTCACAACTTCCGTTCACACTATTCAATAGAAATGCCTTCACTGCGCTGTATCGAACCTATGCTTTACATATCTTACGCTTTTGTTGAAGCTGATGAAGACCAATGTTCAGCAGTAGGAGTTAGAAAGAATGAAAGAAAGAAAAAATATTTATACTTACTGCACAAAAAAATGCACATTACAAAAAAAAAATGGTTACTACAGAATAATACGAGTTACGGGTTGATGTTATGATGATGATGGTTAATTCAGTTTATTTCTGTTGTTTTTTAGGGTTCCGATCTTAACAGGAAAACGGAACCTTTAAAGATTCCTTTTTTGTCCGTCTGTCACAGAGGTTTTTTCCTAAAAGTAATGTGAACTATTATCTTCTTCTGACAGATGCCTACTAACTTTATCAGGCTTATAAATTACTTTAAAGTAAGTTGTTATTTATACCAATGAATTAGACTTATCTAATCCGTATTTAGTATTCGCATAGTAATTTAGATATCTATCGATACAAAACGAGTTCATTACAACGAACGAGAAAGCGATGGCAGCCTCTTTTGAATTTCAAATGAATAGACGTAATCCATATTTCAGTTGAGGCAGATTTCGAGCCGCGATGGATTATTAGACGAATCTTGAACCAAATCCAGCGGTCAGATGAAAACTGTCGATAGCAATGTTACGTAATGCTGTATTTAAATAAAGAATATGAGCATACATGTACTAATGAACGAATCAATTATGAACTAGTTGTCGTTGGAAACATCAAGTGACTGAAGTGGCATTTGTATCACAATCAGTGAAAGTCCAGTGGCAAGCTGTATTGTTGTATCGTGACCTTTAAACTCACAGGTTTAATATAAAATATACGTGTAGGTGTTTTGCTACATCTAGTGGTGCACCTATAGATGTTGACTTTCAAATGTCGATTGGTTTGACGATAACTCGGACAGTAATGTAGAACAAAAGGAGTTTGTAGCAGGCGTGATTGGAAACTAGCAAAATAGTGCTTTCGAAACTACTACGATAAATCTTACATAGGTATAAATCCCCACCAGTGGGAATTGTTACTTTTTTTTCCAGGAATCCCCACTAGTTAAATAAACCCAGCCTAGTGGGGATTTTTGGAAAAATTATTAACAATCCCCACCAGGTGTTGTTGTTTCTAAATTATTAAACAAAAAACCCGACAATCAATTTAATTATTTCAGAATTCATTATGGAATTGTTTGCACAGTAAATATTGCAATATTTCAGTCAACCTGTATAGATTCATACGTCACTCATTAAAAGAAAAATAAGATTTTCACGAGATTGTCATGAGATTGTCATGTTTTGTCAACAACATTTTCTTTGTAAATGTAAATTAACCACACTGGGAGAAAGTTCTTCTAGTTCGCGTTTTTTGTTCAATAATTTAGAAACAACAACACCTGGTGGGGGATTGTTACTTATTTTTCCAAAAATCCCCACTAGGCTGAGTTTATTTGACTAGTGGGGATTCCTGGAAAAAAAAATAACAATCTCCACTGGTGGGGATTTGTCGGTGGGGATTTCTGGAATAAACCATCCTACGGTACTATAAACATAAAATGTTTTAAAACATGTTCCATAGGCAAGTGATGTAAAGATACATTTAGAATTCTGATCACCAGAGAGTTGTCTGAAGCATAAATATGTATTATACTAACTTAGACTAGTATCTTGCTTTGCATGGATTATAATATAACACTTCACGATAACTGCACATCATGCATATTAATCAAAATCTAAATGAAAGTTTCGCAAAAGCTAGATTATGCAAATGTGCAGACTCTTGTCATCTGAAGTATGCTGATGCAATATCTTTAAGAGATTTGGAAATATTCTCAAAATGACAATGTTAGTTTTCATCTAAAAGTTTCGACCTACGAAGTAGAATGGTAAGCGCAATTGGGATCTTAGATAACTATTTAGTCTTGTCATTACAGCAGTGCTATTCTGTAACCATCTCACCGTGAAAACTTAAGTGAAGTGAGCGTGGAGTGAGCTCTCATTCCACAGGGATTGACACTATTGACAGCTCACTTCACCCAAGTTTTCACGGTGAGATGTTTACAGAATAGCATGGAGGTGAAGTAAGCGTGGAGTGAGCTGTCATTCCACAGGGATTGACACTATTAACAGCTCACTTCACCCAAGTTTTCACGGTGAGATGTTTACAGAATAGCATGGAGGTGAAGTAAGCGTGGAGTGAGCTGTCATTCCACAGGGATTGACACTATTAACAGCTCACTTCACCCAAGTTTTCACGGTGAGATGTTTACAGAATAGCATGGCAGTTCTAGAACGCTGCTTCCGAAACACTTCTGAAACAACAAACACGTAGCAGATCCCAAATAAGCTTACATGTTACAGTTAGGGAAGTGGAACTACGTAGTGTGAATATTTGAAAGTCTGACATTTCAATTTGACTTTGTTACGCTCGGTTACCAGCGGCTGGAGAAACAATGAGCGAGTTTTGATCGCTTCGAGCTTGCAAGTGACAGCATCGTTCTAAAACCTTTTATAGGACTACATACTGATGACAATTACTGACTAAATAGAAATTGTTTACTTCACTACTTTTCAGCAAAAAATTCTTAACGAGTAATACGAATTGTACCTGAACCTGTATTAAAAATAATCCCTCCTAAACGTCCGCTCGTACACACATATCGCCGGTCATTGTTAACGTAAACGACGCACCCGTTTAATTACAGCTGTTATTCGCCTTTTTAATATTTTTGTTTGCCATGTCGGTGATGTCGGCACAATTCCTTACACGCAAAATGTATGCAAAACGCAAAACGTTTTTCGTAAGAAATTTTTTATCTTTTTATTAAAATATTTTTGTGCTAATTGTTTTCATTGAAGTCAAACAATTTCATGGAAAATATAAGATATCAAGCCTGTTTTTATTTTGTATTGTAGATGCGTTGCGAAAATTGTTGCACGCATGCAATGCAACAGCATGTAGATATATTATATTATAAATAAGTCAAAGAATGTACCTGATCACATCGTTACGATAATGATACGCAACCCAGTGTAGGTATGTGGTGTTTGCGGTGTCCAGTCATTTCACCAAAAAATAATTTTCAAATTTTCACTTGACAAGCAACGATTGGCAAAAGCATGATTTGTTATTTTATCATTATACAACAAGTTTTTAATAACGTATTATTTGACAAACAATTCATTTATTATTCATATTATCTCATAAAACAACGTTTGGAATAAAAAAAAATATCTTACATATTGCATTACGCAATTTCGTAATATAAATTTCCCTTTTGCTAATGAAACTCATTAGGAAAAGGGTAATTTTAATTTATAAATAAAATAAAAAAAAATATTTTAAAAAAAATGCCAGAAACGACTTGTGAAAACATAAAAAGGAAATTGTAGACTACCCAGACTCAAATTTTTAGATTAGGTTTGAAATTTTTACTCGCAAAAAAAGGTTACCTTAGGTTAGGTTCGAACTGCGACTCCATACCCAAAAACGACTAGAAATATAGAAAAAAAAAAACTTTTGTAGGTTTAAAGAACTTCAGTACTTACTTGCCTGTAAATTAATTGACCCAAATGGAAATTGCAACCATGGTCACTTTGTGACTTAGAAAATTGGTGGTTTAGAAAATTTATTATAAAATTATATTTAGTATTAACGTGATTTTTCCAAAAGCATCTAAATATTAAATCAGAAATGTATAAATAATTAAATATTATGCAAAACATTTGTAAAGAGAAGCATTTGCTAAATACATAAATGTTTGTTAAGCGAGTTTAAAAAAAATTAAACATTTGCGGAATAAGTTGTTTGTGAAATAAACAATGGTATTTTGGTGAAACATTAGTAACCCGTACCCTAATTACGTAATACACGATCAATCAGAATCTGAATCGTTTTGAAACAGATTGATAATCCATAGCTTCATAAGTTCGACAAAAAAATCTGCTCCGCAACGTCAATAACGCAATTAATGTTGTTGAACTGTCAAATTGAAACAGATTAGTCGGAATTGTTAACGAAAATGTGTTGCGTAATTAGATAGCCGGTCTTAGCGCCTAAGCTAAGAGGTCTTAGAAACAGGCTATTACTTCGTTGCGAACCGCATTGATCGAAGTAATTGCAAATTTCTAAGAACTATAAAGGTTACCAAAAGGCACTTCTTTTGGTAACCGTTTCGGTCAGAAGAACATACATACACATTTTACATAGAAAATGTATCAGTTTTACCCTTCCTGTACCAACTTTGCAGAAGGTAGGTACTAGTGCCATAAATTCAATTTTATGTTTCACATAGTTATCATGTTGTTTAATCGGAATGAATTTCAGAAATTATCTATTTTAATAGGTGTGCGGTACGACAGGTGAGCACACCCAATTACATTTCGATCAGGGCAGCGCCGGCGGCGGCGCGTGCGGTCGCCCTAACCGGATTATTGGCCGGCGCGGCGGCACGGCAGGGCTGCGCGGGCGGCGCGCCGAAGCCGACGACCTGCCGCCACCTCGCATTATAATTCGATACAGATTCATCAACAACTTAACAACATTCACCTAGGCTCGCCGTTAGATTACATGAAGATGAAGACCTTTGACCGCGCAAAATTCAATCAAGTAACGATATTCAGAATTTGTTGAGTAAGTACCTAAGTCCAAACAGTCTACCTGGTTGAAAATTCGTTTTGCTTTTTATGATATGAAATGACATACACATGCAAGCAACCACCCAAAACCAACAAAATTTATTTTCAAACTGCAGTTCCAGACACAAAGAACACATTCCCGCGATAGGCAATATCAGCAATCACTAGTTCACCACACTATAAGAGCCACAAAGAAGAGCTCGCAGAAAAAGCTCACTGCTGTGTCGCAGTTTACACAAACAAAACAAAAAATATTCAGCCAGTATGCATCGAGGCGGAAACTGATACAACGTAGACAAACACTGAAATGTGATACTTTTATGTGCTTCATATTGATGCGACCAAATGAAAAATAAACTCAAACATGTACCTGTTATGGAACCATTTGATTGGACATAAAAGCAATGCAGTCGTAGGCTTTTTAATTAATTTGCTAAAATGTTATTCAATTCAATAAAAATATTATTTGTGGGCGTCGTACAGTTTCAATTAATAGGGTTGCGTATCGATTTGTCGCTAAGCAACTTAAAAGGATTCCAATGACCCAAATATGTCAGTATATCAAAAAGGTCGTAATCTGATTACATCGTTGATTCCCGGTCCGTTTTCTTTCCTATTCACAAAACGTCTATTCAACTTTAATTCTTTTATGGCTTCTCTAGCCTAATTTAAGGAACGGGAGTTAATAAACAACTGCGTTATGTATAGATTGTCTTATAGCTAAAAACAAATTAAAAATGAAAGCAACGAATTGCAACTATCCAAAATATAGATATATGTACTTACATATAGTAAAAGAAATCCTTTTACTTGTTCAAACAAAACATGGGGATGAAGGAACAGGATAGGTAAAACATTAACAGGAAATCCCTTTTAGATTTCTGCTTCAGGTAGAAACGTTTGTTTGAAACAAAAACAGAAAACTGTACCAATACACGAGAACCCAATTGATTGTTACACGCTATCCCCTTTTTTTGTAATATCTCTTGCAACGAACAAAAGTATCGATACAAAAGCAAACCGAAAGAGTTTGCTCTACTAATAAAAGAGTTGTACGACCTTAATTAAAAACTGAATCAGATAAAGCGCAAACTCTATTCAGCTGAACGTGGAAATTCCATTCGTCCATTATGAATAGCCATCTGAGTATTTACTTAACCTGTTTCAGAGAGCGCGACAAACCCCGCACTCATTCCACATTGATACTGCACCGACACGCGCACAAAGGAAATAAATGACCGTCACTGCGGGAAATAGAATTGACCTATCACATTGCGCCATCTTCTTTTTTTATCTTACGGCTCGTATAAAAGGCTTTTTCTTTTTAAATTATTCTTTGCACTTACTCTTAAAAGCGTGTTTCAATTACCTCCCTTGAAAGCATGTGAGGCAATCGCTTGGAAGTCGCATAAAGGGACGCACCTTAGCGAAGTTACGCCACTTCTAAAATATTCAAATCTCGGGGGCGACTTTCCCCGCGCTCCAGTAAAATGCAAAACAAGGAAAGTTTGCCCCTAAATCAGCGGAGTCAGCAGAACGGCTCCCGGCTCGCGACAAACATACCCGGACAACAAACAAACTTTCATTTAGCTACAGCGGTCGCGTTACTAAAATTGTATACTAAAAGATGCTTTATTTCAGCGTAAGAATTTAACATTGTCGTCTTGTTTAATTAGTGTGTCAAAACACTTTCTGCCTTTTCAATGTAATTTCTCATGACATCAAAATAAACGACACATCATTATGAGACTTTCATCATAATTATTAGAAATGCATTTATGAATTATTCATTCAATACAATGCACATTCTATCTCTACATATACGGTGGATGATAAAATTGTGTAAGTGCTCATACACATGAGCGGCACGCGTCAACGGCAGAGGCAACTGCTGCCGTCGACAACGTGCTGCTCGTGTAGTTGAGTACGGTGCTCAAATACAAGACCAGCAGACGTCAACGGCAGAGGCAACTGCTGCCGTCGACAACGTGCTGCTCGTGTAGTTGAGTACGGTGCTCAAATACAAGACCAGCAGACGTCAACGGCAGAGGCAACTGCTGCCGTCGACAACGTGCTGCTCGTGTAGTTGAGTACGGTGCTCAAATACAAGACCAGCAGACGTCAACGGCAGAGGCAACTGCTGCCGTCGACAACGTGCTGCTCGTGTAGTTGAGTACGGTGCTCAAATACAAGACCAGCAGACGTCAACGGCAGAGGCAACTGCTGCCGTCGACAACGTGCTGCTCGTGTAGTTGAGTACGGTGCTCAAATACAAGACCAGCAGACGTCAACGGCAGAGGCAACTGCTGCCGTCGACAACGTGCTGCTCGTGTAGTTGAGTACGGTGCTCAAATACAAGACCAGCAGACGTCAACGGCAGAGGCAACTGCTGCCGTCGACAACGTGCTGCTCGTGTAGTTGAGTACGGTGCTCAAATACAAGACCAGCAGACGTCAACGGCAGAGGCAACTGCTGCCGTCGACAACGTGCTGCTCGTGTAGTTGAGTACGGTGCTCAAATACAAGACCAGCAGACGTCAACGGCAGAGGCAACTGCTGCCGTCGACAACGTGCTGCTCGTGTAGTTGAGTACGGTGCTCAAATACAAGACCAGCAGACGTCAACGGCAGAGGCAACTGCTGCCGTCGACAACGTGCTGCTCGTGTAGTTGAGTACGGTGCTCAAATACAAGACCAGCAGACGTCAACGGCAGAGGCAACTGCTGCCGTCGACAACGTGCTGCTCGTGTAGTTGAGTACGGTGCTCAAATACAAGACCAGCAGACGTCAACGGCAGAGGCAACTGCTGCCGTCGACAACGTGCTGCTCGTGTAGTTGAGTACGGTGCTCAAATACAAGACCAGCAGACGTCAACGGCAGAGGCAACTGCTGCCGTCGACAACGTGCTGCTCGTGTAGTTGAGTACGGTGCTCAAATACAAGACCAGCAGACGTCAACGGCAGAGGCAACTGCTGCCGTCGACAACGTGCTGCTCGTGTAGTTGAGTACGGTGCTCAAATACAAGACCAGCAGACGTCAACGGCAGAGGCAACTGCTGCCGTCGACAACGTGCTGCTCGTGTAGTTGAGTACGGTGCTCAAATACAAGACCAGCAGACGTCAACGGCAGAGGCAACTGCTGCCGTCGACAACGTGCTGCTCGTGTAGTTGAGTACGGTGCTCAAATACAAGACCAGCAGACGTCAACGGCAGAGGCAACTGCTGCCGTCGACAACGTGCTGCTCGTGTAGTTGAGTACGGTGCTCAAATACAAGACCAGCAGACGTCAACGGCAGAGGCAACTGCTGCCGTCGACAATGTGCTGCTCGTGTAGTTGAGTACGGTGCTCAAATACAAGACCAGCAGACGTCAACAGCAGAGGCAACTGCTGCCGTCGACAACGTGCCGCTCGTGAATAGCACTAACAAGGATTTCACTCACTGCTATTCAGCCCGTGTCCATTGTTATGAATCGGATGTTTGTATTGGCTATCAATATCGGGATAGTTATCCAAACCCGGATATTTTCATAGGATTTTGTTTACGGATAAACAGTGAAGTGCGGACACAAAGAGGCAATAACAAAACAGCGCTGCGCAACTAGCAAAAAAGCCCAACATTGTTCATCTATTAACTTCGAGGAGTTTTTCAATAAAATATAGTCTGTAACGGGCATCGGGCGCGGTAGAGAATGCTAACAATAGAGCAAAACAAACGAGATGGGCAGCTATTATCTCACTATAACCTAGTTTTGCATGGTGAGCGGCAAAAGCGAAACGAGGCTAAATTGCCAGCGAGTTGTTTTATAAATGGTCAAAACTTGAGAAAAAACCAGCAAAAGCTGCCGCTTTAGTTACTACTGTTGTTCGCAGAGTGGAGCGTGCCCACGCCGCCGCCAACGAGTTAGCGTTTCCGGAATCAACATGCAATATTGATTGCATTCTTTGTAAACAATATCGGATAGTTGTTTGCTTACCTTTAGCTGAATGTTCAAAGGAGGTAACGACGTAGACCTGAAACAAAGCAACAAATATGTTACACTTTGTTGTGATTTATGTACGTATAAGTAAGCTCTATGAGGGCCAATGAGAAGTGACAATACAGGATACTGCATCGCGTTAGACTTTTTCCATTCATCATAATAATGTCTAATACAAATTGACAGCTCTAATTTAGGTCTTTAGGAACTGTGCACAGAGAGAGAAACAATTTTCATAAATAATTATGTGATAAGTAGGTTCACAATTTTCAATTGTATTTAAAACAGAGTTGAAAATACAATTGAAAATTTTGCGCATCAGGACATACCTATATAGTAGCTACCAATGCTACGATGCGTACTAAAAGAATTGAATGTAAACAAGTCACACCTCATCAAATACGCGACATAGGTATACAATAATTGTTTATGAATGTTCATGTACATACCTAATCCTTTGTTATGTTGTATTGCGCAGTAGAAACTGAATCTATGCGCTGGGCGCTGGTCCCAAAGGCATCTTCGATTATAATATTACTATTAGGCAAGTCGAGGCAAGACATCCGGCGAGGCCCTGGGGTCGCCGAGGGATCGCAGCACGTACTCTCGTCCCCAATACGCACTCTAGCCGTCTTCACTTTCCCACCTAGTCAAGTGTTCGGAATAATAAAACTGTGTGCAATTCTTTAGCCTCTCGACAATGTCCCGAGCAGATCTATTGTGGTGCGTCACTTGCGTCCGTGTTCAAGAGCTTCGGGTAGCTTTAATTGTTCCATTTATTACACTTTCAGCTTTTGTGCTTAACTTTTAGGTGTTATATTTTCGCTGACACCAAAATGTTTAAACGAGTTTTATTAATAATGCTAATAATATTAATAAAGAAATGTAATATGTAAATAATGAAATAAAGATAATTAAAATGAAATGTTGTTTGCAAAGTTAAACTAAACTAGTTCGCTTACGTTCAGTTGATAGACGAAAACTTGTTACGGGCCCTATATATACGGGTTAAACACGCAAGATTAATTTTGTTTGATTAACTTAACGAAAAACTTAGTTATCGAACACGCACAATAATTTCAATCGTATTATCTCTCTCTCTATTTATGGAGCTGTCATATAAATAAAACTCCCAGCCCATTAGCTTCGGCCGCTGTGCGATCACCGATCACCGAGCGGTATTACTGGCAGCCTGCGTGTAACATCGCACCCATCAATATCTGTCATCAGTCACCGAGTAGCCAAATAAAAATGTACGATCGACCTCCGTCGATAGGCCATGATGCGCAGGTTCCTGTTACGATCTCATATTACATGAGATGACCTAATTCGCTGAAAATATTTCCCGTGCCATCGGGGAGATGAATGCTATTGGCCGATAATCATGTTATTCATATTCCTATTTTTATTATAGCTTGAGCAATATTATGCTTGTAGCTCTCAGGCAATGTTCTCTGCTAATTTAATGAAACTAGTGACTACAACTGTGTCAAGGATGATAAGCAGAAAATTTCCTTCAAAAGCGCGGGATTGAATAAACCGAGCTTTGTTGAAGCACGGCTGCCGCTTTTGCCTGGTAGTACTTACGCAGTAATGCCGCCAGCCTTTTAATAAACGGACATTTCTTTAGCACAATCATTTCCGAAAGACGTCTTGTATAGGTAGATAGTTACTGTGTTAACCGTCGTGGAAAGTTACTCGCAAATCTAAAAGAGTGGAAAATGTCTGCTGCTCTATAAAATAAATCGGTAATTAGATGAACTGGCATGCGGCCAGCGATAATCGGACAGCTGCATTGATGCCGCGGTAGTAGTGCACATGGCCACTACAGTCTGTGTTGGTTCACTTTCATGTACATCGCAGGCGCACGCTCTCATTATGAAAACATTCATGACTCAGAGTAGGGCCGCTATCTTGTACAGCTGTACTTATGATGATATCTACATGGGGATAATGGACAGACCGTAATATTAATATAAATACGAAATATTTTATGCGTTGCGTACCTACTTAGGCAGTGGTAGGTTCAGCCTTAATGTATTTACGTTTGAAAACCTATGTTAACCTTTAGAAATATTGTCAGCAAAATTTTAAATAAAGGTCCTCCTACACAGATAGCAGGTTAATGTACATTTACAAATAAAAATGTACATTTTGAATGAAATATAGGTAATAGTAAATTACTCTCATAATCGTGCTGGGTGGCCGTCTCAAGGTATAACTCAGTTTTCAGGGATGTTCGCAGAGGCACGTATAGACGACTTTTATACAGTCATGCCTGCAAGTGTCGCCTCCCTGATGCGGCGGGTGCCAACAGCCTCTTGGTCACTGTGGCCGACGGGGCGGACGGTCTAACACTCAGGCACTGGACCAGCCATGCTATTCTGTAAACATCTCACCGTGAAAACTTGGGTGAAGTGAGCTGTCAATAGTGTCAATCTCTGTGGAATGACAGCTCACTCCACGCTCACTTCACCTAAGTTTTCACGGTGAGATGGTTACAGAATAGCACGGCAGGACACAAGTATTACCTTCAAATCGTGCCTTGAAATAAGGTTTAATTAATTATTGCATATTTAGTGATTTTGACATTGTTAATGATGATTTTGAGATTAATGATTAATTTTGGTCGTAATGTCAAAGTAATGTCAAAATCATAACTAGATTTTGATATTACTTTGACATTATGACCAAAATTTGCCAAATATTATCATATACTAACAGTAGTGTTTACGATGTGTATGTAATTACTAACAAATTGGATGGTATGATCTGGAAATAAAATGATTTTGTCATTTGATTTAACGTAAAAAAATATGGAATAATTTTCATAGTGCATTTATTCTTAATTTGCTGTGTGTTTTATGACGTATCGTGCATTAACAAAAATTTTATTAACGGCCCACGTGGCGGGGTAAGGGCCGGTCAATGACCTCACATGGTAGGTACCGTTAATTACTTTCGCAGGGTAGAATGTAACACGCAATTAGACGATTTAAGTACAGCAAATAAACATTATCAATCATTGCGCGAATGCGATTTTATGTAAACAGTCATAATTCAAGTGCTTAATTCCGTACGAAGTCGAGTAAAATCTGTGCAAGTATTATAAGTATGAGAAGAAAAAAATACATACCCTAATAAAAATTTGTTTTTCCAAGTTTTAGCAGAAATACGAGGTTTGACCGCTTATCTGTTGTAAAGGCAAATCATTTCTCACTTGCTACATTTCAGTTTTGTGGCCAAAGGAATACGTAAGCCTGAAAAACTAGCTATAGCGAATGTGGCGACATCGCCTTGAGGCATAAAAGAGAAAACGAACGCCTTTAAAGTGCTGTAGTTTATCACTGGGTTGTAAACAAGAGCCATGTATTCATCGAGGCTCCAACCAGCTCGTCACGTGACGCGGACGTGGCATCTACAGGTCCTGATTGTACTCATCATAAAAACTCGTCACGTCTACTCCTACCTCCCCCCCCCCCCCTGCGCGGAAAAAGCCTCCCCTACAGCGGAAAACTCACCCCCGGGTTAGAAGCTCGCGTCTCGACAGATTCGTACCTAACCAAGGTAATACGACCACTAACTGGGCAGAATTATGAAATGAAACGTCTGACTATCCGTTAGAACACTTAAAACTCGATTGATTGTTCTACTTAACATAATTTTATTTTCTCATGCATAAATACTATATATAGGTAGGTTCATTGAGGTGTATAATTTCTTGCAAAAGATATCATCAGAAAGTAGGTAGCGATAATAATTTTACTGCAAGAGGCGATGAATGCGGAGAAGTAATTGTATGTAGCCGACGTGGAGAGACGATACGCGAGCCGGCTGGGTTTATTTTTTGTTTCGATTAAAGCGAGCAGAGCCGCGGGCTATACTAGTACCATGTTATTAGAGGTTTGTAGTACACTGTCTAGATAAGCGAACATACAACTGCAACGGAAATAATATAGAATGTAAATGCACTTTCACGCTCCATAGAGTCGTTGCTACGCCGCTGTATGTACTAAGTAGCTGTCAGTAGCTGTCAAACGGCGTAGCAGCGTAGCGGCCTCATAATATTTTTTTCGTATAAGTAAAATTGTTTTATGTGGTCGACATGCATTGTCTATATCTTCGATCAACTATACCAACTGTTGATCGAAGGTCTATATAGTGTCGGCTACGTTGGATTAGATTTTTAGTACTTAGCACTATAAACCTCATACGGAAAACTCTTCTTTTTATTTCGCGGTGTAATCTTCTGTCAGTGGGTATTATTACAATTAGGTACAGAGTGCTGCAGAACTTAATTCGTTATCGTTTTTTATAATGTACATTATTTGCGATAATGTAAATGTACTGTAACATATTTACCTTAACATCAACATAAAAACAGCTATGACAACACATAAGGTCACTAAAATAAAGTAACAAAACTTTGTTAGACATCGCATCGCACCTGTTCTGTCTAGGTTTAGCATAATACGATACGATACGGCGAACATTATACGTATACAAACGGTAAGTAACGTGTCGTTTTCGCACCTTCCTCGGCTTAAGCGGAGTTGACAAGCGTACTAAATGTGAGCGTGGAGAAGGTCGCATACGTACAGATGAAGTAATAAGAAATCATTTTAGCACATTTACCGCAGCACGTACTCACTCACGTACAAGTACCAATGAAATAAAAGAAACAGATATTACAAAATTACCGCAGATGAAAAACGTATTCAGCTCAGCCTGAAACCATTTTCTTAAGGACCGTATGTTACACTTCTTTTCAAACTTTGAACAAATAATTATTTGGTACTTTATTCTATTATTGAGATTACCCTTATTATACTTTCCGCGTGTTCTTTGTTTACTGAACCCAATTAAAAATTCCTATATTCGTTAAAAAAAAAACTAATAAAATCATTACCATTACCACTGTTACGATTTATATATGAGTAAAAACATACGTAGATGTTTAATATAACGTGAGGGAATAAGTTACACCAAGAATGAATGTAGGTACACTTGCGCAGATAAAATGGAACGGTACCGGGCCGGTGGATACGACATTGTTGCCGCAGTTCCGACCTCTAACCCCTAAATGTATGACGCCCAAAGAGCCCGTCGTATTATATGGCCGGCAACTTTACGAAACAGCAGGGACAAATCGGGCACAATTTATTGTTTTGATTTTCTCGGAAAAGACTTTTGCGATGTATTGTGTACCTTTCTATTTAATATACCTTTGGGCGTGTAAGCATAAAGCTGTCTATGATATTGATATTGTTTTGAACGCATCTGCTACTTTGATAAAGTGAATGGATGTGTAAACCAATCACTATCCAGTATCCACCGTGTATGTTGATGTTTAATCAATACGTTCAGTGCCGGGAGCCCTCCTGGAGGGTCCACCTAGTCGCATATGGGATGCCGGGAGCCCTCGCGGTGGGCTCGTTTTAAATGTAGGTTTTCTTAGCAAATACAGCATTATAAACCATGAAAATAAAATCTGATTTATATTTTAACAACATTTATTAGGAAGTATACGAGTATGCGTTGATTCTAAAATCCAAGCATTTCTTTTTTCATGTTACCAAATATTCACTAAAAATTTTAAAGGTTGTACACTACTAAGAGCGACGAGACCCCCTGAAAACACAATTTTACTTAGTTTTACAGTGTTTTATACCACGGTTTTAAGCCTAATGCCGTTGACAGTCCGCGTTGGTTAACTTTAGCGCAAACTTAATGCCGGCAACCCTCCCGAAGGGTTCACTTCCAATATCTTTGCATGGCGTATGAGTCCTATGAAAAGTAGGTGGAGTCGAAAGTGTTAAACGAAAAATCTGCCGAGCCTA
The DNA here is from genome assembly GCA_914767755.1 of Agrochola circellaris. NCBI lineage: Eukaryota > Metazoa > Arthropoda > Insecta > Lepidoptera > Noctuidae > Agrochola > Agrochola circellaris. Next base: position 7,594,493 of record OU611846.1, on the reverse strand, counting down.
ACCGGATGCAGCTGTATACCAGTATTAGTATAATTTAAACAGAAGGCTGTTTAAATGCAAAATAATGATTCGTTACACAGTCGGATTTACACCAGAAAATATCATTTTCTACAAAGTAAAAAGAAATGTAAGCTACAATGAAGCAACACAGACAGATCAAGGCCTAAATAATTGCAACCAAATCTAATCGTCTCTATTTCATTTATATTTTATGAATACAGCCATTACAGAGTCTATTGTTAGAGGACAATGACCGCTAGAGTTAACACATGTTACATTTGGTTTTTGCATACGAAGAATTAACGATGCGTGTACTTAATATTATTTTAATATAAAAAAAAGCGCAAGACTTGTAACAAATGTGAGCCGCGTGCAGTCAACAGTAAGTACATGCTCAGAAGGCTCATGTAAATGCAGAGCTTTACTTTAATATCGCTAAAGCATATTTCACATGCAACACTGATTTACATAATTTCATTTATAAACGCAATAATCCTTGGGACAATATTGGGAAAACTGAATAGTACGTTTTATGAGCAATAGAAGCTGTACTTGAGCCTAAAGTGGAGACAGACCGACATTTCTCTTTACACCTCGGATTAAAAATAATGTAAAAAATTCCGCACTTTTATCTTGTAGAGCTACTCACATAGAAGTAATAACTAAGTTGGAAGTGGACTTTTAAAATTTGGGCTCCTGAGCCGAACATTAATGACCTACGCCGCCATTTTGAAGGGCTGTTTTAAGGAAAACCCCCTGTGCGCCCTCACTGGGGAAGTAATGCATTTTCCTTTATCACGGTGCGGACAGTTTGCGTACTTCTCGAGGGGGACCAGCTTTTACGATTATTGTGCTCACATCGTTACAACATGAGATAATAAAAAAAACGCTGGATTCGATCTCGCACGCCGTAAAAGGCAGCGCAGTCACTGAAACGCTCTATTCAGATAGTTCAGATACTATTATGGAGTTAGTTCGATTTTAGGAAAGCAATTTAAGGCTTGCAAATAAACTTCAAGGTGAATCTCAAGGTTATTATAAAGCATACCAATATGGATGCTATAATATATATAATATAGTGAGATTTGTAACTTCCGTTTATTTAAGTTTTTGCTTTGGTTGAACGAACTTTCAATCGGCCTATATTTCAGTCTTAAGGCAACAATTTCTATAAAAGGTTTAGGTTTGGTTACAATATAAACAGTGTTACGACACGCGTCACAAGCGCGGCATTTCAAAGCGCTGTGTTGCAAGCATCAGGCGAGATCTAAAAATGTCAAATTCGTGTGTATATCTTGCCTTGGGAAGTAAAATGACGGCTGGCTTCTACAGCGACGGGGCATGGCGGCACTCGGCGGTGCATCGCGCACCGGAACACTGCCGGCCACGCGGAGCGTGAAATAATGCACCACATGTTGAATAACATCGTTAATTAATAGCATCGGGCGAAAGCGCAAGTGTTCACATGCAAGTTGGGCGTAAAACTTGACATATTAGAACATTAATTACGAATAGGGATAATGTAATACAACAGCACAAAATTATGGTTGTTATGCGCCGTTGCGGAGGGGAGTGTGCTCGCTTCCTAACTGCGGAGTTTCACGAGGGCTTGTAAAGTTCCAGCCGTAAGATTATGCTTCACTTAATATTTTCATAGCAGATAATTACCATAAAAGACCAATGTTATAGTCCATTAAAATGCAAACAACGAGCGATATGCTCTTTTTACTTATATTAATAACTTCACACTCTAAACGTCCTCCTAGTTATCTTTCGGAATTCCCACCTGAGTGCATTGCCCCCTCAAAATTTATCTCTAAACATATAACTGTCGCCGTGTCAACCGCGTCGCAGTCGGACAACAAACATGGACTTATTATAGTTCACACTTGTCCATGTTTAGAACATCGACGAGCAAAAGATAAAACATTCTCAAAGTTTCCCATGAGAACAGTTTTGAAGAAGTTGTATTTATTTCTGGATCTTCCATTAGTGTAAATACAATATTTAAGATCTGAGTAAGACTTATATTAATAATATAATATTATCAGTGAAGAATCAAATACTTTTAATTAAATTAACGAAAGTGTGACTTGCCGAAGCACTGTAAGCACAATATAGGGCATCCGTGCGGGAGAAAGTGCGCTACTTGCGCGAGCGCAGCCCGTCCGTCGTGAGAGCCGGGACGTGCTAACATTGCAAGTCGGCCACTCACCCACAGCGGCTGCAGCTCGCCTGTGCATCCACGGCCTAACTTATCAATGTATCTATCAATCACACTTCAAGCGTGACGAGAATAAAAATCATGTTTTTGCAATTGAATATATATTTAGCTGTAAATTTTCCAGGACGCCTTTGATTTTCCACGTTAAGCTAAGTACGTAGTGTATTTACAGTTTTTTTACCCATTAACTATCATATTGAGTGGTCATATTGTTTGTTAATTACGTAAGTTTAACAGTTCCAACTTTGAAATAGGCTATAAAACGTAGCAACGTAGCAGCGTATTCAATTCAAGCACAAAGTAGTACAAACATAAAAGGTATCACTGTCTACTATAGAGTCGAGGATCCTTTTCAAATATTAAATCTGGGAACATAATTCGTGGTGTCGCATTACATCGTGAGTTCGGCGGATATGAATGCGAGGTCACGAGTGGCCGCGCGACGCCTGCTCCGTGCTCCGAGCTCTGCAGGGTTTCTCTAGAAAGCCTTCGATGACACCAGACACCGCGGCCGGCACAACTTGAGGCTGTAAATCTCGACGAAGTGGAAAGTAAACGCTTTCCAACATGCACTACTTCAGCAAATAGATGTCATTGTGCTCTCTGAACGCGGACAAAAGCAGTGGGATTATGTATCACGAAAATTCACAAAGCATTTTGGAATTATAGCACTATCTCTAGATTCCCCAATTCCGGTTTGCTAGTCATAATAACTGTTAATTTTTCGGTATGTTTGACAACTCAAAACTTAGAAGAAACATGGAATATAAATAGAATAGTAGAAACATCCGGCGGAGAAGGCAATAAACAATCGAAGACCCTTCCTTGCAACGGTATAATTACTGAGTGCTTTTTTCTCTTTGTGTCTTGAACAACTACAGGCAGGAATGAAGTACCGACTTGTAGATGAATAAAAAAGCTCACGGGAAGGAAAGAGTTTAGAGTCGAGCGCTGGACCAAAGTTAATTCACAACCATTCGATGAAGCTCATTTATTTACACGCACGTATTTAAATAATTTAAAAACTGCCTATGATTACCCCCCCCCCCATTTTTATATACTTGTACATATTATTATTTTAAGTATGTTAGTTATTCACAATTGAACAATCAGTGGGGAACATCATGTAACAAAGTAGATCACGACAGCAGTCCATTAGACCACTTATGTAGTTACATTTTGTAGTTACTTACTGTGGTATCAATTGTGTGTTACTTTTATTTATCCAACAACTTCATAACTTACAAAGCATGCCTACCAAATAATATAAAGTGTACAAGTATTAGTGGTCATGAGAGGATAATTATCCCCTACGAGGCAACGCTCATTCGTTATCATTGGTCGGACTGATGGGGGAAGCTTATGTTCAGCAGTAAACGAGTACGGACCATTTTTTAAATCTCACTCGCCTTCCGGCTTCCCATTTACTTTTTATATCGCCGTTTTTTACATTCGTTGATTCATTATTCATTAATTACCCAGAAACGTTTTCATTTGATTGAAGATTAACCTGACCGTCGCATTGACTTTCCTATTCAATATTCATAACGTGACATGTTTGCACGCTTAATTAATCATTTAATTGCTATCTATTTATGTTACTTTCATTTCAACGATTGTTTAATCTTTTATGAAACTGCGTATTAGTAAATTTACATATGTGGTGATGTTTGTTGTTATAGCCGTGTGCCAATTACGCGTGCCGGGCATCGAACTGCTGCGCAAGCGGCGGTGCGGACGTGACCTCCGCCCGACATGCACAACGGGACCCCTTATTATTCAGCCCGTGAACCCTTGCCCTTATGTGTAAGATATGCAATTTTATTCTAATCAAAAGAAGTTACCTAGCTAGTGAGTGTTTTGTTAATATTGGTGAGGTGGTAACTGGTAACAAAAACAATGTATTTATCGAAGTGGGCCTAAACCTATTGTTTAATGATTAAAATATGAATATAATAAATTAGAGAACCCACTTCATTTGATTATTTAGGCTATTTTCCAGTAGGATCTTGCCGGCAAAAATGTTTTCGACAAGTTCTTGTACATATATTTCTGCTAACATTAGCCGTCTAACTGGACATACTAGCTATCACAACGAGCACATAATAAACTATTAGCCGCTGCACAACTATCAATCCATCGTCACGATATTGTCACGGTTTAGAAATCGTAAGATATATTACTACATGTAGATAATTGTATGCTATCAACTATGTGCACATCGTTGAGTATACGAGTAGTTTGGACTATTTTATTGGTATGCATTTCACATCATCATATTTTTTCTTATGGCAGTGAATTGAAAGGTAAAACATCCCGGACTTATAACAGTATTACGATGTCGACAATAGCTGTCAACGGGGATTATTCCTTTTAGCTTACATAACAAAACCGATCATACGCGTAACGAGCCGTGCTCGTCCAATAATAGCATGAACTATGAAACAATAACCAATGGTTACTGATCTGATGCACGCAGCGCAACACTGGGAAACTTTTCAATCAGTTTTGATGACTAGATTGTAACAACGTGATTGTAGTCATTACACCAACATCATGCGACTCGAGCGGGTCATGTCAGGTTTGTTCACCGTCAATTGTTAAATGGGGCGAATTGCAACGGTAGGATCATCTCAGCTATAAAACGAACAGGCTTGAAAGCGAGTTTCACCTTGAGATCACATTTGTTAAGGTGAGCGTGGTTTAATCTGGGAACGTGCTGTTTACGGCTGTAACAACAGATTTAGGTTTGAATTTGAATTCCAAGTGACTTGGAGATTATTGTTCTTTATGTGTTACTTTAAGACTGCATTAGTACGTTCTAATCTTATGTTTTTACATTAAATACATAAAATTGCAACACTGCAAAAAGCAAAACTGCCAATCGTCGGAAGTTATTGAAAGATTTTATTAATGCAAAAAGTAAGTTTACAAAAAGTATAACTAATTTATCGCTACTGCTGAGCATAAGGTCCTGGGTCCCGGGTCGGGAAAAGTGTTATTGGTATTTTTTCATCTGGAATTTCTCAGTAGCAGGCCGGAATCTGGATTTGTGCCCGGTTGATGGCAATAGGCTCGCCCCCTATTACATGGTATTTAAACATAAATGGCGAAATATGGGTGTACTATAGGTTCACGTCTGTCTAACCCTTTACGGAATACAGGCGTGATGTTATAGGTAGATGTTAGATTAAAAACCAAATCTGAAGTCCTACTCAACTACCCATAAAATTACAAGAATCATAGCAATTCTTTTAAATCTTTTCAAATGATACCTTTCGTAGCGCTCGTAGCACTTTTCGTAGCGCAGATCGGTTGAAATTATCCAGGAACCATAACTACGATTGAGGGCGTAGCTTAAAAACTGTAATCATTATACAATATTGTTATCCCTTCGGTCATTTAAACCGTAGTTTAATTTCGATACGAATAATAATAAATGACAATAATCTTTCATCATAAATTAATATTTCGGTTAAATCGCACTGACACAATATGATATCCCTGCGGACCCGAATATTGGGAACTGCCCTATTATCTATAGTTACACAAATATGTAAATGAGCACCCTTGAGCAGCTACCTCTTCCAAACAAATTGGCTTTTAAAGCTGCTGAGATACTCGAAAAGGGATTATCCCTTGAGTATGCACTTAAATGTGATCCCTTAACGTTAACCGATGCCCTTATTGTTTAAAAACGTCCTTAAGTTATACCTAATATTGTTTTAGTGAAACGATATGTATATTTACGTAGTAGGTAAAATTCTTGACTTGCTAGTGTGTAAAAACTCAAGACGATGAGGTCATGGTGGCGTGAGGTACCTACTCGTATTTATGTTTGCAGCAATAACATAGCAACAAATAACACTGATTTTATTAAGATACCATATTTTACAAGCAAAGTATTTAGATTCTTTATTTAGACATAATTAAGTGTAGTTTAAGGCATGCCATTTCTTGCATTGCATGCCTTAAACTGCACTTAATGATGTCATAGGTGATTTTACTAAAACCGTTAAAATAAGGTATTTCCAATGTGTTTTACGTCACGTCGAATTAAGCAGGCGATGACAACATAATGCGTCTGGCGTCCTACGAGTATTAATGAACGTTTTTTGAGGTTCGTTAAAATATTCTGGCTTGTTAGTTATACAGCACGGATTTTACATTAGGCTCTCGAATGGGTAAAAAACCAAATACGGGTATTTTTTATTCCCACGCCCCGTTTAGGTGTTTTGTTTGACGGTTCGTTAATGTATTATGTATTCAAATTCACAGGTAGGCGTTGAGTTAAGGTCTTCAACTATTACCTATAAATAAACTTTAGATAGCCATGACCGAAGCTGACCTAATCGAATATCAAAGTTGAAATCTGTTTTACTTACTTTGCGGTTCCGTGAATTTGGGTAGACTGTATTGATTTAATTAATATTATGTTTATTTCAGTAAAAGTGCTTTTGCGTTTGGATATTATTAACAGGTTTCCATTTATATATAGAAGATATACCTACATATAGAAGGCTTCAGGTACGTATTAAGAAAAATGTGTAAAAGGAAATGGGGCTCGCGGGTCGGGTCCGGGTTAATCATTGTTAGTAGCGTGACGTGCTCCATCACCCCGAGATCAGCGGCGATTTGTCAATCACCACGTGAATGCCCCTCACTAAAGCTTTCAATAAGCGATCCCAATCCCGGCCTAGCTGACGACGCTATTATCAATATTCAATAAAATGTCAAAGAGCAATTTTATTAGTCATTTCCAGTAGATAGGTACTACGTCACGGAAGGGAAAATGCTCAACAATAGAGAGAAACACTCGATTTATGTTCCTTCTCAATATAATGACCCGTTTCTCCTACAAATCCAGATTAAAAGATTAGAAAGTAAAATAAATTGGATAAGCTTTATTGACATTATGTCTCTTTATATATAACGATACATAATGTAAGTAAAGGAATTACGTCTATTTATTATCTAACTCAAAACATTCTGCACCATAATATTTAGTCATAACAGCTACTTCCTAGATTATTATGGTTATAAAACCGCAAAAACTTAACTAACGTTCATGAGACACGACAGTCTTGGTTTAGTAAGGTAATTTCATAATTTCGAAATAAATACCGAACGTACATCACTTCAAAGAAACGACGTTATTAAACAATAAATAATGCTCAAACACGTCATTAAGCATGTCACGCTTGATTGGGTTACGATAGTCACTGCTGATAGCATGATATCATTGACCACTTCGAGACCTTGTCATACCTTGTACGAATTGTTTACAAATGTAAGAACGTGTTAACAATTCGAATGTAATATCGAATGTGACAAGTGTCAATAAACACAATGTCACTAATGCCCAGATTGTGATAAAAAATCATGTATTATTTATTTATCGCGTTTTTAGTCATTTGTGTTTGCTTTTGTTAGAACATCACGCAATATGAAACAATGCTCTTTGCTTATTTAGTATAGCGATATGAATCGATTACATACATTCATTTGTAAAGTATAATTTCATTATTTTAATAATGTAGGTATTCTTTATAAAAACCAAGCTCATTCAAGTTACACATAGTTACCTCACTAGATGTAGGCATAAAAAGAACTATGAGATATGAATAGGTGCTTATTACTCTGAGTACAATTCCTTCGATTCCAATTTGCTCGATGAAGATATCGCATGTCGTCAAATCGATATTAATTAAAAGCGCTCAAACAATGCTGTCATTATTCGCTTCGACAAAGCCGTCACGAGGGCCGATTGTCTCCGCAGTCCTCGTGCCAAAGGCTCGCTTGCCGCTTGCCGCACTGTAGAGCTGTATATCTTATTTCCTTGTGGTTTTTATCAATTATTTGTTTGATATTCTCTTTTTTAAGTGGCATTCAATATTGAACTGTCTACAGTAGGTAAAGTTATTCGATTTAATTGTAACAAGCAGGCAAGTAGGCAAGTGCCCACTATGACGAACATGGCACGTTAATTATAATTAATCGGCGCTGATTTTCATAGTAGAAGAAGATATGATAGATATGTAATGATAAGTCACGATAATCAACAGCACGATAGGTCTAGAATGCATGCGTTCACTCGCAGTCCCGTTAGTTCAAAGACCCAAATAACAATGATCATAGGAGAGGCACGTGAAACTTTTTAATTGAATCCATTACAAAGACTCGATCGTTATGCGATACACGTAACACATGCAACAAAAACTTAATGTGTGCAGTTTGCTGCTTATTCTTTCTCGCGTGACAGTAATGGCGGAAAGTTAATTTGCTTGAAATGTTTCTCACGGTGTGCACAAGCGAGTCCAGACATTACTGTGATAGACATAATCGCAGAGCCATGAGTAACTTGTATGAAATGCTACAGTGAGATTAAGTGGTTTATTACCACACCTGTGTTTACGGTAAATACCGGTAACCGCACAACGGGAAAGAGCTGATGAGGATAGTGATAGCATTTTGTTTTATAAATTACGTCATAGTGATATTGTTAATCCAATTCAGCATTGAGTGGGATAGGCCCATTACAATAATATCGACGTTGACAAAATAACTATGTCTTTAGGACAAGTAGCTAGTTTTCGAGTGAGAGCGAGGTAGATAAGTACCTAATTAAATCACAATAGAGGCTGCAACACCTACTCGCATTAGGTGTGAGTCACGAACATCTGGCGTTATGCAAGACTCAGTATCAGCATAGGACAAGTAAGCAACCTCAAGCTTACTAACGACACTTGAATGGGGTTACTTCCAAATGTTCACTGACACTGGGCAAAGTGATGAAAAAAATATTGAAAGTATTCTTTAGACTACCAAAATGTCAGGACGTCGAGCACGCTACGGAGCATTTTGTTACCCACCACGAGCACGATAAAAGAACACGATATTTTAGACAATAAATCCTTAACTTTAGACCATCTTAGTGAACCACATTTGAATAGAGGAACATGAAAATGCCAAAATAGCAGCAGCGTGTTCTACACTCGAGAGCAATGAATCCGGGTCACTTAAAGAATCCTAAAAATCTCGGAAACTAAAAATGCTAGGTTAATGCAATAAATTGTATTTAATAGACAATGTAATACTCCTTAAATGAAGGTATTAAAACTTCTTAGTTATTGTAAAGTTATATCATAAAAAAATCAAATTTGAAAAAGGGCCACTTTCGAAGATGGAACTACGAAATTACAGCATTTGGTTTTGCTTTTGTTTGTAATCTGTCATTTATGTGGGTACATAAACCATGTTGATAGTGCTCTATATTCATTATTCAAGCTGAAATTATGTCGCTTACGCCTGAAGAATGCACCAGAATACTTACAATGCTGGAAACCGGCCGGAGTCAGCGCGATACAGCCAGGACTGTCGGTGTGTCGCTGTCAACAGTACAAAGAGTTCTCCGACGTTACGAAGAAACTGGTTCTAACCTACGCAGTCCAGGAACGGGCAGAACCAGGTGTACCACAGCACGAGAAGACCGATACTTGGTGAACACCATGCTTCGAAATCGCTTTCTCACAGGAACTGAACTCACAAATCAGTTTCGACGCCTCGGAGGAAGTAACCCAAGTGCATGGACAGTAAGACGTCGGCTTGCTGAATCTAACTTAAAACCCCTTAGACCTGCAAACGGCCCTAAACTGGAGCGTGGGCATCGTATTTCAAGACTAAGATATGCCCAGAGCCACGTAAATTGGAGTATTGAAGATTGGTCAAAAGTTATGTTCTCCGACGAATCAAAATTTATGCTCTACAAGCACGATGGAAGACACAGAGTGTATCGAGGACCGGGGAAAGATTCAAGCAAGCATGCATCGAAGAAAAAGTAGCCTACGGTGGTGGGTCTGTACTTGTGTGGGCCGGAATTTCTTCTGAAAGTCGCACAGAGCTGGTGATCATAGAAAACGGCTCTTTAACTAGCGTAAGATATGTGGAAGAAATCCTCAATGATCACGTTGGTCCATTTATGGTCAATTTAGGTGAGGATGCTATATTTATGCATGACAATGCCCGACCTCATACAGGTAGGATTGTGAATGACTACCTTCAAGAGATGAACATTACTCGTATGGAGTGGCCAGCGCGCAGCCCGGATATCAACCCGATCGAGCATGCTTGGGACGAGCTAGGCAGATGCGTAAAACAACGAAACCCTCCCCCAATCACGCTTCGTTAGCTCAAAATTGCTCTCACAGAGGAATGGGAGAATATTCCCCAAAATCGTATAAGGAACTTGGTGTACAGCATGCCAAACCGCGTAAACGCAGTAATGGAAGCACGAGGAGGCAATACGAAGTATTAAAATTCAAGAAAATCGTAATAAAGTTCAAAAATTTCATGTTTCCTATTTTTGTTTTAAGGAGAGATCAGCAGTTTTTTTCTTTATGTAATTTTGTGTTAATAAAATGTATGGTGACTCATATTTTTTTTACTTTCATTTAAGGAGTATTACATTGTCTATTAAATACAATTTATTGCATTAACCTATCATTTTTAGTTTCCGAGATTTTTAACATTCTTTAAGTGACCCGGATTCATTGCTCTCGAGTGTATTTGTGACCATTGTTTTGATCCACAAATACAGCATTCATAGAACCGCGATGGCGCGGCAAGAGCAAAGCGACTAACCAGAGCGAGCGTGTTCGTCGCGATTGGCAACGAGCGTGAAATGTGGGGCGACGCAGCTGAGCCGCTCACCAGATCGATACTTGATACGCACACCGCGCTCTGAATGCCGTCGTGACCGGATTCGATGATTTATCCATGAGAGGCCAATTTTCTAAAAATAAAGGAAACTGCATCGATCACTCGAGAGCACGAGAACAACCGGTACACTAAAGTATAGAGCTCCTATAAATGGTCATGATCGGGTGTGCCAACAACCACTTCAATGATTTCATAAGTGTTACTTTGATGACTCATATAGCGCTCAAACACTTGTTCTATTTATAAATCAATTTGATTTGTTACAATGTGTAAGTTCCTAACATATAAGCCTGTCAAAGTTTTAGCGATAGTAATAGTAAATTACAGTGATCTAGAAAAATAACGTGAGTCACATAATAAAGTACCTAGTAAAACACACGTGACGATAGAATAAACAAGTAAAGTGTTTAAAGTAATTCCAAGTTCGAGGTCAGTTACTTTATCATTGTTAGCTAGGCGGCTGGCTGTGACGTGATCTGGATTCCCCGGCGATTTTTAACGTCACCCGTTGTCGGCCGCCGCACCACGTAGTACGTACTAACAACACCGAATCAAACAATGTCCGAGCTGCACTTTCACTTGTTTGTTTTGAATCGTATTCAATCATTCACTAAAAAGTTGTAATGACAATTTTTTCCCATTAATACAATTGAGGAAGCGGAGTTTCGGAAACTATGTTTAAATCGCATGTCTAACTAGCATTTTCTCTCAAAAAATAACCAAGAACTAACAAAAAAGAGAGAATATTTCAACGTTCGTCGCGTAATACCCGTGATTTGAAACAATCTTATTTTTTGCAGAGAATTTCGCCCCAATCATCATCAGTCACGCGAATACACATAAACATTCTAGATCGGTTAATCCAAACATTTTTATAATAACTTTGTTAATGGAAAAGATAAAAAAGATAAGGTTGAAGTTATAAGACAAGATTATTCAATTAGAACCGGTCATAAAGGGGCATTTGATGACGGAACAGAGCGGTCACTTAGTGAGATTTGTCTGATGAGCCGTGACAGCCTGCGACCATTATCCATAATAAATAGTTGCAGTGAGGAGCTGCTCCACTCCGTTATCCGTCACGCTTCGAGCCACGATCCGAACGGCAATAAATCAGTTTCGGTTTTTACTCTTCGAGCACATTATATCCGTTTCTCATGTAACAAATATCTTCGCATTGAATGTGTCATCTCAACTATTTTATTTTCATCGTTCATTACCATGATATTGTTGGCATTATGTTATTAATTATCTTTGATTGTTCCGTAAACCAATGGATTACTTCAAGGCTTCATATTTATTTTCGGAAACATTTTCATCAGGCTGCTCTCCAACAAGAGAATCGACAAAGCTAATATTGTTATCGACAGGACAGTAGCATCATTTGAATAATGTTAGCTAGTGAAGTAATGTTTGCTCATCTGTCATAAAATATCATCGCATCGTAGTAAGTTGATTCAAATTATTAGTCGTGAATGTTATGACTTATGATGTTATGATGCATGCTCTTTGTAGTTAATTTAGTTTAGAATTATGCAGGCGTGTGCTCGACCTTGAGCGTGCGCGCTCCGCTGCACACGCCAGTTCCGGTCTCTCTGTTTCGGTCTAAATACATCACCACACATGTGTTAAGTCAACATTACTCAATTACACAATTTAAAGATCGTCAAATACGTGTTAAATATGGAGCCTCCACTTTATTGGTAATTACATTACTTACATAATGCTCACGGAAGCGCAGCTCATGAGCGGGATCATAAAATGATGTCATTTATATTTTCCATTTAATTTAATGACTCGCGACGTAAATTATATGATGACATTACCTACTGTTTTCACTGGCTTAAACGAACTCATCAATCTCTACTCCACTCTTGGGCATCCAAAGCACTAAAGAAGGTGGAATTTTGCAAATATGTAGTCTTATATTGACCGCAGAAGAGCCAGTAAATGGAAACTAAAATATCACGGGAACTACTTAACACGTTCAGTGCCGGGAGCCCTCCTGGAGGTTTACCTCAAATCACATATGGGGTACCGGGAGCCCTCGTGGAGGATTCATTTTAAATGTAAGATTTTCTTAGCGAATTCGGTATTATAAACTGTGAAAATAAAATCAGTTGTATATTTTAAAAAGATTTCAAACCTAATAAGAGTAATAAGTAATAATGCAGTTGACACTCCTCGAGGGTTAACTCAAGCGCAAACGTAATGCCGGTGATCCTCTTGGAGTCAACTTGCAATATGTATGGCGGCGTGACGTATGACCTCTATGAAAAATGGGTGGAGTGATGGTCGGTAAATCCTTATTTTTGCCTTGACTGCTACATCTCCCAAAATGGCTTTAATATTGACTAAACCGAGGCATCGTTATTTGTTTGTGCCTTATTTATTAAGCACAAAGCTACTTCTTTATCGTGTTGTGCTATGCCCTAAATAAGCTTCTTTTTTTTTCATTTGTATGCGGATAAAGCAGGAAAAACTTATTTTGGTTCAGTTCATCCCATTATGCATAAAGAAACGGCACAACCATCTCTGTTCTGAGGTAGAGGAACATTTTGGCAGCGTCCTTTTAGTAATGTTATTTTCATGAGAATTCTTTTATAAAAATATTTTGTGTGGTAAATATGGTAATGCGAAATATCGGTTGTACCGCAGTCATGCATTAATGAGACTAACCAGTCTGACCTCGTATCCCCCCCGGTCTTCCAGCCGCCGGCTGCTGCCAAACCTGCGCTAAAAGAATGAAGTCGCGTGAAAACTAATTAAACTTTGACCTCCACACTTTAGTGTTATCTCGAACCACCACCTTGATATATTGAATAAACAGCTATTCATAACTCATCACATTATCAGCCTTTCTGAGTGCAGATAATAAGTATAAAAGTTGCCAAGGTGAGGAAAAAAGTTGCTTTTAGGGAAGACTTACCAAAAGGGAGGCTGTGAACCATAAATAATGAGATGTAGGCGACGGAGGGTCATCTTTTTATTATCGCGCTACTTTACGACGCCGAATGTGTCACAAACACCCGTTCAACTTCACACATACTCTATAAGAAACAGCGATCATAGGTACATCGCTGATTTTCAATGTTTCGGTCATCCAAAACACACTGAATGAACATGTTAATATATATTAATTAAACAGCCTAACAAAATTTCGTATCTACAAGTCTTAGTTTTAATTGCAATTAATAAAAGATTGAGCAATGATTGCGCTCACAATGATATCATTAAACAGTCATCATAGAGCAAATGTCGGCACAATGAAGATTGAAAGATAAAATTGCAGAGTGCGGTATATAATGAGTGTATAACTATTAGAATGGTCGATTGAGCATTATGCTTGAACTGTGTTTGCTGGCTTCGCCCAGGTAACTCAATACGAGCACTTCTCGTCAACGATACGAGCACACACACGGCGGCGGAGGGCACCGGTGCGAGGCACGCGGCGTCCCTCGGGAGAGATAATGTGGGACGCAGCGAGTCTTTACATTCAACACGCATTAGAGGGACAATCCGCGCAACGTGACAGAGACACCGCCTCTCATTAATGTTCTCACTAATTGCAATAATCGCATACACTGACCTTTTAATATGCTATACATTAATCTCTTTTGTAACATGAGAAAAACTGCGCAGTACTCCTGTGCCGATGGCGTCATTCGTGCCTACTAACTGATGCCATCATTCTGAACTGAGAGCTGAGTCACAGCTCTGTGTGCCGCATGGCGGGTCGCATGATTTACCATCAGTTTGTTTACAAACAGACCAAACTGCGGTCAGCCGGTCCGTTGATTACTTTATCAATGACCATTTCGAAGTTCAGAATTAACTATCGGCGCTCGCCCACATCACTAGTTCAATCTTGTTCCTAATGAATTCTTTATCCACTTTGTTTAATGGACTGATCATGGATGAGATAAGATCTCTTAATCCCACATTGTTATCAGGTGAGACGAACGTGCCGCCTACTTTAGTACAAGCGGTAATCTAATTTTCTCAGTAGAAGCAGCTCAAGTAAAATGTTGTAAGTACTTTTACATACGAACACGTTGTAACGTAACCGTTACGCTTTGTAATTTATTTTAATTTCCCACGGGTTGGGCTAATGATATCCTTAAAAGCTATTGCAGTTCCTAACACAATATTATGAGGCAGTTTAACTTAAATTTATTTTCAAAGTATTAATTCGATTTCGATTGATTTATTATGTTCCTTGAGTAAAATTTTAAGCATAATTTGTTTAATAATTCAGAACGGAATTGCTGCCATTGCGAGACGCGGCGCGGCTGAGCCGGGCGAGTGGAATTAATACCCACGCTACGATACTAATTCTTATTGAAGAGGTAAAATGAGTTGACTCGTTATTTCTACATCTAAATATAGCTCCTTAAATAGGGCAGTAACAAAGTCATCTTCAGAGAAAGGAAACAGGTAGAAGTGAATCGTTGAATTTATTTCCTATCAGGAGCGGAGCGCAGCGGAGGAGGAAATGAAAAAGGGAAATGAACTGAGGTGCCAAGTTATATAATTTTTCTATTTAGAATTTTTGAGTCAAAAGACGGATCGATAAGATAAGATACGGTTGCTATGGAGAAGATTGGTTTCTTTAGAAAAGAGGCCAACAGCCGTGTAACCAGTGGTCAGGGTGATACTGATGAGAGATAATTCGCTAAAATGTATCCCTGAACAAAAGCAGTTTCTATGTATTAATATTTCAAGGGCTATGAAATATTAGATCAGATAAGGTAAAAGAGTCAAAGCGGAGTACGTGGAGTATCTTGACAGAGGAAAATCCTTGAAAACCTTTCAGGAAAATGCGATTAAGATTAAGATACGCTAAAATTCTGTTAGTTCACAGAACAAAATTTAGATACAATATACATAGTTATATGTTGTTCAAGCATATAAGTTCCCGTTATCTGGAAGTCATCAAGTGTTATCTCGGTAAATCTGTTGTTAACCCAAAACCATTAATGTCTGATGCTTCAAAAGGACAAGACGTTAAAATTCCAAACAGTTTACTGCAATATGATGCGAAACCTGTTGAAATTGTATACAGAACACGAAATAAGTAGGAAGGCTGGTCATATAATAGAGAAGTGGAGGCGTGTTCTGTCCGCCAGACGACCTCATCGCGTCGCCATTGTATCACGACTGGCGCTCATCAAATATGCACACCATCGCCTGAAAGAACGAATAGTGCGACTACCCTCCGGCTCGCCTATCATCATATACTTTTATAATATCAGCCTGTGTGTCCACTGTTGAACATGGAACCCCTAATTTACAGAACGATGGTTTACCGGTTCCTATGTTGCAAAACGATTCGTTTCGGTTACTTATGTATAACCTATTATAGTATTTGCAATGACAGTTTAAAGGCTGAATTGTTGCAATGAGGGAGTCATTATTAGGTACCCATGGATGTTGGTAAAGCAGGAAAGTGCCGACTCCTATGCCATACCTATTTAATTTCATTGTAGAATGTTGAGCCAATAACGGTCGGTAGAGATTTTAGAAATTCGGCATCTTAAAACGAGTCACAGAACAGCTTATTTAGGTACCTATCTCGAAGCATCATCATCGATATTATCAATAAATTTTGCACAGACGTAGCAAAATTTTATAACTAACGGCCCGTAACGGTTCTCAAGTTTATGCTTTCTCACATAATTTTGTAAAACCTGTTTTCATTGTGTAATTACTGTACCTGAACCGGTCAGGATCGATGCAGAGGGGGTACCTGGCTACCAAACCTGTTCGGATATTTTGATGGCCAGATTTATGGGAACCGCTATGTGATAAGGTGCATCATGCTTTGTGTTTATCAAAATCGATAGTCACTCAAGTCAACCGACTATTCGGAACAGCAATAAACCTACGCGAGATATCGTTTACTAATAGCTTCTCCGAAATAGAATCAAAAGGGCTTTTATTATTACAAAACATTTGTTGGAAACAGATTTTGGACCAATGCTGGACATTAGCAATAAAAGACTACCTGCTATTCGTACCTACTTATGCTGTTCGTACTCGTATAGACCTATCTACATCTACTCGAGGAACTTAAAAATATGCAAGAACATAAAAGCTTGGCTTTTGTATCCTGGTATAAAAAGCAGTACATCCAATGGCTTTTAATAGGATACTTAGACACTAATTTAAAATGTAACTTAATGTGTACTTAAGTAAGCATTACTTAAGCCTTTTTGGTTTTACGACCACCAACCATTTTCGTTGTTACGAGCTCTTTCATCCCACGCCGTAGAAAGCATTTCGCCACCGAGTGGGAAGAAACGTAATCTTCTGTTCACTTCTTAAGCTATCTAAATTAAAACGCTTTCACTAATTGATCAGTAAATTAAAACGCTTGTTTACTTTCTTAAAATTTATTTGAGATGCTGTCGTCTTGAGCACCTAGAATTAAAACGTTTGTTATGAAAGCCATTGTTAAAGAACGTAAATAACAATACACCAACGAACTACAAAACTGAAATGTAAAGCATAAACGAGCTACATGAAAGAATTCATTAGAAACTGAACGAAACAAGAAAACATAACAAAAATTAAAGAAAGGACTCAGTAAAGCCAACTTACCCATACTATTTTTTCATCCGGGAAATTGTGCGCGTACCTATCAGTAATAAGACGGCGAGCAGTCACCACAGTGCATATTCCCAAGGTAAACAAAGATTACGTAAACGCAATCCCACGCACGCACGTCACCCGATCGATTTTCAAACTTTCGAATACGCCCACTTAGATTTTAAGAAAGACTAAGTTAGACCTGTTCCGACAGCTCCACAACACTACATCCACAACACTATCTAACCAAAGTCTTTGTGCCCTTGAAATCGTACAGGTTATGTTATCGATAAAGCACAACACGCGCACTGACAGTTGGAGCAAACAATCACAGGTCGAGTTCGGAGCCGGGCTCTGGGATTCAGAGATAAATAGTCTGAGAGGAGTTCATTAAGTGTCTTTAATGAGAAGTCTCGTGCTAGCGTATCACGAAAGCTGCGATGTCCGCAAGGTAAGCGAGGCAGTCGTGAGGCTCGGGCACAGCGCGGCGCTCGTGGCCGAGGTCGGGCGCCGACTGAGCCGCTCGGGCGCCGCGAGAGAGTGCCGAGGACGAAGCCCCGCGCTCCGCCGCCGCCTGCCGACAGTGCGCGCGCCTCTCCCACAAACAGCCTACCAAAACATCCCAAATTATTTATTTTGATACAGCACACGACTTACACTGGTCATTAGTCTTTTCCATTTGTTCTTGTAATGTAACAAGAATCTGCAGTGGCTTTCCTAGTGACTCTATAGAAAGCAAAGTGACCTTACAAACACATTTCAGGAAACGCATTACTTGAATTTTTGTTGACATGCGTGCTGTGGCGTGAAAACTTAGTCCTACAAATTATGTCGTACTACTTATCTTCTAACGTTATAATTCTTGAATATTGGAAGATTGTATCAAAAAATTCAATTCAGTTTAATTTATTATTTTCATCCATTTTAAGGCTCTTCCATTAAACGAACTCTCATAACTGTGTGGAGTGTGGAGTTGTTGAAGACTTACACCACTTATTGATGGACTGTGTTCGGTATGAGTCTGGGAGAAATGATTTGTTTATGGTCTTGAGGTTGAACAGACTTGAAGTAGGCACATTCAATAAAATCTTGGCTCAACCAAAGGCGATGATGCGAAGAGTCTGTTTAGGTTCATGGCCCAGATATGACTAATATGTATTTAGGACTGACATACGCATTGCGGTTATAAATGTCCCTAAATAAATAAAGAAAAAAAAAAAAGGCTCTTCCAAACAATTTCTATGAAAACTACACGGAAATTGTTCTACCGGTGTCGCGTAGCGCCTGTCTGCAGAAGCCTTTACCGTTCCCTTTACAAGGAAAATATGCAATGTAGAGTGGATTGATCAACATCCTGAGGCAAATCAAATTCCGGAAACATTCCTGAAAACATGTAAGTTTGTGAAAGGTAGAGTTAGAAACGAAAAATAAATGAAAATAAGTACAGATGGAAATAATTGTTTCAGAACATGTTAAAATTAAATACATCATGTATGTAAACGCATACATAACGTAAAAGTAAAGTAGGTATTCAGACGGCACGAATTCCTGAAAAACGCTTTTGCTTTGTCTACAACATTTACATATCTGGCGCTGTATACCATTATTTATTAATAAATATTTTTATTTTCTTATAATATGGTCACAAAAAGCTTATCAGCACCACGCACTCCTTGCATAATAATAGATGATAAATATCATTTGTTAGGAATTCCTCGATACATCGCCGGGAGGGTGCGAGCAGTCACCGAGCCCGGCTCTGGTAGGGGCAGGTGATTGAGTCTTTATCGCAGCCGACGGGGCCCGGGGGTGCAACCTGCGTCCATGTCACTCTCACTTCCCCAGCCATTTATCATAAACAGAGATTTCGAGAGTTCACTCAAGTGCCATGAGAGCAAAAGAAACAGGGGAACGTCAAATTGTTAATACAATGATTTAATAAATTTATGACAACCCTAAGTGCCCAAGAGATTGAAGCGGAACAAAATGGGCAAAAAAAATTGCACCAACACCATCACCATCGAAAACAATGGACTATTTGAAATAAAAATTACTCTTTCTTTCGACTCCCATAAAATTTCACGTTAGTGTTTTGTGTTTGTTGTACCGGAGCCAAATGGTGGGTGCTTAATGGCAGGTAAGGTAAGGTAAGAGGGAGGCAGGTATGAGCAGGTAGGCGACGTCTGGCGTCGGCCGCAGGGCAGCCCACTAACCCGCGGCTTCCGAGAACCGCGGACACGCACCGGCCACGCCACCGCACGCCGCCGCACCGCAGCCTAACCAACAAATAATAAGCATCATCTGGCTAACTGTGGCTGTCTGGCTTATTGAACACGCACCGGGTTTTACCTGCAATTATATAGCATGCGTATACAATATTGGTGAAATAACTTTTACTTTATACCAGCGAATACATCTCGAACAGCACAAACATGTTGTTAAAAATAAAATAATGCACGTCTGCTTTCTAAAACGATGCCAAGGCTAGATATATAGTACACACGTATGGAGAGTAATTGAAATAAACATTGATCGCCTGGTGTTGTTTGAAAATAAAGATACAGCTGGCTATTATAATATTCCAACACTAATACTTATTCCTAAGAACATTAAACTTGTGTAACATTGTATCTGTCTGGTATTTGTCGGAGAAATAGCGCTTTCTATTTCCAGATAGTTTATACCTAGTTTACACCTTTATAGTTAATTCTGAAAATTCATAATACCATTTCAGTTTTCCCCTTTTCCTTATAGTTATTCTTTCGCCCTGCAGTACCGTCACAAAATTTCAGAGAATATTAAAAGCAGGGGTAGGTATGTCCAAAAGCCATTTTTGTATAAATCCATAAATATTATCCACGTGTCAGTATCTAACAAAAGTTTATTTTCATGAAATATTTCCCTTGCCCTTTCGGGGTATGCAATAGGCCGCGAATAAAAGGGCCGGCTCCCTCAATCATCTCATCCCCGTATGTAGATAAATTTAAAATGAGCTCTTTTTCACAATCACTGATGCAAATTGAATACTTTTCTACAGGAGCACTACAGTACCTACTGCTGTACTTAGTATGTATGATACTAGAAAGGTAAATGTAGACAAAGGGGTGCATGCTTAATTTAAAGCTGGATTTTGGCAGTAACAAGTGGTTATAACTATGTAATTAAAAGTCTGGTTGAAAATATCAAAACGCGTCACTAAATGTCGCATTTCTTGAAAGCCCAAAATAAATCAATAAACCTCACATTCACAGGTACAACACAGGTATGTACACCTCCAAAGCTAACGGCACAGCTCATCTGGTGGTCATTTCCTGTTCAGACGCGGCTCAGACACTGTGTATCTCTAAATATACACCCGAATATTGCAGATCGATAGTATGGACTCGCGTGCTTACACACTGTGCGCCACAAAAATGTTCGCAAAGATTGAAAGGAATTAAATATTATAATAATACTTAATCTTATTCAAGTGAAACGGGTGAGAACACGCGCCTCGTATTTGTAAACATCGCTATGCAGATAAAACTCAGACTGTTTACATTCGCTCAACAGGAATAAGTTGTTCTAAACTGTTGTTGCATTGTAAGCGTACGGCTCTCATTCATCTTAAACCTTTTCAAATGCACGGTTTAATTCTCGCCAGACGAATGCAGCCGCGCCGCCGGCCGCCGCTCTCCGCGCTGGGACACATAAAAACGTTCATTTGCATTGGTGCTCCCGCAGACCCGGTATTTATCCAGTGTTACAATACCGCATAATAAGAGAACACCGTGTGCTTTGACGTCTGGCGCAAACCCTTTTAAAAATCTGTTGAAAAAATTGCGCGAGCACTCGTGAGAGTACTGCTAATTAGCCGATTATGTACGTTACACCTGAAGTTGCCGCCGAACATGCAATATTTTCACACTCATATACCTAAGTTGCCGTATATGTACATAACAGCTGTACACATGTATAATGTTTGATGCCGGAGCCAGCAATTAAATGGACGGTAAATTACTACCGGCTGCAATTGGGCCATGACACGCTCCTAATATTATGTTATTATGTTGTATGGTCATATAACACATGCTAGGATCAAGAGATTAGTGTTGGCAATTCTAATTATTTACGGTGTTCAAATTGCTGTGACAATGACTTTTCTTTTCATTGTAGATGATGATGATGAAATAGGTACTTACTTAAACGTTTCTTTCAATTTCTGTTGCAAGGTTTTCATCGTATGTATTTTGACCGTACCTAAAAAATCTTCAGTACTTCTGTAGTTACGGACAACGTGTGGACGCTGCATTTTTACGCATTCCATTTCGCCAGGAGCGAAACATTTTATTGTCGCTTGTGTAATATGTCCAGGCGATCGCCGTTACTTGCAGACATTAGGTGTCCACCCCATGACTCCCTTGCCCGCCGTGGCCCAGGGTACCATAACAAACAGTAATAACAACTTATCTTCATCGGCTGTTTCATTTCCGTGTCCAACTTATCGCCACATTTCAGGCGTAGTACCCTCTTTTTGTTGTAGGTACCTACCATACGCGAGCATAACTTTCCCAACTAACAATGATATAGAAATTCTTATGAGTTAATAAAATTGTAATAAAGTGCAAAAAAGTTGCAATAAGAGAAACTTTATAATACTTACAGAAATTGTTTTTCAATTAAAAACTAAGATTATTGTTTTCACCCAAGCAATTTTCTTTTTTCAGGTTTTCTAAGCTTGTGTTGTGTAATTTGTGTCGTGTTATATACCTTCTTTACACAATCGTCGAAAAAAAAAAATGTTCTAGGCAATAGTCAAAAATAGTCAATAGTTACTGAACTCTACAAATCGGATAAAATAAGAGAAATTGCCTTTTACTACATCCCCGCGAAGTTACGTGACATCATTGTCGGGTCGTATCTCCCTATATCGTTGTAGTGGTTATAGTCGGGGAGATCGCTTCAAGTGGCGCCCGTGATTTAGTGGCCATTTTTCATGTGAATTG
The DNA here is from genome assembly GCA_914767755.1 of Agrochola circellaris. Lineage (NCBI taxonomy): Eukaryota > Metazoa > Arthropoda > Insecta > Lepidoptera > Noctuidae > Agrochola > Agrochola circellaris. The sequence goes on along the minus strand of OU611846.1, from coordinate 7,571,975 downwards.
CACGTGGGCCAACCCAGGCCAACCTGAGCGGCGCGCTGCCCTCTCGCACCGCAATCCATTCAACTGTTTTTATTGCGCGCTCCAACTCTCCGACCAATATATAGAAAACTAGAATTCGTTGAGGTTTCTCTTTTATAGATACGTGATTGGGTTCGATGCTACTTCGTTTTATATGCGGTAGTCTGGACCATATGCAATAGGTACAGTAAAAATAGCACGTTACTTCTTTTTTCACTTGCCGTCCTAGGTACGCTTTTCAGAAATTCAATACGAAGCACGTTTCACAAATAAAACCGCGCTGCATATTTTTATTTAAATATTATCTCAAAGGTATAGTCAGATGAAAGCCTCACATCAAAGGACTCGGGTAATATGTTGTATTATTAAAAAAACTAATGCTTTTCTACAATATTACAAAAAGTGGAAACAAACATGGTTTACGCAGATCTACTTTTATCTTCGATGCCCAAAATTCTGAAAAGGGATCCGACTGAATAATGAACAACTTTGAAAGGGAATTGTGGAAAAAATGCACAGGCGAATTTCATTTTGGCAAGGGAAATGAAAAAATTGCGCCTGTTTCTGAAACGGGCCGCGCCGGGCCGGGGCGGGATGGTTCCGTAATGGCGGACCTAAATGCCAATTATATCAATTAAATACGATTGCGGTTACCGTGGACCTTTTTGACGCTTTTTTTGTGTATTTATATATTTTTAGTTTCCATATATAGACACAAAAAAGGTTTTCGGTTGGCATGGAATGTTTGCGAGAACAAAACAACAAGCGGGTCGCTAATGGCAGACTGAAAGCTGAAAAAGTAAAATATACAAATGAATGTATCAGACAATAACTTTAAAATAACTTCATGACATATCAGCCAGTGGTCGTAAATGTGCTCTAATGAACCATGAATGTCATCATAAAGCGGTATAATTAATGGTCACGAGGGGAGTATGTCATAATCAGCAAGTTTGGCAGGTAAACTGGTATTAGCAGTAACTGCCTGCACACTAGGATGAGCCACAGAAGGATATGAGACGATTATTCTTGTACGGGTACTCAATATTCTACTGGGGTCATGCGCTTAGTAAATTTATAAAGATCGTTTATTTGGGAAAGTTGTTTGTTATCATGAGTACAAACATGTGTCCCTTTATTATATAAATCCCAACTAAAATAAACGATCGTTTGTAACAAATATTGGTTTAGTTGTGTAAAACGAGTTAGTTACCAAATTAAAATATAAAAAGAAATGTAAATAAATGTCTATAGACGCAATTGAAAATACGATTTATGAGAATAAAAAAGAGTGTAATAATTATTTGTATCAATTAAAAAGAAATGGTGGAACATTTCTTGGTGGTCAGTTTAGCCAAAAATGTTTACAAATAGGTTCTTAATGAGAGCGATTAATAATTCCCAGTCATTATGGACCTACTTGTTAGCATTTTCTTGAGTTTCATAAATATATGTAACTCAAAAAATCATAAATTGGAATAACTCGAAATAGTAGCATGGCGTAATTATTCCGTTTCCTTGATGGTTTCAATGAAAAGAACTTAAGTTCGCTAAATGGTGGGCGACATTGTGAAGGGCCGACTAAAGTATTTAATTACGGAGAGATTCTCGACTGAGCCTCGTTTGTTTCGGTACAATCTTAGCTGTTGGCTGTAAGTAGGTTAGTAGCATCCATTATTTATTAGCGGAATACAGTATACTATTTTATGTAGATAGAACTTATTTTCGTACCAATCTGTAGATTATTATAAGTTTATTTAATTGCTTGCTAGATCACAGACGATACAAAGAGTGTTTTTTCAGAGAGGCCAAGCGAAAGCTTGTGTAAACTTGATGAAAACCTTCATTAAAAATTTATTTTGGTTTACAACTATATACCTATATTTTCGCCTAAGTCAAATGTTGCTCGGCCAGTTTCTGTTACCAAGTATACATACAATACATTTACATTACAGCATGTGGCTAAGTAATAACAGTCACACGGGTTGATCCATCAGGTTAAGCTATGCTTGCCAGGGTTGTTTACTTACCGAGACTCCTCCGTTCCTCGGAAAGCACGTTAAGCCGTTGGTCCCGGCTATCATTCGTGGATCTTTGACAGTCGTTACGGGTCGTCAGAAGCCCGAAAGTCTGACAGCCAGTCTTACCATGGGGTATCGTACTACCCAGTTACTGGGTTGTGGAGGTCAGATAGGCAGTCACTCCATGTGAAATACTGGTATGCAGCTGCATCCGGTTAGACTGGAAGCCGACCCCAGCTTAGTTGGGAAAAGGCTAGGCAGATTGAATTACATTTAAAATATATTATAAAAACAAATATGCAAAATCAAGTTATGTAACGAATACCGTGAGCATACGAGACACCTCTAGCATGTGTTTAAGCGTCCTCAAACCGTCGCTACACGCTGAAGCGAGCTACACTAAACTGATTTTCATCCATAAGGTGGCTGCGATACACCAGCGGGATACCTCACTCCCCCAAATAAATGAATACTGCAGACACACTGTTTAAAAATATTAAAAACAAGAGATTAAAGCTTGGAAAACAATTTGAAACCCAAATGAATTAGGCAGGATTTACTTCTCCCTCAAAACCCTTCTGAATTTCAAATTATATAGGCTTATCTATCATTAGATTAGCACTCTGCATTTTAAGATTTTAATTTTATTTTGGGACATTATAGGCCAGTTTATGAATGTCCGTGACAAAAAAATAAAATAAACAATCAGCCAAATTACGTAACTGAAGAAAAAAATACAAATTATGGTTATTATGTTGTGAATCGCGCAAAATTACAGGAATTGTAAGTAAACAAATACCGTTGGATAGCAAATGCAAGTTTCTTAGACTGATGTCGAGAATCTCAGCCGCGCTCGTTACGCACTGAATACCACGTAATTGAGCCGTCCTTCATCCCGACTTCTTTGGGAAATAACACCCTTTCGTGACACGACCGCAACAGAAAATAAGGAGAGTATCTCCTAACAACATCAAATAAAAAGGCACCAAAAATATTTCAAGATTCCACCCGTTATTCTAAAAAATTCCAGGTCTCTTGAACACTACTTATGTATTATTCAAGTTCCATGAAAAGAATAAAACAAAAAGCTGCCAAGTGCGAGTCGGGCTCACACACGAAGGGTTCCGTGCCACCGTACAATATTTTGCAATTAAATGAAAATACTAAACGAAAAATATTATCATTTTTCATCTCAAGTTGAAAAAATTGGAAAGATTTCAAATTTCATAATGATACTAGAAATTACAAAGTTATTTTTTGCAGTCGCAGAAAATCGCCCATTTTTAAATAAAATACCTTATGATTTTTTTTGTATTTGTTCATTATATACAGTATAAATTTCTGTATACCATGTCTTGGACCATATATTATATGGTCCAAGACATGGTATACAGAAATTTCAAATTCCTAATATGTTTAGTCGTTGCGATAGACCTCGTACAAAAGACTGTCAACTTTACGGACCCCTATTTCTTCATTGTTGAAGATAAAAAAAAACTAAAATTATATTTTGTGCTCGACTTGATGAGCTCTAGACAATGACATGCCAGGTAAGATATTTTTTTATAAATAAAAGGTTTATAATTTTTTACTTTATTGAATTTTTATTATTTGTTGTTATAACGACAAGAAAATACACAATCTGTGAAAATTTCAACTGTCTACCTATTACGGTTCGGATACGGATAGACAGACGGACGGACAGTGGAGGCTTAGTAATAGGGTTCCGTATGGCACCCTTCGGGTACGGAACCCTAAAAATGTAAGCTACCGACTATTGCTCACTATTAAAAAACTAAAACACAGCCTACTCGATACTGCAGTCTTAATAAAAATACCACAAAGTGGACACTACGAAGCTTAGAGCACTCACTCGTCACTTCACAAAGGCGACAATTTCACGTGGTATTAATGATTTATTTCCTTTTAAAAGCGCTTTAAAGCTCTAGTCAAGGTATGTGCTTCATAACTTTAGACTTCCTCGTGTAAAACTACTTTAAGGGTAGTAAATAAAAATGAGCAGACAAGCAGACAAGATGAAATTGCGAAAGCAGAACAATAGTCGCATATTCAGCAAGACGACGACGACGTAGCACATTTCATGAGGCGTACGCGCGCCAGCCGTATAGTGTCCGAAAAGAAAAATGTGGGGCGGGGGACCCGGAATAGTGAGCGAGGTCGTCGACCCGCGGGCGGGAGCCGGTCGGCTGCAGCCTTCAGCGCCTTCAGCATTCTTACATTATTTAGCGCGATCTATGATAACTAATGGTATATTTTGGCAATAATATCACCATGAGGGAGTTGAAATTGCGAAAAGAGGGCACGCGTACCGGAGGGTGTTCCTCGGTGTAAGCGACAGAGCCGGGCGTAACTTTATTTTTAAACTCTCCGGAAATAAAGGAGCTTACTTCGATATGAGTGAACCATAAATCGGTCCCTGAAGACTTCTTGCCGGCTGCTATCTTTTATTCAGATGGACAGGCGCCGCCGCACCGATGACAAATGATGAGCAGCTGGGAGAAAGAAAGGCAACGAGTACGATGTTGTAATGTATCAGCAGTGACTAATGTTACTTGTTTGTTTGTACGAGAAAGTTCTGGCTTTGATGCTCACTGTAAATGTATTGTATTAAAGAAACATGCCGTTGTATTAATTCTGAATACATTCTAAGACTAAGCGTAACAAATGCTTTATTAGCGCAATTAATTCAGGTTAGTTTCAGTTAATTCAACACCCTATCTCCAAAGACTGTTACCTAATTAATTGTATTTAGTTTGATGAAGACTGTATAACAAATAAGGTACTTTGGAGTGACTGAATGGCATCTAAACTAGGCTTGGATGTAGATATTTATATAGACACACGACTCTCTCTATGTATGTACTACATAATTATACATACGTTAACCAATTAATAAACACATTTATTATTGTTATACGCGTTGTCAATTAATTTAATAGCGAGATCGCAATCACAAGGAGTTAAACACGTAATAACTATTATAATAGTGATGGGAAAGTTCTGAGTCCCTGTTACTACTATACTACTAATATTTGGTGAAATAAATTAACGACAGTGCAAGTCAATACACTTGTTAACCTGCCATGCGATTGTGTAAACATCTCACCGTGAAAAGTTGGGTGAAGTGAGCTGTCAATAGTGTCAATCCCTGTGGAATGACAGCTCACTCCACGCTCACTTCACCTAAGTTTTCAAGGTGAGATGGTTACAGAATAGCACTGCAGTACCCTAATTGCGTAATACACGATCAATCAGAATCTGAATCGTTTTGAAACAGATTACATTGCATTGATTTATAACTTCAAAAAAAAAATCTGCTCAACAACGTAAATAATGCAATGAATGTTGTTGAACTGTCAAAATGAAACAGATTAGTCGTAATCGTTTACGAAAATAGGTTACGTAATTAGATTAGCTGGTTGTAAATGGTTTTGTTAAAATCAAACTTATTTATGGACATAAGCATCGTAAATTCGTAATCACTCAGGTTTTTTAATTTAAATATTGTATTTTTCCTTTACTGTAATCAAATCACTGAATGTTCTTTGGCTGTTCTGTGTAGTAACAAGTTAATTCGAAGCACGCGCACAAATTGATTCGGGACTATAATCTCTACAGACTTTGTGTCGCGCAGCAATTGTGTCAATTATCTGCGTTTGTTGTGATGAAGGAGCTCTGCTCGCCGTGAAATTTCTTTCAGTCGTAGTATTTGCCTTCGTTAACAAAGTATCCTATTTTAATTCTCGAATGTTTTTTTTATATTCGCCCTAGCTTCTGTCCGCGACTTCGTCCGCGAGAAATTTCTTGTTTTAACATCCTATACTATTAAACGAGCAATATTTGTTTGTATATACATATTTGTAATCGCGTTCTCAAAAACGGCTTGAACGATTTCGATAAAACTTGCAGTAGGGGTTTACGCGGGCGAAAAATCGATCTAGCTAGGTCTCATATCTGGGAAAATTCGTTTTCTCCGTATTTTCACCCGGGCTGAGCTCGGTCGCCCAAAGTTTAGAACAAGATAGCTACCTTAGAATAATGACATGGCAGCATGGAATTAGTAAGTACCTACTATCATGGCAGCATGGAATTGGTATGAACTATCCTGTACTATTAAAGCATTTTCTATTTTCACCAGAGCAGGGCTCGGTCGCCCGGGTACTAATATATTATATTCTATGACACTCGGGGATAGTGTAGCTTCCCATTAGTTAAAGAATTTTCGGAATCGAATCAGTAGTACCGATGATTACCCCCTACATACAAACCCACAAATTGTACCTCTTTATAATATATATATAAGTATCTATGTATCATTGGCTGTATACCTACTGGCTAAAAGATAATCAAGTGAAACACAACATCGTATTTATTTATGAAAGATAAGCAAAGTTCAAAAGTAATTTATATGGCATGTTTCAGACCTTATTTATAAACAGAGGTATGGCTGTCTAATAAATCATTTCCTGGCATCAAGCTTTAAGGCGAGCACAAAACCCCTCACTAGCACTGGCTCGTAAAAACTAGCGAAGCTTGTAACAATAGGTAAAAATAGGTAGGTATGTATGAGTAGGAGCTCAAGCTACGGTTTAGACGATGCTTGGTGATCTTACTATCTATATGCTGTACAATCACTATATTCATAGCTTTATTTGACATCTGTCACGCTGCACATGTCGGGAGGGGAATACCGTAAACTTTATCGTTGCCAAGCAAATAAACCGACAATAAATTGATAGACATGTACGCAATCGACCGCCGCCCCTCATGGCGAGCTACACATCGGTGGCGACGGGATAAGGTTTGTTTTCACATAAATGTCATCCAATTTCAGTTTATTTGCAACACATTTTGAATAAAAAAGGCATTGTATTGAATTGATATCATATTTACTTAGCTCAATTTTCAGGCTATTTTCATGCTTTTTAAATAGCAGCCCAAGAATAACAGTAACGTTTACAACGTAGGTACCTACTGAGTGTATAACTTACTAAATTATTAATGAATTGGAATAATTTTATTCACCGTTTCACAATAAAATTGCATTCTTCTTTTCTACAGAAAAGTTGCTTGCATTTCAGCAGCTCTACGAACGATACCCGAATACTTTTTACCGTATTTACTTCGAGTTTTATGATCTTTTTTAAAGGCATAACAGTCAATCTGTCTAGCCTTTTCCCAACTATATTGGGGTCGACTTCCAGTCTAACCGGATGCAGCTGAATACCAGTATTTTACATGGAGCGACTGCTTATCTGACCTCCACAACCCAGTAACTGGGTAATACGATACCTCTTGTAAAGACTAGTTGTCAGACTTTCGGGTTTCTGACGACCCGTAACGACTGTCAAAGATCCACGAATGACAGCCGAGACCAACGGCTTAACGTGCTTTCCGAGGCACGGAGGAGTCTCGGTATGTAAAGATGGTCACCCATCCACAGACCAACCCCGGCAAGCGGCAGTCATTACTTAGCCACGAGCTCCTCTATCATATTAAAGGCATAACAGTATAGTAGCTAATATAGGAAAATAAACAGGGAAAGTTGCATAATATAACATTGTTATATAGACTGGTGTATCTTTCTTTGATATCCGCGCGCCCCTCACGCGAGCTGTATGCGAATCACGCGCGAATTTTCCATATAAAGTCAACATTTTTCATCAGAAGACGTTCACTCAACGCCTTGTGTCCCCTCCTGTACCCCGCGTCAACGCTTTCCAATTACATTTAGTAAGAAAATTTCAAATTAATTGCATCACACATTTCTGCCTACGAGAATCATATAATAATATTTTAATCTGTAGGTACCGCAGCGTAATAAAATATTTAACTACACGTGAGAATACTTCTGCATTAAATACAATATTTTAAATGTTAATATTTTAATCTAACTTCGTAAACAATCGGTTTAACTAAATCTAATCTAAATTCGTATTAATTCGACAGAACCTACCTAACCGTTCCCGTAGACAGCCATAATCTCCGCTCTAGGATAATATCCCATCGGAAATCTTTTGATACCTTAGTATTAGGCAGCAATCCCCAGAGCCTTCGTTACCTCGAAATACGCAAGAGAAACAGCGAGTACGTAAACAATGTCAATATTTTATTATCATACTGTCGTTCCTAAGTTAACAGGAAATTGACACCAGCAAACATCAAGATAAAGAAAACAAAATCGGCACCGTAACATCGTGAGGCATGTAACTTATAATATAAATATTTTTCATTTTATTTAGACCAGATATATTCGACGTACTAACAAGCTTTTCACAGGTTTGATGCTAGGAATATTGAACAAAGTGAGGTTCCACACGGCGCCAATAGAACGTTTGAATATGCAAGCAGAGTTATGACCTAGTTCTATAAAAGTTGCTGCGTAAACTTCCTTTCCACACTTTTTATACGCTTCACAGTTTGTATGCGAGTTTTCAATACGAGTATGTACAGTGTACACGTAAAATTGAAATACAGTCGTAATGGAACAAGCACGTAAAACATTCATTGAATCGTATTTTAAAATAGCGCGTTATATTTCCCAACAACTCTACACAAAGTAGCAAGAATATTTAACGCAGTAAATCAAACAAAGCAGTTTAAAATTATACAACGAAAGGAATTAAATTAAGCAATCTAACTTCCAAAAGTCGCTTAATTACACTGTTCGAACTCAATTGACGTCTGACCTAAATCTGCATCTGAATGAGAACCCGGCTCAACTCTTCGTCCAACAAGTTTAGCACAATCGCAGCTCAATCTTAATAATTCCAATCTCGCAGTTTCAATGTAAAGAGGTGCACTGTAAGGGTTAGAGTGGTGATTTGACAAAGTTTCCGCATTTGGCTCGAAGACTCGACGATACTAGAACCTCTGCGACCTGATCGAATCTTCAGCACTGCAGCGGCGGAAGCAATAAGCTTGTATTTGTTGTACCATTTTTATAAATATAAATAGTCTGAACAAACAATTTCGACGGCATACCCTGTTCCAAGACAAACGCCCAAAACGTAACAAATCTTACAAATGGTGATAGATTTATTTATAAAACTTCAAGAATATTTTTCACAGCATCTTCACAGCAATCAATAGAAAGCTCCCTCGGTTGAGATGACACAATCTTGAATAGGCAATAATGCATTCCGCTCCCTGATCTATCTCATCCGACTCATAAAACTTTCGAAGTAGAGAGGACGACGCGGCTTTACCAAGTTTTGCTAAGAATAGAACGGCGCTCTAGTTTCATCATACGTTACTGATCAGTTACTACTCTACTCAACTGAGTGGAATAGCGAACTGCGGAAACAAATAGTACAATGTTTTTATGAGCGGCCTAGATATAAATATTATACACAAGAATCAAATTACAACCAATAATATTATTTGATTTTATGGGACTGTTTAAATTTCAAGGGGAAGAGGTACCGAAAAAGAGACCTTTTTGCAAGTTTTTTTTGTAGGTACTTGTGGTAGATAACCGTCCGTTTTCTGAATTCGTTGTTGAAAACTTAACTTAAATAATAACATAACATATCATAACATCACGCCTTGTTTTCCCGAAGGGTCGGGCAGAGCTGTACCTACTGTAGCAAAAAATTTTATCTCCGCTACATCCAGGTGAAATGTCGTCCCGGGTTCGAACTGTGGACGACATAGGTCACGTTATAAAATTAAATACCCAAGTGAAGAACACAAAGTATATTGGAATAAATAAAAAGAAACAAGTAAAAAATATGCAAGGATTAAAAAATAGTCGTCGGCGTATGTTTGAAAGCGTAATATCGAATTAGATGAATTTTAATTAGTGGTTGTTTTTCTGGCAAAGAACGCTAGGCCCATCGGCATACTTGAGTTATCTCGGTTTTTCTTAGCTCGACCCAGGAGAACGTACGATGGTCACCGATTCGTAAAACCCGGGTCTATATCCGTGTTTAACACCGTGATTTAAATTCGACGCGATGAACCCGCGCCCCTAACCATGGCTAGTAAATACGATTTTTTTTTTTGCTGGCGGTTATATAAAAGCCAATACAAAATTAAAGATAAAAATTATTTTATGGAAACGCTTGTGGGTTGCCTGGACCAGAGCGAGGCGTCGCACTGCTGGCAGTCACTGGGAGTTGCCTGCTCTAGGCAGCAAGGCGCCGACGTGCCGCTGGTAGACGCTCACTGCTGTCGCCGCCTCGGGATCGTCCGCAGAACCGTCCGCTTCACTCCAGAGGTTCCTGAACGCGGTAGTAGACTCCGCGCGGACAGCGATTGGGCAGGCCCTGGCAACACACACAGGCCTGCGACGCAACTGCAGCCTGAGGTAGGACCGAAACCGGCCTTTTCTGTTTGGATCCGAAATAAACACCATTTTAGACCCGAAAGAAAGGCGAGATTATACTTATAGGGGAGTTGGGTGATAGACGGACAACTGGAATACTCATATGTTGATACAGGACCTTACCTTATATGGGAAGAATATCCCAGATAGGTCCCTGGTTATCGTATTAATCGTTAAGGTCCTTTAACGATTAATGCGATAACTGGAACGAGCCTGTTCACGAAAAAAAAACTCACTCATTCAGCAGAAAATTTTATTACATGGTCAAGTGACCAAACGCAGCTGCACAGACTAAATAGTAGTCATAGACGACTTCAAACAAACGCGAATCTTTTTATTTTTGCATCTACAAGACCGAATTCAAAAATGTGTCGTGACAATATGTTACAAATAAAAGATGTTCGGCCTTTTTCGCGTGTAAAGAGGCCTATTTGGCAGCGGAATGTTGCACTACATTTTGCCAGTTATGTTTAAGTGGGCGAGCGTATTGCCATCAACCGGGCACAAATCCAGACTCCAAGCTAAAACCGAGAAATTCCATATAGAAAACTCCAATAACACTTTGCCCAACCTGGAAATCGAACCCAGGACCTCATGCTCAGCAGTAGCGCTTGCGGCCACTAGACCAACGAGACAGTCAACTTAAATAATATCTACACAAAATAATATCTGTATATAGGTATATAGGTACTTAGTTCAAATTATATCTAGTCAGTGCACATACTTCACAAAATATTTGAACCAGATTCCAGATTTTATTAAGACTGGCGCGCTCTGAATTTATTTTCACATAATTTTATTTAAACAATAGTGCGACTTTCCACGGCTTTTTAATTCAATGAAAGAAATCCTGCGCTCATTCAGGCGACGTCCATCTCGTTAACCTTATTACCGAGTGTGGGTCCTGTATGCAGCCTGCGGCGGGATACAGTCCTTATTGCACACATTTTTCCATGACCAGTGAGAGTGACCTACAAAAAATATGAAGTTGCATTTCGATGTGAAAGAAATAGAGCCGTTTTTTTTTTTTTAAACAGAATTGCAAATAGTATTGAAGAGCCAAAAAAATTTAAAGCGAATGCAGAAGATATAGAAGAGGTGCATCTCAAATTCATTAACAGAATTTTATCCAACTGTTCAAACCAATTGAAATACACTCAGGTTAATTAACCTTCTGACTACTAAAACCGATTTGAACTATTATACAAGAAAATTTAACTATGAAAATTAATCATAATCGACTCAAATAGGTTTTAACGTTTATCGAGCCAATCACCGCAGCTCCATCAATCAATCCCTTGAAATCAGAAGCTCTGCTGAACGGAACCAGCTATAATTGTACCTAATTATTCTGAAGAGGCAATTATGTTCAAGGTTATACGCGACCTCGTTCCAGTGGATGCCACACAATCATATTTTGTATTTGCTATTGTTCCTCTGGGATTACTTCATAAATTGGATCCGTATGTTGTTGGGCGTGATGTTAGCTTTAGCTATTTAGTAACTTGAACTTACATTTTGTGCTGTGGGTATCATTTGATTGCATTTTATATTAAATTAATACTGTATCTGGTTCTCTTTTTTATAGAGTTACATTTTTAAGTCTTGAACATCTGTATTATTAATTAATTTAATAAAGATTCTTTTTTGTAATGCTGTGTATTTAATAATAATCCCTCGTTTATGTCTTTTTCATTGTGTTTTAATTTTTATTATTAATTCACGATTTTCTAAACTTTTATAATAATAATTATGTTCGAATTTTCTCGTAGGTAAAATCTTATCTTCAGGAATAAGAATAAAGTCGTCATCGCTCTTTTGTTTCCTTAGCGTATTAAGGAAACATCGTTCAATCTATACTTTTATAGATAGGTACAATATATTTAATGCCGTATAAAATAAGTCAATGAGTGAGGGTCTTCGATAATATTCTTCCCCTCTCTCCCTTTGTGTAGGTACGTAATGAAAATGAAGATTTATAAGGGGAGGTGAAAATTTGACACCTGCTTTCGATGTAACGAAAACCGTGGATGAAAAATTATGTGCAATTTTGTAATTGTTTGAAACACTTTTATCAAAGTTTAGGAATTACCTTTTTCAATAAACTTTAATATTGACTAGATAATGTATATAAAAATTAAAAGAAAATGCAATTTCTTAAAGTATTAATTATCATCTATTTAACCTTAAGTAATTAAGGAAATATAATTAAACGTAGAAACAAAGAAAACTTTTAATTTATTCTTTACACCTTACATTCTTTACGATTTTGTTTGCGAATACCAATTAAAAGTTTAATTCCCTTTGTTCCGCTGATGGAAATACGACTCTACATCAACGAAGGCACAGATATAAAGGCACTCTGATTTTTTTGTGTGTCTATATTGAAAAAGTAAATATTTATAGAAAAATCCAGCCAAGTACGTGTCGGACCACGCATAATGAAGGTAAAAACAAACGTAAAACTTTGTAGTTGAAAAATATGCTCAATTCACCAACTGCAAATATAAACAAAGAAAAACAACCGACTTCCAAAAAAACAACACTACAAAGTGAAAAATAACTTTAATTTCGGAAGTCGGTGGCAAAAAACGAAAATTCAAAACCAAAGACACCGACTTCCGAAATTTAAGTAATTTTTCACTTTGGAGTGTTTTTTTTTTGGAAGTCGGTTGTTTTTTTTTGTGTAAAGTTTTTTTTTTTTTCTTTTGAGGTACGGAACCCTAAGCAGAACTATCTTTAACGATCTGAAGCTATACCAACATAAAAACTGGTTTCTAAAGATGAAAACATAAGCAATTTGCAATTCTCGTCTCCGCTTGTTCCACCTACCAAATCCACTTGTGAACGTAAAGGAAAAAGTGCTTACACGAACTTTCTCCTCGCAAATATTCTGAACGGAAAAGTCGTAGAAAAGCGAAGTAGTGAATGTGTAATGTTTAGTAATATTTGTCGATCTGTCACCAGGCACAAGTTTGCGAGAACCTAGTATAAACCTATATACCTAGTATAAACTAATGTTCGTTAGAGCTCCGTGATCGATCACGACTACACAGAGCAAAATTTCATCAACAGCTCCGACACCGTTTGAGTAACTTTCAATTCAGCAAAAGAAAAAAAAATACATCAGCGCTGTTTGGTCAGAATTACGTACTTCAAGGTACCTTTGAGCAAATAGGAGCGCTGCAGGACGAGCGAGATGTGTCCTTGGTGATTATTTACAGGCGATCCCCACGGGATCATCCAGATAAACGGCGCCCATAAATCTCTAAGCATTTTTATTGTTTACTCCATAGCACAATATTATTTTATTCGACGCTAAACACCCTTCATAAATATATCGGCAACATTTGCCCTGCCATTTACGACATCTGCTTTGGAATTATCGAATATTGATCATATTTTCGCTCGCGACAAATTCAACTGTTTAACTCAATTCCGTATCGACATTTTCTATAAGCTCGTAATGTTGTGGTTCTATGATTGTTGACTGATGAAGTTTAATCTAGTTATGCCGAATTAATTTCAATAGATTAATAGAACACGAACATCAAAGAGTGATCGGTCATCGTTAGGCGCCGATCGGTAATGTCCGGAACTTGGCTCCGATTAGATTGTCTTCCGGACTTTCCAACTAACAACTAGTTGGTAGCAAACTGTCCGAACTGCCGTCGCGACTGAATGGATGCTCGTGCAATAATATCCTGTTTAATAGCAACGCTCGACACAGTGCTGGAGAGCCCTCGTCCTGAACAAGCGCGACTATTTACATATTCAATAAGAGTTGCGAATCATTCATCTGTTAAAATATTTATGTACGCATTTATCGAAGCGTAAGAGCCCTTGAATAATGAGTATTCTTAATTATAAAAAAGGTATTTTTTTATTAATATAAGTTTATAGGGCTATTTCACCATAATTTTCAGGTTTTCGAATGCTTGTCACCATGCTTGCACCCAATGGACTGATGCCAACATACAAACGAATCATAATAAAAAGCAGTTTATCTGACCATTAATTCAATGAACATTTCATAAAAAGAAAATAAATCATTAAGTAGGTGTACCTAAACCAAATATCATATTTTATTAACATTCATTAACGCCAGCTTAATGAATTTATTGTTCATCTCGGTTTATGAGTTGAATAAAAACGATGCCGTTAAAAACAAATATAGCAAAACGGTTTAATGGCATCATATTTTATGTAAGCTTAGCTTTTATTTCATGAACCCTTGCATTCGTTTCGGAGATAACAAGTCGGAGCCGGCGACGTGCGCCATCGAGGCGCGCAAATATCCATCTCGGATGTAATTGGAAAGCTCGCTACAATAAAAGACTGGGGGTGACACGGACCGATTTGGAGCCATACAGATGTGCCTACATCCACGTAACCATGTCAAGAGCCTACGTTTCTTTTCAACAATTTGACTTAAATGTAAACCAGCTAACATTTAACGCGATTCATGTTCGAGATTGCGTTAAGAAGTCCCATTTACTTAATTATTTTGTAGCAGTTACAACTTTAGTGGGACCGTTAACTTCTTTATTTGCTTAAATATCATAAAATACTGCCGTGTACAACAATTTCCTTACGGCTTTCTTTAAGTAAATGATGAATGTATTAATAAATTGTTCATTATGTATGATAGTCAGAAATAATGAATAACTTATAAATAGTACAGAGCTACGTCATGAAAAAGGTCTATTTTATTTAGAATAACGTAATTGACTCAGCCTGTAAATAATATTCACAAGAACTTTACCTACCGTTTAATTAGTACCCAAAACGAAAATATATTAATCCCGCTATCTTCGAAACAAATTTCAATTTACTCGCTCACGAAAACAGAAACAGCAGAATTTATAGTTTGCTGACAACGCTGTCAGCAAATCCTACGCAATATGATAAAATGTTTTAATAGAAGCAGATGAAATATTATACGAAATCCACTCCCGTCCCGCTGGATAATCGAAAGGTACGCAAAGCGGAAGAGAGGATCAGTCGCAGGTATGGATATGGAGGGAAAAACTGAACGCAACGTTTGATGAAAAACAGCTACGCACGTGTTTCGCGCGTCACTGATCCTACGCGCGTAGGCCTCGTAGCAAGTAGCGAGTGCTGCGACTTCGCGGCCGGGTGCCCGTGTAGTTTTAAATTAAAAACTTATTCAAATGTTTCATTTTTTTTAAAGAGAATTTTAACTGTAAATTATTAACTCGTACCTAATTTTTTTTTTTTATTAGCTACCTACTTGTTACATGGCGACTTCTAAATGAGTATTTCCTAGTTAACTAGATTTCCCTATTGTAGATCAAACATAATTATTGAAAAGGAATTTATGTCTAGCAACACGAAATCCAGTGGAGCCGGATTTAGCCCAAAACTAATCCGTACACAGAGCTGATGGGTGCACAAGCGGATTAACTCGTGTTAACTAGGTTGCAAGCATGTACAAAGCAACTAAATTTTAGACAATACAGAGGGAGGAAGCCAGCTTATCTTGCACAGGCAGCCTGAACTGGGGCGACAAAGACGAGCACAAGCCAATGACATCACGAGTCTGATTTGGTAACCTTTCTTTGAATAACTTTCGTGTAAATATTTATTAAAACAATCATTTTGTAGCTCGGGTCAACACAATTCTTGGAAACGTGTTTACTCTAGCAATTTCTTAGTTACTCAATTAGTGAGTGGCTTTAACAAAGGCATTATCTATTAATTTGGGAATACTATTCACGAATTCAGAGATAAATTAGATCAACACGACGAACACTCTTGATAGGTACCTCAAGGTTTCGTGCCCACTCATCCACACGCTACCCTCACTCACTTAACATAAGAATAGAAGTGCACCGTAATGCAATACGTTACAGTGATACGATGCGAATGTTTCCGAACCCGTACGATCACGATGCGTAAATATTGGATTCGCATTTGATCTGGAACAAATCAGTAGCTATCGGCCGTAAACGTCATCTTCACAATGATAAATCGTTGCTCTGACCTGCTTACAAATGTAGCCAATATTCCTACTCGTATGCGGATACATCTGCCTAATACGACAAAAACGCATTACTGAAATTCACATTCGATATAGGTAGGTACTTGTAAGTAAACACTATTACATTAGTAAGTTGAGCAAACGAGATGATCGAGGTGTGGACATTGTGAAGAAATAAAAATTGGTTTTCGATTGATACATTTTTGTATTAAGATGTATTTCGGACAAAGTATAAACTCTGAAGCAATTAAGTAATTTCTTTAAATAAACCGAACCTGAAAGCCCACGGACTTTGTAGGTCGACAAAAGAGCTCATACCTAACTCAGTTTACAAATTACGGAACGTCAATACTAAAATATTTCTTGTAACGAACAAATTTCGAAATGGAAAACGAAAATGCTATTTTTGCCGGAGCATGGAGCGGCTTTCGGCTCGTCACTCGATTAGGGAAGTGTTCATTAAATTACGCGATTGCCAGCGTCCAGTTTGTCGAGCAGTTTGCACTGACGATGGAAATTCCTACAAAATCAGCAAAAACCTGCCCCAGAATATTATTCGAGTTTTTGCTGAAGTTAATTGAAAATAAACGTTCAAAATAACGGCCGATTTAATGTTACATCTTTATTTTTATACAGCTAATAAACAAAAATAAGTACAGGCAACATTAATAAATTTTATATCCCCTGTAGACTTGTTAGTGGCGACCTATTGAGCAAGATGTCTTAATAATTTGAAATAATATTTCGAAACAGTACCAATAATAACTGAGATTTCTATCGAACTATTGACACATAGTTAATGTGTTTCTATTAGCATGAACCACAGATCGTTCTCACGAGCATACAATCAATAATACTTGTACCTACCTATACCTACGTCTTCATGATTATGCTTTCAAATGAAGTTAAGTAAGCAGAGTAGACATTTAATTTGCGTCTGTATTTGCAAATTTGCAATTATACAACTAAAAATACAAGGGACTGGTTTAAATACTTATCCTAAGGGTCCTAAGGGTCTCAAAACTACCAACGTAGGTATTTAGCATCGCGGCAGAGGCTACGACTGGCTACGAGGCTTTTACAATTCTGCGTCGTCGTTCTAAGGATCCCAACAAATTAAGGATCGAAATATTATAAAAACGCAATTCTCAGTTATCATCACAAGTGACTTGAAGCGAGAAATCGAATCAGAATACCATTTATATGATATTGCCTACGATTTACTAAAGCATCGAGGACGATGCTTTAGTAAATCTAAGCAAAACGATGGCCCATTCAGAAGCTAGGTTTACGAAACGACATAAAATAATCATCCATGTCAATACAGAATTTGTTATTGTTATTTATTGATGCCGACTCCGCTACTTTACGAAATATCTTACCATTATATGCTTCAGAATAATATGATATTTTTGGCACAATATGTGCTCATACTTACCGATAGACACATAGTAAATTCTTTGGTTTGCGTAGCAGCTATCTAATTGCGTAACAATCTTTGTAAATTATTACGACTACCTAATATGTTTCATTTTGACAGTTTAACAACATTCATTGCGTTATTTACGTTGTTGAGCATTTTTTTCGAACTTGTGATGCAATGGATTAGCAATCTGTTTCAAAACGATTCATAATGTGAATGATCGTGTATTACGCATTAGGGTGCTGGGGCCATTGATGGAAAAATGATACAATAATGTACTGTAAGTTGCTGGTCTAGGTCGCTTAGCTTTAGGTGAATTTGGCAGACTTCCAAGACTTCGAAGATCCTAATTTATGTCCCATGTTACGACTAGTTTAGACCAATTCACATGTAAATACTTGTATCTATAGTAGAGACGTAAATCTAATTAATGATGGGAATCCAGTTCTGATCGTCAATAAAATATTGTTAATTTTAGCAGAATAGGAGAGGAAACATGCATATCTTGTAACAAAATTATACTTTGAATATCTTAATACAAGTATCTTTTTCTCTTATCATGCTTGTGTGTGTTCATCCATCTTTTAAATATTTGTCCTCTTTTCCCCCATTGACTTTCCCTTCGCATTTCGTTCTGCCTTCTGCAGAGTCGGGTAATAACTGTCACATATAATTTGGATTACAGTCATAGGTACCTCCGTATAATAATGTAGTTAACCGAGGCATAAACCTGTTATAATTAGGGTAACTTGATAGGCGATCCATTTTATTAGTGTGAGGGATAAAACTAATAAAATGTACTGCTTATAAAGTTCACTTGTAGTAAACAAACCCGGTTAGGGACAAAGGAATTTTCCGACTTAATCTAACACATAAACCCGCCGCATTGACCGTATATAAAAAGTAATCTATGTAATAAATGAATTGCCTGAAATAAATGATATTTAATTTAATTTATTAATTAGATTGGGTTTTACCAATCATTTCTGGCGACTGAGAATAGATAGATGAGGATATTAATTATATTATTATTATATTTAATTATTAATTTATTATTTGCTATGTTTTTTCTGGTGTACAATAAAGTGCTAAAGAAATTGCGTGCCAAAGCTTAGGGGTAGTTTCACTATCGATAAAGGAACCCAGGAAAAAACAAATTGCAAGATCAACCTAATTTAGTACCTACTAACTTAAAATACCAATCGTTTAGATTTTTTATTTTTTTATTTGTTTAAATGCTTTAACGACGCCATGCCACCGTACAAAGTTAACCATCGAGTTCGGTCAACGGCATTAGGTTTAAAACCGTGTAAAATTAAGTAAAATTGTGTTTTCAGGGGGGCTTGTCTGGTCTGGTCTGGTCTTTAGTGAATAATTCACCCGTGAACAAAAAATTCTAAAAACATAAAAATACTTTGTATATTTGATATACTAATAAATCTTGTTAAAATATATATCAGATTTTATTTTCACGGTTTATTCGCTGGGGGCGGGTATTCGCTAAGAAAAAACTACATTTAAAATGAGCCCTCCGCGAGGACTCCCAGCATCGCATATGCGACTATGTGAACCCTCCAGGAGGGCTCCCGGCACTGAACGTGTTAACTTGCAAATAGTCGGTTCAGGAACATATACGATAGCAAAAAATGGGCCATGGAAAAAAACAACGTCACCATTTTTCGTATAAACCTTGATTATCCTCCACGATGACACCGACAAGGTCCGCTGGTTACCGCAGCTATTTGCGTTGGTTCCATCTGCGTCAACACATTATCCCAAAATTTGACCCTTTACTTAAAATACATGACGCTTACCCTGGGAAGCTTTCACACGTTCATCAATTTGATTCAGAGGAATATTATTTAAAATCCAATAAATTATTAAACAGTTCACGTGAATAGATTTCAAATAATAAAGTAATCTAGATCGTTTCAATAATTTCATGTTAATGTTTAGACGGCGTTGATAGCTGCGACACCATCTTTTCTATTGTAATTATGCCAATTTGTTGTTGTTCCAAACAAAAATACGTTTTTTACTTTACTGTAATTTAAGTCTAATTTCATCAGTTAACAAATTAATGTCTGCAAAAGTATGATAGGCGGTAAATAGACGATGGGACAGTCGCCAATGCAACCCATATATCCAGTGAAATTATCAAGCCAAGATTGATGGGTTGGATACTCAGCAAAGACAAACAGAAAGCTCCAATTGATTATATACACACATCTAACAAACACATAACCAGTGCTCAGAAATTCTATTCATTCAGATATTATTCATCTAGACATTTCTAGGTGAATTAATAACTGAATGAATAGAATTATATTCCTGGCCTAAAACTAAATTCCATCTAGGAGGTGTAGTATCTACAGCTATAACGGAATTTTATAAAACACACTGTAAATAAATAGGGCGAAGAGACTAGGACGAATGAATCTTTTGATATTCGTTACAGAATCGGAACGAAATAAACTACATAAACATTTTTATATTCTTTTTCATAGCTCAATTCAGTGAAAGCCTCTTGTGATATCCGAGCGATGAATAAAAACTGTGCTACTATGAATATGTAGGCACCGTTTTCATAGAATTTAGACTGGATAAACTAACATTCTTGCGGGATTGGAATAATTTGATAGCAAATTACATAGGAGGTACCGCCTTTAGAACGTGTTCGCTTAAATGTTTTACCTGTTCCTAAAATTAATAGGATTTGGCGGAGATGTGGCTGTATTTATGTATGAGGAATGTACAGCTATTACACAACGTACCTTCGTTCCCGTTCGTTTTATTTTGTGTTGGTAGAAAGCCGTGGAATTTTGAAATGAAAGGAATCAGCTTACGTGACGCGGGCGCAAAGGGGCACCCGTACCGCAACTAGCAAAACGAGAAACAAATTCACAGGAAATCTCATGCCCCAATTAATATTTTGCTACTACCGGAGCTGAACGGACCGACGTTTATTTATTTGTGTAAATTAAAACTATTTCACTTGTTAAAAGGTCTTCTCGAGCGAAAAACTCACTTAACAATTTTAATTGAGTTTAAGTACTTCTACGGGACGTGAGCAATATTTAATGTAGATTTAATTAAGTATGATTAATTCTAATTGTGGGTTTTGAAATATGTCTTTAATATTTGTCACCTATGAAATAAACGGAAATTCCAATAATTATGCTGCGACACCTACGACAGTTTGTTGGCCACTGCCACATAAACAGTTCTGTAATTTGTTATTTTATCTTCTTACTAACTTCTGTCCACGAGCCTATAACCTTCCTCAAGAATTGGGCTATCCAAAGCAAAAAGAATTTTTCAAAAGCGACTGGCAGTTCCGGAGATAACCCTGTACATACAAACTTACAAACAAACAAATTTTACCTCTTTATAGTATTATTATATATTATATTATATATTTATATATTATATTATATATTTATATACTTATTATATTATTAAATATTAAGTATAGATATAGAAAATACCAGAAACGAGAAAACTTAGTGATTTAACGTCCTGATAAATGATTCTTATTTAACCTTCAGCGAGATCGGGAGGGTGACATTTATCTTTGCGAAACTTTTACTCGGTTTATATAAAATATGTTTAACGAGAAATATAAGTTTTAACGAAGAATAAATTTTCTAAATTACTCCGAGAAGCCCGCTGTAATGGCAACGATGAAACTAAAGGCAAACTCTATTGGCTATAATTAAAATATAATCAATAACCAAGCCAAATAGGACCTATGTAAAGTTTTACGTAGTGTTTGGCTTGACTTGACTTTACATTGTAAGACATCCATTAAAGCTCTATTCCGTGCTTCTTCCGTACCTAAAAAAAGTTGCTTTGAAACGTCGACGTACCTTAGATACAATTTGGTTTATAGCAGCACGCGTAGCATGACAACCATAGAAAGGGGTTTTCTACGGGTTTTGTCGACGGAAGAATAGACAAAATGACAGATAAACAATCACGATCTGTCATTTTGTCTATTCTTCCGTCGACAAAACCCGTTTCTATTGTGATCATGCTAAGCGTGCAGAACGAAGTTACTTATCTACAGATTTACAAATTCTATGTTACATAAATGTCTACACTACAAATACAAAGTAAATACATGTGAATTTCCCCACAAACTTAGGCATTTGCAAGGCCTTTGCGCGTAAGCTTCAGTTAGTTAAATATATCCGCAGAGACCTGTAAATATCCATTACAAGTTTCAGTAACTGGCTAAGAGGCTACTAGTTAGCCAATAACGTGGCCGGCTTTATTTCACGTTGTCCGTGTGTATCAAGACAACTTACGAGTACCTACGTGGTGTAAATTATTGTTAGGCTTGAATTAAATATGTACCTAGGTACCTCATTAATTCACTTTGGGCGACTTTTCAATCGTCAGATCACTTAAACTGAAGAATATTATAGCGGTTTGGCAACATTTGTATATAAAAACGTTTTTACAAACAAAAAACACTACAAAGTAAAAAAATAACTTTATTTCGGAAATCGGTACCTAAAACAAAAATTCAAAACCAAAGACACCAACTTCCGAAATAAAGTTTTTTTTCATTGTGTAGTTTTTTTTTTTTAGAAGTCGATTGTTTCTTTTTGTAAAAAAGTTTTTAGTTTTCACTTTTTAGTTGTGGTACCTACTTACCCCATAAAAAATCGAATGTGTAAATAACAGTGACAGGAAGTTATTATAACATCTATTAAAAAATCAGCCCTAAGGTAAAGATATTAAATTAGAGCGGCAAAAATTCAAGATGCGACCCATCCACTACTTTCGTATTCAAAAGCTGTTTGTCCTTTTATGTCTTTTTTAAAATGTGTTTAAAAGCTTATTAACTTGATTTAAATCTGTAAAGAAAGATAACTCTAATCATGATTTATAGGTTTATGATAGCATAAGCACGTCAATTCTACGTCGTACCTACAGAGGGGATAGTGGTAAAATACTACAAAAGTCTATTATTTTGCAGTTACCTTTACCCGTGAGTGCAAGCGTAGCAAAGATAACCGGTAACGGGGCGGCTGAGCGTCAGGCTTATAACCACGCAAGACGCGAGTGTCAGCACCTTGGGCTGACAATTAGTGCACTGCGGGAGCGGCCCTCAGACGGCCCTCCGCCGACTTTCGCCGAGTTGAAACTAAACGCGACGGAATCACTCTCCACGAACTCGACACTCGCAAGACGTACGCCAGTTATAAATGTTGCAATTTTAATGTGGATGACAAAAACTGTTCTTACTTTGAAACTGCACTGCAACACTGCACATGCACATACGCAGTCGTTGTGTATTGTTGCAAGACACTTGATCTGCCTTTGAAACGGTTGTGCCTATACCTTGCTTTGTAGTCTCAGCCTGTCTACTGAATTCCCACTAGATTGTACACATACATTCTCTTCACTAAAACTCAATTTACAAAAAAACATACTTAAAACTATACCTACGTACTTAACCGCGTACCTACTTAATATATAAGTGTAAGTATAAGCAGGTACGTAGGTAAATAAGTACCTATTTCTCTTTAACATTTGTAGCTTTGTCATCTATTTAATTAAACTGTTAAACTAAGTAGGATAAAGAACAAAAATTAAAGACCCCATCCCTTTTAGCTTCAATATAAACACAAAGAACGGAGTCGTTTGATCTGAACAATGTCTATTGTTGGCTGCGAATGTTAATCAGAGACTTTAACCGCATGGCCATCATTATGAAGACGACAGGAATTAAAAAATATCGCTATTTAACTTTCAGACAGGTCAAAATTATATTTAAAGAATGATACAAAACGCATAACCAAAAAACACTCGTCTTAAGTTTCTGAAGGAAATAGATCAATATTTTAAAAAAAATACTTGTAAATAATCTATTGTTTCAAAGTAAGCCGACCGATCAATAACAAAATATTTGAGTGCTGTGGCGCTCTCAAAACCAAAGGATATTTCTCAGTTATACCCAACTTCTCAAACTGCTATTTCTGTATTGAATGAATATTTGATTCTGGAACAAGCCGGAAGTGCAGGCTGAGAAGTAAGAAGACCGAGTCTAAATCGAGCAAATCGGAAGCTACATCTGCTTCCTAATTGGACAGCAGCGATGTTTATCTTCGTTCAAACTAAGTAAAACCTATTTTTGTATTGCTCGTACTATGAATTTGTGACTTCGCGTAAGCAGCTGTTATATTGCAGATAGGTAGTGTAGGTACAGCACGCTTAGCATAAGCGCAATAGAAACGGGTTTTGTCGACGGAAGAATAGAAAAAATGACAACAATCGCAATCTGTCATTTTGTCTATTCTTCCGTCGACAAAACCCGTAGAAAACCCGTTCCCTATGACAAAAGGCATAGAAGTAGAAGAGCTGTAAAACGAGATGAAATCCGGTTGAAGCTATAGGTAAGGACAGCTAAGTGCCAAATAAAATAACATAGGTACATAACTGTTAAAACCTGAGGGACAATTCCCTTAATATTTAAAAAATACATTCGCATCATATTTGCAATCAGTCAAAAATACAATCTATTTGCCAATATTTTTGACGAGTTTGACAGACTGCGAATTGAATGTGACGTTTTTTAAGTACGAGAATTGGCCTTCTGGTGTTGTGCTGCAACAACTGTAACATTTTCCAGTTTAACATGCTTAGACTACTTCGCAACCAATCATTATCTAAACTTTCAGCTACATAATCCTAACAGAAACGGCTAAATTGTAGGTACCTACAGCAAATGATCAGAGTTATTAGAAACTCCTGTACAACTACAAACTGAGTAGGATTACCTACATGTTCAGGGTATAGGTACGTATCTACACTTATTTCTAAGTACTTTTATTGCCAGAGTGGATCGGAGATGCCATTTCCCGCTCGATCGCTCTCAATCATACCCATATCAAAACCTTGGTGCGGTTGAGAAGTAAAAAAAATTTTTTTCGGTAAATCAATCGTTTTCAACTTATATTCTGGTATTCTAACAAAACTGTTGTATTATATTACGGCTTCTAAATCTTATGAAACAAATGTTTTCGCATCCTTCATTCATGTTGTTTATTAAAAGATAGCTAAATGGCTATAATAATTATATGTAGGTAAGTAGGTGATATAATTGATATCAATTTCATAAGTCAATTATTAAAATTCGTAGAGTTTTGATATTAAATCATAGTACCTAACGCGTCGCATCTTCTCCGAAAAAATAATCCATTCCGCGCGCAAAATTGCGGGGAATGAAATTTTCTGAAAAATCTCGTTACCTCGTCGTTTTGCTACATTATGTACATACGTAGAGATAGAGATTTATACACATATGATGTGGGAATGAAAGAGTAATTTTCTACCCTGCCTCGCGTAACCGAATGTAATCTCATTACTATTTATGTAAATGTGATGTGTAATTTTACAAAGCGTGGGTTCGTGAGATGGTTATGTTTGCAATCACAGCAGAGACCTTACGTCAACACAATGTTTAGGGGTCTCATGTAGGGAAAACGTTTGATCTCTTTGTTATTTGAGTACTTTTTATATATTAAAAGCTTCTGATGCAGCTTCAACTAAATTTTCTTGGGTAGCGAGTACCTACGTGCCAAAACTGATTCAAATCGTTCCACCGTGGAGCGCAGGGCCGGACGGCGACAACGGGCTGGCTGCATTAGCGAGCGTCACTCCCCCAGCAGACGTCGACGGAATTATACACAAAGTATACGACGGTATACGTCACCTGTTTCAGATCTAATCAGAGCTGAAGGAACACGCCCCCATCGGGTGGCTTGATGAAAACTGGTTTCCAAATACAGATTTTTAATAGAAATAATAATTGTAGCGTGGTGATGTGAATTTTCGAGAAAAGGGGATAAATTAAAAGTGCAGCCGGTTATACAGTTTTACCTGTAACAATTTTTCATTTACCTGTTTCTGATATAATGCGAATCTGGTGTTTTGAGAATCTGGTATTCTGAGATGGAGCCACAAATTATGGTAGGATAGGTGGTTAATCAATCGATTTCCTACACGGTTTTTTTGGGTTCCGTACCCGAAGGGTGCCGGTCGGAACCCTATTACTAAACCTCCGCTGTCCGTCTGTCTGTCTGTCTGTCCGTCTATCTGTTAGCGAGCTGTATCTCATGAACTCTAATCTAGGTACTTAGACAGTTGAAATTCAGATAGATTATTAATTTCTATTACATTTTGTTAACCCTAAAAATGTTGTCATTTCCAAAAGCAGATTGAACAAATGAGATATTTTTAGGGTTAATAAATGTAACAGAAAAGTTCAAAAGTTCCATACGTAACAGAGGTGACCAATAAGATTTTTTTTTTTTTTAATTCATCCCTTAAAGGAGCTAAACAGCGGATGAAAGTTCGTCATTTTAGCGGATGGGAAATCCCGTCAGGCGCAAGATTTGTATGAAAATCTAAGTACGCAACATATTTTCGTAAGCAATTACGACTAATCTGTTTCATTTTAACAGTTCAACAACATTCGTTGCGTCGTTTACGCTGCTGAGCTGTTTTTTTTTTTCAAGCTTAGAAGCCATGAATTAGCAATTTGTTAAAAAAAAAAAAATACGTGTGGCACTCGAGGACTGCCGCGGTAAAGCTATTGCATAGCATATATTCAAAAATAAGAAGATAATATTGTTGATTTAAAATATATTTTTTTTAAAAATACCACTATACCCCCCCCCCTAAATCGCAGAATTTACACAACCGTCAATGACGTCTGCCCTCACGCGTCTGCCCGCGTTCGGGTCGCGCACTCGGCGATCGCGCGTCATTGCCTATCCCGCCCCTCCACCCTCGTTCTGCGCGCCCGCCGTCGACTCATCGCAGGTCATTCTTATCGTTCTAACTTTTAAAATATTAGTCCAAATTACTTAGTGTAAAGACAAATTTTATCTACATTAAATACCGAAAGCGATGAAGGTATTTATTTTGATACGAATTAACTAAATACTCTAAAATATGCAACTTAAAAAAAGTATTCAATTTAAATGTATTTATAGCTCACTATTTTGGCTATAATGGCTTCCACATAAAAGGTAGATATATGCTGTCGCGGACTTTTATTTAGAACTCTTTAAGACAAACAACCCCACAATACATTCTTTTCATGTAACTCCAGCGGTTTAGGCAGCGCACGCAAAGATAGATCTCAGAGGGCAGGATTTTTTCCGACTTACTGGATACTTATCGTTATATTATGGCTAAATCACATAAAATCTTTATAAATTGTAGCCTATGTGTTATTCTGATATATAAGCCACATTACTGTAAAGTTTCATTAAAATCCGTTCGGTAGTTTTTGCGTGAAAGAGTAACAAACATCCATCCATCCATCCTCACAAACTTTCGCGTCAGGTTTTTTTTTTCGTTACGGAATTTCTACATTCGGTCGCCGCGCTCAGAGTCTCCGATAAAAGCTATGCAATAGCTTAAAAAAAATGATTGACCGTGTATTACGCAATTAGGGTACCTACTGGATTTGAGCACAAACATGATTGTAAATTCACTGCTTATTAGGTAATTACCAACCTAAATATCATAGTAGTGGCCCTAACTCCTAATCCTAAACTAAAGCTGTAGTTCAGCAATTGAGCAGACGGTTAGCAACGATAACATCAGTCGCAGTACGTTCGCGACAGGCAGCTAGTCACCGTGCAACGTAATCCTTGCTGCAATTGGATTAATTAACGTGACCTGTTTCACTCGACCAGATAAACTACACCTGTCATCGAAACACCGAACCACTGCATGGATATTGATTCACGATTTACTTTAACTAATGCTCAATCAACGTACAGTCAAAAGATTATATTCGCAGATTGGAATAGATTTGCTTGCATATACCTTAGCAGTAGCGGTTCCAGGGGGGGGGGGGGGGGCTAAGGGGCTCAAGCCCAAAAGCATCCGAGTACTTCTGTGTCAAATCTTAAAGTGAATCTGTATCCTAATTGCGTAATACAGTATCAATCAGAATCTGAATCGTTTTGAAACAGATCAATCTATTGCTTCATTAGTTCGAAATAAAATCTGCTCGACAACATAAATAACGCAATGAATGTTGTTGAACTGTCAAAATGAAACAAATTAACCGTAATCGTTTACGAAAATGTGTTGCGTAATTAGAAAACTGATGTTATTCTAATTAAACTTTTTAGCAAGCATTACAATAACCAAGGTACAATTATTATCAATTATTCTTAACTTAATAAGTACATACCTATTATGTTTTCAAGTATTTTTTCTATCTATAATGTTTTGTTTACGTAATCAATTTTGAATCCGCGCGCCACTCATTCTGCTACACACGCTGCCCGGTTTGGCCGCCATGTATTTTTTATTTATTTATTTATCAACTCATCATCACTATCATTACAGGATTGTCCTAATTCAATAGTGTGGCTACAATTACAGTTTTATTATTTATCATATTCGTAACATATTTTGTACAAAGTGATTTTTGTGAACTCACCCAGAGAACAAGTAAAGAGATCTATGCTGTCTGCTACGTCATTAAGTATACGCAAGTTACGCGTTATAGGGGCTTTACTCAGTAGATTGGTCCTACTACTAGGAACCGCCAATAGACGTGGCCGTCGCCTTCGCAATACATAATTGTCGGGCACACACAGGTTTATTTCTTTTAATATACCCGGGTTTGAAGTCTTGCCACGCAATAATTTAAAAATATAGGTAGCAAGAGCTATGTCCCTCCTTGTTTCCAATTTATTGTATCCCACCATGCCTATAACAAACAAGGTTGGATACATCAATGGATAAAATGGATATACACCATATAACCTTAAATACAGAAACCTGGTAAATTTATTTTGTATACGCTCCAGCATGAGACTGTATTTAGCTTCATGCGGAGCCCATATGATTGCGTTACATTCGAGCTGACTTCTTACCAATGCATTATACAGAGAAGTTAGCGCAGCGATGCTTGTAAAAACCTCAGCTCTTCTTAGGACGAACCCTAGGCTCCTGTAGGCTTTTTTACAAACATTTACGATGTGATTACGAAATGCCAGGTCCGAGTCGAGGCGTACTCCTAAATCACGCACCGTTTCCGTTCTTTTCAATAACGTGTTGTCCACTCTATATATGTAAACTCACCGAGATATCTCTGGTAGTCTACAACCTAACGAAGTCATTGAGGAATTAGAGAACAGTAATCTGAGAAGGCTTGCTATGAGTTAAGCAAAATAAAATGCTGTGTGCTATTCTAGTGTTTACTTTGCTAAAACCTACCGTCAGCGGGATTAAGCCCTCCCAAACGACCATCCTGGATCCGTCACTGTACCTGAGTAGGTAATTAACTAATGTACTGTGGCTAATTATCTATTTATTAACAGGAATTAGCTGAGAAAGGTGACTTTACAGGGTAGGTATCTAGTACAGCAGTTGGCAAAAATAAAAATAAATATCACAAACTTTATGGTATCGGTGAACTATTATAATCGACGGTGATCTTGGCTTATGGAAGCAATTTTACGAATAAAGAATGCTGCATTCGGAACTTGTTTTAATCCGGACGAAACGGGACGACAATTTTTGGATATTTTCTCTGATACAATCTAAGAAAATTTATACGAAAGAACATAGGTACGACACGGGTGCACGGATGGGACGACGCCGACGCCGTGACGACAGCAATGTGGCACTGGAACAGGAAAAATATCGTCGACGAGGATATTTAGCACGCCAAGCACGTTAATTTCGCGTCACTGTCGCGGTGCGTATACATTAAACACCCATCCGTGTTTTCATAATATTATAACACGTTCGTCTCCGCCCCGTCCACGTTCTAAAGCCGTCCAGTCAGTAATTCAGTATGCAGCGATCTTTGATCTCAACAACGTCCGCGTCGAACGCTTTTTATGAACTACCCACATTAAAAAAAACTTTTTTAGAAAAAAAAAAACGACTTCCAAAAAAACTAAGAACTGGTGGTTCTTAGTTGGTTACCCCAACACCAATTCGTATGCCACTACTTGTGTAAACAGTAGTGACAGCTGACAGGAAGTTTTAAGGTATCATTCCGTACCCTACCGCAGGCGGCAACTGCCGACGACTTTATTCTTGTTGGTGAAGATGGACCTGACATCCAGAGCAGATTTAAGGAATGGCAACAGAAGCTGGAGAATGTTGGCTTAAAAATCAGCAGAACCAAAACCGAGTGTATTCTACGATTTTTTTTTTTTTTGGGTCGACAACTGCTCCCGCTCTGGGCGGAGCAGGAGGGCGTGCCAGACTCTTACTGACTAAAACCCACCCGTGTTCCTTGAGTTGCCTGTACTTTGCTAGGGGCCACGGTATCCCTTTCGAACTTTCCCGCGACCCCGGCAGGCATCGGTCCTAGCGGACCCCGTCCGTTGTGCTGACATCTCTTTGAGGCGCGCGTGGAACACAACGCGCCGTCGACCCGGGCCAGCAGTGCTATTCTGTAACCATCTCACCGTGAATACTTAGGTGAAGTGAGCGTGGAGTGAGCTGTCATTCCACAGGGATTGACACTATTGACAGTCACTTCACCCAAGTTTTCACGGTGAGATGTTTACAGAATAGCATGGCTGGTCCTTATCGGACGGCGAGCTACTCATTGCTCACCGTCCGCAAGCCCGCGCCTATGGTGACCGGGAATCGGCCTGCGATTCCCGGCGTACGTAGAATATCATCCTTGTATTTGTAGGTAAATTCCATTCGAAAATATATATACGCTTGGAAGGGTAAAAACAAACGAACGATAATAGAAACATCCGAATTTTTTTGTTTTTGCAAAGCTATTGGAACCATACATTTAATGCACAGACCGTAGATATAATGTACCTAATAAAATATTCTTTGTTTTTAGAATTATTATCAGTAGGACTTACGAGCATCGCAATCCTTCGATTTTTTTAATTTGCAACTGGTTGATATTTTTGTTTATCTGTATTCTTTTCCTCAATTTTGACAGTTCGCAGCTGGTGCTGTTGGATTGTTTCTGTTATGGATTTTTGAGACTTCTAAGCGTAGTTAATACATAAATTGTGGTGATAAACAAGTAGGATAATCTTAATTGACTACATTTGTAATAGTTTGTAAAATATTTGTTCCACTTGGCACAATGTTTAAGGTAAATACGTTGTTTTTACACTCGGCATAGACGCATAAAATGCGTATTGTATACAACTTTTTGTCCAATCCGTATGAAATATAAAACAAATATAAAGGTGTCTAGGGTTCTGAATAACTTGTAGATCTTATTTTGAGGAAATAGTTTGATGAAATAACATGTTGTCAATTTTCAACATGGCTCACTCCGGTCATTTAGTATGGTAGGTACTTTTATGTATAATCGTGATACGATAATATACGTGACAGACGACACTAATCAACTTTAGTTGCAATGTAATAAGAAATTTATAATTGGTGTGCTCTCTAACTTGTTACATAAGACATTTTCATTGTTAGGACGAATAGGCGTAAGTGCCAACCAAAATACATGTTTACATGTATGTTGTTCCATCACAAAGCATCATCAACATTCAACCGAATAATGTTTGTTTTATTTTCAGATCTACACCCAATTCTATTCAATGATCACAAAAACATAAAGGTAAATAATAAACAAGTAACCTACCCTCCATGGGTCCCACATGCTTACTTTTATTATTTTACATTATTAATAATCTTTTTAAAAAAAAAACAGTAGGTATTAGTTAATGATAAACAAATGGCTTTATATTTATTGTAGTACTTATCTCTTGAGGTAAGCTTAAGCTTCAGTAAATAAAATTCTTATACTGTAGGACACACATCTTTTCAATACTTAACAGTTTAGTTTTTACTATAAATGTTATAAAATAATGATAGCAAAATCATCCTTTTGCTCTTTAAGTATTATTTTTATTTGGAATCATGCAAATCAATCTTCCTTTTATTGTGCAATAAACTAATAAGTATCACTTAAAAAAATTATTTATCAAACAATTTAAGTAACTAAGGCGAAGATTTTACAATATTGTTTCAATGGATTATTTTATGTTAAATGATTACTGATGATTGCATATTTTTCCTGAAGGACAGGGCAATGGACCCAGTTATAGACAATGAATGGCTTGGTTGCAAGAATGAACCAATTGACGAAATGCAGAATGTGGGCAACATTGCTCGGAGCTGGCAGTGGAGAGAGCGGGGTATTAACCCACCCAACTACCCTAACAGCAAAACAGTTCTGGAAAACATGGCTGAGGACATACTTGTCCAGAAACCACTTCAAATAAGAGTATGACTATCTTCCTTTTTATTAATAGTCTACAGATTTAAATTCTATGTTCATGTTCAGTTATTATTAAACTCAATAGCATTATAATGTTCTTATTCCTAAGATGACAATAAAGATGCCATGGACTTTTTCGTTTCAGAGTTGTGATTTGCCGGGGTATCCAAGATCTACATTTTTAATGGTGTTTAGTCCTGATGGGTAAGTTAATCCTTATTTATTAACCTTAGAAAGGTTTTTGGCAAACATTGGTACTACTGGGAAAAATTGGTATTCCTCAATCTTTAATTATAAGGAATCAATGAAGTCACCCTTTAGCTTAGTTCCTGTTCGACAGCTCTAGAAAACAATCACAATAAAATAAATGTTATTCAACAGAACTAGCTTCCTGCCAATATCAACTCAACTACTTAATATTTTTGTTTTGTATTTCATATTCTGTAGCATAAATAGTCAGTGAAATCTAGCTTGGAGTTCTACATATAATTATATAGCTTTCAGGCATTGAAATCATTAGATTATACACCATGACCTTTCAGCCTTGTAGCCAAGGATGCTAATGAGTGATTAGACTTGTTTTGTTTGATCAGTCAAATGAGTTTATGAAATCTATATAATAAAAATGAAATTATGGTCATTGGTAAACGCATAACCAATTTGGCTAATTATTGTTTTAAAATGTTCATAATACTCCGAATCAGGATTTTAAAGAAACATTTTTTTTAAATTTGCATAGAAAATTTGTGCATTTTCTATGAGAATTTTGTATGAATTATTGAAATTTGGACAGTACAATGTCTGTCAGGTCAGCTACTTGAAACTCAAAATATCACATTGTGCTATGGATCCTTAAAAATAATTATATTATTGACTTATTCTTTACAAGTTTTGATTCAGATAGGTATCATGATAACTTAAATACATGCATACTTTTTAGGACTAAAGTCGCATCAACACATGGAAACCACAATGTGTATGTGTCTGAGCTGGCTAGTGGGAAGCACGTGCGCATATTGAAGGGTCACCCGCGCACGCCGTGGTGCATTGCCTTCCATCCATCACATCCCCTGCTCATCGGCTCTGGTTGTCTGGGTGGACAAGTCAGGGTGTGGGACATTGCAAGTGTGAGTTTTACATATTTTTATAGCAAATCAAATTTTATTATTAAGTGCCTAATATCTTCCACAATTTAAGTAAATACATAACTTTATGAGAAGTTTGTGGTGTTAATTTATTTAATTAAGTTTATTAGATCAAAATGTAAACAGTAAAATGTTATTTGCCTGTTTACGTTTTGATCTATTCTCTATTTGAAGTGGAGTGATTAGAAAGCTATATCAGAAAATATTTTCTTGGAAATGTTTCATACGATTTTATTTATTATGTTTTATAGAATACATAAAGGGCAATTACAGGATGGTCCTTAATGTTTTCATTAATTTGTTGATACAGGGTGGCAGTGAGGTGTGGAATGTTCGCAACGAAACTGTCATAGCTTCCATTGCGTTCCACCCTCGCGAGCAGCTGTTAGTGATAGCCACCTACAATGAATTGTACTTTTGGGACTGGAGCAAACCTGCTCCTTTTACCAAAGTCTCAACTAATAATGTTAACGAAAAAGTCAGGTACGTAAATAACAGTCTCCACTTCTACAGCATCATGCTTGTGTAGATAAATGCAATAAAAGAACTGTTTTTACTTTTATTAATAGACTTTTTGTCCATACTTATTTATGCATTCCATGCCTTGATATAATTATTATCAGTTTTTGTTGTTAATAATACCCAACTAGCACACAAGCTGCTTAAACAGGCATTGTACAGCCTGGTAGGTAGAATAGGCGTCGTTCAAGTGCTGTAAAATTTTCCTTAAGATGTACGGTAGCATATTTAAAAACCCTTTAATAGCCGTTTAGTAGCAAAAAAATGATCTTTTAGTGATAAAAGAGCATGCAATAGCGTCGCTAGACAATCATAAGAAGTATAATCGAGTCAATGGAGAGTCTTTTATACCACTGTGAGATGTAAAAGAGTACTTTAGTAGGTAAAGGGGTTTTAAAGGAGTTATAAGCTGCTTTTATAGCGCTCAAGAGCGTAGGGAGACATTTTGTAAAGTCTTAGATTCTTTTACGGATTTTTTTTACGGAAATTGTATTCAAAATTAAAAAAAAAACAATGTTTTCAAATTACAGTGTTAAAAGGTATGAGAGGACAGTGTAGGCCTATCAACAAGTACCAGGTACTTAGCAAAATATAAAATGGTCTACAGTCTACAGTCTGTCAAGCCTACAACGTTCTCACATTCACAAAATTTAAAAGAAAAGATATATAAAATAAAGACCTATTTATAAACAAAATGACATGATTGCTACTACAGTTGTAACAAATCAAATTTATTAAAAAATATAAAATATTGTAAGTATATAATGTCAAATAATAAAAGGATTATGTCAAGGAAGTATGTAAAAAAAAGGTCAAATAAAATAATTATCGTAATTTGGGAGCAGTTAAAAGACATTTACATTGTTATGCCGTTAATGAGGCACCAGGGAAGCCACATGTGCAGAAGGAATTATTGCTAAACTTCCTTGTCTTCAACTTAGTCTTACAATATGCTTTTTTGATAAGGACACGTTTGAAGTGGGTTTTGAACTTTCCATCGCTAAGTTCTGTAACTGACTTTTATAAAAGCAAATACTGTTTATAAGAAATGACTTACTAGTTTTAGTTAATCTAAATTTGGTTATCACAATTTCATGTTTACTACGTGTATTTATATTATGGAAATCACTTCTTATTTTGAAAAGTCCTAAGTTTTTGCGAACATACAAAATACTTTCTAAGATATAAAGAGAAAGCTGAGTTAGTATATCAATTTCTTTGAATTTATTTCTAAGGAACTCACGAACGGAAGTCACTCAGTCAAACGCTTTTGAGAGGTCACAGAAAATGCCAATTGCATCCTGGGACTTCTCCCAGGATTCCAAAATGTGACTAATGAGTTTTACTCCTGTGTCGGTCATCGACCTACCTTTCGTGTAACCAAACTGGTGACTATGTAAAATCCCATTTGAATTAGAATGCGACAACATCTGGGCCTTACAAATTATAAATTGTAGATGACACTTTTTTTTTGTTGTTGTAACGCTTGTGTGCCAGTTGGGTAATACGTATAATTCCCTCTACTTTTGGGTAGAGATGGGAAAACACATTATGGATCACTAAAATTCGTTAGTTTTAAACTGCAATTAAATATGATGCATTCTTCTTAGCTTGTGTCTTTCAGATTTGTGGCTTTCGATGCACTTGGCTACAAACTTATAACTGGAATATCACTATGGGCTTGTGCGGGAGGGCCAGCGAACAACTCTGCGCAACAGCAGAACCCTGCCTCGGGTCCGACAAATAACCCCAATAATAATAACTCTAGAAGAGATGACAACGACGACAGTCCGGGCGGCAGCCGGGCGCAGGAGAGCCCTGGCTCTGCACAAGATATGATTGTAAACTCTTACCAAAACTTGGTGCAAAGATATGATAGTTTAGTGAGGAATTATCAAAGACTCTTTATGGTACGACATCGCCTAACCAACACTCCGCCGCCTCCAAATACGGTAATGGACAATGTTATAAAACTATCACTATTAACATTGGGTTAAGATAATCAAATCGTTATGTATTTGCTGGTTGAACTGTTGTTTATTAATAACATTTGTAATGTTCGCAGACGGACCGCGGTACGGACCCTATGGAGACGGACTTCGGGCTCGGAACTTCAGGCTGGACGCGGCCCACGCGTACTGCCACTGCTAATCAGGATGATGGTAGTAAGTTACGAACTAATTAGAAAACAACTGGAACCAAAAAACCTTTTCATCATAAAATAATTACTTACAACAAGGCATTTTATATAATTCCTGTTTTTTTTTTTTTTCTGAATTCTTGAAAATCAATTAAGAAGTTTCGTTATACCACTGTATAACTAAACTTTTTCATTCACCGTGAAGCCTGTAATCTTATTTCACATAACATACAAATGGTCCCATGCTTTACCTTAAATGATAATAATTGTAACGCAATTTTAAATTTTCAGCAAATCCAACGCCCAGCACATCTCGCGACCCCGTTGAACCCGCGGACAACGGCGACGGAGAGAGCAGCAGTCGGTTACTCAACCTAGATGTGTTGTCAATTGATAGCAACCCTTCCAGGTATGCAGCCATATCGTTTGTGATCTAGTGGTTGAGCAAACTTTAATACAAACAGTCAACAGATCAAGTTGACTATTTATTTCTCTAAACACCACACCAGTTTAAATAAAACCATAAATGAACCTATGCATTTATATTTGGCTTCACTTTGATATTTTCAGAAATCCAAGTTCATCAAATCAGGAGCGTTCGCTGTTTGGATCACGATCATCCGCTTTCCAACCGTTGAACGGTTCCGACAGATCATACAGAACGATTGAGTACGAGAGTACCCGACTCTTGCCAAACCCTTTCTCGTCTTCTAACGGAACGCCGAGGCCGACCAGGGTTACTTTTACGGAAATCACTCCCTCCAGTTCGACGAATACGTCGCGTACTAGCATTTTCACTTCATCTAGAGGATCTTCTCTGGGACGAGACTTCTCACTTCGCCGAAGAAACTTTTCCCCATTACAACAAAATACCGAGTCCACACGTAACGATACTGCAACTGCAGCAACCACTCCTTCCGCATTGCCATTTGTACCACGACGGTCATTCCAGACTAGTGCTTCAGCTGGAAGCCAACCCTCAACGTCTGGTTCTTCTTCCTCTTCTTCACAAAGACCAACAATGACGAATTCATCTACACAGATGAGCCC
Organism: Agrochola circellaris; assembly: GCA_914767755.1. NCBI lineage: Eukaryota > Metazoa > Arthropoda > Insecta > Lepidoptera > Noctuidae > Agrochola > Agrochola circellaris. Next base: position 7,535,030 of record OU611846.1, on the reverse strand, counting down.
CGTGACGGCGCCAGTAGATGCACAAACTATTAACGAAAGTCTTGATTTGATTCGTGATATTCTGCGTGACTCTGGAACAAGGTTGTTGAATCTAATCACTAATATGTCGTTATCCACTCTGGCCAGTGTAGAGCGCAGTATTCCGCGGCGAGGCAGCGCGTCGCGCGCGCACTCGGACGAGAGCGAGAGCGGCGGCCGCACGCGCGGGGCCCGGCCTCGGGTGCGACTGTTCAGCTCCACTTGGCGACGAGAATTTTTGTCATCCAGTTCTGACTCGGACAGTGATCAGTCCTCGGAAGTTAATATCTTTAGGACTAGAAATACTACGTTTCGGGAAGACGAGTCCAGAGTTAATGATCGTCCGTCTGCCTCGACTTCCGAGAGACTGCTGCACCCTACTGATAGACTGGTGTTTGAATTGAATGATGAGACGCGCAATACTGCCCCTCCTAGAGAGCCAGGACCGTCGAGAGAGGTAGGGGGAATCAATGTGTCGTTGTCGAATAATAGGTTTCGTGTTCGAACACAAAGCGATTCTATGGGCAACGACATAGCACCCTCTTTCGCACCAGTCGCGTCCTCAGCCACGACTGTCGGAGCCACGCCTGCGCCTGCCGCAGCCGCACCTGCACCAGCTGCAGCCACACCTACGGCAGCTGCTCCTACTGCAGCCGCACCCACATCTATTGCCGCTGATGCCGCACCTGCAGAGGGAGGAGATGTGACGGACGGAGCCACAGCATCAGAGCCACGTACGCAAGGTACATCTGATTTTCATCCCGACAGACCGTCAACAAGTAGGGATGACTTTTGGAATAGAGGCGGCGCAGTTCCACCTGACGAAGCTTATAGAAAAGTTAGAAGCGGTGTAAACGCATTACAGAAGCACACTGTGCAGTTGACGAATCTTTGGCTGCGAGGGAATCGTACGACCATGAGAGAATTACGCGGGATGTGGGAAAATTTACGACGTCGCATACTTATGTTACACAGGGAAACAGGAAGACAGGATGTTCCCAGTTATTATACTCGACCATTACTAGATCGGTGTATGATGTTGACTGACATGACGGATAACCTCACCCGCACTGCAAGAAACCTAAGAAATAATGCAAGAAATGAAGATAGTGACAGACATTCGACTGGAAGTCGGAATGCGCCTCAGAATCCTAACAATGCAAATAATAATCAGAATGAAGCCGAGCGAAATACATCTAATGACAATGCTACCGAAAGTAGACCAACCCAAGGGGGAAGGTCTTCTCACGTACGATCTTCACCCAATACTCGATTTTCTCCGCCTTTGAGAAGAAGACTACAATCGAGCTATCGTTGGCGTGCAGAAGATGAACTGAGGAGGCGATGTCGAAATCCTACGGCGAATCGTTTGGCTCCGCGCTACACCAACCGATCCCGCAGAGACTTCGCGCGCGCGATTGAAATAAGTGCTACCAGGCATGAAATACGCATGAGAGCCATGCAAGTATTATCAGTTATGTTCAATATGATGATGATGTGTCTGGAGGAACGCGGCCTCAGTCAACTCATCATTAATATGTTGAGGACGCTAAAAAGAGCTCTGGCGTTGACTTGCTTAATCGTAATGTCAAACAGGAATAACGGCCGAACAGCCACTAGCCAAGCTCCTACACCGCAACGTGTAGAATCCCTAGATGTCGTTCGTATTCAAAACGTTGAGCATAACGTGGACGTGAACGTTGATGGCCCCGACGAGCTGGCGCCTCCTAGTAACCCACAGCGTGCTGCAGAATCGGTTGTGAACCGATCACAACAAAATAGTAAAGACAACAAAACTAAAAATACAGAGAAACCGTCAACATGTCAGGCTGAAACTGTCGAAAAAAGTAATAAAAATAAGAGACCACACGAAGAACCTTCAACTTCACAGAATTCACAAAGGAGTAGAATTTCACAACGATATAGCAATCGTCTTGCCGTCCAAATAGCCGCCGCCAACAGGAATAATTCTGCTACTGCAAGGAATAGACGAGATCTGTACATGGAAACTAGGAGGCAAAAAGCTTTGCATAGGACAAATCCTACAGCACATCCACTCATTAAAAAGAGGGTTTTACCTCCAGTATCAAATTATAGAATACCGGCACTGCGAAATATACCTTTAAGACCCAGCGTGTCGAGATTCAGAAGTCCGAGGGTCGATCCACAAAATAATGAGCCTGTGGCCGGGCCCTCGAACGCTCCGCCACCCGGTGACAATCCTAACCTTCAGGAATCACCTGGAAGTGAGCTGATGCACGAGTTCGAACACAGGGTCAATTTTATACGCATAGCTCACATGCAGGCTGTGAGGCTGAGGAATGCGGCCAGAAACAGATTCAGACGCCTGCAGACAATCCGTCTGTACACACCGTCTTCCGTGCGGGAGATGTTCTCGCTGCCGGCGAACAATGCCGACAGCGCGGCGCCCGGCGCGGCGCCGGGCCCCAGCGGCAGCGGCGGCGCGGCCGGGGGCGAGGCCGCGGCGCGCCACCCGCTGGCGATGTTCCGGCCGCACATCCTGGCGGCGCGCGCCGACCCGGCCGGCCGCGAGGAGCTCAGCCACCAGTTCCACACCGTGCTCAACAACGTAGCCATGCCGCTCATGCAGATGAGCGACCTGCCCGGCAACGACGGTGGCTCGGCCCAGCGCCTGCCCAGGATACACGAGTATCTGCAACCTATCATCCTGGCTCAGGTAAATGAAACGACAACCTACATTATGTACGTGTTCAATAGAATCTCGTAGAACTGGTATAAGTGTAAGTGTGGTGCAGAACGCGATGGTGGTGGACGAGGAGGGCGGCGCGGGCGCAGGCGGCGAGGCGGGCGCGCGGCGCCTGGCGGGCATGGCGGGGCTGCTGGACGCCGGCATCATCTCCGAGGCGCTGCCCGCGCCCTCGCACCGCGTGCAGGCCTGGGACTTCACCACCGGCAACACGCCCGAGATATCGGACAGTATGATATTTTGTTTCTCATCTATACATATGAATGAATAATAAATTATGAATTTGCTTGTCTGGTTAAGGTGATTCCATATTAATCTCCATTATTACCGAATCAACTGACAGATTTTTTATGTCATCAGGTACCAAGAATGTAGTAGTACAGCGATGCAGAATTCATAATGATGCTAGTATCGACATATCTAAAGATGGCAGGCTCTTGGTGGCGCTCCTACCTGTGCCCAGGTTAAGAAATACGAACCATTGGCTCGGTAAGTGAACATTGTTTAAGATAGTGGAAGGTGGGAGAGTGCAGCATGCACGACAAGTCAAGGTGACAGCCTAGGTGCGCACGGGCGATTCTTTATCGCGCACCTTGTGTTCAGCCGAGCATTGAGAATTCAACAGAGTGCATCCCAGCGCGTCAAATAATACTTTTTTGTTTTCAATTCTCGGCGCTAAGCAATGCGTTGAAAAATCAGGGCGCGATAAAAATCGCGCGTACGTGGTACGAGAGTACGAGGGCTAAATAGTTGCACCGCACATGGTACACAGTTTGTCACGTGCTAACCGCGTGTGCGGTAACCGCAGGAGTGTACTCGCTGGAGTGGGCGCGGCTGGGCCAGTGCCTGCACACGGCGGTGCTGGAGCAGAGCGCGGTGTCGGTGGCGCTGTCGCCCACGGCGCGCCACCTGGCCGTGGGGCTGGGCTCGCGCCGCTTCACCACGGCGCCGCACGCGCGCAACAACGTCATCGCGCTGCTGTACCGGCTCGAGCCGCTCGGTATGTACCGACTGCTTACGAGACCGCTTACGTTCGCTTTATCTTACTCCTCACAGTAAAAATACCGTTCCGATTTAAATAAACAATAATACTAAACAAAGCTTAAATTTCAATATCAGACAGTAATGTCTAATGTTTAATGTTTAACACGTAATTTTGTTTTAATTTCTAGAAAGTTCAAGCCGCACGGGATTGTCTCCTATCAAAGAGTTGGAACAGAATTGGGAGCACGGCTTTACCAGTCTCAACTGCCTCCGCTGGGCCCCCCAACCTGGCCAAGGACTTGTCTATGCAAACAACACTGGACAACTCATTATCATGAGCTAAGTAGAAATGTCATGACATATAAGGATGTTCCAAACACAAAGCCATGGATGCTGTATGCCACTGCCACGCTGACTGCCCTTTTTTATGTCATTCAGTAAATTATTTTTACGCATTTGTGGCAAGTTGTTCATGAAAAGCAATTGGTTAATAACTGTTTATATTTCATATTATAATGAATGTCAAATTGTATTTAAAAAATATCATAATACAATAATGTTAGAAAAGACTAATCACAGATTGCTTGATTGAAAGTCAATCCGATTTTAAAATACACATATTATGTAATGTCCAATGCCAATGTTCTTTAAATTGTAATTGATCTCGTGAATCATTGGATTGGAACTGATTGTGCAACATATTTATGTCTATGGTGTAATAACTGAAAACTAATTGTTAAGGTTATTGTTCCAAACAAGAGTTGAAAAACTTTTATGCTTGTATTACCTTATCGCACATCAGTGCGCGAGACATGTAATACACGATTGAAAGTATAGATTTATCGCCAGTCTTTAGATATTTATTCTTAGTAATAATCTGAAATTCTGAAAATTCATAGTAAGCCTATTCATAGCACCTATATATAACATATTTTTTAAGTTTGTTTTTTCTTTTATATTGTTTGTGTTATTGTGATACACTGCCTTCGTAAGTTAAAATTACATAGTCATATTTGTATTCCACAAAACATTCAACTCTCAATGTAATCATGTTTCGATATTTGGATATCTAAATTATTTTAGGTTTTCTTAGTAATTTCTAAGTGAATAATTTTAACAATATTTCTTGCGAAGGTAGTGTGATTTCGGTTCTTCCATATTATATTATAATTTATAAAAAATCTGGCGCGGCGCCATTCTTTAAGTTAAAGAAGCTTTATTGGTAAGCAATACAATATGCCATTTTTCTTCGTTTCTTTCGCTAATCGTATTTATTTGAATAAAAACGATTTTCTAAAAACCTATCTATCATTTTAGGCTGGGGCTGCACGTATTCGTTTAAATCTTACTGCTCCGGTATTTTGTTAAATTCATTTTAATGGGTATAATCTTGATATCTGACCGATTCTGTTTAATTATTCCTGACAGAAGAACAATCCGGAGCCGTGTTGTCAAGCCCGACTGATGTTTTCGCGTTTATAGACTGATGCATGATTCAACCAGGGTAAGAAGGATGACAGTGAAGTTGTTCGACAAGTTCTGTAAAACTTGAAAAGGGTATACTAAAATGATTTATCGTGAAACTTTGACTTTTATAATAATATTAATATTACATGTTTACTACAAAAGTTAGTGCCCAACGTTTTTTGGTTTTACATGTCAAAATTTCACTAACAATGTTAGTAGGTACCTATTTAGTTAGGTAGGTACTTACTTGCAATTTTAAATAAGATTACAATGTTACTAAAATTATGATCTGATGTCAGAACAGAAATAAATTAACATTCAATCAATAGCTTATAAATCACAGTAGTCTCGATTAGATACCCTACTTGCTGATTATTCCAATTCTTGCAGACACTGAAGAACTCTTGAAGAATCGTTTGATAGACAGTTACTAATATCAGTCGATATTCACCAACGAACAGACCGAGAGAAAAGTAGCTTGCTGTGCCTACTTGATATGAAGAAGTTGCACTCGATGTCAAAAATTTGATAATAAGCATCATATTTCTAGGGGAGGGGACATGGTATTAATTCGATCGATATCAGACGTCCACGATGTGTACTGGATTGATTTTTATCTCTCAATGTTATATTCGACGTTGAACGGAACTTCAGATCGTATCGTAAGTGGTACTTATAATTCTTCCTACAAACTGAGGCGATGTCAGTCATGAGTCACTACATATAAACTTTATATTTAATGAGATAGCAAATAATACATCTGCCAGAAAGCAAACTGCACTGGCGAAACATTCACAACAAAACCATCTCTATGTTCTGTCAATTTTCCATACAACGTTTGACACGAACTAGAGATTTCCACATGTTGTAAATGTTTCGCCAGTGCAAACGCACAGTTAGTACTACCTACCAACTAACTAGGTACCTAGACAAGACTGATGTACATGTAGCCGATGAACTGGGAAGACGTCGATTGCAATAAATCGCGATAGATAAATCAGCTTGTGTAGTGTTATGTAAGTAGGTAATGTAATGTTATGTTATCTTATGTGCCGATGATGTAAATAAACTACTTAATGAATTATCATCTAACTTAGTTGGTTACATAAATTGCATGTTTGGGAAATTTCGATGGTAAATTTTATCATCAAACAAAGCGGTCAGACGCCCAAAAAAATCATTACAGATTAATTTATCCTATTAGAATAAGGTACGAAATCTGGATAGCAACTGAAATGGTCACCTATTGCCATATGTGATAACACTGGCAGGCAGTTCTACATGTACCACTTAGGAAGACAAATTTTGCTGATAGATCTAGAGAATGTTTTACCATTTGCCCTGCTTTATGTCGCCAAATAAGCAGAATCCAATTTATTCTTACGATGTTAAACGTTGGGTTACCTAACCCTGCAGTACATAGTTAATAAGATTATCATCAGAGTTAAAATGTTAAGGTACTTTGTCACTGTGTCATTTCATAATTTCTATTCAAATAAGATATCATTTATTTTACTATTTTCAGTTTAAGATAATGTTATCAGAGGAATATTTTCCACACTTATAAGATGCAAGGTATAATTTTGGAATTAATCTTGGTTTTATTTTGCGCTTCTTGCTTACCCTGTCTGTATTTTATGTTTCTAGATTGTGTTCAATTGATTTTTAAGTTGCAGGTAATCTTAGAAAAGTTTCCGGTCTTCTAAAGACAAACTTTAAATTTCCTGTCTTTAGTAGGTGCAGTGGGAATTAGGTATGTATAGCTAGTGCCATCCACCCCACTCCGCTATTACTGTAGGTACTCGTACTGTGTAAGCTTAAGGGTGCGTTTCCACTGAAGCGGAGACGAGCGAAGCTGAGCGGAGACGTGCAATCACAATGGTTGAAATCTTCATCGCGTCTCTCGTCTCGTCTGTGATTGGACGATTCCTGCACGTCTGCGCTCAGCTCCGTACGTCTCCGCTTCAGTGGAAACGCACCCTTACTTTAGTACGGAGCGGAGCGGGGCTCGTCTTCGTGGATGGCACTTTCTATAGTAACATAAAACTACTTTTAAAATGAACGACTACGTTACTAGTAGTAGGTAGCTTACTAAAGTGCAATTTTTTAACGAATTTGTCACGTCGACTTGCCTAACGTCACAAATCCCAAATAGTTTTCAGTTACAGTACTTAATAATACACACTCTACTAAGGACTAGAAATAAGTATCCCCAACACTTCATAAAACGAGTGTTGACCGTTCCTTTGCTGATTATTACAGATATTGGAACATTTTCGTAAATTTTCACAGCTCTACATTTCTAAACAATAATGGTATTCAGAGGATAAACTATTTGATCTTTTTTCTGTAAATAATTTTTGTTCTTCAAATATTTTGTGATAATTGTAAGAATAGCTTAAAAGTAACTGTACAGTTTTTATAAATAAGATTCTGTGTACAGATCCCTTTTTGTGTCTAATAAAATACTAATAGATGGGAGAAGTGTTTCATTTTATCGTAACTTTTACCAGTAATGAATAAGGGATACAACTTACTATTTAGAAAAAATAAATTAAAATGATATAAATATTGTATTTATTCCGTTTCTATAGAATGTAATTGCATTAATGATGCTGACAAAATAATCATTATACATTAAAATATGATACAGCAATTTTGAAAACTTATAGTAACCTATCTAAAAATTTAATTTAATAAAAATACCTGTGTAAATTTTGCAAATATGTATTAAATCATCTGAATTAATACTAAGCATGGAACAAAATTATGTTAACGACATTATAGTATGGTTTGTGTTCAAAGTAAATAATGATAATATTTCTTGATGTAATCAAAACCAATACTGATAAGAATGATATACTTATACAATATAAAATATATTTTCCTTCATGTTCAACAATTTATACTTCTGATATTGATTTAAAATATAAAAATAAACATTACAAAACGCTCCAATTTAAAATGTCATATATACAAAATCTCCTTAGATCACTTTTACCTGTTTTATTTAGTCAAAGCAAAGAAAATAAAAAAAAAACTTAGGGAACTTGCAGACTAATGTGACAAAATATAATGATAAATATTTCGATTGTGACTCCGAAGCTGTCACTAAACACGTCATAAAAACTAAAAATGGTTTTAACAACTTACAAAAGATATAAGTCAAACCATAAGTAACACTAATTCCTACAATTGTTTATTAAAAATGTTAATTTGCTTGTAGCACAAATATACTTTCCCTGACTCATCACAGACCAAATGTAAAATCTATTTAGATTTCCAATGTTTATTACTGAACCTTGTGTCTTAGCGGCGCCGCACAACACCCTCTGGTGACTTAGAAGCATTTAAATATAATAGCATCTATAACTAACTTCTTTCTGAGGAGGAAGTGGCGATTGAATGAAATGCAATAAGTGTTAGTGTTCCGAGGGCTTGAGTTCTTTAATTTGCTTTATAAGGTAAGCCTTCTCATCATTGAACTGCTCATCCTCAGAACGATCTGTGTGGAATTTGGTGAGGAAGTCGACCAATTTATCTTGATTCCTTAGCAAGATATCCAATATTGGTTTAGGTTTATTAGGGTTGGCTACAAATACCTGAAACAATAATTAACAATTAGTCAAGTCATGGTTACTGCTACTGTAACACTTCAACACTAATAACAACTAGTACCTTAAAAACATGGAAAGCCTCAAACTGAATATTACGTGATTTCTCTTTAAGCATATTCATCATAAGCTTAAGATTATCAGGGTTTGTGATGTAACGTGTCATTATGGAGAAGTTGTGGCGGTCCAGTAACAACTCTCCCAGTAGCTTCAGGCTCTGCCGTCGAGTCACATAGTTTTCAGAGTTGAGCAGTCGCTGATAATGACTGAACACTTTATCATAGTTTGTTTCTAGAAACTCGGCACACAACATTTTATGTCGTGTTAGCAATTCCTGGAAATAATAATTAAATATATTAATACCTTTCCAACTTATACAAATTAAGATTCTTCTTCCAGTCTAATGAGGTAAGTAGAAATTGCATTCTGAACACAATGTTATATACAACCATCATTTACATGAATTTCCAAATATGGACACATAGAGAATTCTGAGTTTTATTGAAGTACAAGTGTTTAATGAAAGCACATTTAAAACCATTGACTTCTTCGTGATAAAAGGTCTGAATTCAAATATATAAACTGTTCAAATAAACAAACCTTAAAAGTAGAAAAGGCATCTGAGGCAATATCAAAAGTGGAAACTTCTACATAACGGAAGAAATTGTAAAAATCGTCTGAATACAACATTATTTTAGCCAAAGCCTCATATCGGGCACACTCCCGTAGCATAGTTCCACAGTTGGATGCTATCTCCTGATGTTCATACCTGCAAATCACATAACCTTATTACAATACATTGACATGATAACACACATTGCCCAGAGTATAACTAGCTATGTTTATTGTGCTGTTTGTTAATTCCATTGCAATGAAACAATAAAATGCCTAAAATACTTTCTATTCTATTATATCTAACTTATTCCTAAATTAAAATCAGTTAAATACCATATATTTACAATAATATAATATTACCCACCCTGACATCAAAGTAAACAGTATCTCAGGCTTGGTGCATATGTACTCAACTGTGGGAGATCTGGTGCCAATCTGACGTCTAAGCACATTGTTGAACACTTGGGCAACATCCTTCTTGCCTTCAAAGTCGATGCGGTTCAGATTCTATATGCAAATGTATGACTCATTACACATGATAATTCAACAATTATTGATAATTTAATTGATCTAATACTCAAATGTTTAGATACCTGGATGAGAAGTAGAAGCAAATTGGTGTTGTACAGTTCCTGAGCTAACTGTGCTACTATGATATCCGTTTGTGGTTCAGCGTCGGATGTGCCATATAGCATGTTCTTTATCAAAACCTATTGACACAAAATCAACACTATAAATTGTCCACTTAGTTACCAATAAAAATTTTGACCTCCAAACATTGGTGAGCAACAGAATACTCACCAGATTTTTGCTCACATCTTCTTGAGCTTTTTCAGCTTTCTTATCACCCCTTTCTAAAGCAGTAACTGCATCTTTCAATGATCTCACAAGCTCCGCAGGGCTCTTTTGAGACTTACCAAAAAGAGGCATAGTATTTCGATAATTTAGACAGATGATCTAAGCAATACTGTCTACATAAGATTGTACCTGTAACCAACGAACCTATGCGTAAAATTCCAACACAAAATCAGAGGTTTTATGCGATTGTTCTTGATATTTCACGAGAATGCAAGAGAAACTAAATTTGTCAAATTTATAAAACGTTTGCCGACCTGGCACAAAAACACTGAACTTTAAAACAATGTTGAATTTAATTTAAAATTACTCAGATTGATGATAAATTCACGAATAATACTAAATTATAACTCACTTTCAGATTAATTATTACAATTTTCCCTAGCAAGACAGACCACACGAAACGAACAGCTGTGATGTCAATAGAAATGTATATTGCCAATGTCGAAAATTTTATAAATACGAGCAAATTTTGCTTTGAAGCATACATTCTCGGTTATACCAATGATCTAGTTTGTTTCCGTCTCGTCTTGCCTAATGTGTGGTAAGATATTTATTTTATTCTAAGGATAATACACACTTCAAAACCCTATGGATATTCCGGATTTTCTCAATTTGCTCTTTTTTTTTAAATATAAGACAAAATGTATATATTTTATAAAGCCCATTTATCAGATCAGACTTCAGAATAAAACAAAAATATTTTTTTTGCGTACATAAAATGTTTATACATAAAATGGGCCAAGAATTCACACTCATGCACGACAACGCCCGTCCACACACAGCGCGAGAGGTGACCAGCTGGCTGCAGGAGCACGACGCGACGTATCGGTCTTAGACTGGCCCGCGCAATCATCAGATCTAAACCCCATAGACATGGCGTGGGCCATGTTCCAAAGGGCTTTGAAGAATTTTCCTGCAAACATTGCGACTGAAGAGCAACTTTTTTGTCATATTGGCAGGACCTGCGACAATATCCCGCAGCAAGACTTTGATAACTTGATTCAAAGCATGAAAAACCATTGCAGGACCGTGGTGAACGTCATAGGTGGTTTTACTGATTACTGATTTTTAGCATAATTGTAAATAAAATTTTGCTTTATTTTTCTCTTTTTCTTGTAAAACACATTCATCGTTAGTTTTACCATTATTTCAGTTTTCATTTTTATTTAAACAAATTTTTATTTTATAGCCTGCTAGTTTATAGCCTGCTAAGTACTTTTAAGATGAGAATAATTAAAAACGATATTGATTAATGTGTGGTTAGGTATTTCTTTTTCTATGGATATGTTCCACAAATTTTTACTCTGTAGCTACTTAGTCTGTGGTGCTGTATAAACTTAGGTAGGATAACGTGTCAAGTTGTCAACCTATTGATATTTTTAGGTTAGAAGGGTCTCTTCAGAATATTTCAGCACATAGAACAAAATCTATTTAAAAAGTCATGGCTGAAACTGCTAGTGAAAAGTTGTCAAAGAAGTGAGTATCGTGTGAACGAAAATGTATGCCTTGAGGAACCTGAGTGTCTTGTCTCTTAGAACTAACCATTTCATCAATCGATGTGCGAACTTTTCATCTGCTGTTAGCCAACGGTTAGTGATATTTTATATTTATTTATATTTATAAATCATACTGATATGTTATTCTTTATTTTTATTGTAGTGAATTGAAACGGCGATTGAAAGCCGAGCAAAAATTGAAAGAGAAGGCGGAAAAGGTCGCTCAGTTGCCAACTCCCGCGGCAGATAAGAAATCATCATTGAAAGCTGAAGAAGAGATCAGTCCCAATGAGTATTATAAGCTACGAACTGCTGCGGTTGCGGCTCTCAAGGAAGGATCCAAAGAAGACCACCCATACCCCCACAAGTTCCATGTTACAATATCTTTAGAAGATTTCATTGAAAAGTACAACCATGTAAACAGTGGTGAAGTTCTTGACACTGTTACACTGTCTGTGGCTGGAAGAGTTCACTCTATTAGAGAGTCTGGAGCTAAACTCATTTTTTATGATTTGCGAGGTGAAGGTGTTAAAATACAGGTAAAGAAATAATAAAATTCAATGAGAAAATAATATTTTACCACTCAGAAGTCTCTTGGGTATGAACCTTTTCTGACATTATTATTTTTCAATACTAATAACACAAATTCTAATATTCCAGGTTATGGCTAATGCAAAAATGTATGAATCAGAAGAAAAATTTGTAGCTGATACCGACAAGCTTAGGAGAGGTGACATTATTGGCTGTGTCGGACATCCTGGCAAGACAAAGAAGGGAGAACTGTCCATTGTACCCAAAAGTATTAAACTGCTGTCTCCTTGCCTGCATATGCTACCTCACTTACATTTTGGGCTTAAGGATAAAGAAACCAGGTTCAGGAAGAGATATTTAGATCTCATTTTAAATGATAGGGTAAGTTTATTTGTATTTTGATCTCATTACTGTAAGTTGCATCTCAACTAAATGTGGTATTCTTTTCGTCCACAGGTAAGACAAACCTTTTACACTAGAGCGAGAATCATTGCTTATGTAAGGAAATTTTTGGACAATATTGGTTTTCTTGAAATTGAAACTCCAATGATGAACATGATCCCTGGTGGGGCCACAGCTAAGCCCTTCATCACACATCACAATGATCTCAACATGGACTTGTACATGAGGATAGCTCCCGAACTGTACCACAAGATGTTAGTAGTGGGAGGTCTGGACCGTGTTTATGAAATCGGCAGACAGTTCCGAAATGAAGGCATTGATCTGACTCACAACCCAGAGTTCACTACATGTGAGTTCTACATGGCTTATGCAGATTACAATGACCTTATCAATATAACAGAAACTATGCTGTCAGGCATGGTGAAAAGTATCCATGGCTCTTATAAAGTAAGTTAATATAAAATACATTCACAATAATGTATCAATGTGTCTCATTGTCTTATTGCATTTTGCTATCTAAATGCATATCAATTCATTCGCAGTAACCTCTTTGTTTCGATTTCATAAGTCAAACAATAGGTTATCAAACATACTCTTACTACAATGATAACTCCTAGATACTGTTAAATGATAAATAGTACATCATTCATTTAATAAGATATGTGTTGAATCATTACTGAAGTGAGTAACAGTAATCTAATTACGATTATTAAAAGCTAAAACATGTTATGAATGAAATTCTATTAATACTAATATATAGAATATCAAGTATATAGATAATATATTTACAGGTTAAATATCAACCAGATGGGCCTGAGGGTGAAGAGGTGGAGATAGACTTCACTCCTCCATTTGCCAGAGTGCCAATGATTGCAAGCTTGGAAAAAGCATTGAATGTCAAACTACCACCAGCTGATCAATTAGAGTCACAGGAAGCCAACCAGCTGTTAAGTCAGTTGTGTGAGAAACATGAAGTAAGTATTACTGAAGATACACGTATTTTTCACATACGCGCCATTTCTTTAGTATTGTTCGTCGAATCGTTGAGCTCCTTTAATTCTGAGTTGAGCTGCACGTTCACTGACAAATGCGTGCACTGACTGGACAGGTCCACTCAATCTTTCCTAGTTCCGGTTCTTTCCTCAAAAAACTATTTTTAGACACCAATCTGCATGATCTTCACATGATCTGACCAAGATTATGTCTGGACTTTAAATGAGACTGTGACCTCTGAGTTTGTTTCGGTCTTTCTTCTCGGAGTAGTCAGATAGGAAACGCCGACCTCATGTAGTTTAAAAATAATTATGATTGATGTCTAAAAGTGTTTTGTACAACCTACTTACAGAAATAAAAATCATTTATCATTTATCTTTCATGTGATAAAGCAAGTCAATGTCACAATACAATGACATAGTTTCCCGTTCTGAATGGCTTTATTCTAGTATGGTCCACCAAACGCATAAGCCAACCACTAGCTGTCATGCTGTTCAGAATAAATACACCTCAAATTAAAAACTGCCTTTATTCCTTTACTCATTGCAAATAATTATTTCTAGGTTGAATGTCCACCACCAAGGACCACAGCCAGACTACTAGATAAGTTAGTTGGGGAGTTCCTTGAAGAAAAATGTATTAACCCCACTTTTATATTGGATCACCCCCAGATCATGAGTCCTTTGTCCAAGTATCATAGGGACATCCCTGGTTTGACTGAAAGGTAAAACAAAAAATTCTGTTTTATAAATTTTTTTTATGCTCTATTAATTTATTTATTGGGAAATTGTTACTGTCACACAAAAATGATGTTTCCTTTCAGATTCGAACTATTTGTAATGAAGAAAGAAATCTGTAATGCCTACACTGAATTGAATGATCCAGCAACTCAACGGGAGAGGTTTGAACAGCAAGCCAAAGACCGAGCTGCAGGTGACGATGAGACCCCGCCGACTGATGAGGCCTTCTGTACTGCTCTTGAGTATGGCCTCCCTCCTACGGCCGGCTGGGGCCTGGGCATTGACCGTCTTACAATGTTCCTTACCAATTCAAATAACATTAAGGTAAATTTATTAGAAGTATGGTGGGGTGTGGGTTGGGTGTTTTATTATACAACTGAGTATGTGGCGGCATTTACATCGCCACATGCGAATTACGCATCAAAGACCTGACGTCACACAACATCTTGACGTCACTCAAATCATGCATCGTGCGATTAGAGTTTACCGCGCGGTGGACATATATACAAGCTCCCGACTGCAACCTCTGGGCAAGGGCAATTGCCCGCCAGACATGACACCCGTCTGGTCGGAGGATCCTCCCTTTTCTATGGTGGATGAGTGAACTTTACACCCTGTTCCTCATGCCCCTAAATTATGAATGCGGCCTACACAACTGCTTCGCGCCTTACCGCTTAAAACAGTCAAATATTTGCAGATGATGACAAAACAGTTGTTCAATTAAATGGTTTCAGATAATATGTAGTACTTGATATTTTAAATGTATTTCCTTTGTTTTCAGGAAGTACTGCTGTTCCCTGCTATGAAACCTGATGACCCCAATAAACATAATGCTGAAGGAGAAAATGCACCAGCTGAAGCTCCTGTTCAAAATGGGGCTTAGGATATTATTATTAAAGTGTCCAAATGTGTGAAATTTAATATTTATACAATACTTAATGTACTAACACTGATTTTCCTTTTCATTAATAAATTATTACTACATGTAATGATTTTTTAATAAAACAAAGTATTTGATAAAACAATATGTTTTTATTATTAAAAATAATTCACAAGCAATGTCAGTGCCCAGACTATTTACATGTTTTATGCAATGCAAATACAACAGCAGTTAAAAATGTAAGCATTTGAGAGAGAGTTATTTACAGAAATTTCTTCATCACATCTATTCTATAGCAAACTTACGAATCTGCAGAAAATCCGTTGTTGAAAGCAAACATCAATGATAACTTTTTTTGTAACAGGTATTTAAGTGGTACCTATATACCTAAAAGTTATCATTGATGTTTGCTCCCCTGAAAAACCAACCAACCAAAGGTACATTTGGTTTTGAAAATGGTACTTTTTTTAGATATTATCAACTGATTGTCAATATTTTACAAGGATCAGAAATAAATACACATTCGCAACTTTCCATCATCATACATAGAAGTTAATAAATATTTTATTCATACCCTGGCATACCTACGAAAGAGGTACTTTCGTTACGGAAGCTGACTCCAACATAGAATATAGATACATTTGTTACTTAAATAATATAAATATCCAATTCACACTTCGGTAAACTTACGAAAGTATCACTTTCGTAACTTTGCCAGGGTATGAATAAATACCTATTAACTTAAATTTACTGTGCTAAAACTCCATAATTATATGGACTTCGTAAGGTTACTATTGTAGTATTAACATAAAAGACAGAATCAAACAATTTGAATTCTGGTTCCAGAATCAAACAATTTGAATTTTGGTTACAGAATTCAAATTGTTTGATTCTGTGTTAATTTGAACAATAGCTCTCTCTTTCAAAAGTATGAATGCAATAAATGTGGATGTTAAGTCAGCTATTTTATTAAACTGTCACATCCATGGCAAACTAACAAATCTGCAGTTTTAGTGAAATCCATATTTTTATCTCTCAGAGATAAAAATATGGATTTTACTGTTTTTGTTCAGATTAATCTTCAATTGTATTATGAACAGTTGAATTGTAATGTTCACCTAGTCCATACATGTGTCTATGATACGTTATTACTAGCGGTGGCCCCTCATATTCAGCACCTTGATCAATAGAGCCTGGTCCAGTTGCTTGTATGACACTTATTGGACATTTTAAAGAATTTGACAAAGCTCTAATCTCCAACTGACCACCCCACATTTTAGTATTTTCTATTTTGCTACAATATTCCTCAAACTCGTCACTGGTCAGCATCTCACAAGTATCGGGGTTAGTCATAAAAGGAACAAAATCGTCTTTATATTGCCTTATGTAATGTGCTACTCGTTCCCTTAAATTATCTACAGATAATTCTTTCTGCTTGGTTACTGCTAATTGATGAGCAATGGCTTTGTATAAACAATCCCCATCAGATGGAATTAATAAAATCTGAAGTCCCTTTTTTTTTAACTTTGTATTTATTGCCTGCAGTTCAGTGTTTCTGGGTCCGTGGACGTTTTCTTGTTCTTGTTGTTTTATTAGTTCACCTCTTTCCTTTTCTAGTTGCGACTTCTTCTCTCTACGTTTTTGAGCTTTTGAAATTTTCGCTTTTGATTGCTCATTTTCAACACTATTGAGAACCGAATCTGTAACATCATCTACATCTTTGTTTGCAGAAGCAGAATCAATTTCTTGCTGATGTCGAAGGTCCATTTCAGCCTCTAACCTCGCTATTTCAGCTGTTAGCTCTTTCTTTTTCGTTTTATCATTTTTTGCGGCTTTTTTTAACGCTTGGACTTGTGCTTGTAACTCTTTCTTTTCTTTTCGATGTTTACCTTCGAGTATGATTAATTCTTCATTTTCATCGTCCATTGAATTGATGAGTTAAATTATAAGTTTACACGTACTAACCCTAACCGGTGCAAATTTAGAACTTTTTTACTTGGTCTTAGTTTGCGCAAAAACTATTTTGGTGGCTCATGTCAGACGTCATTGTCAGTTAATTAATCTTGACGTTTTGAAATCTATTCGGTGCGTTCAGTTCACTGGTTTTTCCATCTCACTTTAGGACCATTTAGTTTAGACGGGGCCAATCCCCGAGACCAATCCACTAAGCCAATCCAATAATAGCCTCGTGTAAATAGAGACAGTCCACTGCATTGGATTGCCTTCAAGCCATTTTGCCTTTTCATTTTACTGGCTTAATGGATTAGCTTAGCCATTGGGCTTAGTGTATTGTCTCTGGGATAGGCCTCGTCTAAGTGGCCCATTAGCAGTGGCGGTACCTTCATAGAAGCCAAAAAGCCCGGCTTGCCCTAATAAAATCATAATTCACATTAAAAATAACACACTTCATTCACAATCAGACTCTGAATGAATGACATTTGATTTGACAGTGACGGCAACCAACACACACAACCTGTAATAGAAACCGCCAAGTTATTTTCTTCTTCGTGGTTTTAGTTGATGTGGTAATTTAATAGTCTAATAATACGATACTTGTTTCATGTGATACATTTTCTTGTAATATTGCTGTGGAAGAATGAATCCTTGTTCAGTCGCCGCTCCTCAACAAGACACTGAAGGGGATGGAAGATGGAATAGCATTGTAAGTTTTCAATTGTAATATTAATTCGTGAGCAGTTAGAATTTGCTCATTTAGACGGTTGAATTCACAATACATTTTATGATTCATATACGTGGTAATTTTTTAAATTAGATGCGGATTGTTTTTGCTGACCCAAATTGCTAATAATCAGCAAGTGCAGATTAGTATAATCTGGCACTAATTAGGCAATTTACCTATGAATTGTTTTATTCACTAAATGTGAAATTGTTCGCATAGGTGAATGAGATAACTACTGTGTAGTTCTA
Organism: Agrochola circellaris; assembly: GCA_914767755.1. NCBI lineage: Eukaryota > Metazoa > Arthropoda > Insecta > Lepidoptera > Noctuidae > Agrochola > Agrochola circellaris. The sequence continues at coordinate 7,516,776 of OU611846.1, read as the reverse complement.
ACTTAACAAAAACTATTTCGCTCATAAAAGCCTTTGTATTCACTTCTGTAAGTCTATGGCATTAAACCTACTGTAACACATTTTCATTAATTGGCTTATTTCTATTACAGCATAATAGATTTTTGTCAGATGCAAAAGGAAAAGATGCTGATGTGATTTTCATTGGCGACTCGATCCTGCAAGCATTAGAGCACACTGAGGTTTGGAACCAATGGTTTGCGCCTCTGCACTGCCTCAACTTCAGTATCCACAAGGATCAGACTCAAAATGTTTTGTGGCGCATCAAGAATGGAGAACTTGATCATGTTGATCCGAAGGTTAGTTACATCTAGTCAATACACTTGTTTCGTCTCTTAAAATTAGCTAATAAAAACAGAAATGAAATACTCTTTATATTCCCTAAAGTTTCTTATCTTAATCTGAGTTGAATTCATTATATTATGTGACTTGATTGATTTTTCTTTATGTTGCAGGTAATAGTTGTGCATGTTGGAACAAATAATGTTGAATACACTCCTGAGCAAGTGTGTGAAGGTATCCTAGAAATAATTAGAACAATCAGGGAGAAACACCCAAGTGCTTACATAGTATTGCCTGTAAGTATGGTCTCAAATAGTTCAGTGTTATACAATTTTATTGTAAATCCTACTAATATTTCTGTATTTTCTTCTAGAGTCTACTTCCTCGTGGTCAGTATCCAAATACATTAAGGGAGAAGAACTCCAAGATCAATCAAATTTTACGTGAAAAGGTTACTAACATGAATAAAGTGGAAATGGTCCCCATAGACAAAGGTTTTATACAAACCGATGGCACTATCAGTCACCATGATATGCATGACTACCTCACTCCAACGAATGCAGCTTGTAGGAAGGCATTTGAACCTATTTATGATCTACTTCAACAAATTTTATTTGAGGGAGAACCCGAAAAAGACTTAACACCTTCTGAATAACGCATTGTTTTATTTGTACTATATGGCAGCTTTTTTTGCAGCAGGTTAATTAATTGTGATGGAATTATTAGTACTTATCATTAGCTTTTTTATATTAAGCTTAAGTGTCAAACATTTTAAACTATTATTAACTTATAAACCTCTACATTCCAAATTAGCATTATGATATTCTAATCGGCTGTGTTTATTTAATCACTTCATTTTGAAATATGTTTATTATAATGGCTTTATTATGTTTACAAGCTTGATTTAGCTTTAAGGTTATGCATTTTTATGTGCACAGTTTATTTGTGCAGAACAGGGTTAGTACTTACCTTCCTAGTATTTATTTTCTCACAACCATGAAATGATTTAATGTAACATTAGAGACAATGGGAAAAGTATTATGTTACTATTGTTATTTTTTAGAACCTCTTTTTTGGAGATATGTAACAAAGCAATCTTGATAGTTTAATTTTACATGCTTTAAATTATTCTTCTCATAGGTACTCACAAATGCAAGTACATTAGTCTTATTAATATTTTACGTATTATTAATATTTTGCACATCACAGTAATGGAATTGTCTATAACCAAAGATCTTGGAAGATTACTTAACCAAAGTTATAACAGTATATGAACTGCATTGGATGATTTTAAAATGCAATTCTATTTTTGATAACAACCTACATTTTTAAATTACATGATAAGATCGATATTAATAAGCAGAAGCTGTTTTAGACTTTTTGTTGCCAATGTATAGCTAACGTTGCACTACATGTGCGTTATCAACACAGTAATGAATGTTCTATATTGTCATTGTAGGCATATTTAGTGACTATTTAACTGATAAGGTACTCATGTTGCCAAACAAGTTTGCTTGAATCTCAAAAGTTATGAAATATTTTTTTGCATGAAGAAGCTTGAAAGTAAACAGTGCAATTATTTCTATATAATCAAATGTTGTTTCATTGACTACCTCTTCACATTTTCAAATTAGATTTTAACCGAATTTTTGTTATTAGAAAAAAAATACAGATTTATTTGTGAACATTTACTACTATTATGTCTAAATTACAACACTCACTACATAGAATCAACTGTGAACGAATGGTTTTCATGAACTAATATCTGTTGCACATTCTGTTATAATACAAACTGAATGGTAACGTAGGGCTAGCAAGTAGAAGTGTCTTGTCAAATAGGTTGAAGTTTTTCTTCTCAAGTTTAGCTAAGTACTTGTGGATAGCTATTGCTGGTAAGAATATCTGCTTTGTTGGTTGAGGAACTTTAATTTCTCTTGCCTGAAAACAGTCAAAATCTCACATTAATAAAATTTTTCTAGTTAATACAGGCAACAAATATTACATTAACTTGCTTCTAATCAGATTAGATTTTTCTTAATATGTAAGAAGGCAAGCATCATTGCAATTGCTTTTCTGTATAAGTGAATATAAATAATCACAGACTGGTTTTATAAAGAGGCAGTAAAATCTATAGTTGAATGATATCATCTACTTCTTCTTTTTCGTGACTAACCAAGTGTCAGAGTTTTAAAGCCACCCATGGGCGTCTGACTTGGCTTCCTATAGAGAAATTTATCTCTCTGGTATGCCACCTTCCTCATGATGTTTTACACCATTTTTGAAGCAAGCGATAATTATAAAATATGTACATGAATCCGAAAAATCAGAGGTGCATGCCTAGGGTTCGAACTCGGAGACCTATGAATTGGAGGTCCGATGGTCACACCACTAGGCCATCTACTTGTTGGTCTAGTGGCAGCAAGGGCTACTGCTGAGCATGAGGTCCTGGGTGCGATTCCCAAGTCACACTATGTGTTATTGGGAATTCTCAGTAGCAGCATGGTGTCTCAATTTGTGCCAGGTCGGTGGCAATAGGGTAACCCCTATTAAATGGGTATGAAACGTTACTGGCAAAATAAGAGTGCACTATGGTACCTCTGGCCATAAACTCAATTTGTGGTTTACCCTCTATTCTCACAACTAGTTTACCTTGTTTAAGTGACTATTTGCCCTGGAGGCAACTTCAAACGCCACATTTCTCATTTGTTCACTGTCAATACATCTTAGAACATCTTCTTGACTTATTTTGTACTTCGTAAGTACATCCATGGGTAAGTAAACCATTTTATGGTAACTGGATACATGGACAGACCTGAAACATGTGATTTGCAAGGATTAGGACAAAGTTATGTTATGTAATGTTCATACTCTGAAATAGGAATGTGTATAGTGGCTCATACCTCAATATATTAGCTATCCCTTGAGCTTTTCCCAAATGAGATGCAGCATGGTCAGCATGTACATCTTTAACACCTGCTACACTCAAAAGTAAGTAATATATTGAAGAGACAGAATCTTCAGCATATTTCTCAATCTCTTCTAAAGTTTTAAAGTATCTAGACTTTAACATATTACTTCTTGATGAAATAAGTTTTTCCAAATGCCTCCGCTGGAGTCCATAACTGCAGCATACCTAAAAGTATTGTAAAAATAAAATATAAGGTAATGTGCTGGTTACATTAAAAAAAAAAATTGAGTCCAGTCACCTTAGATAGTTCTTGTGCTACGGGATTGGCAGGCACTGCTTTTTGTACATTATCTTTGTTATAAATGGCTTGGAGAGCATCTTGCCAGAATTGTAATCTAAATGCAGCAGTTTGTGAGTCAGTTGTTATGTCTCGCACTCGAGCTATTTCTACGTTAAACGCTCTCAACACAAGTGCAGGAGAACGCAGAGCTTTCTGCATGAGAAGAGTAGCCAAGAAATTTTCATAGTCATGCTGTCTATCTGCAAAATAAATAAAGTACCAGAACATGCGATAAACTTATCAGTCCAGACTATTGTCTTATAAATCCATGTCAATACTATTCTACTACATAATTTAGTTTGGTTTTATGAATTATTACTTTACGATGTTAGCACAATAGCTGATTGGTGTTTTGCTAGAAGTAGATTCATTTGTAAGCGATCTCGTTATTATGCTCACAGGCTCTAGCAAACGAACAAAAGTTCTGTGTATATTCATGATTCTAAAATACTTGCGGGGTTCAAGATTAACATCTGAGTTAAAATTGATCAGTTTTAATTGTCAAAATCAAGAATGTCAATATAATAAAATAATAATATTTTGTTTATGACCATGCAGTATTCTTACATAAGTCTACCCATAGTGTGCCATGTATATTCAATCACCGCAGGTTAACGTAATGCTATGTACACACGCAGCGACTTGCTGGCGATTTCAAAATCTTACTTCCACACACAGTATGACTTACTGGATGGTCACTGGATTACAACAGCAAGAGGAAGGAGAACGAGGTATTGTAGGTAATTCACATGAAATGTATGTATGAAAGATGACACCGATAAGGTTCTGTCCATGGGCGTACCCAGCTTTTGGCCTAGGGGGGCGAATCAGAAATTTCTTAAGCCGGGTCACCCGCACATGTTTTAGTGTGACTGACACTGGCATGGCCACCATCAGGGATTTTAGTTTAGATAACACAAAAAAGGAGGATCGGACAAAATGGTCCGCACGACCAATAACAACCACACATATGTCATTAGATAGGCATTTAGAGCAACTACTACTATGGCGGCTCATTTCAAATCGCTGTGTGAAAAAGTTGTGGCGATGTTTCGCAGGACTGACCTGGACGGTAGTTAACGGAACACCTGATTATTAATCGCTTCTAGTGGTCTAATTTTACTATTTTCAAATGTATGCATTGCGATGATAATACAAGAATATGGTACCATTGAGCTGATTTGATGTTTAAACCCGGACGAAGATAACGAAACTCTTGAACAGCTACTAGTAAACCCATCGAGTGTGGAGTCATGAGATGTGTCTCAACAAGTCCTTTTCATTTTACCAGATGACGATGCTAGATAACGGAAGTCTTGAATAGCTACTAGTAAACCGATGGAACGTGGGCTCGTTAGATGTATCTCAACGAGTCCTGTTCTATTACCTGATGACGGATGGGTTTACTAGTAGCCATTCAAAGGTCAGTCATCACTAGCCATCAGGTAAAATAAACAGGACTCGTTGAGACACATCTAATGAGCCCACTCTCGATGGGTTTACTAGAGGCTATTAAAGAGTTCCGTCCATAATCAATGGTACCACTGAGCTGGTCTGTGGTACCATATTATTGTATTATCATTGGAATACATACATTTGCAAATATATTATTCAAATTAAGATCACGCAGTGATTAGGTAACTATTCAAAGGTTCTGTTGATTACCGTCCTGGTCAGTCTTGCGAAACATGGGCAATTTTTTTTCACACAGGTGATTGGAAATGACCCGCCATAGTAGTTATTGTATTATATTAAAATATGACCTATCTAATGACATATGTGTGGTGGTTATTGGTACGGGGACCAGCTTCCATACATTTTTGCCGATTCTCCTTTGTCACTAATTAGTCGAAATTTGTCGCCAAATATCAGAATTTGTTTGAGTCACTGGCTCAAAAGTTATAAGGGTTTATAGGTGGCCGATGTACAGTCGTAGACGCGAGGTATAGTCCAAGAGCTAGATCGAAGATTTTTTATAAGCTCTTCGATCTAGCTCTTGGACTATACCTGTGACCCGACTAAATCTATGACTTGGCGAAAAATTGCGACTAATTAGTGGGTAGGTTGGTGGGTAGGTTGGTGGGTAGGTTGGTGGGTAGGTTGGTGGGTAGGTTGGTGGGTAGGTTGGTGGGTAGGTTGGTGGGTAGGTTGGTGGGTAGGTTGGTGGGTAGGTTGGTGGGTAGGTTGGTGGGTAGGTTGGTGGGTAGGTTGGTGGGTAGGTTGGTGGGTAGGTTGGTGGGTAGGTTGGTGGGTAGGTTGGTGGGTAGGTTGGTTGGTGGCCACCAACCTACCCATAAAAAAATATCAAAATATTCAACCATCAAAATATTTTTTAGGTTAGGATCGTATTTCTCAGTATTCGAAGTTTTCTCAGTAGACGAAGTATAATTATTACTACCACTGTAACCTAGAGACCCTAACGAACAAATTAACATGCATTTCATTACATAATAGACGCCATAATTGTAGGTGGGCCAGAATCACCGAACAAAAAAAAACCGTCTCCTATATTACGATAACAGGTAAGCAAGTTTACTATGGATGTACATATTAAATAAAATGCAGAATGGAACAACTTGAATTCTGTAACCGTCAGAGATAAAAAATCGTAAATTTTCGTTTATTAATGCGTAGGAGATGGAAAATTTATTCATACCTTGGCCTTACGAAAGTGGCACTTTTGTAAGTACACCGAATTTGAAACTTCGGTAGTTTCAATTGAATATTTTCATTACCTAGTTAGTTTATGTTAGTAACGAAAATACCACTTTCGTTAGTTTGCCAGGGTAGGTATAAATAAATATCTATTAACTTCTACCTAAGATGATGTAAAGTTACGAATGTGTATTTATTTCTTATCCTTGTAAAATATTGACAATCCGTTGATAATATAAAAAAGTAACATTTTCAAAACCAAATGTACCGCAGTAGGTACCTTTAACCTGTTACAAAAAAAAAGTTATCATTGATGTTTGCTTTCAAACCGCTCCCCTGAAAAAGGCATTTTCTGCAGATTCGCAAGTTTGCCGAAGATGTGACGAAATGGTCTAAGGTGGATGATATTGGTGATTATCCCTAACTAGTTTGGGTTTATTTATACCAGGTCACGGATAAATGGACGCCACTTTTCCCCGCCAATTGTGCGAGTAGTGCAGACGTGCATACAAGAACTTGTGCACCGTGACAAGCTAGCTTTAGTAATTCTATAATAAGACTAAGTTCTCTGTTAATGTTTTTGTGAATTAGTCTTGATAATAAATAAATAAACTTGCGCATGGTGTTCATGGATCTGTAAAAAGCGTATGATAGGGTTGCTCGGGATGTCATGTAGAGGGCCTTGAAAGAAAAAGGTTTAACCGGGAAGTATGTAGAGTTAATTCATGCTATGTGTATATATATTAATATCTTACCTACGTGAGCATTTCTCAAATTTTTTGACCGTAGCCGCAATGTGGATGTCCCATGTTTTGGTCTTTGATTATTTTTTTACTACGATAACATAAATAATATACATGACTGTCGTAACTTCATTGATATTACTAAATTATCAGAAAAAATATCAAAACTATAAAAAAACCACACTAACTACAATAAATAATTAATAATCTAAAATACCAAAATTTTCGTAGTATGGAAAATAAGTTGTCCCATTGTGACCGGAGTGATTTTGAACTCATTTATTTCATTACATTCTAAGAAACTGAATATATGTTATAGTCTTAAAACACTACTTAGAGTATTTGAATACATGTTTTATTTAGTATATAGTGAAATACGTCGTTAGTTAATCAGTTTTCGGAAAATAATATTGTCCCATAAAAAATTCCAAAACGGAAATTCAGTTTTTGTTACCGATTTTTGTGTCGAAAGATTTTTTAAACTACTAATTTAGGTAGTGTTTTTTCTTTTGGCAATACTATTGACGACATTTCACATCGCCATTTTGATTGTGATGTCATTTCGGTGTCGACAACAGCCGCGACTTAACGTTGTGCCCTGCACTGCGACGAATTCGTTCCGGATTTTGTTATACTGTGTGAAGGTAAGTTCAACTATACTGAATATTCTTATTAAAATGGATAAATAGTTAATTTTATGGACTACAATTTGATGTAAAATACTGTTTTAACTATTGAGTTTTAAAGAATATGTATTTTTTTGAAAATCTATAACCATCCTTTCGTTACTTCTGATTTTGTTACTTTCGCGTGGTAACGTATAACCAGAACGAAGGGTAACAAAAAAGGAGTTTTTAAAGCTAAGTATAGACTATAGTTATTGAATTATTATTGTCTTGCAAAAATTATTACTGTGATAAGTGCACAGAAGGACAAGCATATTTTGATTACATATGTGATTTTTGTTTTGAAGATGATTAAATTAATGTTGTAGGAACGGCTAAGCAGCGGTTTTTATCCTGATTTCTGATTATTTTTTTTAATTTTTCAGGAAAATCACCTCAAGGTGTGTCTCAAAAATGGTGATTTACCTTGATATTGATAAGTTTCTGAAGAAGACAGACTTTCTTGCTTTTTTCGAAGATAATATTGTATGGCCCTGGTCAGTCACACATTTCGTACTATCAGAAAAATGTTTTGGATGTGGAAGTGCAACTAATAATATATTGCATAGTGTTTTTCCACATTTTGTAGTAGCAATGAATACTGAACAGATCAGACTGTTACTAGACAGTAATTTATTCTGGTGTAAGGCATGCAAAAGTTTCAGTGTCTACGACCACTACCCTGAGGATGAGTGTGTATTTTGTAATGTCTAATTTTTAACTTTATTTTAAATATTTATAAGTATTTAGCTCTGCAAGGGCGTTGTTTTTTACGTACTTATTTTATGTATTCGAATAATTATTAGTTTTCGTGACATTAAAAAAATATGTTGTTTAGTTTATAGGTATTATTAAAAATGTTGATTTTAACCAAAGAAAATTAAGACTGTATGAAGACTCAACTGATTAGTTTTTATTTGTTTCCTTACTGAAAGCTTTGCAATAAATTTTTAATTTTTGTTTTGATTTTAACTTATTTTGTTTTCATTTTATGATAAAGTGTCAAGTGTGTATGCTAAGCCTTACATTTCCAATTTTGTTACCCAAGCTTCTTGTTTTGATACTGTCCCAAAATTATGCTGATAAATAAGATAGATATTTCTTTTTCTTTCAAATGAAACGCAATAATCAATCATTTAAAACAATTTTATGATAAATATTATTATAATAAATAGAAAATATAGCATCCTTCCTTTCCTATCATAAAGGAAAACTAAACTTTTTGTTGGAAAGTATTCAAATGGTAACAAAAAATACTCAGTATTGCTAAAAACAATTTAATTTATTATATTTTTCGCAATTTTTACTTTTTCAAGATGTTGTTTAATTTATGATCTACATAGAAAAACATAAATTTAGAATACAGTCTGCATGTTTTTTTATGGTTTTCACTCCTTTCCAAGTAACAAAATAAGAATTTTTATTTCGTCCTTAACTTATATTTTATTGGTTTTTTGTATAAAAACTCTAATAAAACAAAAAAACAATTAGAAATTCAGAATCTGTCTAGATTTAGCTAGCTGTATTTAACATAATATGTCCTAAATATACATATTATTTTTTAAGACGATTTTTAAAATTATGGTCAAAAATTTTGAGAAATGCTCACGTCCGGTCGGCTGCTGGCAAACGACGAGTTCAGCTATCTAATTACGCAACACATTTTCCAAAACCAACTCAGTAAAATTTCTTTCCATTTCATTAGAATTTCTTTCATTTTAAAACTTTCGAATTACGTAACTCTAAAATCTGTGATATCAACTGTGCTCTGTTTCAGACGCTATAGAGTGAACGATAATCGTCTAAAAAGGCTATTATTCGAATTACGTTACCATTTTGACATTTGAAAATTTATATGAAATCGATTTCGTGCTGTCAAGTTAAAGCGAAGGCGGCTTACTGCTCGCAATCAATTTTCTTTACAATATTTTTGGGATTTACTCGTTTAATCTCCTTAATTATTACAAAATTATGTAAGTGAACGTCGTCTTCATTAATTGTGAATGTGTTTTTGTGTAAAACCTCAATGATAAATCAATATTAGTGGTCTGTAAAATATCGAAGCAGCGAGGTGGATATTGTGAAAGTTTTCTTCTGTTACAAGTGCTTACAACCTTAATTAAAGATGTATAATATGATATTTCAGAAACGAGGTATTTTGGTGGCAGTCTTTCCTTAAGAAAGACAAATTCGTACCTCGTACCCTAACAAACTTATCATAAGCCACAAGCTTAGCAACCCAGTCGAGCTTGTACTTCATTGGAAAAGCAAATATAATAGAGGAAGAACAAATATTATAATATACTTTGAAGCATTTTATGTCAATGGATTCTGTAAGGACATCAATGAACATACTCATCACATCACCATACATAGATCTATTTCCACATCATTGTCTGTTTAAGGTACCTACTTAATATCAATATTATTTTCTTTCTTAGTGTTGAACATTGAATGTGTCTTTTGCACAGCAACAGTTTTACACACAATCATATTGTTTGTTGGCGACTATGAAATGCAGCATCAAACGTAAACTTACCATACATTTAAATAAAGTCAATGTAGGCACCTAATTGTTGTATTATAGCAGAATATTGCTGTTCTATAAAGTAGATAGATTGTGCATTGAAGTGTTAATGGGAGAGGCCTATTAGACTTTGTGGATGGATGTAATGGATCATGGAATATATTGAGGATTTACTTAAATTCTTTTTTTTATATTTCAGGTGTCAGTCACATTATACATCTACATTATTCAGAAAAAAAATTACTCTCATGCGCTTACAGCAAGAATTAGCACGCAGTACATACATAATCCATGATGACTTTCACAGGAATTAGCAAGCAGTACATACATAATCCATGACTTTCACAGAAAAAGACATTAGATCCCAAATTCCACTAATCCTTGTAATATATTTGTGCCTATTTATTTTTGAACCATGTCCAAATATTTCATAATAATGTGAATAAATGCTATTGAAGATATAATAAAACTTGTTTTTGTTTACCATAATTTATTTCTCTCTATTTACTGTTACCTAATGAACGAAAACGACAGTTAATTTAGGCAAATACCTATAAATAGTATCAATATAATAATAAATTGGCTGTGTTTATAATAAAAAGCATAGTATTCAATTCTTAAATATTTCTTAACAAGTTATTTTTATTTCTACCTCTATAGTTCATAATTAAAACACTTTATTAAAGTTTACACTGTTATCAATTAACAAAATAGGAACACACATTTATATCGCTGTCGTACAAGACTGAAAAGGTAAAAAAAAAAAAAAAAAGATTATCGTTCATTATCAATCTTCAGTTTCTACTTTAGTTCTTGAGAAGCTTGATAACTGAAGTAGCAGAGCAACAGGACAACACAGCATGGGTGACATCATTCATGCTGCGTTCATGACTTCATAGGTGAAACGCCCCAGGAACTCTAGTTTTAAAACAAAATCTTATTATTTTCTGCTCAAATAAAGTACTTAAACATTATGTGGCTAAGTAAAGTAGGCATATCAACTAGGCCTTCATTAGGCCCATGGCTGGACAAAAGCCATCAGCCTAGTCATTGCTGCTGGTTGTATAATTTCTTCTTTATTTAGGGCTGATATTTCAGTCTCCAGTTATTTTATAATACAACATTTTTGTAGTAAACAGTAGTTAGGCACACACAAAATGTATGATGTGTCTAGTAAGTTCGGCCAAGGAAATATATTCATAATTTTATCATTAATTCACTTGCTATGCTTGATTCTTAACTATGTGTCAAAAAGCTTACCTTCAATGATTAATACAGAAGATTGGTTAGCCAATCCATGTTTGATCAACAAGATTCATGTTGGGTAGCGGTATTCTGGTATTTTCAGCTCGAGACACCACCTGTGAAAATAAATTATAAATATGTTTTGTAGTTAGTTGTTATTTGGTTAGTGGTTATAATAGTTTATTTCAACATCTACTTATGTACATAAATATCAATTTAAAAAATCACTTAGAATGTGAGGTTGACGGACATAGTAAAGATACTCAATAATTATTTAAATCACAATAAATAGTTAACCTCAATACCTACAACTACAATAATCGAATGAGATACGAAGGTACTCTCTTACACAGGTTATTCCTATTTATATTGGCTTACTTACTTGGTGATAATATCCACTTAGGTACTTTTTGCAATTGAGCAAAACAGCCTATGAAAGTCTTAGTGCAGCCAGTAAAAACGAAAACAGCACGCAGTGTCTTGAACGAGAGATTTTTCCGACTTCCACAAGCCACAAGAAAAATGTTCCAAAACTGCTTAGCATAGGCCCATGTTTCTGTAAGAGAATAGTAAATATAATTTTGTAATTTTGTTTGTCGCCATGATTGATAGCATATTCTCCACAGATTTCAAAGAATGATTGAATGTTTAACATGTAATGTTATATGCCCATCCTGTTCTTTTCCCTACACACTGATAAAGTTAGAGCAGCAAAGGTATACTTTAGACAGGCAATACTTCGCATCGTCGTTTCAATGAAACGGCAGATCGTTAAGTCAGTGCTGCCAGTTTTTTTCCCTGAGTCCAATATAAGCATGCGTCAGATACATCAAAACGAATTTCCGATTTCAGTCAGAAATCGATTACTGTCGAATCGATTAGTGTTAAAGTATTGATTATCCAAACTAGACAAACCGATTTCACAAAACCACGGCAAGAGTAGCTTTGCGTAAGGAAGTATTTGTTTATGTTTGAATAGTTTTGATCGATGCACTTACAACCGAATAATATTACTAGAGACGATCGAAACTGCGAGCCGGAGCCTCTCCTGAAATCGATTTTTAAAAACGAATGTTGAAAACAATTTCAAAATCTGAAATAGGATATTTAACTGTTTGCGTAAGAATCCAGAAACGCCCATGTCTAGTCCACTAGTGGTAGTTCTTCAAACCACCAGAAATAAACTATACTCGATTAATAAAATAAGATTAGACATTTATATAAACGTTTTTTACAGTCCGTTCAACCGATTTTGACTTCTATTTCGTTGGCGGTATGACAAATGGCAGCCGCAGTATAATTAATGAAAAGATGTTTGTTTTCAAACGGCTTAACGGCAATTTTTTTTATCCCGGAAGTATGTTCCCGTGGGTTTTTTTTTAATGACTTTGTTTTTCGATCTCTCGGGCGGAGCCCCTGTGTGTCTTCAATATATTCGTCATGCTGTGTCAGTCTAACCTAACCTAACACAGGTTTTACACAAACAATAAAACATGCCATTATCGTGTTATTTTAATATTTTCTCGAGTCAAAGTTTTTGTAATTGATTGTATTGTTTTCTACAAATTGAATAAACTAACCACTAGACAAAACCACCACATCTGAAAGCAAAATTTCTCCGCCAGTAGGGGTGTCCAAACCCCCAGGTTTAGTGGAAATTCTACTAAGTTGACAACACTGCATTTCTACGATTTTGTCATTGGCCACAGATAACAAAAACGTGAAAAGAAAAACGTTTTGTTACGTATTTCAATTATGGTAGTTTTTGGTAGATAGTGTTTTAAAATTTGGTTTTAGATTTTTCTGCAATCATTGTCCATTTTCATATATAAGCAGTAGTAGAACATCAGTTGTAACTAAAAAAAAATAAAAAAATTGCACAATAATTTGGAAATTAATCATTCCTATATGGTGTAACAAAATCACAGAGTAAACAAATTATGGCCTTTTGGTTAGAACATCCCTAACCAATTTCCGTCTGTTGTTAAAAAATGTATATCGTAATTCCAATTATGGCATGCGTTTAAAACTGGAGTTGGTTTAAATTCAGAATTGTAATCAGAAATAAAATGTGTTGCGTAATTAGACTGCTGTGTGACTGTAGGCTTGTACAAAGGGTCAGCTTTAAGCCCTTACCTCTTCCTGTCGATTATGGACGCTCTGACATTGAACATATAGGAATAGGCACCCACCTTGGTGCATGCTGTTTGCCGACAACATTTTTCTTGTCTGTGAAGACGGACCAGAGAATCAGAGCAGGTTGGAGAAATGGCAACAGAAGCTTTAAATTACTTATTTATATTTCTCTGAACATGAACATTTAACTTTCAGTAATCCCCGAAAAGCGGGACTGAGCCTATCCCGCGCGGGACATGTAATTTTGGGACGTCTAGCAACGTACCTACAACGTTGGTGTCATGGTGTGCGTTGTCTGTCTGTAAATGAATTTATGATTTTTGTTATGTAGATAAACCCACATTACTACAAAGGAACCCTAAAATTAATATAATAAAAACAATTTTCATAGAAGAATTCTGCTCAAATTAATATGACCTAATTTGCATTTCTAGTTTAGCGAGCCATAGCCGTACTTAAGTGAGGTGTAAAGAAAAATGATCGTCATTACAGTGTCGATCTTTTATGAAGATGTCGTGTCGATCACGGGGCTGTAAGGAATGGGACGTGCGAGCTTCTTCATTAGCCCGCAATACGTTTAATCCTATAAGAGACATCATTGAAACTCTTCGAATAAAGCCGAATCCGAATAAATCATACATCCCCCTATCAGTAGGTGAGTGAAACTTTTTTAAATACCTACTTATTTCAGTGGCAAACACGTTCACGTACGAGTATATGTCGGTAGTCCCAAATTAAAAGGTGTTAATAATTATACTTATTATGATTATTTACAACTTTAACCCGACCTTTTTTTTTTTCGAGGTTGGGAAATTATCAAATAACTTCTCCCGCTCTGGGCGGAGCGGGAGGGCGTGTCAGACTTTTACTGACTAAAACCTACCCGTGTTCCTTCCGTTGCCTGTGTGCCAGGGCCACGATATCCCTTTCGGACAAACTCGCAACCCTGGCAGGCATTGGCCCTAACAGACCCCGTCAGTTGGTGCTGACATCTCTTTGAGGCGCGCATGGAACACAACGCGCCGTCGACCCGGGCCTGGTCCTTATCGGACGGCGAGCTACCTACCCATCGCTCACCGTCCGCAGGCCCGCGCCTTCGGTGGCTGGAAATCGGCTTGCGACTCCCGACGCCCGGGGCGTCTCCTGCGGCGACTAGGGGCGCGAGGGCGCGAATCTTACCTCTCCCTCGCGCGTTCCGCCTCCTCCTTCGCGAGCATTACTGCTTCGCAGAAGGAAGTGACGGCCTCCCATGCACCCTCGCTCCGAACCATGGCCTGAACCAGGGTCGGACGCGAGAGATCGCCGCCGCCGATTGCCTCCGTGAGGACACGGCGGTGCTCCGCCCAAGCCGTGCAGACCTCCACCGTATGCTCCACCGTGTCCTCAACTTTAACCCACCCTGAAAGGAAGATTTGGTCGATGAATTGAAAGTTAACTGATGTACCTACCGAATAATTAATTATATTAATTAAGTAGGGCAATGGAAAAGGGCTATGCTTGGAATTTCCGTACGTGATCGAATCAGAAATGAAGAGATCCGTAGGAGAATCAAGGTAACCAACATTGCCCTCAGAATTGCCAAACTTAAGTGGCAGTGGGCAGAGCACAGTGCTCGCAGAACAAATGGCCGATGGGGCCGAAAGGTTCTGGAGTAGCGATCTCGTACCGGAAGACTTAGGGTTGGAAGGCCCCCCACAGGGTCGACCGATGACCTTTGGAGAAGCACAGAACTGGTCGAAGTGGCGGTGCTTGGAGGGAGGCCTATGTCCAGCAGTGGACGTCTTTCGACTGAAATGATGATGATGTAGGCACTTATTATTATGTGAATGATTCAAAATTGCCAGGATAATTAATTCTCTTAATTTATTAATAATTTTCAAGTACATATATTATGCGCTCTGTCTATTTCCTGATAGTTAGTTACATAGCCTTCCGTATATTTTTAATTTTAATCTCAATTATTACGTTTGTATTTTGAGTAGCCTAACCTATACTCTAATATTTGTATTATTTATGTAAGTAGTTGATGTACTTCAAAGTGCATATTATGAATAAGGGTCGGGGTTGTGTTTGTGTCGTTTTATTCAAAGCTATTTTCTCGTGTTTCAATCGGACAAACATTTTGATTTTGCAAGTTTGCGTTTTGGGTTTTCTATGTGCAAGCGAGGTATATACCTACTTCATATCCTTACTAGATTCCGGCGATTCCGGCGTTTTCAGTGATTGCAGATTGTCGTTTTTTTTTTTTTTTTGTTGGCATTTACCCTGTATAATATTCTGGTATAATACCCAAATTAGCTTAAGAGGCCGTGCACGATTATTTGTGATTTGAAAAGGCGAGTTCTTTGTCATGCATTTTTTAAATAAATTAAGTATTCATGGAAAAACACGAAATCAATATTCGCAACAAGTTTTCCGAAAAATGACGCTAGACTGACGTTTGATCGTTTGGTTACAAGAAACTACTTTTGTTTTTGAGAATTAAAAAATCTCATCAACATCACTATTATAGTCTACTTGCATGTGGCTGAACCACTTTTTTCAACTTCCATATAAAATATAGAAGAAAAAAAATAGTTGAAATGACGTAATTTTCTAAAAACTTCAAGACAAATAAGTATTTTTTTCTAATACTTAAAAACACTTTACGAAATCAATTTCAATGAAAAAGAAATCTCATTTCTGCAACATTTTCGCCCAAGTGGGTTCGCGCAAGTGTCTTTCGCGCAAGTGTCCCAGATCTATATATGGATCCAATGCCAATTCCAATTCAATTCCAATTCTTTTTGTCACAAATACCTCTAAACTAAACTAAAAATCACCAAAATTTTGTTTATTCCTGTCAAACGACGGTTTCCAATTCTGAAATAGACTAAAGTGACACAACTTAACTACCTATATATTAATTTGACAGCACTAAGATGGCACTGAGTTATTAATTTAGTGAAAATTCACGTTTTTCACCAAAATTTTTGATTGTCTAACTAAATCTGAAACTTTTTTAATGATATATTTATGAGAAATGTTCCTGTTGAACAAGTCAGTGAGGGGTGGAATCAGTGTCGAAAGCTTTAGAGAGATCTGAGAATACACTAATACACCACATCGATATTGTCTATCGAATTTTTGATGAACTCTTGTCATTTTGATGTTTTTGTATTGCTTATTTAATGACATTAATCGAAGGTAAAAATGACCTATTATAGTACCTAATAATTCTCATTCAACTTAGTATTGTCACGACTTGCGGTCAGGGT